>CM038675.1:317353143-318666249 GCA_021605145.1 Aegilops bicornis
ACCCGCGGCGAAGAGGCTGAAGGGAGATGTGGCGACCCCGCCTGGGATGGGATCCTCGGTCGCGGCCGCGTCTTCACTCGCGAGAAAGGGAGGTAGCAGGGCCCGCACGTCCCCTGCCCGGTCATCCTCGCGAGGCCAGCAGGGACGCTCCGGCAAGGAGTCAGCCGCCGTGGCCCCGCTGACTCTGGAGGTGCCAGCACTTGATGCTGTCGCCGAAGTGGCCAAGGCTCAGGAGATCGCTTCCTCCCAAGCTGTGATCACACTGCCGTCTTCTCCTCCTACCCCGTCGGCTCCTATCTCCTCTGCTTCCTCCGTTGCCTTAGACCGTGCCGCCGACGAACTAAGTCAGCTGCGGGAGGATCTCCGGAGCGCGGACCCCCGCCTGTTGGCCGGGCGCCTGGAGTTGGTCTCCAGCTGGGTTCATTCTGACGCCTCCGTCCGAGCGGCGCTGAACCAGGCTGTGACGGATTCCGAGGAGGGGAAGCAAGCCACCTCCCAGGCCATGGCCACTTGCGACGCGGTGTTGAAGGACGCCTCAACTGCCAAGGGCCACTGCAAGGCGCTGGAGGGCTAATTGCAAGGGCTGCGTGATGAGCTCGCCAAGGAGATTCGTGACCACCAGGTGAAGGAGGAGGAGATGAAGGCTCGAGAGGCTGCTTTTAAGGACCGCGACGCCGAACTCTCAGCAGACCGCGACCGGCTGAAGACGCTGGAGCAGGCACTGAAGACGGAGAGGATTGAACTGGACGCCGAGGCGAAGGTCTTGGCCGAGGATCGTGTAGCCTTCATGCGCTACGAGAAGAGGGCTCGCGTGGCCAAGACGCTATGGCGACGGGGCTGGAGAAACCGCTGGCTGGAGCCAAGGAAGGCCCCGCCAAGCTGGTTCCCTTCCTCGTCGAGGCGCTTGAGGAAGTCGTGATTGGCATCGGCCCCAGGGCCGAAGTTGAAGCTCGCGTCATTTCCTCTGCAGCGCTGATGCGGATCCTCAGCCACGTCTACCTCCGCAACCCTGACGCCAACCTTGACGACCTGCTGGAGCCCATGGATGCCAAGCGCTCCGCCGCCGCTGCCGACGCCGTCAATGGCCGAGCGGAGGCCTTGCTGGCGAAGTTCCGTGCCTTCAACACCGCGCCCAAGCTAGGCGCTGCCGGCTCCACAGCTCCAGGGAATGGAGCTGACAAGCGCGACTCCACCACGAGCGGTGGCGCGACCCAGGGGTGATCTTCTCGCTGCCTCTTCCTGCTTTGATTTTTGCAACATGCACCTCGCCTCGTGGAGGCGTTTAAATTCGTGTCTGGTACTGTGAGAATAACTTTGGTCTGTAATATTTGCTTTTGGATTTGCTAGATTTTGTGATTTCCTTCCTATTTGCTTGTGTTATACGTCGACATGCTCCGGCCCCGCGCATACATCAGCCGCCGTTAGCCCCGACCGGATCACCAAGACGGGACTAAGGAGTGAGGGGCTACGTGACAAGTTAGGCTCCTGAGTCGCGATGCTCAGGAGCCCCCCTTGACGCTCAAACGGTAAACAGGGAGGGGGTGGAAGAGAGGATCTTTCGCTGTATGTCGGCAGGGCCCGGCCCTGCGCATACCTCAACCACCGTTAGCCTTTCGGAACTAAGGAGTGAGGGGCTACGTGACCATTTAGGCTCATGAGTCGCGATGCTCAAGAGTCCCCCTTGACGCTCAAACGGGTCTTCATACCTTGGCTCCGCTCGGGGAGGGGCGCACGACGAGCAGGTCCGAGGGACCTGGCTGGGTGGCGTATGCTCGGGCGTGACCCGGGCGCAGCCCCCGTGTCCAGCCCCCTCGCGTGGCACTCCCGAGGGGAGGCTTTGCGATGAGGCCAGACACTGAGCTTTGGGCTCCCTGAGGTTGATATAGCCATGGGCTGCCCTCAGTTGTTTATCACCAGCGCGGAGCATAGCGCTTCCGTATGTGTACGGGCATAGCCGCTCCTCGGCAGTGTCGTCAGCCAGCACGGAGCATGGTGCTTCCACTGGTACGTGGGTGTTGGAGATATGCCCTAGAGGCAATCATGTATGATGATATTTCCTATGTGTTTATGAATAAAGATAGTCCTTGGACATTATCAATGATGTGTATCAGCAAGTACGTGACTTGTTTGTGGGACTATGCATTGTATGATGACTATCCTAAAAGGTCCCTAGTCGAAAGGGCTGTGTGGATGCGCAGCCGACTAGACTGGCATATGACACGGTCGATGGCTTGGTCTCACTAGCCATGGAGCATTGGATGCTAACCGGATAATATGGACTTGGAAAGGTCTGGTCGGATTCGACGTAGTCGGATCCAAGTCGAGATAAGGTCCGAGTCGGACAGACCCAACTATGAGACGCAACGATATGTCATCTGTGAGTCTCTAGTACAACATACGTTCTATGTCCTAAGACCTGAGCTGACACATGAACTCGGGATGGTGATAGACTTTATTTGGGCCCACCAAACGCTACTCCGTGACTGGATAGTTACAAAGGTAGGTTTCGGGTTTGTCCAGTCCCATCCTGCGAGACATGGTCGAGCAAGATGGGATTTGCCCCTCCGATCAGGAGAGATATACTCTGGGCCCCTCGTGTGATCCGACCAGGAACAACATGGCCATGCGACAGGGATTATGAGATAATCCTGATTGTGGTCGGCATCACTGGAACGAGAAAGAGGCCGGGCTAGCACAAGGATGATAGTCTCGCCTTGAGCCCGACAACATATATCATGTGGCAAAGGGAACAGAAGTGTGACACGTTGTACAGGTTCGCCTAACCAGCTTCATAGTCTGCTTGGTGGTCAGCACGCCTTGCTAGAGGCCGCTACCAACCATGCAGGTCGGAGGTGATCCGAACTATGACCAAGCCGACTTGAACCTAAGGGGTCGCATGCTTAAGGGAAGGAACCTACGAGGTCGGTTCGTAGGACACCGGGTCGGATGTGATCCGAATCGACTAGGAACGTGACCGAGTAGACTTTGCTTTAGGGTCCGTGGCGAGGCCCAAGTGTTGAGCCTGCGACGGACGCCTATATAAAGTGGAGGTGCGGCACACTCATGTGGTTGATCGCCTGGCTGCGACTAGGGTTTGCATGTGTTGCGAATAGCCACCTCCACTCGCCGCTGACTGTGTGATCGGACCTAGCAGTCCGCCGCACGGTGTTCCTCCTGCACGCACAGATACCGTTAGAGGCGGTGCACTTGCACCGCTCCAGCGAAATCGTACGTGGGATCGGACGACCGGCTGTTCGAGGGAGATCAAACGAGGAGGAGACGATCCACGCAGACGCGCTGCCCCAACTCTTCTTCTGCTGCACGACACTACGCGTCTAGTGGTAACGAACTGTGATCCATCTCCCGTAGCATGTTCCTGGATGTTCTGCGCGTAGGAATTTTTAATTTGCAGTCGACGCACCCCTACCGTAGAACCCAACAGTGGAAGGGGGGCTCCCCTCCGGGAGGAGCCCCCGGGACGTGTACAGCCCCACCCTAACGCGTGGCTGGCACGGTAGGGCTAGGAGAGGTGTATCTGGGCACCCGTGAGCCAGCGCGGGACTCACGAGGCCCACCTCGAGGCAGGTTGCGCCTGGCTCTGGGCCTTTGTCAGTGGTACGTTCCTGCAAGATGGTTAAGATGCAAATGCTCTACGTCCTCAGGTCCCGGCCCTCGAGCAAGCTCAGCCACCGCTAGTATGCCAGGTCGCGATGCCGTGGACAAGGCTAGGGGGTGAGGGCTGGAGAGCCAGTAAGAGCTCCTGAGTCGTGATGCTCAGGCGCCCCCCTTTTAACGTGCAAGCGATTTGCATGAGAAAAAATAGACCCGTGGTGGGCGCCGGACGACAATCATGGGTAGGTCAAGCATGAAGGAGCAAATCAACTTAGATAGATGTAGAGAAAGCAAATGCCACTGGGTCAGGCCCGAGCGGCTTGGGGATGATGCAGTCCGAGGGGCGCCACCAACGAGCTAAGCAGAAGACATAGGCAAAACGGATACATGCCGCAGGGACGGACCCACGCGACCTGGGAATGATGCGGCTCTGGGGGCGCTCCCAGCTGAAACGAAACTTGAAAGAAGTCACCTGATACCATTGCAGAATGAGTGTCGGAGTAGCTGGCGGTGCGGGGTGAAGAAGCCGATCCTCATGAGCCCTCGGGACTCCGAGCCTCGGGAGGCTCAGGAGGTCCGGGCGGCTCGCTGAGGTCCATCTCCATCTCCTCTAGGAACGCGCGATGCTTGGCCACCTGAGCTTCCAGGATGCTCCTCATCAGGCCCTGGTGGGCAGCAGCTGCGTTCGGCAAGCCGAAGGGCATGCGAACGTAGTTGTGCGGTGCACCCGCACAACGCCCCACACGCGAGGGCCAGAAGCACTCCTGAGACGCGACTCGATTGAGCCCTGGGTAGTCGACGCAGACGCGCATCCCGCCATCCTCGCCTGGATGGGGAGCTACGCTGGACAGGCGGCGGTTGCCGCGCATGACTCCCGATTCCTGCAACTCCTGGTGATGAACTCCCAAGGGTTGGGTCCTCCTTTCCTTACGCCTTCCTGAGGGAAGCGTGCCGCGAAGCACGCCTCCAAGTGGTGCCCAAGCGCCTCCCTCATGATCTTGGCAAAGTCGGTGGCTCCCCAAGAGAGAGCCCCCGATCCCTGCCCGAGGAGGGCGCCGGGCGCGCCTTCCTATGTGATGGAGGGTGGCGCCCCTTGGACGGGCGCATGTCCGGATGTGGCGCCTCCGGAGGTGCCTGCCTCCTGAGGCCTTGAGCTAGGTGATGTCTTCTTCTTCTTGGGAGCTACTCCGTGGAGGTTTCCACTCTTGCTGTCCGGGTCCTCAATTGACGCAGCTTGGAAGGCGCGCTTGAGAGAGTACACCGCATCCTTCTCTTCACAGGGGACCGTGATGACCCCGCCACTTCCTAGCATCTTGAGGACGTTGTAGCCATGGTGAGTCACTGCCATGAACTTGGCCAGGGCCGGATACCCGAGGATCGCATTGTATGGCAGGCGAATGTGAGCGACGTCGAAGTCGATGAGCTCGGTGCGGTAGTTGTTGCGCTGTCCAAAGGTGAAAGGAAGGCGGACATGCCCTATCGGGACAGTGGAACCATCAGTGACTCCGGAGAAAGGCTTGGTTGGCTGAAGCTGATCATATGGCACTTGGAGATTGTTGAACGTCTCGAGGGACAGAACGTTGAGTCCTGCTCCGCCGTCGATGAGGGTCCTGGTGACTTGCACATTGCTGATGACTGGGGAACAGAGCATTGGGAGGACACCGGCCGTTGCCGCGCACTTGAGCTGATCAGCTGAACTGAACGTGATGGCACACGCAGACCACCTGAGAGGGCGCGTGGCCTCTAGCTTGGGGAGGACTGCATTCACCTCGCGAGCAAATTGCTTGAAGATGCGCTGTGAGGCTGGGGCCTGAGCGCCGCCCAAGATGCAAGCAATTGCACGTGGGTCCTGGAGGCCCCCAGCCCCCTCGTCCTGATGATGGTCTTCATTCCTTCTTGGTGGTGGTGGCAGAGGAGGAAGGCCTGCGTTGCCTTGCGGGCGATCCTCACGAGGCTGATCTCTCCAAGCTCCCTCGCGAGGCTGGTCCTGCCAGCGGTCCTCGCGAGGTCGGTCACGCCACCCTTGGCGAGGGCCACGGTCGTCCCATCGTCCTCCACCTCTTGCTCCGCCTCGGTCGTAGCCCTAATCGTTGTGCTCGGGACGTCGACCGACACAGCCTTCTCGCACGGCCCTGAGCTCTTGGCATTCGTTGATGTTGTGAGTGTGAAGATCGTGGTACACACAGTCCCGACTGCCCTTGGACGACTCCGGCTGGTCCCTGCCGTGCTTCTTGTGCGGCTCTGCTGCGAGCACAGCTGCTCCTTTGCGCTTCACATCCTTGGCCTTGGCTTTCTTCTCCTCTGGAGTGCGCAGGGAGCTCGAGAAGGGAAAGGCATCCCTCCTCAGCCCTTGCGCACTTGGTCGCTAGGTTGAACAACTCCAGTGATGTACACATATCTTCATGGATCGCCAGCTCCTCCTTGATCTTGACGTCGCGGACGCCATCAGAGAACGCCGAAATGATGGCCTCCTCGGTCACCCTTGGAATCTTGAGGCGAGCGTTGTTGAAGCGCTGGATGTACTTCTGCAAGGTCTCGCCAGGCTGCTGCTTGATGCGGCGTAGGTCACCCACGGCCGGCGGACGGTCGCAAGTGCCCTGGAAGTTGGCGATGAAGCGGGTGCGCATCTCATCCCAGGAAGAGATCGTGCCAGGGGCCAGGTTCAGGAGCCAGGTGCGGGCGCCGTCCTTGAGTGCCATGGGAAACTAGTTCGCCATGACCTTTTCGTCATGTTGGCGGCTTCGATGCCCAGCTCGTAGAGCTATAGGAACTCCGCGGGGTCGGCAGCGCCGTTGTAGCGAGGGGGCAGGTCAGGCTTGAACTTGCCTGGCCAGGCGACACTGCACAACTCGGTGGTGAAGGCGCGGCAGCATGCGGTGGCCACCGGAGCTCTCTGCTGATGCGGGGCTTGATCCTCGATTCTCACCGCTGCTGAGCAGCGAGGTCTTGACGTGGTGGCGCAGGGATGCGGTCGTGGCGCACCGGTGCCGGGAGCACGCTTGCACCTTCTTGGGGACGAGGGATTTCTTGGTAGCTTCTTTCTTGTCGCGCGGGTGCCGGACGCGGTGGATCTCGTCCTGGGGCCGCGGGCATTGGAGCCAGGGCGCCTTCTTGGGGAGGAGGTGGTGGAGGCACCTCCTGATCTGCACCTCCTGCGCAGGACGGAGGGCGTGGCAGCGAGAGGGACGACATAGGAGAGCCCCCTGCGGCGCTGACGAGCTCGGTGATGCGGGCGAGCCAGTCCTCGTAGAGGTTGATAACCCACAAGTGTAGGGGATCGCAACAGCTTTAGAGGGTAGTGTATTCAACCCAAATTTATTGATTCGACACAAGGGGAGCCAAAGAATATTCTCAAGTATTAGCAACTGAGTTGTCAATTCAGCCACACCTGGATAAATTAATATCTGCAGCAAGGTATTTAGTAGCAAAGTAGTATGATAGTAGTGGTAACGGTAACAAAAGAGTAACGAAAGCAAAAGTAATATTTTTGGTGTTTTGTAGTGATTGTAACAGTAGCAACGGGAAAGTAAATAAGCGTAAACCAGTATATGGAAAGCTCGTAGGCATTGGATCTGTGATGGATAACTATGCCAGATGCGGTTCATCATGTAACAGTCATAACATAGGGTGACACAAAACTAGCTCCAATTCATCAATGTAATGTAGGCATGTATTCCGAATATAGTCATACGTGCTTATGGAAAAGAACTTGCATGACATCTTTTGTCCTACCCTCCCGTGGCAGCGGGTCCTAATGGAAACTAAGGGATATTAAGGCCTCCTTTTAATAGAGTACCGGACCAAAGCATTAACACATAGTGAATGCATGAACTCCTCAAACTACGGTCATCACCAGGAGTGGTCTCGATTATTGTCACTTCGGGGTTGCCGGATCATAACACATAGTAGGTGACTATAGAATTGCAAGATAGGATCAAGAACTCACATATATTCATGAAAACATAATAGGTTCAGATCTGAAATCATGGCACTCGGGCCCTAGTGAC
Organism: Aegilops bicornis; assembly: GCA_021605145.1. Classification (NCBI taxonomy): domain Eukaryota; kingdom Viridiplantae; phylum Streptophyta; class Magnoliopsida; order Poales; family Poaceae; genus Aegilops; species Aegilops bicornis. The sequence continues at coordinate 317,360,763 of CM038675.1, forward strand.
AAGCATTAAGCATAGCAAAGTCATAGGCACATCAATCTCAGAACATAGTGGATACTAGGGATCAAAACCCTAACAAAACTAACTCGATTACATGATAGATCTCATCCAACCCATCACCGTCCAGCAAGCCTACGATGGAATTACTCACGCACGGCAGTGAGCGTCGTGAAATTGGTGATGGAGGATGGTTGATGATGATGACAACGACGAATCCCCCTTTCCGGAGCCCCGAACGGACTCCAGATCAGCCCTCCCGAGAGGTTTTAGGGCTTGGCGGCGGCTCCATATCGTAAAACGCGATGATTTCTTCTCCCTGATTTCTTCTCTCCGAAAGCAAATATATAGAGTTGGAGTTGGCGTCGGAGGAGCTCCAGGGGGCCCACGAGGTAGGGGGCGCGCAATAGGGGGGGGCGCCCCCCACCCTCGTGGACAGGGTGTGGGCCCCCTGGTCTTCATCTTTGGCAAGGATTTTTTATTATTTTTGACTAGATATTTCGTGGAGTTTCAGGTCATTCCGAGAACTTTTGTTTTCTGCACATAAAACAACATCATGGCAATTCTGCTGAAAACAACGTCAGTCCGGGTTAGTTCCATTCAAATCATACAAGTTAGAATCCGAAACAAGAGCAAAAGTGTTTGGAAAAGTAGATACAACGGAGATGTATCAACTCCCCCAAGCCTAAACCTTTGCTTGTCCTCAAGCAATTCAGTTGATAAACTGAAAGAGAAAAAAGAAAAACTTTTACAAACTCTGTTTGCTCTTGTTGTTGTGAATATGTAAACCAAGCATTCAGGTTTTCAGCAAAGATTATAACTAACCACACTTGCAATAATTCTCAGGTCTCATGTTTACTCATATCAATGGCATAATCAACTAGCGAGTCATAATAATAAATATCGGATGACAACACTTTCTCAAAACAATCATAATATGATATAACAAGATGGTATCTCGCTAGCCCTTTACGAGACCGCAAAACATAAATGCAGAGCACCTTTAAAGATCAAGGACTGACTAGACATTGTAATTCATGATAAAAGAGATCCAATCATAGTCATACCCAATATAAATTAATAGTAATGGATGCAAATAACAGCTGTGCTCTCCAGCTAGTGCTTTTTAATAAGAGGGTGATGACTCAACATAAAAGTAAATAGATAGGCCCTTCGCAGAGGGAAGCAGGGATTTGTAGAGGTGCCAGAGCTCGGTTTTGAAATAGAGGTAAATAATATTTTGAGCGGCATACTTTCATTGTAAACATAACAACTAAGAGATGGCGATATCTTCCATGCTACACATTATAGGCGGTTCCCAAACAGAATGGTAAAGTTTATACTCCCCTCCACCAACAAGCATCAATCCATGGCTTGCTCGAAACAACGAGTGCCTCCAACTAACATCAGGTCCCAGGGGGAGTTTTGTTTGCAATTATTTTTGATTTAGTTTGCTTAAAGCATGGGACTGGGCATCCCGGTAACCAGCCATTTTCTCGTGAGTGAGGAGCGAAGTCCATGTTGGGGAACGTAGTAATTTAAAAAAAATTCCTACGCACACGCAAGATCATGGTGATGGCATAGCAACGAGAGGAGAGAGTATTGTCCACGTACCCTCGTAGACCGTAAGCGGAAGCGTTATGACAACGCGGTTGATGTAGTCGTACGTCTTCACGATCCGACCGATCCAAGTACCGAACGTACGGCACCTCCGACTTCAGCACACGTTCAGCTCGATGACGATCCCGGACTCCGATCCAGCAAAGTGTCGGCGATGAGTTCCGTCAGCACGACGGCGTGGTGACGATGTTGATGCTCTATCGCGCAGGCTTCGCCTAAACTCCGCGACGATATGACCGAGGTGGAATATGGTGAAGGGGGCACCGCACACGGCTAAGGAACGATCACGAAGATCAACTTGTGTGTCCATGGGGTGCCCTTGCCTCAGATATAAAGGATGGAGGAGGAGGAGGCCGGCCAAGGCAATAGGTGCGGCCAGGATGTGGAGTCCTACTAGGACTCCAAGTCCTAGTAGGAGTCCACCAAGAGGGGAGGAAGGGAGAAGGAAGTGGAGGAGAAGGAAAGGTGGCCGGCCCCCTTTTCCCTAGTCCAATTCGGACTAGAGGGGAGGGGGGGGTGGAGAAGCACCTTGGCCCTTTCTCCTCTTCCCACTAAAGCCCATCAAGGCCCATTACTTCTCCCGTAACTACCCAGTACTCCGAAAAATACCCGAATCACTCGGAACCTTTCCGATGTCCGAATATAGTCGTCCAATATATCGATCTTTACGTCTCCACCATTTCGAGACTCCTCGTCATGTCCCCGATCTCATTCGGGACTCCGAACTCCTTCGGTACATCAAAACTCATAAACTCATAATATAACTGTCATCGAAACCTTAAGCGTGCGGACCCTACGGGTTCGAGAACTATGTAGACATGACCTAGAACTATTCTTGGTCAATAACCAATAGAGGAACCTGGATGCTCATATTGGCTCCTACATATTCTACGAAGATCTTTATCGGTCAAACCGCATAACAACATAATGTTGTTCCCTTTGTCATCGGTATGTTACTTGCCCGAGATTCGATCGTCGGTATCCAATACCTAGTTCAATCTCAAGCATCGGCAAGTCTCTTTACTCGTTCCGTAATACATCATCTCGCAACTAACTTATTAGTTGTAATGCTTGCAAGGCTTATGTGATGTGTATTACCGAGAGGGCCCAGAGATACCTCTCCGAGCAATCGGAGTGACAAAACCTAATCTCGAAATACGCCAACCCAACATGTACCTTTGGAGACACCTGTAGTACTCCTTTATAATCACCCAGTTACGTTGTGACGTTTGGTAGCACCCAAAGTGTTCCTCCGGTAAACGGGAGTTGCATAATCTCATAGTTACAGGAACATGTATAGGTCAAGAAGAAAGCAATAGCAATATAGTAAACGATCAAGTGCTAGGCTAACGGAATGGGTCATGTCAATCATATTATTCTCCTAATGATGTGATCCCGTTAATCAAATGACAACACATGTCTATGGTTAGGAAACATAACCATCTTTGATTAATGAGCTAGTCAAGTAGAGGCATACTAGTGACTATATGTTTGTCTATGTATTCACACATGTATCATGTTTCCGGTTAATACAATTCTAGCATGAATAATAAACATTTATCATGAAATAAGGAAATAAATAATAACTTTATTATTGCCTCTAGGGCATATTTCCTTCAGTCTCCCACTTGCACTAGAGTCAATAATCTAGTTCACATCATCATGTGATTCAACACTAATATTCACATCTGTATGTGATTAACACCCATAGTTCACATCGTCATGTGACCAACACCCAAAGGGTTTACTAGAGTCAATAATCTAGTTCACATCGCTATGTGATTAACACCCAAAGAGTACTAAGGTATGATCATGTTTTGCTCGTGAGAGAAGCTTAGTCAACGGGTCTGTCACATTCAGAGCCGTATGTATTTTGCAAATATTCTATGTCTACAATGCTCTACTCGGAGCTACTCTAGCTAATTGCTCCCACTTTCAATATGTATCCAGATTGAGACTTAGAGTCATCTGGATCAGTGTAAAAAAGCTTGCATCGATGTAACTCTTTATGACGGGCTCTTTTATCACCTCCATAATCGAGAAATATTTCCTTAGTCCTCACTAAGGATGTTCTTGACCAATGTCCAAAGGATCTACTCCTAGATCACTATTGTACTCCCTTGCCAAATTCAGAGCAAGGTATACAATAGGTCTGGTACATAGCATACATACTTTATAGAACCTATGGCTGAGGCATAGGGAATGACTTTCATTCTCTTTTCTATTTTCTCCCGTGGTCGGGATTTGAGTCTTACTCAATTTCACACCTTTGCAACATGCAAGAACTTTTCTTTGACTGCTCCATTTTGAACTACTTCAAAATCTTGACAAGGTATGTAGTTATTGAAAAACTTATCAAGCGTCTTGATCTATCTCAATAGATCTTGATGCTCAATATGTAAGTAGCTTTACCGAGGTCTTTCTTTTAAAGAACTCCTTTTAAATACTCCTTTATGGTTTCCAGAAAAATTATACATCATTTCTGATCAACAATATGTTACTCACATATATTTATCAAAAAGGCGGTAGTGCTCCCACTCACTTTATTGTAAATACAGGCTTCACCGCAAGTCTCAGATAAAACTATATGCTTTGATCAACTTATCAAAGCGTGTATTCCAACTCTGAGATGCTTGCACCAGTCCATAGATGGATCGCTGGAGCTTACACATTTTGTTAGCACCTTTAGGATTGACAAAACCTTCTGGTTGCATCATATACAACTCTTCTTTAATAAATCCATTTAAAGAATGTAGTTTTGACATCCATTTGCCAGATTTCATAAAATGTGGCAATTGCTAACATGATTCGGACAGACTTAAGCATCGCTACAGCTTGAGAAAAATCTCATTGTGGTCAACACCTTGAACTTGTTGAAAACCTTTTGTGACAAGTCGAGCTTTGTAGATAGTAACACTACTATCAGTGTCCGTCTTCCTCTTGAAGATCCATTTATTTAACATGGCTTGCTGATCATCGAGCAAGACAATCAAAGTCCATACTTTGTTCTCATACATGGATCATATCTCAGATTTCATGGCCTCAAGCCATTTCGCGGAATCTGGGCTCATCATCGCTTCCTCATAGTTCGTGAGGTTCATCATGGTCTAGTAACATGACTTCTAGAATAGGATTACCGTACCACATTGGTGCGGATCTTATTTTGGAAGACCTACGAGGTTTTGTAGTAACTTGATCTCAAGTTTCATGATCATCATCATCGCCTTCCTCACTAATTGGTGTAGGAATCATGGAACTGATTTCTGTGATGAACTACTTTCCAATTCGGGAGAAGGTACAAATTACCTTATCAAGCTCTTACTTTCCTCCCACTCACTTCTTTCGAGAGAAACTCCTTCTCTAGAAAGGATCCATTTTTAGCAACGAATGTTTTGCCTTAAGATCTGTGATAGAAGGTGTACCCAATAGTTACCTTTGGGTATTCTATGAAGATGCACTTCTCCGATTTGGGTTCGAGCTTATCAGGTGAAAACTTTTTCACATAAGCATCACAACTCCAAACTTTAAGAAACGACAGCTTAGGTTTATTGTTAAACCATAGTTCATACGGTGTCGCCTCAACGGATTTAGATGGTGCCCTATTAAACGTGAATGCATCTGCCTCTAATACATAACCCCAAAACGATAGTGGTAAACCGATAAGAGACATCATAGATCGCACCATATCCAATAAAGCGCTGTTATTCGACTTTCGGACACACCATTAAGTTGTGGTGTTCCATATGGCGTGAGTTGCGAAACTATTTCACATTGTTTCAAATGAAGACCAAACTCAGAACTCAAACATTCATCTCCACGATCAGATCGTAGAAACTTTATTTTCTTGTTACGATGATTTTCCACTTCACTCTGAAATTCTTTGAACTTTTCAACTATTTCGGACTTATGTTTCATCAAGAAGATATACACATATCTGCTCAAATCATCTGTGAAGGTCGTAAAATAATGATACTTGCCACGAGCATCAACACTCATTGGATCGCATACATCGGTATGTATTATTTCCAACAAGTCAGTAGCTCGTTCCATTGTTCCGGAGAACGGAGTTTTAGTCATCTTGCCCAAAAGGCACGGTTCGCAAGCATCAAATGATTCATAACCAAGTGATTCCGAAGATCCATTAATATGGAGTTTCTTCATGCGCTTTACACCAATATGACCTAAACGGCAGTGCCACAAATAAGTTGCACTATCATTATTAACTTTGCATCTTTTAGTTTCAATATTATGAATATGTGTATCACTACGATCGAGATCCAACAAACTATTTTCATTGGGTGTATGACCATCGAAGGTTTTATTCATGTAAACAGAACAATAATTATTCTCTAACTTACATGAATAACCGTATTGCAATAAACATGATCAAATCATATTCATGCTCAACGCAAACACCAAATAACACTTATTTAGGTTCAACACTAATCCCGAAAGTACAGTGGAGTGTGCGATGATGATCATATCAATCTTGGAACTACTTCCAACACTCATCTTCACTTTCCCCTTCAACTAGTCTCTGCTTTTCTCAGAACTCCTGTTTTGAGTTACTAATCTTAGCAACCGAACAAGTATCAAATACTCAGGCTACTATAAACACTAATAAAGGCACACATCAATAACCTCAGATATCAAATATACTCTTGTTCACTTTGCCATCCTTCTTATCCACCAAATATTCAGGGCATTTACGCTTCCAAAGTGACCATTTCCTTTGCGATTATAAGCACTTCGGTTTCAGGCTTTGGTCCAGCTGTGGGCTTCTTCAAGGAGCGACAACTTGCTTGTCATTCTACTTGAAGTTCCCTTTCTTTCCCTTTGCCCTTTTCTTGAAACTAGTGGTCTTGTCAATCATCAACACTTGATGCTCTTTTCTTGATTTCTACATTAAATGCGATTTCAAAGATCACGAAGAGCTTGGGAATTAGTTTTATTATCCCTTGCATATTATAGTTCATCACGAAGTTCTACTAACTTGGTGATGGTGACTAGAGAATTACATCAATCACTATCTTATCTCGAAGATTAACTCCCACTTGATTCAAGCGATTGAAGTACCTGCATAATCTGAGCACATGCTCATTAGTTGAGCGATTCTCCTCCATCTTTTAGCTATAGAACTTGTTGGAGACTTCATATCTCTCAACTCGGGTATTTGCTTGAAATATTAACTTCAACTCCTGGAACATCTCATATGGTCCATGACGTTCAAAACGTCTTTGAAGTCCCGATTCTAAGCCGTTAAGTATGGTGCACTAAACTATCAAGTAGTCTTCATATTGAGCTAGCCAAACGCTCATAACGCCCGCATTTGCTCCTGCAATAGGTCTGTCACCTAGCTGTGCATTAATTAAATAATTCTTATTTGCAGCAATGAGGATAAACCTCAGATCACGGATCCAATCCGCACTATTGCTACTAACATTTTTCAATACAATTTTCTCTAGGAACACATATAAAAAACATAGGGAAGCAACAACGCGAGCTTATTGATCTACAACATAATTTGCAAAATACTACCAGGATTAAGTTCATGATAAATTGAAGTTCAATTAATCATATTACTTAAGAACTCCCACTTAGACTGACATCTCTCTAGTCATCTAAGTGATTACGTGATCCAAATCAACTAAACCATGTCCGATCATCACGTGAGATGGAGTAGTTTCAATGGTGAACATCACTATGTTGATCATATCTACTATATTATTCACGTTCGACCTTTCGGTCTCCGTGTTCCGAGGCCATATCTATATATGCTAGGCTCGTCAAGTTTGACCTGAGTATTCCGCATGTGCAACTATTTTGCACCTGTTGTATTTGAACGTAGAGCCTATCACACCCGATCATCACATGGTGTCTCAGCACGAAGAACTTTCGCAACGGTGCATACTCAGGGAGAACACTTCTTGATATTTAGTGAGAGATCATCTTATAATGCTACCATCAATCAAAGCAAGATAAGATGCATAAAGGATAAACATCACATGCAATCAATATAAGTGATATGATATGGCCATCATCATCTTGTGCTTGTGATCTCCATCTCCGAAGCACCGTCGTGATCACCATCGTCACCGGCGCGACACCTTGATCTCCATCGTAGCATCGTTGACGTCTCGCCAACTATTGCTTCTACGACTATCGCTACCGCTTAGTGATAGAGTAAAGCAATTACATGCCGTTTGCATTTCATACAATAAAGCGACAACCATATGGCTCGCCATTGCCGATAACTCGGTTACAAAACATGATCATCTCATACAATAAAATATAGCATCACGTCTTGACCATATCACATCACAACATGCCCTGCAAAAACAAGTTAGACGTCCTCTACTTTGTTGTTGCAAGTTTTACGTGGCTGCTACGGGCTGAGCAAGAACCGTTCTTACCTACGCATCAAAACCACAACGATAGTTTGTCAAGTTGGTGCTGTTTTAACCTTCGCAAGGACCGGGCGTAGCTGCACTCGGTTCAACTAAAGTGAGAGAGACAGACACCGCCAATCACCTTTAAGCAACGAGTGCTCGCAGCGGTGAAACCAGTCTCGCGTAAGCGTCTGGCGTAATGTCGGTCCGGACCGCTTCATCTCACAATACCACCGAACCAAAGTATGACATGCTGGTAAGCAGTATGACTTGTATCGCCCACAACTCACTTGTGTTCTACTCGTGCATATAACATCAATGCATAAAACCAGGCTCTGATACCACTGTTGGGGAATGTAGTAATTTCAAAAAATTTCCTACGCAGACGCAGGATCATGGTGACGGCATAGCAATGAGAGGAGAGAGTATTGTCCACGTACCCTCGTAGACCGTAAGCGGAAGCGTTATGACAACGCGGTTGATGTAGTCGTACGTCTTCACGATCCGACTGATCCAAGTACCGAACGTATGGTACCTCCGAGTTCAGCACACGTTCAGCTCGATGACGATCCCCGGACTCCGATCCAGCAGGGTGTCGGGGATGAGTTCCGTCAGCACGACGGCGTGGTGACGATGATGATGCTCTACCGGCGCAGGGCTTCACCTAAACTCCGCGATGATATGACCGAGGTGGAATATGGTGGAGGGGGGCACCGCACACGGCTAAGGAACGATCACGAAGATCAACTTGTGTGTCCATGGGGTGCCCCTTGCCTCAGTATATAAAGGATGGAGGAGGAGGAGGCCGGCCAAGGCAATAGGTGCGGCTAGGATGTGGAGTCCTACTAGGACTCCAAGTCCTAGTAGGAGTCCACCAAGAGGGGAGGAAGGGAGAAGGAAGTGGAGGAGAAGGAAAGGTGGCCGGCCCCCTTTTACCTAGTCCAATTCGGACTAGAGGGGAGGGGGGGTGGAGCAGCCCCTTGGCCCTTTCTCCTCTTCCCACTAAAGCCCATCAAGGCCCATTGCTTCTCCCGTAACAACCCGGTACTCCGAAAAATACCCGAATCACTCGGAACCTTTCCGATGTCCGAATATAGTCGTCCAATATATCGATCTTTACGTCTCGACCATTTCAAGACTCCTCGTCATGTCCCCGATCTCATTCGGGACTCCGAACTCCTTCGGTATATCAAAACTCATAAACTCATAATATAACTGTCATCGAAACCTTAAGCGTGCGGACCCTACGGGTTCGAGAACTATGTAGGCATGACCTAGAACTATTCTTGGTCAATAACCAATAAGCGGAACCTAGATGCTCATATTGGCTCCTACATATTCTCACGAAGATCTTTATCGGTCAAACCGCATAACAACATACGTTGTTCCCTTTGTCATCGGTATGTTACTTGCCCGAGATTCGATCGTCGGTATCCAATACCTAGTTCAATCTCGTTCTTGGCAAGTCTCTTTACTCGTTCGTAATACATCATCTCGCAACTAACTTATTAGTTGTAATGCTTGCAAGGCTTATGTGATGTGTATTACCGAGAGGGCCCAGAGATACCTCTCCGACAATCGGAGTGACAAAACCTAATCTCGAAATACGCCAACCCAACATGTACCTTTGGAGACACCTGTAGTACTCCTTTATAATCACCCAGTTACGTTGTGACGTTTGGTAGCACCCAAAGTGTTCCTCCGCTAAACGGAGTTGCATAATCTCATAGTTACAGAACATGTATAGGTCAAGAAGAAAGCAATAGCAATATAGTAAACGATCAAGTGCTAGGCTAACGGAATGGGTCATGTCAATCATATTATTCTCCTAATGATGTGATCCCGTTAATCAAATGACAACACATGTCTATGGTTAGGAAACATAACCATCTTTGATTAATGAGCTAGTCAAGTAGAGGCATACTAGTGACTATATGTTTGTCTATGTATTCACACATGTATCATGTTTCCGGTTAATACAATTCTAGCATGAATAATAAACATTTATCATGAAATAAGGAAATAAATAATAACTTTATTATTGCCTCTAGGGCATATTTCCTTCAGTCTCCCACTTGCACTAGAGTCAATAATCTAGTTCACATCATCATGTGATTTAACACTAATATTCACATCTGTATGTGATTAACACCCATAGTTCACATCGTCATGTGACCAACACCCAAAGGGTTTACTAGAGTCAATAATTTAGTTCACATTGCTATGTGGTTAACACCCAAAGAGTACTAAGGTATGATCATGTTTTGCTCATGAGAGAAGCTTAGTCAACGGGTCTGTCACATTCAGAGCCGTATGTATTTTGCAAATATTCTATGTCTACAATGCTCTACTCGGAGCTACTCTAGCTAATTGCTCCCACTTTCAATATGTATCCAGATTGAGACTTAGAGTCATCTGGATCAGTGTAAAAAGCTTGCATCGATGTAACTCTTTACGACGGGCTCTTTTATCACCTCCATAATCGAGAAATATTTCCTTAGTCCTCACTAAGGATGTTCTTGACCAATGTCTAGTGATCTACTCCTAGATCACTATTGTACTCCTTTGCCAAATTCAGAGCAAGGTATACAATAGGTGCCGTACATAGCATACATACTTTATAGAACCTATGATCGAGGCATAGGGAATGACTTTCATTCTCTTTTCTATTTTCTGCCGTGGTCGGGATTTGAGTCTTACTCAATTTCACACCTTTGCAACACAGGCAAGAACTTTTCTTTGACTGTTCCATTTTGAACTACTTCAAAATCTTGACAAGGTATGTAGTTATTGAAAAACTTATCAAGCGTCTTGATCTATCTCAATAGATCTTGATGCTCAATATGTAAGTAGCTTTACCGAGGTCTTTCTTTTAAAGAACTCCTTTTAAATACTCCTTTATGGTTTCCGTAAAATTATACATCATTTCGATCAACAATATGTTACTCACATATATTTATCAAAAAGGCGGTAGTGCTCCCACTCACTTTATTGTAAATACAGGCTTCACCGCAAGTCTCAGATAAAACTATATGCTTTGATCAACTTATCAAAGCGTGTATTCCAACTCTGAGATGCTTGCACCAGTCCATAGATGGATCATTTGGAGCTTACACATTTTGTTAGCACCTTTAGGATTGACAAAACCTTCTGGTTGCATCATATACAACTCTTCTTTAATAAATCCATTTAAAGAATGTAGTTTTGACATCCATTTGCCAGATTTCATAAAATGTGGCAATTGCTAACATGATTCGGACAGACTTAAGCATCGCTACAGTTGAGAAAAATCTCATTGTAGTCAACACCTTGAACTTGTTGAAAACCTTTTTGTGACAAGTCGAGCTTTGTAGATAGTAACACTACTATCATCGTCCGTCTTCCTCTTGAAGATCCATTTATTTAACATGGCTTGCTGATCATCGAGCAAGTCAATCAAAGTCCATACTTTGTTCTCATACATGGATCATATCTCAGATTTCATGGCCTCAAGCCATTTCGCGGAATCTGGGCTCATCATCGCTTCCTCATAGTTCGTAGGTTCATCATGGTCTAGTAACATGACTTCTAGAATAGGATTACCGTACCACATTGGTGTGGATCTTATTTTGGAAGACCTACGAGGTTTTGTAGTAACTTGATCTGAAGTTTCATGATCATCATCATCAGCTTCCTCACTAATTGGTGTAGGAATCACTGGAACTGATTTCTGTGATGAACTACTTTCCAATTCGGGAGAAGGTACAAATTACCTTATCAAGCTCTTACTTTCCTCCCACTCACTTCTTTCGATATAAACTCCTTCTCTAGAATGGATCCATTTTTAGCAACTATTGTTTTGCCTTAAGATCTGTGATAGAAGGTGTACCCAATAGTTACCTTTGGGTATTCTATGAAGACGCACTTCTCCGATTTGGGTTCGAGCTTATCGGTGAAAACTTTTTCACATAAGCATCACAACTCCAAACTTTAAGAAACGATGTACTTAGGATTATTGTTAAACCATAGTTCATACGGTGTCGTCTCAACAGATTTAGATGGTGCCCTATTAAACGTGAATGCAGCTGTCTCTAATACATAACCCCAAAACGATAGTGGTAAACTGATAAGAGACATCATAGGTCGCACCATACCAGCTTCGCTTATCCCAATCAATTCATCATATATCATCATTATTGCCTTTCACTTGCACGACCGAATGATGTGGATAATAATAAGAGTGCAAGTGCATTGGACTAAGCTGGAATCATGAGCATTCAATAAGTAGGAGAAGACAAGGCAATATGGGCTCTTAGTTAAATCAACAATAATGCATATAAGAGCCACTTCAACACTTTAATCATGGTCTTCTCCTATCGACCCCCAAAGAAAAGAGAGGAAATAAACCTATTTACACGAAAAGCTCCCAACAAGCAAAAGAAGAACAGGAAATATTTTTGGGTTTTCTTTTTAATTATTACTACTACACCAGGAAAATCAAACTAACTAGAAGCTACACTATTTTTTTTGTTGTTTTCTTAAAGTTTAACAAACACACAAGAAGAAAGCAGGAAAAAGAAAATAAAGTAGCATGGAAATTACTGTGAAAGAGTATGAGCACCGACATTTAGTAATGAGTCTGTGTGAACATAATGTAATGTCGGTGGGAAATACGTACTCCCCCAAGCTTAGGCTTTTGGCCTAAGTTGGTTCATTGCCAGGGATGGCCTGGCGGATACCCGTGAGGGTGTAGCCGGGTCGATTGTGATGCAGCGGCTATCGCCTCCTGAGCTGCAGCATGGCGTCGAGCTGCCTCCGCTCTCCTATCATACTCATCTGCCTCCTCTCTGGTAATAACATGTCTTCCTTTTGTCTGAGAATCGAAGAAGGCAGGAGCAGGAAGAGTAATACGAACAACACGCTGTTTATCAAAGATTAGTCGATATAAGAGAGGGTGATTCAGGCCTCTCGACAAACTGGTGCGAAGCCATAGAGTTATAATCTAAATATGCGGGAGGTAACTCCATATCACCCTCACGAACGTCTACCTCAAGAAAATTTGCTAAGCGGGTTGCATAAATTCCTCCAAAGAAATCTCCATTATATTTATTATGATGCAACCTACGTGCTACAATGGCTCCCATATGATAAGATTGGTGTCCCAACATAGCACTCCTGAGAATGCTAAGGTCAGGGACACACATGTGACATGCTTCATCCTTACTAGTTATGCATCTACCTATGAAGAGAGCAAAATAATGTATAGCAGGAAAGTGAATGCTCCCTATGGTAGCTTGTGTTACATCTCTAGATTCTCCCACAGTTATACTAGCAAGAAAGTTTCTAAATTCAGATTTACGTGGATCAATAGTACTACCCCATTGTGGAAGATTGCAGGAAAAAGTAAAATCCTCTAAGTCCATGGTATAAGATTTGTCATAAAGATCAAACATGACTGAAGGAGAATTACGCGAAGATGAAAATTCAAACCTCCTCACAAATGAGCTAGTGAGATCATGATACTGTGGGCATTAAATATGCGTTAAATTATTCTTTGATTCCTGCAAGATCCATAAAATTTTCTGAGGGCCACTCACAAGGCCGCACTGGAGCATCCCTTGGGGGTTCCTCATCAGCATCACGCATTGCAAGCCTGGGGCCTTGCTTCCTTGAAGAACCACCTTGGAACATCTTCCTAAGCATATTGCTTCCTCTGAAAAATTTCTGAAATTTTTAGTAACTTCAAACAAAAATGAATCAACTTCAATAAAATTGATAGCAACTACTCGTACAAGTGCCTAGAGCCTTAATCAAGCATTAGAACTACTTGGAACCATATAAATTTGACATGCAAGCTCAAGAACATGGTCACCTATGCAGCACAAATTTTCAAAGAATAAAGCACTATAACAAAAGATAATTGGACCAATGGAGGAGTCACATACCAAGGAACAATCTCCCCAAGCAGTTTGGTGAGAGGGCTTTGAGCAAGGAGATCGAAAATCACAGCAAAGTGAGCTGGAACTCGTGCTTGAGCCAGATATTCGTGTTTGTGGGAGGAAGAAGAAGAGGATGGGTGCAGGAATAAGTGGAGGAGGGCCACCATGGGCCCACGAGGCAGGGGGCGCGCCCTGGGGGGTAGGGCGCGCCCTCCACCCTCGTGGCCAGGTGGCAGCTCCCCCCATGGTAATTTTTGCACCATAAATCCTCAAATATTCCCAAAAAATCATATTAAATTGGCATGGTATTTGGAGGACTTTATTTTCGGGGTATTTTTATATTGCATGGATAAATCAGGAAACAGACAGAAAAATACTATTTTTACTTTATTTCAACTAAATAACAGAAAGTATAAAGAGGGTACAGAAGGTTGTGCTTCTAGTTTCATCCGTCTCATGCTCATCAAAAAGAATCCACTAACAAGGTTGAACTCATTCTGAATAATCATGAAGCCGGAGAAATTTTGAATAACACTAAGTTACCTCAACGAGGATATGCACATCCCCTATAATAAGAATATCATATTTCTTCTTGACAGTAGGAAGAGGAAATTCAAAACCTCCAAATATAATCGATGGAATTTTTCCAATAGAGTTGATACTATAAACTTGAGGTTGTTTCCTCGAAAGTGTACCGTATGCTCATTACCATTAACATGAAAAGTGGCATTGCCTTTGTTGCAATCAATAACAGCACCGCAGTATTCGTAAAAGGTCTTCCAAGAATAATAGACATACTATCGTCCTCGGGAATATCAAGAATAACAAAGTCCATTAAAATAGTAACGTTAGCAACCACAACAGGCACATCCTCACAAATACCGGCTGTGTATAGCAGTTGATTTATCAGCCATTTGCAAAGATATTTCAGAGGGTGTCAACTTATTCAAATCAAGTCTACGATATAAAGAGAGAGGCATAACACTAACACCGCTCCAAGATCACATAAAGCAGTTTTAACATAATTTCTTTTAATGGAGCATGGTACAGTGGGTACTCCTGGATCTCCAAGTTTCTTTGGTATGCCACCCTTAAAAGTATAATTAGCAAGCATGGTGGAAATTTCAGCTTTCGGTATCTTTCTTTTATTGGTAATGATACCCTTCATATACTTAGCATAAGGATTTGTTTTGAGCACATCAGTTAATCGCATACGCAAAAAGATAGGTCTAATCATTTCAGCAAAGCGCTCAAAATCCTCGTCATCCTTTTTCTTGGATGGTTTGGGACGAAAAGGCATGGGTTTCTGAATCCATGGTTCTCTTTCTTTACCATGTTTCCTAGCAACAAAATCTCTCTTATCATAACGTTGATTCTTTGATTGTGGGTTATCAAGATCAACAGCAGGTTCAACTTCTACATCATTATCATTACTAGGTTGAGCATCATCATGAACAACATCATTAACATTTTCACTAGGTTCATGTTCATTACCAGATTGTGTTTTAGCATCAGAAATAGATACATCATATGAATTCTCAGGTGGTTCAGCAATAGGTTCACTAGAAGTTTGCAAAGTCCTATCATTTTTCCTTTTCTTCCTTTTAGAAGAACTAGGAGCATCAATATTATTTCTTTGAGAATCTTGCTCAATTCTCTTAGGGTGGCCTTCAGGATACAAAGGTTCCTGAGTCATTCTACCAGTTCTAGTAGCCACTCTAACAACATAATCATTTTTCTTACTATTCTTTTTCATTGAGCAAATCATTTTGAGCCTTAAGTACTTGTTCTACTTGAGTGGTAACCATAGAAGCATGTTTGCTAATGAGCTTAAGTTCACATCTAACATTAGCCATATAATCACCCAAGTGTTTAATCATATAGGTATTTTGTTTTAATTGTCTACCGAAATAAGCATTGAAGTCTTCTTTCTTAAACATAAAGTTATCAAACTCATCCAAGCACTGACTAGCAATTTTAGTAGGAGGGACTTCAGCTTTATCATATCTATAGAGAGAATTTACCTTTACTACCTGTGTCGGGTTATCAAGACCATGCATTTCTTCAATAGGTAATGAATTAAGATCATATGTTTCTTCAACAGGCGGTAAATTATGACCATGTATTTCTTCAATAGGAGGTAGATTCTTAACATCTTCAGCTTTAATACCTTTTTCTTTCATAGATTTCTTTGCCTCTTGCATATCTTCGTGGATCGAGAAATAGAACACCTCTCTTCTTTGGAGTTGGTTTAGGAACAGGCTCAGGAATTGGAGCAGGAGCTGGCTCAGGAGGTTCCCAATTATTTTCATTTGTCAACATATTATTCAATATAATTTCAGCTTCATCCGGTGTTCTTTCCCTGAAAAGAGAACCAGCACAACTATCCAGGTAATCTCTGGAAGCATCGGTTAGTCCATTATAAAAGATATCAAGTATTTCATTTTTCTTAAGAGGACGATCAGGCAAAGCATTATAACTTGAGAAGCCTCCCCAAGCTTGTGGGAGACTCTCTTCTTCAATTTGCATCGAAGTTGTATATTTCCCTCAAGGCAGCTTGTTTCTTATGAGGAGGGAAATATTTAGCGTAGAAGTAATAAATCATATCCTCGGGACTACGACACAACCAGGATCCGTAGAATTAAACCATATCTTAGCATCACCCTTTAATGAGAATGGAAATATTTTAAGGATATATAAGTAGTAGTTCTCTCATCATTAGTGAACAGGGTGGCTATATCATTTAATTTAGTAAGATGTGCCACAACAGTTTCAGATTCATAGCCATGAAAGGGATCAGATTCAACCAAAGTAATTATATCAGGATCAACAGAGAATTCATAATCCTTATCGGCAACACAAATAGGTGAAGTAGCAAAAGCAGGGTCGGGCCTCATTCTATCTCTAAGAGATTCTTTACCCCCTTTAACTAATAGCCTCTTAAGTTCGTTTCTATCTTTGCAGGCAAAAATAGCTGCAGAAGCTTCCATATCAAAAACATAACCCTCAGGAATAACAGGCATATCTTCATCATCAATTTCATCAACATTATTAGTTTCAATAATTTCTTTCTCCCTAGCCCTAGCAATTTGTTCATCAAGAAGTTCACTAAGGGGCACAGTAGTATCAAGCATAGAAGTAGTTTCATCATAAGTATCATGCATAGCAGAAGTGGCATCATCAATAACATGCGAAAGATCAAAACGAATAGTAGAAGCAGGTTTAGGTGTCGCAAGCTTACTCATAATAGAAGGTGAATCAAGTGCAGAGCTAGATGACAGTTCCTTACCTCCCCTCGTAGTTGAGGGATAAATTTTTGCCTTAGCATCTTTCAAATTCTTCATAGTGTCCAGCAGATATAAATCCCAAGTGACTCAAAGAATAGAGTTATGCTCCCCGGAAACGGTGCTAGAAATTAGTCTTGATAACCCACAAGTGTAGGGGATCGCAACAGCTTTCGAGGGTAGAGTATTCAACCCAAATTTATTGATTCGACACAAGGGGAGCCAAAGAATATTCTCAAGTAGTAGCAACTGAGTTCTCAATTTAGCCACACCTGGATTACTTAATATCTGCAGCAAGGTATTTAGTAGCAAAGTAGTATGATAGTAATGGTAATGGTAACAAAAGAGTAACAGAAGCAAAAGTAATATTTTTGGTGTTTTGTAGTGATTGTAACAGTAGCAACGGGAAAGTAAATAAGCGTAAACCAGTATATGGAAAGCTCGTAGGCATTGGATCTGTGATGGATAACTATGCCGGATGCAGTTCATCATGTAACAGTCATAACATAGGGTGACACAGAACTAGCTCCAATTCATCAATGTAATGTAGGCACGTATTCCGAATATAGTCATACGTGCTTATGGAAAAGAACTTGCATGACATCTTTTGTCCTACCCTCCCGTGGCAGCGGGGTCCTAATGGAAACTAAGGGATATTAAGGCCTCCTTTTAATAGAGTACCAGACCAAAGCATTAATACATAGTGAATACATGAACTCCTCAAACTATGGTCATCACTGGGAGTGATCCCGATTATTGTCACTTCGGGGTTGCCGGATCATAACACGTAGTAGGTGACTATAGACTTGCAAGATAGGATCAAGAACTCACATATATTCATGAAAACATAATAGGTTCAGATCTGAAATCATGGCACTCGGGCCCTAGTGACAAGCATTAAGCATAGCAAAGTCATAGCAAGATCAATCTCGTAACATAGTGGATACTAGGATCAAAACCCTAACAAAACTAACTCGATTACATGATAGATCTCATCCAACCCATCACCGTCCAGCAAGCCTACGATGGAATTACTCACGGACGGCGGTGAGCATCATGAAATTGGTGATGGAGGATGGTTGATGATGACGACGGCGATGAATCCCCCTCTCCGGAGCCCCGAACGGACTCCAGATCAGCCCTCCCGAGAGTTTTTAGGGCTTGGCGGCGGCTCCGTATCGTAAAACGTGATGATTTTTTCACCCTGATTTTTTCCTCTCCGAAAGCAAATATATAGAGTTGGAGTTGGCGTCGGAGGAGCTCCAGGGGGCCTACGAGGTAGGGGGCGCGCCCTAGGGGGGGGGGGCCCACCCTCGTGGACAGGGTGTGGCCCCCCTGGTCTTCATCTTTGGCAAGGATTATTATTATTATTTTTGACTATATGTTCCGTGGAGTTTCAGGTCATTCTGAGAACTTTTGTTTTCTGCACATAAAACAACATCATGGCAATTCTGCTGAAAACAGCGTCAGTCCGGGTTAGTTCCATTCAAATCATACAAGTTAGAGTCCAAAACAAGAGCAAAAGTGTTTGGAAAAGTAGATACGACGGTCTTGAGTCTTGCGCTGATGAAGGTCAGCCTTACTGGGCCACCACTTGAGCCACGCCGCAGGCCGCAGGCAGGCAAGTCTGGGGACCCCTGTTCCCAGAACATCGACAGATCCCAAGGGCAGGTTCAGGAGCCACAAGCGTGCACCATCCTTGAGAGACATGGGGAACAAGTTCGCCATGACCTTCTCGTCGCCATTGGCCGCCTCGATGCTCAACTCGTAGAGCTGCAGGAACTCCACGGGGTCGGGGCTGCCGTCATAGCGCGGAGGCAGGTCGGGCTTGAACTTGCCTGGCCAAACGATGATGCGTAGCTCGGGAGTGAAGGCTCGGCAGCTCGCGGTGGTCACGGGAGCTCGCTGCGGAGGTGGAGCCTGATCTTGGTGCTGACGGGCCACCACCGCAGGCCGCACGCGGTTTTGACATGGTGGCGCAGGGAGTGCTGGAGCGTCTTCTTGCGGCCGCTGGACCTCCTAGTAGCTCTCTTCTTCGTGTGCGGGCGCCCTGGGCGGCGGGTTACACCGTGGGGCCGCACGCCTGGGACCAAGGGCGACATCTTGACGGGGAGGTGGCGGAGGTGCTCCATAGGCTACGTCGCTCGCAACAGGCGGTGGGCGAGGTAGCGAAAGGGACGGTGCAGGCGAGCCCCCAACCGCGCTGACAAGCTCGGCGATGCGGTCCAGCCAGTCCTCGTAGAAGTCATCAATGGGGTGGTAGCGCATGAGCTCGCGCGCCATGAGCAGCGCAACCTGCGCGTCCACCGCCCACGACGAGCGTGAGATGACGAGCCAGCCGGAGTCAGCGATGGGGTGGCGGTGGGCCCATCACGCTGCGCGGAGGGGTGCAACGATGAAGCTTGCTGCTCGTGCCCCGCCAGGCTGGTGGCGGCGTTGGCGGCAGGTGATGGAGAACGACGAGAGGCCCGCCGACGGGCGCCGTCTGGGCGACGCGAGCGGCGAGAGCGGCTCGACGCTTAGCACGGGCTCGACGAGCATCAACCATGGAGGTGGTGGAGCAGCGGCGAGTCGATCGGTGGAAGAGAGGCTCCGACGCACCCCTACCTGGCGCGCCAAATGTCGGATTCAGGGTTCCGCAGACCCTTGAGAGGTTTGAACTCTAGGTTGCGTGCGAAGAACTCTCCCTTCCTAGTCCGCCTGCTCAACGATTCCACGGCCTAGCTCAATGAACCCAAGGGACAAGAGACACAACAGTTTATCCTGGTTCGGGCAACCTTGTGGTGTAATACCCTACTCCAGCATTGTGCTGGATTGCCTCAAGGGGCTGAGGATGAACTAGTACAATGTTGGAACTGCCTCAGGAGGTCAGGTGTTCTTGAGCTCGATGAGCTGGTCAGGCTGGAATGGATCCCTCCCTCTATGGTGGTGGCTAAGTCCTATTTATAGTGGCCTTGGTCCTCTTCCCAAATGTAGGCGGGAAGGGATCCCACAACAGCCAAATTTGAAGGGAGACAACTAGTACAAGCTATCCTGACAAAAGTAGTCTTCGCCTGCAAAAGGCTCTGGTGGTAACGCCGCGGTGGGCTCTGCGATGACCTCCGTCCTGCCGTCCTGGCGGTCTTGGTCTTGTTGCACTAATATGGAAACCTTTGCTTGATTCCTCGGGACCCCGCTCATGCGCTTGCCTCCTTAGCACCAAAGAGGAAACTAGTACACTGCGCCCGCTGGCGCCCGCCTGGCCTTGGTCCTCATGGCTCACGTCATGTGAACCTCGCAAGATGCACCTTGCATAGATATCTCCGCTCCTCAGGAGCCAGCCTAGTGAGGCCACCCCCCAGGGAGGTCTTGGTGTCGTCCGCCTCGCCAGGCTTGGCCCCTTGCAAGGGTCTTGGGTTGTTGTTGCTGAAGCTGGGCCATACAGGGGCGTTGATGGAGCCACGCCGTGGGCCGCAGACAGGCAAGTCTGGGTATCCCCGTTGCTAGGACGCCGACATTATCAGATCCAAACCGGAACTCGGTAGCTTAACAACCGTCGGATTCGGGGTTCCGCAGACTCTTGAGAGATTCGAACTCTGGGGTGCGTGCGAAGAACTCTCTCTTCCCTATCTGCCTGCACGATTATCCCACGGCGTAGCTCGAGGAACCCAAGGGACAAGAGACACAGTAGTTTATCCTGGTTCGGGCCACCTTGCGGTGTAATACCCTTCTCCAGCTTGGTGGTGGATTGCCTCGAGGGGCTGAGGATGAACTAGTACAGTGGATGAACAGCCTTGGGAGGAGAGGTGTTCTTGAGCTTGATGAGCTGGTGATATGGTTCAGGTGGAATCGATCCCTCCTCTATGGTGGTGGCTAAGTCCTATTTATAGTGGCCTTGGTCCTCTTCCCAAATGTAGGCAGGGAGGGATCCCACAACGGCCGAATTTGAAGGGGAACAACTAGTACAAGCTATCCTGAAAAAGTAGTCTTCGCCTGCAAAGGCTCTGGTGGTGACGCTGCTGTGGGCTCTGTGATGACCTCCGTCCTGCCGACTTGGCGGTCTTGGTCTCGTTGCACTGATATGGAAACCTTTGCTTGATTCCTCGGGACTCCGCGCCTACACTTGCCTCCTAAACACCAAAGAGGAAACTGGTACACTGCGCCCCCTGGTGCCCGCCTGGACTTGGTCGTCATCGCTCACGTCATATGAACCTCACGAGGTGCACCTCGCATTGAGATCTCCACTCCTCAGGAGCCAGCCTAGTGAGGCCACCCCCAGGGAGGTCTTGGCGTCGTCCGCCTCGCGAGGCTTGGCCCCTCGCGAGGGTCTTGAGTTGTCGCTGCTGAAGCTGGGCCATACCGGGCCGTTGAGGGAGCCACGCTGTGGGCCGTAGGCAGGCAAGTCTGGGTACCCCCATTCCCAGGATACCGACAGTAGCCCCCGGGCCCAAGGCATGCTCGGACTTGGCTTCGAGGCGAAACCAAAGGGCAAGTGTGGAGCGCCGTGGGCCCCAATCGCCTACGGCCTCGTTCGACACGTGGCGATTGATGGGACATGGGCGCTTGCGCTTCTCCACACTGCCTCGGCAACCATTCGAATTGACGAGACTCTGTTGCATGCAGAGGAAAATCATCATTACGTGCAATCGTGGAGGCCGTCGGTTGGCCTCCTCCTGGCTATAAATGAGGAGAGGGGCGGAGCCCTCTTTGCTCATCTCCTTCTTCTTGCTGAACACTCTACCTTCTTCCTCTTTGCCTCGCCGTCTTGCCGCAGTTCCTATGGCGCCGATTAGGAGGTTTTCCGCAGCAGAGAAAGGGAAAACCCCCGCGAGGAGCAGGGGCCGCTCCTGCCAAAGAAGAGGTTGAGCCGCCCCCGTGATGCCAGCGACAAGCCAGTGGTGACGCGGCCTTGGTACGAGCGACCTCCTCCCGGCTACCCGCTTCCCTTGTATGGTCAGGCGCAAGGCTCCGGAGGAGGTGGCAGCGCCCTATGCCATGCCAAATGTGGCAGTGGTGGCCAGGCTGAGACCACACAGGCTGCAGGCCCGCGCACCCACACCGAAGGCTCTTCGCGCGAGTTCGTGGTGTGGGCGGTGATGCCCCCGCGCACGTGGATTCAGCTCCCGCAGTTCTTTGCCGAGGAGATGCCGCCGAGGGGGCCACTTGAGCTGTGGCTGCAGCATGCCGGGTGCTGCAGTCTGGCCACGGGGACGGAGGTTGAGGTCGTCCCCCAAGGCAAGATCTTCATGACTCGAGGATGGGGCGAGGTCACCCGCACTTGTCGCATGGAGGGGGCCCTCGCCATTCATTTTGAGTACGACGGCGCCTCCACGCTGTTCTTCCAGGTCTTCGACGAGGAAGCCCGCTGTCTGGAGTGCTGTCCTGGAGGAAGCCGCCAGGATGGCACGATAGCAGGCGTTGAGCCCGCCCCTTGTCCGGTTGGCAGCTCCTCCAACAGCACCGACGACTCCTGGGAGTCCAGTGACTCTCCCGAGCACAACGAGTCCCCGGAGTCGAGCGAGGACAGCTACGTGCCTCCGAGCTCTCGCCGTGCCTGGAGCACAGCAGCGGCACCCGCTCGGCGTCGCCGATGACCTGGATGGGTTTGGCATCGGCCTCTCGTGGCCCACTGTTGATGATGACGCCGGTGGCGATGCTCGTTGCCAGGGCTCCTTGGGTTTTTTCTTCTTTTGTTCTCTGCGAGGAATCAAGACGAACCCCGCGGGGGTGTGTAAAGAACCTGTAATTCTTTTGCTTCAATGTTTATTATTCCTAGTATAAGGATGTGGTTGCCCCTTTTCGTTCTCGCGTTATCTTAGCGCTCTACGCCAGTAGGTCCCAGTCCCCAGACAAGCTTCGGCCGTTGCTGGTATGCCAGGTCGCGATGCCGTGGTCAAGGCCAGGAGATGAGCGGCCCAAGGTCCAGTAAGAGCTCCTGAGGTGCGATGCTCAAGAGGTCCCCCTTGGCGTGCAAGTAGCTTCCTGAAGGCCGAAAAGGATGGCAGCATTGCTGGACCAAGGCTGTGAGAGCCAAAAATTCCGACGACGGGGCACTCCTTGCGGGCGATGGCAGTGCCCATGGTTGAGGAAGGGGCTTGCTGGCAGCGCTTCCCTCCATTTTATTTCCTGCAACATATATCGTACCTCGCGGAGGCGTAAGAACTTAAGTGATTTGAACTTTTAAGAAACAGAATGTCTTGTAATAATTTGCTAGGATTTTGTGATTTCCTTCCCGGTTTGCTTTAATGTTCTACGTCGGCAGGGCCCGGCCCCACGCATACCTCGGCTGCCGTTGGGTCGTCCGGATCGCCAGGACGAGACCAAGGGGTGAGGGGCTGCGTGACCAGTTAGGCTCCTGAGTCACGATGCTCAGGAGTCACCCTTGACGTACAACCAGCCCTGGGGAAGGAGATGCGTGAGTAGGCCTTAGCCATCTGCGTCGGCAGGGCCCGGCCCCGCGCATGCCTCAGCCGCCGTTGGGTCTTTCGGATCGCCAGGACGAGACCAAGGGGTGAGGGGCTACGTGACCAGTTAGGCTCATGAGTCACGATGCTCAGGAGTCCCCCTTGACGTAGGAACAAACCTCCATACCTTTCCTCGCCGAGGTCCCACTCAAGAGGGTGGCATACGACAGGTGTGTCCTGAGCGTAGCCCCCGTGCCCATCCCCCTCGCGCGGCTCTCCCAAGGGGAAAGTGTTGCGATGAGACTGGACACTGAGCCTGGAGGCTCCCTGAGGTTGATGCGGCGATGGGGCCGCCCCAGTTGTTTATCACCAGCGCGGAGCATAGCGCTTCCGCACACGGGCATAGCCGCTCCTCGGCCGTGTCGATGGCCAGCGCGGAGCATGGTGCTTCCACTGGTGCGTGGGTGGGGGCTCCCTCTGAGTGGATCCCCCGGGGGGTGTACAGCCCCGAACTGACATGTGGCTTGCACGACAAGGCTAGACGAGGTGTGTCTGGGCACTCGTGAGCCAGTGTAGGACTCACGAGGCCCTACCTCAAGGCGGGTTGTGCCTGGATTTGATTCTTGACAGCTGTGATGGCCCTGCGAGATGGTTAGACAACCTGTGCCGAATGGATCTCCTGAGGTGATCACATGAGAAGGCCAAACACCAATGTACCTAGGAGGTCATGTGAACGGGGCCGGCCCGCCAGACAGAGCTTAGTCGTTGGGTTTATCGATGCTGTAGCGACGGACCAGAGCACATACGTCGTGCCCAGTCTTCTCATGTGAAAAATCGTGAAGAAAGACAACCGGCGTGCGGTTCCCATGGTGGCAAGGCACCGAGTCGCGCGCCCTAGCTCGTCCGCCCATGATTAGCTCATGCGAGAACCAAGCAGTAAGGACCATGGGAGGTGGCGTACATGGGAGCTGGCCCGCGAGCCATAGCTCAGCCTATTGGGTTTCGCAACGCTATAGGGACGGACCTGAGCACAAACGTCGTGCCAATCCTTAATCATGAGGCGGTCGTGGGCGGGTTTGCAAGGGCGTACGACGTTCATGGTATCGAAGTACTGGAAAGGCATATAATAATCATAGAGCAAATCATGGGAGGAGGTAATGCTAGTTCTGATAGATGCAAGAGTGATACATGCCATAGGGACAGACGCACGCGGCTTGGGGATAATGCTGTCGGATCACGGGTTCCGGCAAAATCCTTAAGGTTCAAACTCTGGGGTGCGCATGAAGATCTCTCCTCCCTCTAGCTACCACACTCCGCGATCTCATGGCCTAGCTCGACGAACCCAAAGAACAAAGGGACACAAGATTTATACTGGTTCGGGCCACCGATGTGGTGTAATACCCTACTCCAGTGTGGTGCGGTGGATTGCCTCTTGGGCTGAGGCGGAACTGTCGGATTTCGGGTTCTGGCAGACCCTTGAGGTTCGAACACTAGGGTGCGCGCGGAGATCTCGCCCTCTACCTACCTGCACCCCGCCGCCTCGCTAGGAACAGCACAAGAGACACAAGGTTTATACTAGTTCGGGCCACCATTGTGGTGTAATACCCTACTCTAGTTTGTGGTGTGGTGGATTGCCTCTTGGGCTGATGGTGATGAACAATATAAGGAAGAACAGCCTCGCGAGGATCTGTTCTTGGCCGGCGCGATGAACTGCTAGGGGGAGTTCAGTCGCCTTCTCTCTCTCTCTCTCTATTCAAGGTGCCTCCAGCTACCGATTGGATGCCTCTACTATGGTGGCTAGCTCTACTTATAGACAGAGGCCCTGGGCCTCTTCCCAAATATTGAGCGGGAAGGGCGCCAACAATTGGCCATTTTGAAGGGGAACATCTGGTACACTTATCCTGACTACAGTTTGTCCTCGCTTTCACAAAGGCTGGTGGTGACGCCGGCTTGGGCTCCAAAATGACTTCCTTCCTGCCGTTGGGCTGGTCTTGGTCTTGTTGCACCGAAATGGACGCCTTTGCTTGATGCTCTCGCCTGCGCTTGCTCCCTTTGCACCAAAGAGGAAAGGAGGACACTGCGCGGGCTGGCGCCCGCCTGGCGCCTTTGGACGTCACGGCTATGCGCCATGGGCACCTGTGAGGTACCCCGCCTTGATCTCTCCGCCTCCCTCGCGAGCCCGGCTGATGAGGCCGTGTGCACGAGGAAGCTCCCTGTCGTCCGCCCCGTGAGGCTTGGCCCCTCACGAGGGTCTTGAGCTTGTGTTGATGAAGATGGGCCGTGATGGGCCCCCCTTTGAGCCACGCCGCAGGCAGGCAAGTCTGGGGACCCTTGTTCCCAGAACACCGACAGTAGCCCCCGGGCCCAAGGCGCGCCCGGACTTGGCCGATCAGAGAGGTGAAGGGGTAAGTGCGAAGCGCCGCGGGCCCTAACAGCCTGCTGCCTTGGGCGCCGCGTGGCGGTTGATTGGACATGGGCGGCACTGTTCCCCCGCGCCTCCTTATTTTGTGCCATGCTAGGCGGACTCGTAGCCGCACACAGCCGCTCCCCTTTTCGCTGCTCGACCGTCCCCCACTCTTCCTCCTCTCGAACTCTAGCTTCTGCTCCCAATCCAATCTCGAACCTTCCTCCCCCCCCTTCTGTTGCCATGGCTCCGACGAAGAAGGGAAGAGGGAAGAAACCCGTGCCTCCGCCTCGCTCACCGTCGTCGGCGGCCCCCGCCGTTGATCGGTCGATCATACTCAACCGAGAGGGCCTGGGCAAGGTCAGCTCGGCTTTGGCCACCATCTTCAACGACGCGGGCGGACGACGGCTGGCCTGGCTCAAGGCCCCACCCTCCATCGATAGGATAATCACTGGAGTCTGGTATTTCGCCGACGCCCTGTGGGCGGGGCTGGTTCCCCCCTTTTCCAATTTCTTCAATGTTGTGCTCTCCCACTATCAGATCCATATGATGCATTTGGGTCCAGAGTCCATCACTCTTCTTGCGGTCTTCGCCTTTGTTTGCGAGGCGATGATGGGCATCCTTCCTCGCTTGCCTTGCTGCGCCACTTCTTCTCTCTGCGCTTTGTTGACCCCACCCAATGTTCAGGTTGTGTGAGATTCATCGCTGCATCTGAAACTGCTGCTTCAGGGATTGACTTCAGCCTTCCTCCTCCCGCGCCTGGGTTCCGCGAGCGGTGGCTGTACTTGGACGTGGGGATGCCCAGCCCCTGTGCCGAGCCATCTTTTGCTCGCTGCCGTCCCCCAATTCAGTTGGGGCTGTGGAGACGCCACGAGTTCCCGCTTGTCTTCGCCCGGGCGCCGCTTATGCGTTCTTGAGGGAGCTCGGCGTGACGGCCCAAGGTGGTGAAGGAGTTCTGCTATGCCGTGTCGCCTCTCCAACGCTACTCGCCGGATGTGGGCCTTCACGGGCGTGAAGACCGTATGAGGCTCTGTGAAGAGGACTCGCACCAAGCACCGAGGAAGGTGCTCTTGGTCTTGATCGGGGACCCCACCCTGGCAGCATCCGCAAGACCGGGGCTTCTTTGTACCTCTGCCGAGAAGGGCGACTTTGTAAGTCGATGTCCGTCTTGACGAATGGGGCTGCGCCTGCAGGCCTCCGGGGGCCTCGCGAGAACCCAGTGGTGGTGGCCGTCCTTCCAGTCGGCCACGGCGGCTCTTCCTCAAGTGGTGGAGCAGGGAGGCATGGGCCGCCGGAGACCGAGGGGGCCTCCGCCGGGGTGACGGCGCCGGGCGGCGCTCTTGAGGGAGCAGCTCCTGAGGCCCAGGCTGCCGCGGATGGGGGTGGAGAGCAGCCGCCCTTGATGCTCGTGGGCTGAGGCCCCTGGGGCCCCAGTTACTCTTCTTGGCGAGGTGACCGGCGGCGCGAATCAGGTAGACGCCCCCGACGCGGGTTGCCTTGACGCTCCTTCCTCGTCGCAGGCCGACCCCTGTGCTCAACTCCTGAGTCGCTCCCGCATGGACTTTGAGGCTCTCCGGAAGAGAAGGGAGGCCTTGGGTGACGATTACCCTTGTCGCCTGCTGAAGCGTAGGAAGTACTTCGCCACCGATGAGTAAGCCTTCTCCTTTTCTAGCTCCTGATCCTTCTGTTGCTTTTACTGATCCTTGCTCTGCAGGGCCCTTCCCGCCGAGCTCACGGAGATGGCTGAGGAGCCATCCCCTTGGCTCCGCCTCTCTGCCCGTCTTGAGCACTCCGAGCAGCAGAGCCTCGTGGTGAGGCCGGTCGGAGAGACGTAACCATCCCGAGGCGCAACACGCCCCCGCTGCCTCGCGACCCTCCTTCGCGAGCCTTCTCGTGGCATAGCCAGCTGCCGTGGGCTTCTCGTCGTCGACCGCGATTGGCTGAGGTATTCCTTGCGCTCTTCGTTAAGGATGGGCTGGCTCCCGGCCGGCTGGGCGAGGCGCGTGCCGTGGCGAGGGCGCCAGCCCCCTGCCCGGAGGGGGAGTGCTGATTCATGGCCCCCGGCGCTCGCTTGAGGCGGATGATGGTGTGGAAGACGTACTCGAGCGCGCCCGGGAGCGTCGCACTCTTTGCCAAGGGTTTCTTTGGAGGGCGGCTGACGCGGTGAGCCTGCTTGGTGAAGAGCTCGCTGATGAAGACGCGCGCCTCGAGACCGAGGGCCTGCGCCTGGCCACGGAGAGGCGCGAGCTGAAGGCGGCTGTCGCCCTTGCGCGCCACCAGCGTGATCTTGACAATGAGGAGGCCAAGGCGTCGCTGGCGGCCTCTCGGGAGGTCCGTTCTCGGGCCGTTGAGGAGGCTCGGGAAGATGACCGGCGGCGAGAGGCGGCGGAGGAGCGGGCGCGGGAACTCTTGGCCCGATGCCGCTCACTGGAGGAGCAGGTGGAGTTGCGCGAGACGGCCCTTGCGTCGATGAAGGTGTCCTCAGGCGACCCGGCAGAGCTCCAGAAGCATGAGGAGGCGCCACGCTGAAGGCCGAACGCTAGCAGTACGAAAGGCCACTGGAAACAAGGGAGCGCTTGGTGACGAAGGCGGAGGATGATGTCGCTGCGCGGGAAGCCCGTGTCCTGGAGGAGGTCGGGCGTCGGGTGGCGACGGCGCGCTTGAACCTTGAGCGCGAGTTCGAGGAGAGGCTGGGGTTGATCCGTGCTGAGGCCGAAGGTAGGACCGCTGCCTTGAGGGCCAAGCAGGAGGAGGTGACGCGGCGGGCTGATGCTTCTCGGTCCGCCCTCGAGGTGGCGCAGGAGGGGTTAGCTGCCTCCCGTGCCGAGGTGCTTATTCTTCGCCAACGGGTGGACGAGGCTGAGGCCGTCGCGCGGCTGTATCGCGGACGAGATACGCCAGTGGCGGATCTCGGAGCATGAGCACGCCCCATGCTCACCACGCCCGAGAGAGAGCCAACACAGCCTTGGGTAACATTCGCGAAGGCGTTTTGGCGAAGCCGCACGCAGCTAACTACGCCGCAAACTTCAGTTCTTCACCGGCGTGGTGACTCGGCCGAGGCGCGGTCGGTCGAGCCAACAGGTTGGTGGAGGAGAGGAGCGCGCTGCTCGGCGCGCCTTTTTCGCGTCTTCAGCCGTCTCGAATATGGACCCCCCGACTTCGACGCCGCTTATCGCCCGAAAGTACCCCTGTGCCGTCCCCGGCGACCGGGCGACCGGGTGGAGGACAACGTGGACGCCCTCGTCGTGGCTTTCGCCCGTGATAACAATGGCATGATCGTGGCTCTTGATGAAGGTGGCGTGGTGGAGCTCCCCGACGCCCGCTGGTGACAACGCAGAGCGATGGCGAGGCCAGCGACGCCAAAGAATAGCTCAGGAGGTGCCCCGAGGATGCATTGGGGATTTATCCGACTCGATCGCGGATCGCTTCGCTTCCTTACCCGCATTTAATAGAGCTCGTGTTTTGCCTCGACGGTTGTGAGAGCATTTTGGGAGGGGAGCCTCGTGTAAAACATGTGTTTTGTGTATTAGTAGATGCTATATCGCCAGACACTGCGCCAGTGGCTGGTTAGTTTACCTTTGTCCTGCATGGCCTTGAGATAGCCTGTGGAGGGCCGTATGCGTCTCAAGTGCCCCCCGATCGAACCCGTAGGATCTGCAGAAAACCTCATCGAGAGGATGCGGCGGCGGCAATGGCGCTGCAAGCTAGGCTCAACCAGGCTCGCGAGGGGCTCGCGAGGGAGCCGAGGCAAAGCGGTAACCGGAACACGAGAGATTGCTCGAACGAGACTAAGCACCCCCTTCCCCAAACACACGCAAATCTCAAATTCGAATCCAACTTAAATCCAGCGGGGAATAGTGACAACCAAAGGGAAAAGCAATGGAAGCGAGAAAAAAAGGCCGCGTCCAGAGCACCTAGTCTAGTCTTGGGACGTCTTTTCACCAGCCGGCAGACTAAGTGCTGCCGCCATCGGGCGTGGGAGGGAGCCCCGGGGCCCGAGGCCGACACCCTTGAGACTCAGGGCATGTACATCCCCACTCATTATTACGTGAGAGTGTCCGCAGGGCGGCGAGCTTCACGCACCTTGGGCCTTCTTCCTGTGTACCGGCCTTGCTTCATATCGCTGCATTTAGGGCCCTGCCTTGCGCTGCACTCTAGTGCCATCAACGATGACCGGAAACCAGGACGCCGCCGATGGGGTAGAGCATTCGCCAGCGGTTCCCCCGATGACCACGGGTCCTCCGCCAGGGGCAGGCCCTGAGGCACCTCCCCAGCAGAGGGCCTACCTCCTGAGAACGCCCTGCTCCGAACGCCGTGGTGGTGATGTCGGATCTCGGCCCCTCTCCTGCAGCCCCCGACGCCCTCCTCCTGAGGGGTAGGAGATGCTGAGCGGGCAGCTGGCCGCTGCAGCGACCTGCACTTCCCGCGATTCATGATTAGCGTATGCCTGCTCCTGAGGAATTAGCGGTACCCGATAATCGTCGCTTCCAGCGTGGCCGGTGGGGCCTTCACGCGGATCTTGGAAGAGCTTCGTCTGTCGCCTCGCCCCCCAAATTTTGGGCTGAGGAGCGAGCCTTGTTCGCCCTCATCTGGTGCCCTTGGTCCATCATGTGGGGCACATATTCTTCGAGCCGTCATCCCGAAGGTCACGCCATAGTGCTCCAGCGTGCCATGCGCTTCTGCTTGAAGCGCCCACTGGGGTGGTAGCGCCATGGCTCATCGGGCCGTGGGTCACGGGCGAGTCCTTCTTCGCTGGCCGGGAGCGGAGGCGGCGCCTGTCTGGCCCGATCTTGACAGCTTTGTGCTGCGTTGAGTAGCCTTGGGGCCCGTGGGTCAGCGTGTGGAGCCTGCGCTGGCCGCCTGACCTGAGGCGGAGCTGGGTGCGAAGGGTGAGCCCCAAGGCGGCAAAGCCAGGGAGCTCTGCCACCCGCTCTAGCAAAGACGTCATGTCGCGGCCGCCTTCCAAAGAGCCTCGCACAGCAGAGCCTCGGGCCACCGTGAGCGCGCCTCGAGTTCGCCTCGCCTCGGCGGGTGTACGGCGCCGCGCCGTGGCGTGGCTGGAGGCCTCGCTGGCCGACCCGCGCCAAGGTGTGAGAGTTGTCGGCCTGTCGCGTCGCCCTGCAGCTGCTGGACCGCGGGCGAGCTGCCTGGGCATGGGGTCACCCGAGGCGGCGGCTCACGTGGGTTTGCCCGCTGGTCGCTGGACATGATGATGATGATGCGACGGGACACGGCGTGGCAGAATAGGATCCCGGCGCACTCTACCGGGCGCACTAAATGTCGGATTTCGGGTTTCGCACCTTGAGGTTTGAACCTTTGGGGTCTTGTGGCGGAGATCTCGCTCTCTACCTACCTGTACACCGCCGCCTCGCTAGGATCTAAACTACGAAAGGAACAACACAAGAGACACAAGGTTTATACTAGTTCGGGCCACCATTGTGGTGTAATACCCTACTCTAGTTTGTGGTGTGGTGGATTGCCTCTTGGGCTGATGGTGATGAACAATACAAGGAAGAACAGCCTCGCGAGGGTCTGTTCTTGGCCGGCGCGATGAACTGCTAGGGGGAGTTCAGTCGCCTTCTCTCTCTCTCTATTCAAGGTGCCTCCAGCTACCGATTGGATGCCTCTACTATGGTGGATAGCTCTACTTATAGACAGAGGCACTGGGCCTCTTCCCAAATATTGAGCGGGAAGGGCGCCAACAATTGGCCATTTTGAAGGGGAACATCTGGTACACTTATCCTGACTAAAGTTGGTCCTCGCCTGTCAAAGGCTCGTGGTGACGCCTTGGCTTGGGCTCCACAATGACTTCCTTCCTGCCGTTGGGCTGGTCTTGGTCTTGTTGCACCGAAATGGACGCCTTTGCTTGATGCTCTCGCCTGCGCTTGCTCCCTTTGCACCAAAGAGGAAAGGAGGACACTACGCGGGCTGGCACCCGCCTGGCGCCCTTGGTCGTCATGGCTTGCGTCATGGGCACCTCGTGAGGTACCCCGCCTTGATCTCTCCGCCTCCTCGCGAGCCAGCCTGATGAGGCTGCACTGAGCAAGCTCCCCTGTCATCCCCGCCTCATGAGGCTTGGGCTCCCTCGCGAGGGTCTTGAGCTCGTGTTGATGAAGATGGTCCGTGATGGGCCCCCCTTTGAGCCACGCCGCAGGACGCAGGCAGGCAAGTCTGGGGACCCCCGTTCCCAGAACGCCGACAGGAACAGTTACAAGGGAAGAACAGCCTCCTGAGGAGAGGTGTTCTTGTGTTTGGTGAGCTGGTGTGGTGTCAGGGTGATCCCAATCCTCCTCCCCTCGCTATGGTGGTGGCTAGTCCCATTTATAGAGGCCTTGGTCCTCTTCCCAAATATTGAGCGGGAAGGGATCCCACAACGACCAAGTTTGAAGGGGAACAACTAGTACAAGCTATCCTAACAAAAGTAGTATTCGCCTGCCAAAGGCTCTGGTGGTGACGTCGTCTTGGGATCGGCAAGGACCTCCGCCCCGTCCGGGCCCCGCTTTGCCTTTGGTATCGCTTAATCGATATGGAAACCTTTGGCTGATGCCTCGGGATTCCTCGCCTGCACTTGCCCCTTTAGCACGAAAGAGGAAATGAGGATAGTGTGCGCGCTGGCGCCCTCCTGGCGCCCGCCTGGTCGTGGTGGTCATGGCTTGCGTCACAGGAACCTCGCGAGGTGCCCATTGCCTTGATCTCTCCGCTCCTCGCGAGCCAGCCTGGTGAGGCCGCCCCTGAGGAGGTCTTGTGTCATCCGCCTCGCGAGGTTTGGCCCCTTGCGAGGGTCTTGAGTGTTTGTTGGTGAAGACAGGCCATAAAGGGCCACTGGTGGAGCCATGCCGTGGGCCGCAGGCACGCAACTCTGGGGACTCCCGTTTCCAGTACGCCGACAGTAGCCCCCGGGCCCAAGCCGCGCTCGGACTTGGTTTTGAGGCAAAGCCAAGGGGCAAGTGCGGAGCGCCGCGGGCCCCAACAGCCTGCGGCCTTGGTTGACGCGTGGCGACTGATTGGACGTGGGCGTCTCCACTTCCCCATGCTGCCTCGGCAACTGCCTGATTTGATGAGTCCCTGCTGCATGCAAAAGGGTTATCATTACCTGCGATCGTGGTGGTCGACGGTTGGCCTCCCTCTGGCTATAAATGGGGAGAGGGGAGGAGCCCCCGTCGCTCATCTCTTTCTGCTCCGCTCACTCCTCCTTCCTTGCTTCATTGCCAGTGGTGACACCCATGGCACCGATTCGGAGGTTCTCGGGTGCAGAGAAAGGGAAAACCCCCTACGGCGAGCTTGGTCCACTTCCGCCGAAGAGAGGCTGGCCCATCGCCGCAACGTAGTTGTGAGGCCGGAGGTGTCGAGGCCTTGGTGCGAGCGGCCACCTCCCAGGTATATGCTGCCTCTGTACGCCCAAGAAGAGGGCTCCGAAGGAAGAGACGGCGAGCGGCGCCGCCCACGGCATCGCCGCGGCCGCCGCGCCGTGGCGATGCACGTCGTTGCCCCAAGAGCCCACGCCGCGAACTCCTCGCGCGAACTCGTGATGTGGGCGGTGATGCCTCCGCGCATTTGGATTCGCTTCCCGCAGTTCTTCTCCGCCGAGATGCCGCCGAGGGGACCCCTCGAGCTGTGGCTCCAGCATGCCGAATGCGATGCCCCGGCGACCGGAGCGGAGGTTGAAGCCATCTCCCCAGGCAAGATCTTCATGACACGCGGCTGGGGTGAGGTTACCCGGGTCTGCTGCTCGGAAGGCGCCCTCGCCATCCATTTTGAGTACGATGGCGCTTCCACCATGTTCTTAAAGGTCTTCGACAAGGAAGGCCGCCGCCTGGAGTGCTGCCCTGGAGGGCGTCGTCAGGATGGTGAAGCGGCCAGTGCTGAACCTACTCTTGGTCCTGCCAGCAGCTCCCCCAGCAGCAGCGGCGCTTGGGAGTCCAACGACTCTCCCGAGCCCTACGAGACCCCGGAGACAAGCGACGACAACTACGTCCCCCCGAGTTCTCGCCGTGCTCGGAGCAAGGCCATAGCGTCAGGCCACCGCCGTTGCTGATATGGACGGGGTTGGCGCCAGCCTCCCGTGGCCCACTGTTGATGATGGTGTCGGCCGCGCTGGCGCATGTAGATGGTGCTCCTAGAACTCCCTTCTTTTGTTCCCTACAAGGAATCGAGATGAAACCCCGCGAGGGCATGTAAAGGGTCTGTAATGTTTTTGTTGATATTATCGTTATTATGAAAACTGGCGAGCACACGTCCTGTTTTGGCTTGGTCTCCCCTTTCCATCCCCATGGTAGCTTGCTGATCTACGCCGACAGGTCCCGGTCCCCAGGCAGGCTACAGCCGTCGCTGGTATGCCAGGTCACGATGCCGTGGTCAAGGCCAGGAGGTGAGCGGCCCGAGGTCTAGTAAGAGCTCCTGAGGCGCGATGCTCAAGAGGTCCCCTTTAGCGTGCAAGCATCTACCGAAACGTACGAAACGGAGGTGACGTTGCTGCAACAGGGCTGCAACAAGTGGGAATTCTATGCCGTGGTGCTAGGTTGATCCTGGCGTGAAACTTATCTTGGTGGTCGAGAGTCAGTTCCCTGCGATGTGCCAGATTCGTGCGTCGACGGCCGTAGTGCAGCTAGGTTAGGCCCGTGCAAGCGTCCCATCTCTTCTCCTTGCTCTTCTAGATGCTCTACGTCCTCAGGTCCCGGCCATCGAGCAAGCTCAGCCGCCGCTGGTATGCCAGTCCGCGATGCTGTGGTCAAGGCTAGGGGGTGAGGGCTGGAGAGCCAGTAAGAGCTCCTGAGTCGCGATGCTCAGGAGCCCCCCTTTTAACGCGCAAGCGAATTGCATGGGAGAAGAGGGTGCCCGCGGTACCGCCTGTTGTTATCCTCGGGAGGTTCCTACAGGTTAGCACGAGGAGGGACACAGGTTGCCCCTACAATTGCCGGTCCGCCACTGGTTGCTCCGCAAGAAGGTGAAGGCACCGAGGGCCTGGTGAGGTGACATGCATGGGGCGTGCCGCGAGTCAGAGCTCGACCGCTCAAATTTAGCGACATTGCAGGGACGGACCTCGAGCATAAGCGTCATACCAGCATGAGCAGCTCCGGTGGTGGGCGATAATCAAGCAGGTGATAATCATAGATAGATGTAGGCGTTCTGGGAACGGGGGTCCCTAGACTTGCTCGCTCATGCCTCGGCGTGGTTTCTCGGAGGAGGCCCGGCAGGCCCGCCTTCATCAACACAAGCTCAAGACCCTAGCGAGGGGCCAAGCCTCGCGGAGCGGACGACAAGGAGCTTCCTCAGGCACGGCCTCGTCAGGCTGGCTCATGAGGAGGCGGAGAGTTCAAGGCAGGGTACCTCGCGAGGTGCCCATGACGCAAGCCATGACGACCGAGGGTGCCAGTCGGGCGCCAGCCCGCGCAGCGTCCTCCTTTCCTCTTTGGTGCAAAGGGAGCAAGCGCAGGCGAGAGCATCAAGCAAAGGCATCCGTTTCGGTGCAACAAGACCAAGACCAGCCCAACGGCAGGAAGGGAGTCATCATGGAGCCCAAGCAAAGGCCATCACTGTGAGCCTTTGGTAGGCGAGGACCAACTTTAGTCAGGATAAGTGTACCCGCTGTTCCCCTTCAAATGGCCAATTGTTGGCGCCCTTCCCGCCTCAATATTTGGGAGGAGGCCCAGGCCTTCGCCTATAAATAGGAGTAGCCACCCACAGGGTAGAGGGGCTGGCATCAGAGAGAGACAGAGCGAGATCGGAATCCTCATCAAGGAAACCAGTAGCTAGAGCGACTGAACACCACCTAGCAGTTCATCACACCCGCCAAGAACAGACCCTCGCGAGGCTGTTCTTCCTTGTATTGTTCCTCATCAGCCCAAGAGGCAATCCACCACACCACACCGGAGTAGGGTATTACACCGCAATGGTGGCCTCGAACCAAGATAAATCTTGTGTCTCTTGTGCTGTTCCGTTAGTAGTTTAAGTCCCTCGCGATTCGGGCGAGGTGCGAGGACGGTGGAAGGTTGGATGTCCGCTGCACACTTCGTGTTCGAACCTTAAGGGTCTGCTGAACCCGAATCCGACATTTGCGCGCTTAGGTAGGGGTGCACCGGAATCTGCCTTCGTCGCCTCGTTCTTCCCGACCACCGCAACCATGTTCGACGCCTGGCCGGGCCAGCGCTGAAGTGCCGAGCCGCCCTCGCCTCCCATGTCGCCCAGACAGCTCCCGTCGGCGGGCGCCCTCGTCGTTCCCCGTCACCTGCCGTCAATGCCGCCACCGGCCCGGTGGGGAACGAGCGGCAAACATCGTCCCTGCACTCCACGGTGACCCCAGGGGAGGAGCCGCGCAGCTTCCTCGTCACCCGTCCCGTCGCGCCGGTTCCTCCGGTCGTCGTCAAGCCCTCCTGGGCGGCTCGCAGCGCCGCCTTCCACCGCCATGTCAAGGCATTCGTCCACGGGTCGGCCGCCTCCATGCGGCAGGGGGCCTCGGGCGGATGGAGCCGCCGCCGGGCTGACCTTCGACTCTGGGACCACCCCACCAACTCGACCGCTGGGTGCGCTCCCCATGCTCGCACACCCACCATATGCCAGGTTGCCATCACCAGACCCTCATCGACGGTGGCGCCCGGCCTCAACGTACTCTCGGCCGAGGCCTTCAACCTCCTCTCATACCTGTGGAGGCCGCAGCCCACCGGCCTTTTTTTTGGGCGTAGGAGGACGGTAATCCAGCTCCTTGGGGCAAATCCGGATTCCAGTGACCTTCGGCACCTACGACAACTTCCGCACGGAACTGGTCGACTTCGACATTGCCCCCATCAGCCTCCCCTACAATGCCATCCTTGGCTATCCAGCATTGGCCACATTCATGGACGCAACCCACCCGTGGTACAACCTCATGAAAGATGCCCGGAGCAGCGGCGTCCTCACTGCATTCGGAGATACCGAAGGTGCGCTACGAGCGCTCGAGCACGCCCTCAAGACGGCGGCCGCGGCGCAGCCCGCCGATGCGGAAGCCCTCAAGCCCAAGGGGGCTGCGCCGACCAAGAAGAAGCAGCTGTTCACTCAAGACAAGGCGGAGACCAAGCAGGTACCTGTCGACGAGGACGGGTCCACAAACGCCACCTTCACCATAGGCGCCAACCTCGAGCCCGAACAGGAAGAAGCCCTGGTCAAGTTCCTGCGTGTGAACAAGAAGGTGTTCGCCTGGGAGCCCGATCAGCTTGCGGGGATCCCAAGGGGCGTAATCGAGCACCACCTCAACGTGTGCCCCAACGTGCGTCCTGTGAAGCAGAAGGTGAGAAGGCAGTCCACCAAAAAGGTGCCTTCATCATCTAAGAGACCCGCAGCTAGAAGCCGCGGGGTTATTCATGAGGTCCGATACCCAGATTGGCTGGCCAACCCCGTGGTGGTGCCAAAGAAGGGAGGAAAGGAGCGCATGTGTGTCGACTTCACCAACCTCAACAAGGCATGCCCGCAGGATCCGTTCCCGCTCCCTCGCATCGACCAGATCGTCGATTCCACCGCCGAGTGTGACCTGTTATGCTTCTTGGACGCCTTTTCCGGGTATCATCAGATCAAGATGGCGGTGGAAGGTGTGGAGTGTACTGCTATACATGCATGCCATTCGGGCTGCGCAACGCGGGGGCAACCTTCCAGCGGCTCATGCACATCACCCTGGGCCCGCAGCTCGGGAAGAATGTGGAGGCCTACGTCGACGACATCGTGGTGAAGTATCGCGAGGCCAAGACCTTGATACAAGACCTAGAAGAAACCTTCGCGAGCCTCGACGCAGTGAGCCTGCGGCTCAACCCGGAGAAGTGTGTGTTTGGAGTTCCCTCGGGCAAACTCCTGGGTTTCCTCGTGTCCCACCGAGGCATCGAGGCCAACCCAGAAAATGTCAAGGCGCTTGAAGACATGAGCCCACCAAAGACCCTCGTGGAAATGCGTAAGCTCACGGGCGCATAACGGGCGCTGGGCCGTTCATCTCCCGATTGGGGGAGCGGGCGCTGCCTTTCTTCCAGTGATGAAGAAAAGGGCCCTTCGAATGGATCAAGAGGCCGACAAAGCGTTCAAGACCTCAAGAGGTACCGACCAGCCCTCCGGTGATGGTGGCCTGCGCCCTCGAGCCCTTGGTACTCTACCTCGCCGCCACTCCCTACTCCGCTAAGCGCAGCTGGTGGCAGTTAGGGAGGAGCGTCAGGCCAAGACCCCGGCGGCCACCCGAGCTAAGGCAAGGCCAAATCAGAAGGAACTAGCAGAAGCCAGCACCGCAATGGAAGAAGATCAGCCGTCGCAGCAGAGCGCACCAAAGGCGGGAGAGGCCCCCCATCCAAGCACGCAGCTTCCGGAGGCATCGTCGCCTCGGGAGGCACCATAGCTTCCGGAAGACGCCACCAGCACCGACACCCCTAGCCTCGTCGAGCACCCGGTGCACTTCGTCAAACGGGATGCGAGGGCACGGTACCCCATGCCGCAGAAGCTCCTCCTCGCGCTGTTGGTGGCTTCGCGCAAGCTGCGGCACTACTTCCAGGGTCATCTAATCAAGGTTGTCTCGGCATACCTGGAGAGGGTGCTCAGAGCCCCAACTCGGCGGAAGGGTCGCCGAGTGGAACATTGAGCTGCAAGCATTCCAGCTCGAGTTCAAGACAACCAGAGTCATCAAGGGGCCCAGCTGGCAGATTTCGTGGGCCGAATGGATGTAAGCACCGCCCCGAGGCCCCGAGGCCTTCGCTTCCCCGGGAGAGGGATCGATCCTCGCCGCCCCGAGGCCCGGTGCTTCGGCCCATTCGCCACGAAATCTGCCAACAAGCCCCTTGACGACTCTGGTTGTGCCGAACTCGAGCTGGAATGCTTGCAGCTCAATGTTCCACTCCGGCGACCCTTCCGCCGAGTTGGGGCTCCTCGAGCACCTCTCCAGGGGGGTATGGCGAGACAACCTTGATTAGATGACCTTGGAAGTAGTGCCGCAGCTTGCGCTGCCACCAACAGCGCGAGGAGGAGCTTCATGCATGGGGTACCGTGCCTCAAGATCCCATAACACGGTGCCGACGGCACACCGGTGCTCGACGAGGCTAGGGGCGCTGTGCCGGTGGCGCCTTCCTAAGTCAGTGCCTCCCGAGGCGACGACGCCTCCGGAAGCTGGCTGCTTGGATGGGGGGCCTCTCCCGCTGTCGGTGTCAAAACCGGCGGATCTCGGGTAGGGGGTCCCGAACTGTGCGTCTAGGCGGATGGTAGCAGGAGACAAGGGACACGATATTTTACCCAGGTTCGGGCCCTCTTGATGGAGGTAAAACCCTAAGTCCTGCTTCATTAATATTGATGATGTGTGTTACAAGAGTGGATCTACCAAGAGATCAAAGAGGCTAAACCCTAGAAGCTAGCCTATGGTATGATTGTTGTTCGTCCTATGGACTAAAGCCATCCGGTTTATATAGACACCGGAGAGGGCTAGGGTTACACAGAGTCGGGCCATAATGGTAGGAGATCTACATATCCAGACGCCAAGCTTGCCTTCCGCGCCAAGGCAAGTCCCATCCGGACACGGGACGAAGTCTTCAATCTTGTATCTTCATAGTCTTGGAGTCCGCCGATGATGATAGTTCGGCTATCCCGGACACCCCTAGTCCGGAACTCCTCAAGAGCTCCCCTAACCAGGCTTCAATGACGACGAGTCCGGCTCGTGATATTTTCTTCAGCATTGCAAGGCGGGTTCTTCCTCTGAATAATTTATAGAAGATTGTGAACACCAGGATAGTGTCCGCTCGCAAAGATAAATTCCACGTACCACCGTAGAGAGAATAATATTACACAAGTTCAATCTGGCGACGATTTAGTGGCGTGACGTCATGCCATTACCAAGCCTTTACTCGTTTTTATTTGTTCCACCTCCGTGCGTTTAGCGAGGCGGTTTCCTTGGCACGTCTTGTCGAAGCAGAGATCGTGTTCCCCTTATTCCGAGATTCCCATCAATACAGACGTGGGTAACCCAACCGCGCCATTGATTGTGACACTTGGGAGATAAGCGAGTTTTACCAGGCTGGTGGGGACACATGTTTTCGTCCGCCCACATAAGGGG
The DNA here is from genome assembly GCA_021605145.1 of Aegilops bicornis. Lineage (NCBI taxonomy): Eukaryota > Viridiplantae > Streptophyta > Magnoliopsida > Poales > Poaceae > Aegilops > Aegilops bicornis. The sequence continues at coordinate 317,400,796 of CM038675.1, forward strand.
ATAAAGATCCAATCCTTTTACCTGCGCCTTCTTCCTCCTTGGCTTATCCACCTCCGCGAACTCGAGCTCCAGCGCCCAAGTCCTCACTTCTTACCTCAACCTTCTCCAACTATGTCCGGAGCGGGAGGCAAGTGGATGGCCTCCTCCGTCACGGAGGGGCAGATCCAGAAGCTGCGCGACGCCGGATATTTGTCCAGCAACATCGCGGATCGGCTCCCCGACGAGGGAGAGCTCGTCCCCAACCCCAGGCCCCATGAGAGGGTAGTATTTCTTCCCTATTTCCTCCGCGGACTGGGCTTCCCGCTTCATCCCTTTGTCCGGGGGCTCATGTTCTACTACGGCCTAGATTTCCATGATCTGGCCCCGAATTTCATCCTCAACAGCGTTTATCGTCGTGTGCGAGGCCTTCCTCTGCATCCAGCCCCACTTCGGCTTGTGGCTCAAGACCTTCAATGTCAAGCCGAAGGTTGTGAAGGGCAGCCAAGCGGAGTGCGGAGGCGCCATGGTGGGTAGGATGTCCCACGTTACGTGGCTGGAGGGCACTTTCATGGAAACCATCAAGGGGTGGCAATCGGGGTGGTTCTATATCACCGAGCCGCGTGACCCTGATTGGGCAGCGGCCCCCGAATTCAGATCTGGCATCCCTACACGGCTCACCTCCGGAAAGAGAGTGGCGGATTTGGGGGATTCGGAGGAGCCGACCGGACTCCAAGCCCTGTATCCGTAAGCCGGGTGGACAAGAAGCTCAAGCTTGTCAACGTAGTCCAGGTCATGCTCATCCGCGGATTCTCCCGTGCCAGCGACGGGCTTCAACATGTGGGAGTTTGATCCGACGCAGCACTGCACTCGAGCGGGCTCTTCGACACTACGCACGAAGATGTCCGGAAGGTGCTGTTCAAAGGGCGCCAAGCTCCCACATCCGCTATCAAGATCGCGGATTCCGCTCAGCGTCAACCGACGAGGTAAGTGATTTCACCACTTGTTTTCCATAGTTTGGCTCTATGTCACGGGATCTAAACTCCCTTTACCTTTGACAGAATGGTTGGCGAAGGCCGAACAGACTATCTGTCCGACCCCATTGCCGGAAGGACCCAATCTGGACGCCCGCCTAACGGATAATGGCTCCGCACCCCACGTGGTGCCGAGAAGAAGGCCAAGAAGACGGCCACGGGACTCGGAAGAGTTCCCATTTTCAGGTGCTATCGGATGATGAATCGAGGCCGACTCCTCCCACCAAGGCGAGGAGGAGAAGAAGAAAGCCTCTCCCCGGGGAGGAAGAAAAGGAAGGCCTCCCCAACAAGGGAGGCCAAGGGTCCAAGAAGGAAAAACTCTTCCCCGGACTGCTCCGCCAACGCCAAAGGACGACGACGAGGACTGGCCTCAAGGGCCAAGCTCCTGGCGAGATCGTAAGTATCCGGACTCCCGAATAACTTCAAGGTTTTTCTTTTCGCCACATAATGTGTTTCTAATGCCGCATACAACCCGCAGTCCGCCCAAGGATGATCTTCCTGCTTGCCGAAGCGGGTCCTTGGGTGCGTCGGATATGGATTCCCTTCCGACTGCCTCCACCCCCCCGTGCCGCGGACGACGCCGAGGTGGGATCCCAGGAAGGGACCCACCGGGAGGAGAAGGCCCCGGAGGTGTCACAGGACACCCTCCCAACTTTGCACCGGACTCAGCCCCGGAGGTCACAGTGGCTCCAGAGTCCGGCGGGTGACCCCTTCGTAAGAAGGGCAAGACCGCGACGCCGGCTGCCTCCGCCCAACCGGAGGTGCCGGATATTTGCCGGAGGCGCTCAACGGCGCCTCCATCAGAGGAACACCGCACTGTTATGAGTGCGGTGATTCAAGGTTCACTCGCCAAGAGCGGGCTGACCAAGCTCGCAGCAGCCTTCTAACAGTCTTTGAGGTAAGAATTTCAATATATGTAAAATGGTACCGCATAGACAAGAGCCCTGATGCTCGGTTCGTGTTCGGAAGAAAAGCCGGACTGAGGATCTTTAGAAAAGATAAACGCATGAGTCATAAAAATATGTCAATATGGGATTGCAGGTTGTCGCTGACCTCCGCCCATAGATTGATTGCGGAGGTCAATACTTTGAAGGAAAACCTCGAGCGGTCCGAGAACGAGCTCGGCCATGCCAAGAAGCATAAAAATTGTAAGAAAAGGATTTGGTTGCAAGAAAAATGACAAGGATAACGTGGGTATTGTAGGGGCCACTAACGAGGTGGCGACCTCAAGGAGGGCGATGGCATGACGAACGTAATGCGGCCATGAGCGCACTGAGCGAGAGAAGCAGGAGGCGCGGTGGCGAAGGTACAACAAGAGCTCCAGGATCTCGTGAAAAAACATGAGAGCTTGGAGCGTGACTCGAAGACTCGAGAGTCTGAGCTTGCAGCGGCTCTTGAGAGTGCCAAAGCCGCTAAGGCCGAAGCCTACAAGTCCCTCCAGACGATTGAGGCAAAGAAGAAAATAGCAGCGGGTAAGGCATTTTTCATGCAAAGTAAGCATGTGAGTGTTAATTACCTGTTGCTTACCCGAATTTGAAGCTCTCCAGAGCTGCGTTCGCAGATCTTCCTCGCAGCGCTTCCGATGCTCAGCCAGCATTCTACCGGGCCGAGGAGGGGAGCTCACGGAGAAGGTCTTCCGGTCTCAAAGATAGCCGAGGCCGGACATCCGGTGCTTTTAGCGACCAGTGAAGCAGCTGGTCGAGCTCCACAAGGCGGCCGAACAGGCCATGAAGGGCCTCATAGTTCGGCCGTGGCCTAAGGAGGTCATGCCTGGAGCTACTTCGCCCTGTGCGGCGGTGATGGATGCGTGCCGTGGGTAGAAGTCATCAAGCATTCCGCTTGTATTGAGGGTGCCTGCCGGGCCCTTGCCCGCCAAAGGTGCACTGGGCAAGATGGATGCCTGTAAGCTCGTGACGGACCCGCCACCGTGAGGGCAAGGAGCATCGCATCGCCGAGATGTATTATAAGAGTGTCTTTGAAGGGCGCCCGCACTATTGCGGGTGAGTGCTCCAAAGATGTAATATTTGAGTAGAGTCGCATTTTGTTATCCTATGCGCTGAAAACTTAGTTCATATGCGCTAAGCAACGCTTGTTAATTTAAAATATTACCTTTTGTGCGGCTGTTTATCAAATATGAGAGATGGCAAGTCGTCGGCTTAAGCCCCCATGCCACGAAAGTGTCGGGTGTTCGATAAACTTGAGCGCTCTTGTTCCCATTTTTGGGTCCATCTAGGAGGCGCTCAACACAAATGTAACAAGGCAACCGGACTTATAATGCTTGAACACTCTCATTTAGCCATAGAATTCTATAATTTTAAATTTTGGCGAAGCCCCTAGTCTTCGGAAGGCCGAATTTGGGGCGCTATCCACGCCTTGGCTGGACAGTATCCGGCTCCTCGCTCTAAGCGGCATAACTCTTTAAGGACTCGCAAAAAACCTCTCGAACAGCGACCGGTTCTCGCCTCATCATGACGGTCAGTTTTAGCTTTCTCCACTTACGCGTTAACCTAGCTCAACTGGGGCGGAATCGCAGTGGTTCTCCCAGTGCTACCTTAGCCGATATAACGGAACGTAAGGTACCAAAACATGGGAGCCGAGCAAACCCAACTATTGACCCAAGACATGATTCGGAGCCGATGCATATAGTGCTATAAGTTCGGGGTGCCGCACTTGTGAAAGTGTTCAGACTCATCATACCATAATGCGGGAAACATAAGCCCCTGGTGTATATTAGCCGTACCAAAGTGTACGGATGCAACATGCCGTGAATGAACATATGTATGAAAAATAAATGCAATTATAAGCAAAAAGGTGCTGCATTGTTTTATTCAATAAGTGCTGCTATGAATGCAGAACGATACAAATAGTGCGATAAGCAAGGTATGGGACTGTTAAACATGTCCCCCTCCGTGGGTAGGCTACAGATTGGTGTATAAAATGCTCGTAATGGAGACTACCTGTATATTCAAGTAGCCTTTATCCTTCCCCGGCTGTTGCATCGTGAGTTCGGCAGTCTGCTTTCACGGACAGGCCTCCGACAAATGGAGTCCTGTGGGTAAAAAGTAAAAGGTAAAAAGAAAAGAAAAAGGAACGACACACTTGAGAGCCCCCGTGTGGTTGAGCTGTAGTCCGGTTTATCGTGGTCGTGCCCCTCTCCCCATGCCCATGGTATCTTCGTGAGCGTAATGGTGTACGCGAAGGACCTGCTGACGCTTCGCAGAGCTGGTTGGGGCCGCATCGCTACGCTGCGATGCTTGGAGCATGCCAGTGATCTTGTTGTAAGTTACTTGGGCGCTGCTTACAGTGTCCGCTTAACGGCCGGACTCGAGAATTGCCTTTAAGAGGCTGCATTGCACTTCCCGCGAGAGCTGCCATATGTTCCTCCGCAAGGAGAGAATGTTCTGTTTCCGTTGACCGTGATGACTCCTTGAGGGCCTGGCATCTTGAGCTTGAGGTATGCGTGGTGCGGCACCGCGTTGAACTTTGCAAACGCTGGCACGTCCCGAAAGCAAGGCATGATAGCCGCTATGAACGGGACTATGTCGAAGATTAACTCCTCGCTTCGAAGTTATCCGGATCCGAAGACCACTTCCAGTGTAATTGAGCTCGCATAATTGGCTTCTACACCTGGTATGACGCCTTTAAAGGTCGCTTTGGTAGGTTTAATCCTTGAGGGGTCTATGCCCATTTTGGCGCCCGTATCCCTGGTAAAGCAGGTTCAGGTTGCCGCCGTCCATCGTGACTCGTTTAGGTGAAATCCATCGGCGATTGGGTCTAAGACTGCGGCGCGAATCCGCCGTGGCGGATGCCGGTGGGGTGGTCCTTCGGTCAAAAGTGATCGGGCAGAGGACCATGGATTGAACTTCGGGCAACTGGCTCCATCGCGTAGACATCCTCGAGTGCATGCTTCCGCTCCCTTTTGGGTATGTGCGCTATGATATCATGTTCACCGTCCGCACTGTGGGGGAAACCCTTCATCCTCTATTGTTCGGGCGGTTGGGTCCCGCCTCGTCATCGCTATGCAGCCCCTTGTCATTGTTTTCGCAATTAACTTGCCTGCTCGTTGAATACCCAACAGTCCCCTGTTGGTATGGTTAGCTGCTTTTTCGGGGTGCCGTGTGTATCCGCACAAGCGGTCGAGTATTCGGTCCAAATTGGACGGACTCGAGTAGTTCTTTTGAATGGCTTTTCCGCTGACCGGGTTTAGAGCCTCTGAATCCGACATTTATTGCCGTATCCTCAATCATGTCGCCGTTAATGCGGGCGTTGTTTTTGTTATGACGCTGCCCGCCATTTCGCCCTTGAAGTCCGGACCGCTGAATTTTTGCCGAGGTCGTTGTTGCGTGCTATAGCCAGCTGTCCTCACCTGCACAGAAGCGGGTCAGGAGTGATGTGAGGGCTGCCATGGATTTCGGCTTTTCCTGTCCTAGGTGCCGGGCAAGCAACTCGTTGCAGATGTTATGCTTGAAGGCCGCGAGGGCCTCCGCATCCGGACAGTCGATGATTTGGTTTTTCTTAGTTAAGAACCGTGTCCAGAATTGTCTGGCCGATTCGTCTGGCTGCTGAATTGTGTGGCTTAGGTCATGAGCGTCTAGTGGTCGCACATAAGTGCCCTGGAAGTTATCGAGGAATGCGGCTTCCAGGTCCTCCCAGCTCCCAACTGACTCTGCTGGCAAGCTGTTGAGCCAATGCCGGGCTGGTCCTTTAAGCTTGAGGGGGAGGTATTTGATGGCGTGAAGATCGTCACCGCGGGCCATGTGGATGTGAAGGAGATAGTCTTCGATCCAAACCGCGGGGTCTGTTGTGCCATCATAGGATTCAATATTGACGGGTTTAAACCCTTCGGGATTTGATCATCCATTACTTCGTCATGAAGCATAGTGGGTGTGCGGCGCCTCAGATCGGGCGATATCACGACGGAGCTCAAAAGAGCTTTGTCTGTTTTGTTCGCCCACGGACTTATCGCGGTCCGGGCGCGACGGTTGTCGCCACGCATCACGGCGCCCACGCAATCCATAGATCGATCTTGATTGTCTTGCCTTGTCCTCCAATATATCTCGCGGGTCCGGAGCGTTCCCCTGTGGCCGTTTGCTTTTTGAGCGATGCCGGGGTACGGTTCTAGGGAAGGGCCTAGAGGCCTCTCTGTCGCGACCACGGGGTGGTCGGTCAACCGTATTGTCTCCTGGTGATGCGTGTTCATAAGCTTCCTCCTCTAATCAGGGGAGCAGCTTGTGTTTAGGGTAGCTTTTGGAGGCGCGTTCGAGCTCATGCTCTTCGGCCGCGAGGACTTCAGTCCATCTGTCGGCTAGCAGATCCTGATCAGCTCTAAGTTGTTGCTGCTTTTTCTTGAGGTTGTTCGCCGTGGCCATAAGCCAGCGTCTAAAACGCTCTTGTTCGACGGGATCCTCAGGCACGACGAATTCATCGTCGTCGAGGCTTGCTTCGTCTCCGGAGGGAGGCATATAATCCTCTACCTCTTCTTCTGCCGCTCTCTCGTGAGGGCTGGCGTCTCCATCCTCCTGCGCTGGATCTTGCTGGAGTGGATTGTCTTCGGCACTGTCCGGTGTATTGTTATCTCCGGTGCCGGAATCTTCATTCTTGCCGTATGGCGGGATTTAGAGCGGCGCCACGCCGCTGGCGCTTGGGCTGTTTCTTGAGGGGTCATCCTCCTCTGCTCCTTCGCCATTCCCATCCTTTGGGATATCCACCATGTATATGTCATATGATGAGGTGGCTTTCCAGCGTCTTGTAGGTGCTGGTTCTTGTTCGCCTCCGCATCGCCGCCCATACCGTCAATGTCTTCGGAGTCGTAGTCTAGCATGTCGGTTAGATAAATCGACAACGGCTACCAAGTGGGTGGTGGGTGGGCTTTGAATTTCTTCGTCGTCCGCATCCCAACCGTCCCCGACCGCAGTCCGCCAGGCTCTCGATAACGAGAGGTACTTTAGCGCACTCAAGATGTCGCCAAAAGGTGAGAGTTGAAAGATGTCCGCTGCGGTGAACTCCATGACCGGCGCCCAATCGGATTCGATCGGAGGGGGCGCGGGAGGTTCGAAGTCCGGCAAGGAGTCCGGCACCTCAGTGTTCGGCTCTATCGCCGTAGAGGTTGCAGCCCTCGAGGCGGTGTCTAGCCATCCGTCCCCGATCTGCACAGCCGGCTCGGAATTGAAGATCAGAGCGGGTTCGAGTCACGGCCTCCGTGGTACCGTCCGCCGCAGCTAAAACATGCTCGCCGTGTGGACGTCGCGGCATCGCTTCGGTATGGCTCGACTCCATCGAGGATCAAGTCCCCGCGGATGTCGGCCGTGAAGTTCAAACTTCCAAATCGACCCGACGGCTGGGGCGTTGCTTTCAATCTGCTCCAGATGGCCAAGCGAATCGGCCCGCAGTGCGAAGCCGCCGAATACGAAGATCTGTCCGGGGAGAAAAGTCTCACCCTGGACCGTGTCGTTGATGATGGTCGAAGAAGCCATCGAGCCTATCGGTGACGACGAGGAACTCTCAATGAAAGCACCAATGTCGGTGTCAAAACCGCGGATCTCGGTAGGGGGTCCCAAAGCTGTGCGTCTAGGCGGATGGTAACATGAGACAAGGGACACGATGTTTTACCTGTGTTCGGGCCCTCTTGATGGAGGTAAAACCCTACGTCCCGCTTGATTAATATTGATGATGTGTGTTACAAGAGTGGATCTACCACGAGATCAAAGAGGCTAAACCCTAGAAGCTAGCCTATGGTATGATTGTTGTTCGTCCTATGGACTAAAGCCATCCGGTTTATATAGACATTGGAGAGGGCTAGGGTTACACAGAGTCGGTTACAATGGTAGGAGATCTACATATCCGTATCTCCAAGCTTGCCTTCCACGCCAAGGAAAGTCCCATCCGGACACGGGACGAAGTCTTCAATCTTGTATCTTCATAGTCTCGGAGTCCGCCGATGATGATAGTTCACTATCCGGACACCCCTAGTCCGAAGTCCCTCACCCGCCCTTGGTGCGCTTCTGCTGCGACAGTGATCTTCTTCCATTGCGGTGCCGCTTCGCTAGTTCCTTCCGATTCGCCTTGCCTTAGCTCGGGTGGCCGGGGGTCTTGGCTTCGACGCTTCCCCTAATCGCCACCGTAGCTGCGCTTAGCGGAGTAGGGAGTGGCGTCGAGGTAGAGTACCAAGGGCCTCGAGGGCGCTGGGCCACCATCACCGAGGGCTGGTCAGTACCTCTTGAGGTCTTGGAACGCTTTGTCGGCCTCTTCACCCATTCAAGGGCCCCTTTTTCTTCATCACTGGAAGAAAGGCAGCGCCCCCCAATCGGGAGATGAAATGGCCCAGCGCCGTTCTGGCGCCCGTGAGCTTCTGCATTTCCACGAGGGTCTTTGGTGGGCTCATGTCTTCAACTGCCTTGACCTTTTCTGGGTTGGCCTCGATGCCTCAGTGGGACACGAGGAAACCCAGGAGTTTGCCCGAGGGAACTCCAAACACACACTTCTCTGGGTTGAGCCGCAGGCTCACTGCGTCGAGGCTCGTGAAGGTTTCTTCCAGGTCTTGTATCAAGGTCTTGGCCTCACGAGACTTCACCACGATGTCGTCGACGTAGGCCTCCACATTCTCCCCGAGCTGCGGGCCCAGGGTGATGTGCATGAGCCGCTGGAAGGTTGCCCCCGCGTTGCGCAGCCCAAATGGCATGCATGTATAGCAGTACACTACACACGGGGTTAGGAAGGCCGTCTTTTCCACGTCTTCCACTGCCATCTTGATCTGATGATACCCGGAAAAGGCGTCCAAGAAGCATAACAGGTCACACTCGGCGGTGGAATCGACGATCTGGTCGATGCGAGGGAGCGGGAACGGATCCTGCGGGCATGCCTTGTTGAGGTTGGTGAAGTCGACACATGCGCCTTTCCTCCCTTCTTTGGCACCATCACGGGTTGGCCAACCAATCTGCATCGGACCTCGCGAATAACCCCCGCGGCTTCTAGCTTGCGGGTCTCTTGGACGATGAAGGCCTGCTTTTCAGTGGACTGCCTTCTCGCCTTCTGCTTCACAGGACGCACGTTGGGGCACACGTTGAGGTGGTGCTTAATTACGCCCCGTGGGATCCCCGCCAGCTGATCGGGCTCCCAGACGAACACCTTCTTGTTCACACGCAGGAACTTGACCAGGGCTTCTTCCTGTTAGGGCTCGAGGTTGGCGCCTATGGTGAAGGTGGCGTTTGTGGACCCGTCCTCGTCGACAGGTACCTGCTTGGTCTCCGCCTTGTCTTGAGTGAATAACTGCTTCTTCTTGGTCGGCGCAGCCCCCTTGGGCTTGAGGGCTTCCGCATCGGCGGGCTGCGCCGCGGCCGCCGTCTTGAGGGCGTGCCCGAGCGCTCGCAGCGCACCTTCCAGTATCTCAAATGCGGTGAGGACGCCGCTGCTCCCGGGCATCTTCATGAGGTTGTACCCGGGTGGGTTGCGGCCATGAATTTGGCCAATGCTGGATAGCCAAGGATGGCATTGTAGGGGAGGCCGATGGGGGCAATGTCGAAGTCGACCTGTTCCGTGCGGAAGTTGTCGTAGGTGTCGAAGGTCACTGGAAGCTAGATTTGACCCAAGGAGCTGGATGACCCTCCTCCTACGCCCGAAAAAGGCTGGCTGGGCTGCAGCCGCTCCCTGGGTATGCAGAGGAGGTTGAAGGCCTCGACTGAGAGTACGTTGAGGCCGGCGCCGCCGTCGATGAGGGTCTTGGTGATGGCAACCTGGCATATGGTGGGTGTGCAGAGCATGGGGAGCGCACCCGAGCCGCCGAAGTTGGTGGGGTGGTCCCAGAGTCGAAGGTCAGCCCGGCCGCGGCTCCTTCCGCCCGAGGGAGCCCTGCCGCGTGGAGGCGGCGCCGACCCGGCGGACGAATGCCTTGACATGGCAGCTGGAAGGCGGCGCCTGCGAGCCGCCCAGGAGGGCCGCGACGACCGGAGGAACCGGCGCGACGGGACGGGTGACGAGGAAGCTGCGCGGCTCCTCCCCTAGGGTCACCGTGGAGTGCAGGGACGATGCTTGCCGCTCGTTCCCCGCCGGGCCGGTGGCGGCGTTGACGGCAGGTGACGGGGAACAACGAGGGCGCCCGCCAACGGGAGCTGTCTGGGCCACATGGGAGGCGAGGGCGGCTCGGCGCGGGCCCGACGGGCGTCAGACATGGTTGCGGTGGTCAGGAAGAACGAGGCGACGAAAGGCAGATTCCGGCGCACCCCTACCTGGCGCGCCAAATGTCGGATTTCGGGTTCCGGCAGACCCTTAAGGTTCGAACACTGGGGTGCGCGCGGAGATCCAACCTTCCACCATCTCGCACCTCGCCGAATCGCAGGGACCTAAACTACTAACGGAACAGCACAAGAGACACAAGATTTATATCGGTTCGTGCCACCATTGCGGTGTAATACCCTACTCAAAGTGTGTGGTCTGGTGGATTGCCTCTTGGGCTGATGAGGAACAATACAAGGAAGAACAGCCTTGCAGGGTCTGTTTGGTGGGTGTGATGAACTGCTAGGTGGTGTTCTACCGCTCTAGCTACCTGGTTTTCTTGATGAGGATTCCGATCTCTCTGCCTCTCTCTCGATGCCAGCCCCTCTACCCTGTGGGTGGCTACTCCTATTTATAGGCGAAGGCCCTGGGCCTCCTCCCAAATATTGAGCGGGAAGGGCGCCAACAATTGGCCATTTTGAAGGGGAACAGTGGGTACACTTATCCTGACTAAAGTTGGTCCTCGCCTGCCAAAGGCTCTGGTGATGGCGCCTGCTTGGGCTCCACGATGACTCCCTTCCTGCCGTTGGGCTGGTCTTGGTATTGTTGCACCGAAACGGATGCCTTTGCTTGATGCTCTCGCCTGCGCTTGCTCCCTTTGCACCAAAGAGGAAAGGAGGACGCTGCACGGGGCTGGCGCCCGACTGGCACCCTCGGTCGTCATGGCTTGCGTCATGGGCACCTCGCGAGGTACCCTGCCTTGAACTCTACGCCTCCTCATGAGCCAGCCTGACGAGGCCGTGGCTGAGGAAGCTCCTTGTCGTCCGCCCCACGAGGCTTGGCCCATCGCGAGGGTCTTGAGCTTGTGTTGATGAAGACAGGCCCTGCTGGGCCTCCTCCGAGCCACGCCGCAGGCAGGCAAGTCTGGGGACCCCTGTTCCCAGAACACCGACAAAGGGCATCGTGAGCCGGTTCGGAGTGCCGAACCGCATCATCACCGACAATGGTTCGCAGTTCACCAGTAACCTTTTTAAAACGTACTGCGCTAACCTTGGGACGCAGATATGCTACGCTTCGGTGGCGCACCCTGCGGCAGAACGCCAGGCCGAAGCGGGCCAATCACGAGAGGTCTGAGAGGCCTCAAGACCAGGGCGTTCAAGAAGAAAGCCGAGGCCTCGCGGCAGGCTGGTATGACGAAGCTTCCGTCCGTGTTGTGGTCCATCCGCACAACCGCAACCAAGCCAACTGGGAGACCCCTTCTTCCTGGTCTCTGGAGCCGAAGCGGTCCTCCCTCACAAGGTCAAGCGTCGATCCGCCTTGGTCACTGGCGTTCGATGAAACGCTTCTGAAGGGGCGCCATCTTGAGGGACGGCCCTCGTCTTTGGGGAGGCGCCGTCGAGAAGCAGCAGCTATGCCAGCAAAGGTACCAGCAGCACTCCGCGATACCACTTTGCCGCAACATCCGCCCTGTAACTCTCGAGGTAGGGGACCTCGTGCTCCAGCAGGTCCTCTCCAGGGGAGGGATTGCATAAGCTCTCTCCCATGTGGGAGGGCCTGTTCAAGGTTGTTCATGTTTCCGGGCCCTGGCTCCGTGCGCTTGGAGACTCAAGAGGGAGTACCTATCTGACGTAATCGTGGAACATCCAAGACCTCCGGAGGTTTTACCCCTAAAAGGCCCAGAGCATGTGAAGAAGGCGAATGCCCTGTGAAGCTCATCTTTTGGAAAAGGCCCGAGCACTGTGAAGAAGGCGAATGCCTGTGAAGCTCATCTTTTTGGAAAAGGCCCAGAGCCTGTGAAGAAGGCGAATGCTTGTGAAGCTCATCTTTTTGGAAAAGGCCCAGAGCCTGTGAAGAAGGCGAATGCCTGTGAAGCTCATTCTTTTGGAAAAGGCCCTGCACATGAAGAAAGGCGAATGCCTGTGAAGCTCATCTTTTTCGAGAAAGGCCCAAAGCTTGTGAAGAAGGCGAACGCCTGTGAAGCTGTCGCGTTCTGGAAAGGGCCCGGAGCCTGTGAAGCTGTCGCGTTCTGGAAAGGGCCCGGAGCCTGTGAAGAGGGCCAACGCCTGTGAAGCTCGCCGCCCGTGACACTCTCACGTAATAATGAGTTGGGGCTGTACACGCCCCGGAGTCTCAGGAGTGCCGGCCTCAGGCCCTGGGGCTCCCTCCCACGCCCAAAGTGGCAACACTTAGCTCCACTTATTTGGTGAGAAGACGTCGAAGACTAGACTAGGTGCAGACGCGGCTTTTTCATTTGCTTTCTGCAGTTGACTAGTTAATCCCATTTGGAGTTTTTATCGAAACGATCGCCTTCTGTTGGTCCGTGGTTCTTCGATCTCTTTCGCTCTCCTGCCTCGATGTCTCTTGCGTAGGGACTCGCGAGGCAGAGGCCTCGGAGCCCATGAGCGTTCCTGCCCCTATCGCTCAAGTTTTCACGGCCTGGTCCACGAGATGGAGCACCCCTCCCACCATGCCTCACGGGCAACACAACGCGAACACGGGCCTGGATCGGTCGCCCCGTGGGCCACGGCTGGAGTTCACTTGCGAATGGGCGTACAATGTAAAGGAACGATGTCGGGATAACAAAAGCGGTACAATAATTAACGGCGTTAACCTAAACACGCCCCCACGGGGCCACACATTGTTGCCTTTTTTACGCAGGAGAAAAGAAAGGAAAAGGACAAAAGCAGGTGATGCACGCCCTGTGTAGGCCCTCTTGGAAGGCTCGAGCCGTCTCCGGAGCTTAGGTAGACTCCCTCTCGCGCTTCACCGGGGCGCGTCGTCAAGCGGACCCGCTGCCACCCCCCAAGCAGGTGCGGCGGCGTGGGGGCTGGCCGCGGCCGCTGCTGGAAGAATCACCACCCGAATAAGAGCTGGTGAAATGTGAGGAGTCACGGGCATCACCAGCCGCCCGCACGCTGCCCTCTCCATCCACGCCGGGGCTGAGTCCTCGGCCGTGGTCGTCGTCTTCAGGGCAGCACCCCATGCGGCGACCGTCTTCCCCGAACACCCTCAAGTAGAGGGTGGCGTCACCGTCGTACTTGAAGTGCAGGGAGCACCGGCGGCGGAGACCACGCGCGCGAGCAAACGTCTGCCAGCCGCGGGTCAGGAACAGGTTCCCTACAGCAGAGACCTCCAAAGAAGCCCACGAAGCCCGGCTGCAGCAGCCATCTGCCTGGAGCCAAAGGCCACCCAGGGCGCCATCTGGGCACTCACCCAGGAGGAAGCGCGGGAGCTGAAGCCGGACGCCGGACGGCTCCTCCGCCTCACCATGAACTCCAGCGGTGCTTGAAGCATGGAGGCGCGGCCTCGGGGGCCTTGGCCGGGCACGCCCTCCGACCATGACCGGCCGCTTGTTGCCGCGCTGAGAGCCTCCCCCACGACCGCGGGGGACCGCCATGGAGGCCACGGGATGCTTGCGAGGGCGACCTCGACCACGCTTAGGCGGAGGAGAGGAAGACTCGACCTGACGGCCCTGTCACAGCCCTAGAGCTTGCTTGTAGCTAGTGGCATTGCATCCATGCATCATGTTTAATTTTCATGAAATTTGAAATGGGGATTGCCTAAACCCTAGCATTAAAGGAATTCAAATAGGCTCAACCATAAATATTTTTCAGTGATTTCAAATGGCCTTCAAAAATGTTCACCATTTTTGGAAAAATGCTGGAAACAGTAACCAGAGATGTTGCACATTTCTCCATGACATTTGGATCTTTGAATTAAATCATAAGTATTTGAGTTCGGGCATTTAAAATTATATAAAATATTTCAAATGCCCAAATATTCCCAAACTAAAATGTTTCATGTTGGAAATATTCCAACATTGGACCAGAGCAGTTTGGTGATTTTTGGAGCTGTTCTAGTATTTTAAATAACTCCACAAAGTTCTGAGAATAATAGAAAACAGGATTTAGATATAAATAAAAGAGAGAGAGCAACTCACAGAACTTACCCTCCAGCCCACTTCAGCCACCCGGACCGACCCAAAGATCGCAGCTGGTCGGCCCAGCCCACCTACCCCACCTCTCACCGTCTTCCTCTGCCAGAAGGCAGAGGCGAGGCGTGGCGAGCGCTGGCGACGCCATGGCCTCCTCCCTGCCTGTCTCACGCCCTCGAGGCCCTTCCAGCGCCACGGAGACAGCCACGCGCCGCCCTAGGCCTCCCACTCTCTCCCCGAGCTCCTCTCCCTCCTCTGTCTTGTTCCCTCTCGCACCACCGAACGCAACCGCCGCCACCGACGGGCACTACCCCGGCCACGGCCATCCCCGAGCCGCCCCGAGCCATCCTCGAGCTCCGCCACCTCGTTCCCTACCTCCTCACCGAGCCACGTGACCGGAAGAGCCACTGGCGCCTCCCGGCCTTTTCCCTCCTCGGCCACCGAGGATCACCGCCGTCGATTCGCTGCCTCCGGCCGCCTCGAGCCCACCGACCCTCCAAGCGGACTCTCACGGTGAGCCCCGAGTCGTCCTCCCTTCTCCCCTGGTCTCTTTCACCTCTAGGCCCTAGCCCCTGTCTTGGCCGAGAACCCCACGCCACGGGCGATGTCGCAACCATCAACAGCCAAGAAGCTTCGAACCGAGCACGGCATCGTGCTCCTAGCATCTTCCAGGCTCGGTGAGCCCCTTAGCCAGCCCTCCCATCCTCTGTGGCCTCGCGCCGCTCGAACCCGAACTCCGGCCGCCGCCTTGGAGCTCGCCGACGCCGATTCCGACCGTCCCGAGCTCAACCGACTCCACCAAGAGCTTCGGCTCGTTCCCAGCTCCACCTAGGTGCCTTCCGCGGCCCTTTTGGTTGCGGGCAGCCAAAATCACTCTCGCCGCCCGCGTCGCTGCTTGGCTAACGCCGGCGACCGTGACCGGCCCGACCAGCGTGGGTTGACCTTGCCGGTTTGACTTCCCTCTCCCTCATCGACATGCGGGCCCCGCTAATTAAGTTAGGTTAGTATTAACTAAGCTAGGTTAGTTTAGTTAGACAACGACACTCGGGACCCACAGTCGAGGTTTGACATGGACCGCCGCAGTTGACCGCTGACGTCATAGTGACGCAACGCTGATGCAATAACCCATTTTCTGGATTTATTATAATTCAGGAAATTTCAGAAAATAACCCAAACTTCAAATATTCATAACTTTTAATCTGTAACTCCAAATTAAATAATTTATATATGAAAAATGATCAGAAAAATATGAAGAATCTGTTTATGCCATGATCATGCATGTTTGAACAAGTTAACCTCACTGAATAGGATGAATCATGATTAGGGTAAATTATGAACTAGCATTTGGAGTTGGAGTTTAACCTTGTTTGAATTCCACTTCAATTAACACAGCTAGACATTGCATTAGGTGAATTCAGTACCTTAACATGACATGTCATTCATGTGAATGTGCATTGCATTGATTGTGTTCTCTCTTGTTGCGGTAATTGTCCCTCTCGGTGGGCGACGTCACAGGCGATGAATTCGATGACACCGATGAAGAACTATATTATCTTCAAGTGCCGTGCAAGCAAAACCCCTTGTCCATTCCGATATAATCCCACTCTCTCGCTCCTGCTCTATTTTACTGCATTAGGACAACAACGAATCATGTGTTACTTGCTGCGGTAGCTGAACCCCTTTATCCTCTGCATGACTGTCATTCCACGGAATTAGATGAAACCCACTAGCATGAGTCGGAGTAGTATGAGCCAGCTTGTGCCTCCTCAGTTATGCTACTTGTCCTGCCTGCTACTGCTTAGAGTTGAGTAAGGTCTGATTCACCGGGACTGAGTCGGAGGTGTGTGAACATGTCCCTCTGCGTGTGTGAGCTAAGTGTGTGAACACGATTTGGTAAAGGTAGCGGTGAGAGGCCATGTAGGAGTACATGGTGGGTTGTCTCATTGCAGCCGTCCTCAGGAACTGAGTTCTGTGTTTGTGATCCATGAAACAGTTACTACCACGCATTGGGCCCGAAACCAATGGACCCTCTCGACTTCTTAACCACTCTTGTCCTCGGTCAGAGTAGCAAGTAGTTTCTGGTGTTTGTAGTATCTTTGGGGGCACGCAACGCTGACCGTAGGGGTGGGTTGTGTTGCGGTAGGCACCGTGGGCCCGGTGTACCGATTCGCCCGTTTGGTGTCTCGGGAACCCCGCACACATCGTTCGGGGCTGTATGGGAAACCTCGGCGGACTCCTCACGGATGGAACCGAATAGGCGATAAACCCGACTAGGGACTTGAGTGTTTAGGTAGGTCGTGGCCGACACCCACGTTGGGCTTCCGCTTGAAGGTTGCCGAGTACATGTCGTGTAAATGGCGGTAAGTGGTGAGAGCGTGTGTGAAGAAGTACACCCTGCAGGTTAATATGATCTATTCGAATAGCCGTGTCCACGGAGAAGGACTTCTGGGTTGCCTATATCGGTTCATAGACAAGTGAAAGTGGATACTCTAAAATGCGCAAGATAAGCGTGAGTGCTATGGATGGGCGTTCGTAGGGAGACGGAGGCGGATCCATAGTGGTGTATTGATATGGTGAATATGTGGACTCGTGTGCGCCACCTCAAAAGAGTTATTTGCGATGTAGTTCGGGATAGCCACCGAGTCAAAGCTGGCTTGCTGCAACAAACTCCACCACCCCTTTTGATAATGATGCATATGTAGCTAGTTACGAAGTAAGTCTTCTTTGAAAGTATGCGTTTGTACTCACGTTTGCTTATTTTATGTTTTGCGGAGAGACTTGGTCTCGCTAGTAGTTCCGCTTGGACTTGACGGTTAGCTTGTTACCTCAGCTACGATCTTGTGCCCTCGGCAGATCTGGTAGATAGTCGGGGCTT
This sequence comes from Aegilops bicornis, assembly GCA_021605145.1. Lineage (NCBI taxonomy): Eukaryota > Viridiplantae > Streptophyta > Magnoliopsida > Poales > Poaceae > Aegilops > Aegilops bicornis. Next base: position 317,417,822 of record CM038675.1, read on the forward strand.
CTCGGCCTTCTTCATTTATAGTTATGCAGTACTCGAGACATGTTTAGCTTCCGCTTGTGCTTTGACTTGTATGCTCGAGTGTTGGGTCATGAGACCCATGTTTGTAATATCTCGCTCCTCGGAGCCTATTGAATAAATATTTGAGTCGTAGAGTTATGTTGTGATGCCATGTTGTATCTACACATATTGAGCATATTGTGTGTATGTTTGAAATGCTTGGTATGTGTGGGATCCGACAAACTAGTTGTTTATCCTTGGCAACCTCTCATATGGGGAAATGTAGTCTCGTGCTTACGGCGATAGTAGTCCGCTACAGCCCGGTTCACCGGAGTCCTGCTAGCCCAGCACTACTGCTTGGACACTTGACTGGCCGGCATGTGTTTCACTTCGTTCCTATGTCTGTCCCTTCGGGGAAATGTCACGCTGTGTTATTCGGAGTCCTGCCTAGCCTGCTACAGCCCGGAATACCGGAGTCCTGTTAGCCCAGTGCTACAGCCCAAATTTATACGTTGATGACCGACATGCTCGATGTGATTCATGTATGCATGTCCCCATAGGTTAGCGCCGCTTTGGGTTCACGACTAGCCATGTCGGCCCGGGTTCTTTGTCATATGGATGCTAGCGACAACTGTCATATCGTGAGCCAAAAGGCAAACGGTCCCGGGCCATGGTAAGGCGACACCCGTGGGAATACCGTGCGTGAGGCCGCAAAGTGATATGATGTGTTACATGCTAGATCGGTGTGACTTAGGATCGGGTCCCGACAGCGTTGGTATCGAGCCCGACTGCTCAGAGGATTGCCAAGCCAAACTGGTCGGGTTGTGTCTAGAAATGCTTTAGTTATGTAAGGGAATTGATTGTGGAAGGGAACGTAAGGCTCTTTTTACTCCTTATACCTCATGGCCTTCTGATCTGAGTCATCCTCTTCTCTTCTACGGGGTTTAAGAATTAGGTTTCTCATCTATCTATCAGGATGACGTGTTACTAATCCACAGACTTTTAAGATTGTTGGTTTTAAGCCCCAGTTCAGTTCCTACTATTTCTATATGTTAACTGTTGATCTCGGAACCTTGATATGATGTTGTTAAGTGGCTATGCCACCATTTTGCATGATGTCTCAAATATTTTTGAGCATTTACAGCCGTTATGCTGTCCGAGTCATCCCAGGTCTCTAAATAGTCTGATGCATTTGCAAATCCTTCTTCCCGGTTCTGATGTCCTTTTGGGCCAGATTAAGCACACCAACCAGTCAGTCGAGGTACTCCATTGCTCGACATATATGTTGGAGTTATTATTATGACCCTAGGTGTTTAGTAAGTCACCTAGCAATTTAGCAATGCTTTTTGTATCCCTAGTGTGATGATTCTGGCCATCATTTTCGAAAGCATCCTGTGATGCCATTTAGTAGTAGGTATTCTACTCCTGGGTTTCTGAACCCGAGATTCACCCTACTTCATGTGGTTAGTATTTGCTAGTTCCTTAGGATATTAGTAACCTTTGCGATAGTCCTCGAAGTCTGTGGTATTTCCTTCCTCCAAATACTACGAACCGCTTATGGCAGAAGTTCCTTGTTGAACCAAAACATCACAATAAGAGTGCTCTTGAGGAGTTCCCCATTCATAATTGTGACTCTGCCAGTTCTACTTTTCTGCATGGATTATCCGGAAGAAATGTTGAGCTTTGCTCGACATACTAATCTGTGCATCCACAACTCAGAAAGTTATATGCTCCTTGAGTTGTTCCTCTTTAGTTGTATTCTAACCCTCGTCGATCAATTGATAACCAAGAGTATGTGTGCATTCGTTTATCGATGTCTATTATCCTTGTGGTCCGTCAAGCCATTCTGTTCTGGAATGACTAGGAGAAACAAACTCCAGTGCCTCATCCATTTCTAGGATTGGGTCAACGCAGTTGTATTCCGCAGATCAAAATACCAATCCAGCTTTTGATTCTGTTCCACCTCGAGTGTTACCATCTTTATGTCAAGAATGTCATGAGAATTGCACCTCCTCTTATGCATTCTTGATGCAGTGATACTTCTCACCGTCATCATTCATTCCTCGGTCTTCGTGTTGTTGTAACCGGAATGCCGACAAGTGAATTGTGATGTGTGAAATCAATACTCCGAGCAACTTGTTGCTTGGCAGCTAATGGACAATATCCTCATTCTTAGCGTGTTGGTTATTAAAACATCATCCTAAGATTGATCGTGCTACCTAGTCCTTATTTCTGGTGCACCCTTCGATCAATGAGATAGGATTATTTAATCCCTTGCTTATTTGATCATATCATCTTGCCCTCAAAAGCAAGATTGTTCTCGAGCTTAGTAACATACGGTGGTCGTGACTTTCCAAATATCTTCTTGGAAGTGTTACCGGGTTGTCTCCTGACTGTTATGTTGAGCTCGTGATCAAGTTGGTTCCTGTAAACCACCCATTCTCCAAGACTCTGTGTTGGATATCCCTGAACTAGTTGGTTGAGCTAGACAACAACTTGGAGAGTTGGAAGATAAAAGCTTGCCTGACTTAGTTCGTGCCAAAGGGATATTCTTGTGTAGTGTGTGTTGAAGAAAGATGATATCTTCATCAATTGGTCCATGTGATCAGTTGCCGGACCTATTGTCTTATTAATCCTTTGATTTGAGTGTGGGCTATCGTCAAATCGAATCAAGATTAACGATGCTCGTAATGTTGTCTTACTCGTGGTTGACCCTCGGGCATACACCATTACATCTTTTGGTCCGACCAATACTATTACCGTGTTCACATGATGGTGGAAGTCCGGTGATATGGAAATTCGATGAGTTGCGTTGAGCCCATCAAGAGCATTTTGTCTCCCCATGAGTCATGTTGAACATCAACCTAGTGTTGGAAACTTGTGTAAGCATTTCTTCGTGTTCCGCTCATGAAGCCTATGCTTGGATGGAAAGAGTGACTTCCTCGAATTCATGTGCTTTAGGTGTAAGTTGCCGCCATGAATTTGAGAAAGGTTTGTTTTGTTTCCTTTGGAATCATTCCAAGTCAGTCATGCACGCATAAGTATTCTATGGTCCGATAGATCGATCATCTTCATTCCATATGAATTCCATAGCACACCAAGCCACTGATTGATTGGTTCAGGGACAAGAAGTTTCTTCATAAGTGCTAATCATATGACTTATGCAAGGACTTCGATATCCTCGTTGATGGTTCCCCACCAACTTCGGTAGTGTTTTATGATAAGACTACTATGTGGTCATTCTTGTCTTGGACAACATGTTCACATGTTAGTAGCGTAACCAGCTCATGTTTTGGAGCTTGCTATCGTAGTTCATTCCCGAGAATCTCGCAACATCTTCTCGTCGATTTGTGTTGCAAACTTTCATTTTTTTTCTAGACTCGATGAGTCTGGAATATCTTAACACCAACCGGATCTAGATCTCAGGCAGATATGATGGTTGGAACATTCCCAGCATTTGCATTTTGTTCCCAGCTCGCATCCCATTATGCCAATCTCCCTTGGGTTGCCTTCTCAGCAATTGTTGTCTAGGATCATCCTTAAAAGTGGACTTACCATGGGTCCCATCCATTTCCGGTGATAAGCAGAAGTCATCCATTGCGTTGTCTTCAACAAGGTAGTCCACATCATCCATTCTAGTCCGGGTGTACCATTCCTTTGCACTCCACCAAGCGATCGTTTGTGATTGCCTTAGGCTGGTATAAAGAGTTTCAATGATGTTATATCAAAAGTAATTCTTTTTGCCACTTAAGGGAATAGTTCTTTCGTCACCTTTCCTAAGGTGTCCCGTTATGGAATCATGGCAATCATCTCCTTGTTACTTTGAAACATGCACCATTTTACTTAAGCGTGGAATGGTTGCCTACCAATTTCAACCTTCGTCATCCATTGCTTCTCCATCATTCCTAATGTGTGTTTGGTGTCTCAACTCAAGAGTTGTTCTTACGTATCTTCATGAACTGATCTTGAGTTGCTCGATCTTCAAGAAGATTAAATCCTGTAGGGTTTCCCCTTCTTTCCGTTGTCGTGTCGAATGAAGATCTCGAAAGCAAAGACGTCAAGACCAAGATGATGGAGTGAATCAACATCTTCGAGAAGGGCAAATGGATCATGAAGATTGTGATAGTTTTGTGACTCCCCTTTTCCTCTTACTTCACATCTTGAATCTCGGCGAGATTCTTGTTTAGTGGGGTGAGTTGTCACAGCCCTAGAGCTTGCTTGTAGCTAGTGGCATTGCATCCATGCATCATGTTTAATTTTCATGAAATTTGAAATGGGGATTGCCTAAACCCTAGCATTAAAGGAATTCAAATAGGCTCAACCATAAATATTTTTCAGTGATTTCAAATGGCCTTCAAAAATGTTCACCATTTTTGGAAAAATGCTGGAAACAGAAACCAGAGATGTTGCACATTTCTCCATGACATTTGGATCTTTGAATTAAATCATAAGTATTTGAGTTTGGGCATTTAAAATTATATAAAATATTTCAAATGCCCAAATATTCCCAAACTAAAATGTTTCATGTTGGAAATATTCCAACATTGGACCAGGAGCAGTTTGGTGATTTTTGGAGCTGTTCTAGTATTTTAAATAACTCCACAAAGTTACAGAATAATAGAAAACATGATTTAGATATAAATAAAAGAGAGAGAGAGCAACTCACCTGAACTTACCCTGCAGCCCACCTGCGCAGCCACCCGACCGGCCCAGCACTGCAGCTGGCCGGCCCAGCCCACCTACCCCACCGCTCATCGTCTTCCTCTGCGAGAAGGCGAGGCGAGGCGTGGAAGGCCGACGCCGTGGCCTCCTCCCTGCCTGCCTCACGCCCTCGAGGCCCTTCCCGCCACGGAGACAGCCACGCGCCCCAGGCCTCCCACTCTCTCCCGAGCTCCTCTCCCTCCTCTGTCTCGTTCCTCTCGCACCACCGAACGCAACCGCCGCCGCCGACGGGCACTACCCCGGCCACGGCCATCCCCGAGCCGCCCCGAGCCATCCTCGAGCTCCGCCACCTCGTTCCCTACCTCCTCACCGAGCCACGTGACCGGAAGAGCCCCGAAGCGCCACCCCGACGCTTTTCCCCTCCTCGGCCACCGAGGATCACCGCCGTCGATTCGCTGCACTCCGGCCGCCCTCGAGCCCACCGACCCTCCAAACGGACTCACGGTGAGCCCCCGAGTCGTCCTCCCCTTCTCCCCTGGTCTCTTTCGACCTCTAGGCCCTAGCCCCGTCTTGGCCGAGAACCCCACGCCGCCGGCGATGTCGCCGCCGTCACTGCAGCCAGTAAAGCTCGAAACCGAGCACGACATCGTGCTCCTAGCATCTTCAGGAGCTCGGTGAGCCCCTTAGCCAGCCCTCCTGTCCTCTGTGGCCTCGCGCCGCTCGAACCCGAACTCCGGCCGCCGCCTTGGAGCTCGTCGGCGCCAATTCCGACCGTCCCGAGCTCAACTGACTCCACCAAGAGCTTCGGCTCGTTCCCAGCTCCACCTAGGTGCCTTCCGCGGCCCTTTGGTTGCGGGCAACGGCCAAAATCACTCTCGCCTGCCCGGCGTCAGCTGCCGGGCGGCTAAACGCCGGCGACCACGACTCTTGACCGGGCGTGGGTTGACCTTGCCGGTTTGACTTCCCCTCTCCCTCAGCGACATGCGGGCCCCGTCCATTAATTAAGTTAGGTTAGTATTAACTAAGCTAGGTTAGTTTAGTTAGACATCGACACTCGGGACCCACAGTCGTGGTTTGACATGGACCGCCAGTTGATCACTGACGTCATAGTGGCCTTAACGACGCAATAACCCATTTTCTGGATTTATTATAATTCAGAAATTTCAGAAAATAACCCAAACTTCAAATATTCATAACTTTTAATCAGTAACTCCAAATTAAATAATTTATATATGAAAAATGATCAGAAAAATATGAAGAATCTGTTTATGCCATGATCATGCATGTTTGAACAAGTTAACCTCACTGAATAGGATGAATCATGATTAGGGTAAATTATGAACTAGCATTTGGAGTTGGAGTTTAACCTTGTTTGAATTCCACTTCAATTAACCTGGCTAGACATTGCATTAGGTGAATTCAGTACCTTAACATGACATGTCATTCATGTGAATGTGCATTGCATTGATTGTGTTCTCTCTTGTTGCGGTAATTGTCCCTCTCGATGAGGCAACGTCTTGACGATGAATTCGATGACACCGATGAAGAACTATATTATCTTCGAAGTGCCGTGCAAGCAAAACCCCTTGTCCATTCCGATATAATCCCACTCTCGCTCCTGCTCTATTTTACTGCATTAGGACAACAACGACTCATGTGTTACTTGCTGCGGTAGCTGAACCCCTTTATCCTCTGCATGACCTGTCATTCCACAAGAATTAGATGAAACCCACTAGCATGAGTAGGAGTTGTTTGAGCCATGTTGTGCCTACTCATTCATGCTTGTTGTCATGCCTGCTCGCTTAGAGTTGAGTCAGGTCCGATTCATCGGGGATGAATCGGAGGTGTGTGAACATGTCCTCTGCGTGTGTGAGCTAAGTGTGTGAACACGATTTGGTAAAGGTAGCGGTGAGAGGCCATGTAGGAGTACATGGTGGGTTGTCTCATTGCAGCCGTCCTCGTGAACTGAAGTTCTGTGTTTGTGATCCATGAAACAGTTACTACCACGCATTGGGCCCGAAACCAATGGACCCTCTCGGCTTCTTAACCACCCTTGTCCTCATCCGGGAGTAGCAAGTAGTTTCGTGTTTGTAGTATCTTTGGGGGCACGCCGCATAGCTGACCGTAAAGGGTGGGTTGTGTTGCGGTAGGCACCGTGGCCCCGGTGTACCGATTCGCCCGTTTGGTGTCTCGGGAACCCTGCACACATTGTTCGGGGCTGTATGGGAAACCTCGGGCGGACTCCCTGCGGATGGAACCCGAATAGGCGATAAACCTGGACTAGGGACTTGAGTGTTTAGGTAGGTCGTGGCCGACACCCACGTTGGGCTTCCGCTTGAAGGTTGCCGAGTACATGTCGTGTAAACGGCGGTAAGTGGTGAGAGCGTGTGTGAAGAAGTACACCCTGCGGGGTTAATATGATCTATTCGAATAGCCGTGTCCACGGAGAAGGACTTCTGGGTTGCCTATATCGGTTCATAGACAAGTGAAAGTGGATACTCTAAAATGCGCAAGATAAGCGTGAGTGCTATGGATGGCGCGTTCTCGTAGGGAGGCGGGAGCGGATCCATAGTGGTGTATTGATATGGTGAATATGTGGACTCGTGTGCGCCACCTCAAAAGAGTTATTTGCGATCGTAGTTCAGGATAGCCACCGAGTCAAAGCCGGGCTTGTCAGCAGTCAAACTCCACCACCCACTTTTGATAATGATGCATATGTAGCTAGTTCTGAAGTAAGTCTTGCCGAGTACGTTTGTACTCACGTTTGCTTATTTTATGTTTTGCGAGAGAGACTTGGTCTCGCTAGTAGTTCCTCTTGGACTTGACGGTTAGCTTGTTACCTCAAACGATCTTGTGCCCTCGGCAGATCTCGGTAGATAGTCGGGCTTCTCGGCCTTCTTCATTTATAGTTATGCGTACTCGGACATGTTTAGCTTCCGCTTGTGCTTTGACTTGTATGCTCACGAGTGTTGGGTCATGAGACCCATGTTTGTAATATCTCGCTCCTCGGAGCCTATTGAATAAATATTTGAGTCGTAGAGTTATGTTGTGATGCTATGTTGTATCTACACATATTGAGCATATTGTGTGTATGTTTGAAATGCTTGGTATGTGTGGGATCCGACAAACTAGTTGTTTATCCTTGGCAGCCTCTCATATGGGGAAATGTAGTCTCGTGCTTCTGAGCGATAGTAGTCCGCCATGACCGGTTCATCGAGTCCTCGCTAGCCCAAGATTACCGCTTGGAGACTTGACTAGCCGGCATGTGTTTCGCTTTGTTCCTATATGTCTGTCCTTCGAAATGTCACGCGGTGTTATTCGGAGTCCTCGCCTAGCCTGCTACAGCACCGAATACCGGAGTCCTATTAGCCCAAAGCTACAGCCCGAATTTATACGTTGATGACCGACATGCTCGATGTGATTCATGTATGCCTGTCCCCATAGGTTACGCCGCTTTGGGTCACGACTAGCCATGTCGGCCCGGTTCTTTGTCATATGGATGCTAGCGACACTGTCATATACGTGAGCCAAAAGGCGCAAACGGTCCCGGGCCATGGTAAGGCGACACCCGTGGGAATACCGTGCGTGAGGCCGCAAAGTGATATGATGTGTTACATGCTAGATCGGTGTGACTTAGGATCGGGGTCCTGACAGGCCCTTCCCCTTCTCTGCGGCCGAGAAATTCCTTGGTGGAGCCATGGAGAAGAAGGAGAGACAAGAAATGATAGACTGGAAGGGCGCGCGCCGTTCCGTACTTATAGCCGGCGAAGGACAACCGTCGGCCTCCACGATCACCGGTAATCATGACCGACTCTACATGCAGGGACTTGTCGAATCCGGGTGGTTACCGAGGCATCGTGGGGAAGCAGTGCCGCCCACGTCCAATCAACCGCCAGGCGGCGCCCAAGGCCGTTAGGGCCATGACGCCGCACTTGCCCTTTCGCCTCTTTGCTCAGCCAAGTTCGGGCGCGCCGTGGGCCTGGGGGCTACTGTCGGCGTTCTGGGAACGGGGGTCCCCAGACTTGCCTGCCTGCGGCCTGCAGTGTGGCTCGGAGGAGGCCCAGTAGGGCCCGTCTTCATCAACACAAGCTCAAGACCCTCGCGAAGGGACAAGGCTCGCGGGGCGGACGACAAGGAGCTTACTCAGGCACGGCCTCGTCAGGCTGGCTCATGAGGAGGCGGAGAGTTCAAGGCAGGGTACCTCGCGAGGTGCCCATGACGCAAGCCATGACAACCGAGGGTGCTGGGCTGGCGCCCAGCCAGCAGCGTCCTCCTTTCCTCTTTGGTGCATAGGGAGCAAGCGCAGGCGAGAGCATCAAGCAAAGGCATCCGTTTCGGTGCAACAAGACCAAGACCAGCCCAACGGTAGGAGGGGAGTCATCATGGAGCCCAAGCAGGCGTCATCACGAGAGCCTTTGGCAGGCGAGGACCAACTTTAGTCAGGATAAGTGTACCTGTTGTTCCCCTTCAAAATGGCCAGTTGTTGGCGCCCTTCCCGCTCAATATTTGGGAGGAGGCCCAGGGCCTTCGCCTATAAATAGAAGTAGCCACCCACAGGGTAGAGCGGCTGGCATCAGAGAGAGACAGAGAGAGATCGGAATCCTCATCAAGGAAACCAGTAGCTAGAGCGACTGAACACCACCTAGCAGTTCATCACACCCACCAAGAACAGACCCTCGCGAGGCTGTTCTTCCTTGTATTGTTCCTTCTCAGCCCAAGAGGCAATCCACCACACCACACACTGGAGTAGGGTATTACACCGAATGGTGGCCTGAACCAGTATAAATCTTGTGTCTCTTGTGCTGTTCCGTTAGTAGTTTAGGTCCCTGCGATTCGGCGAGGTGCGAGACGGTGGAAGGTTGGATCTCCGTGCGCACCCCTGTGTTCGAACCTTAAGGGTCTGCCGGAACCCGAAATTCGACAATAGATCATGCATGGAAAGCGAATTAGCTTAGGTAAATGCAGGAACGATACATGCCACTGGGTCGGACCCGAGCGGCTTGGGGATGATGCAGCCCAAGGGGTGCCCCCAGCAGAGTAAGCTAAAGACGCAAAAGGATACATGCCGCAGGGACGGGCCCACGCGGCCTAGGAATGATGCAGCCCGAGGGGCGCTCCCAGCTAAATGAAGTTGGAAAATGTCACCTGGCTTCGTTGTCGAAGGGATGTTGGGGGCAGCCGAAGATGCGTGGAGAAGGGGTTGCTCCTAATGAGCCACCGGGGCCCTGAGCCTCGGGAGGCTCTAGGGGTCGAGACGGTTCCTTGAGGACTGTCTCCATCTCTGCCAGGACCGCGTGATGCCTGGCCTCCTGAGTCGCCAGGACGCCATGCAGGCTGCGCTAGAAGGCGGACGCCATGCACGGCAGGCCGAATGGCATGCGAACATAGCTGTGAGGTGGGCCCTCGCGGCGTCCTACGCGCGAAGGCGAGAAGCGCTCCTGAGACGCGGCCCTATTGAGCCATGTGATGTGGATGCAGATGCGCAGCCCACCATCATCGCCTGGATGGGGAGCCGCGGCAGGTGGGCGGCGATCACCGTGCACGGCCCTTGCATCCTGCAGCTCCTGAGTGGTCTTGGCGATGAACTCCTGAGCGCCAGGCGCTCCTTGCCCGGCGTCCTCCTGAGGGAAATATGCCACAAAGCACGCCTCCACGTGGTGCCCGAGCGCCTCCCTCGTGACGTTGGCGAGGTCTGAGGCCCTCCAGAAGAGAGCCCCCAAGACTTGCCCGAGGAGGGCGCCGGGTGCGCCTTCCTATGCACGGGAGGGAGGCGCCCCATCTGAGGGCGCAGGTCTTGAGGTGGTGCTGCTGGTGACGCCGCTCTCCTAAGGCCCTGTACGGAGCAACTGCTTCTTCTTCTTGAGGATGGCCTCAGGAGGGTACATGATTCCTTTGTTGTCGGGGTCTTCGATTGCCGCGACCTGGAAGGCGCGCTCAAGGGAGCACGCTGCATCCTTCTCCTCTGGAGTGCGCACGAAGTTCTCTCCTCCTTCTAGCTACCACACTCCACGATCTCACGGCCTAGCTCGACGAACCCAAAGAACAAAGGGACACAATATTTATACTGGTTCGGGCCACGGATGTGGTGTAATACCCTACTCCAGTGTGGTGTGGTGGATTGCCTGTTGGGCTGAGGAGGAACAGTTACAAGGAAAGAACAGCCTCCTTAGGAGAGGTATTCTTTTGTTTGGTGAGCTGGTGTGGTGTCAGGGTGATCCCAATCCTCCTCCCCTCGCTATGGTGGTGGCTAGTCCCATTTATAGAGGCCTTGGTCCTCTTCCCAAATATTGAGCGGGAAGGGATCCCACAACGGCCAAGTTTGAAGGGGAACAACTAGTAGAAGCTATCTTGACAAAAGTAGTCTTCGCCTGCCAAAGGCTTTGGTGGTGACGCTGTCTTGGGCTCCACAGTGACCTCCGTCCTGCCGTCCTGCTGGTCTTGGTCTCGTTGAACTGATATGGAAACCTTTTCCTGATGCCTCGGGACTCCTCTCCTGCGCTTGCCCATTTAGCACCAAAGAGGAAACGAGGACACTGCGCGCGCTGGCACCCGCCTAGTCGTGGTCGTCATGGCTTGCATCACAGGAACCTCGCGAGGTGCCCTTTGCCTTGATCTCTTCGCTCCTTGCAAGCCAGCTTGGTGAGGCCGCCCCTGAGGAGGTCTTGTGTCGTCCGCCTTGCGACCCTTGCGAGGGTCTTGAGTGTTTGTTGGTGAAGATAGGTCGTACAGGGCCGCTGGTGGAGCCATGCCGTGGGTCACCGGCAAGCAAGTCAGGGGACACCCGTTTCCAGAACACTGACAGTAGCCCCCGGTCCCAAGGAGCGCTCGGACTTGGCTTCGAGGCGAAGCCAAGGGGCTTGTGCGGAGCGCCGCGGGCCCCTACAGCATGCGCCCTTGGTTGACGCGTGGCGATCGATTGACGTATGCCTCCACTTCCCCATGCTGCCTCGACAAGCTGCTCGATTTGGACGAGTCCTCGCTGCATGCAAAAAGGGTTATCTTTACCTGCGATCATGGAGGTCGACGGTTGGCCTCGCTCTGGCTATAAATGGGGAGAGGGGCGGAACCACCGTCGCTCATCTCTTTCTGCTCCGCTTGCTCCTCCTTGCTTGTTTCATTGCCAGTGGCGACACCCATGGCGCCGATTCGGAGGTTCTCGGCTGCAGAGAAAGGGAAAACCCCCTACGACGAGCTCGGGCCACTTCTGCCGAAGAAGAGGCTGGCCCACCACCGCAACGTAGTTGTGAGGCCGGAGGTGTTGAGCCCTTGGTGCGAGCGGCCACCTCCTGGGTATCTGCTGCCTCTGTACGCCGACAGATGCAGCCCGAGGGGCGCCCCAGCAGAGCGACTAGAAGATGCAAGAAAGATACATGCCATAGGGACAGGACAATGCGGTCTGGGGATAATGCGGCCCGAGGGGCACCCCCAACAGAGTAAACTGAAGAATGTCACCTGGCATCGTTGCTGAAGAGATGTTGAAGTAGCTGAAGATGTGTGATGAAGAGGTTGCCCCTCACGAGCCACCTGGGTCCTGAACCTCGGGAGGCTGTGGAGGTCCGGGGGGCTCGTGAAGAACCGTCGCCATCTCCGCCAGGACCGCGTGGTGCGTGGCCTCCCGAGCCGCCAGAACGCTCTACATGCGATGCTGGAAGGTAACAGCCGTGTTCGGCAAGCCGAATGGCATGCGGACATAGCTGTGCGGTGGAACCTCACATAGACCAGCGTGCGAGGGCCAGAAGCGTTCCTAGGATGCGGCCCTGTTGAGCCCTGGAATGTTGACGCACATGCACAGCTCATTGTGCTCGCTAGGACAAGGAGCCGCACCAGGTGGCAGGCGGCTGTTGCCGCGCATGGCTCTCGCCTCTTGAAGATCCTCATTCGTCCTGGTGATGAACTCCTGAGTACCGGGCACCCCGTTCATTGTGCCCTCATGAGGGAAGCTTGCGATGAAGCATGCCTCCATGTGGTGCCTAAGCGCCTCCCTTGTGACGCTGGCTAAGTCAGAGGCCCTCCAGAAGAGAGCCCCCGAGCCCAGCCTGAGGAGGGCACCGGGCACGACTTCCCATAGGAGAGAGGGAGGCGCCCCATCCGTGGGCGCAGGTTCTGAGGTGGTGTGGCTAGAGACACCGCTCTCCTGAGGTTCTTGGCGGGGCAGCTACTGCTTCTTCTTGGGGACAACCTTAGGAGGGTAGATGGCGCCTTCGCGGTCTGGGTCTTCGATCGCTGCAGCCTGGTAGGCGCGCTCGAGGGATCACACCGCGTCCTTCTCCTCGCAGGCGATCGTGATGATGTCGTGGTTCCCTGGCATCTTGAGGACGTTGTAGCCATGGTGGGTCACCGCCATGAACTTGGCCAGGGCCGGATATCCAAGGATGGCATTGTATAGAAGGCGGATGTGGGCGACATCAAAGTCGATGAGCTCGGTACGGTAGTTGTCGCGCTGGCCGAAGGTGACAGGGAGGCCGATTTGCTCTATCGGGGTGGTGGAGCCGTCGGTCACTCCTGAGAAGGGCTTGGTGGGCTGTAGCTGATCATATCGCACTTGGAGACAGTCGAACGTCTCGATGGAAAGAACATTGAGCCCCGCTCTACCATCGATAAGGGTCTTGGTGACAAGGACGTTGCTGATGACGGGCGAGCAGAGCATCGGGAGGACACCGGCAGGCGCCGCGCACTTGAACTGGTCAGATGAGCTGAAGGTGATGGTGCACTTGGACCACCTGAGCGGATGCATGGCCTCGAGCCTGGGGAGGGCCGTGTTCACCTCACGAGCGAACTGCTTGAAGATGCGTTGGGAGGCCGGGGCCTGAGCGACACCTAGAATGCATGCGATGGCGCGAGGTTCCTAGAAGCCCCCAGCCCCCTCGTCCTGGTGGTGGTCGTTGTTCCTTCTTGGTGGTGGTAGCAGTGGAGGGAGGTCGGCATTGCCCTGAGGACGGTCCTCACGAGGCTGGTCTCTCCAGGTGCCCTCACGAGGCTGGCCTTGCCAGCGGTCCTCATGAGGCTGGTCGCGCCACTCTTGGCGGGGGCCGCGGTCGTCCCATCGTCCTCCACTTCGACCTCCTCCACGGCCATAGCCTCGATCGTTGCGCTCGGGGTGTCGACCGAGGCGTCCATCGCGTATGTCCCTGAGCTCTTGATAGTGATTGGTGTTGTGGTTGTGCATGTTGTGGAAGACGCAGAAAGGACGGCTGCCGTTAGACGATTCTGGGTGGTCGCAGCCACGCTTCATATCTGGCTCTGCCGCAATGTCACGCCCAATATGCGACCCTATCCAAAAGGAACTCGAAGGTCCCACCAAGGATAGACCCGCATATTGAAGCGCTTTTGCAAGGTGGATATCATTACATCAACATTACATAATAGGTAGGGATACATACATAAGGCATACAATGCCACACGAATACAACATCATCTTACAAGAGATCAACATCCGACTACGGATGGAACACAAACAGAAACTCAAACGACATCCACCACTGCTAGCCAGTGCTGCCGACCGAACCTATCCCCGATCGAAGAAGCGGAAGAACTCCAAAACAAGCACACATCACTCTCAAGCGTCATGATCATCGTGACAACCTGTACCTGCAATCGTTGGTGTAGTAACCTGTGAGCCACGAGGACTCAAAGCAATCCCATTACCATGGGTATCAAGACTAGCAAAGCTTAATGGGAAAGGAAGGGTGAAGTGGTGAGGTTGCAACAGCGACTAAGCATGTATGGTGGCTAACTTACGCAAATGAGAGCGAGAAGAGAAACAAAGGAACGATCGTCAACTAGTAATGATCAAGAAGTGATCCTGAACTCCTACTTACGTCAGACATAACCCAGAAACCGTGTTCTCCTCTCGATCAACCCTGAAAAGAGACACTCACGGTTACGCACACGGTTGGTGTATTTTAGAAGAGTTTACTTCAAGTTTACTACAACCGGATATTAACAAATTCCCATCTGTCACATAACCGCATGCACGGCTCTCGAAAGTTTATACCTGCAGGGTGTCCCAACTTAGCCCATGATAAGCTCTCGCAATCAACGAAGGATATTCCTCCGGGAAGACCCGATCAGTCTCGGAATCCCGGCTACAAGACATTTCGACAGTAATAAAACAAGACCAGCAAAGCCGCCCGGATGTGCCGACAAATCCTGATAGGAGTCGCACGTACCTCGTTCTCAGGGCACACCGGATAAGTCAAGCTACGAGTAAAACCAAGCCTCGAGTTTCCCCATGGTGGCCTCAAGAAGTTGCCGGTTCGGACCAACACTCGAAGGAGCACCGCCCGGGGCTAAATAAAGATGACCCTCGGGCTCCGAAACCCAAGGGAAAAAGGGCATAGGTGAGGCAAATGGTAAAACCAATGTTGGGCCTTGCTTTGGAGGAGTCTTATACAAAGCGAATCGTCAAGGGGTCCCATAAATCACCCAACCGCGTTAGGGACGCAAAATCCGGGAACATAATACCGATATGACGGAAACTAGGGCGGCAAGAGTGGAACAAAACACCAGGCATAAGGCCGAGCCTTCCACCCTTTACCAAGTATATAGATGCATTAATAATATAAGAGATATTGTGATATCCCAACATAATCCTGTTCACCATGGAGCAATCTTCAACTTCACCTGCAACTAGAAACGCTATAAGAGGGCTGAGCAAAGCGGTAACATAGCTAAACAATGGTTTGCTAGGAAGGGTGTCAAAGGTTAGAGGTTCATGGCAATTTAGGAGGCTTGAGGAGCAAAAGATAGGTAGCGCAGCATAGCGATAGAACGAAGCAACTAGCATAGCAATGATAGTAATGAGATCCAAGGTGACGGTCATCTTGCCTGAAATCCCGCAAGTAAGAAGAACGAGTCCATGAAGAAGACGGCCACGAAGACGAACCAAGCGTGAGACGAACGAATCCTCACGACCGCAACGAAACGGGAACTATCGAGAAGAAGCACACAACATGGTAAACACATCACACATGAACAAGGCATGATGCACAACAAGCATGATGCATGACAAGGCTACATGGAGCTACTCATGGCAAAATATGATGCAAACAAGAACAACACCTCAAAGCAAGTTTAAATGAGGCCGGAAACAACATATAACAATTCCAGTAAGTCCTCATATGCAAATTTCGAAATTGGTCCAGATCTCAATAACTTTATGTTCAAGTTGTTAAACAGCAAGTTAAGATGCACCACGATGATCTACACGAAATTCTAGTCAAGTTACATATGAAGTTCATTTAATTCGGAGCTACGGCCTAGAAGATATGAGCAAAACAAGATAAGCATGGCATTGATACAAAATGCATACAAACATCAAGCACACACCTCAAATCATGGATGCAACATGATAATATGAAACTACATGCAAAATCAAGCAAGTTTCATATAGAGCACACTCAAAACGGAGCAACGGTTCAACACATACACTATACATGTTTAAAGGACAAGCTGTCCAAAACAGCAACTAGGCATATTGCAAGCATCAAAAAACAAGCTACATCACCTCAACGTAATAACAAAAGGCATGGGCATGATGTACAGGTAAGGCATAACAAAACATGTACACGGAGCTATCTCCATAAATCACTAGAACATGCTCAAAATGACATGGCAAGTTTGCAAATAATAACAGTTTCAGATTTAGCAGAAATAACATCAGGTTGCAATGTTTGGAGCTATCAAACAACATGTTACAAGAACTTATCATGGCAAAAAAAGGCACGGCATAAATCTACTAATTTCATAGAACAAAAGCCCTTTACTGACCATGAGCCAAAAAGGATCAGACGATATGATGGCACCCATGTAAACATGGCAAGTTATATTACAGATTCATACATGGCAGGAACAACGATAAGTAGGCATGTTGGTGAGCTTGAACCACTCACCACAGAGCAATAAATGGCATGACAAGGCAACCAACAGTAAGAAGACATGTTTATGAAGCTAAGCATGGTAAGAGAAAGTTCATAGAGTGCATGGATCACTAGCAAAGCTCATGGCAAAACTAAACTTAAATTTAACAGGCTGACAGGAACATTATTTAGCAAGTTTGGAGCAAGATTACAACATGTCACAGCAGGCTATAAATACAACCAGGGCCACGGATGGATAGAGCATGACATTTATAAAAAAACATCCTTAGTGAACATCTCCATATTATACATAGAATGACTAGTAGCATCAGGTTAACACAGCATCATGATATAGCAGATTCAGACATGCAAAACAGCAACAGCAAGTACCCTACTTAACAAGCTTGATGCACTCATTACAGGAACCACAAAAACACACGGATGGCACCACTGTAAATATGGCATGGCATAGATCAAAACACATGTAGACATCAACCTCATAGGATGCACACATCAATCATGGAAAAAATGACAAATAAGCAAGTTATAACAGTTTCAGCAGATTAACATCACATAGCACTTTTGCAACGATGATTCGGGCATCAAGATGAACTCAAATGAACATGATGCAATGGAATGAAGTGAAGTACTCATCGAGGCGAACAATTTCACATATTACACGCACGAAACGGTGCAGTATGCACAGAGTTATGATGCGATGAACATGGCATGAAAATGTAAATAGTTTCGGACTTGGTGGAAAAATGGACCTCGAGGGGGAAAAAGTCAACTCGGCGGAAATCGCCGGAATCTCGCCGGAATTGTCGCCGGAGGATCTCGTGGAAGAAGGGGCCGGGGCGCTCTCGGCCGGACCTCGCCGGATCCGAGCCGGAGAGGCACGTGGGCGGCGAAGCCGAGATTTGAGGCGGCGGCTGGCCGAAGCTCGCCGGAGTTTCGGGCGGGCGGAGGCGGGCGACGGGCGGCGCCGGTCGGGAGAGGTCAAGGCGCTCAGCGGCGCGGCGTCATTGGAGGCGGCGGGCTGGCGCTGAGGCTCATGGCGGGCGGCGGCCGGGAGCGAGCGGCGCTGGCAAGGCGGGCGGAGGACGACGGCGGCGAGGCGGCTGTGGCGCGCTGGGCGCGGCGGCGGCGGCGGGCCAGACCTGGCAAGGCCCGCGATGGGCTCAAGGCGGGCTACGGTCATGGGCGGAACGGCGACGCAGGACACACGGCGCCCTCTGATTGGCTGGGCGCGGCGGCGTGGACGTGTATTATAGGAGCGGAGAGGGAAAAGGCTAGGGTTTGGACATGGAAGGTGTCGTGGAATTAACACGTCAGATGTCCTTAGTGTCAGGACTTAGTCGCGAGGCCAACGCATCTATGTGGTAGCTTGAGAGGGGTTGAGCGGAATCGAAAGACACAACACAAGACAGGGATTTAGACAGCTTTGGGCCCCGGGAAACATCATCCGGTAAAAACCCTACATGTTGTTTGAGGCTAGATCTCATTATCATCACGAGGGAGTCGCCGTAAACCGGCTCTCCTCTAGTTGTGTCTAGCCCTAGAGATTGTTTCTTTTTGCTTGTAGCTTGTCCCTCTTTGGGGAGCCATGCCCCTCCTTATATATGTTGAAGGGGTGGGTTACATGTGGAGTCCTATTAGGATTAGGACTAGTCTATCTCTAATACAAACCGGATACAAGTCCAGGTCTTAACTCCTTGTAAGACAAATAGTCCTTATTCCTTTCCTCTTAAACCGGCCCACCATAGTATGAACCGGCCTTCATGAACCGCCTGTTGGGCCACCAGGTCTTGTCGTTCCTCGCACCCGCCTGCCGGATTACCAATGAGTCGTGAACCGCCAAGTCTCAGCGGGGTCTCAAATAAACCGCCAAGTCCGGCCGGGTTAACTTCCGGCCGGTTTACACCGCGGGGTATATCCCCGACATTAGCCCCCAAGTTTAGCTTGGATTTATCCATGGTAAACTTATGCTGCAAAAATAAACAACATAACACATTTGGCAGGTTGTGCTCCGGGTTAAGAATTCTTGTAGACCGGCACATGATCGTCCTTAAGTCCTTTGTCATTTCCTCCTTCTAGAAAATCCGGGTCAATAACCAGCTTCATACTCAAATTGCTGATGTTGGCTTCTTATAGAAAAAAATATTGTGAAGAATAATCCACTTGAGTCGGCTTCCAAAGTGCCGGTTTAAGAAATATTGGTCTTAAAATACTCATCTGATATTCAACCGGTTTGAAGATGCAGAACTTGCCGGTTTTATCATTACCAAAGACCGCCGGGTTATAAAACTTGATAATTTCGAGTCATGATTGTTGCAGACACGGTTCATGATTGTTGCCAACGCCGGTTCATGATTATTAATGACGCCGGGTTGCAGCCACGTGGTCATAATGATTGGTGACGCCGGTCAACCTAGTTTGCTCAATCGGAGAATTTGACAATATTTCTTCGATAATAATATAATACCTGTAGCCCCCAAGTCTTTGAGCGAGAACAAAGTGGTGGCTTAAGGCTTTGCTTCAATATAAATACTGCCACTTTCAAAGAAATCCATGCTGTTCATCCCAAAGTAACTAGTAAAAACTGAATACTCCATACTATGTAGCCCCCAAGTGTCGGGTTGTCATGCTTGCGAACTCGGGACTTGTAATTGTCTTATACTCATAAAAACTTCAACCAGTTATGGCGCCTAAGGGCCGGGTCATTATGCAATAATGAGCAGGGACTTTGTAGGTATAATCATGTAGATTTGAGCAATGATGTGTAGCCCCAAGGGCCGGCTCAGTAAGATAATATTGAGCTGGGACTTAAAATACTTCAATGAAAATAACATCATATGATGTAACCCCCATCATGGGACATGAATCCACGACAACAAGGTTAAGAGCCTTGTGTTTTACCAACTGAGCAGTGGACCCTTCAATATAATGAATAAAAAGCTTTGTACCTTCAACTGTTGACAGGAGCAATTGGTAGCCCCCAAGTGCCGACTCATTATAATGTGATGAGTCGGGTCTTCAATAATATGAGCAAAAAATTACTTTGCATTAGCCCTCAAGTGTCATGGTGCATGCTTGCAGCGACATGAGACTTGCATATTTGATATAATCTCAACTTAAATAATGTAGCCCCCAAGTGCCGGGTTGTAAGCACAGTAGCAACTCGGGACTATGCCTTCAATTGTAGAATAAATCATATCCTATTGACAATATGATAGCCATTGCGCTAAAGCGACTTTGAAAACCTTATCCATAATACTGGTTATTGATAACCACAATAGAAATCCAGCCATGTTGGCTATTTGAAGATTTGAATAATATAACCCAATGATTTATAAGCGCATGATTCCAATGGTGCAATCCAAATATGTACTGGCGACTTATAGTCCAAAGCCAGGCCGGTTTAATAAACACCGGATAATTTATCATCATGCTTCATTCAACCTGTCTCTGCATACAACAAGTTTAAAGTGTCCTGGCGGTTTACCATCGGACGGGTCATAATGCCCAACATATAACCCAGGTTTATGACCAAGGCTGCACTTTAAGAATAATCAATGAAATATATCATACCTGTGCCATTGAATTACATCATTGGTTTACCAATTTTCTGTAGTAAGGGTGATAACCCCAATCTTGAGTAATGATAACTCCTTTCATATTGTGCCAGTTTATGATGAAACCGTACCGGGTTGTGATGAACACCGGTTTAACCATATATAATACTGGCGACTCGTAGTCAAACCAGACCGGGCGGATAGTCTCCAGATTATGATTTGTTCATGTACTGACAACTTGTATTTGAAAGTCTAGCGGGGTTAACGAACTCCAGTTTAGTCCATATTAAGTTGGTAACATAAATCAAACCGGGCAGATAGTCTCCGGATTAAGATTTGACCGTGTTCTGCCAATTTGTAATTGACAGTTTGAACTGGATTAACAATGTCGGTTTAGAAACGCATAGCAAGTAAAAGTTCTTTAGCAAAAAGAACAGAATTCAAGCAAAGGCAAAATAAAACCATTGCAAATGAGGCTTTCTTGAGCCGATCGGATGGTGTTACCATGGTCGGACACGACCAAGCTCCCAATAAGGTGTAGCTATGGTTCATGTCAGCCGTGTCCCCAATCGAAACCGTGGCATTATGCCGATCAAGTGGCGTGGCAATGGTTCGGGTTCGACCAAGCCCCAAGTGACTCTATGGCCTTAGGCCGATCAAGAGGCGTGATCGGTTCAGACTTGACCATATCCCCAAGTGATCTGGTGGCTTTCGCCTATCAAAAGGTGTTGCATTGGTTCGGACACGACCAAGCCCCCAAGTGATATTGTGGCACTAGGCCGATCAAGAGGCGTGGCTATGGTTCGGATACGACCAAGCCCCCAAGTGATCAATAATATGATAAGCCAATAAGGCATGATACCCATGTTTGAACCGCGCATCATGGCGCAGGTCCTCTTTGGCACCTTTAACTTTTTGCAAGAGATAAATCCTTCTTGAACCGGATGTTAAACCGGATATTGAGAGCTTCAAAGCTTTGTGGGAGACATCTTTCCCTTGAACCGGATTTTAAACCGAAATCTTCATTTTCAGCCGGAAATTTTCTGACGGCCTTTAAACTCGAACTTACGAGAAGTTAATTCCTTTTTGAACCGGACATTTTTAAACCGGATTTGAGTCCTACATTAGAGAACTTGCAAGCCAAAGTAATTGCTTTTTTTTAGAGCAATATGTAATATAAAAATATACTCGATGGATTTCACCTGATATGCTGAGCCAGAAATTATCCACCACGGAGTTGATGATCGCCACGGTGAAGCTGAAATCAATCACGGCCGAGTCGGCCGCGCGAGCAGACAGATTAGTCGGCCATGGAGTTGTAAGCCGCACGGACGGCCGAGTCAATCACAGGCGCGGTAAGCCGTGTGGACGGGAGAGGCGGCTGCAGGGGTGGACGGGTAAGTTGTCCGTCACATTGTAAGCCGGCACAGACGTGTGAGCCGGCGAGGGTGGACGGGCAAGTCGTCCATGGCGCTGTAATGCGGCGCAGATGGGCAAGTTAATTTGGCGGCGTTGATGTAGACCGGACCGCAGGGCGGCGGCTTATACGCTGGCGGTTCCGTGAAGTTGCACGGCACGCATTTAACGCCAATAAAAATGACGCCGCGCATGCTCCATATCCACCGTATAACAACACTTTGTAATGAATAATTTACCTGCATATAAAACACCATAGGGCAGTGTAATGGTGCTCACAGGAATTAAAATATATACTGACAAAATATATAAAAAGGATAACACCTGATTTATTTAGGCGACAACTCCATATGCGGACCCGGCGCCTCATAGCATTTGACTAGATTTGTTGAGCGGTGTTGTTTTTGTCTTTTATCTGCAACTGCTGGAACGTAGTTCGTGTATCCGCAGTCTGGCATGATGTAGACAGACGTTTTGTTGAAATTTCATATGGACCACACCGAATTGCTGGCATTTTTGTATACCGGGCACTCTGCTTTGATCTTCATGCAATCTTGTCATCTTATGGAGTCACGGATTGAACCGCATAAGACATGCAGTACCACGAGACTTGATCTCCTTTTCTTTTTACTTTGTTATAATCCTGTCGCACTGTTTCTCTTTCAACAAGAGGCCATGTGGACAAACACACACGCTACCGAGACTTCCATTATTACTCACAATGTGTCCTGCATGGGAGCAGCTTGTATCCTTCTTCCTTTAACAAATGTGCTAGAAATATCACCGATGTCCGGCTTTGGACACCTTTGCATGAGGCCACGACAATGAGTGTGGCGAGTCACACGGGCAGCCGACATGTTGGTACAATGATTTTGAATGCAGCGGCGAGTTGGCCCTATGGTTCGTGAGGCAAAGACAGCTCAACACGCAGTGACTCATGGCACAATGGAAAGGCGTACAGCAGCGGCTCATGGCATAGCGTAAGAGGCGGTCGACGGGCTGCTCGCCTGTGGTGGTGGGTCGCGAGCCCAAAGCAGGTAAACGGGCGACGGGCAACTTGACAGCCAGCGGAGCCAATGAGCCGGAAGCACCGTGAAGGGGACAATCATGCAGCTCAAAGCGGAAACAACAGCGAAGCGCAGTAACGGCGCCGTAATCCGAGGCAACCGGGTGGAGCTGAGCTGGCTCGGCGAGGCGACAGCCGCCTGCCGGCTCATTGGGAATAGAGGGCCGGTCCGATGACTCAGCACGGGACGGCAGCGGTGGAGCGGTGGGCGGTCCCGCAACTCAGCAGGGGCCGCGGCGGTTTGTGGGGGTGTATTGCAGCGGAAGCGTTCCGGCAGAGCAGGTACGACCAACGTGAAGTGGAAGCGGAGCGGAGCAGGTACGGCCAGAGCAAGGTTGGAAACGGCACAGGGTGGATTTGGCCGGCTAGTGGTGCAGCACCGGCTTGAAGGCGAGGCCGCCGCGTAATCAGAACTCGCTTCCGGTTCATGGCCTTTGCTTTATCTTTTCTTAGTAGATGACTGGTAGGACTGCAAAACTGCATATAAACTCAGAGGAATCATCCGATGGCAGCTTATCTAAACATCTCCGGCGGTCACCCTTCCCAGACATCTGATTTAGTAGCCATGCATTTGATTATTCCATCAAAACTGCCAATGCATATGTCCCGACAATATAACCGACCTTTTGACTTTCCTTCGTAAATATTTTTGCTGTATTGCGGATGCACCAAGTATATGTTTGGTTTCGTTGCCTATCTCCGGCTCATCCATGGGGAGTTGCGCCCCGGCGACTTGGCGCACTCATAGAAACTGGCGGCTCGGCAGCTCATATTCTCCTTTGGCCCTTTACGAAAGCAAGAATAACACACTTTTACTAGAAGTAGAACCATTACTGTCCATCAATAGTAGCAGTGGCTTAGTAGATATTTATAGAGCCGCCGGGACTACTCACGCGCGTGTTTTGACAGAATTCCTTTCGGTCTCGACCCGCAGCGCAGCGGCAGCGATGGGATTTGATCCGCTCAAATCTGACCGACCGGTTACCTTGGTAGTATACCATAATTATTGGGTTTGATGCAAACAACGATGTATCCTTGTAATATCCCCTCGGGACTTGATCCGGCAGTAGCAGCGACAACGGGTGGCCCGTGGATCGTAGTGTGATGATTTGTGGCGATTCCAATCCGGTCTCGATTTGTAGGAAAACGATCTGCCCTCGAATTCGACGAATTCGCCAGAGACGGTAGCAGCAGCGAATAAACCCCTAAAAAACTCTCCATCTCTGATGAGTCTCACATCTGTCATCTCCAAAGTAAACCACAATTCTGATTTCCCAACGACAATTTTACCGGCTCTGCCCATGGTTGTCCGGCGGCTCACGTGATTGTTCCGTGCCAGCTCTTTTTCATGTGATCAATTTTGAGCTTCTCGATCCCTAGAAAATATCCCTTCAAGAACTCAACACCACCGTGCGCGAGCCCCACGGTGGGCGCCAACTGTCGTGGAATTAACACGTCAGATGTCCTTAGTGTCAGGACTTAGTCGCGAGGCCAATGCATCTATGTGGTAGCTTGAGAGGGGTTGAGCAGAATCGAAAGACACAACACAAGACAGGGATTTAGACAGCTTCGGGCCCTGAGAAACATCATCCGGTAAAAACCCTACATGTTGTTTGAGGCTAGATCTCATTATCATCACGAGGGAGTCGCCGTAAACCAGCTCTCCTCTAGTTGTGTCTAGCCCTAGAGATTGTTTCTTCTTGCTTGTAGCTTGTCCCTCTTTGGGGAGCCCTGCCCCTCCTTATATATGTTGAAGGGCGGGTTACATGTGGAGTCCTATTAGGATTAGGACTAGTCTATCTCTAATACAAACCGGATACAAGTCCAGGTCTTAACTCCTTGTAAGACAAATATTCCTTATTCCTTTCCTCTTAAACCAGCCCACCATAGTATGAACCGGCCTTCATGAACCGCCCGTTGGGCCACCAGTCTTGTCGTTCCGCGCACCCGCCTGCCGGATTACCAATGAGTCATGAACCGCCAAGTCTCAGCGGGGTCTCAAATAAACCGCCAAGTCCGGCCGGGTTAACTTCCGGCCGGTTTACACCGCGGGGTATATCCCCGACAGAAGGGGTGTTGGGCTGTAAGACAAAGAGGCTTTGCGGTTACCCGGTTAACCGTTGGAGTACCAAACGAACTGCAAATGGCACGAAACTTGACAGGCGGTCTACCGGTGCTATACCTAGGCCGCTTGACAAACCTCGGGCCATTCCGAGAAAGTTTAACACCCGCTCAAAAGGAGAGACAAAAAGGGGACGCCGGGGGACATAGGAGTGCCGGATTGCAAAACGGACAACGGGGAAAATGCTCGGATGCATGAGACGAACACGTATGCAAATGAAATGCACATGACAACATGATATGAAATGCAGATGATGACATGGCAAAGTGCAACACGCAAGCACATCACATGGCAAGGACGGCAAATAACTAGCGGACACCTGGCGCATCGAATCCGGGGCGTAACAACACTCCTCCACTAACAAGAGATCTCGTCCCGAGAACTTAGGACCGAGACGGAAGGGAAAAGGGATGAGGTGAAATAAGAACAAGAGAGAGGGGAACGACGAGAATGACGAGAATCGAAAGCTCACAGAATCAGATAGACTATGAAACCACTCCGGTTAGAACGAGATAAAAAAGACGGATAAGACTGAAAGGATTTAGGTAGCACTCCGGCTGAAACATGGAGGAATAGAACAGGGGCTTGAGAGGATGGAACGATACTTGATGAACACTTGAAGAATGAATTAAATCATGAAGAACCACCGTGAAGAACTCCAGTAACAAAAGGATTATGAGATTGAATGAAGGATGAAAAGAATAAGATTAACTCTTACGATGATTTAGATGGAGGTTCCGACGAAATGGCTGGGGAAATATGAACTCCGGAAAAGAAAAGAAGAACGACTTAGATCCGAGAAAATCACTCATCACGAATAATCTCCAAAGAAAGAATTAATCAACTTGACCACGATGAAATGACAATAAGAATTATGTTATGCTTATCCTCCACCAATTAAATTGATGAGAAGCAATGGATTTGCATACTACTTATTCTTCTTGAAAAGGATTGAGAAGAGATATAGCGCCACCTTGAGAAGGTCTTCATGAACCACCGGTGGAATTCGAAAGAACGAATGGATTAAAATGATAATCAAGGAAAAAGAATCTTGAACGAACCACCGTGAAAAATGAAAATGAACATAGAGAAGAGAACGGATCGCCGGAAAGAATTAGAAAAGCACGAAGATACTTGAGGAGATTTGGGGAAAAGAGAACTGAACTAGGCACCGATACAAATATAGGAACGAACGGAGCTGAGAACTTGAAACGAAGAAATAATCCAAAAAGATGGCCTCCGGATGATCGAGAGCGAAAGCAACACCTGAAGTACTCCGGATGGATGAAAAAAATTGCACAACTGGAAACAAATTGATAGGATAACATCAAGCTAGCACCACAAATCTTCGGGAGAACGGACAAGATTTAATAGGAACTCTTCTTCGATCTTCGAATGACGACGAGAAAACACCACCAAAATTGTTGAGATACTCCGTTAGAATGAAAAGCGAAGAGGTTGAGCCAACAATGAAAATGATTAGAAACTGATCTTGGAAAGGTGTCTGATTGATGAAATTCATACTTACGTCAAACTTCAAAAAGGATTTGAGAATAACTCCGGGAAAATCAGAAGAGTCAGGTAAGATTCTGGAAAAAGACCTGTGGGTTAGGGCCCGCTGAAGAGAAAAATATCGTTGGAAAGGGATGTTGAACAGATAGATGATGCACCGGAATGATTGAAATATTTCAATGAGGTGACAGCCTCGAATTAATTGGAACACCGACAAATCTCCTGAGATGACTTGAGCACGCCGGAAGGATAAACGTGCGGGAGGCGAACGAGCAAGGGGAAAACATTTGTGCCGAGGAAAGAATATAATCACTACCGAAAAATGGAATTGAATCCACCAAAAAAGAAAGAGATGAAGAATGACGAACGAGACGAGAATTCACCGGTTGAAACAATTGACGAAAGACTGAAGAGGCTCCGCACGAATGAGATAGCTGGTCGAGAGGGAGTTAGATTCCGGGAAGAAAAGGGTGGGTGGGCGGGAAAAACAAAGGCAACTTGGAAGGGGAAACCCGATGAATATCTTGAAGAGAAAACACCGGTTGAAATCATTGAGGAAAGAAAGCAAAGACTTTGCACGATTAGGATGGATACGCGATTACGGGCTCCGGTTTCAAGAAGAAGAAGGGTGGGCGGGTGGAAAAAAACAAGGACAACTTCGGACAGGAAAACAACATCGATTAAAAAGAACTGAGGATTGATCTCCCAAAGCCAAAGAGGGTCGAATTAGCTTGACGAGAAATGCGCCGGGAAAAAGAGGATGGACAACTCGCGAATCTAACCACGTGATCCTAAAGAAAAATTTGAACGGGAATAGGAGTAGTTCAAAATACCTACGTCAAGATTCCTTACCAGAGCGACGCAGGGGTTGAGGAGTAAAAGAATTCCTACTCTCCTATATAACTAGACTCTGAAAACCAGTTTTCTTCTAGACTCAACAACGGCCAAACTACACGATCAATCAAGGGAGCTCCTAGGGTCGGTCGAGGCTCTGATACCAACTTGTCACGCCCAATATGCGACCCTATCCAAAAGGAACTCGAAGGTCCCACCAAGGATAGACCCGCATATTGAAACGCTTTTGCAAGGTGGATATCATTACATCAACATTACATAATAGGTAGGATACATACATAAGGCATACAATGCCACACGAATACAACATCATCTTACAAGAAATCAACATCCGACTACGGATGGAACATAAACAAACTCAAACGACATCCACCTCGCTAGCCCAGCTGCCGACCGAACCTATCCCCGATCGAAGAAGCGTAAGAAGAACTCCAAAACAAGCACTCATCGCTCTCGCGTCATGATCATCGCATAACCTGTACTCGCAACTGTTGGTGTAGTAATCTGTGAGCCACGAGGACTCAGCAATCCCATTACCATGGGTATCAAGACTAGCAAAGCTTAATGGGAAAGGAAGGGGTGAAGTGGTGAGGTTGCAGCAGCGACTAAGCATGTATGGTGGCTAACTTACGCAAATGAGAGCGAGAAGAGAAACAAAGGAACGGTCGTCAACTAGTAATGATCAAGAAGTGATCCTGAACTCCTACTTACGCCGACATAACCCAAAACCGTGTTCTCCTCTCGATCAACCCTGAAAAGAGACACTCACGGTTACGCACACGGTTGGTGTATTTTAGAAGAGTTTACTTCAAGTTTACTACAACCGGATATTAACAAATTCCCATCTGCCACATAACCGCGGGCACGGCTCTCGAAAGTTTATACCCTGCAGGGGTGTCCCAACTTAGCCCATGATAAGCTCTCGTGATCAACGAAGGATATTCCTTCTCCCCGGGAAGACCCGATCAGTCTCGGACTCCCGGCTACAAGACATTTTGACAGTAATAAAACAAGACCAGCAAAGCTGCCCGAATGTGCCGACAAATCCCGATAGGAGTCGCACGTACCTCGTTCTCAGGGCACACCGGATAAGTCAAGCTACGAGTAAAACCAAGCCTCGAGTTTCCCCGTGGTGGCCCCGCAGTTGCTCGGTTCGGACCAACACTCGAAGGAGCACCGCCCGGGGCTAAATAAAGATGACCCTCGGGCTCAAAACCCAAGGGAAAAGGGCATAGGTGAGGCAAATGGTAAAACCAATGTTGGGCCTTCTTGGAGGAGTCCTATTCAAAGCAAACTGTCAAGGGGTCCCATAAATCACCCAACCGCGTTAGGGACGCAAAATCCGGGAACATAATACCGATATGACGGAAACTAGGGCGGCAAGAGTGGAACAAAACACCGTGCATAAGGCCGAGCCTTCCACCCTTTACCAAGTATATAGATGCATTAATAATATAAGAGATATTGTGATATCCCAACATAATCCTGTTCACCATGGAGCAATCTTCAACTTCACCTGCAACTAGAAACGCTTATAAGAGGGCTGAGCAAAGCGGTAACATAGCCAAACAATGGTTTGCTAGGAAGGGTGTCAAAGGTTAGAGGTTCATGGCAATTTAGGAGGCTTGAGGAGCAAAAGATAGGTAGCGCAAGACATAGCGATAGAACGAAGCAACTAGCATAGCAATGATAGTAATGAGATCCAAGGTGACGGTCATCTTGCCTGAAATCCCGCAAGGAAGAAGAACGAGTCCATGAAGAAGATCAAGCCACGAAGACGAACCAAGCGTAGACGAACGAATCCTCATGACCGCAACGAAACGGGAACTATCGAGAAGAAGCACACAACATGGTAAACACACCACACATGAACAAGGCATGATGCACAAAAAGCATGATGCATGACAAGGCTACATGGAGCTACTCATGGCAAAATATGATGCAAACAAGAACAACACCTCAAAGCAAGTTTAAATGAGGCCGGAAACAACATATAACAATTCCGGTAAGTCCTCATATGCAAATTTCGAAATTGGTCCAGATCTGAATAATTTTATGTTCAAGTTGTTAAACAGCAAGTTAAGATGCACCACGATGATCTACACGAAATTCTAGTCAAGTTACATATAAAGTTCATTTAATTCGGAGCTACGGCCTAGAAGATATGAGCAAAACAAGATAAGCATGGCATTGATACAAAATGCATACAAACATCAAGCACACACCTCAAATCATGGATGCAACATGATAATATGAAACTACATGCAAAATCAAGCAAGTTTCATATAGAGCACACTCAAAACGGAGCAACGGTTCAACACATACACTCTATACATGTTTAAAGGACAAGCTGTCCAAAACAGCAACTAGGCATATTGCAAGCATCAAAACAACAAGCTACAGCACCTCAACGTAATAACAAAAGGCATGAGCTATCAAACAACATGTTACAGGAACTTATCATGGCAAGCAAAGGCACGGCATGAATCTACTAATTGCATAGAACAAAAGCCCTTTACTGACCATGAGCCAAAAAGGATCATAAGATATGATGGCACCCATGTAAACATGGCAAGTTATATTACAGATTCATACATGGCAGGAACAACGATAAGTAGGCATGTTGGTGAGCTTGAACCACTCACCACAGAGCAATACATGGCATGACAAGACAACCAACAGTAATAAGACATGTTTATGAAGCTAAGCATGTCAAGAGAAAGTTCATAGAGTGCATGGATAACTAGCAAAGCTCATGGCAAAACTGAACTTAAAGTTAACAGGCTGACAGGAACATTATTTAGCAAGTTTGGAGCAATATTACAACATGTTACAGCAGGCTATAAATGCAACCAGGGGCATGGATGGATAGAACATGACATGTATAACAAAACAGCCTTAGTGAACATCTCCAGATTTTGCATAGAATGACTAGTAGCAGCAGGTTAACACAGCATCATGATATAGCAGATTCAGACATGCAAAACAGCAACAACAAGTACCCTACTTAACAAGCTTGATGCACTCATTACAGGAACCAAAAAAATACATGGATGCACCACTGTAAAGATGGCATGGTATAGATCAAAACACATGTAGACATCAACCTCATAGGATGCACACATCAATCATGGAAAAAATGACAAATAAACAAGATATAACAGTTTCAGCAGATTAACATCACATAGCACTTTTGCCACGATGATTCAGGCATCAAGATGAACTCAAATGAACATGATGCAATGGAATGAAATGAATTACTCGTCGAGGCGAACAATTTGACATATTACACGCACGAAACAGAGTGGTATGCACAGAGTTATGATGCGATGAACATGGCATGAAAATGTAAATAGTTTCAGGACTTGGTGGAAAAATGGACCTCGAGGGGGAAAAAGTCAACTCGGCGGAACTCGCCGGAATCTCGCCGGAATAGTCGCCGGAGGAGCTCGGGGAAGAAGGGGCCGGGGCGCTCTCGGCTGGACCTCGCCGGATCCGGGCCGGAGAGGCACGGGGGCGGCGAGCTGGAGACGGAGGCGGCGCGCCGAAGCCGGAGCTTCGGGGCCTGGCGGAGGCGGCGACGGGCGGCGCTTGATCGGGAGAGGTTGGGCGCTGGGCCAGCGGCACGGCGTCATTGGAGGCGGCGGGCGGGCGCGGCGGCGGCAGCTGCCGGGAGCCGAGCGGCGCTGGGTAAGGCGGCGGAGGACGACGGCGGCGGCGCCGGGCCAAGGCGGGTCAAGGCGGCGGCGGCGGCGGCCGGGTTGGCTCTGGCCCGCTGGCGGTCGCGTGGCCGCTGGGCGGGAACGGCGGCGCAGGGACACGCGGGCGCCTGACACGGCGCAAGGGCGGACGTGTCCGCCAAGGACAAGGCCCCGGCCAAGTGAGAGGGAAAAGGCTAGGGTTTGGACTGCGGGAATTTCGGGGAGGAAGACATATTTATAGATAGAGGGAGCTAGGAGACTCCAAATGGAATGCGGTTTTCGCCCACACGATCGTGATCGAACGACCGAGAGCATGGAGGGGAGTTTGCTGGGCTTTGGGCCATTTCGGAAGGGGTGTTGGGCTGCAAGACAAAGAGGCTTTGCGGTTACCCGGTTAACCGTTGGAGTACCAAACAAACTCCAAATGGCACGAAACTTGACAGGCGGTCTACCGGTGCTATACCTAGGCCGCTTGACAAACCTCGGGCCATTCCGAGAAAGTTTAACACCCGCTCAAAAGGAGAGACAAAAGGGGGACGCCGGGGGACATAGGAGTGCCGGATTGCCAAACGGACAACGGGGAAAATGCTCGGATGCATGAGACGAACACGTATGCAAATGAAATGCACATGACAACATGATATGAAATGCAGATGATGACATGGCAAAGTGCAACACGCAAGCACATGACATGGCAAGGACGGCAAATAACTGGCGGACACCTGGCGCATCGAATCCGGGGCGTTACACGCAAGCACAACAACCCCCTTGGACTTCACGTCCTTGACCTTGGCTTTCTTGTCTTCTGGGTCGGTCGCGGGGAGCTCGAGGAGGGAGAGGCGCCCCTCCTCAGCTCTTGCGCACTTGGTTGCCATGTTGAACATCTCCAGAGCCGTACACAGGTCCTCGTGGATGGCGAGCTCCTCCTTCATCTTGACATCACGGACACCATCGGAGAACGCCGAGATGATGGCCTCGTCCAAGACCTTGGGGACCTTGAGGTGAATGCTGTTGAAGTGATGGATGTACTTCTCCAAGGTCTCCCCTGGCTGCTGCTTGATGCACCGCAGGTCTCCCGTGGCAGGCGGGCGGTCGCGCG
This sequence comes from Aegilops bicornis, assembly GCA_021605145.1. Lineage (NCBI taxonomy): Eukaryota > Viridiplantae > Streptophyta > Magnoliopsida > Poales > Poaceae > Aegilops > Aegilops bicornis. The sequence goes on from CM038675.1 coordinate 317,449,685, forward strand.
TCCCCTGGAATTTGGTGACGAAACGCTCGAAAATCTCGCCCCAGGAGGAGATCGATCCCGCGGGCATGTTTAGGAGCCACGAACGCCCGCCATCCTTGAGGGCCATGGGAAACCAGTTCGCCATGACCTTCTCGTTGTTGCTGGCCGCCTCAATGCTCAGCTCGTAGAGCTACAGGAACTCCGCATGGTCGGGGATGTCGTCGTAGCGTGGAGGCAGGTCGGGCTTGAACTTGCCAGGCCAGGTGACGCTGCGTAGCTCAGGGGTGAAGGCACAACAGCCCACAATGGTCACTGGAGCCCGTCGTGGAGGTAGAGCCTAGTCTTGGTACTCACGCGCCACCACCGCAGGTGGCGCGTAGTCTTGATGTGGTGGTGCAGGGAGCGCTGGAGCACCTTCTTGCGGCCGCTGGACCTCCTGGTAGCTTTCTTCTTCGCGTTCAGGCGCCCTGTGCGGTGGGTCGCACCGCGGGGCCGCGCGCCTCGGTCCGAGGATGATGTCCTGATGGGGAGGTGGTGGAGGCGCTCCATGGGCTACGTCGCCCGCAACGGGAAGCGGGCGAGGTAGTTAGAGGGACGGTGTAGGAGAGCCCCCAACGACACTGACAAGCTCGGCGACGCGGTCCAACCAGTCTTCGTAGAGGTCGTCGACGGGGCGGTAGCGTAGGAGCTCGCACGCTATGAGCAGCGCGGCCTGCGCGTCCACCGGCCTGCGATGAGCATGAGATGACGAACCAGCCGGAGTCAGCGACGGGGTGGCGGTGCGTCCGTCCCGCCGCACGGAGGGGTGCAGCGACGAAGCTTGCTGCTCGTGCCCCGCCGGGCCATTGGCGGCGTTGGCAGCGGGTGATGGAGAACAACGGGGAGGCCCGCCGTCCGGGCGACGCGAGCGGCAAGAGCGGCTCCACGCTCAGCACGGGATCGACGAGCATCCGGCATGAAGATTGTGGAACCGCGGCGAGTCGGTTGACGGAAGAGAGGCTTCGACGCACCCCTACTTGGCGCGCCAAATGTTGGGTTCGGGGTTCCGCAGACCCTTGAAAGGTTCAAACTCTGGGGTGCGTGCGAAGAACTGTCTCTTCCCTATCTGCCTGCACGACAATCCAACGCTAGCTCGACGAACCCAAGGGACAAGAGACACAACAGTTTATCCTGGTACGGGCCACCTTGCGGTGTAATACCCTACTCCAGCTTGGTCGTGGATTGCCTCGAGGGGCTGAGGATGAACTAGTACAGTGGATGAACAACCTCGGAAGGAGAGGTGTTCTTGAGCTCGATGAGCTGGTGATGTGGTTCGGGTGGAATCGATCCCTCCTCTATGGTGGTGGCTAAGTCCTATTTATAGGCTTGGTCCTCTTCCCAAATGTAGGCGGGGAGGGATCCCACAACAGCTGAATTTGAAGGGGAAAACTAGTACAAGCTAGCCTGACAAAAGTAGTCTTCGCCTGCAAAGGCTCTAGTGGTGACACTGCGGTGGGCTCCGTGATGACATCCGTCCTGCGGTCCTGGTGGTCTTGGTCTCATTGCACTGATATGGAAACCTTTGCTTGATTCCTTAGGACTCTGCGCCTAGGCTTGCCTCCTTAACATCGAAGAGGAAACTAGTACACTTGGCCTGCTGGCGCCCGCCTGGCCTTGGTCATCATGGCTCACGCCATATGAACCTCACGAGGTGCACCTTGCATTGAGATCTCCGCTCCTCAGGAGCCAGCCTAGTGAGGCTGCCCCTGGGGGAGGTCTTGGCATCGTCCGCCTTGCGAGGCTTGGACCCTCGCGAGGGTCTTGAGTTGTCGCTGATAAAGCTGGGTCGTACTGGGCCGTTGAGGGAGCCACGCCGTGGGCCTCAGGCAAGCAAGTCTGGGTACCCCCGTTCCCAGGACGCCGACAACAGCGACCCATTATGGTGGATGGCACATGTCGGTTACCCTTGAGGAAAACACTTCCATGACGCGCCATTTATCGTCATGGAAGTGGACACTTCTGTGATGATAATTTCAGTATTGTCATGGAACACTTCTAGGACAACACAAGTATGACTATCTTGATTCTGTCATAAAATCATCATGGATGTACATGAATGACATAAAACGTGACCTACTGTGACAAACACGTATCATCACGCAAGTTTTTTTGTAGTGCACCTCGAATAGCATGGAATCACAATCATATTTATAATGCACGCAAAAATAAGGGGTGCCCTCCTCTCGGTCTCAACGGAATACACCCATGCGCCTAACCCGATGGCTGGCATTAATCCATGCCCATGGAACCCTCATCGTGGCCCCTCTGTGTGGTGTGTGCAGGAAAGGTGTTAACAAATTACTAAACCTTACCCAACCTATGGGAGGGACATGTGGTAGAATGAGTTATGTTTGGGGGTTACTAGTCACAAGACTTGATCAGGAGGTTTATATTTCCTACAGTGGTTAGCACAATACATTCTTTAGTGGTACCAAATAGTGTCACCACCTAGCATGTCCCAACATGCCAATGATACGTCCATTTTGCATCATGTTTTCCTACTAATATTTATAATGAATTTTGTCATTATGATGCAATTCTAATGTCTTTTCTCTCTTAATTTGCAAGATTGACATGAAAGGGAAATTGATGGCAGCTGGAATTCTGGGAATAAAAGAGCTACACCAAAGATAGCTACTCTACGGATCTCCAAATCGCCTGAAACTTGACAAAGATTTTTTATTGAATATATAAACAAATACTGGAACGAAGAACCACCAGAGGGGGCCACTTGTTGATCACAAGGCAACATAGCGCCCCGACTCCCCCAGGGCGACCCCGATGCCTTGTGGGGACCACAGTAGCCCTCCGGTGCCCCATTCTACTATATGAAGCCTTTTTCCCTAGAAAAAAATAAGAGAAGGCTTTTGGGACGAAGGGCCGCCGTGTCGAGGCAGAACATTGACAGGAGCACTTTTGTTTTCCGGTGGAGCGATTCCCTCGAGGATTCTTCCCTCCGGGAGGGGGAAATCGAACCCATCGACATCACCAACGATCCTCTCAACATGGGAGGGCCAATCCTCATCAACAGCTTCACTAGCACCATCTCATCTCAAACCCTAGTTCATCTCTTCTATTCAATCTTTGTCCCAAAACCTCGATTGGTACCTATTGGTTGCTAGTAGTGTTGATTACATGTTGTAGTTGATGGTAATTGGTTTATTTGGTGGAACATTATATGTTCAGATCCTTAAGCATATTCAATACACCTCTGATCTTGAACATGAACATGATTTTTGAGTAGTTACCTTTGTTCTTGAGGACATGGGAGAAGTCTTGTTATAAGTAATCATGTGAAGTTGGTATTCATTCAATATTTTGATGATATGTATGTTGCTCTTCCTTTAGTGGTGTCATGTGAACATCGACTACATGAAACTTCACCATACTTGGGCCTAAGGGAAGGCATTGGGGAGTAATAAGTAGATGATGGGTTGTGAAAGTGATAGAAGCTTAAACCCTAGTTTATGCGTTATTCTATAAGGGGTTGATTTGGATCCATATGTTTCATGTTGTGGTTAGGTTTATCTTAATTCTTCTTTCGTAGTTGCAGATTCTTGTGAGAGGGGGTAATCATAAGAGGGTTGCTTGTTAAAGTAAGAACAACACCCTAGCACCGGTCCACCCACATATCAAATTATCAAAGTAGTGAACACGAATCAACTAACACATGATGAATGTGACTAGACGAGCATTCCATGTGTCCTGGAGACCACTTGGTTACTATAAGAGAAATTTACGGCTTGTCCATTGCTACAAAAAGGATTGGGACACCTTGCTAAACGTTTTCTACTATCGTTACTTTCTACTTGTTACGAATTGTCTTACTTCAAAACTATCTGTTGCCGCTAATTTCAGTACAGGCAGAGAATACCTTGCTGAAAACTACTTATCATTTCCTTCTGCTCCTCGTTGGGTTCGACACTCTTACTTAACGAAAGGACTATGATTGATCCCCTATTCTTGTAGGTCATCAATACTCTTTTCTGGCACTATTACCGAGGAGTGAAGCGCCTTTGGTTAGGAAACATTTTTATTACGTGCTGAAGTTTATTGCTACTTGTCACTATGGAAAATATTCCTTTGTGGGGCTTATTCGGGGTATCTTCACCTCGAACGGAAGTGGTAAGAGCTTCTCCTCAACCTATTGAAGCTACTGAAAACATTTATTATGAAATTCCCCCGCGTATGTCTAGAGAAACTACTAGCTAATCCTTATGCAGGAGATAGAACAATACATCCTGATATGCACTTGAATCAATATAGATGTAATTTGTGGATTGTTTAAGCTTGTAGGTTTATCGGAGGATGGAGTTAAGAAGAAAGTACTCCCTTTATATTTGAGGGCAATGGCATTGACATGGCATAGGCTATTGGATGATACCTGAACATGAGACTGGAACCAGTTAAAGCTGGAGTTTCACCAAAAAAAATATCCTATGCATTTGGTTCATCGTGATCATAATTATATATATAATTATTGGCCTCGTGAAGGAGAGAGTATCGCTCAAGCTTGGGAGAGGCTTAAATATATGATGCACACATAACCCAATCATGAGCTTTCAAGAGAGATGATTATACAAAACCTTTTTGCTCGGCTTTCTCATAGTGATCAATCAATGCTCGATACTTCTTCTAGTGGTTCCTTTATGAAGAAAATTATGGAATTCAAATGGGATCTCTTGGAAAGAATTAAACACAAATCTAAAGATTGGGACGTCGAAAAAGGTAACGAGTAAGGTATAAATCATGAGTTTCATTGCGTTAAGTCTTATATAGAAACAAATGTTTTTCATAAGCTTAGCACAAAATATGGACTTGACTCTCTGATGGTAGCTAGTTTTTGTGAATAATTTGCTACTCATGTTGATCTCCCTAAGGTGAAGTAGTTTAAATTTCACCCACCTATTGAAGAAATTCGTGATGAACCTATTATAGCTAAAATTGAAAAATTATTTATAATGTTGATCTAGTTGTACCCACTACTTATGCTAAGAAACCTCCTTTCCCTGCTAGGATTAAGGAACACGCTAAAGGTAACAACTTTGGCTAATAAGAGTAATGTTAAATCACCTAAACCCTCTAAACAAATTAGAGTTGAACCTAATGGTTCAATGATCAAAGATCTTTTGGTTGATAATATTGATGGGCATGTACAACTAGGATTGCTAAGCAAGCTAAATTAAACAAAAACAAACATGCAGTTGGCATGCCTGCTGTTTCTGTTAAAATTGGAGATCATTGTTATCATGGTTTATGTGAAATGGGTGCTAGTGTAAGTGTTATTCCATTTTCCTTATATCAAGAGGTTATGCATGACATTGCACCTATTGAGATAGAAGATATTGTTGTCACTATTAAGCTTGCAAACTGAGATACTATTGCACCGCTTGGGATTGTTAGAGATGTTGAAGCCTTGTGTGGTAAGATCAAATACCCTACTGATTTTCTAGTTCTTGGATCACCACAAGATGGTTTTTGTCCCATTATATTTGGTAGACCTTTCTTGAACACTATTAATGCTAAAACTGATTGCACTAGGGAAATAGTCCGTGTTAATTTTGGTGATGTATCTCATGAATTTAATTTCTTCCAGTTTTGTAGACAACATCATGATAAAGAGCTGCCTAGTACGGATGAAATTATTGGTTTTGCTTCTATTTCCATGCCTCCTTGTAAGTGCATCTAGTGCCACCCCTACTTGGTTTTGGAGTATTGACGACAAAGTTGGTTGAGGGACTAATGTGTTTGTGAGACTTGCAGGGTAACACAGGTAGTAGTCCCTTATTGATTCAGTTTACCTACCAGAGATGGCCCCTAAAAATGTGTGATGACATTGAAGACAATAGTGGGCTGTGAAGACATTCACAGTGAAGATTATGACATGATAAGACATTCATATGAAGACTATGCAGTACAAAGACATAGTTGTTTCGTACTTTCCTTTTCTTCTTTGTTGAGTCATAGGAACCACCATAGTGTTAAGTGGAGTCCAAGTGAACAAAGTCAAAGTGATTGAAGTGATGCTCAACCAAATCCTATGTCTTCGAGCAAAGACAATGAGAGCAAATCTTATCCAGAGCTAGATGAGTCAGCTTTGCTTGTAGCCGAAGTCAAGCTGTCGTGTGTGTTTGAAATCCGACCGTTGGAGACGTGTCGGTTCCTTAGTGACCCAGGGTCATTTCGGACAAATCAGGTCAGGTTGCCTCCTGGCTATATATAGCCCACCCCCTACACCATGAACTGGTGGCTGCTCAGAGTTAGTGCACGACTTTTGTCGTTTGAGAGCAACCCACCTCAAAAGAATTTGAGAGAGAGATCCTTCCGAGGACAAAGCCCAAAACACCCAGAGCCAAAGAGTGTTAGGCATCATTGAAGTCTTTCTGTCCGCGTGATCTGAAGACTTGTTACACTTGAGGACTATGAATCCTCCAGCCGGTTAGGCGTCGCGTTCTGAGCATCCAAGAGCCATTGTGGATCGCCGGTGAACGGAGTCTGTGAAGGTTTGGAAGTCTACCTTGAAGACTTAACAGAGTGATTGGGTGAGGACTGGGTGTCCTGAGCTCAAGGGGAATAAGGTGAAGACACGGTCTTCTGAGTTAAAGTGCAGCCGCCCTAACTAGACGCACAGTTGTCACAACAACTGGAACTGGTCTACCAAATCCTTGTCTTCACCAAGCAACTGTTCCTATCCTCCACTTCCCTTTACTTTACAGTTTGTCCTCGTGAAGTTGTTGCTTGGCTGTCTGATCTGATTGACTTCACTGAGTGAACACTGTGTACTGTTTGGCTTCATACTGTCTTCCATCCTGATCCATACTACCTAGCTGTTGATAGTCTTCTTGCTTTCCCTTCATTGCTTACTTGACTATGGCTTGTCTAGTGTAGTCTACCTTCCGCGGCATATCAATAGGTTCATTTCTACTGTTTGTCTTCAAAGACCTCGTGTTTTGAAGACTTCCATAAAAATAGCCTATTCACCACCCTTCTAGTCGATAACTAGCACTTTCAATTGGTATCAGAGCAAGGTGCTCCCTTGTTCTGTGTGATTCCGTTTATGTAACATCCCAAATTTCCAATTTGGAATGTTATACATAGGTCATCCGTGCATATCATATTTTTATTGCATTTCGTTTTGCGATCCTCGAAATTCTAAGCAACTCAAGGACCTACGGAGAGAGTTGGGGATTTCACATTTTTCATATCTGAATTTTATCAAATATCAAAACAAGGATCACTTTGATTCTTATTATTTTTCTCTCTGAAAATATTTCATATTAAAATATATGAGAGGAGATAATATGAATTCTCCAAAATAAATGAAATATTGGTTGAAAAATATTAAAATCAAATAAGAATTTTTATTTGGATTTTATTGCATTTTATTTGAATTAGGAAAAATATGCGTTTTTCAAAATTACATTAGAGGCCCAAATAAATGTTCACTTTGTCCACAATTTTATTAGAGGACCGTGAAAATTTATTTCAGGATTTTTGGAGTCCGTTTAGTATTTCTTTTAATTGTTTTTCCGTGTAAGGTTTTATTAAAAAAAGTAACCGACCTACCGTGCCGTGTCCGGCTATGACACTGCGCCCGTGGCCCCTTTAAAGCCCGCCCAAGCCGGTGCCTCAGCCCACCCCAACGCCCGCCCCTGAACCCTAGCGCACTGCGTCAGTCCGCCCGCCTCGATCCAGGTTGCCACCGCTTCACGCCGCCTCACCGCGCCGCCACGCCGCCACCGGACCTGATCCCGCCGGAGGTATAGCCGCCGCCGGTTTTTGCGAGAAAATCGTTAGTTTTTTTAAGAAACCCTAGTTCGTTCTTTTTTCTAGACTGATTTTGTTTCGGTTTTTCTCGGTTCGGTTAAATAGCGGACGTTCGTCCTTATGTTCGTTTTAATGAACGTTGTTCGTCCGTTAGCCGCAGGCAGCGAACGTTCGTTCGTTAGCCTGTTCGCGAGTTTTTCTTTTTCCAGGGTTTTTCGCGATTATTTTCGATCGCGATTTCTTCCCTGATCTTCGTTCTAGTATAACTTTTCGCTCGTTTATCCAAATCAGGTGAAACAAGCGTTTAGATCTTCGTCTAGAAGCCCTCTTTTTGTTTAACCAACTTGAACAAGATTTTGGTACTGTAAAATTTGACTTTAGTCCAGATTAGTAAACGGATCTTGTTTCTTTCGTGGTTTGAGTTTCGTTGCTCCATTTGATTTGATTCTTTTTGCAAACCGGAGTTCTTTAGTTGAAATTTCTGGTTAGATCTTATTATTTGAGTTTTACCTGTGCATCTTTTCTTGATTGCTTATGTATGCTATTGTTTGCTTGTGATAGAATTCCCGCAGTGCGAAGCGTGCTACTACGAGTCACTAGGTTTTGCGGATCGTCAGCAAGGCAAGTAACACATTGATCATACTCTTTTCATACCCAGGTTTTTTTTGCATTAGTATCAATCCTCAAACATTGCATGATTAGGATGTGATTAACTTCTGGGTATTGGGAAGTAGTTGATGAGGTAGAACCTATTGCCATGTTTATTACCAAACCCTTGGCATTTACTTCTACGTTATGCTTATATTGCTATGCTATGCTCGTAGACGTGGTTTGGGTGAGTGAATCAATGACAGATGTGAGATTATTAATTAATAGTTCAACTTAAGGTGGCAAATTTAATACACATCTGGGTGGATTATTGGTTTGGGCACCTGGAGAATCTAGTGTTGTCCTAGGATATCCCGGAGTACCCGTGTGATCATCCTACGGTCCGCCACCCAGGCTCAAAGGGATCATAAGATTATTCATGCTAGAATCTTCCGTGTGCAGCCCCAAGCTATTATGGGCTCTAGCATAGTTGAGTATGTTGCATGACCTCTTTCAGTGGTGGGCTAGCAGATGTAGAGGGAAAGTAGGTGTAACTGTCCACCCAGAGTAAAGAGTTAGTGCTTCTGAAAGACTGTGTCTCGGTCATCCGTTTCTCAAACACCATGTAGTGCGAGAAATCCAACGGAGGAGATCGAGTCTTGTGGGGAAAAGTGCGCAAACCTCTGCAGAATGTACAAACTAATCATGGTTAGCCGTGTCCCCGGTTATGGACATCTTGAGTATCTGGTTCTTGGATTTTCTTATGGATCTCATCACTCTAATTTAATTTATTGGGTTAATAATTACTTTTAAATTGGGATTGAGTTGGAGGAACCTTCTCAATGTTTCTCAACTACCATGATAGTTAAATAAAATATATTCCTTTGTTGTAGGAAAAATTGGCTTTTCGCAAAAACATATTAACCATAGAGCCTCCACCAGCCATATATGCATGTAGTGATAGCATTTATTTTGTTCAGTGATCTATTGTGTTACTATGCCAGCATATTCCATGTGTTGGCCCGTTTTCGGGCTGCAACGTATCATGTTGCAGACTTTTCAGACGAAGAGTAAGGTTTGCTAGGCCGTTGTCGTGCACTCAGCTATGCCGTTGGAGTTGATGGACTCACTTTATCTTCCAAGCCTTCCGCTGTTATCTTATTTAGATGGCCTTAAGCCATATTTATTGTAATAAGTTCTCTTTTGAGACACTTGATGTAATATGTGTGTGATTGCTACTCTGTTATAAATCCTTCGAGTACTGTGTGTGTCAGCATTACCGATCCAGGGATGACACTTAAGCACAGAGACTTGACCGTCTGAGGTCAGGTCGCTACAAGATGGTATCAGAGCACACGCTGAATGTAGGACACGACCATTAAGATGAGCCATAGGTCACTCTTCTCTACTCATTTCTGACTCCTCCCCATTTTCTACTCCTTAGGATGGCGGACTCAAGGAACAAGTTTGCACAACTAGATGAAGACACACCCTTTGGACGTCACTTGAAGGAAGTCACTAGGTACCTGAACATAGGAATACCAAGCTTCACCGGGACCTACACTGCCACTTTACCAGAAGAGGAGCGTTGGATGATTCGAGTTCAAGTTCCAGGAAAGACATTCACGCCAGTCACTAAGCCCATAGAGTTTTCGTTTGATGCACCAACCTGGAGTCTAGGCAAGAGCATGTCAGCCCACATTGCTATGGGACGTATTGGAGAAGCCTACAAACAGGAGCTGAAGGACACTATCTACCAGATATGTGGGCGCCGAGATGAGCAATGGGAGATGATCAGCACCAGGAAGGACAGGTCCATTGCAGCTTTCATCCAGGAGTTAAACCAGCACATTCGACGCCAGGAGAACCAGATTTGCGCCAGCATGATAGATTTGAAGAAGGCGATGACCAGGAACATGGAGCTAGAAGAGGAACTTAAGTCTACACGTTATGGATACGAGGAGGAAATCGCAATACTATTGGAGAAGAATGACGACCTGATAAAGAAGCTCAGAATATTCATGGGAGATCCCGCGCCAGGAGGAGATGACAATCAATCCAAAGACATTCGTTCTGAAGATTACATCATCATCGCATTTACACCGACTCCAATTCCGACAACCGTGATGATGACTATGAAGACGAAGCTGGAGCGGATATCATGGAGTCTTCCACCGATCAAAATTTCTAGTAGACCACCATATGATCAAGTAGTATTTCCCCCATGTATATAGTATAGTCTGAGCACTGTAACGATAGCTAGATTGATTGTATGCCCTTGCTTGATTGATTGAGTGTTATGATATGATTGTGTTTTGTCTCATGTGCATATGGGTAGTGCTTTCTCATTAGACCTCATTCTACTCTAATCTCTTCCCTCTAAACCCATCAGATGCCTCCGAGACATGATACCGGATTTGTCTTCCCACCGGAGCTCACTCAGTTAATCCAACAGCATAATGCCTTGATGCAGCTACTAGTCCAGAACCAAAGCAACAACAACAATAACCACCGCCCCCACCTCCAGTCGACAACTTAGCCCGTTTTCTGAGGTTGCAGCCACCGGTGTTTTCCAGTAGCACCGAGCCAATAGTTGCTGATAACTGGCTACGTAGGATTAGAAGGGAGTTGACCACCGCAAGGTGCACAGATGCTGAGAAGGTGTGTTTTGCCGCACATCAATTGGATGGACCAGCAACCTCATGGTGGGAGAATTATACAGCCACATTCCCTATAGCCAATGTCACTTGGGAGCAGTTTCAGCAAGCATTCCGCACAGCCCATGTCTCAACTAGAGCTATGAGCATGAAGAAGCGTGAGTTTCGCAACTTATGCCAAGGGAACCGTACTGTGGGGCAGTACGTGGATGAGTTTAGCAAGTTATCTCGCTATGCCCCAGATGATGTGGCCACAGATGCCGCGAAGCAGGAATGGAAGGGCTGAACGATGAGATGAGTATGCAGTTGATGGTGGCAACATTTAACAACTACCAGGAGTTGGTAGATAAAGCTCTCATGATTGAAGGGAAGTAGCAGTAGATTGAGAGCTGCAAGAGGAAGTATGGACAAGGGAAGTACAATTCAGAGCTCGTGAAGCCTCGCTTTACCCCGAACTCGGGAGGATACACCCATAACCATGGAGGCCACACTCACAATGGAGGAAGTTCTCACAATCATAATGGCCCCAAGAATGGGAATGGGAATGGAGCAAGCAGCAATCAGAACCGCTCCAATCCAGTCACACCCGCCAAGAAGGACCTAAGTCACATTACTTGTTTCAAGTGCGGGAAGACTGGACACTATGGACTGAGTGCCCTGAGGTGAAGAATGGGAATGGCAATGGAAGCTCTGTGAAGAATCCCAACCCTTTCAATAGGGGACATGTGAACCACGTAAACGTGGAGGAGGTTGAAGAGCAGCCAGATGCAGTTATCGGTAAGTTTTTGGTCAAGTCATTTACTGCAATCGTTCTTTTTGATACTGGTGCATCGCATTCATACATATCAATGGGATTTGTGGATAAGTATAAGTTGCCCACTAAAGTTCTTAGGAAACCTATCCTAGTAACCTCACCCGGAGCTGAGTATATGGCAAGCAGTGGATGTTTTCAGATGCCATTAACCATAGGTAGTCATGTTTTCCCCTCCGACTTGACAATTCTGGAGTCGCAAGGATTGGATGTGATACTAGGAATGGATTGGCTGTCGATGTATGGAGGAAACATCGATTGCGCCAGTAAGTCAATTCTACTTACCACCCCGGAGGGAAAAAGGATCAAGTATGTATCCAGGCATGCGCCAAGGAGAACCCAAGTAAATTCCCTCTCAGGAGTTGTTCATGAGGAAGTGCCTGTTGTGAAGGATTACCCGGATGTGTTCCCAGAGGAACTACCAGGCATGCCGCCAGATCGAGACATCGAGTTTTTGATAGAGTTGTTGCCAGGCACTGGGCCTATATCAAAGAGACCATACCGGATGCCCGCGAATGATCTGGAAGAGATCACCAAGCAGATTAAGGAGTTATTGGAGAAAGGTTACATCCGAGAAAGTTCATCACCATGGGGAGCCCCAGTACTCTTGGTTGAAAAGAAGGATGGATCGTTCAGGATGGTTGTTGACTATCGTGCGCCGAATGAAGTGACGATCAAGAACAAGTACCCATTGCCGATGATCAATGATCTGTTTGACCAGCTGCAAGGAGCTAAAGTGTTTTCGAAGATCAATCTGCGATCAGGATACCACCAGTTGAAGATTCGAGAAAAAGATATACCTAAGATAGCTTTCACCACAAGGTACGGGCTTTATGAGTATACGGTTATGTCATTTGGATTGAATAATGCCCCTGCATATTTCATGAGTATGATGAATAAGGTATTCATGGAGTTCTTGGACAAGTTTGTTGTGGTGTTCATTGATGATATCTTGGTATACTCAAAGAATTAAGAGGAGCACAAGGGGCATTTGTTGGGGAACGTAGTAATTTCAAAAAAATTCCTACGCACACACAGGATCATGGTGATGCATAGCAACGAGAGGGGAGAGTGTTGTCCACGTACCCTCGTAGACCGAAAGGGGAAGCGTTATAACAACGCGGTTGATGTAGTCGTACGTCTTCATGGCCCGACCGATCAAGCACCGAAACTACGGCACCTTCGAGTTCTAGCACACGTTCAGGTCGATGACGATCCCCGAACTCCGATCCAGCAAAGTGTCGGGGAAGAGTTCCGTCAGCACGATGGCGTGGTGACGACCTTGATGTTCTACCATCGTAGGGCTTCGCCTAAGCACCACTACAATATTATCGAGGACTATGGTGGAGGGGGCACCACACACGGCTAAGAGATCTCAAGGATCAATTGTTGTTCCTATGGGGTGCCCCCCGCCCCCGCCCCGGTATATAAAGGAGCAAGGGGGGTGCGGCCGTCCAAGGGGAGAGGCGCGCCGGAGGAGTCCTACTCCTACCGGGAGTAGGACTTCCCCCCTATTCCATGTTGGACTAGGAGAGAGAGGGGGAAGAGGTGGAGGGGAGGAAGGAAAGGGGGGGCGCCGCCCCCCTCTCCTTGTCCTATTCGGACTGGGGGGGGGGGGAGGGGCGCGCGGCCCTGCCCTGGCCTCCTCTCCTCTCTTCCACCAAGGCGCATTAAGGCCCATTATGTTCCCGGGGTGTTCCGGTAACCTCCCGGTACTCCGGTAAAATCCCGATTTCACCCGGAACACTTCCGATATCCAAACATAGGCTTCCAATATATCAATCTTCATGTCTCGACCATTTCGAGACTCCTCGTCATGTCCGTGATCACATCCGGGAGTCCGAACAACCTTCGTTACATCAAAACTCATAATATATCTGCCATCAAAACCTTAAGCGTGCGGACCCTACGGGTTCGAGAACTATGTAGACAAGACCTAGAACTGTTTCCGGTCAATAACCAATAGAGGAAACTGGATGCTCATATTGGCTCCTACATATTCTACAAAGATCTTTATCGGTCAAACCGCATAACAACATACGTTGTTGCCTTTGTCATCGGTATGTTACTTGCCCGAGATTCGATCGTCGGTATCTCAATACCTAGTTCAATCTCGTTACCGGCAAGTCTCTTTACTCGTTACGTAATGCATCATTCCGTAACTAACTCATTAGCTACATTGCTTGCAAGGCTTATAGTGATGTGCATTACCGAGAGGGCCTAGAGATACCTCTCCGACAATCGGAGTGACAAAACCTAATCTCGAAATACGCCAAATCAACATGTACCTTTGGAGACACCTATAGAGCTCCTTTATAATCACCCAGTTACGTTGTGACGTTTGGTAGCACACAAAGTGTTCCTCCGGTAAATGGGAGTTGCATAATCTCATAGTTATAGGAACTTGTATAAGTCATGAAGAAAGCAAAAGCAACATACTCAACGATCAAGTGCTAAGCTAACAGAATGGGTCAAGTCAATCGCATCATACTCCTAATGATGTGATCTTGTTAATCAAATGACAACACATGTCTATGGTTAGGAAACATAACCATCTTTGATTAATGAGCTAGTCAAGTAGAGGCATACTAGTTACAATATGTTTGTCTATGTATTCACACATGTATCATGTTTCCGGTTAATACAATTCTAGCATGAATAATAAACATTTATCATGATATGAGGAAATAAATAATAACTTTATTATTGCCTCTAGGGCATATTTCCTTCAGTCTCCCACTTGCACTAGAGTCAATAATCTAGATTACTCAGTAATGATTCTAACACCCATGGAGTCTTGGTGCTGATCATGTTTTGCTCGTGGAAGAGGCTTAGTCAATGGGTCTGCAACATTCAGATCCGTATGTATCTTGCAAATCTCTGTGTCTCCCACCTGGACTTTGTCCCGAATGGAATTGAAGCTTCTCTTGATGTGCTTGGTCCTCTTATGAAATCTGGATTCCTTTGCCAAGGCAATTGCACCAGTATTGTCACAGAAGATCTTCATTGGTCCCGATGCACTAGTTATTCCACCTAGATCGGACATGAACTCCTTCATCCAGACTCCTTCATTTGATGCTTCCGAAGCAGCTATGTACTCCGCTTCGCATGTAGATCCCGCCACGACGCTTTGTTTAGAACTACACCAACTAACAGCTCCACCGTTCAATATAAACACGTATCTGGTTTGCGATTTAGAATCGTCCGGATCAGTGTCAAAGCTTGCATCGATGTAACCATTTACGACTAGCTCTTTGTCACCTCCATAAAGCGAAACATATCCTTATTCCTTTTCGTGTATTTCAGGATATTCTTGACCGCTGTCGATGATCCACTCCTGGATTACTTTGGTACCTCCCTGCTAAACTTATTGCTAAGCATACATTAGGTCTGGTACACAACATTGCATACATGATAGAGCCTATGGCTGAAGCATAGGGAACATCTTTCATTTTGTCTCTATCTTCTGCTATGGTCGGGCATTGAGTCTGACTTAACTTCACACCTTATGTCTGAGCAAGAACCCTTTCTTTGCTCGATCCATTTTGAACTTTTTCAAAACTTTATCAAGGTATGTGCTTTGTGAAAGTCCAATTAAGCGTCTTGATCTATCTCTATAGATCTTGATGCCCAATATGCAAGCAGCTTCACCGAGGTCTTTCATCGAAAAACTTTTATTCAAGTATCCTTTTATGCTATCCAGAAATTCTATATCATTTATAATTAACAATATGTCATCTACATATAATATCAGAAATGCTACAGAGCTCCCACTCACTTTCTTGTAAATACAGGCTTCTCCAAAAGTCTGTATAAAACCATATGCCTTGATCACACTATCAAAGCGTTTATTCCAACTCCGAGAGGCTTGCACCAGTCCATAAATGGATCGCTGGAGCTTGCACACTTTGTTAGCATCTTTTGGATCGACAAAACCTTCCGGTTGCATCATATACAACTCTTCTTCCAGAAAACCATTCAGGAATGCAGTTTTGACATCCATTTGCCATATTTCATAATCATAAAATACGGCAATTGCTAACATGATTCAGACAGACTTAAGCATCGCTACGGGTGAGAAAGTCTCATCGTAGTCAACTCCTTGAACTTGTTGAAAACCTTTCGCAACAAGTCGAGCTTTGTAGACAGTTACATTACCATCAGCATCAGTCTTCTTCTTGAAGATCCATTTATTCTCGATGGCTTACCTATCATCGGGCAAGTCAACCAAAGTCCATACTTTGTTTTCATACATGGATCCTGAGGGAGTCCTGGATTAGGGGGTGTCCGGATGGCCGGACTATAACCTTTGGCCGGACTCCTGGACTATGAAGATACAAGATTGAAGACTTCGTCCCGTGTCCGGTTGGGACTTTCCTTGGCGTGGAAGGCAAGCTTGGCGATACGGATATGTAGATCTCCTCCCATTGTAACCGACTCTGTGTAATCCCTAGCCCTCTCCGGTGTCTATAAACCGGAGGCTTTTAGTCCGTAGGACAAACAACAATCATACCATAGGCTAGCTTCTAGGGTTTAGCCTCTCTGATCTCGTGGTAGATCTACTCTTGTACTACCCATATCATCAATATTCATCAAGCAGGAGTAGGGTTTTACCTCCATCGAGAGGGCCCGAACCTGGGTAAAAACATCGTGTCCCTTGTCTCCTGTTACCATCCGCCTAGACGCACAGTTCGGGACCCCCTACGAGATCCGCCGGTTTTGACATCGACATTGGTGCTTTCACCGAGAGTTCCTCTCACGTCATCTTTAGGCCCGATGGCTCCTCCGATCATCAACAACGATGCGGTCCAGGGTGAGACTTTTCTCCCGGATAGATCTTCGTATTCGCGGCTTTGCACTGGGCCAATTCGCTTGGCCATTTGGAGCAGATCGAAAGCTATGCCCCTGGCCATCAGGTCAGATTTGGATGTTTGAACTACACGGCTGACGTCCGCGGAGACTTGATCTTCGACGGGTTCGAGCCACAGCCGAGCGCACCGCACTGTTACGATGGGCATGATCTTGCTCTGCCGCCGAACAGTGCCCTAGAGGCCGCACCCGTGTCCGCTCCGACCCTCAGCTCGGAGCCGACTGCGCCAATCGAGGACGGGTGGCTGGACACCACCTTGGGGGCTGCAATCTCTACGACAATCAAGCCGATCACCAGCCTTGTCCTTTGCGAATCTTGTGACTCCAAGGTGCCGGACTCCCCTCCTGACTCCGAACCTTCCGCGCCCCTGCCAATCGAATCCGATTGGGCGCCGATCATGGAGTTCACCGCCGCGGACATCTTTCAGCACTCGCCCTTCGGCGACATTCTGAATTCACTAAAGTCTCTCTCTTTATCAGGAGAGCCCTGGCCGGATTATGGTCAACAAGGTTGGGATGCGGACGATGAAGAAATTCAAAGCCCACCCACCACCCACTTCGTAGCCACTGTCGATGATTTAACAGACATGCTCGACTTCGACTCCGAAGACATCGATAGTACGGACGCCGATGCAGGAGACGACCAAGAACCAGCGCCTATAGGGCACCGGAAGGCCACCTCGTCATACGACACATACATGGTGGACACCCCAAAAGAAGGGAATGGCGATGGAACAATGGAGGATGACCCCTCCAAGAAGCAACCTAAGCTCCGGCGTCAGCGGCGCCGCTCTAAATCGCGCCAAAGCAAAAAAGGTGATTCCGGCACGGGAGACAATAACACCGGACAAGGTCAAGACAATCCCCTCCAGCAGGATTCAGCACAGGAGGATGGAGAAGCCAGCCCTCATGAGAGAGCGGCAGACAGAGAGGTAGAGGATTATAATTACATGCCTCCCTCCGAAGACGAGGCAAGCCTCGACGACGATGAATTTGTCGTGCCTGAGGATCCCGTCGAACAAGAGCGTTTCAAACGCAGGCTTATGGCCACGGCGAGCAGCCTCAAGAAAAAACAACAACAACTTAGAGCTGACCAAGACTTGCTATCCGACAGATGGACTGAAGTCCTTGCGGCCGAAGAGTACGAACTCGAACGCCCCTCCAAGAGCTACCCAAAGTGCAGGCTGCTACCCCGATTAGAGGAGGAAGCACCTAAACCTGCATCACCAACGTATGATGCGGCCTACCGGCCACCTCGTGGCCGCGACAGAGAGGCCTCTCGGCCTTCCACTCAAGCCGCACCCCGGCGTCGCTCCAAAAATACCAAGGCACGGGGAAATGCGCCAGACCTGCAAGACATATTGGAGGACAAGGCAAGGCAAACAAGATCGATCTATGGATCGCGTGGGCGCCCCATGACACGTGACGATAACCGTCATGGCGGATATGGTAAATCCGGCCGGGCCGAACAAAGTAGACAAAGCTCGTTTGAGCTACGTCGTGATATAGCCCAAAGATGCAGGCACCGCACACCCACTATGCTTCACAGATGAAGTAATGGATCATCAAATCCCCGAGGGTTTCAAACTCGTAAACATCGAATCATACGATGGCACAACAGATCCTGTGGTATGGATCGAGGATTATCTCCTTCATATCCACATGGCTCATGCGGTGATGATCTACACGCCATCAAATACCTCCCACTCAAGCTTAAAGGACCAGCTCGGCATTGGCTTAACAGCTTGCCAGCAGAATCAATTGGTTGTTGGGAGGACCTGGAAGCCGCATTCCTCGACAATTTCCAGGGCACCTATGTGCGACCACCAGACGCCGATGACCTAAGCCACATAATTCAGCAGCTAGAGGAATCGGCTAGACAATTCTGGGCATGGTTCCTAACCAAGAAAAATCAAATAGTCGACTGTCCGGACGCAGAGGCCCTTGCAGCCTTCAAACATAACATCTGTGACGAGTGGCTTGCCCGGCACCTAGGACAGGAAAAGCCGAAATCCATGGAAGCCCTCACAACACTCATGACCCGCTTTTGCACGGGAGAAGACAGCTGGCTAGCTCGTAGTAATAACATGACCAAGAGCCCCGTAATTCGGATACCAAGGACAGCAATGGAAGGTCGCGTCGCAACAAGCACAATCGCCGCATTAACAGCGACAATGCTGAGGATACGGCAGTTAATGCCGGATTCAGAGGCTCTAAACCCGGTCAGCGGAAAAATCCATTTAAAAGAAATACTCCGGGCCCATCCAGTTTGGACCGAATACTCGATCGCTCGTGCCAGATACACGGTACCCCCGAAAAACCAGCCAATCACACCAACAGGGATTGTTGGGTGTTCAAGCAGGCAGGCAAGTTAAGTGCCGAAAACAGAGACAAGGGGCTGCATAGCGATGACGAGGAGGATCCCCGGCTGCCGAACAATAGGGGACAGAAGGGCTTCCCCCCACAAGTGCGGATGGTGAACATGATATACGCAACCCACATCCCCAAAAGGGAGCGGAAGCGTGCACTCTGGGATGTATACGCGTTGGAGCCAGTCGCCCCAAAGTTCAACCCATGGTCCTCCTGCCCGATCACTTTTGATCGAAGGGACCATCCCACTAGCATCCGCCATGGCGGATTCGCCGCATTGGTTCTAGACCCAATCATTGACGGATTTCACCTCACTAGAGTATTTATGGACGGCGGCGGCAGCCTGAACCTGCTTTATCAAGATACAGTGCGAAAAATGGGCATAGATCCCTCAAGGATTAAAACCACAAAGACGACCTTTAAAGGCGTCATACCAGGTGTAGAGGCCAACTATACAGGCTCGGTTACACTTGAGGTGGTCTTCGGATCCCCGGATAATTTCCGAAGCGAGGAGTTAATCTTCGACATAGTCTCGTTCCGCAGTGGCTATCACGCACTGCTCGGGCGAACCGCATTTGCAAAGTTCACTGCGGTGCCGCACTACGCATACCTCAAGCTCAAGATGCCAGGCCCTTGAGGAGTCATTACGGTCAACGGAAACACTGAACGCTCTCTCCGAACGGAGGAGCATACGGCGGCCCTCGCGGCGGAAGTACAAAGCAGCCTCTCAAGGCAACTCTCCAGTCCAGCTATTAAACGTCCGGACACCGTCAAGTGCGCCCGGAGTAACCTACAACAAGACCGCCTGGCACGTTCCGAGAAAGCGTAGCAATGCGGCCCCAACCCCAGCCCTCGCGAAATTGCGAAACCAGTACTACGCGTACATAACTACGCTATGGAAATTACCATGGGCATAGGGGGAGGGGCACGACCACGGCATGCCCAAAATGCGGCTCAACCGCACCAGGGGCTTCCGATTTTGTCATTCCTTTTTTTTTACTTTCAGGACTCCACTTTCCGGAAGGCCTGTCCGGCAGTACAATCGTCGAACACACGATGCAACAGCCAGGGAGCAGAAAGCTATGTCGAGTGTCCAGGTGGTCTCTATAACGAGCAGTATACTTGTTTCACATATCATCCCGCAGCTCGCCCCTGGAGGGGGACATGTCAAATAATCCCATTTCTTGCTTGTCACACTATTTGTATCGTTCTGCTTTTACCGCAGACTTTTCGAATGAACAATACATAGCTTTTGTCTATTATTGCATTCTTTTTTATGAAAATATGTTCAGTTATGACATCATGCAATCGTACACTTTGGTACGGCCAATACACCAGGGGCTTACGTACCCCGGAATATGGTGTGAGAAGTCCGAACATTCTCATGAGTGCGGCACCCCAAACTTATAGCATTATATGCATCGGCTCCGAATCATGTCTTGGGTCAATAGTTGGGTTTGCCCGGCTCCCATGTTTTGGTACCTTACGTTCCGTTATATCGGCTAAGGTAGCGCTGGGAGAACCACTACGATTGTGCCCCGGTTGAGCTGGGCTAAGTACCTCAGTGGAGAAAGCTAAAACTGACTGTCATGATAGGGTGAGAGCTAGTCGCTGTTCGAGAGGTTTTCGAGTCCCTAAAGACTTACGCCGCTTAGAGCGAGGAGTCGGCTTTGTCCGGCCTAGGCGTGGATAGCGCCCGAACTTCGGTCTTCCTCGAATACTAGGGGCTTCACGAAATTTAAAATTATAGAATTCTATGGCTAAGTGAGAGTGTTCAAGCATTATAGTCTGATTGCCTTGTTCGTTGTGTTGAGCGCCTCCCTCGAAGGACCCAAAATGGGAAAAAAGCGCTCAAGTTTATCCCGAACACCCCAAAGACTCGTGGCATGGGGGCGTGTTTACGACTCGTCATCTCTCAATTTTAATAAACGGCCGCACAGAAGGTAATATTTTAAATTCAAAAGCGTTGCTTAGCGCATATGAACAAGTTTTCAGCGGTGATCACAAATGCGAGTTTACTCAAAAATTACATCTTTGGAGCACTCAGCCGCTATAAGGCGGGCACCCTTCAGGACGCCCTCATAATACATCTCGGGCTTGCGATGCTCCTTGCCCGGCGGTGGTCCGTCCGTCACAAGCTTCTTAGCGTCCATCTTGCCCTAGTGCACTTTAGCACGGGCAAGGGCCCTACGGGCACCTTCGATGCATACGGAGCGCTTGATGACTTCAAGCCATGGATAGGAATCCACCAGCCGCCTCACCAGCCCGAAGTAGCTCCCAGGCATGGCTACCCCAGGCCACAGCCGGACTATGAGACCCTTCATGGCCTGTTCGGCCACCTTATGGAGCTCGACCAGCTGCTTCAGTTGGTCGCTCAAGGGCAACGGGTGTCCGGCCTCATATCGAGACTGTAACACCTTCTCCGTCGAGCTCCCCTCTTCGGCTCGGTAGAATGCGGCAGCGTCGGACACACTCCGGGGAATATATGCGAATGCTCCTGGAGAGCTTCGGACTCGGGTAAGTAACAAGTAATTCACTTTCACTTGCTTGCTTTGCATAAAGAATGCCTTACCCGCCACTATCTTCTTCATCGCCTCAATTTCCTGGAGGGCTTTTTGGGCTTCGGCCTTGGCAAATTTGGCGCTCTCAAGGGCTGAGTCAAGCTCGGACTCTCGAGTCTTTGAGTCAAGCTCCAAACTCTCGTGTTTTTCCACGAGAGCCTGGAGCTCTTGCTGCACCTCCGCCACCCGCGCCTCCTGCTTCCCTCGCTCGGTGCGCTCCACGGCCGCCTTGTCTTGACCTTGGACAACGCTTCCTTCAGTGGTCGCCACCTCGGTTGTGGCCCTGTAATACTCACGTTGGTCCTGTCCTTTTTGCAACCACATATTTTTATATACTTACATAAGGTATTACTTACCTTCCTTGTCTTCGAAGCTGCTTCTTGGCAAGGCCGAGCTCGTTCTCGACCGCCGAGGCTCTGCCTCAATGTATCGACCTCCACAAGGCGGTCTGGCAGAGGTCGTGGCAGCCTGCATTCCCATATTGACATACTTATGTTAGACTCCTGCGTATATCTTTTCGATCCTCTGTTCGGCTTTTCTTTCCGAACACCAAATTGAGCATCAGGGGCTACTGTCTATGCGGTAATATTTTTACTTATCTTAAATACATACCTCAAAGCCTGTTAGAAGGCTGGCACAGGCTTCAGTTAGCCCGCTCTTGGCGGACTGAACCTTCTGGATCACCGCACTCATAATAGTGCGGTGCTCCTCGTCGATGGAGGCGTCGTTAAGCACCTCCAGCAAATTATCCGGTGCCCCCGGTTGGACGGAGGTCACCGGTGTTGTAGGCTTGCCCTTCTTACTAGGGGGCCGCCTGCCGGATTCCGGAACTGTTGAAGGTTCCGGTGCGGTGTCCGGCCCAGGGCCAGACTTGGAGCCCTTGGGGGTTTTATCCCTTATACTGAGTCCGGGAGGTCGCCTTGCGGCGCCTCCAGGACCACCTTCTCCTGGCTTGGACCCTTTTGGGACTCCACCTCGGCATTGTCCGTAGGATGAGGGGAGGTAGTAGTCAGAAGTGAAAGGCTATTCACATCCGACGAATCCAGGGATCCGCTCGACGAAGCGTCGAGCTGGGCCGCGGGCGGACTGCATGATTATATTCGGCGTCAGGAGATACTGTGCAATAAAGGAACGCCATGAGTTATTCTGGTATCCGGATGCTTACGGTTTTGCCAGGGGCTTGGCCCTGGATGGCCACTCCTCTTCGCCGTCGTCGGCGTTGGTGGGTTAGTCCGAAGGAAGGGTCCTTCCCTTCTTGGACCCTCCGCCCCCCCAGTTGGGGCGGCCTTCCTTTTCTGTCCTCCCCCCACTGGAGGGGGAGAGGCCTCTTCTTCCTCCTCCTCGTCTTCGTGGGAGGAGTGCGCCTCGGAGTCATCGGATGATGAATTCGACACCGCCGGGCGCCGGGAACTCTTTCGAGTTCCCATGGCCTTCTTCTTGGTTTCTTCTCCGCACCACGTAAGGTGCCGGAACCAAGAACCCTGTCAGCCAAGCGTCCGCTGGGTCTTCGGGCAAAGGAGCCGGACAGTCGATCTGTCCGGTCTTCTTCTGCCATTCCTATCAAAGGAACGGGAGCTTAGATCCCGCATATAGTCAAACTATGAAAAACAAGTATCTCGTAAAGGGTAAAATAAGCTTACTACGGCCGCTTGGCGCTTCGCGCGAAATCCGCGATCCTCGGTGATGGGAGGGGGAACCTCGGCGCCCTTGAATAGCACCTTCCAGGCATCCTCGTCCGTTGTGTCAAAGAGCCTGGTCAGAGTTTGGTGCTGGGCCGGGTTGAACTCCCACAAGTTAAAAGCTCGTCGTTGACATGGGAGGATCCAGCGGATGAGCATAACCTGGACTATGTTGACGAGTTTAACCTTTTTGTCCACCAGGTCTTGGACGCAGGTTTGGAGTCCGGTCCGCTCTTCTGAATTACCCCACGGCAGGCCCTTCTCTTTCCAGGAGGTGAGCCGTGTGCGGATGCCTGGATCGAATTGGGGGCCGCTGCCCATTCAGGGTCACGCGGCTCGGTGATGTAGAACCACCCCGATTGCCACCCCTTTATGGTCTCCACGAAGGAGTCCTTGAGCCATGTAACGTTGGGCATCTTGCCCACCATGGCGCCTCCGCACTCCACTTGCTGGCCGCCCACTACCTTCGGCTTGACATTGAAGGTCTTCATCCATAAGCCGAAGTGGGGCTTGATGCGGAGGAAGGCCTCGCACACGACGATAAACGCCGATATGTTGAGGACGAAGTTCGGGGCCAGATCGCGGAAATCCAGGCCGTAGTAGAACATGAGCCCCCGGACAAATGAGTGAAGTGGGAAACCTAGTCCGTGGAGGAAATGGGTGAGGAACACCACCCTCTCATGGGGCCTGGGGGTGGGGATGAGCTGCCCCTTGTCTGGGAGCCGGTGCGCGATGTCATTAGACAAGTATCCGGCCTCCCTCAGCTTCTTGATGTGTCCCTCCGTGACGGAGGAGACCATCCACTTGCCTCCCGCTCCGGACATTGCTGGAGAGGGTTGAGGTGGGATGTGCGGACTTGGGCGCTGGAGCTCGAGTGCGCGAAAATGGATAAGCAAAGGAGGAAGAAGGCGTAGATGGAAAAGGTGGATCCTTATCCCCTTATATGGGCGGACGAAAATATGTGCCCCCACCAGCCTGGTAAAACTCGCTTATCTCCCAAGCGCCGTAATTAATGGCACGGTTGGTTTCCCATGCCCGTATTGATGAGAATCCCGAAATAAGGGGACACGATCCCTGCTTCGACAAGATGTGCCAAGGAAACCACCTCGCTAAGTGCACCGAGGTGGGACAGTAAAAACGATTCGAATAAAGGCTTGGCCGTGGTGTGATGTCACGCTGCGGAATACGTCAGCAGATTGGATTTGTGTAAATATTATTCTATCTACGGTGGTATGTGGAACTTATTTTGCAGAGCCGGACACTATCCTTGTGTTCAAAATCTTCTATGAAGTATTCGGAGGAGGAAACCGCCTTGCAATGCCGAAGACAATCTGCGCCGGACTCGCCGTCCTTGAAGCCTGGTTCAGGGCTACCGAGGGAGTCCTGGATTAGGGGTGTCCGGATGGCGGACTATAACCTTTGGCGGACTCCTGGACTATGAAGATACAAGATTGAAGACTTCGTCCCCGTGTCCGGATGGGACTTTCCTTGGCATGGAAGGCAAGCTTGGCGATACGGATATGTAGATCTCCTCCCATTGTAATCGACTCAGGTAACCCTAGCCCTCTCCGGTGTCTATATAAATCGGAGGGTTTTAGTCCGTAGGACGAACAACAATCATACCATAGGCTAGCTTCTAGGGTTTCGCCTCTCCGATCTCGTGGTAGATCTACTCTTGTACTACCCATATCATCAATATTAATCAAGCAGGAGTAGGGTTTTACCTCCATCGAGAGGGCCCGAACCTGGGTAAAAGCATCGTGTCCCTTGTCTCCTGTTACCATCCGCCTAGACGCATAGTTCGGGACCCCCTACCCGACATCCGCCGGTTTTGACACCGACAGATCCCATCTCAGATTTCATGGCCTCAAGCCATTTTGCGGAATCTGGGCTCATCATTGCTTCCTCATAGTTCGTAGGTTCTCCATGGTCAAGTAACATGACTTCCAGAATAGGATTACCGTACCACTCCGGTGCGGATCTTATTCTGGTAGACCTACGAGGTTCGGTAGTAACTTGATCTGAAGTTTCATGATTAATATCATTAGCTTCCTCACTGATTGGTGTAGTTGTCACAAGAACCGGTTCTAGTGATGAACTACTTTCCAATAAAGGAGCAGGTACAGTTACCTCATCAAGTTCTACTTTCCTCCCACTCACTTCTTTCGAGAGAAACTCCTTCTCTAGAAAGGATCTGAATTTAGCAAAAAATCTTGCCCTCGGATCTGTGATAGAAGGTGTACCCAATAGTCTCTATTGGGTATCCTATGAAGACACATTTCTCCAATTTATGTTCGAGCTTATCTGGTTGAAGTTTCTTCACATAAGCATCGCAGCCCCAAACTTTAAGAAATGACAACTTTGGTTTCTTGCCAAACCACAGTTCATAAGGCTTCGTCTCAACTGATTTTGATGGTCCCCTATTTAACGTGAATGCGGCCGTCTCTAAAGCATAACCCCAAAATGATAGCGGTAAATCAGTAAGAGACATCATATATCGCACCATATCTAGTAAAGTACGATTACGATGTTCGGACACACCATTATGCTGTGGTGTTCCGGGTCGCGTGAGTTGCGAAACTATTCCGCATTGTTTCAAATGTAGACCAAACTCGTAACTCAAATATTCTCCTCCATGATCAGATCGTAGAAACTTTATTTTCTTGTTATGATGATTTTCAACTTCACTCTGAGATTCTTTGAACTTTTTTCAAAATTTTTAGACTTATGCTTCATTAAGTAGATATACCCATATCTGCTTAAATCATCTGTGAAGGTGAGAAAATAACGATATCCGCCGCGAGCTTCAATATTCATTGGACCACATACATCAGTATGTATGATTTCCAATAAATCAGTTGCTCGCTCCACAGTTTCGGAGAACGGCGTTTTAGTCATCTTGCCCATGAGGCACGGTTCGCAAGTACCAAGTGATTCATAATCAAGTGATTCCAGAAGTCCATCAGTATGGAGTTTCTTCATGCGCTTTACACCAATATGACCTAAACGGCGATTGCCACAAATAAGTTGCACTATCATTATCAACTCTGCATCTTTTGGCTTCAACATTATGAATATGTGTATCACTACTATCGAGATTTAATAAAAATAGACCACTCTTCAAGGGTGCATGACCATAAAAGATATTACTCATATAAATAGAACAACCATTATTCTCTGATTTAAATGAATAACCGTCTCGCATCAAACAAGATCCAGATATAATTTTCATGCTCAACACTGGCACCAAATAACAATTATTCAGGTCTAAAACTAATCCCGATGGTAGATGTAGAGGTAGCGTGCCGACCGCGATCACATCGACTTTGGAACCATTTCCCACGCGCATCGTCACCTCGTCCTTAGCCAATCTTCGCTTAATCCGTAGTCCCTGTTTTGAGTTGCAAATATTAGCAAATGTAACTAGTATCAAATACCCAGGTGCTCATGCGAGCATTAGTAAGGTACACATCAATAACATGTATATCACATATACCTTTGTTCACCTTGCCATCGTTCTTATCCGCCAAATACTTGGGGCAGTTCCGCTTCAACTGACCGATGCTTTGCGGTAGAAGCACTCGATTTCGTGCTTAGGTCCAGACTTGGGTTTCTTCTCCTGAGCAGCAACTTGCTTGCTGTTCTTGTTGAAGTTCCCCTTCTTCTTCCCTTTGCCCTTTTTCTTGAAACTAGTGGTCTTGTTGACCATCAACAATTGATGCTCCTTCTTGATTTCTACCTCCGCAGCTTTTAGCATTGCGAAGAGCTCGGGAATCGGCTTATCCATCCCTTGCATGTTATAGTTCATCACGAAGCTCTTGTAGTTGTGAGGTAGTGATTGGAGAATTATGTCAATGACGCTATCATCCGAAAGATTAACTCCCAGTTGAATCAAGTGATTATTATACCTAGACATTTTGAGTATATGCTCACTGACAGAACTATTCTCCTCCATCGTGCAGCTATAGGACTTATTGGAGACTTCATATCTCTCAATCCGGGCATTTGCTTGAAATATTAACTTCAACTCCTGGAACATCTCATATGCTCCATGACGTTCAAAACGTCGTTGAAGACCCGGTGTTTGGGGAAGGGGGTGCTTAGTCTTGTTCGAGCAATCTCTCGCGTTCCGGTTACCGCTTTGCCTCAGCTGCCTCCCCTCGTGAGCCCCTAGCGAGCCGGGTTGGGCCTAGCTTGTGTGCAGCCCAGACTGCCGCCGCCGCATCCTCTCAGGAGGTTTTTTACTGCAGATCCTACGGGTTCGATCAGGAGACGCTTGAGACGCCACAGCCCTCCACAGGCTATCTCAGGGCCTGCACGGGACAAAGGTAAACTAGCCAGCCACTTGGCTCAGGCGTACGGGTGATATAGCATCTACTAATACACAGAACAAAAGTTTTACATGAGGGGCTCCCCCTCCCAAAATGCTCTCACAACCGTCAGGGCAAAACCTGAGCTCTATTCGTGCAGGGTAAGGAAACAGGAATGATGCGCAGTCAGTCGGATAAATCCCCCAATGCATCCTCAGGGGCACCTCTTGAATCGCTGTCAGCGTCATTGGCCTCGCCATCGCTCTCTGTGTTGTCACCAGCGGCGTCAGGGCCGTTCACCACGCCGCCTTCATCAGCAGCCACGATCACGCCATCATTATATGAAGTGAAGGCCCTGACGAGGGCGTCCATGTTGTCCTCCACCTAGTGCGCCAGGTCGCCCCGGACGGCCTGGGGTACTGGGGCGATGGCGGCGTCGAAATTGAAGTGGGGGTCCATATTCCGGAGATGGCTGAAGACGCGAGAAAAGGCGCGCCCGAGCAGGGCGCGGCTCCTCTCCTCCACCAACGTGTTGGCTCTGACCGACCGCGCCTCCAGCTGCGTCACCACGTTGGTGAAGAACTGAAGGTTGCCGGCATAGTTAATCACGTGCGGCTCGCCAACAGCCGCCTCGCAGATGTTACCCAAGGCTGTGTTGGCTCTCTCACAGGCGTGGTGAGCATGGGGCCATGCTCATGCTCCAGGATCTGCCGCTAGCATATCTCGTCTGCATTCTGTCGCGCGACGGCCTCAGCCTCGTCCACCCGTTGGCGAAGAAGAAGCACCTCGGCACGGGAGGCAGCTAACTCCTCCTGCGCCACCTCGAGGGCGGCCCGAGAAGCATCGGCCCGCCACGTTACTTCCTCCTGCTTGGCCCTCAAGGCAGCGGTCCTACCTTCGGCCTCGGCCTGGATCAACCCCAGCCTCTCCTCGAACTCGTGCTCAAGGTTCAAGCGCGCCGTCGCCACCCGACGTTCGACCTCCTCCAGGACACGGGCTTCCCGCGCCGCGACATCATCCTCCGCCCGCGTTACCAAGCGCTCCCTTGTTTCCAGGCGCTCATACTCATGTGCGCGTTTGGCGGCTTCCAGCGTCAGCGCCTCCTCATGCTTCTGGAGCTCTGCTGGGTCACCTGAGGCCACCTTCATCGACGCAAGGGCCGTCTCGCGCAGCTCCACCTGCTCCTCCAGTGAGTGGCATCGGGCCAGGAGTTCCCGCGCCGCTCCTCCGCCGCCTCTCGCCACGGTCAGCTTCCCTGAAGCGTCCTCGACGGCCCGAGAACGGACCTCCCGAGAGGCCGCCAACACGCCTTGGCCTCCCCATTGTCAAGATCACGCGATGGCGCGCAAAGGCGGCCGCCTTCAGCTCACGCCTCTCCGCAGCCAGCGCAGGCCCTCGGCCTCAAGGCGCGCGTCTTCATCAGCGAGCTCTTCACCAAGCAGGCTCACCGCGTCAGCCGCCCTCCGAAGAAACCCTTGGCAAAGAGCGCGACGCTCCCGGGCGCGCTCAAGTACTTCTTCCACACCATCATCCGCCCCAAGCGAGCGCCTAGGGCCACGAATCAGCACTCCCCCTCCGTGCAGGGGGCTGGGGGCTGGCGCCCTCGCCACGGCCGGGCACGCCTCGCCAGAAGCCCGGCCAGGAGCCAGCCCATCCCCTAAAGAAGAGCGCAGGGAATACCTCAGCCAATCACGGTCGACGACCAGGCGAGAAGCCCACGGCAAGCTGGCAATGCCACGAGAGGGCTCGTGAAAGATGGCCGCGAGGCGCGCGAGGCCGCGGTGCACCTCAGGATGGTTCGACTCTCTGACCGGCCTCACCACGAGGGCTCGGCTGCTCGGAGTGCTCGAATACGGTGGAGAGGGCGGAGCCCAGGGGGACGGCTCCTCAGCCATCTCCGTGAGCTCGGCAGGAAGGGCCCTGCGGAGCAAGGATCAGTAAAAGCAACAGAAGGGTCAGGAGCTAGAAAAGGGGAAGGCTTACTCATCAGTGGCGAAGTACTTCCTACGCTCAAAGCGACAAGGGTAATCGTCACCCAAGGCCTCCCTTCTCTTCCAGAGAGCCTCGAGTCCACGTGGAAGCGACCCAAGAGTTGGCCGCGAGGTCACTGCGACGAGGAAGGAGCGTCAAAGCGACCAGCGTCGAGGCGTCTACGATGCACGCCACGGTCACCTCACCAAGAAGAGTAACTTGGGCCCAGGGGCCTCGGCCGCGAGCACTGCGGTCACTCGCCACCCCAGCCCGCGGCGTGGGCATCGAGCTGCTCCCTCCAGAGCGCCGCCTGGCGTCGTCACCCCGGCGGAGGCCCCCTCAGCCTCCGGCGGCCCATGCCTCCCTGCTCCGCCACTCGAGGAAGAGCCTTCGTGGCCAACTGGAAGGGCGGCCACCACCACTGGGTTCTCGCGAGGCCCCCGGAGGCCAGCGGGGCGCAACCCCCATTCATCGAAGAGGGGCATCTGATTTACAAAGTCGCCCTGCTCAGGCAGAGGTACAGCAAGGCCCCCCCTTGCCGGATGCTGCCAGGGGTGGGGTCCCCAGTCAAGACGAAGAGCACCTTCCTCAGTGCTTCAGGCGTCAGGTCCTCTTCCTGGAGCCTCATACGGTCTTGACGCCCACTGAAGGCCCACATCCGGCGGGAGTGACGTTGGATAGGGGCAACACGGCATAGCAGGAACTCCTTCACCACCTTGGGCGCCGTCACGCCGAGCTCCCTCAAGAACACAAAGCGGCGCGCTGCATTTAAGACGAGCCGGGAACTCGTGAGCGTCTCCTGGCCCCAGCCTGAATTGGGGACAACAGGCGAAGATGGCTCCGACAGCAGGGGCTGGGCACCCCTACGTCCACGTACAGCCACCGCTCGCGGAACCCAGGCGCGGGCGGAGGAAGGCTGAAGTCAATCCCTGAAGCCGCTGTTTCAGGTGCAGCAATGAAGCTCACACCCCGAACATTGGGTGGGGTCAACAAGGCACAGAGAGAAGAAGTGGCGCAGCAAGGCAACTGAGGGAAGGATGCCCATCATCGCCTCGCAAACAAAGGCGAAGACCGCAAGAAGAGTGATGTATTCGGGACCCAAATGCATCATATGGATCTGATAGTGGGAGAGCACAGCATTGAAGAAATCGGAAAAGGGGGGAACCAGCCTCGCCCACATGGTGTCAGCGAAATACCGGACCTCGGTGATTAACCTGTCGATGGAGAAGTGGGACGCGGGCCAGGCCGTCGTCCGCCCGCATTCGTTGAAGATGGTGGCCAAAGCCGAGCTGACCTTTCCCAGGCCCTCTCGATTGAGTATGATCGACCGATTGACGGCGGGGGCCACCGACGACGGCGAGCGAGGTGGAGGCATGGGCTTCTTCCCTCTTCCCTTCTTCGTCGGAGCCATGGCAACGGAAGGGTCGGAGGGTAGAGATTGGATTGGGAGCAGAAGCTGGAGTTCGAGAGGAGGAAGAGTGGGGGACAGTCGAGCAGCGAAAAGGGGAGCGGCTGTGTGCGGCTACGAGTCCGCCTAGCATGGCACAAAATAAGGAGGCATGGGGGAACAGTGCCGCCCACGTCCAATCAACCGCCACGCGGCGCCCAAGGCCGCAGGCTGTTAGGGCCCGCGGCGCTTCGCACTTGCCCCTTCGCCTCTCTGCTCGACCAAGCCCGGGCGCGCCTTGGGCCAGGGGGCTACTGTCGGCGTTCTAGGAACGGGGGTCCCCAGACATGCCTGCCTGCGGCCTGCGGTGTGGCTCAAAGGGGGGCCCATCACGACCCATCTTCATCAACACAAGCTCAAGACCCTCGCGAGGGGCCAAGCCTCGCGGGGCGGACGACAGGAAGCTTCCTCAGGCACGACCTCATCAGGCTGGCTCGCGAGGAGGCGGAGAGATCAAGGCGGGGTACCTCACGAGGTGCCCATGACGCAAGCCATGACGACCGAGGGCGCCAAAGGGCGCCAGTCACAGCAGATGTTCTCCTTTCCTCTTTGGTGCAAAGGGAGCAAGCGCAGGTGAGAGCATCAAGCAAAGGCATCCATTTCGGTGCAACAAGACCAAGACCAGCCCAACGGCAGGAAGGAAGTCATTGTGGAGCCCAAGCCGGCTTCACCACCAGAGCCTTTGGCAGGCGAGGACCAACTTTAGTCAGGATAAGTGTACCAGATGTTCCCCTTCAAAATGGCCAATTGTTGGCGCCCTTCCCGCTCAATATTTGGGAAGAGGCCCAGGGCCTCTTTCTATAAATAGGACTAGCCACACACAGAGCTGGAGAGACCTGATCACAGAGCTGGATCTCGAATAGAGAGAGAGAGAGAGAGAGAGAGAGAGAGAGTGAGAGAGCGACTGAACTCATCCAAGCAGTTCATCGCCCCGGCCAAGAACAGACCCTCGCGAGGCTGTTCTTCCTTGTATTGTTCATCACCATCAGCCCAAGAGGCAATCCACCACACCACAAACTAGAGTAGGGTATTACACCACAATGGTGGCCCAAACTAGTATAAACCTTGTGTCTCTTGTGTTGTTCCTTTCGTAGTTTAGATCCTAGCGAGGCGGCGTGGTGCAGGTAGGTAGGGGGCGAGATCTCCGCGCGCACTCCAGTGTTCGAACCTCAAGGGTGCCGGAACCCGAAATCCGACAACCGCTGCTGATGTCAAGAGGTTCATTCAATTGGATTCCACTGCCAAGAACATCATATATGGTCATCTGACCAAAGGACAGTACGGTCGTGTGAGTGCACTGGAAACTACGAAGCTAGTCTGGGTATCTTGAAGCCATTGACGTCGACCTCTGGTATGTCATCAAGAATGGTGTTCCCAAGGTCAGTGAAGGTGTCACCGCCGCTGATGTCAAGAGGTTCATTCAATTGGATTCTACTGCCAAGAACATCATGTATGGTCATCTGACCAAAGGACAGTACGGTCGTGTGAGTGCACTGGAAACTACGAAGATAGTCTGGGACTAGCTCTCCAAGGTCAATGAAGGCGTCTCAACTCAGAAGATTCAAGGATTGATGTTCTTCGCAACCTCTTCAACCGTCAAGAGAAACGACAATGAGAATGCCAAACTCACATTTGATCGCCTCACTGATATCACAAATGAGCTTCGCGCACTTGGCGCCACTAAGATCACCAAGCACGAAATCGTCAAGAAGCTTCTGAGATCACTTGACATCTCAGTTGACACCCTGGCCCTGATGATTCAAGAATGTCCTAACTTCAAAGACCTCGATTCGTCTAACATACTTGAGAGGCTCAACACACATGAGTTCCAATTATTTGAGAAGAGAGATATCTATGGCCCCAATTATGGCCGAACCTGGGCTTTGAAGGCAAAGGCCGTTTCCTCATCTGAAGAAGAATCTGACTGCAGTTCTGGTGATCATGAAGACATTGGAAAGGAAATAGCTATGCTCATGAAGAAGTTCTCCAAGAAGAAAGGTTTCAGAAAGTCTTCAAGATCTAGCTCAAGAAATGATGAAGCTTCTACTTGTGACCACAAGAAGAGAACATGCCACAAATGCAAGAAACCAGGTCACTACATCTCTGAGTGTCCTCAATGGGACAATGAGACCAAGAAGAATAAGAAGAGCAAGGAATATGATTCTGATCACAAGAAGAAGAAGAAATCCTCAAAGTATTCATCAAAGTCTTCATCTCACAAGAAGAGCTCATCCAACAAGGCTCATGCGTTTGTTGGCAAGGAGATGGATTTAGAGGAGGAGTCTGCTTCTGAGGAGGCAGAAGTGGAGTATGAGGAGGAGTCTGATTCAGGCGTGGCAAGCCTGGCTCTAGCTTCAGCTTATGTCGCCAAGTCCATCTTCAACACCGAAGAGAATGGCCTCGTCACTAACGCTGATGCTAATGATGAGGACGACTCTGCTCCTACCTACTGCTTCATGGCACGTGGTGCCAAGGGTACGACACCAAAGGCTTCTGAGTGGATTACGGATAGTGGATGCACTAACTACTTGACTGGTGATCGAAGTCTTCTTATGGATTCAACCCTATGTCCATCTGACAAAAGTCACATCACATTTGCTGACATTTGTAAAAGCAATGTATTGGGCCTAGGTAGAGTTGCAATCTCAAGGGATCAGCACATGGATAAAGTGATGGTTGTTGAATCCCTTGGTTTCAACTTAATGTCTGTCTCAATGCTTTGTGATCTGAACATGATTGTGATATTTGGAAAATATCGTTGCCGTGTGCTTATGGAATCTAACAAATCTCTAGTCTTCGAAGGGTATCAAAAAGACGATCTGTATATGGTAGATTTCTCAGCAGGACCCAGCTTGGTCAGATGTCTTCTAGCAAAAGCCTCAGAGTGCTGGCTCTGGCATCGGAGGCTAGGGCATGTGGTGGCTCTGGCATCGGAGGCTAGGGCATGTGGGCATGAGGAACATACATACTCTCAAGATGAAGAAGCATGGCATAGGCATCGAGGGCGTCAAGTTCAATAAGGATTATCTATGCGGTGCGTGTGAAGCTGGAAAGATGACTAGGGCCAAGCATCCCTCGCAGACAATCATGACGACGACACGTCCCTTCGAACTTATTCACATGGACTTATTTGGCCCTACTCACTACTCTACCCTCACTACCACTACTTGCCTCTATGGCTTCGTCATTGTTGATGATTACTCGAGATATACATGGGTGCACATAATTCTCTACAAGACTGAAGTGCAGGATGTCTTCAGATGATTCGCCAACCGTGCCATGACCAACTATGGCATCAAGATCAAGCACATTTGAAGTGACAATGGCATAGAATTCAAGAACATCGGCCTCGACACTTATCTTGATACATTGGGTGTCACACATGAGTTCTCAGCTCCATACACCTCAGCAGAATGGCATAGTGGAGCGCAAGAACAGAACCCTCATTGAGATGGCATGAACGACGCTTGATGAGTACAAGACTCCAAGGAAGTTCTGGCCTGAAGCCATTGATAATGCATGCCACATCATCAACCATGTTTATCTTCACAAGTTTCTAAAGAAGACATCATATGACCTCCTGACTGGTAAGAAGCCAAACGTCAGCTATTTCAGTGTATTTGGTGCTAGGTGCTGGATCAAGGATCCGCATCACACTTCAAAATTTGCACCGAAAGCATGTGAAGGTTTTATGATTGGTTACGGAAAGGACTCGCACTGCTACAGAGTCTTCAACATCTTTCACTATAAAGTGGTTGAAACTGTGGATGTGCGGTTCGATGAGACTAACGGCTTGCAATGAGAGCACCTGCCAAATGTGCTAGATGAAGCTGCACCAAGTGAATCTATCAAGCTTATGGGTACTGGAGAAATCATACCTTCAGAAGCATAGGCTGAAGAGGTAATCATCATTTCTGCACCTAATCAGCCCGGACACTGCTCAACCTGAAGCCAATGCTGAAGATGAAGACAATGATCAGCAAGGGCAAAATCTTTGTCCAGTTCATCCTCGTGTTGCAAATGAAGTACAGATTGAGAAGATAATTGATAGCATCAATGCAACTAGTCCACTCACCTATTCAAGAGCAACACATCTAACAAATTTCTGTGGGCACTTTGCATTTGTCTCAATATCAGAACCCAAGAAAGTTGATGAAGCCTTCATGGAACCTGAATGGATTCAAGCTATGCAAGAAGAGCTTCAACAGTTTGAGTTGAACATTGTATGGGAGCTAGTCAAGCGTCCAGATCCTCGCAAGCACAATGTCATCGGTACCAAATGGGTCTATCAAAACAAACAAGATGAGCATGGTCAAGTTGTCAGAAACAAGGCTCGTCTTGTTTCTCAAGGTTACACACAATTTGAAGGGATTGACTTTGATGAAACATTTGCTCCTGTGGCTAGGCTTGAAGCCATTCGCATACTGCTAGCCCATGCCAACCACAACAACATTCTTCTGTACCAAATGGATGTAAAGAGTGCCTTTCTCAATGGAAAAATTGAAGAAGAAGTGTATGTTGCACAACCACCTGGTTTTGAAGATCAAAGCGTCCTGACATGGTATAAAAGCTCAACAAGGCACTATATGGCCTCAAACAAGCACCTCGAGCTTGGTATGACACACTCGAAGACTTCCTAAAGAGCAAAGGCTTCAAACCTGGTTCTCTAGATCCCACTCTCTTCACGAAGACATATGATGGTGAGCTGTTTGTATGCCAAATCTATGTGGATGACATTATATTCGGCTGCACTGACAAGAGATACAGTGATGAGTTTGGGCATATGATGCAAGAGCAATATCAGATGTCCATGATGGGTGAGCTGAAATTCTGCCTTGGTCTTCAAATCCGTCAGCAGAGCAATGGCATCTTCATTTCACAAGAAAAGTATCTCAAAGATTGCCTGAAGAAGTTTGGAATGCAAGACTATAAAGGATCAATGGTTCTTGGTATTGATATTATTAACACTCCTGATATATCTGAACTTTCCCATCTGCCCTTGTCACCAGAAGCAATGGATGAGATGATCACTGTACAGGCTGGTCTCCTAGACCTAAATGCTGATGAAAGGATCAATGATTCTTGGTCTTGGACACCTGGCAAAGGAAAATTTTCTGCCAGAAGTTATTATACAGTGATGCAGCTCATCTCCCTACTGATACACCAGCCAAATGGATATGGTAAAGTAGGTCTACCATGAAGATACAGGTGTTTGCGTGGTTAATGCTCAATGACAGGCTCAACACCAGAGATTTTCTGGTCAGGAGGCACTGGTGATCTCCTCAGGAGGACAACACTTTCCCTTTATGCTATGCTCATGCTCATGAGGACAAAGACCACCTTTTCTTCACATGTCAATTCAGCACAAGAGTCTGGAACTACTTGCACATTCAGTGGTGAGCTGGTTTGTCCCCCACTGAGTGTTTGATTGCTGCAAGGAAGAGTTTTGGACAACCATTCTTCAAAGAGGTTGTTTATCTAGCTGCATGGAATATATGGCTGCTCAGGAATGGACGGATCTTCATAAATGAAAGGCCCACATTTGCACCATGGAGGAGGAACTTCATCCATGATGTTACTCTGTTGTCCCACAGATTCAAGTCTAGCCTAAAACCTTTCTTTGTTGCCTTTGGATTAATTCTTTGCCCTAGCTGGCTCTATGTATTTACGTATCTTTACATGTAAATATGTACATAGGTAAATAGGTAAGTACTTCCCCCTAGTTTACTTTCCATAAACTTTTGTATTTTGATGGTTGAGCTTTAATAAAATACTGTGGGGATGTTGCCTCACAGTTTCCAGTCAAAAAATGCAAGACTACAAAGGGTACACGACGCCAATGCCAACCAAAGGCCAATTGGGCCCCGACGACAATGGTAAAGAGTTTGATCAAAAGGAATACCGCTCCATGATTGGTTCTTTACTTTACTTATGTGCATCTAGGCCTGATATAATGCTTAGCATTTGCATGCGTGCCCGATTCCAAGCGGCACCAAAGGAATCGCATCACTTAGCTGTGAAGCGAATTCTTTGATATTTGGCTTACACCCCAACACTAGGATTATGGTATCCAAAGGGCTCAGAGTTTGATCTAGTTCGATTCTCAGATGATGATTATGCTGATGGCAAGGTTGATCGCAAGTCCACATCAGGCACATGTCATTTTCTTGGACGATCTCTTTTCTGTTGGTCTGCAAAGAAGCAAAACTGTGTATCACTCTCCATTGCTGAATCCGAATACATTGCTGTTGGATCTTGTTGTGCTCAGCTTCTATGGATGAAGCAAACTGTCAAGGACTATGGCATCCACCTTAAGCATGTGCCACTCTACTGTGCCAATGTAAGCGCCATCAAGATTGCCAACAATCCAGTCCACACTCGAAGACAAAGCACATTCAGATCCGTCATCACTTTCTCAGAGATCATGTCATGAAGGAAGATATTGATATCATTCACGTCAACACTGAAGAGCAATTGGCAAATATCTTCACAAAGCCCTTGGATGGGAAAAGGTTTTGCAAGTTGCGGTGTGAGCTAAATATCTTAGAATCCACAAATGTCTTGTGATTGGACACACATCCTAACGCTTATGCATGTTGATGACTTAGATGTGCAACACACGAAGTAACGTATATCTTCAATGAATGAAGACATACACTGTAAGTGTGAATACATTAATGCGGAATTTGACTATGGAGCACCACGATAATTGTGCATCGTGTCTGGGTCTAATACTTCCTATACGGTGGGTAACGCCACCACCAAACTTTCTCGAAGATTTTCGTTTGGCGTCATAATTGCATTATCTTTGCATTTGGTTTGTCTTCAACATTCATTTGACTTCACGGTTTATATTCGTAATGGTGATTTGGTCTTATACTGATATATTTATATATATGTTTGTTCTGTTCTCTACAACATTCACTTATAGCTATGTCTTCAAACTTGCATTTTTGTGAACTAAGTGAATGTGATCGGACCCTAATCCCTTCTGTGCTTCTTCCTCAAACTCTGTCTGTCTAGTCATATGCATTCTGTTGAAACATGTCGAATGTCTTCACTGGGTCCTTGTTAGCTGAAGATACATAGATGCACATTTAAAACTGCTTTCAATGATATATCTCTTTTGCCTGAATACTGGAGAAGCCGGAACAACCACCCGACAAACCAGGCGTGCGTGGGAACATGGAACAACTTCCAATGAGTTGCATGCATGCCACGTGTCCATTAGATGTGAATCGCCAGGGGCACCTACGTAATTACATTGTGCATCCCTTTACCTTATAAATACTCACCCCGCGCGGTCATTATCTCCTCCTCCACCTCGCCACCTCGCTCATACCCTTGTGCCACCGCTAGCTCACGTCGACACCGGAGACGAAGCGCTTAGCTGCCGCGACCTCTTCGACGTCGTCCTCATGCTGGCTATGGACCTCGTCTTCTCCGCCGCCGTCCTAGGTGTCTTCTACCGCCAAGTTAGGGCATGGTAGATTGGACTGCTCAACCTCCCATCTGCCTCGTCTAGCAGTTTGTTGGGTTAAATAAATATCACTTTTTACAGTCTTTTTGATCCGTCAAATCCATCCACTTCAACCAAAAGTGGTTTCTACACTTCCAAATTTGGATCTGTCTCTTTCCGAATCTCATATCTTGCAAAGTATGTTCACTTATGCTTCATAACTAGTTAGATTCCTCACTTGTACTTATGGATTCGAACAAATATGGAACCAACTCTCTTCAAATAAGGGAATGTCTTCGCACTATGAGGTCAATGTCTTCAAACTGATTTAGCTTCGAAATCTTCTGAGAATGCATATGACCTCTTCCCCTTCCCTCGCATCTCTAATGCTGTCACAGGTACATGTTCGTGGGAGAATCCCTTGGTTCTCATAGTCTGCATTCATTTGCAGAGTTCTTACAGCATCATATTCACTCCCCTGAAGCCAGTTCTTGCTTGACAAGTAGATGGAAGCCGTTCATTGTTCTGAAGCCTATCTGTCTGAATATCATGGCCACTGAGAAATCAGCAAGGAAAGGTGGCAGGTAGTGCCATGGCAATACTGCTCTAGATCTGCCTCCGGATTTGTATGAGATGTACGAGACCGATCCAGAGGAGAACTACAATCAGCGCAAGACCCGAATCCAATGGATCCGAAGATATTGGGAAGAATAGTGGTTCAAGTATAACTTCGTCACTACTAAATATGCTGAGAAGAATGCCGTCAAGCGCCCGTGGGGCACTATTCTTTACAAGAATCTTCAACCCAAGTCGAAGCCTGAAGCTATTGCCCAAGGCTTCTATCCTTGCATGGTCCAAGGACCGAAGCCTGAGATGCCGACCCATCATCCTTATTATGGTGTCGTGACAACAATATGTTCAAGCGCAACTACCAGTTCACAAAGGAGTCAGCTGCGAAGAACAAGAAGGAACTCAGACTCAACTTCAACCCTGGTTCGTCTGCTCCAAGGCCGGATGGCACACGTGACGCCAATCCCAATGTCACCGGCCCCTTCACTAGCTTCGATGGGCTCCTCTCCCACATTGCTACTCAGAGGGCCACGGTGGATCAATCTGCTGATGATACAGACTCTGAAGATGCGCCAGCACCACCGAAGCAGAAGAAGAAGAAAACAAAAGCTTCGAAGCCCAGTGTTGCACCAACCGCTTCGCCTATGAAGCCATTGAAGGATGCACCTCCTGAAACCAGTGTGCAGTCTGAAGATTTGTCTCGTGTCTCCAAGAGGACCAAGAAGACCAAGAAGCCCAAGAAAATTTCAGGGCATAACCTGACTCCTGCTACCGTTCTGTGCAACGAGGAAGACACCATTGATCTGTCAAGTGATGAAGATCTTGGTGATGATGCTCTAGAGATACTGATCAAGAGAAAGCAAGAGGCGGAGATCTTCAATGATCTGCCCCCATTTGATGTTGATATTTTGAACAACTTCATCGATGAATGGTTTGATGACCAGAGCATTAGTACAGATGACCTGCAGCTGCCCGTGGACATCAGTGTCACATTTCATGGAGCCATTGCCAATGAATTGACCCTAGCTCAGAAAATCGTCGAGCTCAAGAACAAGATTGATCATGAGAAGGCGCATTTCAAGAAGAACATGGCCAAGCTCAGTGTGGCTGATGTGCAAATCTTCAAGAAGATGTTGCATGATCTCAAGGCTGAATTCCACAAGAAGCATGAAGAAGCCAAAGGCTCACGGGAGCGCATGAAGTACTATGCACAGAAATGTGTTCAAGCGCATAATGAAGCTGAGAAGCGAAAGGCTCTTGGGCATCCTGGCATCGACCCCAAGATGGCTGCCAAGCAAAAGAAGAAGTCTGTTGCGGCCCAATCCGAAGCTCAACGACACGAAGTACCTAGCATTGTCTTCCATGCCAGTATGACTGGATCGAAGCCAAAGGTCACCTCAGCAGCTTCAGAGCTGAAGAAGACAAGGCAAGCTGAAGCCGAAGCCAGGAAGAGGAAGCACAAAGACACCTCTGATGATGCTCCCTCCAAGAAGAAATTGAAGATAAAAGCTTCAAAGTCTTCAAAGAAAGAGCGTGCTGCTGCCACAGAGCCCCTCAATGTTGAACCCATTTCAGTTGCTCTCCCTGCCTCCACCAACCGCAAACGTCGCCGAGTGATCCATGAGCCTGCTTCCACAGAGGCTCTAGAAAGTGAAGAAGTTCCAGTTGCTGACCACAATGCAGCTGAAGACATTGGTCACGAAGACGATGTGCATGATGATGTATTCCTTCCTCAGCTCCAACCCTAGTTGGTATCATCGCCTGCTCTCACGAGCAGTGAACTCATTGGCATTGGTCGTCCATTGACACCAATTGCTCAAGATAACTCATGGGCTGAGCGACCACAACAAGATACCCCCCCTACAAGATGAGACACCAAGAACACCACCACCTCAAGTCACCACTCTGGTGCTTGACGACGACAACTACATGGAGCAGACCACTCCCTCTGCAAAGGCGTCGCTAGTGTTTCACAGGCTTCGCAAAGGCGTCAGGCCACAGGTCCCCATGTCAAGCATTCCAGAAGGGGAAGTGCAACACAGCTCAGTCGCACGTCAAGTGTTTCCTGAATCCACCCTTTCTGCGTCTGCCTCTGTGTCTGAAGCCAAATTTGCTGAAGACATTCCGGCTGCATCAACTGATGATAAACAAGATGATAAAGGAGAAGAAAGAGAAGCCACACCCCCTGCATGTGATCCAGTCATTCATGAAGAGAATGTGATCATGTCCGACCCTCCAGTCCTTGAACAGATGGAGGTTGAAAACAATGAGGCTGGCACCAACGATGCCACTGAAGCCAATGATTCAGTCATGGGTGAAGACAATGTGGAGCCTGAAGCCAATGTGAATGTTGAAGCCTCTGTGACGCCAATCACCTCAGATGGTGTTGTTCCACCCCCAAGGCCTCATACAATTGAAAACGCATTCAATCGAGAGGCCAGCTTGTCACAGTCAAATGGCCCATTATGGTTCCACCCACTACTCCCGGGCCACAATATGATTATCATGTGGAGCAGAGGCCTCAAGTTCAGAAGCCAAAGCCTAGGCTGCCAAGGCTTCCAAGTGTTGCTACAACACAGGGCTCTTTCAGCGTGCACAGCTTCAGAGAGCACAGTACATTATTTGACAGCTCTAAGAACCCTTACATGAAGCCCAAGATCTCCTCAGACAGGTTTTGGAGCCATCAGTAGTGAAGCTATTACTCGTGCATCCTCTACAACCAAGACCGGATTTATCCACACCAGCGTCTGGACTGTGATGCTATGGCTGGGCTGCCATGTCTTGAGGAAGCCCTTGACTGCTTTAGGGATGTTGGAATTCTGCCCTTCGTGACCGACAAGGAACATTGGAATGAAGAGCTTCTGATGTAGTTCTATGCAACTCACCATATTAGAGGCTACAACAGGGATCCAAAGACTTGGGTCCTTGAGTGGATGACAGGTGATGTTCATCATGAAGCCAAAGCTCAGGATATCATCGAGCTTACTTCCCTGCCCACTCCAGGTGAGTTATACGAACCTGGTTGTCAGCTTCATCAAAATGAGCCGCAGAGAATTTTTCAGAAGCCAGAGCCAAACATGAGCCAAATTCTCAGCATGATAAAGCCATTGCCCCAAGACGCCGAATATCCAAAGGAATTCTTTGTCAAGGACCTTGAGTACTTGCCATGAATAGTGTACCATATTCTGAGGCGTACTCTCTGGCCTATCAAAGGATATTCTTTTGAAGCTAAACTTGAAGGCGTTATGAAGACTTTGGTATTCTATATCATAAATGGCATCAGATTCAATACTCATGATTTCTTCATCAGACAACTTGCTGCTTCTGGGATTGATCTGTTTGGCCTCAAATTCTATGCTCCATGGGTGATGCATTTGGTTAAGCTTCATTCTACCATTGACTATCAGCCTTCAGCGCGCAACCATGTCGTATTTCTGCCTGAAGTTGATATGTCCATTGAAGCCATCTACCCCGAGCCTGCCAAGAAGCCACTCCACCTTCAGAA
This sequence comes from Aegilops bicornis, assembly GCA_021605145.1. NCBI lineage: Eukaryota > Viridiplantae > Streptophyta > Magnoliopsida > Poales > Poaceae > Aegilops > Aegilops bicornis. The sequence goes on from CM038675.1 coordinate 317,492,267, forward strand.
TGCTGAATTTCAAAGCTTCACGCAGCCAATTGAAGGGATTCTTGTGCCCAATGCTGCAACACCTGCTTATCCTCTGGCTGGAAACATGAGAGTGCCACACCGTGCTAATACTAAAGCCATTGCCAGCACAATAGCTCAAAGGCCTCAGAAGCATCCCCGTGTCCTCAATGACCGTGAGCTTCTGGTGGCTTTACATTAAAAGCAGGATAGGCATCATGACTGGCTGAAGCGTCAGATGCAGAGTCTCTTGGTGGATGTTAATCACATTCGAACCTTGGCCACCAAGAACTCATTTGTTGCACATGAAGCCTGTCGGCGGTCCTGGTAGAGCCTCACAATGCTCTGCCCTGAAGAAGATCTTCACGAAGATGGCTTCACAAAGAACTTCAAGTTTGACTCCAGGCCCCCACTGAATGCAAGCTGGCGTCGCACTCCATCTATTGAAGATTCTGAATATTTGTCTTCGGCTACAACTGTTGTTGCGAGAGTCGTCGATGAAGAAGACGACGCCACTTCACCGACTTTGGCTGCACTGCATCAAGATTCTGTGTCAGGCTCGTCTGCACCACCAAACTCCAACATCGACCCTGCTCCATCATCTACTCCAGCTGGGAACGAGTAGATACTCTATGTCTTGAAACCTTTTTGGTCCTTACTGACAAAGGGGGAGAAGCATATGAGTTGATAGTCTTCAAGCGGGTCCATATGGGTGGTTGCATTATTTTTGCTAAGTTCTTACAACTCTCGTTTTTGAAACTATTTGGCTTTTGAGTTGTAACACTTAAACTTGATGGTCGTCTGCTGCGTTTTTACTGCTACTTTGTGACGCGATGATAAATTCCGCATGAAGTCATTCTATGGACGCCCATTTTTCATTGTGCATGTCATTATCTTCGTTATTCTTATATATGCATGATGAATTGTCTTTGTAAGTTGAAGAGGATCTCCACAAAGTAAAACCTGCCATGCGCATTTGCATTCAAAAGAAAACTACTTATATGCACATCTTCAGGGGGAGCCTTCTTGCAACTTATGAAGACAATGCCTTTATCCTTAACTCTCACATACTTTTATCCCCATTGAAAACTTCAACTAGTTTATCATCAATCACCAAAAAGGGGGAGATTGTAAGTGCATCTAGTGCCACCCCTAGTTGGTTTTGGAGTATTGACGACAAAGTTGGTTGAGGGACTAATTTGTTTGTGAGAATTGCAGGATAACACAGGTAGTAGTCCCTTATTGATTCGGTTTACCTACCAGAGATGACCCCTAAAAATGCGTGAAGAAATTGAAGACAATGGTGGGTTGTGAAGACATTCACAGTGAAGATTATGACATGAGAAGACATTCATATGAAGACTATGGAGTACGAAGACATAGTTGTTTCTTAGTTTCCTTTTCTTCTTTGTTGAGACATAACCACCGTACTGTTAAGTGGAGTCCAAGTGAACAAAGTCAGAGTGACTGAAGTGATGCTCAACCAAATCATATGTCTTTAAGCAAAGACAATGAGAGCAAATCTTATCCAGAGCTAGATGAGTCAGCTTTGCTTGTAGCCCAAGTCAAGCTGCCGCGTGTGTTTGAAATCTGACCGTTGGACACGTGTCGATTCCTTAGTGACCCGGGGTCATTTCATAAAAATTAGGTCGGGTTGCCTCCTGGCTATATATAGCCCACGCCCTACATCATAAATTGGTGGCTGCTCAGAGTTAGTGCACGGCTTTTGTCGTTTGAGAGCAACCCACCTCCGAAGCATTTGAGAGAGATCCTTGCGAGGACAAAGCCCAAAACACCCAGAGCCAAAGAGTGTTAGGCATCACTGAAGTCTTTCTGTTCGCGTGATCTGAAGACTTATTACACTTGAGGACTGTGAATCCTCCAGCCGGTTAGGCATCGCGTTCTGAGCATCCAAGAGCCATTGTGGATCGTTGATGAACGAAGTATGTGAAGGTTTGGAAGTCTACCTTGAAGACTTACCAGAGTGATTGGGCGAGGACTGGGTGTCCTTAGCTCAAGGGGAATAAGGTGAAGACGCGGTCTTCTGAGTTAAGCCTCAGCCTCCCTAACCAGACATACAGTTGTCACAGCAACTGAAACTGGTCTACCAAATCCTTGTCTTCACCAAGCAACTGGTTCTATCCTCCACTTCCCTTTACTTTACAGTTTGTCTTCGTGAAGTCATTGCTTGCCTGTTTGATCTGATTGACTTCACTGAGTGAAGACTGATTACTGTTTGGATTCATACTGTCTTCCATCCTGATCCATACTACCTAGCTGTTGATAGTCTTCGTGCTTTCAGTTCATTGCTTACTTGACTATGGCTTGTCTAGTGTAGTCTACCTTCCGCTGCATATCAATAGGTTCATTTGTACTGTTTGTTTTCAAAGACCTCGTGTTTTGAAGACTTCCATAAAAATCGCCTATTCACCCCCCTCTAGTCGATAACAAGCACTTTCACTCCTACTGATCCGTTAGAACAATATTTTATAGACCATGAAAATGATATGCATATGGAGGAAATAAATATAATAGATGAGATATTATTTAAACAAGAAACTATCCTTAAACAAAATTTGCTTGTTGAAACTTTAAGAAATCCTCTCCCACCTAAGAGTGATCTTGTGTTTGAATTAAAGAAGCTACCTGATACACTAAAGTATGCGTACCTTGATGAAAAGAAAATATATCCTGTTATTATCAATGCTAACCTTTCAGAGCATAAAAAATAGATTACTCAAAACCCTAAGGAAGCATTGCACTGCAACTGGATATACTCTTGATGATCTTGAAGGCAGTAGTCCTACCTTATGTAAACACAATATTAATATGGAGCTAGACGCTAAACCCATCGTTGATCATCAACATCGTCTTAATCCCAAAATGAAGGATGTGATAAGAACTGAAATATTAAAGTTTTTGGAAGTAGGTATAATTTATCATATAGCTGATAGTAGATGGGTGTGTCCTGTTCATTGTGTTCCTAAGAAAGGAGGCATTACTATTGTTCCTATTGATAAAAATGAACTTATCCCACAAAGAATTGTAACTGCCTATAGGATGGTAATTCATTTTAGGAAATTAAACAAAGCTACTAGAAAAGATCATTACCCCTTGCCTTTTATTGATCAAATGTTAGAAAGTTATCTAAACAAACACATTTCTGCTTCCTAGATGGTTATTTTATTTTTTCTCAAATACCTGTATCACAAGAAGATCAAGAAAAACTACTTTTACCTGTCCTTTTGGAACTTATTCTTGTAGATGTATGCCTTTTGGTTTATGCAATGCAATGCTAACTTTCAAAGATGTATGACTTCCATATTCTCTGATTTCTGTGAGAAAAAATTGTTGAGGTATTCATGGATGATTTTTCTGTTTACGGAACTTATTTTGATGATTGCTTGAGCGACCTTGACCGAGTTTTTTAGAGATGTGAAGAGACTAATCTTGTCTTGAACTGGGAGAAGTGCCACTTCATGGTAAACAAAGGGATAGTCCTTGGCCTTAAAATTTCTGAAAGTTGTAGCAAGGTCGATAAAGCTAAAGTTGATGCGATTGATAAAATGCCATGTCCTAAATATATCAAAGGTATAAGAAGTTCCCTTGATCATGTTGGTTTCTATAGAAGGTTCATTAAAGACTTCTCTAAAATTTCTAGGCCTCTTACTAATCTTGTGCAAAAATATGTTCCATTTGTTTTTTATGATGATTGCGTAGAAGCCTTTAAAATATTTAAGAAAGCCTTATTTTACACTTATTGTTCAACCACCTGATTGGAACCTACCCTTTGAAATTATGTGTGATGCTAGTGCTCAAGAAATTGGGTTGTTCTAGGTCAAGGAGTTGATAAGAAATTGAATGTTATTGATTATGCTAGTAAGATTCTAGATAGTGCTCAAAAGAATTATGCTACTAATGAGAAAGAATTTTTAGCAGTTGTGTTTGCATGTGACAAATTCAGACCTTATACTATTGATTCTAAAGTTACTATTCACAGCGATCATGCTGCTATTATATATCTTATGGAAAAGAAAGATGCTAAACCTAGGTTGATTAGGTGGGTTCTTTTATTACAAGAGTTTGATTTGCATATTGTTGATGGAAAAGGAACTGAGAATCCTGTAGTACATAACTTGTCTAGGATGGAGAAATGTTTTTAATGACCCACTGCCTATTGATGATAGTTTTCCTAATGAGCAATTAGCTGTTATAAATGCTTCTACTTTGCAATAATCCATTGTATGCAGACTATGTTAATTTCATTGTTACTAAATATATACCACCTAGTTATACATACCAACAAAAGAAAACATTCTTCTTTGATTTAAGACATTACTTTTGGGATGACCTACATTTATATAAAGAAGGAGTAGGTGGTGTTATTAGACATTGTGTACCAGAACATGAATAGGAAAAAATCCTACGGAAGTGTCATTCAGAGGCATACAAAGGCACCATGCTGGAGACAAAACTGCACATAAGGTATTACTGTCTGGTTTTTATTGGCCTACCCTCTTCAAGGATGCACGTAAGTTCATCCTTTCTTATGATGAATGTCAAAGAATATTGGTAGACGTCGGGAAATTCCTATGAATTACTCACTTGTGATTGCACCATTTGATGTTTGGTGCTTTGCGTATATGGGAACTTTTCATTCGTCTAATGGGTATACACATAATTTAGTTGTTGTTGATTATGTTACTAAGTGGGTTGAAGCTATTCCATCTAGTAGTGTTGATCACAACTCATCTATTACAATGCTTAAAGAAGTTATCTACCGAGATTTGGAGTCCCAAGATACTTAATGAATGATGATGGTCCACTTTTTATTCATGGTGCATTTCGTAAACTCCTAGCAAAATATGATGTCAACCATAGAATTGCATCACCATATCATCCTCAATCTAGTGGTGAAGTTGAATTGAGCAATAGAGAAACAAAGTTAATTTTGCAAAAGACCCTTAATAGATCTAGGAAGAATTGGTCTAAAAACTTGATGATGCAATGTGGGCATATAGAACTCCTTATAAAAATCCTATATGTATGTCTCCATATGAAATGGTCTATGGAAAAGCATGTCATTTGCCTCTTGAATTAGAACATAAAGCTTATTGGGAAATTAAATAACTTAACTATGATTTCAAACTTGCCTGTTAAAAGAGGCTATTGGATATTAGCTCTCTAGATGAATGGAGAACATGAGCTTATGAGAATGCCAAGTTCTTTAAAGAAAAGATTAAAAGATGGCATGGCAAAAGAATTCAAAAATGGGAATTTAAAGTTGGTGATCAAGTTCTGTTGTAGAATTCTCGTTTCAAATTCTTTATAGGAAAACTTCTCTCTAAATGGGAAGGACCACACATCGTCGAACAATTTCACCGCTACGGAGCTATCAAGATCAATAATGCTGAGGGTACTAATCCAAAGGTGGTTAAGGGGCAAAGAATTAAACAATATATCTCAGGTATGCCGATTAATGTTGAAACCAATATTATTCAAATGGTGACACCAGAGGAACACATAAAGAGACATTCTGGAACACTCTAGAACACAGAAAAAGAGGAGGTACGTGATACGGTAAATAAACCGAGAGGACCCATGAGGAAGTCATAGGGGAACAGGGCGCGCCCTACCCCATGGGCGCTCCATGTTGCCTTGTGGGCCCCTCGTATGCCTTCACGACTCTATTTTCCTCCCGGATAATTGTTTTGCAAGATAAAAATTCATCATATATACTCCCAGATGTTTTGACCACCGTATCACATGTTTCTCCCCGGTTCTTGTTTTGGTCTGTTTTTCTGACAGATTTAGATTGTCAAGCTCTCCATGGCTCCCCAAAGGCTATGTAACAAGCATCAGATTGTGCGACCTTCTTCGGGGAAACACCCCTTCAGCAAGGTATAGTATGAGTGGTCGTCATGTGAGGAGGATGCCGCCAAGAAAGCGAAAACTAAGGAGGCCATCGATGGCAAGATCGCCAGAGATGAAGGGAATAAATCTGTGTCCCTTACAAAGGGTATAGAAAAGGGAGACATATTACAAACCCTTTGTGCTCAGAACACGGTGCTCACTCGGGAGGTTATCACGTTGGAGGAGCAAAATCGTTCTCTTCGAAGGTCAATACTGATTTTAAATGCTCGCTGCTGGAAAACAAGCCCACCAATCCATCACCATCATCACCAATGAAACAAACTTAAGTACACGGGCACCCTTGGCTTATTCCAAGCTTGGGGGACGTGCCCTAGTATTGTATCTCCATCACTTTTATCATCATTATCTATCTTAGTTTGATCCTTAGTATTTCATGATTTAGAAGAATAAAAGCTTAGTATGAATTAGTTTGACTATTTGCTTAGTGATCTATCTATCTATGTAATCATGCATGAGAGTTATATAATAAAGAGTAGTTTGAGTTATGTTGCTTTACTTTCTTGTTTCAAGCTTTAGCAATAAAAATAATGAAAGATCATATGCTAATCCCATGGGGAGTAATAACTCCACATAGAAAGAGTATAGTTGATAAAATTGATTGGAAATTAAGAAACACAGCATTGGTCATTGCTTCGATTCATGAAACATTAATAAAGGAAGAGAGGATTCACATATAAATACACTACCTTGGACATCTTTTATGATTGTGAGCCCCCATCAAATATTTTCCGCTTGGTCAAATAGTTGATGTTGGATAAGGAAGACAACATAATGAGTTACGTTTACTTATATTCACATAGAAGTTATATTGTCATGGATCCTCTAACATGTGGTGCTTGCTTATAATTTTTTGCTAGCCAAAACTTCGTACTAAGTAGAGACACTAGTTGTACATCTGAAACCCCTTGAACCCAGTTTCTTGCCATGAGAGTCCATCATATCTACCAATGGATTGAATAAGATCCTTCAAGTAAGTTGTCATTGTTACATCTCAGTCGTATCTATAATTTTTTATTGTTTCATGCCAATATTATACAACATTCACATATTTTTGACAACATTTTATATGATTTATTGGACTAACCTATTGATCCAGTGCCCAGTGCCAGTTCCTGTTTGTTGCATGTTTTTTGTTTCGTGGAATATCCATATCAAATGAAGTCCAAACACAACAAAAATTTACGGAGAATTATTTTGGAATATATGTGATTTTTGGGAGTTGGAATAAATGCAAAAGCAGGCCCACAAGACACCAGGGCACACCTGCCCCCTGGCGTGTGGTGGTGGGTTGTGCTCACCTCGTACATTGGTTGGAGCTCTACTTCGGGCACAAGGAAGCTTCGATCGGGAAAAAAACCATGTTAAAATCTCAGCACAATCGGAGTTACGGATCTCCGGGATTATAAGAAACGGTTTTCGGCCAAAAAATAGGAACGTGAAACAGAAGAGAATAGAGGGATAGATCCAATCTCGAAGGGGCTCTCGCCCCTGCGCCACCATGCAGGCCATGGAACAGAGGGGGAACTCTTCTCCCATATAGTGGGAGGCCAAGGAGGAAGAAGGAGGGGGGCTATGTCCCGATGGCACCGGAACGCCGTCGGGGCAATTATCGTGTGACGGCGATCTACTCCAACAACTCCGTCATATTCACCAACAACTCCATGACCTTCCCCCATCTATATTCAGCGGTCCACTCTCCCGCAACCCGCTGTACCCTCTACTTGAACATGGTGCTTTATGCTTCATATTTTTATCCAATGATATGTTGCCATCCTATCATGTCTGAGTAGATTTTTGTTGTCCTACCAATAATTGGTGAATTGCTATGATTGGTTTAATTTGCCTGTGGTAATGTTGCTGTTCTTTGGTGCCCATCATATGAGTGCGCGTGTGGATCACACCATAGAGTTAGTTGTATGTTGATAGGACTATGCATTGGAGTGTAAGGGTGACAACAGCTTCAGCCTAATCATAGAAGTTGATACGTACGTGATTGAAGGGGGACCAATATATATCTTAATGCTATGGTTGGGTGTTTTGGCTTAATGAAGGTTAGTAGTTGTGGATGCTTGCTAATAGTTCAAATCATAAGTGCATAGAATTCCAAGTAAGGGACGACATGCTAGTAGTGGCCTCTCCGACATAAAAACTTGCTATTGATCTAGCAATGTAGTCAATTGCTAAGGGGCAATTTTGCAAATCCTAACACCACTAATCCACACTCGTTTTACTAAACTTAATTGTTTCTTTATCTAAACAACACCTAACTTTTTTTCCCGTTCTTTATTATCTTGCAAACCTACCACACCTACAAAGTAGGTCTAGTTTTATTCTTGTTCTAGGTAAAGCAAACGTCAAGTGTGTGTAGAGTTGTATCGGTGGTCGATAAAACTTGAGGGAATATTTTGTCTACCTTTAGCTCCTTGTTGGGTTCATGATACGTCTCCAACGTATCTATAATTTTTGATTGCTCCATGCTATATTATCTACTGTTTTGCACCATATTGGGCTTTATTTTCCACTTTCATATTACTTTTGGGACTAACCTATTAACCGGAGGCCCAGCCCAGAATTGCTGTTTTTTGCCTATTTCAGAGTTCCGAAGAAAGGGAATATCAAACGGAGTCCAAACGGAATGAAACCTTCGGGAACGCGATTTTCTCACCGAACATGATCCAGGAGACTTGGACCCACCCCCCCCCCCCGTCAAGAAAGCCAGGAGGTGGCCACGAGGGTGGGGGGGGCGCGCCCCCTGCCTCGTGGGCCCCCAGTTGCTCCACCGACGTACTCCTTCCTCCTATATATACCTACGTACCCCCGAACGATTATATACGGAGCCAAAAACCTAATTCCACCACCGCAACTTTCTGTATCCATGAGATCCCATCTTGGGGCCTGTTCCGGAGCTCTGCCGGAAAGGGAATCCACCACGGAGGGCTTCTACATCATCGTAGCCCCTCCGATAAAGTGTGAGTAGTTTACCTCAGACCTTCGGGTCCATAGTTAGTAGCTAGATGGCTTCTTCTCTCTTTTTGGATCTCAATACAATGTTCTCCCCCTCTCTCGTGGAGATCTATTCGATGTATTCTTTTTTTGCGGTGTGTTTGTTGAGACCGATGAATTGTGGGTTTATGATCAAGATTATCTATGAGAAATATTTGAATCTTCTCTGAATTCTTTTATGTATGATTGGTTATCTTTGCAAGTCTCTTCGAATTATCCGTTTGGTTTGGCCAACTAGATTGGTAGTTCTTGCAATGGGAGAAGTGCTTAGCTTTGGGTTCAATCTTGCGGTGTCCTTTCCTAGTGATGAGGGGCAGCAAGGCACGTATTGTATTGTTGCCATCAAGGATAACAAGATGGTTTTTTTATCATATTGCATGAATTTATCCCTCTACATCATGTCATCTTGCTTAAGGCGTTACTCTGCTTTTATTAACTTAGTACTCTAGATGCATGCTGGATAGGGGTCGATGAGTGGAGTAATAGTAGTAGATGCAGGCAGCAGTCGGTCTACTTGTCTCGGACGTGATGCCTATATACATGATCATACCTAGATATTCTCATAACTATGCTCAATTCTGTCAATTGCTCAAAGTAATTCGTTCACCCACCGTAAAATACTTATGCTCTTGAGAGAAGCCACTAGTGAAATCTATGGCCCCCGGGTCTATTCTCTATCATATTAATCTTCCACCACTTTATTATTGCTTTGCTTTTTATTTTATTTGCATCTTTATACCAAAAATACCAAAAATATTATCTATCATCTCTATCAGATCTCACTCTCGTAAATGACCGTGAAGGGATTGACAACCCCTAATCGTGTTGGTTGCGTGGAGCTATTTGTTTTGTGTAGGTACGAGGGACTCGTGCATGGACTCCTACTGGATTGATACCTTGGTTCTCAAAAACTGAGCGAAATACTAACGCTACTTTGCTGCATCATACTCTCCTCTTCGGGGAAATCCAACGCAAGCTCAAGAGGAAGCAAGAAGAATTTTTGGCGTTGTTGCCGGGGAGTCTACGCAAAAGTCAACATACCAAGTACCCACCACAATCCCTTTTCTCTCGCATTACATTATTTGCCATTTGCCTCTCATTTTCCTCTCCCCCACTTCATCCTTTCCATTTTATTCGCCCTCTCTTTTCCGTTTGCCTTTTTTTCGCTTGCTTTTTGTTTGCTCGTGTGTTGGATTGCTTGCTTGTCACGATGGCTCAAGATAATACGAAATTGTGTGACTTTACTAATACCAACAATAATGATTTCCTTAGCACTCCGATTTCTCCTCTTGTCAATACTAAATCTTGTGAAATCAATACTGCTTTATTGAATCTTGTTATGAAAGATCAATTCGCCGACCTTCCTAGTGAAGATGCCGCTACTCGTCTAAATAGCTTCGTTGATTTATGTTATATGCAAAAGAAGAGGGATGTTGACAATGATGTCGTTAAATTGAAGCTATTTCCTTTTTCGCTTAGAGATCGTGCTAAAGCTTGGTTTTCATCTTTGCCTAAAAGTATTATTGATTCTTGGAACAAGTGCAAAGATGCTTTTATCTCTAAGTATTTCCCTCCCGCTAAGATCATCTCTCTTAGAAACGATATTATGAACTTTAAGCAACTTGATCATGAACATGTTGCACAAGCTTGGGAGAGGATGAAATTAATGATACGTAATTGCCCTACTCGTTTGAATTTGTGGATGATTATACAAAAAAATTATGCCGGATTGAATTTTGCTTCTAGAAACCTTTTAGATTCGGCCACGGGAGGCACTTTTATGGAAATCACTTTAGGAGATGCTACTAAACTCCTAGATAATATTATGGTTAATTATTCTCAGTGGCACACAGAAAGATCTACTAATAAAAAAGTGCATGCGATAGAAGAAATAAATGTTTTGAGTGGAAAGATGGATGAACTTATGAAATTATTTGCTACTAAGAGTGTTTCTTCTGATCCTAATGATATTCCTTTGTCTAGTTTGATTGAAAACAATAATGAATCTATGGATGTGAATTTTGTTGGTAGGAATAATTTTGGTAACAGAGCGTATAGAGGGAACTTTAATCCTAGGCCTTATCCTAGTAATCCTTCTAATAATTATGGAAATTCCTACAACAACTCTTATGGAAATTTTAATAAGATGCCCTCTGAATTTGAGACTAGTGTTAAACAGTTTATGAATTTGCAAAAGAATTTTAATGCTTTGCTTTAGGAAAAATTGCTTAAAGTTGATGAATTGGCTAGGAATGTTGATAGAATTTCTCTTGATGATGATTCTTTAAAGCTTAGATCTATTCCTCCTAAGCATGATATCAATGATTCTATCAAAGCTATGAGAATTTCCATTGATGAGTGCAAGGAAAGAACTGCTAGGATGCGTGCTACGAAAGATGCCTTTATTAAAGCGTGTTATTCCAATTTCCATGAAAATAAAGATGAAGATCTAAAAGTTATTGATGTATCCCCTATCAAATCTTTGTTTTGCAATATGAATCTTGGTAATGATGAGACCGAATATGATCCATCTTTACCTAGAAGGCGTTCCAAAAATTCGGAGTTTTTAGATCTTGATGCTAAAACCGATAGAAGTGGGATTGAAGAAATCAAAACCGTAGATATTGCTAAATCTACTATTTTGGATTTCAAGGAATTTAATTATGAAAGTTGCTCTTTAATTGATTGTATTTCCTTGTTGCAATCCGTGCTAAATTCTCCTCATGCTTATAGTCAAAATAAAGCGTTCACAAAACATATCGTTGATGCCTTGATGCAATCTTATGAAGAAAAACTTGAGTTGGAAGTTTCGATTCCTAGAAAACTCTATGATGAGTGGGAACCAACTATTAAAATTAAGATTAAGGATCATGAATTTTATGCTTTATGTGATTTAGGTGCTAATGTCTCCACTATTCCCAAAACTTTGTGTGATTTGCTAGATTTCCGTGATTTTGATGATTGCTCTCTAAACTTGCACCTTGCAGATTCCACTATTAAGAAACCTATGGGAATAATTAATGATGTTCTTATTGTTGCAAATAGGAATTATGTGCCCGTAGATTTTATCGTTCTTGATATAGATTGCAATCTTTCTTGTCCTATTATTCTTGGTAGACCTTTCCTTAGAACGATTGGTGCAATTATTGATATGAATGAAGGGAATATTATATTCCAATTTCCATTAAAGAAAGGCATGGAACACTTCCCTAGAAATAAAATAAAATTACCTTATGAATCTATCATGAGAGTCAGTTATGGATTGCCTACCAAGGATGGCAATACCTAGATCTATCCTTGTTTTTATGCCTAGCTAGGGGCGTTAAACGATAGCGCTTGTTGGGAGGCAACCCAATTTTATTTTTGTTTTTTGTTTTTTTCTTCTATTTAGGAATAAATCTTTGATCTAGCCTCTGGTTAGATGTGTTTTTATGTTTTTAAATTAGTGTTTGTGCCAAGTAGAACCTTTGGAAAGACTTGGGTGAAGTTTATATGATCTTGCTGTAAAAAAACAGAAACTTTAGCACTCACGAGATTAGCTACAACTTTTTACTGGAGAGTGATATTAGGTTGATTATTTTTGCAGATGATTAATAGACAAATTCCTCACGTCCACCAATTTTGGCTGATTTTTTGGAGTTCCAGAAGTTCGCGTTAGTTACAGATTACTACAGACTGTTCTGTTTTTGACAGATTCTGTTTTTCATGTGTTGTTTGCTTATTTTGATGAATCTATGGCTAGTAAAATAGTTTATATACCATAGAGAAGTTGGAATACAGTAGGCTTAACACCAATACAAATAAATTATGAGTTCATTACAGTACCTTGAAGTGGTGTTTTGTTTTCTTTCGCTAACGGAGCTCACGAGATTTCTGTTGAGTTTTGTGTTGTGAAGTTTTCAAGTTTTGGGTGAAATCTTTTGATGGATTATGGAACAAGGGGTGGCAAGAGCCTAAGCTTGGGGATGCCCATGGCACCCCCAAGATAATATAATGACACCAAAAAGCCAAAGCTTGGGGATGCCCCGGAAGGCATCTCCTCTTTCGTCTACTTCCATCGGTAACTTTACTTGGAGCTATATTTTTATTCACCACATGATATGTGTTTTTCTTGGAGCATCTTGTATGATTTGAGTCTTTGCTTTTTAGTTTACCACAGTCATCCTTGCTGTACACACCTTTTGAGAGAGCCATACATTATTTGGAATTTGTTAGAATACTCTATGTGCTTCACTTATATTTTTTAAGCTATATAGTTTTGCTCTAGTGCTTCACTTATATCTTTTAGAGCACGGTGGTGGATTTGTTTTATAGAAACCATTGATCTCTCATGCTTCACTTAGATTATTTTGAGAGTCTTAAATAAGCATGGTAATTCGCTTAAACAATCCTAATATGCTTGGTATTCAAGATTTGTAAAACTTTCTTTGAGTGTGTTGAATACTAAGAAAAGTTTGATGCTTGATAATTGTTTTGAGATATGGAGGTAGTAATATTAGAGTCATGCTAGTTGAGTAATTGTGAATTTGAGAAATACTTGTGTTAAAGTTTGTGATTCCCGTAGCATGCACGTATGGTGAACCGTTATGTGATGAAGCTGGAGCATGATATATTTATTGATTGTCTTCCTTATGTGTGGAGGTCGGGATCGCGCGATGGTTAACTCCTACCAACCCTTCCCCTAGGAGCATGCGTATAATATTTTGTTTTGATGACTTCTAAATTTTTGCAATAAGTATGTGAGTTCTTTATGACTAATGTTGAGTCCATGGATTATGCGCACTCTCACCCTTCCACCATTGCTAGCCTTTCTAATACCGCGCACTTTTCGCCGGTATCATACACCCACCATATACCTTCCTCAAAACAGCCACCATACCTACCTATTATGGCATTTCCATAGCCATTCCGAGATATATTGCCATGCAACTTTCCACTGTTCCGTTTATTATGACACGCTCAATCATTGTCATATTGCTTAGCATGATCATGTAGTTGACATCGTATTTGTGGCAAAGCCACTGTTCATAATTCTTTCATACATGTCACTCATGAACCATTGCATATCCCGGTACACCGCAGGAGGCATACACATAGAGTCATATTTTTTTCTAAGTATCGAGTTGTAATTGTTGAGTTGTAAGTAAATAAAAGTGTGATGATCATCATTTTTAGAGCATTGTCCCAAGTGAGGAAAGGATGATGGAGACTATGATTCCCCCATAAGTCGGGATGAGAATCCGGACGAAAAAAAAGAGGACATAAAAAAAGCGAAAAGGCCCAAATAAAAAAATGAGAGAAAAAGAGAGAAGGGACAATGTTACTATCCTTTTACCACACTTGTGCTTCAAAGTAGCACCATGATCTTCATGATAGAGAGTCTCTCATTTTGTCACCTTCATATACTAGTGGGAATTTTTCATTATAGAACTTGGCTTGTATATTCCAATGATGGGCTTCCTCAAATTGCCCTAGGTCTTCGTGAGAAAGCGAGTTGGATGCACACCCACTTAGCTTCCTTTGTTGAGCTTTCATATACTTATAGCTCTAGTGCATCCGTTGCATGGCAATCCCTAATCACTCACATTGATATCTATCGATGGGCATCTCCATAGCCCATTGATACACCTAGTTGATGTGAGACTATCTTCTCCCTTTTTGTCTTCTCCACAACCACCATTCTATTCCACATATAGTGCTATATCCATGGCTCACGCTCATGTATTGCGTAAAAGTTGAAAAGTTTGAAAATTTAAAATATGAAACATTTGCTTGGATAAAACCGGGGTTGTGCATGATTTAAATATTTTGTGTGATGAAGATAGAGCATAGCCAGACTATATGATTTTGTAGGGATAACTTTCTTTGGCCATGTTATTTTGAGAAGACATAATTGCTTTGTTAGTATGCTTGAAGTATTATTATTTTTATGTCAATATAAACTTTTGTCTTGAATCTTTCGAATCTGAATATTCATACCACAATTAAGAAGAATTACATTGAAGTTATGACAAGTAGCACTCCGCATCAAAAATTCTGTTTTTATCATTTACCTACTCGAGGACGAGTAGGAATTAAGCTTGGGGATGCCTGATACGTCTCCAACGTATCTATAATTTTTGATTGCTCCATGCTATATTATCTACTGTTTTGGACCATATTGGGCTTTATTTTCAATTTTATATTACTTTTGGGACTAACCTATTAACCGAGGCCCAACCCGAAATTGTTGTTTTTGCCTATTTCAGAGTTTCAAGAAAGCGGAATATCAAACGGAGTCCAAACGGAATGAAACCTTCGGGAACGCGATTTTCTCACTAAACATGATCCAGGAGACTTGGACCCCTCGTCAAGAAAGCCAGGAGGTGGCCACGAGGGTGGGGGGCGCGCCCTACCCCCCAGGGGGCGCCCCCTGCCTCGTGGGCCCCCCGTTACTCCACCGACGTACTCCTTCCTCCTATATATACCTACGTACCCCTGAACGATCACATACGGAGCCAAAAACCTAATTCCACCGCTGCAACTTTTTGTATCTACGAGATCCCATCTTGGGCCCTGTTAGGAGCTCCGTAGGAAGGAATCCACCACGGAGGGCTTCTACATCATCATAGCCCCTCCGATGAAGTGTGAGTAGTTTACCTCGGACCTTTGGGTCCATAGTTAGTAGCTAGATGGCTTCTTCTCTCTTTTTGGATCTCAATACAATGTTCTCCCCCTCTCTCGTGGAGATCTATTCGATGTAATCTTCTTTTTGCGGTGTGTTTGTTGAGACCGATGAATTGTGGTTTATGATCAAGATTATCTATGAGCAATGTTTGAATCTTCTCTGAATTCTTTTATGTATGATTGGTTATCTTTGCAAGTCTCTTCGAATTATCCGTTTGGTTTGGCCAACTAGATTGGTAGTTCTTGCAATGGGAGAAGTGCTTAGATTTGGGTTCAATCTTGCGGTGTCTTTTCCTAGTGACAGATGGGGGCAGCAAAAGGCACGTATTGTATTGTTGCCATCGAGGATAACAAGATGGGGTTTTATCATATTGCATGAATTTATCCCTCTACATCATGTCATCTTGCTTAGGCGTTACTCTGTTTTCATTAACTTAATACTCTAGATGTATGCTTTGGATAGCGGTCGATGAGTGGAGTAATAGTAGTAGATGCGAAGGAGTCGGTCTACTTGTCTCAGACGTGATGCCTATATACATGACATACCTAGATACTCCCATAACTATGCTCAATTCTGTCAATTGCTCAACAGTAATTCGTTCACCCACCGTAAAATACTTATGCTCTTGAGAGAAGCCACTAGTGAAATCTATGACCCCCGGGTCTATTCTCTATCATATTAATCTTCCACCACCTTATTATTGCTTTGCTTTTTACTTTGCATCTTTATACCAAAAATACCAAAAATATTATCTATCATCTCTATCAGATCTCACTCTCGCAAGTGACCGTGAAGGGATTGACAACCCCTAATCGTGTTGGTTGCGTGGAGCGATTTGTTTTGTGTAGGTACGAGGGACTCGCGTGTGGCCTCCTACTGGATTGATACCTTGGTTCTCAAAAACTGAGGGGAAATACTTACGCTACTTTGCTGGATCATCGTCTCCTCTTCAGGGAAATCCAACGCAAGCTCAAGAGGTAGCAGTTCGGCACTCTTATTTATCGAAGAAGGCTACAAACAATCCCCTATACTTGTGGGTTATCAAGACGTTTTTCTGGCGCTGCTGCCGGGGAGCAATAGCATGGGGTGAATATTCTCGTGTGTGCTTGTTTGCTTGACCACTAAGTAGTTTTTATTTTCTGTTCTAAGTTGTTCTCCATCTTTAGTTATGGATATGGAACACGTAATACCAAAAAAGTGGTTTTACTTGCTACCCATGGATATAGTTGTACTTGAAGAGGAAAGGGTGATGCAGTAAAGTAGCGTAAGTATTTCCCTCAGTTTTTGAGAACTAAGGTATCAATCGAGTAGGAGATCACGCTCAAGTCCCACGCACCTACACAAACAAATAAGAACCTCGCAACCAACGCGATAAAGGGGTTGTCAATCCCTTCACGGTCACTTGCGAGAGTGAGATCTGATAGTTATGATAAGATAATATTTTTGGTATTTTTATGCTAAGGAGAAATAAAGATGCAAAGTAAAATAAACGGCAATAAAAAATAGCTAAGTGTTGGAAGATTAATATGATGGAAAATAGACCCAGGGGCCATAGGTTTCACTAGTGGCCTCACTCAAGAGCATAAGTATTACGATGGGTGAACTAATTACTGTCGAGCAATTGATAGAATTGAGCATAGTTATGAGAATATCTAGGTATGATCATGTATATAGGCATCACGTCCGCGACAAGTAGACCGAAATGATTCTGCATCTACTACTATTACTCCACACATCGACCGCTATCCAAAGATGCATCTAGAGTATTAAGTTCATAAGAACAGAGTAATGCTTTAAGTATGATGACATGATGTAGAGGGATAAACTCATGCAATATGATATAAACCCCATCTTTTTATCCTCGATGGCAACAATACAATACGTGTCATTTCCCTTACTTTCACTAGGATTGAGCACCGCAAGATTGAACCCAAAGCTAAGAACTTCGCCCATTACAAGAAAGATCAATCTAGTAGGCCAAACCAAACTGATAATTCGAAGAGACTTGCAAAGATAACCAATCATACATAAAAGAATTCAGAGGAGATTCAAATACTGTTCGTAGATAATCTTGATCATAAACCCACAATTCATCGGATCTCGACAAACACATCGCAAAAGAAGATTACATCGAATAGATCTCCAAGAAGATCAAGGAGAACTTTGTATTGAGATCCAAAGAGAGAGAAGAATCCATCTAGCTAATAAATGGACCCAAAGGTCTGAGGTAAACTACTCACACATCATCGGAGAGGCTATGGTGTTGATGTAGACACCCTCCGTGATCAATGCCCCCTCCGACGGAACACCGGATAAGGCCCCAAGATGGGATCTCACGGGTACAGAAGGTTGCGGCGGTGGAAATAGGGTTTTGGCTCTCCTGCTGATGTTTTGGGGGTACGTAGCTATATATAGGAGGAAGAAGTATGTCGGTGGAGCAACGTGGGCCCCACGAGGGTGGAGTGCACGCCTGGGGGGGTGTAGGCGCTCTCCCTGCCTCGTGCTCTCCTCGTTGATTGCTTTATGTAGACTCCAAGTCCTCTGGATCATGTTTGTTCCAAAAATCACGTTCCCGAAGGTTTCATTCCATTTGGACTCCGTTTGATATTCCTTTTCTGAATAATCAAATAGGCAAAAAAAGCAATTTGGGCTGGGCCTCCTGTTAATAGGTTAGTCCCAAAATAATATAAAAGTGTATAATAAAGCCCATTAAACATCCAAAACAGAATATAATATAGCATGGAACAATAAAAAAATTATAGATACGTTGGAGATGTATCAAGCATCCCCAAGCTTAATTCCTGCTCGTACTCGAGTAGGTAAATGATAAAAACAGAATTTTTTATGTGGATTGCTACTTAGCATAATTTCCAATGTAATTCTCTTAATTGTGATATGAATATTCAGATCCGAAATGTTCAAGACAAAATTTTAATATTGACATAAAAATAATAATACTTCAAGCATACTAACTAGGCAATTATGTCTTCTCAAAATAACATGGCCAAAGAAATTTATTCCTACAAATTCATATAGTCTGGCTATGCTCTATCTTCATCACACAAAGTATTAATCATGCACAACCCAGATGACAAGCCAAGCAATTGTTTCATAATTTTGGTGTTCTCAAACATTTTCAATATTCACGCAATACATGAGCGTGAGCCATGGACATAGCACTTTATGTGGAATAGGATGGTGGTTGTGGAGAAGACAAAAGGAGAAGATAGTCTCACATCAACTAGGCGTATCAACGGGCTATGGAGATGCCCATCAATAGATATCAATGTGAGTGAGTAGGGATTGCCATGCAACGGATGCCCTAGAGCTATAAGTATATGAAAGCTCAACAAAATAAACTAAGTGGGTGTGCATCCAACTTGCTTGCTCACGAAGACCTAGGGCATTTTGAGGAAGCCCATCATTGGAATATACAAGCCAAGTTCTATAATGAAAAATTCCCACTAGTATATGAAAGTGGTATCATAGGAGACTCTCTATCATGAAGATCATGGTGCTAATTTGAAGCACAAGTGTGATAAAAGGATGGTAGCATTGTCCCTTCTCTCTTTTTCTCTCATTTTTTCTTTGGGCCTTTTTTATGGCCTATTTTTTTCGTCCGGAGTCTCATCCCGACTTTTGGGGGAATCATAGTCTCCATCATCCTTTCTTCACTTGTGACAATGCTCTAATAATGATGATCATCACACTTTTATTTACTTTACAACTCAAAACTTAGAACATAATATGACTCTATGTGAATGCCTCCGGCGTTGTACCGGGATATGCAATGAATCAAGAGTGACATGTATGAAAGAATTATGAACGGTGGCTTTGCCACAAATACGATGTCAACTACATGATCATGCAAAGCAATATGACAATGATAGAGCGTGTCATAGTAAACGAAACGGTGGTAAGTTGCATGGCAATATATCTCGGAATGGCTATGGAAATGCCATGATAGGTAGGTATGGTGGCTGTTTTGAGCAAGGTATATGGGGGGTGTATGATACCCATTTAAAAGTGCGCGGTATTAGAGAGGCTAGCAATGGTGGAAGGAAGAGTGTGCGTATAATCCATGGACTCAACATTAGTCATAAAGAACTCATATACTTGTTGCAAAAATCTACAAGTTATCAAAGCAAAGTATTACGCGCATGCTCCTAAGGGGATAGATTGGTAGGAAAATACCATCGCTCATCCCCGACCGCCACTCATAAGGAAGACAATCAATAAATAAATCATGCTCCGACTTCATCACATAACGGTTCACCATACGTGCATGCTATGGGAATCACAAACTTTAACACAAGTATTTATCAATTCAAAACTACTCAACTAGCATGACTCTAATATCACCATCTTCATATCTCAAAACAATTATCAAGCATCAAACTTCTCATAGTATTCAACACACTCATAAGATTTTTTTTTACTAATCCTGGATGCCTATCATAATTAAAGCAAATTACCATGCTGTTTTGTAGGACTCTAAAAATAATATAAGTGAAGCATGAGAGAACAATAGTTTCTATAAAACAAATCCACCACCGTGCTCTAAAAGATATAAGTGAAGCACTAGAGCAAAAACTATATAGCTCAAAAGATATAAGTGAAGCACATAGAGTATTCTAATAAATTCAATCATGTGTGTCTCTCTCAAAAGGTGTGTACAGCAAGGATGATTGTGGTAAACTAAAATCAAAGACTAAAATCATACAAGACGCTCCAAGCAAAACACATATCATGTGGTGAATAAAAATATAGCTCCAAGTAAAGTTACCGATGGATCTAAGATTTAAAGAGGGGATGCCTTCCGGGGCATCCCCAAGCTTTGGATTTTTGGTGTCCTTAGATTATCTTGGGGTGCCATGGGCATCCCCAATCTTAGGCTCTTGCCACTCCTTGTTCCATAATCCATCAAATCTTTTACCCAAGACTTGAAAACTTCACAACACAAAACTTAACAGAAAATCTCGTGAGTCTCAGCTTAAAGAAAACAAAACACCACTTCAAGGTACTGTAATGAACTCATTCTTTATTTATATTGTTGTTAAACCTACTGTATTCCAACTTCTCTATGCTTTATAAACTCTTTTACTAGCCATAGATTCATCAAAATAAGCAAACAACACACGAAAAACAGAATCTGTCAGAAACAGAACAGTCTGTAGTAATCTGTAACTAACGCAAACTTCTGGAACTCATAAAAATCTACCAAAATAGTACAACCTAGAAAATTTGTTTATTGATCTACTGTAATTAGAATCAGTATTTTATCACGTTCTGGTGATTTTTAACAATTGTTTTCGTGAACAGAAAGTTTCTGGAATTTTCAGCAAGATCAAATAACTATCATCCAAGACGATCCTATAGGTTTAACTTGGCACAAACACTAATTAAAACATAAAAACAAATCTAACCAGAGGCTAGATCAAATATTTATTCCTAAACAGAAGCAAAAAACTAAAATGAAATTGGGTTGCGTCCCAACAAGTGCTATCGTTTAACGCCCCTAGCTAGGCATAAAAGCAAGGATAGATCTAGGTATTGCCATAATAATAGGATAGATCGCGAAAACTCATTTCATATTCTCTACGTTCAGCATAAAGTTTTCTTTGAGGCAAGCAAAAGTAATCAAAAGAGCTAAATTTAATTGGACAGAAGTCCCCGAGATCAACTTTGGGAGGTATAGGTTCCTCCTTTGGCCCTTCGTATTGCACAACCAATTCATCATTATAAGCATTCTTCTGACAGAACTTCGTGAGCCTAAACTCGAGAGAATATCCTAGCTCATTATTTCGAATAACAAAATCATTATTAAGTTCAGAAATTCTATCAACTAGAACATTGGTAGGAACCCTTTTTCTAAGGTTTTCATTAAAAGCAACATAGTCTAGAGATTGAAAACGCATTATTTCCTCTTGATCAAAGAGGATAGCCTCTATGGGAGGACGGCCAGCGTCCACCCTATAGTGCGCAAAGATTTCTTTGGCCTCTTTTATTATAAATCTGAAGCCATGAGCCAAAAATATAGTAGCGGCACACTTAACAGAAGAATGCTCAATATTAGAAAATTCTTGGAAAATCCTTTCTTTGCAAGGATGCATGTGCATAAATTGCCTTTCAAGTTCAACTACAAGCATGGAGATAGCGTCCGCAAGACTACTAGTTCTATGAAGAATATAACTACCCATAGAAGTCAAAGCACCGGCACAAGTAAAGAAATCTTGGATAACTCCTTTTCCAATAATATTACCACTACCGATTCAGAATGTTTTTGTATGTAAGATAGGGGGTTCTTCAGCAAGAGCATCAGAATTTTCCATGTTGTTATTATTATCCATATCGACAATAATTTCCCCAATTTCAGTCATAACGGTAGAAAGTGCGAGGAACAAAAGAAAGAGGGAGGCGAACAGGAAAGAGAGGGCGAATAAAACGGCAAGGGTGAAGTGGGGGAGAGGAAAACGAGAGGCAAATGGCAAATAATGTAATGCGAGGGATAAGAGTTTGTGATGGGTACTTGATATGTCTTGACTTGACTTGGCGCGAATCTCCCCGGCAACGGCGCCAGAAATCCTTCTTGCTACCTCTTGAGCACTGCGTTGGTTTTCCCTTGAAGAGGAAACGGTGATGCAGTAAAGTAGCATAAGTATTTCCCTCAGTTTTTGAGAACCAATGTATCAATCCAGTAGGAGATCACGCTCAAGTCCCACGCACCTACACAAACAAATAAGAACCTTGCAACCAACGCGATAAAGGGGTTGTCAATCCCTTCACGATCACTTACGAGAGTGAGATCTGATAGATATGATAAGATAATATTTTTGGTATTTTTATGATAAAGAGAAATAAAGATGCAAAGTAAAATAAACGGCAATAAAAATAGCTAAGTGTTGGAAGATTAATATGATGGAAAATAGACCCGGGGGGCATAAGTTTCACTAGTGGCTTCTCTCAAGAGCATAAGTATTACGATGGGTGAACAAATTACTGTCGAGCAATTGATAGAATTGAGCATAGTTATGAGAATATCTAGGTATGATCATGTATATAGGCATCACGTCCACGACAAGTAGACCAAACGATTACGCATCTACTACTATTACTCCACACATCGACCGCTATCCAACATGCATCTAGAGTATTAAGTTCATAAGAACGGAGTAATGCTTTAAGTAAGATGACATGATGTAGAGGGATAAACTCATGCAATATGATATAAACCCCATCTTTTTATCCTCGATGGCAACAATACAATACGTGTCATTTCCCTTACTGTCACTGGGGTTGAGCACCGCAAGATTGAACCCAAAGCTAAGCACTTCTCCCATTGCAAGAAAGATCAATCTAGTAGGCCGAACCAAACTGATAATTCGAAGAGACTTGCAAAGATAACCAATCATACATAAAAGAATTCAGAGGAGATTCAAATATTGTTCATAGATAATCTTGATCATAAACCCACAATTCATCGGCTCTCGACAAACAAACTGCAAAAGAATATTACATCGAATAGATCTCCAAGAAGATCAAGGAGAACTTTGTATTGAGATCCAAAGAGAGAGAGAAGAAGCCATCTAGCTAATAACTATGTACCCGAAAGTCTGAGGTAAACTACTCACACATCATCGGAGAGGCTATGGTGTTGATGTAGACGCCCTCCATGATCAATGCCCCCTCCGGCGGAACGCCGGAAAAGGCCCCAAGATGGGATCTCACGGGTACAGAAGGTTGCGGCTGTGGAAATAGGGTTTTGGCTCTCCTGCTGATGTTTTGGGGGTACGTAGGTATATATAGCAGGAAGAAGTACGTCGCTGGTGCAAAGTGGGCCCCACGAGGGTGGAGGGCGCGCCTGGGGGGCGGTAGGGGCGCCCCCTGCCTCGTGCTCTCCTCGTTGATTGCTTTACGTAGACTCCAAGTCCTCTGGATCACGTTTGTTCCAAAAATCACGTTCCCGAAGGTTTCATTCCGTTTAGACTCCGATTGATATTCCTTTTCTGTGAAACACTAAAATAGGCAAAAAAAAACAGCAATTTGGGCTGGGCCTCTGGTCAATAGGTTAGTCCCAAAAATAATATAAAAGTGTATAATAAAGCCCATTAAACATCCAAAACAGAATATAATATAGCATGGAAAAACAAAAAATTATAGATACGTTGGAGACGTATCAATGGGAGACATGTTGGATCAACATGAATAATTTAGGGATTATTGCTTGACTCAAAAAGGGAAACTGCTATGGGATCAAATTAATATGTTGCATTGGTATGCTCAGAATTTATGCTTGAGATATGATTATACTTGTTGCTCTAGGATGAAGGGTCCACACCTTCCCTTTTCATGTGAATTGAACGATAATGAAACCTTAGCTTCTTATTGAAGGAAATATGCCCTAGAGGCAATAAAAAAGTTCTTATTTATATTTCCTTATATCATGATAAATGTTTATTATTCATGCTAGAATTCTATTAACCGGAAACTTAGTACATGTGTCAATACATAGACAAAATAGAGTGTCCCTAGTATGCCTCTACTTGACTAGCTCGTTAATCAAAGATGGTTAAGATTCCTAACCATAGACATGTATTGTCATTTTATAAACGGGATCACATCATTAAAGAATGATGTGATGGACAAGACCCATCCGTTAGCTTAGCATTATGATCGTTTAATTTTATTGCTATTGCTTTGTTCATGTCTTATACATATTCCTCTGACTATGAGATTATGCAACTCCCGAATACCGGAGGAACACCTTGTGTGCTATCAAATGTCACAACATAACTGGGTGATTATAAAGATGCTCTACAGGTGTCTCCGAAGGTTTTTGTTGGGTTGGCATAGATCAAGATTAGGATTTGTCACTCCGTGTATGGGAGAGGTATCTCTGGGCCCTCTCGGTAATGCACATCACTATAAGCCTTGCAAGCAAAGTGACTAATGAGTAAGTTGTGGGATGATGCATTACGGAACGAGTAAAGAGACTTGCCGGTAATGAGATTGAACTAGGTATGATGATACCGACGATCGAATCTCAGGCAAGTAACATACCGATGACAAAGGGAATGACGTATGATGTTATGCGGTTTGACCGATAAAGATCTTCGTAGAATATGTAGGAACCAATATGAGCATCCAGGTTCTGCTATCGGTTATTGACTGGAGATGTGTCTCGGTCATGTCTACATAGTTCTCGAACCCGTAGGGTCCGCACATTAAATGTTCGATGACGATTTGTATTATGAGTTATATGTTTTGGTGACCGAAGTTTGTTGGGAGTCCCGGATGAGATCACGGACATGACGAGGAGTCTCGAAATGTTTGAGAGGTAAAGATTGATATATTGGAAGGTAGTATTCGGACACCGGAAGGGTTCCGGAGTGTATCGGGTACATACCGGAGTACCGGAGGGTTGCTGTAACCCCAGGAAGATATGGGCCATATGGGCCATATGAGGGAGGCTAACCAGCCCACAAGGGGCTGGTGCACCCCCCTTTCCATCTCCTACTCCCTCTCCTTCCCCCTTTCCACCTCCATGAGAAGGAAAAGAAGGGTGGGGGCGAATCCTACTAGGACTAGGAGTCCTAGTAGGACTCCCCCCTTATGGCGCACCCCCTAGGGCCAGCCTCCTCCCTCTCCCTCCCTTATATATGTGGGAAGGGCACCCCTTGGAGACACATCAATTGGTCCAAGCCGTGTGCGGAGTCTCCCTCCACGGTTTACTCCTCCGATGATATTCACGTAGTGCTTAGGTGAAGCCCTGCACAGATCACATCACCATCACCATCACCATGTCGTCGTGCTGACAAAACTGTCCCTCGACCCTCTGTTGGATCAAGAGTTCAAGGGATGTCATCGAGCTGACCGTATGCAGAACTCGGAGGTGTCGTATGTTCGGTAGTAGATCGGTTGGATCGTGAAGACGTTCGACTACATCAACCGTGTTAACCTAACGCTTCCGCTTTGGGTCTACAAGGGTACGTGGACACACTCTACCCCTCTCGTTACTATGCATCTCCTAGATAGATCTTGCGTGAGCGTAGGAATATTTTTGAAATTGCATGCTATGTTCCCCAACAGTGGCATCCGAGCCAGGTCTATGCGTAGATGATTTGCACGAGTAGAACACAAAGAGTTGTGGGCGATAATAGTCATACTGCTTACCACCAACGTCTTACTTTGATTCGGCGGTATTGTTGGATGGCGGCCCGGACCGACATTACATGACCATGTTCATGAGACTGGTTCTACCGACGTGCTTTGCACACAGGTGGCTGGCGGGTGTCTGTTTCTCCAACTTTAGTTGAATCGAGTTTGACTACGGCCGGTCCTTGATGAAGGTTAAAATAGCAAACTTGACGAAACATCGGTGTGGTTTTGATGTGTAGGTAAGAATGGTTCTTGCTAGAAGCCCGTAGCAGCCACGTAAAACTTGCAACAACAAAGTAGAGGACGTCTAATTGTTTTTGCAGGGCATGTTGTGATGTGATATGGTCAAGACGTGATGAGATATAAATTGTTGTATGAGATAATCATGTTTTGTAGAAGTTATCGGCAACTGGCAGGAGCCTTATAGTTGTCGCTTTATTGGATGAAAGGCAATGGCCATGTAATTGCTTTACTTTATCACTAAGCAGTAGCGATAGTCGTAGAAGCAATAGTTGGCGAGACGACAATGATGCTATGATGGAGATCAAGGTGTCAAGCCGGTGACGATGGAAATCATGACGATGCTTTGGAGATGGAGATCAAAGGCACAAGATGATCATGGCCATATCATGTCACATATTTTGATTGCATGTGATGTTTATATTTTATGCATCTTATTTTGCTTAGTACGGCGGTAGCATTATAAGATGATCCCTCACTAAATTTCAAGGTATAAGTGTTCTCCCTGAGTATGCACCGTTGCTACAGTTTGTCGTGCTGAGACACCACGTGATGATCGGGTGTATAAGCTCTACGTTCACATACAATGGGTGCAAGCCAGTTTTGCACGTGCAGAATACTTGGGTTAAACTTGACGAGCCTAGCATATGCAGATATGGCCTCGGTACGCTGAGACCGAAAGGTCGACCATGAATCATATAGTAGATATGATCAACATAGTGATGTTCACCATTGAAAACTACTCCATCTCACGTGATGATCGGACATGGTTTAGTTGATATGGATCACGTGATCATTTAGATGACTAGAGGGATGTCTATCTAAGTGGGAGTTCTTAAGTAATATGTTTAATTGAACTTAAATTTATAATGAACTTAGTCCTAATAGTATTTGCATATCTATGTTATAGATCAATAGCTTGCATATAGCTCCCTTGTTTTATTTTTGATATGTTCCTAGAGAAAACTAAGTTGAAAGATGATAGTACCAATGATGCGGACTGGGTCCATGATCTGAGGATTATCCTCATTGCCACACAGAAGAGTTATGTCCTTGATGCACCGCTAGGTGACAGACCTATTGCAGGAGCAGATGCAGACGTTATGAACGTTTGACAAGCTCGGTATGGTGACTACTTGGTAGTTTAGTGCACCATGCTTTATGGCTTAGAACCGGGACTTCAAAAATGTTTTGAATGCCATGGAGCATATGAGATGTTCCAAGAGCTGAAAATGATATTTCAGACTCATGCCCGTGTTAAGAGATATGAGACCTCTGACAAGTACTTTGCCTACAAGATGGAGGAGAGTAGATCAGCTAGTGAGCATCTGCTCAGAATGTCTGGGTACTACAATCACTTGAATCAAGTGGGAGTTAATCTTCTAGATAAGATAGTGATTGACAGAGTTCTCTAGTCACTATCACCAAGTTACTAGAACTTCGTGATGAACTATAATATGCAAGGGATGATGAAAACGGTTCCCAAGCTCTTTGCGATACTGAAATCAGCAAAGGTAGAAATCAAGAAATAGCATCAAGTGTTGATGGTTAACAAGACCAATAGTTTCAAGAAAAAGGGCAAGGGAAAGAAAGGAAACTTCAAAATGGCAAGCAAGATGTCACTCACGTGAAGAAGCCCAAAGCAAGACCCAAGCCTGAAACTGAGTGATTCTACTAGAAAGGAAATGGCCACTAGAAGCGGAACTACCCCAAATAATTGGCGGATAAGAAGGATGGCAAAGTGAACAAAGGTATATTTGATATACATGTTATTGATGTGTACTTTACTAGTGTTCATAGTAGCCCCTCGGTATTTGATACTGGTTCAAGTTGCAAAGATTTGTAACTCGGAAGAGGAGTTGCAAAATGAACAGAAACTAGTTGAGGGTGAGGTGACGATGTGTGTTGGAAGTGATTCCAAGGTTGATAAGATCACCATCGCACACTCCCTTTACCTTCGGGATTAGTATTAAAACTAAAATAAATGTTATTTGGTGTTTGCGTTGAGCATAATATGATTGGATCATATTTATTGCAATACGTTATTTAATTAAGACAAAGAATAATTGTTATTCTATTTACATGAATAAAACCTTCTGTGGTCATACACCCAAGGTGAATGGTTTATTGAATCTCGATCGTAGTGATACACATATTCATAATATTGATGCCAAAAGATGCAAAGTTGATAATGATAGTGCAACATACTAGTGGCACTGCCGTTTAGGTCATATTGGTGTAAAGCGCATGAAGAAACTCCATGCGGATGGACTTTTGGAATCACCTGATTATGAATCATTTGATGCTTGTGAACCATGCATCATGGGAAAGATGACTAAGATTCTGTTCCCTGGAACAATAGAGCAAGCAACTGAATTATTGGAAATAATACATACCGATGTATGCGGTCTGATGAGTGTTAAGGCTCGCGGAGGGTATCGTTATTTTCTGACCTTCACAGATGATTTGAGAAGATATGGGTATATCTACTTAATGAAACACAAGTCTGAAACCTTTTAAAAGTTTAAAGAATTTCAGAGTGAAGTTGAGAATCATCGTAACAAGAAAATAAAGTTTCTACAATCTGATCGCGGAGGCGAATATTTGAGTTACGAGTTTGGCCTTCATTTAAAACAATGTGGAATAGTTTCACAACTCACGCCACCTGGAACACCACAGCGTAATGGTGTGTCCGAACATCGTAACCATACTTTATTAGATATGGTGCTATCTATGATGTCTCTTACCGATTTACCCCTATCGTTTTGGGGTTATGCATTAGATCCAGCTGCATTCACGTTAAATAGGGCACCATCTAAATCCGTTGAGACGACACCACATGAACTATGGTTTACCAAGTAACCTAAGCTTTCATTTCTTAAAGTTTGGGGTTGCGATTCTTATGTGAAAAAGCTTCAACCTGATAAGCTTGAACCCAAATCGGAGAAATGTGTCTTCATAGGATACCCAAAGGAAATTTTTGGGTACACCTTCTATCACAGATCCGAAGGCAAGATATTCGTTGCTAAGAACGGATCCTTTCTAGAGAAGGAGTTTCTCTCGAAAGAAGTGAGTGGGAGGAAAGTAGAACTTGATGAGGTAATTGTACCTTGTCCCGAGTTGGAAAGCAGTTCATCACAGAAATTAGTTCCAGTGATTCCTACACCAATTAGTGAGGAAGCTAATGATGATGATCATGAAACTTCAGATCAAGTTACTACTGAACCTCGTAGGTCAACTAGAGTGTTCTGCGCCAGAGTGGTACGGTAATCCTGTTCTAGAAGTCATGTTACTAGACCATGACGAGCCTACGAACTATGAGGAAGCAACAATGAGCCCAGATTCCACAAAATGGCTCGAGGCCATGAAATCTGAGATAGGATCCACGTATGAGAACAAAGTGTGGACTTTGGTGGACTTGCCATATGATCGGCAAGCCATTCATAATAAATGGATCTTCAAGAGGAAGACGGACGCTAATGGTAGTGTTACTATCTACAAAGCTCGACTTGTCGCAAAAGGTTTTCGACAAGTTCAAGGTGTTGACTTCGATGAGATTTTCTCACTCGTAGCGATGCTTAAAGTCTATCCGAATCATGTTAGCAATTGCCACATTTTATGAAATCTGGCAAATGGATGTCAAAACTGCATTCCTTAATGGATTTGTTGTATATGATGCAACCAGAAGGTTCTCTCAATCCTAAAGGTGCTAAACAGTGTGCAAGCTCTAGCGATCCATCTATGGAATGGTACAAGCATCTCGGAGGTGGAATATACGCTTTGATGAATTGATCAAAGAATGTAGTTTTATATAGACTTGCGGTGAAGCCTGTATTTACAAGAAAGTGAGTGGGAGCACTACAGCCTTTTTATGAAGTATATGTGAATGACATATTGTTGATTGGAAATGATGTAGAATTTTCTGGAAAGCATAAAGGAGTGTTTGAAAGAAGTTTTTCGAAGAAAGACCTTGGTGAAGCTACTTACATATTAAGCATCGAGATCTAGATCAAGATGCTTGATAAGATTTTTCAATGAGGATATACCTTGAAAATATTTACAAGTATTTCAAAATGGAACAGTCAAAGAAGGAGCCAAGTTGAGTTACACTCAAAAGCCCGACTATGGAAGAAGATAGAGAGAGAATGAAAGTCATTCCCTATGCCTCAGCCATAGGTTCTATAAAGTAGGCCATGTTGTGTACCAGACCTATTGTATACCTTAGCATGAGTTTGGCAAGGGAGTACAATAGTGATCTAGGAGTAGAACTGGAGAACGGTCAAAAATATCCTTAGAGTACTAAGGAAATATTTCTCGGTTATGGAGGTGATAAAAGAGTTCATCGTAAAGAGTTACGTCGACGCAAGCTTTGACACCAATCTGGATGACTCTGAGTCTCGATATGGATACATATTGAAAGTAGGAGCATTTAGCTAGAGTAGCTCCGTGCAGAGCATTGTAGATACAGAAATTTTCAAAATACATACGGATCTGAATGTGGCAGACCCGTTGACTAAACCTCTCTCACAAGCAAAACATGATCACACCTTAGTACTATTTGGGTGTTAATCACATGGTGATGTGAACTAGATTGCTGACTCTTGTAAAACCTTTGGGTGTTGGTCACATGGCGATGTGAATTATGGTTATTAATCACATGGTGATATGAACTATTAGTGTTAAATCACATGGCGTTGTGAATTAGATTATTGACTCTAGTGCAAGTGGGAGACTGAAGGAAATATGCCCTAGAGGCAATAATAAATTTGTTATTTATATTTCCTTATATCATGATAAATGTTTATTATTCATGCTAGAATTTTATTAACTGGAAACTTAGTACATGTGTGAATACATAGACAAAACAGAGTGTCCCTAGTATGCCTCTACTTGACTAGCTCGTTAATCAAAGCTGGTTAAGTTTCCTAACCATAAACATGTGTTTTCATTTGATAAACGGGATCACATCATTAGAGAATGATGTGATGGACAAGACCCATCCGTTAGCTTAGCATTATGATCGTTTAGTTTTATTGCTATTGCTTTCTTAATGACTTATACATATTCCTCTGACTATGAGATTATGCAACTCCCGAATACCAGAGGAACGCCTTGTGTGCTATCAAACGTCACAAGGTAACTAGGTGATTATAAACATGCTCTACAGGTGTCTCTGAAGGTGTTTGTTGGGTTGGCATAGAGCAAGATTAGGATTTGTCACTCCGTGTATCAGAGAGGTATCTCTGTGCCCTCTCGGTAATGCACATCACTATAAGCCTTGCAAGCAATGTGACTAATGAGTTACTTGCGGGATGATGCATTACGGAACGAGTAAAGAGACTTGCCGGTAATGAGATTGAACTAGGTATGATGATATCGACGATCGAATCTCGGGCAAGTAGCATACCGATGACAAAGGGAATGATGTATGCTGTTATGCGGTTTGACTGATAAAGATCTTCGTAGAATATGTAGGAACCAATATGAGCATCCAGGTTCCGCTATTGGTTATTGATTGGAGATGTGTCTCAGTCATGTCTACATAGTCCTCGAACCCGTAGGGTCCGCACGCTTAACGTTTGATTACAATTTGTATTCTGAGTTATATGTTTTGGTGACCGAAGTTTGTTCGGAGTCCCGGATGAGATCACGGACAAGACGAGGAGTCTCGAAATGGTTGAGAGGGAAAGACTAATATATTGGAAGGTAGTATTTGGAGACCGGAAGGGTTCCGGAGTGTATCAGGTACATACTAGAGTACCGGAGGGGTTACCGGAACCCCCCGAGGAAAGATATGGGCCATAGGGTGGAGGCTAACCAGCCCACAAGGGGCTGGTGCGCCCCGCACAAGGGAGGAGGCTGAATTGGTTTAGGGAAGGGGGCGCCACCCCTCTTTCCTTCTCCTACTCCCTCTCCTTCCTCCTTTCCACCTCCATAAGAAAGAAAAGAAGGTGGCGCCGAATCCTACTAGGACTAGGAGTGCTAGTATGACTCCTCCCTTATGGCGCACCCCCTAGGGCCGGCCTCCTCCCTCTCCCTCCTTCATATACGTGGGCAGGGCACCCCATGAAGACACCCCAATTGTTCCAAGTTGTGTGTGGCGTCTCCCTCCACGGTTTACTCCTCCGGTCATATTCACGTAGTGCTTAGGCGAAGCCCTGCGCAGATCCCATAACTATCACCGTCACCACGCCGTCGTGCTGACAAAACTCTCCCTCGACCCTCTGCTAGATCAAGAGTTCGAGGGACGTCATCGAGCTGAACGTGTGCAGCGCTCGGAGGTGCCGCTTCGATACTAGATCGGTTGGATCGTGAAGACGTTCGACTACATCAAGCGCGTTAACCTAACGCTTCCGCTTTCGGTCTACGAGGGTACGTGGACACACTCTCCCCCTCTCGTTACTATGCATCTCCTAGATAGATCTTGTGTGAGCGTAGGAATTTTTTAGAAATTGCATGCTACGTTCCCCAACACTTATGCTAATGGTAGATATGATTACTATGATGTGGAAAGAATTGAAGAATTTGTTGCTTTTAAGGGTGCTTATGAAATTGAATCTTTGTTTTAAAAGTATGAAGATTTTGATGATTCAGTTTATAGACCTAAATTTTTTGCTATCCTTAAGTATTGCTATGAGAATTATAAATACAATTCTGATTGATGTGTTTGTCGAGGAAGTCTCCGCTGTCCAAGAAGAGACTAATATTTTGAAGGAGTCTATAAAAGAAGGAATTGATGAAACTGTGAGCTCATTGGATGAAAAAGATGACAAGGAGAGCGAATTACAAAAGGAGGAAGAGAGGATTGATCACCCGTGCCCACCTTCTATTGAGAGTAACTCTTCAACTCATACATTGTTGAATGTCCCTTCGTTCTTACCTAAGGATGAATGCTATGATAATTGCTATGATCTCGTTGGTTCATTTGAAATATCCCTTTTTGATGAACTTGATGCTTGCTATGCTTGTTGTGACGCCCCCAATTCAATCGTACAGTAATCATACAAGCAAATTTGTACGATCAAGATCAGGGACTCACAGGAAGATATCACAACACAACTCTAGACACAGATCAAAATAATACAAGCTTTATATTACAAGCCAGGGGCCTTGACGGCTCGAATACAAAAGCTCGATACACAAGAGTCAGCAGAAGCAACAATATCTGAGTACAGACATAAGTTAAACAAGTCTGCCTTAAGAAGGCAAACACAAAAGCAACAATGATAGAAGAGGCAAGGCCTCCTTCCTGGGACCTCCTAACTACTCCTGGTCATCGGCGGTCTGGTAGTAGGCTCCAATGGGGTAGTAGTAGTTGACGGGGGTGGCATCCGACTCCTGGGATCCACCATCTGATCGCAACAACCGGGTGTAGGGGAAATAGGTAGCAAAGCAACCATGAGTTCTCATCCAAAGTACTCGCAAGACTTACAATATAACTATACTAAGTATGCATCAGTATAAAAGGAATGAGCTGTATCTGTGGACTGAACTGTGAAATGCCAAAGGAGAAGGGAAAGCCTAGCCTATCGAAGACTATCATATTCAAGCAGCTCCATGCATATTGCAGCATGTAGAAGAGTGAGGAATAGCATTTTAACATTTAACAAGCATGTTGTAATAATAATGCCCAGAGGTCCTTCCTCGACTCCCCCGTGAGAAAGCAATCCCGGAGCCAACATATCCGTCACATATCTCAAGTATCCATTTCTAGTTGTAATAGATCAGGATACCATTTCGAGCATCCATTACCATGGACACGGTATTCGAATAAATAACTTCCCTGCAGGGGTGCACCACATTACCCAACATGCTTGATTACTTTGGCCAGACACACCTTTCTGGGTCAATGCCCGGCCTCGGAAGATCAACACGTCGCATCCCTACCTACACTCAGCAGAGAGGTCCCCACCGGTCTACATCCTAAGCACTCTGGGGTCTTGGGCCCATCGCCCATTGCACTCCGGGTCATTGTGCACCGAGCCGGGACGAGCACCACCTCATCCTGGATGGCACTGGCCCGACAGGCCCACAATGCTGAACTGGACGTCTGACAAAGCTTTTGCTGATACTACGACGCTGATTTCCCATAACTGTTCCCGTGTGGTGGTTAGTGCGTAGGCCAGTGTCCAACTCAGAACAAATACCCAAACCCTTAGTGTATTAGGATCTCGTGGAGACGAGCAGAGACTCACGATAATGTGACCCCATCGCCCTGTCTCGAGGAAATACGGCAACGGCCAAGCCCAGCCCTCTCTCTCTCTAGGGAGGTTTACCTGCCTGGCCGTGCCTCGTAATTATCTCGTGGGTGCTCTCCGGGCCCTCTCGACTTTCACATCAACTTAGGTCCACCTCTACCGGGATGGTACCGCATGTCCCTTTAGTCCTGTAGTAATAGTGCATGGGGGCTATAGGTAAAGGTAACTGTGTGCCGTAACATCAAGGGGGAAACCCGAGGAATCACCCTCGATGGAATCCACCTGATGTAATCGTCAAGGTGAACTTAGGATGAATCACCCTCGAGGTTCACACTTGAGGTGTTGCACGACAGAGTCATGCCGGGAGTGGTGAAGGAGGAATCACCCTCGTTGACCACGACCAAATAGCTACCATACAAAGTTATCATCAGGAGTGCGTTACGAGGTATCACCCTCGACACTCGATATTAGCTCTGCAGAGTCGAGCAACAAGGGGAGTGTGATGTGATGTGCCGGGCCCTGGACGTCGATCATGTTGATCGAGTCATCGGTCATCAAGCCGAGGCAACTAGTACAAGGTGAGGGGTCATTGATGGATCACTAACCGACCTATACTAAGCAGTTTAGGATAAGAAGGTAAGGTATAGTGAGGAGGTTACAAAAGCAGGCTATGCATCAGAATAGGAGCAATCAATTACAGTAGAAAAATCTAATGCAAGCATGAGAGAGAATGGAATGGGCGATATCAGAATGATCAATAGTTGCTCAGACGAGAAGGAGGGGTCGTCGGTGACGTAGTCGAACATAGGGGCATCAACAGCGGTCTCGGGGTCTACCGAAGAAGAAGAGGGGGAGGAAGCAGTAAATACAAAGCACACAGATGCATTACTAAGCATGACATGACGATATGTGGTGCTAGGGGTGTTCTAACGCAGGGCTACACGATACCGGCCACGGGGGAAAACATCCGGGGGTGTATCCCTGGTATTCGGCATTTTCAGACAAATGAACCGGAGGGGGAAGCTTGCATGTTCTCTATGCTAGGTATGTGCGGGAGACGAACGGACTACGTATTCGGATTCGTCACATTTTTCTAAGCAACTTTCATGTATAAAACTTTTTCATCCGAGTTACAGATTATTTTCTAAGAATTATTAAAGTTATAGCAATTTCCTAAAATTATTATTAAATCTAAAATGGGGTTATTGCACCAGCATGACATCATCATGACATCATGAGTCAACAGAGATTTTGACTTGGTCTAACTAACGTGCGGGGCCCAGTGTCATAGACTATTTATTTAATTAACAGTTAATTAGCTAATCTAAACAAATTATTTAGGTTAGATTAATTAAGTTTAATAATTTAAGTTAATTAATCATTTAATTAATAAATTAATTTTATTAATATTATTTTTATACATATTTTATAAAGCTCTTTTTTAAAGGGGGCGGGCCAAGTGGTTAGTGGCCCACTAGGGCCTTAGCGGGCAACGGGCAGCGGGCGTGGGCGTAACGGGCGCAGCCTGCCCGGGGCGAGGCCGTGGCCACGGCAGGTGATACGTTCATTTTGCATCATGTTTTCCTACTATTATTTATAATGCTTTTATGCATAATATTGCTTTTTGGAGTAATTCTAATGCCTTTTCCCTCATAATATGCAAGGTTCACACAAAGAGGGAGAATTCCGGCAACTCGAAATCTGGACCTAAAAAGCTACGTAAGGCTACCTATTCTGCACAACTCCAAATGAGCAGAAACTTCACAAGGAATTTTTTGGAATAAATAAGAATTATTGGAGCAAATAACTACCAGAGGGGGCCCACCAGCCGGGCACAACCCACCTGGGCGTGCCAGGGAGCCCAGGCGCGACCTAGTGGGTTATGCCCTCCTTGGCCCACCTTCGGTGCCCATCTTCTGGTATATAAGTCATTTTGACCTAGAAAAAAATAAGGGGAGGACTTTTGGGACGAAGCGCCCCCGTCTCGAGGCGGAACTTGGGCAGGAGCACTTTTGCCCTCCGGCGGAGCGATTCCGCCGGGGGAACTTCCCTCCCGGAGGGGGAACCATCGTCATCATCATCACCAACAACTCTCCCATCTTCGGGAGGGCGATCTCCATCAACATCTTCAACAGCACCATCTCCTCTCAAACCCTAGTTCATCTCTTGTGTTCAATCTTTGTATCGGAACTATAGATTGGTGCTTGTGGGTGACTAGTAGTGTTGATTACATCTTGTAGTTGATTACTATATGGTTTATTTGGTGGAGGATTATATTTTCAGATCCATTACGCTATTTAATACCCCTCAGATCATGAGTATGATTATCATTTGTGAGTAGTTACTTTTATTCTTGAGGTCACGGGAGAAATCTTGTTGCAAGTAATCATGTGAACTTGATATGTGTTTGATATTTTGATGATATGTATGTTGTGATTCCCTTAGTGGTGTCATGTGAACGTCGACTACATGACACTTCACCATACTTGGGCCTAAGGGAATGAATTGTGGAGTACTTATTTGATGATGGGTTGCGAGAGTGACAGAATCCTAAACCCTAGTTTATGTGCAATTCTGTAAGGGCCTGATTTGGATCCAAAAGTTTAATGCTATGGTTAGATTTATTCTTAATACTTTTCTCGTAGTTGCGGATGCTTGCGAGGGGGTTAATCATAAGTAGGAGGTTTGTTCAAATAAGAACAGCACCTAAGCACGAATCCACCCACATATCAAATTATCAAAGTAGCGAACACAAATCAAACCAACATGATGAAAGTGACTAGATGAAATTCCCATGTACCCTCAAGAACGCTTTGCTTATCATAAGAGACCGTTTTGGCCTGTCCTTTGCCTCAAAAGTATTGGGCTACCTTGCTGCACTTTTGTTACTGTTACCGTTACTTTGTTCGTTACAAATTACCTTGATATCAAACTACTCATTACTTACAATTTCAGTGCTTGCAGACATTACCTTGCTGAAAACCACTTGTCATTTCCTTCCGCTCCTCGTTGGGTTCGACACTCTTACTCATCGAAAGGACTACGATTGATCCCCTATGAGGGAGTCCTAGATTATGGGGTCCTCGGGCGTCCGGGCTGTGTAGCATGGGCCGGACTGATGGGCCATGAAGATACAAGATAGTAGGCCTTCCCCCGTGTCCGGTTGGGACTCTCCTGTGCGTGATTGACAATCTTGACGTTCAGATGTGTAGTTTCCTTCCTCTGTAAACTGACTTTGTATAACCCTAGGCCCCTCCGATGTCTACATAAACCGGAGGGTTTTGTCCATAGAGGCTATCACAAATCATATAGGCTAGACATCTAGGGTTAGCCATTATGATCTCGAGGTAGATCGACTCTTGTAACCCCTATACTCATCAAAGTCAATCTAGCAGGAAGTAGGTTATTACTGATACGTCTCCGTCGTATCTATAATTTTTTATTGTTCCATGCTAATATTATTCAACTTTCATATACTTTTTGGCAACTTTTTATACTATTTTTGGGACTAACATATTGATCCAGTGCCTAGTGTCGGTTCACATGCATTTGCATGTTTTGGTTTTAGCATATCCATATCAAACGGAGTCCAAACGGGATAAAAACGGACGGAGCTTATTTTTGGAATATTTGGAAAATCTGGGAGAAAGATCAACGCGAAACGGTTTCGAGGTGGCCACGAGGCAGGGGCACACGCCCGTACCAGGAGGGCGCGCCCCCCACCCTCGTGGGGCACCCATAAGGCTGTTGATGCCCTTCTTTTGCCGCAAGAAAACTATTTTTGGAAAAAATCACGGCGAAGGTTTCAGGACAATCGGAGTTGCAGATCTCCATATATACACGAAACGGTGAAACAGGGCTAGAAGAGAACGCAGAAACAAAGAGAAACAGAGAGATAGATCCAATCTCGGAGGGGCTCTCGCCCCTCCCACGCCATGGAGGCCAAGGACCAGAGGGGAAACCCTTCTCCCATCTAGGGAGGAGGTCAACGAAGAAGAAGACGAAGGGCCCCTCTCCCTTCTCTTCCGGTGGCGGAGCATACCGTGGCCATCATCATCATCACCACGATCTACACCAACACCTCCGCCATCTTCACCAACATCTCCATCACCTTCCCCCCTCTATCTACAGTGGTCCACTCTCCCGCAACCCGTTGTACCCTCTACTTGAACATGGTGCTTTATGTTTCATATTATTATCCAATGATGTGTTGCCATCCTATGATGTCTGAGTAGATTTTCGTTGTTCTATCGGTGGTTGATGAATTGCTATGAAAACCCTAAGAAACACCTTCCCTACCAATGCTTGTTTAGTGATAATGGAATCGTATCTTCATATGCTAAGGGTGTTTATAATTACTATGATGTTCAACAAATTGAAGAATTTGTTGCATTTAAGGGTGCTTATGAAATTGCTTCTTTGATTGAAAAGTATGATGCTACTCTCTACAAATCTGAAAATTTTGCCATACTTGAATATTGCTATGATAATTATGCTTCTAATGCCTATGTTAAACTATATATTGAGGCTTACCCCGCTGTCCAAGAAGAGACTAATATTTTGCAGGAAGCTATGGAAGAAGAAATTGATGAAACAGTGAGCTCATTGGATGAAAAAGATGATGAGGAGAGCGAAGAACAAAAGGAGGAAGAGCGGATTAGCTATCCGTGCCCACCTTCTAATGAGAGTAACTCTTCAACTCATACATTGTTTAATTCCCCTTCGTGCTTACCGAAGGATGATTGCTATGATGACTGCTATGATCCCGTTGATTCTCTTGAAATATCCCTTTTTGATGATTCTTGCTATGCTTGTGGCCAAGATGCCAATATGAATTATGCTTATGGAGATGAACTTTCTATAGTTCCTTATGTTAAACATGAAATTGTTTCTATTGCACCCACGCATGATAGTCCTATTATCTTTTTGAATTCTCCAAACTACACTATATCGGAGAAGTTTGCTTTTATTAAGGATTATATTGATGGGTTGCCTTTTACCGTTGCACATGATGATTTTGATAGATATAATATGCATGTGCTTGCTGCTCTTACTTGCAATTATTATGAGAGAGGAACTATATCTCCACCTCTCTATGTTTCCAATACAATAAAATTGCAAGAAACTGTTTATACTATGCATTGGCCTTTACTATGTGTGCATGAATTGTTCTTTTATGACATGCCGATGCATAGGAAGAGAGTTAGACTTCGTCATTACTTGATATATGTTACTTTGTGCTCACTACTAAATTACAAGTCATTGTTAATTAAAATTGGCTTTGATATACCTTGGGATCCGGGTGGATTCATTACTTGAGCACTAAATGTCTAGCTTAATGGATTTAAAGAAAGCGCTGCCAGGGAGACAACCCGGAAGTTTTAGAGAGTCATTTATTTCTGTTGAGTGCTTTCATATAGTTTAAAAACAACAAAAATAAAGAGGGGAACCCAAAACTTTTTCAAAAAGGAAAGTGAAAGTTAGAGAGACAAGCATTGTTGAAGTGGGAGCTAGCCTTGAACTTTGTTCATGCTCACGGCAACTTTGTGAATCTTGATTACAGAAACTTTTCAAAAAAAATAAATATCCCCTTGTACAATTCCATTGTATTATAAAAATAATGTGCCGAGGTTTGCCTTTAGGATGTTTACAATGCTTGTTGGTATGTGCGGTGCAGGACAGAAACTTTGGCTGTAGTGCGTGAATTTTAATTTTTTTACTGGAAAGTCAAATGGTTCTGATTATTTTTGCACTGTATTTCTGTACAAATTGTTTATTTTTCCTAATTTGGGCGGAATTTTTCAAGTATGAGAAGTATGGTGAATGTCCAGATTATTACAGACTGTTCTGTTTTAGACAGATTCTATTTTTGATGCATAGTTTGCTTGTTTTAATGAAACTATCAATTTATATCAGTGGATTAAGCCATGAAAAAGTTATATTACAGTAGACACAATGCAAAAACAAATTATGAATTGGTTTGTAACAGTATTTAGAGTAGTGATTTGCTTTATTATACTAACGGATCTTACCGAGTTTTATGTTGAAGTTTTGAGTGGATGAAGTGTTCGATGATTGAGAAGGTTTCGATGTGAGAAGAAGGAAGAGAGGCAAGAGCTCAAGCTTGGGGATGCCCGAGGCACCCCAAGTAAATATTCAAGGAGACTCAAGCGTCTAAGCTTGGGGATGCTGGGAAGGCATCCCCTCTTTCTTCAACAAATATCAGTATGTTTTCGGATTCGTTTCGTTCATGCGATATGTGCAAATCTTGGAGCGTCTTTTTCTTTAGTTTTCACTTTCCTTTTATGCACCATGCTGGTATGAGATAGTCGTTGGTTGATTTATAGAATGCTCTTTGCACTTCACTTATATCTTTTGAGTATGGCTTTATAGAATGCTTCATGTGCTTCACTTATATCATTTGAAGTTTGGATTGCTGTTTCTCTTTACTTAGACAACCGCCATTTGTAGAATGCTCTTTTGCTTCACTTATATTTGTTAGAGCGTGGGCATATCTTTTGTAGAAAGAATTAAACTCTCTTGCTTCACTTATATCTATTTAGAGAGATGACTGGAACTGGTCATTCACATGGTTAGTCATAAAACCCTACATAAAACTTGTAGATCACTGAATATGATATGTTTGATTCCTTGCAATAGTTTTGCGATATAAGGATGGTGATATTAGAGTCATGCTAGTGAGTAATTGTGAAATTGAGAAATACTTGTGTTGAGGTTTGCAAGTCCCGTAGCATGCACGTATGGTGAACCGTTATGTAACGAAGTTGGAGCATGAGGTGTTCTTTGATTGCTTTCCTTATGAGTGGCAGTCGGGGACGAGCGATGGTCTTTTCCTACCAATCTATCCCCCTAGGAGCATGCGCGTAGTACTTTGTTTAGATGACTAATAGATTTTGCAATAAGTATGTGAGTTCTTTATGACTAATGTTGAGTCCATGTATTATACGCACTCTCACCCTTCCATCATTGCTAGCCTCTTTGGTACCGTGCATTGCCCTTTCTCACCTCGAGAGTTGGTGCAAACTTCGGCGGTGCATCCAAACCCCGTGATACGATACGCTTTATCACACATAAGCCTCATTATATCTTCCTCAAAACAGCCACCATACCTACCTATCATGGCATTTCCATAGCCATTCCGAGATATATTGCCATGCAACTTCCATCATCATCATATACATGACTTGAGCATTCATTGTCATATTGCTTTGCATGATCGTAAGATAGCTAGCATGATGTTTTTTTTGATGTCATTGCTATGCTAGATCATTGCACATCCTGGTACACCGCCGGAGGCATTCATATAGAGTCATATCTTTGTTCTAGATATCGAGTTGTAATATTGAGTTGTAAGTAAATAAAAGTGTGATGATCATCATTATTAGAGCATTGCCCCAGTGAGGAAAGGATGATGGAGACTATGATTCCCCCACAAGTCGGGATGAGACTCCGGACGAAAAAAAAAGAAGAGAAAGGCCAAAAAAGAGAAGGCCCAAAAAAAGAAAGAAAGAAAAAAATGAGAGAAAAAGAGAGAAGGGGCAATGTTACTATCCTTTTACCACACTTGTGCTTCAAAGTAGCACCATGTTCTTCATATAGAGAGTCTCTTAAGTTATCACTTTCATATACTAGTGGGAATTTTCATTATAGAACTTGGCTTGTATATTCCAATGATGGGCTTCCTCAAATGCCCTAGGTCTTCATGAGCAAGCAAGTTGGATGCACACCCACTTAGTTTCAGTTTGAGCTTTCATACACTTATAGCTCTAGTGCATCCGTTGCATGGCAATCCCTACTCCTCACATTGATATCTATTAATGGGCATCTCCATAGCCCGTTGATACGTCTAGTTGATGTGAGACTTTCTCCTTTTTGTCTTCTCCACATAACCCCATCATCATATTCTATTCCACCTATAGTGCTATGTCCATGGCTCACGCTCATGTATTACGTGAAAGTTGAAAAGGTTTGAGAAACGTCAAAGGTATGAAACAATTGCTTGGCTTGTCATTGGGGTTGTGCATGATGTGAATATTTTGTGTGGTGAAGATGGAGCATAGCCAGACTATATGATTTTGTAGGGATGAGCTTTCTTTGGCTATGTTATTTCAACAAGACATAATTGCTTGGTTGGTATGCTTGAAGTATTATTTTTTTATGTCAAACGATAGACTATTGCCTTGAATCACTCGTGTCTTAATATTCATGCCATGATTAGATACATGATCAAGATTATGCTAGGTAGCATTCCACAACAAAAATTATCTTTTTTATCATTTACCTACTCGAGGACGAGCAGGAATTAAGCTTGGGGATCTTGATACGTCTCCGTCGTATCTATAATTTTTCTTGTTCCATGCCAATATTATTCAACTTTCATATAATTTTTGGCAACTTTTTATAC
This sequence comes from Aegilops bicornis, assembly GCA_021605145.1. NCBI lineage: Eukaryota > Viridiplantae > Streptophyta > Magnoliopsida > Poales > Poaceae > Aegilops > Aegilops bicornis. The sequence continues at coordinate 317,534,889 of CM038675.1, forward strand.
TATTTTTGGGACTAACATATTGATCCAAAGGCCCGATGTCGGTTCACTCGCATTTGCATGTTTTTGGTTTCGCAGAATATCCATATCAAACGGAGTCCAAAGCGGGATAAAAACGGACGGAGCTTATTTTTGGAATATTTGGAAAATCTGGGAGAAAGATCAACGCGAAACGTTTTCCGAGGTGGCCACGAGGCAGGGCACACGCCCGTACCAGGAGGGCACGCCCCCCACCCTCGTGGGCCACCCGTAAGGCGGTTGATGCCCTTCTTTTGCCGCAAGAAAGCTAATTTTTGGAAAAAAATCACGGCGAAGGTTTCAGGCCAATCGGAGTTACGGATCTCCATATATACACGAAACGGTGAAACAGGGCTAGAAGAGAACGCAGAAACAGAGAAAGCAGAGATAGATCCAATCTCGGAGGGGCTCTCGCCCCTCCCACGCCATGGAGGCCAAGGACCAGAGGGGAAACCCTTCTCCCATCTAGGGAGGAGGTCAATGAAGAAGAAGACGAAGGGCCCCCTCTCCCCTTCTCTTCCGGTGGCGCCGGAACGCCACCGTGGCCATCATCATCATCACCACGATCTACACCAACACCTCCGCCATCTTCACCAACATCTCCATCACCTTCCCCCCTCTATCTACAGTGGTCCACTCTCCCGCAACCCGTTGTACCCTCTACTTGAACATGGTGCTTTATGTTTCATATTATTATCCAATGATGTGTTGCCATCCTATGATGTCTGAGTAGATTTTCGTTGTTCTATCGGTGGTTGATGAATTGCTATGATTGATTTAATTTGCTTGTGATTATGTTGCAGTCCTTTGGTGCCCATCATATGAGCGCGCACGTGGATCACACCATAGGGTTAGTTGTATGTTGATAGGACTATGTATTGGAGGGGAAGAGTGACAGAAGCTTCAACCTAGCATAGAAATTGATGCATACGGGATTGAAGGGGACCAATATATCTTAATGCTATGGTTGGGTTTTACCTTAATGAATGTTAGTAGTTGCGGATGCTTGCTAATAGTTCCAATCATAAGTGCATAGAATTCCAAGTCAGGGATGACATGCTAGCAGTGGCCTCTCCCACATAACACTTGCTATCGGTGTAGTAAAGTAGTCAATTGCTTAAGGGACAATTTCGCAACTCCTACCACCACTTTTCCACACTCGCCATATTTACTTTAGTTGTGTTTTTATCTAAGCAGCCCCTAGCTTTTATTTTCACGTTCTTTATTTTCTTGCAAGCCTATCCAAAAACACCTAAGTACTTCTAGTTTCATACTTGTTTCCGGTGAAGTGAACGTCAAGCGTGCGTAGAGTTGTATCGGTGGTCGATAGAACTTGAGGGAATATTTGTTCTACCTTTAGCTCCTCATTGGGTTCGACACTCTTACTTGTCGAAAGAGGCTACAATTGATCCCCTATACTTGTGGGTTATCAATTACCTCCATCAAGAGGGCCTGAACCTGGGTAAACATCATGTCCCCTTTGTCTCCTATTACACTCGATCCTCAGACGCACAATTCAGGACCCACTACCCGAGATCGGCCGGTTTTGACACCGACATTGGTGCTTTCATTGAGAGTTCCACCATGTCTCGACAGCGGGATCGATGGCTCGCCTTGTCATTAAAGACAACATTACCTCTGGAGGGGCCCTAGCTCCAGGACCGGTCCTCTAGCTCGGTGGTTTCACCATAGGCGCCCACGCAGCCTTTAAGCCAAAGGCAGCCCTCAAGATCGCTAAACATCGTCTTTGCATCGGCCATGAACACCCTGAAAAGATGGATCCGACGGATGTCTCGTCCTTAAACAAGCTACTAGATCGCATCGCCGCCCTGGGAGTTGCAACAGACTATGATCGGATTGGTCTTAAACCCAATCAGAGGGAAATCAGGTCCACGCCGATCACCCATCTGGTAGCGGTCGTGGAGGAACAAGCCGGGAATACGTCTCCCCCTAAGTTAAGAACAAGTTGTGTTCGGATTTCCGAGTCCTGCGAGCCGGATACCCGTCTTCGGGAAGGGACCTCATGTCCTCCAAACACAGAACCAGGCATTGAGCCCAAAGGCCACCAGGACACTCCGGATCCTGGGTCAGTGACCTCGCAAATTCTTCAAACTCCGGATACAATAGTGGACCAGGGTTCGTATTTTCACCCGCCCACCCACCACAAGCAATATTCCCCATGTAATTCAGGTCCTACAGATGTATGCAACCTAATGTATATACGGCAGCAACCTGAGGAAATGGTCCATCACTTTTGGGCCAGATTCCTCCTTGTTAAAAAAAGATCAAGGATTGCTGCGATGATTTATGCGCCAAGATTCTCGTCATGAATCAGACGTATGAGGGAATCCTTAACGTCCTCAACCGCCGCCGCATACTGCACTTTGCAGATCTTGCACACATCATACAGAAGTACAACGCAATGGAAAGCGCCTGGAAGGCCCAGACAGCTCGGTGGGACCATCCTGCCTTCAAGCAACCCACCGGATGGACAAAAAGGTGGTACCCTTATGAGGCACATGATCATCATCTCATGGATAAAAAATCAAGCCCTTCACGGGACAAAGAACTATCCTTGATGACCTGCTCGACAAACCCTGTCAGATATATACGACACCGAATACCGAACCAACACATAGCCTCCGGACATGTTGGGTACTCCGGCAGGTAGCTAAGAGCGGCGAGGCCATCCTCATCAACATTACCCCAGAGAGGCACTCTTCGGAGGATTCCGATCTCAATGTTTCTATGATCTTCGAGACCTTTTCTTCTAACGACCGGTGCAAAAGGGCATTACACGACCTTGCCGAAGTCAACCAGGTAGCCGCAATAAGTCCTTGGAACGACTAATCGCTCTCTGACTAAAGCGCCAGAAAAGCTCCTGTCTGCTAGGACTACGTCGGTATTTCCCCAAAGAGGAAGGGATGATGCAGCACAACGACGGTAGGTATTTCCCCCAGTGAAGAAACCAAGGTTATCGAACTAGTAGGAGAACCAAGCAACACAACGTAAACATCACCTGCACACAAATAACAACACTTCGAAACCCGACGTGTTAAAGGGTTGTCAATCCCTTTCGGGTAACGATGCCAGAAATTAGTAATAGATTGAAATAATAGATCGCAAATAAAATAAAGTGCAGCAAATTATTTTTGTATTTTTGGTTTAATAGATCTGAATAAATATGCAAAGGAAAAGTATATGGCAAGCAAATATATGAGGAAGAAGACCCAGGGGCCTTGGGTTCCACTAGTGGCTTCTCTCGAGAAAGATAGCAAACGGTGGGTAAACCAATTACTGTTGGGTAATTGATAGAAATTCAAATAATTATGACGATATACAGGCAATGATCATTACATAGGCATCACGTCCAAGATTAGTAGACCGACTCCTACCAGCATCTACTACTATTACTCCACACATCGACCGCTATCCAACATGCATCTAGTGTATTAAGTTCATGGAAAAACGGAGTAATGCAATAAGAACGATGACATGATGTAGACAAGATCCGGTTATATATTGCGTAGATATAGATCCCGTCTTTTTATTCTTAGTAGCAACGATACATACGTGTTGTTTTCCTTTCTGTCCCTGGGATCAAGCACCGTAAGATCGAACCCACTACTGGACACCTCTTCCCATTGCAAGATAAATAGATCAAGTTGGCCAAACAAAACCCAAATATCGGAGAAGAAATACGAGGCTATAAGAGATCATGCATATAAGAGATCAAAGAAACTCGAATAACATTCATGGATATAAAAAGAAATAACTGATCATAAACTGGAAGTTCATCAGATCCCAACAAACACACCGCAAAAGAGTTACATCATATGGATCTCCAAGAGACCATTGTATTGAGAATTCAGCGAGAGAGAGAAAGCCATCTAGCTACTAACTACGGACCTGAAGGTCTACAAAGAACTACTCACGCATCATCGGAGAGGCACCAATGGAGGTGGTGAACCCCGTCCGAGATGGTGTCTAGATTGGATTTGGTGGTTCTGGACTCTGCGGTGGTTAGATGAATATTTTGTCGACTCTCCTAGGGTTCTAGTATTTTTGGGTTATTTATGGAGAAAAGAGGTGGTCCAGGGGGGCACCCGAGGTGGGCACAACCCACCAGGGCGCGCCTAGGCCTCCTGGCACGCCCTGGTGGGTTGTCCCCTCCTCGGGACTCCCCAGGTGCAACTAGGGCCCAATGTGTTCCTTCTGGCCCACAAAAAATTATCGTGGAGTTTCGTGGCATTTGGACTTCGTCTGATATTGATTTCATGTGATGTAAAAAACATGGAAAAAACAGCAACTGACACTTGGCACTATGTCAGTAGGTAAGTACCAAAAATGATATAAAATGACTATAAAATGATTATAAAACATCCAAGATTGATAATAAAACAGCATGGAACAAACAAAAATTATAGATACGTTGGAGACGTATCATCATCCCCAAGCTTAACTCCTGCTCGTCCTCGAGTAGGTAAGTGATAAAAACAGAGTTTGTGATGTGGAGTGTTGTTTATCATGTCATATCATATTCTTTTCTTTATAGCATGGACATTTGGACTTTTATGTGATTCAAAGCAATAGTCTAGTTTTGACATAATAATTTAGATACTCAGGCATATCAACAGGCAACCATGTCTTTCAAAATATCAACACTAAAATAAGTTATCCCTAGCCCATCATGCTCAAACATTGATCCATTCTTGAAACACACTCGAATATTAGCTACACCCAATACTTAAGTACGGTCAGATTGTCTCCTAGTTGGTGCTTTTTATGAGAGAAGATGGAGACTCAATATAAAAATAAAAATTGCAGAAAGTATAAGAGAGGCCCTTCGCGGAGGGAAGTAGGGATTTGTAGAGGTGCCAGAGCTCAAAGCGAAAAAATTAGATATAAAAACATTTTGGGAGGTGTATCCATCCCACCAACGAAAACGACTCAGAGTTCCGAACACTTTCCATGCTGGATATGCCATAGGCGGTTCCCAAACAGAAAATAAAGTTTATTCCCTTTTCCACCATTCTTTCACTTTCCATGGCTAGCCGTATCCACGGTTGCCCTCCATACCAACACTTTCCAAGGAATTAATTATTTGACAACATAAAGTAAATTCATTTTTGCATTTCGGGACTGGGCATCACTAAAACATTTGCCTTACTCTCGTGCAATGACAAGTGAATAAACACTCATCGTGAGAATAACACATCCAACATGGAAAATATTAGCCACCCGTTACTGCTCATGAATGAAACAAACACACAAAAGAGAAGTTTATTTTGAAAATTAGAGATGGCACATGCAAATTTGCTTAGAACAACAAAAGAATACAACATATAGGTAGATATAGTGGACTCATGTGGCAAACCTAGTTTAAAGGATTTTGGATGCACAAGTAGAGATCATACTTAGTGCAAAATAAAGGCTAGCACAAAGATTGAGAAGCGACCAACCAAGAAACGAATAATCTCATAAGAAAGCATTAAGCATAATTAACACCGAATAATGCACCACAAGTAGGATATAATTTTTATTGCATGACTATTTACTTTCATGCATGCATAGGGAATCACAAACCTTAACACCAATATTCTTACTAGAGCACAATTACTGATCAACATAACTCACATATCACATCATCATATCTCAAAACTATTACTAAGAATCAAGTTTATTTGGTCCAATGAAATTCTGACATTTTTTTCTTTTCTTTTTCTTTATCCTTCTTGAATATCTATCATTTTGGGACTAATTTTCATGTGTTGCTTTTCATAAGCTCAAACAAATATAAGTGAAGATCATGCGCATAACAAATTTTCTTTCTCTCAAAATAATTTAAGTGAAGCAAGAGAGAATTTCTTGAAAATTTTACTAACTCTCAAATAAATATAAGTGAAGCAAGAGTGTATTTCTTCAAAAATACTAAGCACACCGTGCTCAAAAAGATATAAGTGAAGCACTAGCGCAAGTCCTAGCTCATAAAAGATTTAAGTGAGGCATAGAGAGCAATTCTAACAAGTCATGATATAATTTTGGATCTCTCAAATAGGTGTGTACAGCAAGGATTGATGACTTAAAACACAAAATAAAACAAGCAAAGACTTATGTCATACAAGACGCTCCAAGCAAAACACATATCATGCGACGAATAAAAATATAACCTCGAGTAAAATACCGATGGTCGTTAGAAGAAAGAGGGGATGCCACTCGGGGGCATCCCGAAGCTTAGTTGGTTGCTCATTATTGGATAATAGCTTGGGATGCCGGGGCATCCCCAAGCTTAGGCTCTTCTATCCTTCTTTCATCCATCGTAAGATAACCCAAAACTTGAAAAGTTCAATCACACAAAACTCAACAAAACCTTCGTGAGATCCGTTAGTGTAAGAAAAATAAATCACTACTATAAGTGTTGTATCGAACCAATTCATATTTTGTTTTTGTGTTATATATACTGAATTCCAACTTTTCTATGGCAAAAACTCATCAAACAAAACCATAGAGCCATCAAAATAAGCACACAACACAAAGAAAACAGAATCTGTCAAAACAGAACAGTCTGTAGTAATCTGACTTTTGCGAATACTTATGGAACTCCAAAAATTCTACCAAATTAGGAAGACCATGGTAATTTGTATGTTAATCTTCTGCAAAAAGAATCAGGGCAAAACACTTTTCTGTGATTTATGAAAATTATTTTCGTGAGCGCAAAGTTTTTGTCTTTTTCAGAATGATAAAACAATTATCACCCAAGAAGATCCTAAAGGCTTTACTTGGCACAAGCACTAATTAAAACACAAAAAACACAATCATACCAGTAGCATAATTGTGCTAACACACAATAACAGAAAGAAAAATGCAAAAATAAAATTTATTCATTGGGTTGCCTCCCATCGAGCGCTATAGTTTTACGCCCTTAGCTAGGCATAATATTTCAACGATGCTCACACAAAAGATAATAATTGAAACACGAAGAGAGCATCATGAAACATGTGACAAACACATTTAAGTTTAACATACTTCCTGTGCATAGGAATTTTATAGGAAAACAAATTGTTAAAACAAGAAATATCTAGCATATGCAAATGAGAGGAATAAAACATTGACAATCTCAACTCAACGTGAGGAAATTTAATAACATGAAAATTTCTACAACCATGTTTTCCTCTCTCGTAATAATTATATGTAGGATCATAATCAAATTCAATAATATAGCTATCATATAATATTTTCTCTTTATGATCCATATGCTTGCAAAGTTGACACTCTTCCAAAATAGTGGGATTATCATTAAATAAAGTCATGACCTCTCCAAACCCACTTTTCTCAAATATTTCACAAGATTGAACACTCTCTGAGTATGTGGATTCTTATTTCCTAAAGTTGACACTCTTCCATACCCACTTTCGATATTATTGCAAACATATTCATCATGAGGCTTAAATAAATTTTCAAGATCATAAAAAGAATCACCCCAATCATGATCATTGCAACAAATAGTGGACATAACAAAATTAGCATCCCCAAGCTTGGGGTTTTGCATATTATTAGCACAATTGACATTAACAGAATTTATAGTAAAATCATTGCAATCATGCTTTTCATTCAAGGAGCTATCATGAATAACTTCATAAATTTCATCATCACAATTTTCAGATTCACGATTCTCAAGCAAAACTTCATAAAGATAATCTAGTGCACTCAAATCACTAGCAATGGGTTCATCATAATTGGATCTCTTGAAAAGATTAGCAAGTGGATGAGGATCCATATCTATAGATTTTTAGCAAGCGAAGATGCAAGAAAATAGAAAGCACATGGCAACACAAGCAAACATGAGACCTGACGAGAAAACGGCGAAAGAAAAAGAGGGCGGATAAAAATGGCAAATTTTTGTGAAGTGGGGGAGAGCAAAACGAGAGGCAAATGGCAAATAATGTAAATTGCGATGAGATGAGATTTGTGATTAGGAACCTGGTATATGTTGACGATCCTCCCCGGCAACAGCGCCAGAAATTCCTTTTGATCGCTCTCTGACTAAAGCGCCAGAAAAGCTCTTGAGTGCTAGGACTACGTCGGTCCCCAAAGAGGAAGGGATGATGCAGCACATCGACGGTAGGTATTTCCCTCAGTGAAGAAACCAAGGTTATCGAACCAGTAGGAGAACCAAGCAACACAACATAAACAGCACCTGCACACAAATAACAACAACTCGCAACCCGATGTGTTAAAGGGGTTGTCAATCCCTTTCGGGTAACGATGCCAGAAATTGGTAATAGATTGAAATAATAGATCGCAAATAAAATAAAGTGCAGCAAAGTATTTTTGTATTTTTTGGTTTAATAGATCTGAATAAAAATGCAAAGGAAAAGTAGACCGCAAGCAAATATATGAGGAAGAAGACCCGAGGGTCGTAGATTTCACTAGTGGCTTCTCTCAAGAAATATAGCAAACGGTAGGTAAACAAATTACTGTTGGGCAATTGATAGAACTTCAAATAATTATGATGATATCCAGGCAATGATCATTACATAGGCATCACGTCCAAGATTAGTAGACCGACTCCTGCCTGCATCAACTACTATTACTCCACACATAAATCGCTATCCAGCATGCATCTAGTGTATTAAGTTCATGGAAAAACGAAGTAATGCAATAAGAACGATGCGATGATGTAAACAAGACCCGTTTATCTATTGCGTAGATAAAGATCCTATCTTTTTATCCTTAGTAGCAACGATACATACATGTTGTTTCCCTTTCTGTCACTGGGATCAAGCACCGTAAGATCGAACCCACTACCGGGCACCTCTTCCCATTGCAAGATAAATAGATCAAGTTGGCCAAACAAAACCCAAATATTGGAGAAGAAATACGAGGCTATAAGAGATCAAAGAAACTCAAATAACTTTCATGGATATAAAAAGATATAACTAATCATAAACTCGAAGTTCATCAGATCCCAACAAACATACCACAAAAGAGTTACATCATATGGATCTCCAAGAGACCATTGTATTGAGAATTCAGAGAGAGAGAGAGAGAAAGCCATCTAGCTACTAACTACGGACCCAAAGGTCTACAAAGAACTACTCACGCATCATCGGAGAGGCACCAATGGAGGTGGTGAACCCCATCCGAGATGGTGTCTAGATTGGATCCGCTGGTTCTGTACTCTGCGGCGGCTGGATGAATATTTCGTCGACTCTCCTAGGGTTCTGGTATTTTTGGGGTATTTATAGAGCAAAGAGGCGGTCCGGGGGGCACCCGAGGTGGGCACAACCCATTAGGGCGCGCCTGGGCCTCCTGGGGCGCCCTGGTGGGTTGTCCCCTCCTCGGGACTCCCCCTAGGTGCAACCAGGACCCAATGTGTTCCTTCTGGCCCATAAAAAATCACCGTGGAGTTTCGTGGCATTTGGACTTCGTCTGGCATTGATTTCCTACAATGTAAAAAACATGGGAAAACAGCAACTAGCACTTGGCACTATGTCAATAGGTTAGTACCAAAAGATGGTATAAAATGATTATAAAACATGCAAGATTGATAATAGAACAGCATGGAACAATCAAATATTATAGATATGTTGGAGACGTATCAACGACATGGCGATAACTTTCACCACCGATGACAAGCCAAGGGCCAGATCAGTCCGAGCACCAGCCGCCTTGGTCTTAAACCCAATAGTGGATGCCTTTCGGTTCACCAAAGTGCTCATGGACGGCGGCAGCGGATTGAACCTCATCTACGAAGATATGCTCCAAACAATGCAGATGGACAAAAGCCACATTGAGTAAAGCAGCACCACTTTCCGATGCATCATCCCCAGCCGAGAAGCACGAAGCTCGGGGAAGATCAAGGTCAACGTCGTATCCGGCACGCCAGAGAACTACAGGTATGAAGAGTTGCTCTTCCACGTGGAACCATTTAGCAGCGGATATCACGCCCTGTTAGGACGAGACACATTCACACGCTTTCAAGCCATACCTCCTTACGGTGCATGAAGCTCAAAATGCCAGGGCCCAACAGAGTTATCACTATCACTAGTGATCCTGATATAGCACTCTGCGCCAAAACCAAAACTGCATCCCTGGCCCTTGAGGTGCTATCTGAGGCCCTCGCAGCCGAGGAACTTACTAATCTACACTCTACAGTGGACAAGGACGATGTAATCCTCGACAAGAGGCCGAAATACACTTCCTTCAAGCCAGCAGACGAAATAGTCAAATTTCAAGTACACCCAACGGATCCTAATAAAACAGCAGCCATTGAAGCACAGTTGGATCCAACGATCGCCGCCACTCTAAGAGTGTTCCTGCGCGAGAATTGTGACATCTTTGCGTGGCATCCTTCGGATATGCCAGGAATCCCACGCAGACTGGCTGAACACAGCCTCAACATATTAAAGGGGTTCAAGCCAGTCAAGTAAACGCTGTCGCGCTTTTCCGAACCCAAGCAACAAGCTATGTGGGAGGAGCTAGCCAAACTACTCGAAGCCAGGTTCATCAGAGAGATCAAACACCCGGACTGGCTAGCAAACCTGGTCATGGTGCCAAAGAAGGACAAATCCTGGCGCCTTTGTGTCGATTTCAAAGACCTCAACAAGACCTGCCCTAAGGATCCCTTCCCGCTGCCCCGCATTGACCAAATCATTAACACAACTGCAGGACACGATTCACTGTGCTTCCTCAAAGCATACTCCGGATACCATCAAATTAAGATGAAGGAATCCGACCAGGCCGCAACGGCATTCATTACTCCATACGGGCCTTTCTACTTCAAGACTATGCCTTTCAGACTCAAAAACGTTGGCGCCACTTACCAACGTATGATTCAAACATGCCTGGAAAAACAAATTGGCAAGACGGTGGAGGCATATGTAGATGATGTAGTCATCAAAGCTATACATGTCGAATCATTGGTGGACAACTTGTGCCTTACATTTGACAACATCCGAACATATGACATACGGCTCAATCCGGAAAAATGCGTTTTCGGCGTTCCAGCCGAAAAGTTGCTCAAGTTTGTTGTCTCTAATAGAGGAATCGAAGCAAACCCGGACAAAATCTGAGCCCTATCACAATTGGCGACACCAACAGACCTAAAGCAGGTCCAAAAAGTAGTTGGGTGTGTGGCAGTCTTGAGCCGCTTTATCTCTAGATTGGCAGAAAAGGCACTACCGCTTTATCGCCTGCTTTGACATACCGACCACTTTGAGTGGACGGATGCGCCAACAGCCGGGTTGAAAGAAATAAAATCTTTGTTAGCAAACAACCCAATCCTTGCCACACCAAACATCGGCGAGCCGATGCTGTTATACATATCTGCAACTCACCAGGTGGTGAGCGTTGTGCTCGTTGTCGAACGAGAGGAAGAGGGACGTAAATTCCCACTCCAAAAACCAATATACTATGTATCGGCAGTCCTCACACCAGGCAAATCCCGATACCCGCACTATCCAAAGATAGCGTACGCGGTCTTCATGGCATCCCGGAAGCTGCGGCACTACTTTCAAGAGTGCTCGATCACGGTGGCTTCTAAAGTACCACTTAACGACATCATAAACAATCGAGACGCCACCGACCGCATTGCTAAAATGGGCTATCGAGCTCTTACCATAAGAAATAACATACAAGCCACGCCGAGCTATTAAATCTCAGGTGTTGGTCGACTTTGTCGCCGAATGGACAGGAGCCGAACTCCCTAAAGAGTACATCACATATTGCAACTGGGTGATGTTATTCGACGGCTCCAAAATGTTAGCCGGATTGGGGGCTGGGGTCATCCTACCAACCCCTACAGGAGACACAGTCCGTTATGTATCACAAATCATGTATATGGACTCTAATAATGCGGCCGACTACGAGGCACTACTGCATGGTCTCTGGATGGCCGCTTCTATGGGAATACAACGCCTCGAGGTGCGTGGGGATTCGAACCTCACGATATCTTAAATAAATGGAGAATTAGATGCAAAAGATCCAAAGATGTCGGCCTATCGCAACGCCGTACTCAAAATATCAGCTCGGTTTGAGGGGCTCGAGTTCCATAATGTGGGTCGAGATAGTAATCAAGCAGGAGACATCCTTGCTCGAATGGGTGCTAAGAGCGACCCCGTACCGCCTAACACCTTTGTGGAAAGGCTCTTCAAGCCATCCGTGGTATGGCAGGACGAGAGCGAAAATATCAATCCAGCACCGATCACAACCCCAGATGCCGAACATGATTCGGATACCATCGGGGCTCAGGCACCGAACCAACGCCTTCCACCCATACAATCATGGCGGTAATCGCTCCATGGCCCGAACCCTTCTTAGCCTACCTCAATAGGCATAAGCTCCCCGATGATCGGAACGAGGCCCGTTGCATAGTCCGATGTTCTAAAGCCTACAAAGTTCACGAAGGAGAACTCTACAAGAAAAGCACTACTGGAGTCCTTCAAAGATGTATCTCCGAAGAGGAGGGGCGACAGCTCTTGACCGAAATACATGCTGGTCTCGGCGGCCATCACGCGCGCATCCCGGGCCCTCGTAAGCAAGGCCTTCCATACATGTTTTTTTGGCCCACGGCCCGAGCAGATGCACAGGCCCTTGTACAGCGCTCTGTCGGATGCCAGCTCTTTGCCAACCAAAGCTATATGCCGCCCACCGCCCTAAGAACAATCCCCATTACCTGGCCTTTCGCGGTCTGGGGCTAGACATGGTCGGACCCCTTAAAGGGGGAAGCCATAAGAAGAAATATTTACTAGTTATGGTGGATAAATTCACTAAGTGGATAGAGGCCAAACCATTAAAATGGCTGAAGCCGGACCAGTGATAGATTTTATCTCCGGTGTTGTACACTATTATGGTGTCCCACATAGCATTATTACTGACAAGGGTTCTAACTTCACGGCTGATGAGATGAAAAATTGGTGTGCTAACCTGGGTATCAAGCTCGATTACGCCTCCGTATACCACCCTCAAAAAACGGTAAGGTCAAACGGGCCAATGGCCTGATAATGAGTGGCATCAAACCCAGACTAGTGCGATCCCTAAAGGAGTCGGATAAACACAGGGTCGAGGAGCTCGACTCCGTACTCTAGGGGCTGCGGACCACGCCCAACCGCACGACCGAATACACACCATTCTTCATGGTGTACGGTGCAGAGGCTGTCTTGCCCTGCGATGTTATTCATGACTCACCTCGAGTGCGCATGTATGAAGAGAGATAGGCCGAGCTCGATCGATGGGACGACTTAGATGGCCTGGAGGAGGAGCGCGATGTCGCAAAAACCCGTTCGCATTCTATCAACAACAAGCTCGAATATACCAAAGCAGAGAAGTGTGGGCAAAGACTTACAACGTCGGTGAGCTTGTCTTACGCCACCCAGAGAAGAAAAAGGACAAACTCAAACCAAAATGGGAAGGTCCCTTCATAATAGATGAAGTTCTCACTTGGGTAGCTTACCGCCTTCGCAATGCATCGGATAATCGCTTAGAGACGAACCCTTGGAATGCTGCCTGGCTCCGAAGATTCTATGCATAAGCACGGCCATGCTTCTTATTCGTTCTTTTGTCTCCTTTTCATTTTTTTTCTTTTTCCGTTTTTATATATTTTCCATGGTGTGTTCGGATAAGCCGAACACTTGAGGGTACACATCCTTAAATGTACACACCCCACCATGACTGGGGGCTTCTGTAAGTAGAAGCTTATTATTATACCAAGCCTAGAGCTCACAATTTATGTTTCGTTCGTAGATATACATCCTTTTTGCCATTATATGCACCACTATGACTTAAGTTTTGGCCAAGTTGGGTTGCCTCGCTCCTATGCTTATGCCCTATGTTCCCGATTGTTCGGCTAGAGCATAAATGGAGCACCTCTGCGATTGTTACAACCGGGTTATCCGGACATGTACCTTAGACGGGTGAAGTCGAAAGATGGCGTTCTTAAGGGAATAATTGGTCGGCACTAAAACGACATATTGTTGCCGTATTGCAACTATTTTAAGCACTACGAGACAATTTTTTCTGTATTACGGACCACAAGCCCCGGCATGTGTAATCATAAAATGCCCACCCAAGGAAAGGAACTCTTAACGGAACTAATTTCCTTCGAAGATGTTTCTTACATACGTAATATAACATACATCCCGAATTTGAATTTTTTGTCTTTTTGTGCACAATGACTGGGTTGCATGGTTTTCGGATAGATACTTCCTTTTGTCTTAAGTATCCGGAAACACTCCACCATTTCAGTCCGGAGGTTAAAGCCGAAAGCCTGCGATGACAAAATCATTTGACATGTTCGGATCTAACCAAAGGTTGATCATAAATGTACATTGATACATCAAGTCAAAAACCTATTCCTTCTCTATTCCATCTATAAGGTTGTCTAATCTACAGTCTTCCTACGAATATTTCGCAGCGATCATTACTTGACAATATACCAAAATTAAAGGGATTTCCATCCCATCTGGTCCCTGTAGTCCTACTCGGGCCATATGATTCGGGTCCAATTTTGTGAAACGTGTCTTCACCATGGCCCAGGCTTCTTGTGCGCCTTCACGGCAGGCAGACGTCTTCCATAGCTCGAACCGGCGGCGGGCACCTTTGAATAAGTTTGCCAGGCCCTCCATACTTTCTGGAGGGGTTTCAGATGGCCATAACGCCTTCACCATACTCTTCATGCTTTCTGGGCCCGAGCATGCACGGCGGACAACTCCTTTAGCACGTCGCCTTGAAATCCGTATACTTCCTCTTCCGGTCGAGCAGTTAACATACTTGTAGCAACAAAGTCATGATATTTTGCATTATGGAATCAACATGCGCACCTATGGTGGTTCCGAATAAGAGGGGAAGACATACCGAACATGCCGCCCTTCAGCTTTTCATTTTCCTTCTGAACGACCGATAGATGAGCCTTCAAGCTCTCTATCTCTTCGGACTATTTGTCCTCTTCCTCCTCCAGTTTTTTCTCCCTAGATGCGCCTGTCGCAGTCTCCTTCAATTCCGCTATTTCGGCGGTGACCGCATTCAGCTCCGTCTGGTTTGTGTTCAGCTCTTGTGCTAGCATGGTGTTCTTTTCTTTCAGAACCTGCAAAATTATCGATCCTTAAATCGGTTTGCCTCCACGCTTCAAGTCTCGGGGGCTACTGGCATTTGACTATACAAATTTCATCAAATTTTACTTGTATATCCTTCGAGAACAGTTGAATGACTCCGGCAAGTCCGTGTCGAGCGGCTCGGAAATATGCATCCACCGAACTCAGTGCGGCAAACTCTTGTTCAGAAAAAGCCGGAGCACACATAGCCTCCTTTAATCGATGGTGATTCATCATGCTCTCCACTTCAGAATTCGTGACTGATACGTCATCCGAATCCTCTTGAGGAGGCGGAACATGCATTGCGTCAGCTCGCGTCCTAGTTGACGAATCCGACACCGGATTAGCAGACATTTGGCCAATAGGGCATTTTCCCACACTCTGGCGCGTACTCCTCCTAATGTCAAGGATAAAGAGGGAGCCTTTTAATAATCCAGACTCCTGCCTAGGCATGCATTAAGGCATATGTACCTCTTGGAAGCCTGTGAGTTCTCTGTAGTATTCCCGGTCCCTTTTCGTTTCGAACGATGGCCTTGTGTAGGGGCCGCCCTCGAGGAGGTATGGTCCCTAGAGTGCCGGTCCTGTTAAAATCTAGATCAATGCAATGGGTAGGGATACATTTAAGGATCTCCTTTTAAGAAGCCTCCGGATACTCACGATGCAGAAGTGGTAGAGGCGAGGGTAGTCGGTGATGATGGCCACTTTCGAACCGTCAAGGCTCGATTGATAGAATACCCCGTCGTCGAATTCTATATATATGTCTGGATCCTCGCGAAAGCCAGGATCCTCATGTCGATTATGATCCTCTGGCTAGGGAGCAGGGCATTGGATGTCTTCAGTCATCCTTCTCCATGACTATTGATGGCAACAACGAGCAAATTTGATTAGTGTCTGCAATGCAATAAAATAAGCACAGACGATCGAGATCTTAGCCATTCAATAGGGGTGTACATAGAATAAGCCTCCCGATAGTTTAACTGGAGAAAATCTTCTTTCTCGCCCTTATACAGATCAGCCAAAATTGAAGCCAGTTCGGCTGGGGTATCCGGACCCTTCCATCTGCAGCGGGACGCGTCGTCTTCTCCGTTATAGCACCATAAGGGAGTTACTCTGGATAGAAGAGGCTGAACACACCTCTTTATTGCAATAGCCATGACCTCGACTATCGAGAGCTCGGTATGGGCTAGCAACCTGACCTCGCTGATCAACCTCTTTATCTCCACACTGTCCTCTTCGTTGCGACTGCTGGGGGCCTTGATTAAGGCGCTTCCTTAAAGAACCTTTGGAAAGTTCAGGAGGCCACTACGAACTGGGTCCGGCAGTGGGACGTCGTCCACATAGAACCATTCCAAAGACCACTGTGGGTATACCTCTTTAGGTGTTCCTATGAGGTATCCAGATCCGGCTATACGCCATACTTTGGCACCGCCCACCTCAAATATAGAACCTCATCGATAGCGGGGAATGAGGCAGAAGAACTTCCTCCATAAATGGGCCACAATACCCAAAAATAGCTCGCAGAGGGCGACAAAGCCTGAGATGTGCAAAATCGAACCTGGGGTGAGGTTGTGTAGTTGGATGCCATAAAATTCCAATAACCCCCTGAGAAAGGAATGGATTGGAAATCATAGGCCCCGCAACAAGAATGGGATGAACCACACCCTCTCCTCCTTATTGGGGTTGGGGAAATTCTCAGCCATCGCGTCGTTGCCTAGTGAATACAATCCCGCTCGAACGGAGACTAGATCCGCGAGGGGGAGGTAGCCTTGCGTCTGCAGCCGGCTTAACTGAAGATGAGGCACGGAGCAACTCTGCCAATCGCTTTCTTGAGGGACATGGGGAGAGGGCCATGGGGGCACGAAGAAGAGCCTGGGGCGCTGGTCATGGTGGAAGGCCTTGCTCGTGGCTTGACTTGGCGATTTTCTTTCTGCGCGATGTGGGATGCCATTTGAAGATCTGTATCTCCTTATATAGATGCCATCCGAGCATGGTGTCGGATGTGGGGTTCCGGTAAACCCTTAAGGTTCGAGCACTGGGGTGCGCGCGAAGTCTTTCCCTCCTACCGATCTATGCTCTAGCTCGCTAGGATCTTGCGGACGAACTCGACGAACTCACAACACAGAAAGAGACACGGCGTTTATACTGGTTCGGGCCACCGTTGTGGTGTAATACCCTACTCCAGTGTGTTGGTGGTGGATTGCCTCTTGGGATGATGATGAACAGTACAAGGGAAGAACAGCCTCCTGAGGTTGAGGTGTTCTTGTGCGTGTGAAATTTGTGGTGTGAGGAGTCGATGAACTGCTCTCTCTCTCTGTTCTACCTCCGATCAAATTGCCCCTACTGTGGTGGCTAGCTCTACTTATATAAGCCCTGGTCATCTTCTCAAATGTTGAGCGGGAAGGGAGCCAACAACGGCAGGCAAATTTGAAGGGGGGTAGCTAGTACAAGCTATCCTGACAAAAGCGGTCTTCGCCTGTGAAAAGGCCATGGGGTGACGCCGTCTTGGGCTCCACGATGACCTCTGCCTTGCTGTCCTCCTGGTCTTGGTCTTGTTGCACCAATATGGCAACCTTTGCCTGATGCCTCGGTACTCTTCGCCTGCGTTTGCCTCCTTAGCACCAAAGAGGAAATGGGGACGCTGCGCGCACTGGCGCCCTCCTGGTACCCGCCTGGCACCGTTCGTCATGGCTTACATCACGAGTGCCTCGTGAGGTTTGCTCTGCCTTGATATCTCCGCTCCTCGTGAGCCCGCCTGGCTAGGCCACTCCAGAGGAAGTCTTGCGTCGTCCGCGCGTGAGGCTTGGACCCTCGCAAGGGTCTTGGATGCTTTGTTGATGAAGATGGGCCGTACGGCCTGCTGCCTAGCCACGCCGTGGGCCGCAGGCAGGCAAGTCTAGGGATCCCCATTCCCAGAATGACAACAGTAGCCCCCGGGGCCAAGGTGCGATCGGGCTTGGCTTCGCGGCGAAGCCAAGGGTCAAGTTCGGAGCGCCGCGGGCCCCAAAAGCATGCGGCCTCGGTCGACGCGTGGCGGTTGATTGGACGTGGGCGTCTTTGCTTCCCCACACTGCCTCGGCAACTGCTCGCCCTGACAAAGGCTGGCGTGGGTAGTTCTTTCCTTCATTGCTTCTTCCTTGCCTTGCTCCAGATCCCCTTTCTCTCCCTTCGCTGCTGCTATCTCCAGATCTGCTCCACCCTTGCTCTGCTTTTGCCGCCCATGGCACCGTGCAAGGTCAATTCTTCCTCATCACCGGCTTGGTATGAGCCAAACCTCGAGGCGCCCACCGTCACGGAGAAGAGCCTTGCTTCCGTGCGCCTGCTGACTGCGGGCGAAGGCAATGAGTGGGGGAAGACGGAGCTCCGGCTTGCCTCCGACGAGCCGGAGCCTGACGGAAGCACCTTCTTCCCCTTCTTCTCGAGCAGCGTCACCGTCGGGTTGGTTCCTCCCTTGTCTGATTTATTTTATGAAGTCCTCGACAACTACGGGCTGCAGGCGTTGCATCTCCATCCCAACTCTGTCCTCCTCCTGTCCATCTTCACCTACTACTGCGAGGCATACCTGGGCGTCATGCCGTCCGTGGCGCTCTTGCGCCATTTCTTCTTCCTCCGTGTCACCGGCGAGCATATCACCGGATGCGCTAATTTCGTCGCCTGCAGCAAGGCCAACTCGATCTCGAGCACCGGGAAGAGAGCCGACAACATCCGATCCAAGTGGGTCATGATGTATGCTCAGCGCACCGACCCACGTCTAGAGTTGCCCACAGCGGCGCCTCATCCCAACCGGGGGGGGGGGGGGGGGTGGCCCAAGGCGGAGCTTGTCGACAAGTGGGCATCGCTGGTGCTGGGGCAAATGATGACCGGTCTGAGGCCGGGCAATGTAAGGACTGCCAAGGACTGTGCGTCTAGGCGGATGGTAACAGGAGACAAGGGACACGATGTTTTTACCCAGGTTCGGGCCCTCTCGATGGAGGTAAAACCCTACTCCTGCTTGATTAATATTGATGATATGGGTAGTACAAGAGTATATCTACCACGAGATCAAAGAAGCTAAACCCTAGAAGCTAGCCTATGGTATGATTGTTGTTCGTCCTACGGACTAAAACCCTCCGGTTTATATAGACACCGGATAGGGTTAGGGTTACCAGAGTCGGTTACAATGGTAGGAGATCTACATATCCGTATCGCCAAGCTTGCCTTCCACGCCAAGGAAAGTCCCATCCGGACACGGGACGAAGTCTTCAATCTCGTATCTTCATAGTCCAGGAGTCCGGCCAACGGTGATAGTTCGGCTATCCGGACACCCCCTAATCCAGGACTCCCTCAGTAGCCCCTGAACCAGGCTTCAATGACGATGAATCTGGTGCGCACATTGTCTTCGGCATTGCAAGGCGGGTTCCTCCTCCAAATACTTCATAGAAGAATTTGAACACAAGGATAGTGTCCGGCTCTGCAAAACAAGTTCCACATACCACCGTAGAGAGAATAATTTTTGCACAGATCTGCTGACGTATTCCACGGCGTGACATCACGCCACGGCTAGGCTTTTATACGAATCGTTTTTACTGTTCCACCTCAACGCGTTTAGCGAGGCGGTTTCCTTGGCACGTCTTATCAGAGCGGAGATCGTGCCCCCTTATTCCGGGATTCCCATCAATAAGGATGTGGGTAACCCAATCGCGCCATTGATTACGGCTCTTGGGAGATAAGCGAGTTTTACCAGGCTGGAGGGGGACGCATAGCTTTGTCTGTCCATATAAGGGGATAAGGATCCACCTTTTCACCTACACCTTCCTCCTCCTTTGCTCATCCATTTCCGCGCACTCGAGCTCCAGCGCCCAAGTCCGCACATCCCTCCTCAACCTCCTCCAGCCTTGTCCGGAGCGGGAGGCAAGTGGATGGTCTCCTCCGTCACGGAGGGACAAGTCAAAAAGCTGCGGAAGGCCAGATACTTGTCTAGCGACATCGCACACCGGCTCCCCGACGAGGGGCAGCTCATTCCCACCCCCAGGCCCCATGAGAGGGTGGTGCTCCTCACCCACTTCCTCCGCGGGCTAGGTTTTCCACTTCACCCATTTGTCCGGGGGCTCATGTTCTACTACGGCCTGGACTTCCATGATCTGGCCCCACTTCGGCTTATGGCTGAAGACCTTCAATGTCAAGCCGAAGGTAGTGGGCGGCCGCCAAGCGGAGTGCGGAGGTGCCATGGTTGGCAAGATGGCCAAAGTCCTATGGCTCGAGGGCTCCTTTGTGGAGACCATAAAGGGGTGGCAATCGGGTGGTTCTACATCACCGAGCCATGCGACTCTCAATGGGCGGCGGCCCAATTCCGATCCGGCTTCCCCACACGGCTCACATCATGGAAAGAGACGGGCCTGACGTGGGGTGATTCAGAAGAGCTGTCCGGACTCCAAACCTGCGTCCGAACCCGGGTGGACAAGAATCTCAGGCTTGTCAATGTAGTCCAGGTTATACTCATCCGCCGGATCCTCCCATGCCAAAAACGAGCCTTCAAATTGTGGGAGTTCGATCCGGCACAACACCAAACTCTTAAAAGGCTCTTCGACACTACGTACGAAGATGCCTGGAAGGTGTTGTTCAAGGGCGCCGAGGCTCCCACATCCGCTACCGAAGATCGCGGATTCAGCTCGTAGCGCCAAGCTACCGAGGTAAGTTTTTTGCCCTTTACGGGACTCTTGTTTTTCATAGTTTGACTCTATGTGGGATATAAACTCCCTTACCTTTGACAGGACTGGCGTAACACGTCCGGGCAGGTTTACTGTCTGGCTCCCTTGCCAGAAGACCCAGCGGACGCCTTGGCAGCCAGGGGCTCTTGGCTCCGGCACCTCACGTGGTCTTTGGAGAAGAAGGCCAAGAAGAAGGCCACGGGACTCGGAGGCGCCCGATGCAGTGTTGTCGGACACATTGTCCGACGACTCTGAGCGGAATCCTCCCCGAGGACGGGAGGAGGAAAAAGCCTCTCCCAGTGAGAGAAGAAAAGGAAGGCCGCCCCGACTGGGGAGGCCGGAGGGTCCGAGAAAGGAAGGACCCTTCCTCCGGACTTCTCCACCGACGCCGACAACGACGAGGAGTGGCCACCAAGGGCCAAGCCCCTGGCGAGATCGTAAGTGTTCGGACTCGGGAATAGCTCATGACTTTTTATTTGTCGCATAGTGTCTTCTAACGCCGAATATAACCATGTAGCCCGCCCAAGGACGAGCTCGCCGCTTCGTCGAGCGGCTCCCTGGATTCGTCGGATGTGAATAGCACTTCACTTCTGACCGCCTCCTCTCCTCGTGATGCAGACGGCACCGCGGTGGAGTCCCAAAAGGGGCCCAGCCAGGAGGAGGTGGTCCTGGAGGCGCCGCAAGGCGACCTCCCGGACTCTGGGCGCAAAGGGGGTGAGACCCCAGAGGGCTCTAAGTCCGGCCCTGTGCCGGACTCTGTACCGGAACCTTCAGTGGTTCCGAAGTCCGGCAAGCGGTCCCTTCGTAAGAAGGGCAAGACTGCGATGCCGGTGACCTCCGTCCATCCGGAGGCACTGGATAGCTTGCTGCAGGCGCTTAACGGCGCCTCCATCGATGAGGAGCACCGCCTTTGTTATGAGTGTGGTGATCCGAGAAAGTTCGATCCGCCAAGAGCGGGCTGGTGAAGCCGTACCAGCCTTCTAACAGGCTTTGAGGTAAGTTTAGAATATGTAAAAATATTACCGCATAGACAGTAGCCCCTGATGCTTAGTTCGGTGTTCGGAAAGAAAAATCGGACTGAGGATCTAAAAAGATACACGAAGGAATCTAACATAAGTATGTCAATATGGGAATTCAGGCTGCGCTGCTGACCTCTGCCGCACTGACTGTGGAGGTCAATGTATTGAAGAGAGCCTCGAGCGGTCCGAGAACGAGCTCGGCCTTGCCAAGAAGCAGCTCGAGGACAAGGAAGGTAAGTAATACCTTCTTAAAGTAATACCTTATAGAAAGGATTTGGTTGCAAAAATGACAGAACTAACATGGGTATTGTAGGGGCCACGAACGAGGTGGCGACCCTAAAGGAAGCGGTGTCCACGGCCGAAAGCAAAGCGGTCACGGAGCGCACCGAGCGAGAGAAGCAGGAGGCGCGGGTGGCGGAGGTGCAGCAAGAGCTCCGTGCTCTCGTGGAAAAACACGAGATTTTGGAGCGTGACTCGAAGGCTCGAGAGTCCGAGCTCACCTCGGCTCTTGAGAGTGCCAAAGCCGCTAAGGCCGAAGCCCAAAAAGCCCTCCAGGAAATTGAATCATAAAAGAAGATAGCAGCGGGTAAGGCATTCTTTATGCAAAGCAAGCATGTGAAAGTGGATTATCTATTACTTACCCGAATCCGGAGCTCTCCAGGAGCATTCGCAGATCTGCCCCGTAGTGTGTCTGATGCTACCGCGCTCTACCGCGCCAAGGAGGGGAGCTCGACGAAAAAGGTGTTATGGTCTCAGTATGCTGAGGCCGGACATCCGGTGCCCCTGAGCGACCAGCTGAAGCAGCTGGTCGAGCTCCACAAGGTCGCCGAACAGGCCATGAAGGGCCTCATAATTCGGCTGTGGCCATTGGAAGCCATGCACAGGAGCTACTTGGGCTAGTGCGGTGGTGGACGCCTTTGTCCATGGATTGAAGTCATCAAGCGCTCAAATGCGCATTGAAGGTGCCCGTGCTAAAGTGCACCGGGCAAGCTGGATCTTTGAGAAGCTTGTGACGAGCAGACCCACCGAAGGGCAAGGAGCATCGCAAGCCCGAAATGTACTATGAGGGCGTCTGAAGGGTGCCCGCCTTTATAGCGGGTGAATGCTCCAAAGATGTAATTTTGAATAGACTCGCATTTGTTATCCTGTATGCGGAAAACTTGCTCATATCGCTTAAGCAACGCTTGTGAATTTAAAATATTACCTTCAGGCGGCCGTTTATCAAATATGAGAGATGGTAAGTCGTTGGCTTCAGCCCCCATGCCACGCAGTCTTTGGGGTGTTCGGGATAAACTTGAGCGCTCTCGTTCCCATTCTTGGGTCCTTCGAGGAGGCGCTCAGCATAGCGAACAAGGCAATCGGACTATAGTGCTTGAACACTCTCACTTAGCCATAGAATTCTATAATTTTAAATTTCGTGAAGCCCCTAGTATTCGGAAGACCGAGTTGAGGCGCTATCCACGCCTTGGCGGACAATGCCGACTCCTCGCTCTAAGCGGCATAAGTCTTTAGGGACCGAAAAAACCTCTCGAACAGCGACCGGCTCTCACCCCATCATGACGGTCAGTTTAGCTTTCCACCGAGGTGCTCAACCCAGCTCAACCGGGCACAATCGCAGTGGTTCTCCCAGCGCTACCTTAGCCGATATAATGTAGCGTAAGGTACCAAAACATGGGATCCGGGCAAACCCAACTATTGACCCAAGACATGATTCAGAGCCAATGCATATAATGCTATAAGTTCGGGGTGCCGCACTTGTGAAAGTGTTCGGACTTATCACGCCATATTTTTGGGGTACTTAAGCCCCTCGTGTATTGGCCGTACCAAAGTGTACGGGTGCAACATGTCATGAATGAACATATATATAGATAAAGAAAGGAGTGCAATAATAGGCAAAAGCTATGTATTGTTTATTCAAAAAGGACTGCAATGAAAGCAGAACGATACAAATAGTGCGATAAGCAAGGGATGGGACTATTTAACATGTCCCCCTCCGAGGGTAAGCTGCGGGATGGTATGTAAAACAGGTATAATGCTCATAGTAGAGACCACACGGACACTCGACGTAGCTACGCTTCCACGGCTGTTGCATCGTGAGTTTGACAATTCTAGTGCGGACGGGGCTTACGGAAAGCGGAGTCCTGAAAGTAAGAGAAAAGAAGAAAGAAAAAGAATGACACAATCGGAGCCCCGGTGCGGTGAGCCGCGTGCAGGTGTGCCGTGGTCGTGCCCCTCCTTATGCCCATGGTATCTCGGGCGTAGTTATGTGCAGCGTAATCGCTTCGCAATTTCGCGAGGGCTGGGGTTGGGGCGGATTACTACGCATGCTTGGAACGTGCCGAGCGGTCTTGTTGTAGGTTACTCGGCGCGGCTTGACGGTGTCCGGACGTTTAATAGCCAGACTCGAGAATTGCCGTGAGAGGCTGCTTTGCACCTCCGCGCGAGGGCTGCCGTGTGCTCCTCCGTTCGGAGAGGCGTTGATGTTTCCATTGACCGTGATTACTCCTCGGGGCCTGGCATCTTGAGCTTGAGGTGCAGCGTGGTGCGGCACCGCATTGAACTTTGCAAATGCGGTTCGTCCAAGCGATGCGTGATAGCCGCCATGAGCGGGACTATGTCGAAGATTAACTCTTCGCTTGAAGTTATTCGGGGATCGAAGACCACTTGAGTGTAAGCGAGCACATACAATTGGCCTCTACACCTGGTATGACACCTTTAAAGGTCGTCTTTGTGGGTATAATCCTTGAGGGTCTATGCCCATTTTGCACATCATATCCTGATAGAGCAGGTTCGTTGCTACCGCCGTCCATCGAGGACTCTAGTGAGGTGAAATCCGTCGATGATTGGGTCAAGAACCAATGCGGCGAATCCACCGTGGCGGATGCTAGTGGGGTGGTCCCTTGATCAAAGGTGATCGGGCAGGAGGACCATGGGTTGAACTTGGGCGTGGCCCCATCACATATCGCCCTTAGTGCTGCTTCCGCTCCCTTTTGGGTATGTGGGTTGCGTATATCATGTTCACCATCCGCACTTGTGGGGAAGCCCTTCATCCTCTATTGTTCGGGCGGCCGGGGCTCCTCCTTGTCATCGCTATGCAGCCCCTTGTCATTGAGTTCGGCATTTAACTTGCCTGCCTGTTTGAAGACCCAACAATCCCTGTTGGTGTGGTTGGCTGGTTTTTCGGGGGTGCCATGTATTTGGCACGAGCGATCGAGTATTCGGTCCAGATTGGACAGGCCCTGAGTATTTCTTTTGAGCGGCTTTTTCCGCTGACCGGTTTAGAGCCTCGAATCCGCATTGACTGCCGTATCTTCAGCATTATCGCCGTTAATCTGGCGCTTGTGCTTGTTATTGACGCGACCTGCCGTTGCTGTCCATGGTATCCGAACTACCAGGGTTTTTGGTCAAGTTGTTACTACGAGCTAGCCAGCTGTCCTCTCCCGCGCAAAAGCGGGTCATGAGTGTTGTGAGGGCTGCCATGGATTTTGTCTTTTCCTGTCCTAGGTGCCGGGCAAGCCACTCGTCGCGGATGTTATGTTTGAAGGCTGCAAGGGCCTCTGCATCCGGACGATCAACGATTTGATTTTTCTTGGTTAGGAACCGTGTCGAATTGTCGGCGATTCTTACGGCTGCTGAATTATGTGGCTGAGGTCATCGGCGTCGGTGGTCGCACATATGTGCCCTGGAAGTTATCAAGGAATGCGGCTTCCGTGTCCTCCCAAAGAACCAATTGATTCTGCTGGCAGGCTGTTAAGCCAATGCCGAGCTGGTCCTTTAAGCTTGAGTGCGAGGTATTTGATGGCGTGTAGATCATCACCGCGGGCCATGTGGATATGGAGGAGGTAGTCCTCGATCCAAACCGCAGGATCTGTTGTGCCATCGTATGATTTGATGTTCTGGGTTTGAAACCCTCGGGATTTGATGATCCATCACTTCGCCCGTGAAGCATAGTGGGTGTCTTGGCGCCTACAGATTGAGCTATATCACGACACAGCTGAAATGAGCTTTGTCTACTGTGTTCGGCCCGGCCGTAATTGCTGTATCCGGCGTGACGGTTATCGTCACGTGTCGTGGGGCGCCCACATGATCCGTAGATCGATCTTGTTTGCCTTGCCTTGTCCTCCAATATGTCTCGCAGGTCTGGCGCGTTTCCCCGTGCCTTGGTATTTTTCGAGCGACGCTGGGGTGCGGCTTGAATGGAGGGTCTAGAGGCCTCTCTGTCGCGACCACGGGGTGGCCGATCGGCTGCATCATGCGCTAGTGATGATGTAGGTTTGGGTGCTGCTTCCTCTAATTGGGGTAGCAGCCTGCGTTTCAGGTATCTCTTGGAGGGGCGTTCGAGTTCGTACTCTTGGTACGCAAGGACTTCAGTCCATCTGTCAGCTAGCAAGTCTTGGTTAGCTCTAAGCTACTGCTGCTTTTTCTTGAGGCTGCTTGCCGTGGCCATAAGCCTGCGTTTGAAACGCTCCTATCCGGCGGGATCCTCAGGCACGACAAATTCGTCGTCATCGAGGCTTGCCTCATCTTCGGAGGGAGGCATATAATTATCATCCTCCACCTCCCTGTCTGCCGCTCTATCATGAGGGCTGGCTTCTCCCTCGTCCTGTGCTGAATCCTGCTGGAGGAGGTTGTCTTTTTACCGTCCGGTGTTATTATCTCCGTGCCGTTATCACCGTTTTTCTTTGTGGCGGGATTTAAATGGCGGCCTTGACGCCGGGCGCTTGGGCTGTTTCTTGGAGGGTCATCCTCCATTTGTTCCATCGCCGTTCCCATCTTTTGGGATGTCCACCATGTATATGTTGTATGACGAGGTGGCCTTCCGGTGCCTGTAGGCACTGGTTCTTGGTAAATCTCGACGTAAATCGTCGTCCATGTTGTCGATGTCTTCGGAGTCGAAGTCGAGCATGTCGGTTAAATCATCGACAGTGGCTACAAAGTGGGTGGTGGGTGGGCGTTGAATTTCTTCGTCGTCCGCATCCCAACCTTCCTGACCGTAGTCCGGCCAGGGCTCTCTAGATAAAGAGAGAGACTTTAGTGAATTCAGGATGTCGCCAAAGGGCGAGTGCTGAAAGATGTCCGCGGCAGTGAACTCCATAACCGCGCCCAATTGGATTCGATTGGGGCGCGGAGGTCTGGAGTCCGGAGAGAGTCCGCACCTTGGAGTCACGGTCTTCGCAGCGACAGGGATGGAGTTCGGCTTATTCGCCGTGAGATCGTAGCCCCGAGGCGGTGTCCGACCACTCGTCCTCAATCGGCGGAGTCGGCTCCGAGCTAAGGGTCGAGGCGGACGGCTGCGAAACCTCGAGGCACTGTTCGTGGCAGAGCTAGATCGTGCCCATCGAGGCAGTGTGTGGCGCTTGGCTGTGGCTCGAATCCGTCGAAGATCAAGTCTCCGCGGATGTCGGCCGTGTAGTTCAAACTCCCAAACCTGACACGATGGCGAGGCGTAGCTTCGATCTGCTCCATATGGCCAAGTGAATTGGCTCGCGATGCAAAGCCGCCGAATCTGAAGATCTGTCCGGGGAGAAAAGTCTCACCACTGGACCACGTCGTTGTTGATGATCGAAGGAGCCATCGGGCCTAAAGATGACGACACATAGGAACTCTCAATGAAAGCACCAATGTCGGTGTCAAAACCGGCGGATCTCGGGTAGGGGGTCCCGAACTATGCGTCTAGGCGGATGGTAACAGGAGACAAGGGACACGATGTTTTTACCCAGGTTCGGGCCCTCTCGATGGAGGTAAAATCCTACTCCTGCTTGATTAATATTGATGATATGGGTAGTACAAGAGTAGATCTACCACGAGATCAAAGAGGCGAAACCCTAGAAGCTAGCCTATGGTATGATTTTTGTTCGTCCTACGGACTAAAACCCTCCGGTTTATATAGACACCGAATAGGGTTAGGGTTACACAGAGTCGGTTACAATGGTAGGAGATCTACATATCTGTATCGCCAATCTTGCCTTCCACGCCAAGGAAAGTCCCATCCGGACACGGGACGAAGTCTTCAATCTCGTATCTTCATAGTCCAGGAGTCCGGCCAACGGTGATAGTTCGGCTATCCGGACACCCCCTAATCCAGGACTCCCTCACCTGCCCCTCAGGTCCCGCAGCTGTCAGGCCTCAAGCTTCTCAAGCGGTCAGTGGAATACGTTCCAGTGGATCGGTAAGTGTCTTGAGCTTCGCTTTGTCCTTGCTTGTACTCGTCGCTTCCTGATGCTTGCCCTTGGTTGATCAGGCCGACACCTTCGGCAAAGAAGAGGAAGGAGGATTTGGCGGCCGTACCTCCCTCCGCAGGGAAAGAAGGCAGCAGCGCCCGTGTCTCTCCAGCTCGGTCGTCCTCACGAGGCCAAGAGGAGCCTCGCCGCGTGGAGTCAGCCCCCATGGCCCCCTTGGCTCCGGAAGTGCCGGTACTTGGCGCAGCTGACAAGGTCCCAGCTGCTCCGGAACCCGCGATCTCCCAAGCCCTGGTAATGACGTCGCTTCCTCCTTCCGCCGCATCTCCGTTTCCTAGTCCTTCTGCTCCCGCTGCCATCTTGGAGCGTGCCATTTCGGAGATGATCCAGCTGCGGGCGGATCTCCTGAGCGTGGACCCGCGCTTGGTGGCCGGGCGTTTGGAACTAGCCTCTGGCTGGCTTCACTCTAACCTGGCAGTTCGCGCGGTGCTGGGCCAAGCTGCTGAGGCTTCCAAGAAGGAGAAGAAAGGCGCCGCTAGCGCTGCAGCCAATCATGAGGCAGTGCTGCAAGACGCCAAGGTCGCCCGTGACTGCCGCCAAGAGCTAGAGGGCGAGTTGCAGAGCCTGCTCGACAAGCACGCTGGGGAGGTGCGCTACCGCCAGGAGAAGCAGGAGGAGATGAAGGCGCAGGAGGAAGCCGTCAAGAACCGAGATGCTGAACTGGTGGAGCTAGGGAAGAAGCATGCTGCCGAGCGCAACCGGTTGGAAGAGCTGGATTAGAAGATGGGGGCGAGGGAGGTCGATCTTGATGCCAAGGCGCGAGTCCTGGCGGAAGATCGCGTGGCCTTCGCCGATCTCGAGAGGAGGTCATGCGAGGCGCTGAAGACGCTCTACGAGCGTGGCCTGGAGAAGCGTCTAGACACCAATGAGGACGGCCCCGCCCAGCTACTTCCTATCGTGGTGAAGGCGCTTGAGGAGGTCGTCGATGGCCTCGCTCCCATGGCGGAGGCAGAAGCTCGCGTCCTGTCTTCAGCCGCACTGACTCGGGTCTTCAGCCATCTGCACCTCCGTGACCCCAACGCTCACCTTGACAAGCTGCTAGAGCCTGTGGCTGAAGATCAATACGAGGCAACTGTCATGGCTATGCGGGATCAAGTGGGGGCCTTGCTGAGAAGGTTCCGTGGCTTTGTCTCCGCTCCTCTGTCCGGCGTCGTCGACCTTGCGGCTGGTGGTGAAGACAAGGCCGATCACGAGTGAGTGTTCCGCAGGCGTTGGCGACATCTAGAGGTGACCCACGGCCATTTATCCCATTCCGTTCCTGCGACATGTAACCGGCCTCATGGAGGCGTTTAGACTTTTATTTGGTATTGTGAGGACAATATGATTGTAATATTTGCTTCGAGATTTCACGATTTCCTTCCTATTTGCTTTGCGTTCTGCGTCGGTAGAGCCCGGCCCCGCGCATACCTCAACCGCCATTGGGCCGACCGGAGACCAGGACGGACCAAGGAGTGAGGGGCTACATGACCAGTTAGGCTCCTGAGTCGCGATGCTCAGGAGTCCCCCTTGACGCGCAAACAACATATAGGGAGAGTTCGCTGGGATAGATTATTGTTCTACCTCGGCAGAGCCCGGACCCGCGCATACCTGAACCGCCATTGGGCCGACCGGAGACCAAGACGAACCAAGGAGTGAGGGGCTACGTGACCACTTAGGCTCCTGAGTTGCGATGCTCATGAGTCCCCCTTGACGTGCAAACAATTCCCATACCTGCCCTCGCCGTGGCCTCGGGAGGGGCGCGCGATACCCAGGTCCGGGGGACCTGGTTAGGTTGCGTGCACTTGGGCGTGACCCGTGCGCAGCCCCCGTGCACAGCCCCCATGCGCAGCTTTCCCGAGGGGAGGCGTTGCAGTAAGGCTGGGCGCTGAGCTCTGGGCTCTCTGAGGTTGGCACAACAGTGTGGTCGCCTTTAGTTGTTTATCACCAGCACGGAGCATAGTGCTTCCGCTTGTGCACGGGCATAGCCGCTCCTTGGCAGTGTCGTCAGCCAGTGCAGAGCATGGTGCTTCCACTTGGGCGTGGGATGGGGGGCCCCCTCCGGGAGGAGCCCCCGGGGCGTGTATAGCCCCGCCCTGACATGTGGCTTGCACAGCAGGGCTGCGAGGTGTATCTGGGCACTCGTGAGCCAGCGTAGGACTCACGAGGCCCTACCTCAAGGCGGGTTGGCCTGGTCTTGAGTCTTGGTGACTGTATGTTCCTGCAAGGCGGTTAGATGCAAGCACTCTACGTCCTCAAGTCCCGGCCCTCGAGCAGGCTCAGCCGCTGGTATGCCAGTCATGATGCCGTGGTCAAGGCCGAGGGGTGAGGCTGGAGAGCGATGGAAACTCTGAGTCACGATGCTCAGGAGCCCCCCTTTTAACGTGCAAGCGGATCGCATCGGGCGAACAGGCCCGCGGCGGGCGGCAATCGAGCAGGCGATAGCCGTTGGCAGGTTAAGCATAAAGGGCAGATTGACTTGGATAAATGCAGGAAGATACATGCCACTGGGTCTGGCCCGAGTGGCTTGGGGATGATGCAGCCCGGCGCCCCGGCAAGGTAAGCTAAAGACTTAAGCAAAAGGATACACGCGAGGACGGACCCGTGCGGCCTGGGAATTATGCAGCCCGAGGGGCGCTCCCAGCTTAAACAAACTTGAAAGATGTCACCTGGTTCTGTAGACGAAGTAGTGCCGATGTAGCCAAAACCACGCGTTGAAGGAATGGCTCCTCATGAGCCACCGGGACCCTGAGCCTCGGGGGGCTCTGGGAGCTCAAGAGGTTCCTTGAAGACTGTATCTATCTCCTCCTGAACAGCGCGGATCCTGGCCTCTTGAGACGCCAGGACCTGCCGCAAGTTGCGTTGATGGGCTGACGCCACGCTCGGCAAGCCGAAGGGCATGCGAACGTAGTTGTGTGGTGGGCCCCCGCAGCGGCCTGCACGTGATGGCCAGAAGCGCTCCTGAGATGCGGCCCTGTTGAGCCCTGGGACGTCGATGCAGAGAAGCAGCTCGGCATCCTCGCCTGGATGGGGAGCTGCGCCCTGTGAGCGGCTGTTGCCGCGCATGGATCTTGCTTCTTGCAGTTCCTGGGTGGTCTTGGTGATGAACTCTTGGGTGGTGGGCACTCCTTGCCCTGTGTTCTCCTGAGGGAAACGTGTCGCGAAACACGCCTCCAAGTGGTGCCCGGCGCCTCCCTCGTGAGGTTGGCAGGTCTGAGGCCCTCGGAGGAGGGCCCCAGCCCCTGCTCGAGGAGAGCGCCGGCGCGCCTTCCTATGCGACAGAGGAGGCGCCCACTGGGCGCCGATCTGGCGTGGCTCTGACGGCGCCATCTCCTTGGGGTCTGCGGCGCAATAACTTCTTCTTGGGGATGGTCTCCGGAGGGCCTTCACTTACATTGTCGGGTCGTCGATTGCCGCGGCTTGAAAGGCGCGCTCAACAGAGCACACCGCATCCCTGTCTTCACACGGGACCGTGATGATTCCTCCGCTTCTTGGCATCTTGAGAACGTTGTAGCCGTGATGAATGACTGCCATGAACTTGGCCAAGGCTGGATACCCGAGGATGGCATTGTATGGCAGGCGGATGTGCGCGATGTCGAAGTCGATGAGGTTGGTGCGGTAGTTGTCGCGCTTGCCAAAGGTGATGGTCAAGCGGACTTGCCCTATCGGTGTGGTGGAACCATCAGTCACTCCTGAAAATGGCTTGGTTGGCTGGAGCTGCTCATAGGGCACTTGTAGATTGTCGAACGTGTCGATAGATAGGACGTTGAGCCCTGCGCCGCCGTCGATGAGAGTCTTGGTTACTTGCATATTGCTGATGACTGGGGAGCACAGCATAGGGAGTGCGCCCGCGGTGGCAGCGCACTTGAGCTAGTCTGTCGAGTTGAAGGTGATGGCACATTGGGAACACCTGAGCGGGCGTGTGGCCTCGAGCTTGGGGAGTGCCGCGTTCACCTGGCGAGCGAACTGTTTGAAGATGCGCTAAGAGTTTGGGGCTTGAGCACTGCCCAAGATGCAAGCAACCGCACGTGGCCCCTGGAAGCCCCCGGCCCCCTTCGTCCTGGTGGTGGTCGTCGTTCCTTCTTGGTGGCAGCAGCGGAGGAAGACCTGTGTTGCCCTGGGGGCGATCCTCACGAGGTGGGTCCCTCCAGGCGCCCTCGCGAGGTTGGTCCTGCCAGCGGTCCTCGCGAGGCTGACCGCGCCACTCCTGGCACGGGCCACAATCGTCCCAGCGTCCGCCTCCACGTCCTCCTCCGCGGTCGTAGCCCCGGTCGTTGTTCTCGGGCGTCGACCGTAGCGTCCTTCTCGTATGGCTCTGAGCTCTTGGCAGTCGCTGGTGTTGTGGGTGTTCAGGTTGTGGAAGGCGCAGAACGGTCGGCCGTTCTTGGACGACTCAGGTTGATATATGCCTTGCTTGGTGTCGGGCTCCGCTGCGAGCACCACTGCCTCCTTGCGCTTCACGTCCTTGGCCTTGGCCTTCTTTTCTTCCGCTCCTGCAGCTGGCAGCTCGAGGAGAGAGAGACGCCCCTGCTCAGCTCTTGCGCACTTGGTCGCCCGGGTTGAACAGCTCTGAGAAGTGCAGAGCTCCTCGTGGATAGCCAGCTCCTCCTTCATCTTGACGTCACAGACGCCGTCGGAGAACGCGGAGATGATGGCCTCGTCCGTGACCTTGGGGATCTTGAGGCGGGTGTTGTTGAAGCGCTGGATGTATTTCTAGAGAGTTTCTCCTAGCTGTTGCTTGATGCGGCGCAGATCGCCTGCGGCCAGTGGGCGGTCGCGAGTGCCCTGGAAGTTGGCGACGAAGCGGTCGCGCATCTCGGCCCAGGAGGAGATCGAGCCGTGCTGCAGGTTCAGGAGCCAAGAACGGGCCCCATCGTTGAGAGCCATGGGAAACCAGTTCGCCATGACTTTTTCGTCGCCGTTAGCTGCTTCGATGCTCAGCCCGTAGAGCTGCAGGAACTCCGCGGGGTCGGCGATGCCGTCATAGCGAGGAGGCAGATCGGGCTTGAATTTGCCCGACCAGGCAACACTACGCAGCTCGGGGGTGAAGGCGCGGCAGCCGGCCATGGTTGCCGGGGCCCGCTTTGGGGGTTGAGCTTGGTCTTAACGGGGTTCGCGCTGCGCCGCTGCGGGAGGTGCGCAGTCTTGGCGAGGTGGCGCGGGGAACGCCAGCGCAGCTTCTCGTGGCCGCGGGATTTCTTGGCAGTTTCTTTCTTCACGCACGGGTGCCGGGCACGGTGGATCACGCCGCGGAGGTGCGCGCCTTGGTGCCAAGGCACCGTCTTGGGGTGAGGCGGCGGAGGCATGTCACGAGCCCCGTCACTCGCGGCTGGTTGAGGGGGAGGCAGAGAGTGGGACGGCGCCAGAGAGCCCCCTGCGGCGCGGACGAGCTCGGCGACGCGGTCTAGCCACTCCTCGTAGAGGTCATCGACGGGGCGGTAGCACAGGAGCTCGTTCGCCACGAGGAGCGCGGCCCGCACCTCCATGGGAGCGCGATGCGCGTGAGACGAAGAACCAGCAGGGGTGAGCGACGGAGTAGTGGTGCGGCCATCTTGCCGCACCGAAGGATGCAGCAAGAACGCCTGCTGCTCGTTCCCCGCCGGGCTGGTGGCAGCATTGGCGACGGGAGACGGAGAGCGACAAGGTGGCTTGCCTACAGGAGCCGTCTGAGCGACGCAGGCGGAGAGGGCAGCCCGACGCTCAGCTCGAGCACGGCGAGCGTCTGCCATGGAAGCAACAGAGTGATGGAGCAACGAACCGACGGAAGGGAAACTATGGCGCACCCCTACCTGGCGCGCCAAATGTCGGATGTGGGGTTTGGGCAAACCCTTAAGGTTCGAGCACTGGGGTGCGCGCGAAGTCTTTCCCTCCTACCGATCTATGCTCTAGCTCGCTAGGATCTTGCGGATGAACTCGACGAACTCACAACACAGAAAGAGACACGGGGTTTATACTGGTTTGGGCCACCGTTGTGGTGTAATACCCTACTCCAGTGTGGTGGTGGTGGATTGCCTCTTGGGCTGATGATGAACAGTACAAGGGAAGAACCGCCTCCTGAGGTTGAGGTGTTCTTGCGCGTGTGAATTTGTGGTGTGAGGAGTCGATGAATTGCTCTCTCTCTCTCTCTCTCTGTTCTACCTCCGATCAGATTGCCCCTACTATGGTGGCTAGCTCTACTTATATAAGCCCTGGTCCTCTTCCCAAATGTTGAGCGGGAAGGGAGCCAACAACGGCGGGAAAATTTGAAGGGGGACAACTAGTACAAGCTATCCTGACAAAAGCGGTCTTCGCCTGCGAAAAGGCCCTGGGGTGACGCCGTCTTGGGCTCCATGATGACCTCCGCCTTGCCGTCCTCCTGGTCTTGGTCTTGTTGCACCAATATGGCAACCTTTGCCTGATGCCTCAGTACTCTTCTCCTGCGCTTGCCTCCTTAGCAACAAAGAGGAAATGGGGATGCTGCGCACTGGCACCCGCCTGGCACCGTTCGTCATGGCTTATGTCACGAGTGCCTCGTGAGGTTTGCCCTGCCTTGATATCTCCGCTCCTTGTGAGCCCGCCTGGCAAGGCCACTCCAGAGGAAGTCTTGCGTCGTCCGCCTCGCGAGGCTTGGACCCTCGCGAGGGTCTTGGATGCCTTGTTGATGAAAATGGGTCGTACGGCCTGCTGCCTAGCCACGCCGTGGGCCGCAGGAAGGCAAGTCTGAGGACCCCCGTTCCCAGAACGTTGACACGTGGTAAAGGACTTATTTGCAAGAAGCATGGACCGTTCATATTCACTCAGCGCGCGGAAAACGAAGCATCGATAGGGGGGAATCGTAAAAGGCACCAAGATTATCACCAAATTGTCATCAGTCCAGATTATAATGAAGAACCCGCCTTGTAAAGCCGAAGACATGAGCCAAATATTACGTAGTCATTGAAGGCAAGTTCGGGGGCTACTGAGGGAGTCCTGGATTATGGGGTCCTCGAGCGTCCGGGCTGTGTAGCATGGGCCGGACTGAGGGGCCATGAAGATACAAGATAGAAGGACTTCCCCTGTGTTCAGTTGGTACTCTCCTTTGCGTGGTTGACAAGCTTGACGTTCGGATGTGTAGTTTCCTTCCTCTGTAAACCGACTTTGTATAACCCTAGGCCCCTCAGGTGTCTATATAAACCGGAGGGTTTAGTCCATAGAGGTTATCACAAATCATATAGGCTAGACATCTAGGGTTAGCCATTACGATCTCGACATAGATCGACTCTTGTAACCCCTATCCTCATCAAAGTCAATCAAGCAGGAAGTAGGGTATTACCTCCATCAAGAGGGCCTGAACCTGGGTAAACATTGTGTCCCCTTTGTCTCCTGTTACCCTTGATCCTCAGACGCACAGTTCGGGAACCCCTACCCGAGATCGGCCGGTTTTGACACCGACAGGGGGGAAGCGCGGTGAGTAGCGGCGTGGCTGCAGCGGTAGCAGGAGGCAACGACGAAGGGTAGTGGGGAGTGGGGGAGCTAGGCGGCGTCTGCGGAGGGCCCGCGCAGTGAGAGGAGGCGAGAGGCGGGCGGCGGGGAGCAGGCCACCGCGACGAGCTCGCGCTAGCAGTGGCGGGTCAGCGAGCGCACATTGGCGAGGCGCGCGGGTATAGCAGCGCGCATTGACCGAGGTGAGGGAAGGCGGAGCAGCATGTAGCAGCAGAGAGTGGGAGGAGCGGGCGAGGCTATGCGCGACCGTGGGAGCGTGCTGGGCATGGAGCGCGGACGGCGGCGCGGCAACAAAAGGCGGGGCAAGCAGCGGGTCGAAGCGCCGCAGGCGTGGTCGGCGATGGGCGTTCCGGGCACATGTCTTGAACGCGACAGGGTGAGCCGAGCGCGGCTAGATGGGGCGCAACCCAGCGTCGGGGTGCTCGGGACGAGGGAGGGAGAGGGGAGATGGAGGAAGGGGACGGGCGCTCACGTCCGCGTAGAGGAACAGGGGGGGGGGGGCGAGGCTTGAGGGCATCGGCGAGCGAGAGATGGGGTGGCATGTCCGGTGAGGGCCAACGGGAGGCGTCGGGCAGCAAGGATGCGGTCGGGGCAGTCCGCCCGATCCCGATCCAGTTCGGGAGGGGAACAAGAGGAAGGAGGGGATCATCGGGAGTGGGGGGTTGTGGCGGTGGACTGGGCTAGGTCACAAGATGGAGTGGGGTTAAGGGGGGAAGGGATGGGCCGGCTGGGCGAGGTGGCTCAGTTGGGTCGGGGAGGTTGGGTGGTGTTTTTTTCTTTCTTTTCTGACTCATTTGCTTTTACTTTTATTTTCTTTCATATTTAGTTTCAACTTATTTCTTTGTATCGTAAAATATAAACCCAACTTCTAAATTAGTGACCTACCCTAGCTTTCTGCCACAAAAAGTTTCAACCCCAATAAAACAGTTTTAATATTGTACAAATTGTAAAAGGCTTTATTTAATTGTTTAAGCCACTATTTTAGTTATTAAAGGTCATTAAAACACCTTAAAAATGTTGGTTCACCACCAATATTATTTAGGGATTATTTGTCACTCACAGAACATTTTAGTTTTAATGTTTGAAATCTTTTACCGTTGGACTTGATTTCGAATTTTGAATTTGAACGGGATAGAATCATTGTGGGATTGACAACAGTAATCGTGGTGACATGGAATAATTAGCAGGGGATTACTGTGGCTTAATTATCTGGGTGTCACAATTGACCTCCACTACAAGAAATCTCGTCCCGAGATTTAAGGGGTGGAATAATGGGGAAAAACTAGGTTACGAAATTTCTATCGATTCTTCGCGGTCTTGGTTGCTCTCCTCGAAGAGGTCGATTCAATACGTTGATATCTTTTCTTTGCTCCAGGTCATCATGATGAAGTCGTCATCCTTTCTTTAGTATCTCCATCGCACTTATGGAAAAGATAAGGGGGAAGGCTCGGGAAGGACGGAACTCAACACATGTTAGGTACCTGGGGGCTATCTCAGTGAATGTGGCATAGAGGCATCTCTCGAGTTGAAATTCAAGAAAGTCATCGAGAGTAAGGTAAGAAGGTGCAATAAGAAGCTTTAAGCGGGTAGGAAATCGTTTGTTGCCTGAAACAGAGAGTGAAAGGGGTTCAGAGCAATGGGAATAAGTATTGTGTGCGATACCGGAATAGATCACTAGGAAGGTGGCCCGTGAGTTACATACGAATCAAGCACGAGGATTTTTTTTGGAAAACAGAGATGTACATGAGAGTCAGGTTTTGATCAGGTGGAACTATGGGTTATGGGCCCACCATGTGGGTTGAAAGTAGGAAGGCGCTAACATTTTGCATGGTCATGATAGCAAGGCCGGTCATAGGATAGCCTGTCAACTATGTAGGCAACAACGTCGGTACCAAGGGCAAGGGACGAAGAGAACCATTTTCCTGCTCGCGAGGCGAGACAGACCAATACGCAAAGTTCTCGTCCATTGGTGGCTACCAGAATGTCATCAACAATAGTAACAAGGTCTTACTGACAGAGCTGGTACACCGAGATCTATAGATAAGCAGGGAATTATCTCTGCTTAGATATGTTAGGTTACAAGAAAGGTTAAAAAAACAATGGAAAGGAAAGTGTAGACTCGAATCATTTATCAGTGTCCTCGAGTGTCTCACAACTCAGAACCCGTGGAAAATTTGAATCGGCGATAAATAATAGTTGATGAAGAACTTATAAGAAGTTATGTAGTTCCGTGATATTCTCGAGATACCAGAGGGTAATACTCGAAGGTAGAACAAGACAAAGGTTGGACAGGTGAAAGGATCTGCAGAAGATAATTAATTTAACCTGTCCGAGAAATGGGATCAAAGAAGAACAATATGGTCAGAACCATGGTTGCAAAGGACCAAACATGGATATAAGATGAACTTCTCACAAAGGGATTATTATTATTTCAAGAAGCTTCCATGATAAGTCCCACATCGGGTCCATGGGCATGAACACAAAGGCTCCAGGTCGACTCCCATTTCTCTAATGCACACCTTTCCGTTCACTTCTCGCTTTTGAAGAAGTTGTAGCATTGAAATCTTAGCTGACAAAAAGCCAGTAGAGTATAACCCGCATAATATTCGAGTTCACACAGATTTAGGGAAGACATAGCTTCAACCCATAGGGGCATCTTAGGAATATATAACGCAGACTTCATGAGTAAATATCTCAAGCTCGGAAGTAGAGCATGGTTTAGGAAGCAGAGGATACAATTTACCAAAAGCATTATGTATCCGAGGAAAGTCTCACAAGGTTATTGAATATGAAGGACGCTGTCGGATGAAATCCATCAAAGGATCCGATGGTCCATGAGGGATCTAATGTGAGCAACGGTACTCAACCAGAAGAAGAAAGAATGCAAGGAGATCAGACTATAGAAACAACTAATTAATTCATGCTCAAATGCAAAGGAATTATGATTTCCAAATATGGGATCAGAAGCATACGCTCTGATTAAGGATGGATAAGTTGAATAGACTTAGGGGTACAGTCGACGGCAGTTTGAGTGGCCGTGAACTAGCTCCAGATCAAAATGATGTCTTGGCTGGAAGTATGGATTCTAGGGTTCAACTAAGGATTGCGAGCATCTGTAATATTTTGAATCAACGGACTCAAAATGATAGTGACAAAGGGTGCCAATATGATTACTAGACTTATGGGTTTAACCATAATGCAAGCAAGCAAGAATTTCAAGAGCAATAGGCTATAGAGGATTTTTGGAAGATTGAATAGTATTTCAGGGCATATTGTAATAACATGAGCAAGTGGGGATGAAGGTATGAACGAAAAATGTACGATGTTACCCACAAGGATTTATCGATGGTAGGGATCGCAATGGCGAAGGGCGCAAGGGTCTCGGGAAAACATTGGAGACTATCCTCAGAATCTTCTGGTGCACCAAGCAATCACACACAGGTGAGGGGCTCCTCGAGAAAGTATTTATGAGAACCTAGAGTTAGAGTTAGCAAAATCATTTAACCAGAATAGAAGAGAGATCATATTTCTAGAGTATAGACGAGGAATCGAATATCCTAATACCACCCAATGGCAACGTGGGACCGTAAGGCACACAACCATGTCAGAAAAAGTTTTTCAGTGACTAGACTCAACTTCGACCAAGGAGTCGGCTCCGATACTAACTTGTGACGCCCCCGATTCAATCATACACGCAAATGTGTACGATCAAGATCAAGGACTCATGGCAAGATATCACAACACAACTCTAGACAAAAATCAGAATAATACAAGCTTTATATTACAAGCCAGGGGCCTCGACGGCTCGAATACAAAAGCTTGATACACAAGAGTCAGCAAAAGCAACAATATCTGAGTACATACATAAGTTAAACAAGACTTCCTTAAGAACGCAAACATAAAAGCAACAACAATCGAAGAGGCAAGGCCTCCTGCCTAGGACCTCGTAACTACTCCTGGTCGTCGTCGGTCTCCACGCGGTAGTAGGCTCCAACGGGGTAGTAGTAGTCGACGGGGGTGACATCTGGCTCCTGGGATCCACCATCTGATCGCATCAATCGGGTATAGCGGGAAAGAGGTAGCAAAGCAACCATGAGTACTCATCCAAAGTACTCGCAAGACTTACATCAGAACTATACTAAGTATGCATCAGTATCAAAGGAATGAGCTATATTTGTGGACTGAACTGCAGAATGCCTGAGGAGAAGGGAGAGCCTACTCTATCAAAGACTAGCATCTTCAAGCCGCTCCAAGCATCTTGCAGCATGTAGAAGAGTAAGGAATAACATTTTAATATTTAACAAGCATGTTGTAATATTAATGCCCAGAGATCCTTCCTCGACTCCCCTACGAGGAAGCAATGCCGGAGCCAACATATCTCAAGCATCCATTTCTAGTTGTAATAGATCAGGATACCATTCCGAGTGTCCATTATGATGGACACGGTATTCGAATAGATAACTTCCCTCCAGGGGTGCACCACATTACCCAACACGCTTGAAAACTCTGGCGGGACACACCTTTCTGGGTCAATGCCCGGCCTTGGAAGATCAACAGGTCGCAACCCTACCTAGGCTCAGCAGAGACGTCCCCGTCGATCTACATCCTAAGCACTCTGGGGTATTGGGCCCATCGCCCATTACACTCTGGGTTGGTGTGCGATGAGCCAGGACGAGCACCACCTCATCCTTGATGGCACTGGCCCGACATGCCCACAATGTCTTTGAACAGACGCGTCGACAAAGCTTGGTGATACTATGACGCCGAGTGCCCATAACTGTTCCCGCGTGGCGGTTAGTGCGTAAAGGCCTGTGGTCAACTCAGAACAAATACCCAAGCCTTTAGTGTATTAGGAGCTCATGGAGACGAGCAGAGACTCACGATAATGTGACCCCGTCGCCCCGTCTTGAGGAAATACAACAAGGGACAGGCCCAGCCCTCTCTCTTTAGGGCAGTCTACCCACCCGGCCGTGCCTCATAATTATCTCACGGGTCCTCTCCGGGCCTGCCCGACTTTCACATCAACTCGCGAGTACCCCTCAGGGCCGACCCGACTAACTAGAGACTGTCGGGAACTTAAGTCCACCTCTACAGGGATGGTACCGCATGTCCCTTCAGTCCCATAGTAACAGTGCACGGGGGCTACAAGTAAAGGTAACTGTGTGTCCATAACATCAAGGGGGGAATCCGAGGAATCACCCTCGATGGAATCCACCTGATGTAATCATCAAGGTGAACTTAGGAGGAATCACCCTTGAGGTTCACACTTGAGGTGTTGCACGAGAGAGTCGTATCGGGAGTGGTGAAGGAGGAATCACCCTCGGTGACCACATCCGAATAGCTACCCTACAAAGTTATCATCAGGAGTGCGTTATGAGGTATCACCCTTGACACTCGAGAATAGCTCTGCAGAGTCTAGCAACAAGGGGGGTGTGATGTGATGTGTTGGGCCCTGGACATCGGTCACGTTGATCGAGTCATCGGTCATCAAGCCGAGGCAAATGGGACAAGGTGAGGGGTCACTGATGGATCACTAACCGACCTATACTAAGAAGTTTAGGATAAGCAGGTAAGGTACAATGAGCAGGTTACAGAAGCAGGCTATGCATCAGAATAGGAGCAATCAATTGTAGTAGGAAAATCTAATGCAAGCATGAGAGAGAATGGAATGGGCGATATCAGAATGATCAAGGGGGGTTTGCTTGCCTAGTTGCTCAGACGAGAAGGAGGGGTCATCGGTGATGTAGTGGAACACAGGGCCATCAGCAGCGGTCTCGGGGTCTACCGGAGAAGAAGAGGGGGATGAAACAGTAAATACAAAGCACACAGATGCATTACTAAGCATGACATGACGATACACGGTGCCAGAGGTGTTCTAATGCAGGGCTACGTGATACCGGCGAAGGGGGAAAACATCTGGGAATATATCCCCGGCGTTCGACATTTTCGGATGGGGAAGGTTGCATGTTCACTATGCTAGGGATGTGCGGCAGACGAACGGACTACATATTCGGATTTTTCTTCATATTTTTCTGAGCAACTTTCATGTATAAAACATTTTCATCCGATGTCGCGGGAAACCACGACCACTATGGGACCAGAGGGCCCCTTGCTGGTTCGGCAGGGGGACATCGCATTGCACAAAGAGCAGATGAGGGTGGGGCAGTACGGCAGAGATCACACAGGCAATTTTACCCAGGTTCGGGCCGCCATGAGGCGGCAAACCCTACTCCTGCTTTGGTGGATTGATCGTGGAAGAATGGTGGTGGAGCGTAGCACACTTGCCTGGCAGGGGCGGCAGTGGCTACGTGCGTATGGGTGTATGAGGTATCCAACCTTCTAACCCTTTCTACCGTTGCCATTGGCCTCCTTTTATAGATAAGGGGTAACCATAATGGCAAACTAGTCATTATGCACTTATAAGATAGCAAACAGTGCTACCATACCTAATTCTACAGGCTGTCAGGGTGGCGGGTGGCGCACCAGCAGCAGCAACAGCGGCAGCAAGGAGAAAAAGAGATAAGAAGACAGAGGGTAGGGGCGCACATGCGTTCTGCCGCGCCCCCTCCGGCCTCTTTATATGGCTGCGGCGGCGGAACCTAAGCGGCAGGAGGTGGGGGTGCCGGGATTAACTGCGCCGACGCCCCGCACGACCCCGTATATTCCGTGCCTTAAAGGCACGTGATTATTGGCCTCGGAAGGGCAACCGCCCACCATGGCCGCAGAGGATCCGCGTGCGCGCCGAGGCCCTGTAGTGGCGGGCCCGGGCCGGCGGCGACTTCCCGTCGCGCGTGTGGGCTGGTAGGCCGGCTTGGCCTGCTGGTGACACGTGGTTTGCGAGCAAAGGGCGGCAGGCACGCAATCCGACACCCACCTCGACGATTCAAATGCACCAGACAGGCGGCCTAGCCTTGAACGACTCCTAGCAAACGGCGACTCCCAGTCGGACGAAGTAAAGACACTAGACCTCTAGGAGTAGGAAACTGCTGACGCACTCCGGCTTGAGCCGCGGCGCCTCACCAGCTTCGGGGACTACTGACGGAGGGATTGATCACGGGTAGCCTCATCAACACCCCTTAGCATTTCAAGGCATCGGGGCTAGCAAAGCCCCTCGTACCTTCCAAATGTGCGGCCGGCTCCTTGGGTCGGCTGGTCCAAGCGGCCGGTTCCCAGAAGAAGGCGCACTCCTAGAAGGCGGCCTCACAGGGCCGGATCCTAGGAGGCTGCCCGTCCTCCCCTCAGAATCTGCACCCATTCAATACGATGAGACGGGGCATGGCTACAGGGCCTCCCCCTGCCCGGGATCACTGAGGAGTGTGGCTACAGTGTAGACTGATCAAGCGGTTACTCTCCGCCCGGTGCGGCACTATAGCCATGCGACTCGTGATGCAGCCCTCGCTAGCTAGGGCCGTGCTCCCACGACGGGCGGTCGGTACGGCTCGCAAGCGGCGGGCCCTACCTGTCCATGAGCAATTAGAAGACATCGTCCCCCAAGTAGGCGGCCTCATAAGCGGGCCGACCTCCAGCAGCCGGCCCTTCCGTCCTCTCGGAGTCCACGCGCCATTACACCGACAAGACGGTGCGTGGCTAGAGCAAGCGCACACCAGGCGGCAGAACTGTAGCCATGCGTCCCCCGACAAAGCTTCCGTCATCAAGGGCGAGGCTACAGCAAAAGCGATCAGCGTGGCGCTGGCCAGGCCCTACCATCCACCGGATTCTCGGCGTGGCGGGACCCACAGACAGCGAGCCCCAGCAGCCGGGGGAGAACCCGGCGCCCTTAGACACCGACGTCTGGGTCCTATACACAACCATATTACCATTGTACCCCTGGGGGGTAGGCCTATATTAATCCCCAGGTTCACCCATGCAAAGGGTTCAACACCCACGCCATTCACACACGCATAGCTAGGAGAAGCGAAGGAGCTAGCCTTACTGTTGGGGATATTACTACTGGGCGTAAACCGGCCAGGAGAGGCCGG
The DNA here is from genome assembly GCA_021605145.1 of Aegilops bicornis. Classification (NCBI taxonomy): domain Eukaryota; kingdom Viridiplantae; phylum Streptophyta; class Magnoliopsida; order Poales; family Poaceae; genus Aegilops; species Aegilops bicornis. The sequence goes on from CM038675.1 coordinate 317,578,351, forward strand.
ATTATCCCTATAATGAGTTATTATATTTTAAGCCCATGAAGACAAAGATGATGACGCTTTATGAAGGCCCAGGGCCCAAAGGCAGATTAAGGCCTGTAGTCATAAACCGACCTTGATATGTATGCTTGTATTGTAAGGCAGAAATAGTAGAGACCGGGCCAGACACGTTTATGAGCCGGCCTCTGAACCCTGTAAACCGACGGGCGTCAACCCATGTATATAAGGGAACGACCCGGCGGCGGTTTAGGGAGAACAGACAACAACTCGAGACTCAGGCAAAGCGTATTCGCTCCCTGGTCATCAAAACCCTAGCAATTCCACAACAACTGGATTAGGCCTTTACCTTCACCGCAAGGGGCCGAACCAGTATAAACTCTTTGCGTCCCTTGTTCGCTTTAACCCCTTTAAGCTAACCCGTTGCGATGGCTCCACGACTAAGTCCCTTCACGAGGACATCTGCCGTGACAAAACCACGACAGTTGGCGCCCACCGTGGGGCTATCGCAACGATGGTTTCGAGTTCTTAGAGGGCAGCTTCGAAGGTCTCAAGGGTTATGCTGTGGGCCGGATGACCAAGAGTCGTCGTGGCAAGCTCTTCATCGACGACGCAGGCTGGGGCCCCGAGCCCGGCTCAATTGAGTACGGGTACCGGGTCCCCTTTGGCAGCATCCACGTTTTCATTGGCAAGATCGGTGAACCGGGCCCTGAGTCGGACATCTGCACCGACATCATCGAGATGGCTCAGCATGTGAGATCTGCCCGGGTTAAGCCTATCATGATGTGTGCCTTCGTGGGAGTCATCCACGGAGTGGAATCTGAGGATAGATCAGAATCTGGTGGCGAAACCGTCATTTATTCCGGCGATGAGTCATCGACCGGAGAGACCGAATCATTGTACCAATTGCAAGATGGCCGGATTGGGGGCTGTTCCGATGGCGACAGTATTTCGGACCCCTTTGATCCGCCAAACCGGGTTGCGGTCTTCATGGCCGGTACACAGCCAGCGCTTCACTCTTCGACCGCGGCGGCGATGATTTCCGGATCAGTAGGAGCGACAGCGGCCGAGGCAGGAGGCCCTGTGCGACCGCCGGCTCAGGTTTTATCTGATTTATTTGACACCTTGGTAGCACTGATGGCGGAGGTTAATCCGGCGAATCAAGATGAGCATAATGCGGAAATTGCGAAGGTGAAAGATCAGATAACCCAGGCCAAGGCCGACCTGGCAGCTGAGGACACCAGGATGGCTGCGGAACAGGCCGCATTGGATGCACAGGCTTACCGGCTTATGCTGGATCAGAGCGCGTCAAACGATGTCATGAGGAGAAGATACCGGTCTCACCTACTACCGGTTTATGAAGCCAGAAACCTCTTTAATACCCCAGGAGCAGGGACCAGTAATCCTCCAGTGGTAAACCAGGTAGAGGCACCCGTAATGGGAGCGCCGGTTCAGCCGCTTCCAACAGATCCGCCCCGTCAGAACAACGGTCCGTCACAGCATGTCCCAACACCGACGGGTCACTATTCTAACCCGATGGATAACATTGTTGCTGCCGCTTCACGACTGGCGGCTCTCCCGATCGAAGGCAAGTCTCCAGTAGCGGTCGAAACGCGACGGGCTAGGGAGCTCCTTCAGACAGCTTTAACTCAGCAGCAGGCTTACTCATATAGTCGCGAAAGGATTCATTCTACTCCCCGCCCAAGACGAAGTTACAACAGGCATATCAATGAACCGTCCGTGTCGAGCAGTGCGTGAAACCGTGATCCGCCTCGTGGTCATAACCCAGCAGGGGGCGGCGGTGATGCTCAGGATGTGGTGGATCGTGCTAGGGCACGTCGAGAGGCTGAGTTAGCGGCGCAGCATGAGTCCCGCCAACTTACTACGGTTCGTCCAACCACGTCGGTGGAACCAGGGGTTACTTCCACCTCTTTGGGAGTGTCGTGTCTCGTCCAAAGATCGCGCGCAACGTCTTTGCCCAAGGATTTCAAAGGCCCATGTAAAGTGCCGAATTACACCGCCAATTTATCCCCGAGTCATGGGTCGAAAGCTATGAGATGGCAATGGAGATGCTGGATGTGGACGATGCGGCGTGTGCTAAATACTTTACCATGATGTTGGAGGGAACGGCTCGCACTTGGTTGAAAATTTTGCCAGCTAACTCCATTGGGTCATGGGCCGAGGGCCCGGTTTATTCAGAATTTCAAAGACACGTGCAAGCAGCCGATGTCGATTGTGGACTTGGCTGCCTGTGTTCAGGAGGAAGGAGAATCAACAACCCATTGGGTGCGCCGGGTTTTGCAAATCTTGCATTCATCAGACCTCATCAACGCTGACACAACAGTTTTGACATTGGAAGGAAATTGCCGGTTTACACCTCTGAAGTTGAAATTGGGACGACTCAAACGTCACTGCAATGACATGGGGACTCTTATGGCTGCTCTAGTGAAGTATGCCGACTTTGATAGTACCAAGGATCCTGAGTCTGACGATGACAAGACAGGGAAGGGAAAGAAGAGCGGCAATACCAAGGGGCAGCAGCATAACCCGGTGGGTCATGGAAACAACGGTAAGCGTAAAGCAGATAACAGTTTGGATTTTGTGGCTAATACCAACGCGCAGGACAAGGTCCAGCGGCGTAAGGGTAAACCGCCCCGGCGTAGTGGAGGACCAAGTCCTAACCCAGAGCGCATGTCTTATCTATTAAACCAACCTTGCCCAAAGCACGGGTCGCAGGACAAACTAGCCACGCACCTCTGGAAGGATTGTTATATCATGCAGGAGTTCAAAAATTCCGATTTTTTTCGGTATGATCATGGACCGGGTGGCGGTTCAGGCCCCGGATCTCATGGGCCGGGTTATGGTGGAGGCAGTTCCGGTTTAGGTTTTCACGGTAATCATAGCGGACATAACAATCAAGGCAATCAGGGCAACCAAGGTGGTTATAATCATCAGGGCAATCAGCAGCAACAGCAGCAGTCGGGTTATCAGAGCAACCCGAAGCAGTTGAATAGTGGGCAGTATCATGTCTTCACCACTAGCCTATGCAAGCGCGTTCAGAAACTTCATAAAAGGGCAGTGAACTCCGTTGAACTGGCGGTGCCCCGTTACGTACGCTGGTCGGAGCAGCCTATTGTGTGGAGTCGAGAGGATCATCCACCTCGGGTTGATAATCCTGGACACTTGGCATTGGTGGTGGCACCTTAGGTTGGAGGTTATAAGTTCACCAAAGTACTCATGGATGGGGGGAGTGGTATCAATATCCTTTATTATGAAACCTTCCGTCGCATGGGGTTAACAGATAAAAATGTTAAACCGTCTAATACGGTCCTTAATGGTGTGGTGCCTGGTAAATCGGCATACCCGGTTGGTAAGATAGCTCTAGAAGTTGCCTTTGGAGATGAGCACGATTCAAGATCAGAGACACTAACTTTTGAGGTGGTAAAGATCAAAAGCGTATATCATGCCCTGTTTGGATGGCCGGCTTATGCTAAGTTCATGGCAAGGCCCTATTACGTCTATTTGCAGCTCAAGATGCTGGGTCACAAGGGAACTATAACAGTGCATGGGAGCCGCAAGATCGCTTTGGAATGTGAAGAAGGTGATGCGGCTTATGCTGAGTCGGTCTGTGCAACATAAGAGTTGAAGTTTTACAAGGACAATGTTGATCCGACAGATATGACTTCATTGAAGAAACCAACTACAGAGCATGATCCAGCCTTGAAGTTTAAATCGGCTGATGAGACTAAGCTTGTTGATTTTGTTCCTGGCGATTCATCCAAGTAGTTTAGCATCAGCGCTAATTTGGATCTGAAATAGGAAAGCGCGCTCATTGAGTTCATCCGTGAGAATCGGGACATCTTTGCGTGGAAGCCTTCTGACATTCCAGGTGTACCGAGAGAACTTGCTGAGCATACTCTCAATGTCGATCCCAAGTATAAACCGGTCAAGCAATTTCTTCGCAAGTTCAATGAAGAAATACGCAAGGCTATTGGTGAGGAAGTTGCCAGGCTTTTGGCGGCTGGGTTTATCATCGAAGTGTTTCATCCTGAGTGGTTGGCTAATCCGGTGCTGGTACTTAAGAAGAACGGAACTTGGCGTATGTGTGTGGACTACACAGACCTCAACAAGGCTTGTCCAGCAGATCCTTTTTCCCTCCCTCATATTGATCAAATCATTGATGCTACGATGGGTTGCGAGCGTTTGAGTTTTCTGGATGCGTATTCTGGTTACCATCAGATCAAAATGGCAGTTAAGGACCAGGAGAAGACAGCCTTCATAACTCCTTTTGGAGCCTTCTGCTATGTGTCTATGCCTTTTGGGCTCAAGAGTGCCCAGGCGACTTATCAGCGGTGTGTACAGAATTGTCCTCATGATCAGATCGGCCGCAATGTTCATGCCGATGTAGATGATATTGTGGTGAAATCCAGAAAGGAGGAGACATTGATTGATGACTTGAAGGAGACCCTCGATAACCTCCGGGTTTATAAAATGATGCTTAATTCGGCCAAGTGTGTCTTTGGTGTACCGGCAGGCAAACTCTTGGGCTTTCTGGTATCTAACAGAGGCATTGAAGCTAATCCGGAGAAAATCAAGGCTATAACTTCTTTGGCTAAACCGGAGTGTATCAATGATGTTCAATGCCTGGCAGGACGGATTGCACGTTGAGCCGGTTTATCAGTCGCCTTGGTGAGAAGGCCATCCCTTTATATCAGATGCTGAAGAAAATGGATAGCTTCGTCTGGAGTAACACCGCCAATAAAGCATTTGAGGACTTAAAGCGGCAGCTAGATAATCCGCCGTTTCTTGCTGCTCCCGTTGATAAGGAGCCATTGTTGTTGTATGTGGTAGCTAACGCCCGGGCTGTTAGCGTGGCTATTGTGGTGGAGCGCAAGGAGGCTGATACGTCTCCAACGTATCTACAATTTTTGATTGCTCCATGCTACTTTATCTACTGTTTTGGACTATAATGGGCTTTATTTTCCACTTTTATATTACTTTTGGGACTAACCTATTAACCGGAAGCCCAAAGCCTGAAATTGTTGTTTTTTGCCTTTTTCAGTGTTTCGAAGAAACAGAATATCAAACGGAGTCCAAATGGAATGAAACCTTCGGAAACGTGATTTTCTCACCGAACGTGATCCAGGAGACTTGGACCCTGCGCCAAGGAACATCGGAGGCGGTCACGAGGGTGGGGGCCGCGCCCCCTGCCTCGTGGGCCCCTTGAAGCTCCACCGACGTACTCCTTCCTCCTATATATACCTATGTACCCCCAAACGATCAGAAGAGGAGCCAAAAACCTAATTCCACCGCCGCAACTTCCTGTATCCACGAGATCCCATCTTGGGGCCTGTTCCGGAGCTCCGCCGGAGGGGGCATCCACCACGGAGGGCTTCTACATCAACACCATAGCCTCTCCGATGAAGTGTGAGTAGTTTACTTGAGACCTTCGGGTCCATAGCTAGTAGCTAGATGGCTTCTTCTCTCTTTTTGGATCTCAATACAATGTTCTCCCCCTCTCTCGTGGAGATCTATTCGATGTAATCTTCTTTTTGCGGTGTGTTTGTTGAGACCGATGAATTGTGGGTTTATGATCCATCTTATCTATGAATAATATTTGAATCTTCTCTGAATTCTTTTATGTATAATTGAGTTATCTTTGCAAGTCTCTTCGAATTATCCGTTTGGTTTGGCCAACTAGATTGGTAGTTCTTGCAATGGGAGAAGTGCATGGCTTTGGGTTCAATCTTGCGGTGTCCTTACCCGGTGTGAGAAAAGGGTTGCAAGGCACGTATTGTATTGTTGCCATCGAGGATAACAAGATGGGGTATTTATCATATTGCATGAATTTATTCCTCTACATCATGTCATCTTGCTTAAGGCGTTACTTTGTTTTATCTTAATACTCTAGATGCATGCTGGATAGCGGTCGATGAGTGGAGTAATAGTAGTAGATGCAGAATCGTTTCGGTGTACTTGTCTCAGACATGATGCCTATATACATGATCATACCTAGATATACTCATAACTATGCTCAATTCTATCAATTGCTCAACAGTAATTTGTTCATCCACCGTAGAATACTTATGCTCATGAGAGAAGCCACTAGTGAAACCTATGGCCCCCAGGTCTATTCTCATCATATCAATCTCCATCACTTTTATACTTGCTTTCTTTTTACTTTTCCTTTACTTTTCACTTTGCATCTTTATACCAAAAATACCAAAAATATTATCTCTATCAGATCTCACTCTCGTAAGTGACCGTGAAGGGATTGACAACCCCTGATCGCGTTGGTTGCAAGTAGCTATCGTTTTGTGCAGTGCGAGGGACTTGTCGTGGCCTCCTCTTTGGATTGATACCTCGGTTATCAAAAACTAAGGGAAATACTTACACTCTTGTGCTGCATCATCCTCTCCTTTTGGGAAAACCAGCATAAGCTCAAGGCGTAGCAAGAAGGATTTACAGGCGCCCGTTCTTGGGAGTCTCATAAAAAGTCAACATACCAAGTACCCATCACAACCCCTATCTCTCGCATTACATTATTTGCCATTTGCCTCTCGTTTTCCTCTCCCCCACTTCACCCTTGCCGTTTTATTCGCCCTCTCTTTCCCAATCTCCTTCTCTTTTTTTCCCCTTGCCTTTTGTTTGCTCGTGTGTTGGATTGCTTGTTTGTCGCGATGGCTCAAGATGCTACCAAATTGTGTGACTTCACCAATACCAATAATAATGATTTCCTTAGCACTCCGATTGCTCCTCTTGCCAATCTTGAATCTTGTGAAATCAATACTGCTTTGTTGAATCTTGTTATGAAAGATCAATTCGACGGCCTTCCTAGTGAAGATGCCGCTACTCATCTGAATAGCTTCCTTGATTTATGTGATATGCAAAAGAAAAAAGATGTCGATAATGATGTCATTAAGTTTAAGCTATTTCCTTTTTCGCTTAGAGATCGTGCTAAAGCGTGGTTTCCATCCTTGCCTAAAAATAGTATTGATTCTTGGAACAAGTGCAAAGATGCTTTTATCTCTAAGTATTTTCCTCCCGCTAAGATTATCTCTCTTAGGAACGATATTATGAATTTTAAGCAACTTGATCATGAACATGTTGCACAAGCTTGGGAGAGAATGAAATTAATGATACGTAATTGTCCTACTCATGGTTTGAACTTGTGGATGATTATACAAAAAATTATGCTGGATTGAATTTTGCTTCTAGAAATCTTTTAGATTAAGCATGAGGAGGCACTTTTATGGAAATCACTCTAGGAGATGCTACTAAACTTCTAGATAATATTATGGTTAATTATTCTCAATGGCATACTAAAAGATCTACTAATAAAAAAGTGCATGCTATAGAAGAAATCAATGTTTTGAGTGGAAAGATGGATGAACTTATGAAATTATTTGCTACTAAGTGTGTTTCTTCTGATCCTAATGATATGCCTTTGTCTACTTTGATTGAGAATAATAATGAATCTATGGATGTGAATTTTGTTGGTAGGAATAATTTTGGTAACAAGCAGCATTATAGAGGAATTTTAATCCTAGGCCTTATCCTAGTAATCCTTCTAATAATTATGGAAATTCCTACAACAACTCTTATGGAAATTTTAATAAGATGCCCTCTGAATTTGAGAGTAGTGTTAAAGAGTTTATGAATTCACAAAAGAATTTTAATGCTTTGCTTGAAGAGAAATTGCTTAAAGTTGATGATTTGGCTAGGAACGTTGACAGAATTTCTCTTGAGGTTGATTCTTTAAAGCTTAGATCTATACCTCCTAAGCATGATATCAATGAGTCTCTCAAAGCTATGAGAATTTCTATTGATAAGTGCAAAGAAAGAACCGCTAGGATGCGTGCTTCCAAAGATGCCTTTATTAATGCGTGTTCTTCTAATTCCTATGAAAATCAAGATGAAGATCTAAAAGTTATTGATGCGTCCCCTATTAAATCTTTGTTTTGCAATATGAATCTTGACGAAATTGAATATGATCTTCCTTTACCTAGAAGGTGTTCCAAGAATTCAGAGTTTTTAGATTTTGATGATGAAATTGATAAAAGTGAGATTGAAAGAAATAAAAATCTAGATATTTCTAAACCCACTATATTGGATCTCCAGGAATTTAATTATGAAAATTGCTCTTTAATTGATTGTATTTCCTTGTTACAAACCATGCTAAATTCTCCTAATGCCTATAGTCAAAATAAGGCCTTCACCGAACACATTGTTGATGCCTTGATGCAATCTTATGAAGAAAAGCTTGAGTTGAAAGTTTCTATCCCTAGGAAACTCTATGAGGAATGGGAACCTACTACCAAAATTAAAATTAAAGATTATGAGTTTCATGCTTTGTGTGATTTGGGTGCTAGTGTCTCTACTATTCCCAAAACTTTGTGTGATTTGCTAGATTTCCGTGACTTTGATGATTGCTCCCTAAACTTGCATCTTGCGGATTCCACTATTAAAAAGCCTATGGGAAGAATTAATGATGTTCTTATTGTTTCAAATAGGAATTATGTGCCCGTAGATTTTATCGTTCTTGATATAGATTGCAATCCTTCATGTCCTATTATTCTTGGTAGACCTTTCCTTAGAACGATTGGTGCAATTATTAATATGAAGGAAGTGAATATTAGATTCCAATTTCCATTAAAGAAAGGCATGGAACACTTTCCTAGAAAGAAAATAAAATTACCATATGAATCTATTAATAGAGCCACTTATGGATTGCCTACCAAAGATGGCAATACCTAGATCTATCCTCGCTTTTATGCCTAGCTCGGGGCGTTAAACGATAGCGCTTGTTGGGAGGCAACCCAATTTTATTTTTAGTTTTTAGTTTTTGCTTCTGTTTAGTAATAAATAATCCATCTAGCCTCTGTTTAGATGTGGTTTTATCTTTTAATTAGTGTTTGTGCCAAGCTAGACCTATTGGATCTTCTTGGATGATAGTTATTTGAACTTGCTGTAATTTCCAGAAACTTTGCGCTCAGTGCCCGAATTGTTAAAAATCACCAGAACGTGATAAAATACTGATTACAATTGCTTCTGATCAATAAACAAAATTTCCAGGTCCTCTAATTTTGTTATAATTTTTTGGGTTCCATACGTTTGCGTTAGTTACAGATTAGTACAGACTTTTCTGTTTTTGACAGATTCTGTTTTCATGTGTTTTTTGATTATTTTCATGAATCTATGGCTAGTAAAATATTTTATGATCCATAGAGAAGTTGGAATACAGTAGGTTTAACACCAATATAAATAAAGAATGAGTTCATTACAGTACCTTAAAGTAGTCTTTTGTTTTCTTTCTCTAACGGAGCTCACGAGATTTCTATTGAGTTTTGTGTTGTGAAGTTTTCAAGTTTTGGGTGAATTCTTTTGATGGATTATGGAACAAGGAGTGGCAAGAGCCTAAGCTTGGGGATGCCCATGGCACCCCCAAGATAATCCAAGGACACAAAAAATTCAAAGCTTGGGGATGCCCCAGAAGGCATCCCCTCTTTAAATCCACTTCCATCGGTAATTTACTTGGAGCTATATTTTTATTCACCACATGATATGTGTTTTGCTTGGAGCATCTTGTATTATTTAACGTCTTTGCTTGTTAGTTTACCACAATCATCCTTGATGTACACACCTTTTTAGAGAGCCATACATGAATTGAAATTTGATAGAATACTCTATGTGCTTCACTTATATCTTTTGAGCTTGATAGTTTGCTCATAGTGCTTCACTTATATCTTTGAGCATGATAATTTTTGCTCTAGTGCTTCACTTAGATCTTTTAGAGCACGGTGGTGGATTTGTTTTAAAGAAACTTGATCTCTCATGCTTTACTTAGATTATTTTGAGAGTCGTTAGTAGCATGGTAATTTGCTTAATATTAACATACTTGGTATTCAAGATATGTGAAACTTTCTTTTGAGTGAGTTGAATACTAAGATAAGTTTGATGCTTGATAATTGTTTTGAGATATGGAGGTGATAATATCAAAGTCGTGCTAGTTGAGTAGTTGTGAATTTGAGAAATTCTTGTGTTGAAGTTAGCAAATCCCGTAGCATGCACGTACGGTTAAAGTTTTGTAACAAATTTGAAACATGAAGTGTACCTGGCTTGTGCATCCTTATGAGTGGAGGTCGGGGACGAGCGATGGTCTTTTCCTACCAATCTATCCCCCTAGGAGCATGCGCTTAGTACTTGATTTTTGATGACTTCTAAAATTTTGCAATAAGTATATGAGTTCTCTTGACTAATGTTGAGTCCATGGATTATACGCGCTTTTACCTTTCCGCCTTTGCTAGCCTCTTCGGTACCATGCATTGCCCTTTCTCACCTTGAGAGTTGGTGCAAACTTAAATCGGTGCATCCAAACCCCGTGATATGATACGCTCTATCACACATAAACCTCCTTATATCTTCCTCAAAACAGCCACCATACCTACCTATCATGGCATTTCCATAGCCATTCCGAGATATATTGCCATGCAACTTTCCACCGTTCCGTTCATCGTCATCATGACATACTTTACTTTTGTCATATTGCCATTGCATGATCATGTAGTTGACATCGTATTTGTGGCAAAGCCACCATGCATTATTTTTCATACATGTCAGTCTTGATTCATTGCACCATCCCGGTACACCGCCGGAGGCATTCATATAGAGTCATACCTTGTTCTAGCTTGGAGTTGTAATCCTTATGTTGTAATCAATAGAAGTGTGATGATCATCATTATTAGAGCATTGCCCAAAAAAGAGAAAGGCCAAAAAGAAAAAAAGAAAGGCCCAAAAAAAGAAAATAAAGGGCAATGCTACTATCTCTTTTTCCACACTTGTGCTTCAAAGTAGCACCTTGTTCTTCATGTAGTGAGTCTCATATATTGTGCTTCAAAATAGCACCATGTTTTTCATATAGTGAGTCTCATAAGTTGTCTTTTATACTAGTGGGAATTTTTAGATTTATAGAACTTGGCTTGTATATTCCTATGATGGGCTTCCTCAAAATGCCCTAGGTCTTCATGAGCAAGCAAGTTGGATGCACACCCACTAGTTTTCTTTTGTTGAGCATTCATAGCTCTAGTGCATCCGTTGCATGGCAATCCCTACTCCTCATGTTGACATCAATTGATGGGCATCTCCATAGCCCGTTAATTATGCTCGTCAATATGAGACTTTCTCCTTTTTTGTCTTCTCCACACAATCTCCATCATCATATTCTATTCCACCCATAGTGCTATATCCATGGCTCACGCTCATGTATTGCGTGAAGGTTGAAAAAGTTTGAGATTATTTAAGTATGAAACAATTGCTTGGCTTGTCATCGGGGGTATAGAAGTTGCGAACATCTTTGTGTGACGAAAATGAAACATAGCCTAACTATATGATTTTGTAGGGATGAACTTTATTTTGCCATGCTATTTTGAGAAGACATGATTACTTTGATTAGTATGCTTGAAGTATTATTATTTTTATGTCAATATGAACTTTTGTCTTGAATCTTTCGGATCTGAATATTCATACCATGATTAAAAAGATTTACATTGAAATTATGCCAAAGTATCACTCTGCATCAAAATTTCTCTTTTTACCATTTACCTACTCGAGGACGAGCAGGAATTAAGCTTGGGGATGCCTGATACGTCTCCAGCGTATCTATAATTTTTTATTGCTCCATGCTACTTTATCTACTGTTTTGGACTATAATGGTCTTTATTTTCCACTTTAATATTACTTTTGGGACTAACCTATTAACCGGAGGCCCAGCCCAGAATTGTTGTTTTTTGCCTTTTTTAGTGTTTCGAAGATACGGAATATCAAACAGAGTCCAAATGGAATGAAACCTTGAGCGTGATTTTCTCAGCGAGCGTGATCCGGGAGACTTGGACCCTCGCCAAGGAACATCGGAGGCGGTCACGAGGTGGGGGCACCCCTAGGCGCGCCCACGCCTCGTGGGCCCCTCGGCTCCACCGGCGTACTCCTTCCTCCTATATATACCTATGTACCCCCAAGCGATCGGAAGAGGAGCCAAAACCTAATTCCACCGCCGCAACTTCACCAGATCCACGAGATCCCATCTTGGGGCACATTAGGAGCTCACGCCGGAGGGCATCCACCATGGAGGGCTTCTACATCAACACCATAGCCTCTCCGATGAAGTGTGAGTAGTTTACTTCAGACCTACGGGTCCATAGCTAGTAGCTAGATGGCTTCTTCTCTCTTTTTGGATCTCAATACAATGTTCTCCCCCTCTCTCATGGAGATCTATTCAATGTAATCTTCTTTTTGCGATGTGTTTGTTGAGACCGATGAATTGTGGGTTTATGATCAAGCTTATCTATGAATAATATTTGAATCTTATCTGAATTCTTTTATGTATGATTGAGTTATCTTTGCAAGACTCTTCGAATTATCCATTTGGTTTGGCCAACTAGATTGGTAGTTCTTGCAATGGGAGAAGTGCATGGCTTTGGGTTCAATCTTGCGGTGTCCTTACCCGATGTGAGAAAGGGTTGCAAAGGCACGTATTGTATTGTTGCCAACGAGTATAACAAGATGGGGTATTTATCATAACGCATGAATTTATTCATCTACATCATGTCATCTTGCTTAAAGGCGTTACTCTGTTTTAACTTAATACTCTAGATGCATCTTTGGATAGCGGTCGATGAGTGGAGTAATAGTAGTAGATCTGAGAATCATTTCGGTCTACTTGTCTCGGACGTGATGCCTATATACATGATCATACCTAGATATACTCATAACTATGCTCAATTCTGTCAATTGCTCAACAGTAATTTGTTCATCCACCGTAGAATACTTATGCTCATCATATCAATCTCCATCACTTTTATACTTGCTTTGTTTTTACTTTGCCTTTACTTTTCACATTGCATCTTTATACCAAAAATACCAAAAATATTATCTCTATCAGATCTCACTCTCGTAAGTGACCGTGAAGGGATTGACAACCCCTAATCGCGCTGGTTGCGAGTAGCTATCGTTTTGTGCGGTCTGAGGGACTTGTGCGTGGCCTCCTACTGGATTGATACCTTGGTTCTCAAAAACTGAGGGAAATACTTACGCTACTGTGCTGCATCATCCTCTCCTCTTCGGGGAAAACCAACGCAAGCTCAAGACATAGCAGAGGCCGGAAAGGAGTATCCAGTTCAACGGTCGGTTTATTATATCAGTGAGGTACTTATTGAGTCCAAGCAAAGGTACCCACATTGGCAGAAGCTGGTGTATGGTGTTTTTTTGGCAAGCCGGAAGCTTAAGCAATATTTCCAAGGTCATCCCATCACTGTGGTTAGCTCTGCTCCTTTGGGGGATATAATCCGAGCGAGGAAGCAAGCGGCGGATTGCTAAGTGGGATATTGAGCTTGGGCCTCACGTATTAAAATATATGCCCCGGACGGCGATCAAATCTCAGGCAATTGTGGATTCTATCAATGATTGGACAGAATTACAGGCGCTAGAAGAGAAGCCGGATCATACTTATTGGACTATTCATTTTGATGGGTCCAGGCAATTGGAGGGCTCGGGGGCTGAAGTCGTATTAACTTCCCCACGAGGTGATAAGTTTTGTTATGTTCTCCGTTTAATGTTCCCTTGCACTAACAATGCAGCTGAATATGAGGCTTTACTCCATGGTCTTCGGATGGCAAAGGAGATGAATCTAAGCCGAGTTAAGTGCTTTGGTGACTCGGACACAGTGGCTCAACAAGTGTCCGTGCCAGGATTCAAGGACCCACTCATGGCGGCGTATCGTCGAGAGGTGGATATTGTTGCAGGTCACTTTAAAGGTTATCAGGCCGATCATGTGGACCGGTGGAAGAATGAAGCGGCGGACGCTTTAAGCCACTTGGGTTCCCAAAGTAAACCGGTTCCACCCAATGTCTTCCTAGATGTGCTGCATAATCCGTCTGTCAAGCTCCCTGGTGAAGAGGATTTGGCTGTTCCTGATCCGGAGGCTCAGTTGGTGGCGGCTCTTCATGTTATCCCGGATTGGACAGTTCCATATTGGCGTATATGAACCGGGGCGAGTTACCAGAAGATGAAACTTTGGCCAGATAGATAATCCGGCGGTCCAAGTCCATGACTATTATCAATGGAGGGTTACATCATTGCAGTGTGACAGGGGCGTTTCAACGCTGCGTGTCTCCTGAAGAAGGCCGGGAAATTTTGCGTGAGATCCACGAAGGATATTGTGGTCACCGCGCCGGTTCAAAATCTCTGGTAGCCAAGGCATTTCGTCACGGTTTCTATTGGTTGACGGCTCATGCTGATGCCGAGGACTTGGTCAAAAGGTGTGATGGATGTCAAAAATTCTCACGACGCGCTCATGTGCGGACCCAAGAAATTGCGGATGATTCCAATCACTTGGCCGTTTGCAACTTGGGGGCTGGATATGGTTGGGCCCTTTAAAAGATCCAAGGACAAGAAGACCCACCTTTTGGTGGCAGTTGATAAGTTCACTAAGTGGGTGCAGGCAGAGCCAGTCAGTAAGTGTGATGCGGCTACGGCGGTTCAATTCCTCAAGAAGGTGATTTTCCGGTTTGGTTTTCCACACAGCATCAAAACTGATAATGGTACAAATCTATCCAAAGGATCTATGAAGGAGTTCTGTCAACGTGAGCACATCCGGCTTGACGTATCATCAGTGGCTCACCCCCAGTCTAATGGTCAAGCGGAGAGAGCCAGTCAAGAGATCTTGAGAGGCTTCAAGCCACGGCTTATGGTTCCCTTTCAATGGACGCCGGGTTGTTGGGTGGAGGAGTTACCTTATGTGTTATGGAGCATCAATACCACGCCCAACAGATCCACGGGTTACACGCCTTCCTTCATGGTTTGTGGATCAGAGACGGTCCTCCCTAGTGACATCCGTCATGACTCACCCCATGTGGCAGCGTATGTCGAAGCTGATAATGAGAAAGCATGGCAGGAAGCACTCGACCTGTTAGATGAGGAGCGTGACATTGCAGCGGCTCGTTCGGCGATTTACCAGCAGGATCTGCGTTGTTATCACAGCCGCCGGGTTAGAACCAGGACTTTTCAAGAAGGCGATCTGGTGCTCCGACTCATCCAGGATTAGACTGATATGCACAAGTTATTCCCCCTTGGGAAGGACCCTTTGTGGTCAGCAAGAATCTGCACAACGGGTCATACTACCTAATCGATGTTCGAGAGCACAAAGACACACGTAAATCGGAGGAGGAGACCCACTGGCCGTGGAACATCGCTCATTTTCGGCCCTACTATACTCGAGCCATAGGCTCTGCTTATGTACATAGTTATGACAATGTATATATTATGATCAATACAATAAACCGGAACCTCAGATAAAGCGAGGTATCTGTCGTTTTTCTTAAATCACATGTGGTTACATGGGGGCTTCTATTTCATGAAGCGGCGTCCGTTTTACCCCTCGATTCAGCTTATCAAAGCTTTATATAAAAATCACTTGGGGGCTTGGTTGTATTTGAACCATAGCTACACCTCTTGATCGGCGCAAGGCCACTAGAAAAAATCACTTGGGGCCTTGGTCGTATTCGAACCATAGTCACACCTCTTGATCGCTGAAAGCCAAACTACTTCGGGGCCAAAGAGAGTGTTGCAAAAGAACAACTCAAACATAGGCACCCACTGAGCACAACTCAAAATGTTACTTGGGGATTCTTTGCTGTTGCAATGAACAAAGAATCTACACTTGTAATAGGCTATCAAGCCATGGCTTGGAAGCTTTGGTGTATACACCTAAAACCACAGGTTAGCCTGCCTTCTTAAGTAAGTCACTCCGCCCAGGTAAACCTGGTATGACCCGTCGAACTTTGACAAGTTACTCTGATAAGACCCTGAACTTGTCAAGTTAAAACGACGATTGGTTAAGGATTGAGGGTCATCTTAAAAGGCTTTGCAAAATGGTTTAACTCAGTGGCCTGGCAGCCCATGAAAAGCCTCGAATTTGGGGCCTGGCAGCCCGTGAAAAGCCTCGACTACAAGTTTTCATCTGCTTTTATTTGCTAAGTTTTTTCTCCTTTGATGATATTTATAATGTTCTTGATAAACTGGTGTTCATTAGACCTGACTTGACTTTCAACTACAAGTTGTCAGTATATGATCAGTTATAATCCGGAGACTATTAACCCGGACTGGTCTCGGCTATGAGTCGCCAGAAATGAATCTGGATAAACCGGTGTTCATCACAACCGGAACGGTTTTATCATAAACTGGCGCAATATGAAAGGAGTTATTATTACTCAAGGTTAGGGTTATCACCCTCATTACAAAGTTGGTCAGCCAACATTATGACTCAAAGTCACATGTATCAATTATTTTCATATTTGATTATCTTTTTACGGCCTTGGTTATACACCTTGGCTATATATCTGGGCATCACGACCCGTCCGGCGGTAAACCGCCAGGGCACTTTCACCTTCTTGTCTGCAGGGATAGCTTGAATAACTTGCTATGGATTATGAACATCATATGTCTTAAGCATGGCAGATTAGCAAAGTGTCAGGCACAGATAAATATGCATGATGGCATAGCAGACCAAGTGTTTTAACTAGCCTATTACAAAGGCGTTTCAGTGCCCAAAAGAATAATTGTTTTTTGATAACGGTTGTAGCACGCTGAAGGCTAAACCGGCTTCCGGATCATGCTTCATCACCAGCTTGACCTGACGGTTGCGAATCATCTTGCACCGGTTCATCCTCTTCGTCTCTACCCAGCGGCTGGAAGTCAATAGTTGTCCAGTCAATCCCAGTTAGGGCTTGGAACACAGCTTCGTCGCTTATAAGGGTGGACGGTTCAATGTCAGGGGCATAGGTATGCTTACGAATTGGCGGGATGAGATTTTGAACCTCCGGAGTTGGTGCAGCAACCCATTTGTTGTGGACGTCATAAATCGCCTGATAATGTGAAAGATCAGCTTCTTCAGCTAATTGGCAAGCCAGTGGACGTACTTCCCGGTTTATGGCTCGGAGGTCCTCATTTCCGAATTCTGATCCGTCTTCTTTTAAGCTCGGATAGCCTTCTTTGACATCCTCGAGATCAAGGTCGAGCACCCATGCCTTTGCGGGTTAGTGCGGCGAGCACCAGCCCTTGCGGCAGATCTATTTAGTTCTTCTACGGGCGGCGGCATAGACAGCCTTTCTAAGGTATCCTTGATTAACGTTAGAGGCGGTTTATTGTGAGAAGCGGTCACGAGATGATTCGTTGCGCGCCGGTATACAACTGCTCTATCAAAGTGTAGGCAGCCTTCAGCTTCTTCTGTACGTCTGAGCCCAGATGACTAATGCGAGTTCCTGCATCATTACAAGCGTCAGTAAACCGACAACGTATGGGATGATATGTTAAACGTGTAAAGCAAGGATGTTTACCAAACACAGCAGCAGTCATGGCATGTATCTGCCGCTTTACGCCAGTCAGCTCATCTACCACCGGTTTAAGAGCGACTTCTGCATCCTTGGCTCTTTTTTGTAAAGCGGATTTTTCTGTGTCCCAATCTGCCCGCTCTTGTTGAAACTCTCCTTCAGTTTTTCCATAGCAGCAAAAGCACCGGACAGTTCATCCTTGGCTTTGGAGGTTTCAGTTTGCTGGGACTTGATGTTTTCTTGTAGATCAGCGGTTTGAGCTTCCTTTTTGCTCAGCTCAACCTATAAGAGACAGACGTATAATGAGTTGATAGTACATATTTGAAGTACCAAGCACATAACAAGTTATGCACCTGATACTTGGGGGTTAATGCATATTTGCTCTGGTCAGAAATTTCTGCAAAGTCCCAAGCACACTACAAGTATTGTTCTTGGCACTTGGGGGCTAATGTATGTTTGCTCAAAGTGACATTGTGGGTTTTCTTCTACACAGTCCCGGTTCATCTTCATAAGTTAAACCGGCCCTCGGAGATGAGGTATGCAAAATTGATATATTACAAAGTCCCGGTTCAGATTGGTATCATAAACCGTCACTTGGGGGCTACTGGAGTTGATATTTGCAATTAGACATAAGAGAAAACCAGTTATGTAGTTACCTCATATCTTCATCATATTTACTAAGCCGGCTTCAAAGTCACAGCTTGTGTACAGACGGTTTAAAAATCCAGAATGAATGTCTTGGGCGTTGAGGTGGGCATAGCTTGACAGATCTGTGCTCCATTTGCCTTTTTCCATGGTAGAAAGTTCGTCCTTGGCGCTGTGTTTGGATAAAGCGACAGGATTGCCAGGAGCGGTATGGCCAAAGCCAGTAATCATAACATCATCCTCTTTATCATCAGCAGCCTTCACTAGAGTGGGTGGTTTATCAGTATCCTTACCTGGACTGATCGGTTTATCATCAGTTCGGACAGGGCTGGTCGGCTTGTCAACATGGCTTGTGGTGTCAACTTCTACTTGTTCAGCAAAGAAGTCATGGTCTTGAAGCGGCGGATCATTAAGCATGGCGTCAGCATTGGTTTCTTCCAGATTCGGAGTCTTTTCCGGTTCAACAACCACATTATCGTCAGCCGGTTTAGTTAGCCGAGCCTTCTTGCTAGGTCTAGGCTTGGCACTGAGAAAAATAAACATAAAGATCAGTACAGTATGCAAAAATAACACATCAAGAATAACATTAAGTGCATAGCTCACCCAGGAACTGTCTTGAGGGGTGGAAGCTTTGTGGCTGATTATTCGCCAGAAGATGAGTGAGAAGTGCCCTGATAATTTGAGTCAGTCGGATTAAGAGGCTGACGGAAACAACCTGCCTTGGGGCAAGAAGTGTCAAGAGTATAAGAGACCTCTGATCAACGTTTCCGAACCGGACGGTAAAACGACGGAGGTAACTACCTGGCCGCTGTGCCGGGTTGTGCGGCGAGCTTCGTGTTTCTGCATCTTCAAAAGAAAGTTTGGGTCCTAGTAAGCAAGGGGGTGAGAAAATTTTACTTTCCGGTTTGCTCGGCGGATTTTCGAGGTTGGCAGAGGATCTGAACCGGAGGAAAGGATAATTACCTCTACGTCATCGGCTTGACTTCTTTCAGCGTCGTCCTGATAATAATCATTGTCAATGAGGTGTATGAAAAATGAACCAAGAGAATCAAGTTCTACCTCTGAGTCCGGATTAGCCACATCGGCAACATCATTTGGCTCGAAAGACGCAGTGGTTCTTTTCTTGGCAGGTTTTTTAACAACCTTGGTCTTTGGGCGAAGTGCCTTTGCCGGTTTGTCTTGTGGTTTTGCCGGTTTATCCTGTGGTTTTTTCTTCCAGAACGGATCATCACCCTGGCAAAGATGAACAAAATTTTGAGAGTATTTCAAGGGATTAACCTGAAAGCAAAGAAGTCATATAATTCTTATAGCTGGCAGTTTGTTGGAGGTACAGAAAGGATTTAATCCGGTCTGGCTACAAATAGCCTCCGGTTCATTAAGCATCTTCTTCACAGCCTCGGTAACTTCATCATCTCTAAGCTGAATATCAATGTGTCGTTGAGGGTCCTTCAAGCTCCTGGTGTATTCACACATTAAACCGGGGCGTCGGCTTAAGGGCAGAATACTCCAGCTTATACACCAACAAGCAAAATCAACACCTGTTAAACCGTTCGCCATGAAGGCTCTAAGCTTTGACAGTTGTGGGGCATAGGTGGCCCTTTCCTTTGTAGTTAACCTCTGAGGAAAGGGATGTGTATTGCTAAGACGGTGAGGGCGGTATGTCTTTGCAATAAAACCAAGTCTGGTTCCACTCCTTGGGGTGACTGTGAAGCTTGGCGTGAGGGAAGCTGACTTCCTTCCTTTTTTGAACCACCATTCCACCGAGTTCAGTATTGTGTCCATCTGTAAATTCTGTGCGACGGTTTAAGTGGAAGAAATCCCTAAACAATTCAACTGTGGGCTCCTCTTAAAGATAAGCCTCACAAAAGACTTGGAAATGGCAGATGTTGGACACAGAGTTTGGACCAATGTCCTAAGGGTGAAGCTGAAAACAGGCAAGAACATCTCGGAAGAATTTTGAACCGGGAGGGCTAAAGCCTCGACCCAGGTGGTCAACAAAAACGACTACTTCATCATCTTTGGGTTCAGGAGGATTTTCCGTACCAAGGGCCCTCCAGTGAATGACCTCTTTATTGGCTAAAGCACCAGTTGCGACACATCTGTTTAACTGATCTTCAGTGACCCGAGAAGGAACCCAGTTGCATTCATAGACTTGCTTGGCCATTTCAATGGGAAGCTGAAACATGATTATTGCCGGTTTAAGATTAACAATGGACAACTATAAAGCGGTGCAAAGGATATATGCATGTCGTTAAACCGGAGTCTGTTATTGGTAAACAGGAGTCTGTCAATGGATAAACCGAAAAGATAAATGCGTCGGCGGTTCAACAGGGGACTAATGGTACTTACTGGATCATCATTTTTCTATGAGATTAAACCACCTAATCTGGTATTGAAGACATAGATCTAAGATGTGTAAGTGAAGGAAAAACAAGTTTTACAGCCTGGCATAGTAATTTCAGATCTGTCGTGCGTTGGAAAATCAAAATATATTCTGACCTAATTCCAAAGTGCTCGAATAGTTCAGCAAGTTCAGATGAGTTTCATATAAAGCCGACGCCTTAATGAGGAAAAAGGAGTTTAAACTAGAAGGGCACTGAAAAATATCAGATCTAACTCGCCATTGGTACTACTGAAGAGGAACAAGGAAGAACAACTTCAAGAACTTTGAAGAACTCCGATGAGTACAAACCCTAATGGTAAGATCTAGGGTGGAAGGAGAGAAGGCTTACCAATGACAGAGGAACAACTGAGAGACGCCGCGGCTTTCTGGTACAAACAGGTTGATGCAGCGGCCGTTGTTGAGGCAGATGCGAAGATCGATGGTGGCGGCAGAGCTCAAAGGTTCGGTCGGCACGAGGAAGAAGACGATGCGAAGAGACGCGGGGTGGAAAGGATCCCCTGGTCCTATTTATAAAGGCAAAGGGATAAGTGACAGGCGCGAAAATCAAGGAGCCCAAAAATTGGATATGTGGCGGAGCTGTCGCCTCGATTGTCGGAGGCTCATTAATAAGGGTGAGCTTTATGCAATTTTTAATAACAGATGACATCATGGCGGTTTATCATGACCCTGGAAGATGACGTCATGGCGGTCTACAAGACTCATGTGAAGGTTCTGAAGAAGAAATTTTCTCAAGTATTGGAGATTGACATGAACTAGTTCAAATCAATCTGGGGCCTAATGTTGGGGATATTACTACTGGGCGTAAACCGGCCATGAGAGGCCGGATTATCCCTATAATGAGTTATTATATTTTAAGCCCATGAAGACAAAGATGATGACGCTTTATGAAGGCCCAGGGCCCAAAGGCAGATTAAGGCATGTAGTCATAAACCGACCTTGATATGTATGCTTGTATTGTAAGGCAGAAATAGTAGAGACCGGGCGGACACGTTTATGAGCCGGCGTCGGAACCCTGTAAACCGACGGGCGTCAACCAATATATATAAGGGAACGACCCGACGACGGTTTAGGGAGAACAGGCAACAACTCAAGACTCAGGCAAAGCGTATTCGCTCGCTGGTCATCAAAACGCTAGCAATTCCACGACAACTGGATTAGGCCTTTACCTTCACCGCAAGGGGCTGAACCAGTATAAACTCTCTGCATCACTTGTTCGCTTTAACCCCTTTAAGCTAACCTGTTTCGATGGATCCACGACTAAGTCCCTTCATGAGGACTCTGTCGTGACAAAACCACGACACTTACCCTTCTTCTTATTGTAGCAATACATCTCAAGGAGCACGATTGTAGCTACTCCATTGATCGTAGTCACCATGCGGAGACCCCGCAGAGCAGGACTAGGGGTGTTATCTCCTTGGAGATCCCCGAACCTGGGTAAGACTTGTGTTCGTTCGAGATCTCGCTCCCTCCCGCTTCCATGATAAGCCACCCCCTGGCATCTGTCGCGAGAATACTCCGACAAGCCCCTAGTTTTTATTTACGTGCTCTTTATTATCTTGCAAACCTATCCTACAACACCTACAAAGTACTTCTAGTTTCATACTTGTTCTAGGTAAAGCAAACGCTAAGCATGCGTAGAGTTGTATCAGTGGTCGATAGAACTTGAGGGAAAATTTGTTGTACCTTAGCTCCTCATTGGGTTCGACACTCTTACTTATCGAAAGAGGCTACAACTGATCCCCTATACTTGTGGGTTATCAATCATCAAACACTACAAAAAATACACTTCCATGACGATACATGTTTGTCATAGTAGGTCACGTTTTCTGTCATGCATGTACATCCATGACGATTTTATGACAGAATCAAGATAATCATACCTGTGTTGTCGTAGAAGTGTTCCATGACATTACCAAAATTATCATCACAGAAGTGTTCACTTCCATGATGATAAATGCTGCATCATGGAAGTGCTTTCATCAAGGGTGATCGACACGTGGCATCCACCGTAACGGGCCGCCGTTAAGCTATCGGGCCGGTTTTGGATCCGATGACCTGCTAACAGCCAAGACCAATGTTGTTTTTCCACGTGTAAAATTCTCATTGGCCGACGGAACCACGTGTCAGCTCCGCGTTGGCACAGGTGTCACTCATCCAATGGGCGAGATGCGCCTATGATATGTCGACACGTGGATCGGCCCAACAGTGGCCCATTCAGGTTAAAAGGCCGGGCCTGTCAAAATAAGCAGGTCGGGCCATTAACGGCCTACTTGAGTCAGGCCCATTTACAAGCATGGCCCATACAAGTTACACAGAATGGGCCCATCAAAGGCCCATTCTAGATTTGACAATTTCTAGCCCATCATCAGTTTTAGCCCGTTAACGGTCCGCTACGTCTTTGGGCCCAATTGCGGCTCGAGCTTCTTTTGGCCAGTTTGCAGCCCATCGTCAGTTTTGGCCTGTTAACAGCCCGAAACGTCTTTTGGCCTTTTCTCGGCACATCTGCAGTTGGGCCAATTCTAGCCCGCTGTGACTTTAGGCTTGTGTCGTGAAAATATCACGTCAGATGTCCTAACGGAAGGACTTAGTCGTGAGGCCAACGCATCTATGTGGTAGCTTGAGAGGGGTTGAGCGGAATCGAGAAACGCAACACGCAAGACAAAGATTTAGATAGCTTCAGGCCCCGGGAAACATCATTCGGTAACAACCCTACATGTTGTTTGAGGCTAGATCTCATTATCATCACGAGGGAGTCGCTGTAAACCGGCTCTCCACTAATTGTGTCTAGCCCTAGAGATTGTTGTTTGCTTGTCCCTCTTTGGGGAGCCCTGCCCCTCCTTATATAAGTTGAAGGGGCGGGTTACATGTAGAGTCCATCTCGGACTAAGACTTAAACTATCCTGACTTCTCTTCACGGGCTTCTTGACATCTTCGGCTTCATAACCTTTGGCAACCCAGTTATCACTGTTTGCCGGTTTAAGATGGTCAGCCGGTTTAAGATTGTCTACCGGTTTAAGATTGTGTGTCGGGTTATCATCGGACTTGACTCCTGACGGTTTACCACCAGCTGGTTTACCGTCTGACTTGACTCCTGCCGGTTTATCGTCTGACTTGACTCCTGTCGGTTTACCACCAGCCGGTTTATCATCTGTCTTAGCCATCTGTCTTAACTATCCGCCGGTTTACCAAGTCCTAGCCGGATTATGACTCCGGCCGTGTCATACCGCGGGGTATATCCCCGACATTAGCCCCCAGTTTAATTTGGATTTATCCATGTTAAACTGATCCTGAGCATCTTTAAATCCTTGGCTTTCCTTCTAGAAAATCCGGGTCAATAGGCCATCTTCATAAT
Organism: Aegilops bicornis; assembly: GCA_021605145.1. Classification (NCBI taxonomy): domain Eukaryota; kingdom Viridiplantae; phylum Streptophyta; class Magnoliopsida; order Poales; family Poaceae; genus Aegilops; species Aegilops bicornis. The sequence continues at coordinate 317,602,127 of CM038675.1, forward strand.
CATTTTGCTGACATTGGTTTGTCATAGAGAAATATTGTGAAGAATAACTTCTTTGACTCAGCTCCCATGCTTAACAAAAATATTGGTCTTTGAAATACTCATCGATCTTGACGGTTTAAGAATGTAGAACTTGCGGTTTAAGAATGCGAGAACTCTGGGGTTTACAAATATTGATGGCACGGATCATAACTGTTTGTTAACATCAGCTTTTGAAAATATACCTCTTGTATGCCTATCACTTGTAGCCCTCAAATCTTAAGAAGGTAACGTAGTAACAGCTTAAGATTTGCTTCAATATGAATGTCACAAGCTTGAAGAAATCCAGTTTGTTCATCTCATTCACTAGTCAGAACTGAGTTTTCCACATATGTTGCCCCCAAGTGCCAGGTTGTCATGCTTGCAGCAACCTGGGACTTGTAACTTCCTGATGCTCATAAAAACTTCAACCAGTGTAGCCCCCAAGGGCCGGGTCATTATGCAAATAATGAGCAGGGACTTTGAAAATATGATCATGTAGACTTTAAGCAGCAACCTTGAATTATTGACAGGAGCAATTGGTAGCCCCCAAGGGCCGGCTCATTACGATGTGATGAGTCGGGTCTTCAATAAGGCGAGCAAACAATGACTTTGCATTAGCCCCCAAGTGTCATGGTGCATGCTTGCAGCGACATGAGACTTGTGTATTTGATGTAATCTCAACTTAAATAATGTAGCCCCCAAGTGCCGGGTTGTAAGCCTGCAGCGACTCGGGACTATTCCTTCCATTGTAGAATAAATTATATCCATTGCGTTGAAGCGACTTTGAAAACCTCAATCATAATATTGGTTATTGATAACCATAATAAAAATCCAGCCGTGTTGGCTATTAAAGATTTGAATAATATAATCTGGTTTGAAAACCGATTCCTGCCATATAAACTGGTATATCCGGGGACATATGATACATGCTATGATGATGTAATGATGATGCAATATATGATGCAATATATGATGACGTATGTGTATGATCAAGAGTGTTGAAGTTATGGTTCGTATACGACCAGAACCCCCAAGTAGTCATAATTGTGGTATTGCGCCGATCAAGAGGTGTAGCTATGGTTCGAATACGACCAAGCCCCCAAGTGATTTCCCTGGTGCCCTTATGCCTATCAAGAGGTGTAGCTATGGTTTGAACCCATAGCCCCCAAGTGATTTCCCTGGTGGCCCTTATGCCTATCAAGAGGTGTAGCTATGGTTCGAACCCATAGCCCCCAAGTGATTTCCCTGGTGGCCCTTACGCCTATCAAGAGGTGTAGCTATGGTTTGGACACGACCAAGCCTCCAAATGATTTCCTTGGTGGCCCTTATGCCTATCAAGAGGTGTGACTATGGTTTGGACATGACCAAGCCCCCAAATGATTTCCTTGGTGGCCCTTATGCCTATCAAGAGGTGTGACTATGGCTCAGACACGACCAAGCCCCCAAATGATTTCCTTGGTGGGCGCCAACTGTCGTGGAAATATCACGTCAGATGTCCTACCGGAAGGACTTAGTCGTGAGGCCAATGCATATATGTGGTTGCTTGAGAGAGGTTGAGCGGAATCAAGAAATGCAACACGCAAGACAAAGATTTAGACAGCTTCGGGCCCCGGGAAACATCATCCGGTAACAACCCTACATGTTGTTTGAGGCTAGATCTCATTATCATCACGAGGGAGTCGCCGTAAACCGGCTCTCCTCTAATTGTGTCTAGCCCTAGAGATTGTTGTTTGCTTGTCCCTCTTTGGGGAGCCCTGCCCCTCCTTATATAAGTTGAAGGGGCGGGTTGCATGTAGAGTCCATCTCGTACTAAGACTTAAACTATCCTGACTTCTCTTCACGGGCTTCTTGACATCTTGGGCTTCATAACATTTGGCAACCTAGTTGTCACTGTTTGCCGGTTTAAGATGGTCTGTCGGTTTAAGATTGTCTGCCAGTTTAAGATTGTCTGCCGGTTTAAGATTGTCTGTCGGGTTATCATCGGACTTGACTCCTGCCGGTTTACCACCAGCCGGTTTATCGTCTGACTTGACTCCTGCCGGTTTACCACCAGCCGGTTTACCGTCTGACTTGACTCCTGCCGGTTTACCATCTGACTTGACTCCTGCCGGTTTACCACCAGCCATTTTACCGCCTGTCTTAGCCATCTGTCTTAACTGTCCACCGGTTTACCATCCGCCGGTCTACCAAGTCCTAGCCGGGTTATGACTCCGGCCGGGTCATACCGCGGGGTATATCCCCGACAGCCTATCCTCGGCCCATCCGGTAAATGGGCCAAATCCTAGCCCATTTTGTCTCCCGGCCTGTTAACGGCCCGCACAATAGTTGAGCCTTTGACTTTAGGTCCATTAGGGGCCGACGTTCCGCGGGACATCATTTCAGCCCAACGCGACTTTCGGCCTGTTAAAAGCCTAGTTTCCAAATTGGGCCTCCTCTACCGGATAACACTTTCGGCCTTGTACTGGCCCATAAAGTAAAAGGGTTGAGACAAAATTGACATCTATTTCGGCCTGCTAAAGGCCCGCGGACCATTTCCGTTTATACGGCCCTATCGAGCTTTTGTCCTGTTAATGGCCTGCTAAGAGCCATAGTTACAGTGGACCACATCATTTGGGATCCACTTAATATTATTTTGACCAGCCCAATTAAGGCCCGCTTTGACTACACATGTTTGTTCGTTTGTATGGCATCCAAAAAATGTTTGGGCGTGTTGGCCCCGGTTTCAACGATATAGCATATTCAAGAATTATCCTACTCTATAATATCGCCTCTAAAAAACATAGACTATACAATAAAAAGACTAAGGCATAGAAAGTAGAATAATCCTACACTATACAATAAAGAAATTACAGCCGAATATACCCACCGGGCATTATAGTTCGGCACCAGTGATAATAAAGCGTACACAAATAGCAAATTACATACACTGGACAAATAAAGCTCATACATCATGGACGCGCATCAACAGAACTTACCATTTGAACTATAATCTCTTCAGAAAATAGGATTGGCCAGATTCAGATAGCACAAATTTCAGTCTGCAAAATCTCCAATTCCTTTGTGGTTACCTCAGTGTCTTGTTTCATTTTTTGGCTCCTGCATCTAATACCTGCATGTCCAGTCTCAACTTGTTGATTGTATGTTGAGAATCATGTACACATTGTCTTGCCACCTCTAGTTGATGCTCGAGAACATCAACACATATCAATCCCAATCCATAATAATTCGGTAACGGCCATGCCGCACCGCTCGCGGATCTTTGTGTTGATGTCACTTCATCCTGAAATGTTTCTGTAAGTACACAAGACTAGGGCAAAAATATAGTTACAACAGTGAAGCGAGCAAGACAGGCTATTTTGTACATGGCAAAACAGGACTAACAATAATGTTACACGTCATGAAGCATAAGCAGGTGATATTTTAAAAATTATAAAAATGGTAGTCTGTGCAGCCTGCATACAGAAATCTCTCTTAGCTCACCAGAGGAGCATGATGCTGGGGCCAAATCCAAAACACAGACAAGTTATAAATTTAGACAGCACGTTGCGTTTAAGTAAGCAAGCAGTTGGCCTTTCTATAGCTCAATTAAAGTCTTAGGGAGCATAATGAACAACAGAGGGATCCATACAAGCCTAGTACAGCAAGCAAAGCTATGCAATCATTAGCCTAGTATAAACTAGATTGTGAGCCTCATGCAGTAATAGTTAGTTAATAGACTTCAAAGCTTTAGGCACACTTCGCCAGAGTAATTAAATGGTAAGGCCTTTAATTATGTCAACTAATAGTTATACAAGTACCCAACATTAGGCATCATTGTTTGGGCATCTCATTAACTGAGGAAAAATAAAGCAATTGAAAAGAGCAAATTAACTATGCGTGAAACAAACAAGGAATTGAACTGTTGAGTTGGATACTGTCACTTACCTTAACTGAACAGGCTCAGCGTTGCTCCTACTTCTCTTGCAAGGCTCCTTCCTAACATCTTGTACATGGAAATCCTCAATCTTATCTTCATTGCACCCCCTCTGCAAGGTGACACAAACTAGTTACTCGTCTCCTTGGAAGATAAATATGCATACTTTCCGTCTGTGAAGAACACAAAAGGATGAGATTATAACAAAACAACACCACATAATGAAACATGCCACATCTCTTGCACTTGCACACAATGAAATGAGCATCTACTATGTGTGCACTATGTAAAAACTAGGCATACTTTCGAACTGCATCTCCAGGTACTCTTGGGGAGCCAACTTTAGTGTACAGCCAAACCTTTATGTCACCTATGAGTTAGACAAGCCCCCGCTACAACAGCCCTTAGTGTTTCAATCGTTGACAAGCACTGTTAGAGTGTTAGGTCAAGAACAACAAGTAATCAAAGCAAACAGTCCTAGTATGGTTGGCTGATGCAAACAAGCAATTGAACAAATGTCTAAGAAAATCTTACATACTCCCTCCTTCCATCTATATGGGGCATAATCGTTTCTTGAGGCTAACTTTGACCAAGTGTTATAGCAATAATATATGACATGCAAGTTACACAAACCATACCGTCAAATTCGTACATGAAAGGAGCTTCCAATGATATAATTTTCACATTATACATCTCATGTATTATTAGTCTTATCAATAGTCAAAGGCTGTCTCGAAAAACACAGTAGGCCCTATATAAATGGAAGAAGGGAGTATCAAGAAAAGAAGCAAAGAAGGGGGCTTAAAGACCATCACTTGACTGACTAGATTTAAGGGGCATTTAAACATCATGTGCAACGTATGAACTAACATAAACATTGCATATTCCAGATTCTACAATGGAATGCACATGTATTAGGTTATGCCGTGTATGATGATGCCTAAATGTACACTATAACAGGCAGGAGTGATTCATCATTGCACGCACAATTGAATTGCAGGTTAGGGGCTAGTTTGTCGGGGAGGCTGATCGTACCCACGGACACCTATGGGGCCGGCGGAGCAGGCCCCTTGTGGTTCGGAGGGGGGCGGAGGTCGCACGAAGAGCGGATCGAGGCGATGCACACGGGCGGTTTTACCCAGCTTCGGAGCTCTCCGGAGAGATAAAACTCCTACTGCTGCTTGTTTGATCTATTCTGTTCTTGCTAGGGAGCAATGCGAGCTACAAAACCTAGCGTGAGTGTATCTAGTCTATGGCCAGTCGAATGAACCGAGCCTTGCGAAAGACGCGAAACGAACCGAACCGGGCTCTTTTTCTACGTTGCACTTGGGCCTCCTTTTATATGCTCAAGGGGTCTCCGACAGGTGGCAACATAGACGAGGGTACAAATGTAAAAACAGGAGTTGGTACACCTACTTGAGCGATTATGCGATTGCAAAATACCTAACTTTCGGCGGCAAGGGACAAAAGCAATAAATGCACTGTCGTTGTCGCCCAAAGCGATTATAACGAGGCGAATTGAGTGCGCCTCCGCTTCGCCACGATGGCGAGTCTGTCGGCGCCAGCGTATCGCTGCTCTCCGCTGGCTGCACAGCCGCTCGACACGCCGCCCATGGAGCGGTCCCATGGCGACACGTCGCTGGGTGAGCTGGGCGAGAGCGGAGAGAGTTGCATGCAGCGGCAAGCGCCTTGCAGCGGCGAATCCTTGTCGCGCTCGGAGACTTGTCGCGCCCCGAGCCTTCCCGGCAAGCTCCTCTTGCCGGGGCCTTGTCTTCTGCGTGCCTGGAATGGCCTTCCCGACAAGCTCCTCTTGTCGGGGTCTTGTCTTCTCAATCTAATACTTTGTTCTTGAACGGCTCCAAGGGAGCCACGGAGGAAGATGGCGGTGGCAGAGGCAAACCTTGCCGCGAGGTGCTGCAACTGTCCCGTGCAGTCTGCACGGGATACTAGGGTACCCCTACTCTAGTACACCGGCAGAGCCCCGAACTGGGCCGTACATGGTGCCGGCGCTTGTCGGGCCAGGCCCAGAACTGCTGCGGACAGCGGCCTCGACCACGCCGCAACTCGCCCCGGACCCACCACGATCCCCACTAACGGCATGCACCGGACGTGGCATCGTGCGAGAGATCGTGGGCGTGGTCGTGGGGAGTTCGTTATTAATATAAGCGGAACATCCGCCCCCTCCTCCCCTTTATAAGCGGAGGAAACAGAGGCAGGCCGACCACTCCTGCCATTGCCGTCTTGTCAAGAAACCACCGCCGCTCCCCTCATCTTCTCCGATGCGAAGAGAGCAGCGCCCGCCCTTCGCCATACAAGCACACTCACCGCCGTCGACCTCCTCCGCCCCCCCTCGCCATGGCCCCGAAGGCCGATAAGGAGAAAAGGCGTCAAGTCGGCCAGGCGCATGGCTTTCGCTGCGCCAAGGAAGCGAGCCGTCTTCCCCGCAGCTCGGCGCCGCAGGGAGCTGCGGGGCGTCTACTATCTTTTACGGTCGGCGGAGACTCGAGCGCATCCAGCGCCGCGAGGTGCTCCCCGCCTCCGCCGCTGATCTGGCCTCAACAGGGTACCCTTTCTTCACCCTTTTCTTCTATTGCGGTCTTTGGCCGCCGTATTCCGAGTTCTTTTGCGACATAACGAACACCTTCGGCCTCCACCTCCTTGATTTCACCCCCAACGCCATCCTGACCATGGCCGTTTTCGCACATTTGTGCGAAAACTTTGTCAGGGTCCACCCGAACGTGGCACTCTTCCGCCATTTCTTTGTTCCCGACGTCGAGAGAGGAGAGGCGCTTGCCGGAGGGTTAGCGTGGGTCTCTAGTATCGTCTAGTATGAGGCCTACCTAGTGGGGGCGTTCCTGAACACGTGGGAGGAGTGGAGAGCCATCTGGTGCTGGAGTCGTGAGGAGGACCCTGACCCTTCACCGCCGTCGCCAAACCCCAATTCTTGTGCAGCAAGGATTGGAGTAACTTGGCGCGGAGGATGCGAGGCTGAAGATAGGCTGTGACCCGAATTCTGCGCCTCGGGCTTGCTGGATTAACCATTGGCGCGATTGGCGCGAACTTCATTCGCCGCCGCATCGCTCCCTTGCGGGAAAGGGGAGGCCTTCTTGGGAGTTCCGAATGCGGCGGACATCATGAGGCTGCGCCGGGCCTGAATTGGAACTTCACCGTCATGGAGCTGGATTCGGTGCTGCTCGAGTTGTTCAAGAACGACCCGAACATCCCGAGTGGTTCAGGTTGCCGAGGGTCGTCCCGTTGTGCAACAACTTCGGCGCTCGACCGCATCCAGCGCCATGATGCCAGCTGTCGCGACTCCACGGGATCGTCCCGACTGGCGAGAGCCCCGGCGAGGTCGTGCAGCAATTCTTCGACAACTTGCAAGAGGTGGCGGCGAAGAGGCTCACCGAGACACCACCGGCGAGGAGATGGCGTGGATCGCCACGAGCGGAGGAGGCGGCAGCAGCCGCTGCCTTGGAGCCTTCGGAGTTCACCGTGGAGGAGGCGGGCCAGGCCGAAAAGCGGCAAGCGCTGGCGAGGAGGTCGCCGGCGAGGATGAGCTTGTCGAGCTCGAGGCGGGGCAGAGTGGACCCGCCGAGGGCTTCTTCCCGCCGCCAAGCGACTTGCCACCAGCGGAGCCCCCTGCTCCGCCGAGGAGGCGTCTCCAGAGGCTGGAGATGAGCAGGCGGCAGTCGGACCCACAATTGCAGCGCCGCTCAGCCGGCAACGCTCCACCGCGGCAAGCGAGGTTGCCTTGAGGCGCCCCAAACTACTGGCGACAAGCTGGGCGGAATCTTCTCGAGCCGCCGCCGATGCCTCCGCCAAGCGGCCAAGAGAAACCCACTCCCCGCCTCATCGCACCGGAGGTGGGCGGAGTTGACTTCTCCGCGCTCGGCTCCGAGGAGGAAGGCGAAGAGTAAGCTTCTCGAGATCGGCGCTGTATGTCTTCAATTTTTATTGCTTCGTCTTGAATCTGATTTGCCGTTCTGGACTCTTTCCTTTTCAGGACGCCGCCGAGAGCGGCGAAGAGGGCCAAGATCCCGGCGGTGCGTCGTTGAGGGCGATTCTCCCGTGGCGGCAGAGGGCCGTCCGAGACCGCCTTGCCGGACCGGCAACCCCTTCCCGTAGCAGCCCCAGCCACGGCCCCCGTAAGCGTGCAGTTTTCTTCTTGCTATTAGGCGTGCGGGGTGCCTTCTTTGTTGATATTTGTTGTGTGCTTGTGCAGGAGCAGGCAGTCTCATCGGGAAGGGCTCGGAAGCCGCCTCCGAGATCCTGCCCGCTGCCACTCGCCGCCAAGGGAGGACTCCCGGCAAGGGAGCTCCCTCCGACAAGGGAGGCCACCCCGGCAAGGGAGGCCACTCCGGCAAGGGAGGCTACCCGGCAAGGGGCCAGGCGCCCGGCGACCCTCCGGTGATCGAGGCCATGGCTGCGGATCCCGTTGCAGTAACTCCCTTACGAAAATCTCCCTTGGGCTTGCTTTATTTTGTTTCTCTTTCTTTGGATATCTGCTTGACTGCTCTTTCTTCGTCGACCACAGACCCGATGGAGGTTGAAATCGCCGGCGAGGAGGAAGCAGCGGCAACACCGACGAGGCCGCCGTCGAGGAAGAAGAGGTCATCGTTGTGGAAGAAGAGGCCGTCGCCGACGAGCCTGTTGGTGAGGAGGCCACCGAGGCTGCCGACGCAGGGGCCGGCGAGGGGTCGGACGGTCGTACTGACGGCCCTGAGGGCGCAGGAGCGGCAAGCGCTACACCGACAGCCGACTCCCCCGCTGCCGCCGCGGCGCCAGGCTCCAAGGAGCCCCAGCCCGGTGCCTACGAAGGCCGTGGCGTCTTCATCAAGCTCCCACAGGAGCCGAGCTCGAGGCGCCCGGTCGGCGAGACCTTGACGGCAATGAGCTACTCGCCTCCGCTTGGCTGACGCTGGACGCGCCAAGTAGCAGCCAGCGAGTCCGAGGAGGAGCAACTGTGAAGAGGCTGTTGTCGCTCTACCGCGCCCGCCAGGCCAAGTTAGAGACAGGAAGCCCTCGTCGCGAGGCGGGCGGACATGGAGAAGCGCCGAGGAGCTCGGGCGCCAACAAAGAAGCCCTCCATGACGTGGCGGGGCCAGCGTGCGCAGCTCACGAAGAGCGCCAGCCTTCATCCTTGAGAAGGCTGCAGCCGATGAGGAAGCGGCTGGCTGCCGAGAAGCTTCGCCCAGCGAGAAGCGAGTTGGCGCGCGGAAGGTCAACTGGACAGCCACGAGGAGGACCTTGCCGCAGCGTGAGGAGTCGCTTGGCGGGCGCCGAGAAGCAAAGGATGCTTTGCCGCAGCCGCCGAGGCCGCCAAGGAAGAGCTGAAGGCGAAGGTGGCACAGTGGAGGCCACCACCCTCAAGAAGAGCAAAGAGCTTGCCGTGCTCAAGCGTGAGCGCGAGAAGGGCGCCCACACGCTGGGCGAGCTGCAGGTCCGTCTCGCTGACAGGGCCAAGGAGCTCGACGCCGCCAAGGACTCCAAGGCGGATCTGCAGCTGAAACTGACCACTCACAGCTGGGCGTTGGATGGTGCGAGAGTGGGAGGCGGGCTTGTTGGAGGCGATCAAGGCCAAGGAGGAGCTGTTGGCGAATGCCGTCTCCGTCCAGAACACTCTGAGGGAGAGCATGGAGCACTGGACCGAAGGTCTTGTGGACACCGCCGCCGACATCCACAACGAGATGATGAAGCTGGAGATGGGGGACCTCGCGTACTCCTCCGACGAGCATCTCCAACCCAGCGTCAAGCTCAGCCTGTTCTTCAAAGGCGTGGTGACGGGCCTCCGGCGACTCCGGGAAGAGGTCCCGAAGCAGCTGGCCGAGGAATCACGCCCGGATCTGCGAGGGGCCCTCGAGAAGGTGTTGATGAAGTTGGCCTTCCGCAACCCGGGCCTCAACCTTAATGGCGTCCTCAGATCCTTGCCGGTCGAAGCCAATGTGGAGGAGCTCAAAGCCCTTGTCGCACCCATTGTGGACAAGGTGAACAAGATCAAGAGGATTGAGGGCGACCGCGTGGACTAGGCCGCCAACCTTATCTTTCCCTTGTCGCTGCTGATCATGTTTAGAAAACTTTGTTAGATCAGCGACAAGTTATTCTGTAATATACTCTATCTTAGGTGAATCGATCAATGCAACGTTATTTCCTCTACTTGATTTCTTCCTTTGTACGTTATTGCCCTCGCTTTTCAGGAAACTTGCGGTGCAGAGCACCCTTGCCCTTGGCCTTGAGTCTGGAACTTCAATGACTTCTTTGGCGGGGTCGCTTCTGGACAAAGCAACCTTGTCGCGGACTAGCCAGCAGCTCACTTGAGTTGTTGAGCGGACTCGAAACAAAGTAAAGTAGCGACCGATCCGCGATTTGGTTCCTCTGCGCACAGGTTTTCCATACAAAGTACTATCGTTCGAGGAAGATAACGAAAATTTAAAAATCGATTGCTCAAACTTTGGCAACTTAGCTTTTCTGTTTCTTGCTTCCCGATGAGGTGAAAATTCCTCGGGCGGTGCCTGGTCCATAGTATTATCTCCTCCTCCCCCCTGGTTAACTTGTGCGCGAGGGAGCCTTCCTTTCTTTGAGAGAAGAAAAAGAAGAGGAAATAACGTCATGGAGCCTAGCGGCTCGATTCTGCTTACCGGGTGTGGTTGCTGCACAAAGTGTTAGCCAAAGCATGCAATAAATTGATGAAAGCATGAGCTCGACAAGTCGTGCGCAACACCACGAAGCTTTATCTTGATGCACGGGTTCATACCGGCTTTGTCTGAAGGATTACATGCAACAGCGGCAAGACTTGTACAAAAGGTGGTTGCCGGAACGGATTCCGACAACCGCGCCCTATGGGTAAAACTTACGAAGATGCTCAATGTTCCAGGAGTTGCTCACCGGAATGCCATCTTCGGTCTCAAGGCGGACAACGCCAGGCCTAGTGACTCATTTCACCCGATAAGGGCCTTCCCACCTCGGCGTCAACTTGTTTGAATTCTTGGCGGACTGAGCGTGCCGAAGAACAAGGTCGCCTTCCTCGAGACTTCTGGCACTAACCCTGCGGCTATGGTAGCGACGCAGGCTTGTCAGAAGCGAGCGGCTCGCATATAGCGGCCTGAAGATCGATCCTCCTCGAGGAGCAGCGCGTCATCTTGTCGCAGCTGCTCTTGCTCAAGCTCAGCATAAGCGAGTACTCGAGGCGATCCGTATACGAGTTCCGTGGGGAGAACTGCCTCTGCTCCATAGACTAGAGCAAAGGGTGCTTGGCCCGTGGCTCGATTTGGCGTCGTTCTGATCGACCAAAGAACCACCGGCAGCTCCTCGATCCAGTTTCTTCCGCACTTGTGCAGCCTGTCGAAAGTTCTGGTCTTGAGCCCGCAGCGCACTTCAAGCATTGCCCTCTCTGCTTGACCGTTGCTTCTCGGGTGAGCAACGCAGGCGGCGAACCTTGGCGCCAAGGTCTGGGCGTCTTGCATGAAGGTGCGACTGCGTAAATTGTGTGCCGTTGTCGGTGATGATCCTGTTAGGGATTCGAAGCGGCAAACAATCGACTGAAAGAACTTGGCTGGCTTGTCTTGTCACCTTCCTCATCGCTTCCACTTCCGGCCACTTTGTGAACTTGTCGATGGCGGCGTACAAGTACTCAAAGCCCCGACAGCTTCGGGGAAGGGGCCGAGGATGTCGAGCCCCGGACCGAAAATGGCCGTGATAAAGGGATCGTCTGGAGAGCTTGAGCAGGTGTGTATCTGTTTGGAATGGAACTGCACGCTTCACACTTGGTTACTTGTGCGATTGCATCACGGAGGGCTGTCGGCCAGAAGAAACCTTGCGGAAAGCTTTGCCGGCAAGTGCTCTTCTTGCCAATGTGGTGACCACATATGCCTCCATGTATCTTCGCCAACAGCTTCATCCATCTTCCCTGGGAATACACTTCAATTTCACACCGTTGAGTCTTCTTACATGCGGTATGTTGTCGACAAACTGGTACATACTTGACTGCCGGGCTACTCTTTCCGCTTCTTCCTGCTCTTCGGGAAGTTCTCCTGTCTGAAGGAAATGGACAATCTGCTGCGCCCATGTTGGAGCTTGTGGCTCGACAACAAGGACTAAAGGCACATCTGTTGCTGCGGGAACATCAGCTTCTAGGGCAAGAGCACATGGCTCTGCCGAGCTAGATGCTCCCCGACAAGCTTGCCGAGCAAGACTTGTCGGGAAGCGTTTGCTTCAACGGAACAAACCGGGGGTTTGTCGGAGCGAACTGCCCCTCGGCCTTTGTTGGTGTTGATCTTGGGGACCTTTACAGCAGCGGCTTGGGAAGCTACTGTGGAAAGTAGTCACCAGAGGCCAACTTCCTCTTCTTGCTCTGTCACTGTTGATGGTGTTCACGGTCGGTTGAGTCAGCTTGAGCACAAAGATCCCTGGTTCCACAGGTAGCTTGAGTCTGGCGCGCACTTTGACGGAGACCATCGGCAATATCATCGAGCTCTTGGAACATGTTCCATTTGCAGGCCGTCAAAGTGCTCTTCCAGCTTCCTCACTTCATCGACGTAGGCTTCCATCAACGGACTCTGGTAATCTTTGTTCACTTGTCGGACGACGAGTTGCGAGTCACCCCTGACAATAAGCTTCTTGATCCCAAGGTCCACTGCGATCCTGAGACCGGCAAGCAAACCTTCATACTCTGCAGTATTGTTTGTCGCTTGCTCCTTGGGAAAGTGCATCTGGGCGACGTGCTTGAGGTGCTCTCCGGTGGAGTGCGATAAGCGACGCCGGCACCGGCGCTTGCGGCGAGAAGGCACCATCAAAGTACATCAGCCACTCTTTGCTTGCTTCTTTGGCCAGAATGCTGCGTCTCCGAATCTCTTCATCTGGCGTTGGCATCCATTCTGCTATGAATTCTGCCAAGGCTACGCTTTGGATAGTTGATGTGCTTTCAAACTTAAGACCAAAGCTTGACAGCTCGATGCCCACTCGACAATCCTGCTGTCGCTCGGATTCTGCAGTATCCTCTTGAGGAAAGCGGTGACAACTGTGATCTCATGTGCTTGGAAGTAATGGCGCAGCTTTCTCGAGGCCATGAGGAGGCCGAAAAGCAATTTTGCACCAGAGTACCTTGACCTAGCCCCCTGCAGAAGGGAACTGACAAAGTAGACTGGGCGCTGCACCATCCTTTTCTGCATCTGTTCACGTGTCTTCGCGGACTCGTCCTTGTCGGGACCAGAGCTTGTCGGCGAAGCCCCCTGCTTGTCGCTGGACGTGCTTGCCGCGGTTGCTGGCTCGTCATCCGCCTCCCTCTCCGCCACTAACGCAGCACTAACCACTTGATTGGTCGCCGCTATATACAGCAGCAACTTCTCTTGTGGCTTAGGTGCGACAAGTGTTGGAGTGGAGGACAAGTATCTCTTCAAGTCTGCGGCAGCAGCCTCCGCTTCGGGGTCCATTTTATCGACCTGCCTTTTTCAATATCTTTAAAAATGGCAGGGAGCGCTCATCATACCTAGTAATAAACCTGCTGAGAGCAGCCACGCAACCGGCAAGTCTTCGTACATCTTTGACGCGCTTTGGTGCTTCAATCTGCTCAATGGCCTTGATCTTGTCGGGATTAGCTTCAATCCCCCGCTGAGACACGAAGAACCCGAGAAGCTTGCCGGAAGGGACTCCAAACACGCACTTCTCGGGGTTGAGCTTGAGGTTGATCTTGCGCAGATTTGCAAGGTCTCGTCCAAATCTTGAACCAAAGTTGCTTTGTCCTTGCTCTTGACCACTATGTCATCCATGTAGGCTTCTACATTTACATGCATTTGCGGCTCAAAAGCGTCATGGACTACCCTTGCAAATGTTGAACCAGCATTCTTCAAACCGAAGGCATCCGTATGAAACAATATGTGCCACATGGTGTGATGAATGCGGTCTTCTCTTCATCTTCTTCAGCCATGAAGATCTCGATGGTATCTCGAGTATGCATCAAGAAACGAAAGCAAATCACATCCGGCCGTGGAGTCAACAATCTGGTCAATGCGCGGCAAGGGAAATGGATCTTTGGGACAAGCTTTATTAACATCCGTGAAGTCAATACAAAGTCTCCATTTCCCATTTGCCTTGCGCACGACTACAGGATTGGCCAGCCACGTGGGATGGAGCACTCCTCTGACAAGGCCTGCCGCTTCAAGTTTCTTGATCTCTTCGGCTATGAATTCTTGGCGCTCCACTGCTTGCTTCCTGACTTTTTGCTTGACGGGCCGCGCATGAGGACAAGCGGCGGCGGTGCTCAATCACTTTCACAGGAACACGGGGATATCGACGGTTGCCATGCAAACACGTCGACATTCGCCCGCAGGAAAGCAACGAGCGCGCCTTCCTATTTGGGGTCGAGAGAGGCACTGATGGTGAAGGTACCACCAGCGCCGTCCTCCTTGGCGGGCACCTTCTTGGTTTTCGGTGGAGCCACCATCTTCTTGCACTTGCCGGTGGAGCTCGATGGTGCGTCCTCGACGGTAGCGCAGCACTCCGAAGAGGTGCGCTTGCCGGAGTGAGCATCAGAGCCCTTGCCGGACTTGGACTTGGTCTTCTTCCCCCCGGGAGCTTCAGCGGCAAGTGCTTTGCGATCTGTCGCGGCTGCTGCATCCCGGGAAGATCTTGTCGGCACAGATAAGGGCATCCTTCTTGTCGCCATGGACGAGATGGCGCTTATCGGGCCCGGCATCTTGAGTAGGTTGTAGGCGCAATGAGAGGCTGCCATGAACTTGGCGAGTCTTTGAATGACCAAGTATCCCATTGTAAGGCAATGGGAAATCGGCAACATCAAATGTAACCCTCTCGATCTTTGAAGTTCAGCTCGCTGCCAAATGTGACCGCAGCGTAATCTTCCCCTTGACTTGCTCCTTCCAGATTGATTCCTTGAAGGTACCGGTCTCTTCGAGCTCGCTGTCGAGGATTTGAAGCTTCGAGCACCGCGGAGGAGATCAGATTCAAGCCGGCCCGCCGTCAACTAACATTTTCGTGACCTTGAGGTTGCGGATGGTTGGAGAAACCAACATCGGCAAGCACCCGATCGCATGATTATGCGGTCGAGTGGTCCTCAATATAAAAAATGATAGGCGTCTTTGGACCACTTCAGAGGCTTGCGCGACTCTACGGATGGTTCCGCTGCATTGACCTCCGCATCCATTGCTTGAGTTGGCGGTGGGAGGTATGCGAAGCACCTCCGTCAACACAGAGAACCTCTGTGGATTTCTGAAACTCCTGCTTTCGTCGGCGTCGTGCGTCCTCCATATCTTCGTCGTCGTCATCATCTTCATCCTTGTCGCGGCCGCGGGAGGTCGATCTCCTTGCCGCTGCTTGACTTTGCCAGCGCGTCCTCCCCCCGGGGGCGTTTCTTGCTTGCTCCCCGGCACCTTCCAGGCCTTCTCCTTGTCTCGCCGCTCGTACTCAGCTCTACGCTGTTCGACGAGCTGCTCGACCTTCTTGCAGCTCTGGAGATCGTGGCCCTTGGTGCGGTGGATCTTCTGCAATATCTGCTTGCGGAGCCGTCCTGGCTTGTCGGCGGCCGCCACCGACCGGGTGGTTGGCGTCGGCGGCAACCTCCTTGCCGGAGCCACCAGCCTTGGCGTTCTTGTCGCCGCCTCCGTTGCGGACTGCTCGACAGCTAGCACTTCTCTGCTTTTCTTCTTCTTGTTGCCTCGCGCCGCCCTTCTTTGCCGGGCGGTGTCATCACCGTCGAGATCATGCTTCGCATTCTCTCACAGGAGTCTCCTCCCTTCCTCGGCCACAGCACATTTGTCGGCCAAGGCGTACAGCTCACCGACGTCCTTGACTTTGCACATCGCCATCTCCTCCCTCATCCTGCGGTTCCGCACATTACGATGAAATGCGCGATCACCGCGGCGGGGTGGACGTCTGGGATGTTGTAGTGCACACGGCTGAATCTCTGAATGAACTTGCGAGGACTCTCCTTCCTTCTGGGTGAGCAAGTGAAGGTCACTCTCTTGGCCATGAGGTTTGTGGCCACCTGTGAAGGCGCCAACAAACTGGTGGCACAGATCCGCCCAAGAGGATATGGACCTGTCCGGCAAGTGCATGAGCCAAGATCTGACGTTGGGCTTGAGCACGAGCGGGAAGTAGTTGGCGAGGATCTTGTCGTCCCGTCCCCCCGCAGCCTGCACCTCGATGGTGTAGATGCTGAGGAACTCCGACGGATGCGTCCTGCCATCACACTTCTCCGGCACGTCTGGTTTGAAGTTTTTTTGGCTGGGCCACTGGACTTGCCGCAGCTCACGGGTGAACGCAGGGCAACCTACCGCTTACGGCAAGTCGCCTGGCCCCTCCGGCGCGTGCATGTCAACAGAAGGCCCAGCGCGCTTGTCGGATTGACGTCGCGCTTCTCTTCGGCGCTCGATGCGAGTTCGAGCGTCCTCTTGCTGTCGCTCATGAAGAACTTGGCGCTGATCGCGGCGGGTTCGCGGATCCGGCAACCGCAGTGGAATCGCCGTCGAGGTGGATCCGGTGAGTCGGCGATCTTAGCCTTCTTGGCGAGAGTGCATGGTGGTTGCACCTCCGATAGTGTCGTCGCCACCGCTCGTGCCTTTTGTCGTCACGCCGCTGCAACGATGGCGTTGGTTGCCGCGAGCGTCGCCGTTAGCAAAGCCGATGAGGCTCTGGATAGTGGCCCTCCACTGCGTCGACCTTATCGGCCGTTGGAGGGTAGTCGAGGAGCGATTGAGCTCTCGCCGGAGCTTCTGCCGAGTAGTAGGCGGCATCGGAGAAGCGGTGCGAGGCGGGACACGCTCGGACTTCTAACTACGTTAGAAGGAGCGGCGCCCCGTCCGGGCGACCGTATCTCACTAGTGCCAGCATGTTGGCGCGCATGCTGGTCTTGAGGGTCTCGATCCAACGAACGTATGGCGTTGTGAACGCCATGACGTTGTTAGTCCCGCGTCTCTGAGGCGAAGGCGCGGGGGAATCTTGTGACGCCGAGGTTCTGCGGTGCCTTGTCCTTGGACTTGGCAGCGTCGCGAGCACCTTCGTCGGCGCCCGTTCCTCCGCCAAGACTCTGCACCACCACCCGTTTGCTGCGGTGAGGGTGGAGTACGACGCGAACGGCTGCTGCCGCCAAGCCTTCTTCTTCGGTGGCATGCTGAGGAAGATGTTGATGACGCCGCCGCGTGAACGCCGGATCGGATTCACACGGCCTCGACGCTTCTACAGCGCGCCGCCAGAGATGTCGGGAGGCTGATCGCATTCCACGGACACCTATGGGGCCGGGCGGAGCAGGCCCCTTGTGGTTCGGAGGCGGAGGTCGCACGAAGAGCGGATCGAGGCGATGCACACGAAGCGGTTTACCCAGCCGGAGCTCTCCGGAGAGATAAAACTCCTACTGCTGCTTGTTTGATCTATTCTGTTCTTGCTAGGGAGCAATGCGAGCTACAAAACCTAAGCGTGAGTGTATCTAGTCTATGGCGGTCAGAATGAACCGAGCCTTGCGAAAGACGCGAAACGAACCGAACCGGGCTCTTTTTCTACGTTGCACTCGGGCCTCCTTTTATATGATCAAGGGGTCTCCGACAGGTGGCAACATAGACGAGGGTACAAATGTAAAAACAGGAGTTGGTACACCTACTTGAGCGATTATGCGATGCAAAATACCTAACTCGACGGCAAGGGACAAAAGCAATAAATGCCTGTCGTTGTCGCCGCCCAAAGCGAGTAACAGAGACCATCGGTGCGCCTCCGCTTGCCACGATGGCGAGTCTGTCGGCGCCAGCGTATCGCTGCTCTCCGCTGGCTGCACCCGCTCGACACGCGCCCATGGAACGGTCCCATGGCGACACGTCGCTGGGTGAGCTGGAGCGGAGACGGAGAGAAGTTGCATGCCGCGGCAAGCGCCTTGCCGCGACCGAATCCTTATCGCGCTCGGAGACTTGTCGCGCTCGGAGACTTGTCGCGCCCCGAGCCTTCCCGGCAAGCTCCTCTTGCCGGGGCCTTGTCTTCTGCGTGCCTGGAATGGCCTTCCCGACAAGCTCCTCTTGTCGGGGTCTTGTCTTCTCAATCTAATACTTTGTTCTTGAATGGCTCCAAGGGAGCCACGGAGGAGATTGGCGGTGACGAGGCAAACCTTGCCAGCGAGTGTTTAATCGTCCGTGCACGAGTACGGGATACTAGGGTACCCCTACTCTAGTACACCGACATAGTTCTATTCCGCCTTTTCAGAGCTTATTGTCAAAATAAGCCATAAAAGATGTAAATAAGTCATTTTTGAGTTATGGGCTTGGGCTTAACTTATTTCGCGTTGGAGGGAGTGTTTCGGGTAGAAGCTCACTAAAAATTGAAGGGAATGGGAATAGTGAAATGACTCTGTTGTCTGCCTATATTACACTCTAAATGCAACTGCTCACGCCCGCGTCACACCTGGCCCTCAAGTAAAAACAAACACGCAAGCATTCATTGCCCTACCCGCTTGCATCTCCTCTCCCCTTTCCCTCTACCTCTATCCCCTGCCTGCAGCGCTAGGGTTCCTCCAGCGAGTCGTCGCCACTGGTCCCATCTGGCCTGGTCCTCGAGGATGCTCTGTCCAGCTAGCCTACATGGCCGGCGGGTAGGACCAAATCACCCCGGCTGCTCCTCCCTCTGGTGCCGCCCCTCATTCTCATGGTCTCCAGCATCTGCTCCACTCTGATCCATCCAACACACTACTCCAGCGGGTGCCGCACAACTACGACTGATGCCACACTGCGGCAGAAGGCACCTTATTCCCCCTCCCCTCCTCCCAGGCCATGGCCTTGAGGTGCTGTTGGAGGATAAGCTCATCCAACAAGGTGAGGATCTCCTATGATTTTTTGCCAAATTTTCATTCTGGTCCACTATACGATGAATTGATATGAGCTGCTTCTACTGCTGCTATATGATGAATTGCTATGATCTGCTCCTGTTGCTGCTATATGATGAATTTCTATGAGCAGCCGCTCCTGCTATATGATGAGTTGCTATAAGCTGCTACTGCTGCTGCTATATGATGAATTGCTATGAGATGCTCCTGCTGCTGCTATATGATGAATTGCTATGAGCTGTTGCTGCTGCTGCTATATGATGAATTGCTATGAGCTGCTTCTGGTATATGATGAATTGCACTGCTTATTCTTGTTATTCGCTTTGTATGATGACTTGCTATGAGCTGCTGCTGCTGCTATATGATGCTTTCAGGTGGTGTTGCTATATGATAATATCCAGCCACTTGGACCATCGAATTTCAATAAATAATTGTTCTTCATTTAAATGTGGGTCATGCGTTCTTCGTTTAAATTAGGCAAGGGGATCTCTATGGAAGACATTGACTAAAGTAGATTGTGCCAAGTAGATGGTATATTTGTATTTGCATTTTGAACAAATAGTGATGGTATGTTTTCCTGTCATATTAATTACTGCACTGGGTTCAATTTGTGATGTTTGCAAGTCATATTAATTTTCATATGGGCAGCAAAATGACAAAATATAATGCGGTCTAGACTTTTCACTGATCATACCAAAGATAAGCTGAAAAGGAAGGCAATGAAAAGAACTGGTTGGCTTATTACCTGTAGCTTATATTCACATGTGCTTATTTTCTTAGAATAACTCATAATAACTGTCCCTAAGAAACTTGGCCAATAGAACTGACATACAAATAACATGTCAAGATGATTGCAATGGAGGAGTGACCTACCATAGCACACTGTATAGGCTCACCGCTGCCTCTCCTTTTTTTGCGATGTTACATGAAATTGCCACATACATCTTGTACTTTTTCATTGTGTAACCCCATCTGCAAGTTGACACGGCTAATTTCAAACATCTCTACATGATAATACATTGCATATCCCTTGTACATATTTAAACCACCGATTAACGATTGTGTGTGTAGCATAAACTAGCCATGACTCTGTGTGCTGGACTAGCAGACACTCTAAGGGAGCCTAATGTAGTGCACTGGAATTCCTACATGCCACCTACGATTTTATGTAATGTACTACCTCTGTTCCTAAATATATGTCTTTGTAGAGATTCCGGTATGGACCATATACAGATGTATATAGATGCATTTTCGAGTGTAGATTCACTCATTTTGCTCCGTATGTAGCCTATAGTGGAATCTCTAGAAAGACTTATATTTAGGAACGAATGTACGAGGTAGTATCATGTATGACATCTACATATCTAATTTAGCAGCCTGTAGTAGAAATCATTGTATGCACAAAGGGATTACTGGTCGAAAATCCTAGCAAAGCACGCGGGCACACAACAATACAAGAGATAGAGACACACTTACAATATCATAGCAATGCCTCAGTCCAGGATCTTGGTTGGCCAAGTTGTTAGATCCAGAAGAAACATCGTCCTTGTAGTTTTTGGCAGTTGCATAACAGGTAACAACTACCTGTTAGTACATTTGAAGTACATCGGGCAGGTGATGCTGGATGGGTTTAAAGGTGACAAGTACCTAGGCCATGGCGGGTGCTTGGCATCTTGCCAGACGGTGGGAATCAGGTTAGAAACGTCAAGGGTGATGACGCTGCGCTGGCTGTTGGGGTCCGGTAAGGAGATCTAGAACCGTCGAGTAGGGTGTTTGTGGAGCAGCTCCGGTAGGGTGGACTACGATGTGGGCGAAGCGGATCTGTGGCGGTGGACGAGGGCATCGGTGAAGCTACTCCAGTGATTGGGTTAAGGATGGTGTCGATGATGCGGATCTATGATCGTGGACGAGGCGTCAGAAGCTGCTCCGGTAGGTTGGATGAGGGTGCGACGAAGCGGATCTGAGGCCGTGGACTTGTGAGTTGGCAAAGCGGCCTCGATAGGGTTGAGAATGGTATAGGCGAAGCTACTCCGGTAGGGTTGACGATGGTGTCGGCGAAGTGGCTCCGGTAGGGTTGAACAAGGTGTCGATGAAGAGGATCAGAGGCCATCGACGGGGCCGTCGGTGGGGCGGCTCCGGGGGGTGTGGACGAAGCGTCTCCGGTGGGGAGTATGAATGAGCCGTTGTAGATGCGCTGCGGTTGACGAGAGTACCGACGAAGAAGATCCGGCGCCGTGGACATGGTCGACACTGAATGGGCTGTGGTACAGTGGTGGATGAGCAGTCTACTTGTTTCTAGTGGAGGTGGGAGGGGTAGATGCGACCGTAGAAGCAGATCGGCGAGGTGGACGCTGCTGGCAGTGAATGGGCTCTGGTATGCCAGTGGATGAGCAGTCTAGGGTTTCGATAGGGGAGGGGTAGAAAGGCCGATGAAGTACGAACGGCGTGATGTAAGATGCTCTGGTGCTGTGGAGTTAGTCGTTTTTGCGGGATGGGGAGAAGAAATGGGGGTGTGGTGTGGTGGGGGGGGGGACCGGAAGTTAGCAAAGTAGCCCCGACCTATTATATAGATGAGGGCGGTATTGTAATTGTTGTTCTCCGTGCACCAAGGACAAAAGGGGAATTCCGCATGCTAAAGACTAGGTGGCGGAAATTTTAGAAGGAGGCGGGAGATTTTGCTGCCCACGGGATCGTTCTTATCCAGTTTCAACTAATTTTGGACCGTACTAGCGGGAAGGTCATGCGAGACTATGTACATGGGGCACGCGTCAGCAGTTAATAACTGGTGTGATGTCCACCCCAGAAAAAAGACAATAACTCGAGATGATGCACCGATAACTTGGACGTTCACACGGGTGCGGCCAATCGTACGGGTGTAGAGGCGGATTCACAAAAAAGGGATCAAACGCTCGACCTATGTATTTCTCGTGTAAATAGATAATTTAGTGTCATTGGTTATTTACTTTAAACATAATGCATTGACGTGTTGGTGTAGAGGCGCACAAAAAGAAATGGATATTGTAGTCCCACAAAAGAAATGGATATTGTAGTCCGCTACTTAAAAGTGTTACCTCATATGATTACATAGCCTCCATTTCATAAATTATGCACTGTTGAATTCATATATGAATATTACATATATTACTTCATAATAGAACCTTAAATCATCCAAGACAAATGAATTTGAATGCAAGAGTAACAATGGTGCATGTACATGATAGCTACATTGGTTGTTTGAAGAAACATCACTGTAACTTTGGCATGCACAATTGAAAAGGTTTATTTAGATAGAAACAATGTGATACGTGAGTGTCCAATCTTTATAGCGTTGAATCGATATTGTACCTTTGGCCACGATACGAAGTAGATATTGATTTATGTTCAAGCGATGCACGTCCACGGTCGCAAGATAGTGATACGTGAATGAATTGTGCAATCTCTTTCACACGCATACATATCTCATTTCCCTGTGGGCATCGGAATCACACACGTGCACTTCGTGTATTTCTCTCCCTCCATCAAGGTTAGTATTCGTCTTTCTACCCCGTCCTACAAGGCACTCGCACAGGAACACACATGCTCTCTCTGTCGAACACACCCACCCCTTTAATTCCGCCCACACACAACCACTAACACTACAAAAAAAAGACACATCTGTGACATTTTGGGCCGAACGAATTTTTTTCCTGTCATACTTATGACACTTCTATGACAATAATTGTCACAAAACACGGTATCATCATAGATGTGCTGGGGTCCTACTTCTATGACAAAAAATCATGACAGAAAATGGGCTTTTCATCCTGGGTGGGCCGGAGGCGCAGGTGCATGACATTCTTTGGGCCGTCCATGACAGAAAAAACCGTGGTAGAAGCGAGGGTGAGGAAAATATCGGGGTGTTCCCGGTTGTGGTGGGTGGTCGGGGCCGAGCGATGCGCGTTTCTCTCATACACGCACGCGCATGGGTGCGAGGCATTGGGCTCTAATTGAACCCGAGTGATTGCACTACAGGCTACGCGTTACTGAACCCGAGCGATCGATCGATGGCTGTTAACTAAACCCGATCGAGCGATTACTTCGCTACTGCTGCTAACTGAAGTCGATCGATGCTGCCTCTGGATGAATAATGAGCGTTGCTAGGGGGGTTTGGATGAACAATTCCTGGTGGGGGTGGATGAACAGGACCCCGTGGCGTTGCCTCTGGATGAACAGGACCCCGATCGATCGAGCCGGTTGGGGCTTGATGAACAGGGCCCTGTGGAGGGCAGGATGAATAGGACCACCCTATGGAGGGCATGATGAACAGTAGACCGTGGAGGGCTGGATGAACAGTAGCCTGTGGAGGGGTGGTTGAACAGGAGCCCGAGGAGAGGGCTGGTTGAACAGTGGCCGGTGGAGTAGCGCGCGGTGGATGTTGGATGAACAAGAGCCCATGGATGAACAGTCGCAGGTGGAGGCTGGAGGAGGTCGACGGTGGATGAACAGTAGCCCATGGAGGCTGGAGGGGGTCGACGGTGGAGATGAACAGTATCCCGTGGAGTCCCGTTTTGCGGTACGCCACACCCTTCCAATGAACAGGACCCCATTTTCGGACCGTAGCGCTCCAACACAAGTCTGTTTCCTCCGTTTTGCGGTACGCCACACCCCTCCCGATCAACAGGACCCCCGTTTCGACCGTAGGAGGTCTGTTTCCTCCGTTTTGTGGTAAGCCAGACCCCTCCCGATGAACAGGATCCGTTTCAAACGTGGCATGTCGAACACAAGGCCGTTTCCTGCATTCTGCGGTACGCCAGGCCTCGTTTCCATCGGCTGTTCTGTCCAAGCCCTCCCGATGAACACGACGACGCATTCCGTTCCGACCCAGCCGGTTGGCTCCCCATGAACACGACGACGTCACTGTTTCTCCGTTCCGACCCAGCCATGTACACGAGCCCTGGCCGTGCGTGCAGCAAGTAGGCGTTCGAGACCCGCCCGTATGTACATACGTGGCCGTGTTACTTTCTTGCACCACAGCGGCATGCGTGCGTGTACATGCTACGTCTGGCGCCTCTACTACGACTGCGTGCGTGCCTCTACATCGACTAATATGTAGTTACATCGTTCGCGGCGAGAATGACAATGCTACGTATGCTTCGACCGGTGGGTCCCGGTATCGAGAACTTCCGTGCGTGCGAAGATGTAGCTGGTGGGTCCCAGCAGTCAGGGGGCGAATCATTTTTTTTTTGCCCGGACGCACTTCCTTGCGTGCGAAGATGTAGCTGGTGGGTCCCAGCAGTCAGGGGGAAACGTTTTTTTTCGCGAAATACGGTGGCCCGTCCGGTGGGTCCCCGCTGTCAGGTGGAGGAATAATTATTTTGCGCGTAATAAGGAGGCACTTCCTTGCTGCGGCCGTGGACCCAGCTGTCAGCCTCTCCACATATAGTCCACGTCCGATGGAAGACGTTCCTTGACCACGTTGACCATGCCGCACCAAGAGAACCAGGGCGGTGGACGACGGCGAGGCTTAGGAAGGGGACGACGCGGAACCGGGGAAGACACGGTAGTGGAAGCCCGCGCGAAGAGGAGTATGAGGGTTCACTGCTTCGGCTGCGGTATGAGGCTGCCTCGCCGCAGGGCCTGGCCAGCGGTGGGAATAGTAGGGGGCGGTGAGGTCTCCAAGCAGCATAGCCGCCACGGGAGGCGGGGAGCATCTTGCACGACCGGCACTGATTTGGGCGGCTGGAGCAACAAGACTAGAGGTTGAAGAAGCACTACGGCCGTTGGATGGACATCGTACGGTCACTGGAGCTAGAATCGTTCATATTGACTAAGTTGACAAATCCCTCCGTCCCTGTCAACCTAGTAGGCCCACAAGTCAGCCTGCCACTATACTGGGTCCCAGCTATCAGCGGGAGTATTCATTTTTTTGTGCGTAATAAGGAGGCACTTCCTTGCGTGCGAAGACATAGCTGGTGGGTCCAAGGCATCGGTGGCGATAACGTTTTTTCATGAAATACTGAGGCCCTTTCGGTGGGTCCCGGATGTCGTGGAGGAATCATTATTTTGCGGCGTAATAAGGAGGCATTTCCTTGCGTGCGTCCGTGGACCCAACTGTCACCTCTCCACATACTGATCCACTTCAGATGCATGTCGGTCGTTGACCACGTTGACCAGGCCCGAGAGCACCGAGGCGGTGGACGGCCAGCGAGGCCTAGGAAGGGAATGACGCGGAGGCAGGGAAGACTCGGCAGTTGTTTCCCACGCGGAGGGGAGTATGACTGTACGAGGGTTTACTGGTTCGTATGCCGTTGCCGGAGAATAACAACAGGTGTTGGTGAGTAGAGGGATGGCTAGGCCAGCGATGGGAGTACGGTGGGGCGGTGAGGCCCGCGCGGCAGCACAGCCGGCCGCGAGGAGGAGGGAGCAGGAAGTCCCGCCGGTGCTTGTTTGAGCGGCTGGAGCAGGAAGAGTAGAGATTGAATAAGCACAACGGCCGTTGGATGGAAATCCAACAGTCACTGCTTGTGCGTCAACCTTTTTTTTAGGTAAGCCTCAAATCTGCGGAAAATAGCATACAACCCATTTGCCATTATTTCTAATAATTTACAGCCCATTTGCTAATTCTTAAGGTTTTTTTGGAGCCCATATTATTTTTGTTAGCATTACAACCCATATTGTGGCCACGGTTAAAAAATTATACGAAATTTTGCATATTTCGGTGCGGTCCGAACTATTTTTAATCCTGAAATTTCGAGTCACATTCAAACTGATTTTAAAAATAAATGTATATCAATATAAAATCCAACAAATTGTCCTCGCATAAAAATCAATGCAATTTAAAATCTCGAAATGAAAAAAAGAAATTTGAAACTAATTGCCGGTTTGATGTGTTTTAAAAATGTACAACCCATTTCTCACTACTGATAGGCCATTTTCTCGGCCAGCCGAATGAAGCTCTCCACATCTTGAAAGATTTGCAGCCCAACAGGCCTAACAAGGCGACTTAGTTGGCAAATCACAAAAAAAACCCAGCTGTGGCCATGGACCCAGCTGCGGCCGTGGACCCAGCTATCAGCCTGTCCACGTACAGTACTCTTCCGATGGAAGTCGGTCGTTGACCACATTGACCACGCCGCTCCGAGAGCACCAAGGCGGTGGACGATGGCGAGGCGTAGGAAGGGGACAACACGGAGCCGGGGAAGACGCGGTAGTGGATGCCCATGCGGAGAGGAGTACGAGGGTTCACTGGTTCCGCTGCGGCGTGAGGCTGCCGTCCCCGCAGAATAACAGGGGGTGTGGGTGAGTAGAGGGATGCCCTGGCTAGCGGTATGAGTAGTAGGGGGCGGTGAGGCCTCCGCGGCATCACAGCCGACCACGGGTGGCAGGAGCATGCGGCACGACCGGCACTGTTTGGGCGGCTCGAGTAAGAAGACCAGAGGTTGAAGAAGCACTATGACCGTTGGATGGACATCGTACGGTCACTGGAGGTAGAATCGTTCATATTGACTAATTTGACAAAGCCCTCCATCCCCGTCAACTTAGTAGGCCCACAAGTCAGCCACCCACTATGGTGGGTCCCAACTAGCAGGGGGTATTCATTTTTTTGTGCGTAATAAGGAGACACTTTCTTGCGTGAGAAGATATAGCTGGTGGGTCCGACCTGTCAGTGGGGGGAACATTTTTTTCGTGAAATACATAAGCCCTTCCCACGTACAGTCCATGTACATTGCGTAATAAGGAGGAACTTTCCTTGCATGCGACCATGGACCTCATGGGTCCCAGCCGTCAGGCACTCTACGTACAGTCCTCTTCTGATGAGTCTCATATGTTGACCACGCCGCGCCGAGCGCACCGAGGCGGTGGACGATGGCGAGGCCCTAGACTGGAACGACCCGGAGATGGGGAAGACGCGACATTGGAGTCACAGACGGAGAGGAGTGGGAAACTTGACTGGTTCGGGTGCAGGGTGGGCCTACACTCGGCAAAGAATAACAGGAGGTGCGGAGTGGAGGGATGCCCTGGCCGTCGGCGGGGTAGCGTTTCGCTGAGGAGCGCAAAACAACGCTGTTGGACGCCGGAGGCTGGAGCAGGCGGTCCCGACAGCGCTGGGGGAAGAAGACGAGAGATTGAAGAAGAATGCCGGCCGTTGGATGTAAATCCAATGCCTTCTTAGGCTTCGACCTACTGGCCCACATGTCAGCCAGTCCATTTGTTTTTTTAGTCCATTTGGTGGGCTGGGTGAAACAATGATGTAGCATCTATGCAGCCCGTTTATATATATGGTAGAATTTAGAGCCCATTTGCATTTTTCTCGAAATACGCAGACTTGCTGGGCTGGGTGAAAATATCATGTTGGGCTAGATGGAGAAATTTTGTAAAAACATAAACACATGATTGCACGTCTATTACTGCATTGGTCAGTAAAATCTTTGCAAGCTTATGTATGCAATCACTAGGAGTTAACTTGCCAAGTTATATAAACAATTATTATTATTTTGTAAGAACTTTCAACTTACGAAAGAAAATATGATTTAAATTTGATGAGTTAATAGTACGTAGGGTATTATTCTTTTTTAGGCTAGACTTGGGACAGTTGAGTTGGTTCTAGGGAAAAGTACTGGGAGAAAACTCAGTTTACATCGAAAAAGAAAGTGGGAGAAAATTCAGGGCAAATTTTAGCATGGTCCCTCTTACCTCCCCTTTTCACATGAGAGGTAAGTGTACATAATAGATCTAAGCCATTGATTTGATTAATTAGTGGTCTGATTTACTCTTACCTTCTTACCTCCCATGTGAAAAGAGGGGGTAAGAGGGAGCATGTTAGAATTACTCAAAATTCAGATATAGGATTAATGAAAACGAAAAATAGAACTGAGATGTATAGGAAGAGGACGAAAGATTGAACAAAATAAAGAAATACAAATGGATAGGTAGTTGGTCCCATATGTCTGTGTATGAGACCTGCTGGGTCCACCTGAGGAGGGGAATATGTTGGGAGGAAGGAGATTCAAAGCACGGCAGCTGAGTGAACTAGTTACATACATAAGCAAATAGCCACTAAAAAAGCAAACAGGTTAATGGGTTCTTAAAAGAAATATTTCGGACAAAACAGATAATTACGACACTTAGGCTAATGCATGAAACACTCAGATGATAAAGGTGCTTATAAACAGATAAAGTACAACATCTAGACCTTCCTGGCACGCTTGATCATGATGTTGCGCCTGTCCGTGTACTCATCGGTTACGGGAAGCAGACACGCCCTCATGTCCAAGATCTGCCTGTACATGTCGTAGCATACGTATGCATCCTTGGCCGCTAGGTTATGTAGGCTAGATTCAAAGGTACCTCCCACGTGTTCAGGTCCTTGGTATCGTTGTCTTCTTTCATGTTGGCGTAACAGGGGTCGATGATGGTCTCGGCGAGGTCAACCACGGAGTCCTTCTCCTGCCCATTGCTAATGATCTTGTATTGCTTCTGGATGTCGACAAGCTTGTTGCACCAGATGGCTGAATCGTCGCGTTCTTCCTTCTCTCCACCGTAGCGAAGGTGCAATCGGTACCGCCGATGAAACGGGCGAATGCTCCGTAACTTCGATGGCCCTCTGAAGTGGTAGATGAGAACCTCGTCCGCACACATACCGGGCGACGGCGATCTGCTGGTCCCTGTCAGAGATGAATGGATGGGCACAAGGTCTAGTCCTGCAACCTTGTGCTTTCTCGCCCTATAGGTACCGCTTGAACTTCGGCGAGGCGTAGCTTCACCGAGTCCGGATCGTTGGTGTACATCACATTCAACTTGGTGCAGCCATAGGACTGAAGGCGAACTCAAAGGGGAACTCCTTGTCAAGTCCATATCCAGCGAGCTCACCCTCGGATTGCCATTGGAGTCTCTTCAAGTGAGCGAGTGTGTAGGCGGCGGCATGCTTTGTTTTTCAGCTCTTGGGGAACTGGATTCAACGATGGCGAGTGTGTACAGGCGACAATAGTTACTACCCCTCCCTCGTCCACTGCACGCCCGGCAGAAGATGCACCTTCGGCGCATTCAAACGCCTCCATTAAGAAACCTACTCCGGCCACACGTCCGTTCAAGAGCGGGTCTGTATTGGTACTGTAATAACAGGAGTTAGTGGTCAATTTACTTAAATTTAATTAGCTTTAATAGAAATTTATACTTAAAACAAGCAATGCATTGGCTCATTCTATCAGTGCCACAGGATCAACATGCACAACAATTAGAATATTATTCTCGGGGCCTTTTACGATCAGCACATTTGTCGCACTTTCACAAAGATAATACTACAAAGTTTGAACTGTTTGTTATGGTTGTTGTCCTCTGCATCATCATGCCGTGTTTCCCAGCTTGCAAGATTCAGAACCAACAAATAAGATCCAAATAATAAGTACAACAAAGATGCCTACACATCTCATTGATTCCCGACTTGCAAGATTCGTAACCAACAAATAAGATCCAAATAATAAGTACAACAAAGATGCCTACACATCTCATTGATTCCCGGCTTGCAAGATTCGTAACCAACAAATAAGATTCAAATAATAAGTACAACAAAGATGCCTACACATCTCATTGATTCCCAGCTTGCAAGATTCGTAACCAACCCATCGTAGCCTTTTGATAAAGTGAATATCGGGATTAAATCCATGTTGGCTAGCCATGTCATACAATCGAAGAACTTGGCGAATGCTCTTGACCGTCACAACATCTCAGAGTTGAGTATTCCTGTTTGCACAAAGACAAACCGAGAGAGCATGATTTCACTTTAATAGTGGCCTCCTTTACTCAACCTGCAGCTCCACTCGGATGAAGCCCACTGCAGTTCCATGATTCAATTCATGCGCCTTTTTTTGCAGTTCACCTGAAATGAAGCAAAGATTGCATCATTCAGCTAGCAAGAAGTACTTGCTCTCGTGAGCTGGCAGGTTCTTCTTTAGTAGTTGCACTAAAATTGAGGAACATTAAGGTTGGTTGTTCGTCTCATGTAAGGTGCAACTATAATTTTCTTATCCTTTTGTGCAGTTCCACTAAAATAAAGTGCCATTGTGGTGATAGTGACGGCTCATCTTGCAAAGGCTAATAAAATATTGCACGAGATTACCAGCAGAACTTGACGGAGATTTTGGAAACTCCAATCACCATTTTGTGCAGTTCCACCAAAATTGAGAGACGTTGCCCACGTGACATTTTAGTTGAACTACACAAGACACTCATTCCAGAAAAAGTGTTTTGTGCAGTTCACCAAAAGGTCACAATAGCAACAAGGTGAAATGGATATCCCTATCTACACAAAAAGATAGAAAGTAAAGCGATTCTTTGGTCAATAAGAATATACAAAACATATACGAAATGAAAAGAAGCATCTTAATTATGTTCATGGCAATCATGCAAGGACAGTAGAAAATTTAAAACGTCAGCAATGCTTCATGTTACCAGAAGCATTAAGATCAACAATGAGATTCCTCAAATATGGGATTTCTTTAATGGTGGCATTGCTTGTTTACGGAATCTGATAAATCAACAACAGCTAAAGAGTTGGTTTAAGGGCATGGGACCGTGGGGACACCGGGACAATCGGCAACAGTAAAGGAGCAACTTACTTATCATCTTGGGAAAACAACAGAGTGCCATTTGTAACACAATTTAATTGCATCTTATCACCGGGAAGCATTAGATTAACAATAACACCGGTTAGACATGTCCCTAAGGTAACAAGCGTGATCGCTTCATTTTACATGCGCCTTACATTAACAACGACAAAAGGTTGGTATAAGGACATGCGACGATGGGCCTTGATCAACACAATATACCTACAAGGAGGCATAAAGTGGTGATGCGAGTTTGTTCATGCTATGTGAGGGCGGCAAATCTAATCCTCGAGACCTTTTACTATGCGAGGGCAGCAAACCTAATCACAGAGACCTTGTACTATGTGAGGGCAGCAAATCTAATCCTGGAGACCTTTTACTATGTGAGGGCAGCAAATCTAATCCTGGAGACCTTTTACTATGTGAGGGCAGCAAATCTAATCCTGAGACCTTTTACTATGTGAGGGCAGAAATTCTAATCCTGGATACCTTTTACTATGTGAGGGCAACAAATATAATCCTGGACATACTTTGTTCACTTGTCCACCAGCCACCACTTTCTATCCCTTTTTCAACCAATAATAGATATGTTCCTTATCCAGTTTGTACCGCGTTTTCCCATTATTTCCCTTTTCAACCAAGAGACCGGTTGGGTATCCGGTCTCTACTACTTTCACCATATTATTTCCTCTTTGAATCAAGTCCTAGATTCATGCTACAACTTTCCCCCCTTTCTTCGTTGTTTGTGAATGCATGAAGTAGCTTTACCTCTAATAATACTAAAAATTTAGGTGGCTTTGGAAGAGCTGATGGGAGTAGAAAAAGATGCACATGCAGACACGTGGGGAGTCTGGGGCGAGAAGCAAGGCCGCTTTCGAATAACTTATACCTGAGTGTCGTCGGGATGTCGACAGCGGCAGGTCGGATCTGCGGACAATACGACAGGGAGGAAGAAGGGTCGGAGGACCTCCCGAGTCGGCGCTGTGTCGGAGAGAACGGCACGGGCAGAGGATCGGGCCCGTCAGGCAGCTGTGGGTTTCCACCCTCGCCGGCGATGACCGTGTGAACTATGCACCTAGTCCTCTACACACACCAGCCGAAGGGATCCGGCCGGATCTGTGACCAGTGGTGAGCAGAGAGAAAATGTCGCTACCGCTGTCTTGTTTATATCTGGAGAGGATGAGAGAATGAATAGAGCAACCCTAGTAAAGCGAGCGCTAAGGCCCCTGCGTACATATATAGTGGAGTGATTATCTTTTTCTCTCCACAACAATAATTTCAATTTGTATACGTGGCATTAAAGAAAAGAAACTCTCTATTTAAGGTGACTACCTGTACGACTCCTACTTACTACTACTAGTAGTAGTATTGTTCACTTGTGCTCCCTGGCCCTCCATTCATTGAACAACCCCACGGGTGAATAAACATACAGTACTAGTATTTACATAGAAAGAACAAGCTCGAACTATTTTCGCGTAGTTAAGAGTTGAGGGAGGGGATTTTTCCCGGGCAGTACGCGCGGCAGTTTTCGTGTAGGCGGTTTGACAGAAAGGCGAGGAGGGTGAGGGAGTAGTGGATTCAACTTGCTTACTGCTAGAAAGGTCGGGCTGTGCGATTTGACAACGTGTTACTGTTTGGATCCATGTGTTAGAGTTAGTTTGGGTTAGTTTGAACTCAACTAACCCAAAAATATCGAAACAGGAGGGTTAGTTTGGGTTAGTTTGAACTCAACTAACCCAAAATTATCCAAACAGGAGGGTTAGTATGGGTTACTGTTTCGATCCACGTGTTAGAGTTAGTTTGGGTTAGTTTGAACTCAACTAACCCAAAAAAATCTAACCCACCCAAGAGGTGCTTATTTGGGTTAGTTCTTCTCGGGACACTAAAAAACACATTTTTCTCTCGCTCTCCCCGCAGCAGATCCCTCCCCACTTCCTCGAAGCTTCTCGTCCTCTCCCTCCCTCCCTCCCTCTCGCACTGCCCATGAAGGCACCTCGCCGTATCCGCGCTCCATCTAACCCTGTCATCCAAACACCTCTTTCGCTAGAGTTACTTCAGGGTTAGTTCAGGATTAGAATCTAACTCTAACCTTTAAGCGGGTTAGAGTATCCAAACAGGGCTTTGAGAGAGACGAGGAGGGAGAAGCTATACGGGCTGCTGGATTACTAGAGATAGGTGTCGCACGGAAGCCAAGAAATATGGTGATAGCGTGGGTTAGCCATGTACTCCCTCTTTTCTGGTTTATAAGGCTCAATTCAAAAATCTCACCAACCAAGGTAGATGGTGAGTGGTGGAATACTTTTTGTAATTTGCAAAAGCACCCAATTAATGCTCTTGTGATAGGGAACAACCAAATTGAGCTTTATAAAATGAAAGAAAACTAAGATTTTGAGATAAGCCCTATAAACCGGAAAGGAGGGAGTACTAGTATGATGTAACTACACCGGGCTGCCATGTTTCGTACTCTTCCAGTCCACCGTGGAGATGATTGGTTGATTTTATATCGCTGAATAATATAAAATACTATGAGCGCAGACGCTCCACCCGGAGGTTCCTTGCTCCTTCTCGGTCGTCGGGAATCTATGTTCTTCCACTCTATTTTTTTACGTGAGCTTTGCTCATCCTTTTGCCAACACGCGACACATCTAGCATCAAGGTGCGCGTGTCATGCAAGGATCGCTCCATCTATATGAAGAACACGTGGGACTGGAACTACGAGACGGACATGTACCCAAGAGTGGACGTGTGGACCTGTGTAACGTAGCGCAGTGAGTGAAGTAGAAAGGCACAAATAGTATGAACATGCGTGGCATATAGGCATTTGTCTCTTACTACCACTAAATGTTGTACGTGCAATGCCTGGTGATGTTATGGAGTACGTGACTAAGTACTCTACTACAACTATATTAACTGGAGGCACATATTAGGTTTTATATTTGTTTACGTGTAAGCCCCCGAGACCTTCCAACTAGACGTGTCTTTCTCTCCGGGTCGCACTTTGTATCGTTCATACCACTAGTACAGTACTACTACTATGTGTGGTCTCCGACCCAGAAGTGGATACGCTCTACCACACTGTTCATGTCCCACTCCTTTCGGTGACATGTGCGACATCCAGCACGTGCAGTGTGTTTGGCACTCCTTCGTCGTAAGAGTTGAAACGCTAGCATTCATTAGAAATAAAAAATAAATATAAATCACCAGTGATACTATACCACACGGTTTCCTTGCTCCTCGATATCGGAAAGAATACTTCCGCTCGCCGACATGTGGGACGTCGACCATCCTGGTCCACTTGCCATGCCCGCAGAACTCCAAGGGAGAGTCACCCCGGTCGTCGCGCCGCAGTAATTACTAATGAGCCGTCAAATCACAGGCCCAACCTTACCCACTGTGAAGTTGCTCGGACAAAGGAACCATCATGACTTTGAATTCTGCTTCTTGAAGAAAACTACTGTACCAGTAGTACTGCTAGCTACAATAGTTACTCCAGCAGAGACCTCCTTTGGTTCATACGATAGGAATTTTATAGGAATATGAAAATCATAGGAAGTGAGATGACATGCATATCAATTCCTATAGAGAAAGATATGCCATTTGATGCATAGGATAGGAATTTTTCCATTGAGTCTAGGCTAATGTACTGGTAGTTTGTTCTAAAAACTACAGTAGTAACTAGTAGTACTGTTACATGCTCGTAATTAATTAAACAAACACACAGGCTACACAGACACACACAATAACTACTAGTACTACTACTTCTCACGTGCTGGCCAGACGCCGTCGTTCTCCTTCCCGGCTTTGTCAGTGACACCCCACTGTGCTTGGATCTCCATCGACCTCTCCGCAACAACGCGTGCGTCCTCTTCTTTCTTGCGGCGGCGGGCCTCTCTTTTCTTGAGTGCTTTCTGACTTTTCCGCTCCCTCTGTGCGGCTTTGGCCGCCTCTTGCTCTACCGCCCATTCGGCCCTGGCAGCTTCAAATTTCGTCCACATAAGGTGTGAGGTTGCGAGCGGTGATGAACTCGGCACGGCGGGATGCCACCGCTTGCCTACCATTCTGTGTGCGGTCGTGGGCGGCGAGGAACTCGGCGCGGCGAGATGCCATCGCTTCCTTACCGGTTAGTGTGTGGCGCGGTGGCATGAACGACGCTTGGTGACAGCTCTGGGGTGGAGTGGCCAGACAACCGTAAAGTGCATTGGTTTGTCAAGAGCTCAAGGACATAAGACGAAGGAAATTTGGATTCCCCTTCAATCCTGGTCATTTATTACCGAGTAAAATGCATTGGCGGTCGTTGAACTTGTCTTGATAGCTCACTTTGATCATTGTATACGAGATATGGTGATTATACGGTCACTGGCTCAGTGTATAGCTCTGTATTTGTCTGGTTGACCAGTCCAATAGTCCGCATGCGCCTCATCAGCTGGTGTTCTTTATTTATCATCTATGCGGGCCTACCTGTCAGTGGAGAAAGATATAAAAACCAAAATTACGCGTATGTGACATTCTTTGTTTAGGCGTTTCTTTGGAGGCCTCCGCGAACACCGAGCATGTATTCACCTGGCTCAACACCAATAGTCATAATCGTGACTCAGCGCCTTGCTCATGTATATCGTCCATCACAACGACAATCTATAAAATAGCCTAGCTAGAGAGGGTACTATGGTGCGGAGTATGTACTATCGTGAGCAACCGATCATAGTGCCACTGCACACGAGTGTGTGTCTGATCGATTCGTCCATTATTCGTAAGTTATGTATGGTTGTGTGGTGTCTAATGGTGGTCGTCGAATGCTAGCAGGCGACAAGAGTAGTTGCATGGACGCCTGGTTGTCAATACGTGTCGCATACGCTTCAAAGGCTCGTCATCCATGAGTTCACATTTTACCACCACGCCAGCGTCTGACCACCCTGGCCTACCGAAACCCCTTCCATCGCTAGCGCGCGCTTCCCGCCTAAAACGATCACCGTCTCTCCAGAACGTCAATGCCGCATTCACCGGCCTTAATTGCAGGTGCAGTTGGTGTGCCACTGACATGCGGGCCTGATGCCCGTTGGGCCCACATGTCAGTGAGACAACGCACCTACGATTAAGTCACTGAAGCAACGTCCCCATTCACGCCCGACGCGACCTCTCACTGGCGCCGGCATTGCAGCAGTGCGATGGCCGAGAGAGCGCCACCCGCGCGGCATCGCGGTGCAAGCGACTGCTCCGCGTTAATGACACCACGGCTACTAACGAACCTACTCCGGTGCCAGCCGTCCATCCGTCTGCCGCGGCTCATTGCCATTCGCCCGCTATATTAACTTGAGCCCCAGCTCCCAGCCGTAGCCAAAGACCCACACTCATTCTCCTCCGGTCCCTTCCTTCTGTTGGCACCACTCCAACCATGGCCTCCGGGCACTCCAAAGCTGTCTTGGACGTACTGTCGTAGGAGCAGACAAAGGACATCGGTGGCTCCACTCCAGGCGCGCTCCAAAGCTCTCTTGACGTACTCTCGCAGGAACAGATGAAGGAGATCGTCGGCTCCACCCCGGCCGCCCTCCGCTGCCACGACCACGAAGCCGGCGTGCGTGCGCGGGCGCAACCGGCAGCGAGGAAGAGTAGTACACGGTAGGTTGCCACCGCTCTGGTCCCAGGAAGGCCACCGCTCCTCCACTCAGTCAACGCCAAGCTTGGTGGGATAAAAATCGGCGGCCGATTAGCCACTTGACGGCGATGTAGTGGCGGAAATCTACATAACCTTGTGCTCCGGAGGAGGATGTTATCGAGGCGGATAAGGAGGAGGCAAAGGCAATGGCCGGCTTTCTCGGGTTCATGGCCGGACATGGTGGTCGGGGCCCGACGATCGTTTAGATTAGGTTTACAGTAGGTTTTAGTATGGTTTGTGCGAAATATGCAATGAATTTCGTCCAGTTTATAGGAAAAGTTCTCGGAATGTAATGAATTTCATCCGGTCAATTTGAAATTTGCTTTGTTTGCACAATTTTCGTCCGGTTAGTTCATATAGTTGTCGAAAGGTATGCGAGAATTGGATGGCATCCACCAGTGTCCTCGGACAGATGCCGGTGTAAATTTGAGGGCCAGCGCTGGAGATGCCCTAACTATCATGCTATAATCGCTAACAGTGCTCCATTATTTCGCAGGGAACAGTTATCCCTCGATCAAAACTAGATCCACCGTGTTTCGCACTCCTCGCACGTAAGAGTGTAAACTCTTGCTTACATAAAAATGGAGCAAGTGGACGTCACTGTAGCACGTCATATCACTCAAACTAGCCCGCCTAACACGCAGGAAAGCACCGCCCTCGTCATTTTGTTCTGGATTTCTATCAATCGATCGCACGAAAATGTTACGCTTTGCAAGTTCAAAAGGAAAAGACGACACACCTACAACTCGGACACATCGCGTTCACGTCTCACCCCCGACAGTCCGGCTCGCACGCCGCTCATCAGAGGGGACACGCGTTGTCTT
Organism: Aegilops bicornis; assembly: GCA_021605145.1. Classification (NCBI taxonomy): domain Eukaryota; kingdom Viridiplantae; phylum Streptophyta; class Magnoliopsida; order Poales; family Poaceae; genus Aegilops; species Aegilops bicornis. The sequence goes on from CM038675.1 coordinate 317,638,920, forward strand.
GCATTTTCACTGACATGTGGGACTGCAATTGAATAAACCGTCGATAGCCAAAATCTAATCGCTCGGCAGGCGTCGGCTGAGAGGAGAGAGATGGGGCAGGGAGAAGAGATCGCCCGCCCGCCGTGCACGGACTCCAAGAAATATGTGGTGATAATGTGAGGTGGGCCATGCGGGAGTCCGCAACGCTTCGAATCCTGCTTCTTACCGCCCTGGCCCACTGTAACCCTCCCCACCCCACCACCTCCCCGCACGCGCTCCCCCTCGTGAGGCCACTGCCGCATTCATAGCAAGTAGTACCAGTAAAATTCTGGGCTATAAAGGGCATGTACAATGGTTGATAAGATAGTCTTATCATAAGTCTTGCATGTAATTTAGAGATGACAAAAAACATGTGTACAATGGATCATCTCTTAGCCTTATCTTCAATAACTACATGGTGAAACATACTGTGCTAAGAGATCATCTCTTATCTTCTCGACAAGCCCGCTTATGTGAGGAGAGAGAGGCATTGACAAAGTCAAGGAGTGGGATCTGCAGGAGCTCGTCTCTACACGTGCTCCTCGGAATAAAAAAACTAATTCTAAAAAAAGAGGCATAAAAAACAATTGTGTCTAAAAAAAGAAAGGTAATAAACATTTGAGAGGAAATAGATAGAGAGAAAGTGAGAAAACGTTGTAACCTTATAGTCAACACTATGGTAGTATTATATGAGGAAGGAGGGAGTGGTGCACATGCCAAGTTCACTGGGCTGCCGTGTTTCACACTCCTCCGTTGTAATAGTGGAGACAATAGGTTTCATCAAAAATAAACAATGAATACCCGTTGCTCGTCCACTATATCGGAAAGAATACTTTCATTCGCCGACATGTGGGACGTCGACCATCCTGGTCCACCTGCCATGCACAAAATTATCCTGGTCCACCCGGTCAGTGGCCTTGAGCTCAACCTTTCCCACTTTGTAAGTTAGTCGGACGAAGGAACCATCATAACCCGTTGAATTCCGCTTCTTCAAGAAAACTTACTCTACCCGCGATCGCTACCACACGCCAAGACCGGACGGCAGACCTTTGCACCATGTCATATCACTAAAACGCACTAGGCAAAACTAGCCCGCCTAGGATCTGTACTCCCTCCGTTTCAAAGTTAGTAGTACAAAGTTGACTCATCTATTTTGAAACGGAGGGACGTCTCTGTACTTCTATGATTTTGTGTTGTACGTCTCTGTACTTTTGCTACGATTTTCCTAACCTATGAACCAAATGAGGCCTGAATGTATCCGTGTCGACTATTGTCTGATCAATCGCTAAGCCTACAATTTTAGGAGCTTGGGCTATTGGCCGATCGACGACGGGTCAGTATAAGCGTATCACGAGCTCATCAGCCCCAACATTTCTCTTCGGTGAGTGTTTTGCAAGTACTATAGCTCGCACAGTAGCTAGCCTACTAAAACCAAGAATCATCAAATAAGCCCTGCTGATATGATAAATAGTTCATACTTACATCTAAGCATGACATATATTATATCAAAAGCTGGTGAGGATACATCTGTTTCCATAACTCGGAGAGGGTTCGCATGATTCACTATCAAACAAAAGTAGCAAGTACCGCCCACACAAGACAGTGCACTAGCCCTAAGATGGTTTGATAACACGCATCATTCTGGTAATTTAACACAGGGCAATGCAAACTACCCTGAAGGATTAGTGCGACCAACTATTTCTTGTCATTGATCTCTCAGGCAATGACCACAGCCGCAGACGGCGGCATGGGAATCGATCTCAGGCGATGTCCACATGATCGATCGCGACATCGAAATCGATCTACGGGCGATGTCCACAGGATGGACAATGACATCGGAATCGATCTACGGGCGATGCCAACAGACGGACGCGACATTGAAAAGCGATCTTCGGGCGTTGTCCACGGGGCCGGGCGCGACATCGGAATCATCAAGGGCGTCCACCAAAGACTGCACAACCCTAACATATTAGCAAGCACATTGCAAATAATCAAAAACCACAACTTTCGGTAATAAGCCATTATTTTTTACCTTGTGCAGCTCACCGGGGGTTCCCATCCCTCCGGGGGCTATCTCCTTGTCCTCGATGGGGGCCATCACCTTGCCAGGGGAATACTACTTCTCAACCGCAACTATCTCCTCAAACTCGGCCTTGATCCTCGCAAAGGTGGCCATCAGAGTTTCTGGGGTAGGCACGGTGGGGCCCATGCTGTTCTTCCAACTTTCTTTGAGGAGTTCGTCCGCCAACGTCGTCAACTCTTTGGCCAGTGCTTGTTTCTTGGAGTTCTTCGTCTCCATGGGTTGGCCCGCCAACATGGTCAACTCATTGGTCGGTGCTCGCTTCCTGGAGATCGCTGTCTCCAGTGGGTTGTCCTCCGGCAACTCTTTGCCTAGTGCTCCAGGATCCATCAATGAACTGGCAAACAAAAAGCAATCGAAAGGAAACCATAATCGCAATGAGAACGGGAAAAGAATAGGCTGTGAGAATCGGTCGGTGCTTCGCAAAAAGAAGATTCTTGGAATGAAAATATAGCAGCATCACTTATTCGCCCACCTTTCCTTCGTCGGTACAGAAAAAATAGCAGAAGTGAGTAGCCTGGAGTGAGGTTTTCTTCAAGAAAAGGGATAAAGGGCTTCAACGAGCGTTCCAGTGAAATGATGGATGCTTCGTCCAGTCCAACTTCGAGGCCACTTTACCATTGCTGGTAAAGGTGTGGGTTTTGTGATATGACGGGTCATGACGGCCATACCGGGGTGACCGGTGAGTTTCGACTATAGCACCTCACTGTTATTTGGTGGATGGCACACGGGGCCGGATGCTTTGGTGTCCCGCATGTAGATAGAGCGGCTAGTCATATAGGAGTGGTCAATATTGTGCACCGCGACCAAGGCGGAGAGGAAAACGAGGGAACTACGTAATTAATGCATGAATTTAATTAGGGTAGTTTTTGTAAAGTACGAGATACATTCCTCCAATCGCAAAATGCCTTGGTTGATGAGATTTGAGATTTGAGCCCTATAAACCGGAAGGTAGATTTGAGATTTGAGATTTGAGATACTGCACGCGGTGTAGTCTAGTCACTTGTTGGAATCTCTAGAAAGACTTATACCGCATGATTCTTTGCTTCTTCTTACTACTACGTACTACTTCGCCGACATGTGGGACAGCCAGCAGCATCCGGGTCGACGTAATACGTGTCATGCACCAGATTAGAGTGCGTAGCGAAGGGGATCACCCGGTCGATGGCCGACTTCGGCCGCGATCGGTGCACCGGGAAGCGGCGCTCTCTCGGCCGTCACTCTGCTTCAAAGCCGGCGCCAGTGAGAGGTCGCCTCCGCTCTGGCCGGGCATTAATGCGACATCGATGCTCCAGTATGACCGATCGTTTCCACGGAAGCGCCGCTACCGCAAGGGAGTATAGGTTTTGAACCGTTTCATGTGTAGTACTGGTAGTTTGCAAAACTACTCAATTATTGCACTCGGTTTCCTAAGAAATTGTGGTAAAAACGTTACTGCACGGCCCGCTTCCCTTCTCCTTCCTCTTCCACCGCCCGCGCTGCGTCCGGCGAAGCGACCGGTCAACCCTTATATAGGAATGCTAGCACAAAAAGATGCATGCATGACCACTAAAATTTCTAGATTAAACAGCCGCTCCGGCGGGAGTATGGCGTATTTTGTTACCTTCGGTCGGGCCATCGCTACCGGGCGACGGCGACCAGAGAAGAGGCGGTGGGAGGGGAATGAATGCAGCTACTATTTGGGTTCACCGTCCGACTTAAATAAATGCGCATCATCACGTGTACCCGCGGGTGCACAAATTGTAACATATGTGTCTGCTTAAGTGGGCGTCACGTAACTGGTGTGTGTGTGTGTGTGTGTGTGTGTGTGTGTGTGATTCTGAGAGACAGAGTGCATGTGTGCGACTCTACTCTTCGGACATGTACTCAACCTTTTGCATCGGGATATAAGTATAATGGTATATACTTTAGCTAGTGATTTACGTGGCCATGTTAACGTGGTTGTGTAAAAAATGTCACTTCATGCTCGTGATTTGCATTATATAATTACAAGCAAGATGCTCGTGCATTGCATGGAACATCAATATTCATTTTCTTACAAAACACATGTTGTGATTTACCCATGCAGGAGTAATCCCATGTGTAAAAACAAACGATATTTCGAGAATTTTATCGGAAAAATGGTATCTCGAGAATGTCATCGAAAAAATGGAAGATAAGAGATAAGGTGAGGAGGAGTGGAGCGTGGTGGTGACTGGTGGTTGGAATGGGCGGAGGCATGGGGATGGACGGCACCGGCAGGCGGCAGCGGCCACCATGCTTGATTATTCTGGAGACTTTCTTTTTTAATTGCTCAGCAATGAGGTGTGGGAGATAAGGATGTGGTGAGAGGTGCGGCTATCTTTTGTAAAATTATCATAGTTTGCTTTCTAGCTGTCAGATATAGATCAGACGGTCTATATTACAAGATGGCAGGCACACCATCATCGCCAACTTGGTTTTTTATAAGGGTACAAATGATAAGTTTGCTAACTACTAAAGTAAAGTGGAATTTGTCCATGTTATACAAGTGAATTAAGGTGATTGTTTATCATACGGGTAAGGGTGGATGAAGGGTGGTAGGAACAAATTGAGCATGTGTTTTTGTCTTTAAGAGAGAGTGGAGTGGGCTGGAGCATGCATCTATGTCGAGCAGAGGGAGTGAGGCACAACGATTGTGCAAAAGAGATCAACCTATAAATGAAAGAAGGTTGATGGAGAAACAGATAAATAGAAAGATAAATATGCTAGCTAGTGTGCGTTAGAGATAGGAGTCGAGTGGATCAGAAGGCTGATTTATGGGTGTGGGTGTGAGAGAGATGAAGAAAGGGTGCATGTGACTCACATACAAACAAATATCGGAGAGAAATGAGATCCCTAGAGACGTAGTTTTGTGTCTGTGAGAGAGAAAGATATTTCAAAACGAGAGTGATAGCTAGAGAAACATATGAGGGAACGCAAGTATCTCTAGGGAGAGACAGTGTGTGTGAGCGACATGCAAGAGAACAGTGGAGAAATATGAGACCCTTGGAGACAAAGTTTGTGTTTGTGTGTGAGAAAGAGATATTTAAGAGGAAGAGTCGTAGGTTCTCATACCTAAGGAGCAAAAGACATATCTGTATTAGGGGTGTGCGAGTGGCACACAGGGGAATAGTAGAGAGAAATGAGACCTCGGAAGACAAAGTTTTGTGTTTGTGTGAGATCGAGAAAGAGATTCCACATGGAGAATCATAGTTAGAGACACATAGTAGGGAGAGAGATATACTTAGAGAAAGATAGAGTGATGAAGGTCGAGGGAGAGAGTATCTCAGTGTGTTACGAAGATAAAAGTTCATTGTCGACATACAGAAATACCCGAGAGATGATGAACACGTATAGGTCTAGAGAGATAGTCCTATATAAGCATGAGTGATAGTTATATGAGACGAATATCTAGATTAAATGGGATTCAAATATTTAAACTGGAGATCACGACATCGATAATATCATAACACAAATTGGTGTATCAAACATGCATGTTCATTTGAATTTGGGGACACGTGTAATGTTATATAGTTTATCAATATTGGTGAGCCATAGATTCTTTAATTAGAAACAATGCATGGTTTATATGCAATTAATGTCTAAACGGGATACACTATATGTTGCGTGTGTGAAACACATTATACATGTTTGAGAAGTAAAAACCCCGCATGAAACACACATTAATTGGAGATAGTTAGCGAGGAATGCATACATTGGATTTCAACATAAAGTGGTTTCAAATATTTGAAAATCCAAATGATGGATACAACCTTATGAATCTGAGATCATGCCATTGTAAACCATATTTATGTATAAAGGGTGTTGTGCTTTTGAAAGTATATATAAAAGAATGATGTATATAGAATTTTATTCCAATCAAAAATGGATCCTTGAAAAAATAGAATAAAAACGGGATTTGAATTGAGTTGGCACGGTAAACGTGCACTCTGCAAAATTTGAACGAAGCGGGGAAAGTCGCAGTAACCGCCCGAAACCAAAATCTGCGAGATGGAAATTACTACTGCCTATCCCTGCCACGCAAAGCCTATCTGCTTCATTTCTATAGGTTTCAATAGGGGTAGGTTTGTAATTTCACTCGAAGGTGACATAACCGCCTCTCGCCCGGATTCATACACGGTGGGCGCGAAAACACAGTGTGTCCTTGGCCGAAATCGACTCCCTCCCCGATTCATACACGGTGGGCGCCAAAAACAAACTCTCATCGGCAAATATTTGGTGTATGCGAGATTACCGTCCTATCCCCAACCGACTAATATTGCTGTGACGTAGGAAATTTGAAACGGGGGCTAAGTTTGTAAATTTCCTCGCATTTGAGACAAGCGCGCCCTGAAGACATGGTTCTCCCTTCCTCTCCACCTCCATTTCCCCATTCATACTCCGTGGGCGCCAAAACACCGTCTCGACCCTAGACTCCTCCGTCCGCCACCCCATCCACCGCCGTCCCCCTCCACCATGCCGGAGCTGATACCCCGCCGCCGCCGTCCATTACAAGAGATCGACCTCTCTCATCCATAGCTTCGGACCGGGATCCTTGCATCCCGTCCTCTCGCTTCATCCCCGCAGTCGTCCACTTTGCCGGCGCCGCTCCTACGATCGTCTCGTCCACCGCGCCCCGTCACCACCGTCTACCCTCCTAGATCTGCTTCCACGCCGCCGACAGCCATCGCTACCACAGCACCGTCAAATTCTCAGCAGATGCATACACGGCGCCGCACCAGCGGTGGTACTCTTTTGTATCTGCTCAACTTATTTATCGCAGGAAGAAAATAGATCGCCACTGCTTTACTCGGATTTCTTGTCCATCACTTACTTGCCAGTTGAGAGCAAACATTGGTTGTGATGTTGCCATTGTCCGGTTTGCACCTTCAGATCCGCCATGGCACGCTCAACACTATACTCCCAATGCTTATGGTTTTCGCCTTTTATATTCCACACTAGTTAAAATCATAGTAGACTAAATTTCAAAATTGGGTTAGTCAATTTTTCAGAACTCGCCAGAGTTCGCCGGTGCGAACGAAGGGGCTCGAGTGGGGACTTTGGTTGTTGGGGGCGGTGGTGGGGCCTCGCCGAACGAAGAAAACTCGGCCTTGGTGGGGGCGGGGTGGGGGTGGCGGAGGAACACAGGCGGTGGGGTGATGGTCATTTGGCGGCCCGTGCGGTGTTCTCTATGGGAAGAATCAGAGACAAGGAAGAAGAAGGGTTAGGAGACGTAGGATCTTCATCCAACCGCCTGAAATGGTCGACTGACCCAAATGCAGACATGCCTTTATATTCAGTGCCATCATAGTACACCTTGTAGCACTGCTCCTGAATCCATCAAGCTAAACAACGTGCCACTCATAATTCCAAACTTGTTGCTCAAGTACGAATCTAATATGATGCTGATATTATTAAAACAGATAACATTTAATTTGTCAGCTAATGTTCCTAATTTACTTTCGAAAAAGCACGTGAACCACATATAGAGAGACAGTAGGGAGTTTCTTTCTTAATGCGCTCTGGTTCAGCATGTGTGGGCACTGGGCAACGAACATTTTATTATCCAAAATCTGCTTGCTCTTCTTTACCATGTTCCTCTTCCGTTCTTCTTTAATAAGTACTCTCTCTGTTCCTAAATACAAGTCTTTGTATAGATTCCACCATGGACTACATATGGAGCAAAATGAGTGAATCTACACCCTAAAATGTATATGGATACATCTGTATGTGATCCATAGTGGAAGTCTCTACCAAGACTTATATTTTGGAACGGAGGGAGTATGATAGTAGTACAGTATGTTCCTTGTAGTGAAGATGAGCAGGGACATTTGCAGTGTAGACGTATATATGGTTGGTTGGTATGGACACTACTCGCCGGGCCTCTTTGATTTGTAGGATTTTGTAAACATGGGAATAGGATTTGTAGTGGCCTGCCCACTTGAATCCTATAAGAATAGCAAGGAATTGCGGGGAGCTGTGTCGCCTTTGTACCGCACCTTCAGTTGAAGAGAGCTGGTATCCGAAGCCTTTCTAGACGTACCGGCAATACTAGCACATATATTCCAGCAAGTTCCACTTTGCTGATTTTACTCTGATGCTTATGGTTTTCCCGTTATATCTACATTATGCTTTGTGTCGCACTAGCAGCAGTCTACTCTTGAAGCTAAACACCACAATGACTTACAAAATTGGCACCAAGGCATTGAGTGCCATTCTGGATGCAATGAAACTCATACGCTCCCCACCTGTTGACTCTTGTTCAGAATATGATCCTAATGACTCTTGTTCAAAATTGCCACATATAGAGAGACAGCATGGAATTGCATTTCTTTGGGTGCTGTGATTCATCATGAGTGGGCAACCAACATTGTATGCAATTAAGTGGAACCTCAAGAATATGCTTCCTCTTCTGTTTTTTAACATGTTCCTCTTTTGTTATTCTGTATTTAGTACGTACAATATGTTCCTTGTCAGGAAGGGTAGCAGGGACATCTGCAGTCAACGGCTGATAGAGCTGGCATGTACTTGATCGATAGGCTTTCAATTACTAGCGGCAATGCAACACCGTATTTTCAAGCTAGTTCCACTTTCCCGATTTATATATCGTGGTTATGGTGTACCCCTTTTATGTAGACTATGATCTGCCTAGTTGCTGTGTGCTCTTGTTATCATGGTTTGGCAATAAACTCTCTATACAGTATATTTTGAGCCTATCATCTGCCAACTATCCTTACTTCTGGAGCCTATTTTTGTGTGTACTTGTGCCAGATTATATAAATGCACGCACCATATTACAACACACATGAGCTCTCTCATCAGAATCCAGTGATAGCACACAAGTGTTTACAGGGGCGCCCCTATATTAGAATATCCTCTGCATTACAAAGATAATCTCACAACTATTTATTTTTCATGGTTCTCAGATATTATACGTAATTATAGTGAATATCAGAACTCGTGATCAGAAGAATATTGTGGAACACTGCAATGACTTACAAAATTGGCACCAAGGCATTGCGTGCCATTCTGGATGCAATGAAACCCATACGCTCCCCACCTGTAAATCTTGTTCAGAATATGATCCTAATGACTATTCTAACCTCGAGGAGTCAAAGGAAGATGGTCTATCATGTTTGGCAAGGTTTTATTGATTGCGCGTATCTTGCATATGTTGTCTTGCATTTCTTCTACTTTGTTGCACCGCCATCTGCTTAGTTTACTCATCATATCTGTCGAGATGCCATGCCCATCCATTATCAATACATATTCCATCTGTCATCATACCATGTTTTTCCACTCAAATGTTGTTCTTGTGCATCAGACATCAAAAAGGAAGAGGGTGATTGCCGAACCTGAAGGAGCACCAGCAAAGTCCTTGAAAAACGTGGTTGTGCCGGAGAAATTAGACAACACCCCACTTATATTGGTTGTACAACCAGTGACACAAAATGTAGGACCGACTCGAGCAGACTGTACCCATACTTCACTGGCTACACCACTAGCCCCACCACACAGGACCTGCACTCCAGCAAAAGGTATGCCGATTTTAGTTGCCATAGCACCAGCCGTACCACAGAAAATCCCACTCCAGCAAAAAGTACAGCAAGTCCACCGGCCGAAGACCTATCCCAACTGCAGAGACGACCAATTCCTGCAGATTGGAACCCCATTCCAGTTATTCCCAGTTTAAAAGACAATGCTTTCAATGTTGTTAGGGACTACGTGCATATATTCCCATCATTGGACGATTATAGTGAAGACAAACACCATTTTCACATCTTCCTGTCCCACTTATGTGTAAGTGCTATTATTCATGGTGATTATTTTCCTGTTTTCTGCTGATTGAACACATCAATAATTTACATTACATTGTTGTAAGTAGGCGAGGATCAATCTGGATAGTCATGACGAGAAAAGCTTGCTTGCGCTTTTCAAGGAAGCATGGAAGCAGTATTGGTGTTACCTGAGGAAATCACACTTTGATGGCAAGTCTATAAACGAATTTCTGGTGAAGTCTCCTGTGCTAAATTTAGAAGACATTGAATGGAAAAACCTTGTTATGCACTGGTCTCGTTCCGAGGATGAGGTACTGTCTATGATATCGCATGACAATTTGAACTTCTACTTTTCGGCATGTGCTTTACGGATTTTTCTGCAGGAAATCTGCTCGAAAAAGAATTCCGGTTTGAAAAGAACGACAAGATATCGCAAATATGCTGCCCGCTGCTTTGCTCTTGTTAGTACCTGTTGTCCTGTATCACTATACTTGCATACATACCTGGTTCATTATGTGATAGCAGTATGCATGATAGCTTGCTTATCAATTGTTCGCTCCAAATTATCTGATCTGTATGAATGGTTACATTAGTGTAGAATATATCCAATGCCAATGAATTTTTTTAGCTTTGCATTGTTCATGTAAGTACCTGATGTCCTTTATCAGTGTACTTACATTGACAGGTACTTGTTCATGTACCATCACTCTGCAGCTTATTTTCCTTTGCCCTCCATTTTCTACACATAAGATCTATATTTACTCTTACCATAAGGTTGGATAACACCGATGGTACTGAAGAAGTTTAGCTCTGCATTGCTCTTGGTTGTACCTTGATAATCCCCAAGTGCAGGGAATCATCATAGCAATCTGCAAAGGTGGAAGTGATAAGTATGAAGTGTCGAACCCACAAGGAGCTAAAGGTAAGATCAATATCTCTCAAGCCCTATCTTCCACTGATACGACTCTACGTACACCGAACGTTTGCTTCCAACTAGAAACGAGAAATAAAACTATGTTGTGGGTATGAAGAGAATAACTTTGTATGATATCGGAGAGCTAAAATAAAAGTAGGTGCTGTTATCATAAAGTTAGAATACATTACTAAATAATATAAATAGCGAGTGTGGAATAATGATGGATCGGTGTGCGGAATTGTCCTAGGCAATTGTTGACAAGACCGATAGTCGTCATTGCAATTTCATATGAGGGAGAGGCATAAGCTAACATACTTTCTCTACTTGGATCATATGCACTTATGATTGGAACGCTAGCAAGCATCCGCAACTACTAAAGATCATTAAGGTAAAACCCAACCATAGCATTAAAGCATCAAGTCCCCTTTATCCCATACGCAACAACCCCTTACTCGGGTTTATGCTTCATCACTCAAGCAACCCACTATAAGCGAATCATAAGCGTGTTGCAACACCCTACGGTGAGGAATCCCTCACGCTTGCGTGACACGGAGGGCACCATAGGACAGCACCAAAATAAAACATACAACTCGTACCAATCTAGATCATCAATCAACCCCAAGACAAAGGATATCTACTCAAAACATCATAGGATGGCAAAACATCATTGGATCATAATATGTGGCATAAAGCACCATGTTCAAGTAGGGATTATAGCGGGGTGCGGGGGAGTGGACCGCGTAAAAGAGATGAGGATGGTGATGTTGATGAAGATGATCACCGCGGCAATGATTCGCCTCCTGATGGCACTCCGACGCCACCGAGAGAGAGGAGGAGAGGTTCTCCTCCTTGTGCTTCCTCCTCCATGGCCTCCCCCCTAGATGGGGAAAGGTTCTCCCTCTGGTCCTTGGCCTTCATGGCGATGATGGCCCCTCCGGGATCCTCCTCCATGGCCTCCGGTGATGATGGCCCCCTCCGGCCAGTGCGGAGAGGGCCTAGATTGATTTCTCGTGGCTACAGAGGCTTGCGGCAGAGGAACTTCTGATCTAGGTTTCTTTCTGGAAGTTTGGGTATATATAGGAGAAGTTGGCGTTGATTTCACGTCAGGGGTGTCACCGAGGCGTCCACGAGGCAGGGGGCGCGCCTACCCCCTGGGCGCGCCCCCACCCTCGTGGGTGCCTCGGGACTCCCCTGGTCCATCTCCGGTGCTCCGTGGGCTCCTTATAGTCCAAAAATAGGCTCCGTGAAGTTTCAGGTCAATTGGACTCCGTTTGGTTTTCCTTTTCTGTAAAACTCAAAAATAAGGAAAAAAACAGAAACTGGCACTGGGCTCTAGGTTAATAGGTTAGTCCCAAAAATCATATAAAATAGCATATAAAAGCCCATTAAACATCCAAGCTAGATAATATAACAGCATGAATACTTCATAAATTATAGATACACCGGAGACGTATCAGCATCCCCAAGCTTAGTTCCTGCTCGTCCTCGAGTAGGTAAATGATAAAAGAAATAATTTATGAAGTGTGAATGCTAGCAAGTGCTTAAGTTTGATCAATGATAATTCATATCACTTTTTCTAGCATCATTATATGTCTTAACAGTAGCTCATCTCATAAAACTTTTCATGATCAAGTAACAAGCAATTCACATGTTAAAGTATAGATCATAAACTTTCTTGAAAACTAACAAACAGTGCTCTTAGTCATCAAACAATTGTAATTCATCTTATTTTCAGGAAGGGTCTATGTCAGAGCTTTGATTTAGCAAACTCCACATACTCAACTATCATTTAGTCTTTCACAATTGCTAACACTCACGCGATATTTATGGGTTCAAAGTTTTAATCGACACGAGAGAAAGATAGGGGCTTATAGATTCGCCTCCCAACCTTTTACCTCAAGGGTAATGTCAACAATAATAGTTCATGATGCCTTACATCCAATTGGATATATATATATCGTAATCTTTCCAACACAATGTGCTTGCCAAAGGATAAAATGTAAAAAGAAAAGGTGAAAAATCACCATGACTCTTGCATAAGGGTAAGAGATAAAAGTAAAAGATAGGCCCTTCGCAGAGAGGAAGCGAGAGGTTGCCATGCGCTTTCAGGGTTGGATGCACAAAATCTTAATGCGAAAGAACGTCACTTTATATTGCCACTTGTGATATGGACCATTATTATGCAGTCCGTCACTTTTATTTCTTCCACATCACAAGATCGTATAAAGCTTATTTCCTCCACACTAATCAATCATACATATTTAGAGAGCAATTTTTATTGCTTGCACCGATGACAACTTACTTGAAGGATCTTACTCAATCCATAGATAGGTATGGTGGACTCTCATGGAAAAACCGGGTTTAAGGGTATTTGGAAGCACAAGTAGTATCTCTACTTAGTGCAAATAATTTTGCTAGCATGAGGGGGAAAGGCAAGCTCAACGTGTTGGACGATCCATGACAATATAATTTATTTCAGATATAAGAAAACATAACCCATTACATTGTATTCCTTGTCCAACATCAACCTTTTAGCATGTCATATTTTAATGAGTGCTCACAATAACAAAAGATGTCCAATATAGTATATTTATATGTGAAATCCATCTTCCTTCAATATTCTTTCATGAATTGTTCAAGTGACCAATTCTACGTTTGCTAACTTTCAATGAGTTTACTACCTATACTTATTATGTGTGAAGTCATTACTCCCCATGTTATAAGCATATGAAACATATATAAATTTAGGTTTATGACATTCAATTTATTCAACCATTTACTCATAGGATATACGTGAAGCACATGAGTAAATGACAAACTACTCCAAAAGATATGAGTGAAGAACACTGAGTAGACAAATAATTAACTAGCCATGGGAGGATTCTTTTTTATTCAATATTTCAGATCCAATGATTTTATTCAAACAGAAAGTAAAATTGAAAATACGCTCCAAGCAAAACACATATCATGTGACGAATAAAAATATAGCTCCGAGTAAGGTATACCGATAGTTTTGAAGACGAAAGAGGGGATGCCTTCCGGGGCATCCCCAAGCTTAGGCGCTTGAGTCTTCCTTGAATATAACCTTGGGGTGCCTTGGGCATCCCCAAGCTTAGGGTATTTCCACTCCTTATTATCCTTATATCGATATCGTACCCAAAGCTTGAAAACTTCAATCACACAAAACTTAACGAAACTTCGTGAGATAGGTTAGTATGATAAAGAGTAAACCATTCACTTTGGTACTGTAAAAGACAAGGTTCATAATTTTTCTCACACAATTCCTACTGTACCATATCATTTTTACGAATTATATTGAGAAATATAAGTCATAGAAACTAGAAAATAAGCAAACTATGCAATGAAAACATAATCTATCAGAAACAGCAGAGTCTGTAATGATCTGAACATATACCATACTTCCGCTACTCCAAAAATTATGAAATAAATTGGTGGACGTGAGGAATTTGTATATTAATCTTCTGCAAAAAGAATCAACTCAAAAGCACTCTTCTGTAAAAAAATGACATCTATTCTCGTGAGCGCAAAGTTTCTGTTTTTTACAGCAAGATCACATTAACTTTCACCCAAGTCTTCCCAAATGTCTTACTTGGCACTTTATTGAAACAAAAACTACAAAACATGATTACTACAGTGGATTAATCATGTAAAGACACAAAAACAGTAAGGGTAAATATTGGGTTGTCTCCGAACAAGCGCTTTTCGTTAATGCTTTTTAGCTAGGCATGATGATTTCAATGATGCTCGCTTAAAAGAAAAGAATTGAAACACAAAGAGAGCATCATGAAGAATATGACTAGCACATTAAATATAACCCACTTCCTATGCCTAGTGATTTTGTGAGCACACAATTTATAGGAACAATAATCAACTAGCATAGGAGGGAAAAACAAGTATAACTTCAAAACTTTAAGCACATAGAGAGGAAACTTGATATTATTGCAACTCCTACAAGCATATATTCCTCCCTCATAATAATTTTCAGTAGCGTCATGGATAGCAACTTTGTTCTCATACTCAATTGGAACCTCTTCTGAAATAGTGGAATCATTACTAACTAAAGTTGACACTCTTCCAAATCCACTTTCATAAATATCACACTAAGATTCAACACCCTCCAAAATAGTGGGATCACTAATTCCTAAAGTTGACACTCTTCCAAACCCACTTTAAATGATAGTATTATTCATACTCCAAAAGATATAAGTGAAGTTCATGGAGCATTCTACAATTAATATAGACTAACCAATATCCAAGCTCAAAGTATATAAGTGAAGCACACGAAGCATTCTATAAAACCATACTCGAAAGATTTAAGTGAAGCATAAAGAGCAATTCTATAAGATCATACTTAAAAGATATAAGTGAAGCACATGAAGTATTATATAATTCAATGAAGGTCTATCTCATGCTAGAATGGTTCTTAAAGAAAAATAAAAACACAAAGGACACAAATCATGTGAACAAAACAAAAACTGAGGTATACCGATAATTGTTGAAGAAGAAAGATGGGATGCCAACCGGGGCATCCCCAAGCTTAGATGCTTGAGTATCCTTTGAAATATTTACTTGGGGTGCCTTGGGAATCCCCAATCTTGAACTCTTTCCTGTCTTTATTCTTCTCATATTGATAGCTCCTCGATCTTCGAACACTTCATCCACACAAAACTTTAACAAAAACTTTGTGAGATCCGTTAGTGTAATAAAGCAAACTACCACTTTAAGGTACTGTAATGAACTCATTATTTATTTATATTGGTGTTAAACCTACTGTATTCCAACTTCTCTATGGTTCATACCCCCCTATACTAGCCATAGATTCATCAAAATAAGCAAACAACACACGCAAAACAGAATCTGTCAAAACAGGACAATCTGTAGTAATCTGGAAGTTTAGCAAACTTCTGTAACTCCTAAAATTATGAAATAAATTTTAAAATTTGAAAAATTTCTACAGAAGTAATGTGCAAAAAGTTTCAGACCCATTTGACCTTCCAGTAAAGAAATATAAATTCATGCACTACAGCCAAAGTTTCTATTTTTGTTCTGCACATAGCAAACAAGCAATCTAATCATCCTAAAACCAAAGCTTGGCACATTATTTTTATAACACAATGGATATATGCAAGGGGATAATTATTTACATATAAAATAAAATGAAAAATTCTACATTGTTTCCGTGAGCATGAACACAAGTGCTCAAGGTCGACCCTCACTTCTTCAATGCATAACTTTCCAATCACTTCTCTTTTTGAAAAACTTTTTATGCATGAGAGGCAAGTAATTTTTTTGTATTTAATTATTTAAATTGTTTTGTATGTTTCACCCACAACTAAACAGAAACAAAAAGGAAAAACAAAATCTACTTAGTGAAGAAAGCAAACAAGCACACACGAGAATATCAACCCCACGCTATTGCTCCCCAAGAACGGGCGCCAGAAAAGAGCTTGATAATCCCCAAGTGCAGGGAATCATCATAGCAATTTCCAAAGGTGGAAGTGATAAGTATGAAGTGTCGAACCCACAAGGAGCTAAAGTTAAGATCAATATTCTCTCAAGCCCTATCTGCCACTAATACGACTCTACGTACACCGAACGTTTGCTTCCAACTAGAAACGAGAAATAAAACTACGTTGTGGGTGTGAAGAGGATAACTTTGTATGATATTGGAGAGCTAAAATAAAATTAGGTGCTGTTATCATAAAGTTAGAATATATTACTAAATAATATAAATAGCGAGTGTGGAATAATGATGGATCGGTGTGCGGAATTGTCCTAGGGAATTGTTGACAAGACCGATAGTCGTCATTGCAATTTCATATGAGGGAGAGGCATAAGCTAACATACTTTCTCTACCTGGATCATATGCACTTATGATTGGAACTCTAGCAAGCATCCTCACCTACTAAAGATCATTAAGGTAAAACTCAACCATAGCATTAAAGCATCAAGTCCCCTTTATCCCATACGCAACAACCCCTTACTCGGGTTTATGTACATCACTCAAGTGACCCACTATAAGCGAATCAAAAGCGTGTTGCAACACCCTACAACGGAATCCCTCACGCTTATGCCGACACGGAGGGCACCATAGGACAGCACCAAAATAAAACATACAACTCGTACCAATCTAGATCATCAATCAACCCAAAGACAAAGGATATCTACTCAAAACATCATAGGATGGCAACACATCATTGGATCATAATATGTGGCATAAAGCACCATGTTCAAGTAGGGATTACAGCGGGGTGCGGGAGAGTGGACCGCGTAAAAGAGATGAGGATGGTGATGATGATGGTGATGTTGATGAAGACAATCACCGCGACGATGATTCCCCTCCCGATGGCATTCCGGCGCCACCGAGGGAGAGGAGGTGAGGTTCTCCCCCTTGTGCTTCCTCCTGCATGGCCTCCCCCTAGATGGGGAGAGGTTCTCCCTCTGGTCCTTGGCCTTCATGGCGATGATGGCCCCTCCGGGATCCTCCTCCATGGCCTCCGGTGATGATGGCTCCCTCCACCAGGGTGCCAGAGAGGGCCTGGATTGATTTCTCGTGGCTACAGAGGCTTGCGACGGCGGAACTTCCGATCTAGGTTCCTTTCTGGAAGTTTGGGTATATATAGGAGAAGTTGGCATTGATTTCACGTCAGGGGGGTCACCGAGGCGTCCACGAGGCAGGGGGCGCCCTACACCCTGGGTGCGCCCCCACCCTCGTGGGTGCCTCGGGACTCCCCTGGTCCATCTCCAGTGCTCTGTGGGCTTCTTCTGGTCCAAAAATAGGCTCCGTGAAGTTTCAGGACAATTGGACTCCATTTGGTTTTCCTTTTCTGTAAAACTCAAAAACAAGGGGGGAAACATAAACTGGCACTGGGCTCTAGGTTAATAGGTTAGTCCCAAAAATCATATAAAATAGCATATAAAAGCCCATTAAACATCCAAGATAGATAATATAACAGCATGAATACTTCATAAATTATAGATACATTGGAGACGTATCATACTTTTTGCCTGTATCGATGTACTTACATTTATAGCTACTTGGTTATGTAGCATCACTCTTCATCTTATCTTAAATATTCTCCATTTTTTCTTATGTTGTCACATCTATATTTACTCTTAAACAAAATGTAGAATAAAGGCAATGCTTATGAAGAAGATTATGTGGTAAACTTCTTGAATTGCCCCCCCATCGGCATGGACAAGGGCTTTATAGAGCCTGCCTTCACCAATAATGTAAGTTTGTCCTTCTCAGGCCTTCAAGCTTTGTTGTGTATATTTGGTTAGGCATGACTGGGACAACTGTTTATTTTTGGTGTTTGCATCAAATTGCATGTTTAAAGTTTATTATGTACTCCAGTTCATGAATAAAAGTTTTTCCTTCTCAATTTAAGTTTTCAGTTGTACAACCAAGTTCCTTCTTCATACCATGTAAATTAAACTATACATAGAAAGTGATCTTATTTTGCCAATCTGAAATGGGATAAATTGACGATACTTATGAGTTCTTGATCTGTAATCCAGTGGTGTCGTGAAGCTGCCAACTCCTTCACAATGTCATTTCCTGCCATGTCTTGACCTGAACAGTACCATATTGTGTTAATGCAATTTTAAACTGTGTCACTTTATTCGTCAGTAAGAAATGTGATGAATTGTCAGCACTGATACTTATATGTGCAAAACACTTCATCTGTCTGCTTGTTTATCTTTCAGAGTGAGGAGGATATAAGTGTCAAACAATTGCAGTCTCACCAGCTTGCTCAGCTGCTTGCGCTGCAGCTCCCGAGCAGGGCTAACCTTTCTTGAACTCTAATGAAGTGTTGTCGGTTTTGTATATTGTTTTGTCGGCGTGTTTAGTTGCACTGGTGGCGATCTTTGATGCCCAGTGTATGTAATCTCCTGTCTGCTTGTGCTTTATTATCATAGTGGTGAACTTTGATGCCCAGTGGATGTAATATGCCGTAATTTCTTTATTGTATAGTCTAGGTTTTTCCTTATTCACGATGCTATAGTTATTTTACTGTATACATATCCTGTCTTCACAGTAAACCGGCCAAACAGTAAAAATTACGGTACATAATCAGGCCGTCATGCAAATCACTATGTATGATCCGCATCATGGGCCCCATCATCTTGGTCTGTTAACAGGCCTAAATGTAAAATGACCCACTAGTAGATTTGGGCCTTTAATAGGCCGAGTAAACCGCCGGCCCTATTTTCCCAAGAAAACTCAATGGGCCTTTAGGAGCCTGAAAAGTAGGTTGGGCACAAGCGTGCGAAACAGCTCACGGGGCGGCGGAGCCAAAATAGACCCGGACCATGAATGTGCCAATCAAATCATGGGCTTATAACGAGACAAAATTATGCAGGTCCTTGTTTGGCCCAATCAGATTATCATTTGCGGCGAGGCGGATGCAAACCGGGTCGTGAGTTAGGCCCAACTATATGACGGGCTTTTAACAGGCCGAAATTAATATAGGGCCGAAATCTTAAACGGGCCCTTAACAGGCCGAAACTAATATCAGGCCGAATTACTAAATGGGCCTTTATCAAATGGGCCCAAAAGCGTAGCATCCAATCGACGGGCCGAATCTGATATGGGCCATAATTTAGCCCAAAGCCTCTTAAAGGGCCGGACCTGATCTGGGCCGTAATTTGGCCCAGAACATGGTAGGCTTTTAACGGGCTGGATCTCATATGGGCCATTATTAGGCCCGGAACGTGGCAGACCATTAATGGACCGGATCAAATATGGGCCGACATTTGGCCCAAAACATGGCAGCCAGTTAATGGGTCGGTCTACTAGGGTCCTCAAAATCTTGTGGGCAGGCCCATTAATGTCGGCGAAATCTCGTGGGCCTTTAGCTGGACCGGCCCATTATGGTCCACAAAAATCTTGTGGGCCTTCACCTGGGCATGCCCATTATGGCCCGCAAAAATCTTGTGGGCCTTTACCTGGGTCGGCCCATTATGGCCTGCAAAATCTTGTGGGCCTTTAGCTGGGCCGGCCCCTTATGGTTCGCAAAATCTTGTGGGCCTTTAGTTGGGCCGGCCCATTTAAACTTTATGGGCCACTATTGGGCCGGTCCACGTGTTAACATATCATAGGCGCATCTCGCCCATTGGATGAGTGGCACCTGCGCCAACCACGTAGGCGACACGTGTTTCCTCCAGCCAATGATGATTTTACACGTGGAAAATCCCCATTGGTCGGGGCTGTTAATGGGTTATCGGATCCAAAACTGGACCCGATAGCTTAATCGCGTTCCGTTACGGTGGATGCCATGTGTCGGTCACCCTTGACGAAAGCACTTCTGTGACGCGCGATTTAACGTCATGGAAGTGGACACTTCGGTGATGATAATTTTGGTAATGTCATGGAACACGTCTATGACAGCACAGGTATGACTATCTTGATTCTATCATAAATTTGTCATGGATGTACATGCATGACAGAAAACGTGACCTACTGTGACAAACACGTATCATCACGGAAGTGTATTTTTTTTGTAGTGTAATGTCTCAAAGTATAATTATGTCTCTCACACATATGCCTAAGGTTAACTCGAGTTCCGGAACAATATGAATACATACAATGGTATTCCAGCAGAGCTCCTTTTGTATTGAGATTTCGCTCTCTCTCTCTCACACACACACACACGCGCGCGCGTGCACGTAGACATTGTTTCTCGCTTCATTTTTTCCGGCACTTGCATGCACACCGTTTGTTTATCTACGTGATGCTTTAAGTATGCCTCACACACATGTTATCTACCTATCCCTTAATATAGATATGTGTCACACAAACTCCTTCTCCCTACTAGCAAGATGCCCATGCGTTGCACGGAACATCAAGATGCATTTGTATGAGTAGTTTATCTTGTGGGAGAAAATGATGAACGAGGGAATGCCTTATTTGCAAATGTGGAGAGGTGTGTGGGTATCTTTTTAAAAAATTGCCATAGTTTCCTTCCTATCCGTATGGCCTATATTGCAGGATGGCAGGAACACCATCATCACCAACTCTGTTCTTTTTATAGGAGTAGAGATATGTAAGTGTCACTGCCCCCCCCCCCCCACACACCCACACACACACACACTTCCCAACACCGAAGGAGTAGGGTGACACCTTGATCTTGATACTAATATATCAACTGGCTTCTCCCTCAAACACACACACACACAAACTATCCGACACCGAAGGAGTAGGGTGGCACATCGTTCTTGATAGTAATCTATCTACTCCTCTTTCAAACACACACACACACATACACACACACTCACGAGTTGTGCATTTGTGCCTACCACGCACACTCTCGATACGTCTTTCTCTCCCTCCCCCTCCCCACACCCCAACCCCAACAACGACAGCAGAAGGGTGACAACTCGATCTGATCTAAATCTGTCAATTGGTTTCTCTCTCAAACATTGTGTCACCATGCCTCACTCATACACACTCGATACATCTTTTTTCTCCGTAGCCCCCTCGATATGTAGACTTCTCGTGCATGCACAGCTGTAGTGATGATGACGCTGAGCCCAGTGTGCCTTATATTTACCGGCCTCATGTGATAGTTTTCACCATGTTTTCTGTTAATTAACAAGGCAACCTTTTCTTTGTTACTACTAATGAATCTGAAATCATTCGGGGCAGACATAAATATATCACTTCAATCCAATTATCGCAATAATTATTTTAAAAGAAACTAGCTAGATGCCCGTGCGTTGCACAGACCATCAAGATGCATTTGTATGAGTAGTTTATCATGTGAGAGACTAGCAATATGCCCATGCGTTGCACGGAACATCAAGATGCATTTATATGAGTAGTTTATCTTGTGAGAGAAAAGGATGAACGAGGGAAGGCCTTATTTGCAAATGTGGAGAGGGTGTGGGTATCTTTTTGCAAAATTGCCATAGTTTCCTTCCTATCCGTCAGATATAAATCGGACGGCCTATATTGCAGGATGGCAGGCACACCATCAACACCAAGTCTATTTTTTATAAGAGTAGAGAAAAGGATGAACGAGGGAAGGCCTTATTTGCAAACGTGGAGAGGGTGTGGGTATCTTTTTGCAAAATTGCCTTAGTTTTCTTCCTATCCGTTAGATATAAATCCGACAGCCTATATTGCAGGATGGCACGCACACCATCATCACCAACTCTGTTTTCTACTCCCTCCGTTCCTTAATATTTGTCTTTTTAGAGATTTCAACAAGTGACTACATACGGAGCAAAATGAGTGAATCTGCACTCTAAAATATGTCTACATACACATCCATATGTGGTAGTCCATTTGAAATCTGAAAAGACAAATATTTAGGAACGGATGGAGTATAAATGAACATGGAGATATATCTCCGGCATGGTCTACAACAAAAATGTCTTTGGGATAGTTAGCGCTTGGGATGCTCGCAAAGCGATGACACGAGTTTGAATTTTGTCTTTAACTTTAGATTTTTATATCATATATTACTTATTTAATATATACTTCTTTCATCTCTTTGTCTTGACAGTGGAACCCACAGAGTACTTAGAATACAAGATTAAGGATGGACTTGTTTCTTTTTAACTTTCCCTACGAAGCTGTAGCCACCCTGCAAGTCACGTGTAAACTGTACATGTAATTAACTTTTCATAGAGGGAGAATCATACACACAATTAACTCAAATGGATTGGATGCGACTCTATTATTTCCAGCATAAGAGCATCTCCAACGGCAGCCGACAAATTTTCTTCCGCTCCCTTCCGCGGAGGACGACATCAAACGCCAGCGGCATACATTTTCACAACTCTAACCAACTAGATGAAATTCATGCAAACACGGACTGTTTTCATATAAGCATGAAGGATTTCCTATAAAAAAATCCAGATCTTCATATAAACATGATGGATTTCATTACATTTACATGAACTAAGCGGTGCTAATCCGGCTCTCTTGGTATAATTAATACTCCCTCCGTCTGGAAATACTTGTCCTAGAAATGGATGTGTCTAGACTTATTTTAGTTATAGATACATCCAATTTATCCATTCTTAGAACAAATATTTCACCATTTGGAGAGAGTACGTAATCTAAATGGCCGCCCGCGGATCCCTTTGTCTTCCTCATGTCCGGCAGGCACTTGCGGGGTCGAAGAAGGTCCTCGGAAGAGACGAAGCAGCAAAGAAACCACCTGACTGCGTAGTCGTCGCCTCGGCGGTGGCCTTCATGGGACCCAAGTGGCGGTGGCCTTTATGGGACCCAAGTGGCGGCGGCCTCCCGTGTTCTACTTCTCCTCTATGATGGCGGTGGACACGGAGAAGCTGGCCACCGACTCTTCGCTCTCCACGCACCCGGCTTCTGTCTCTGCCTTCATGGCGCTGCCACAGGCACGGGAGGCGCGACCGCGGGCATGGGAGGCGCACCGACAGACACGGGAGGCGCGGCTATCACAGACACTGGAGGCGCGGCCATCACAGACATAGGAAGCATACCGGCGTGCTCGCCGCCGTGCCGGCATGGAGCAACTCGCCACTCCTCATCGAGCTGAACTGGAGCGCGAGTTGCTGAACCACGCGTCTGCTTGGGGCGGCAACTGGCTCCGTCGGGCCAAGTGAGGTTGGTGAAGCACCGAGCGGCCTTGCTCGTATCTGGAGTGCTCGGTGGGCCACCCAGCCGGGTAGTATGCCGGAGAACGGCTCCTCGGAAGCCATCAGAAGAGTGGAGGAAATGGTGAAGGAGGAGATTGGGGAGCGGCGGAGGGGTGCGATTCTTGCCCGTTGTCTGTCTGGCCTCGTTTAAATATAGGGTGGATGGTAGGAGCTTGGCCGGTGTCTGGCCTCGTTTAAACTAAGGGCGGACAGGAGGAGCTCGACCGGTGTTGCGTTTAATTCCGGCCCGCTCACGAACGGACGTGTGTCCAGAGTAGGTTTCTCAGTTTTCATGCTGGTTTAATGGAGGTCTTTGATGGAGGCGAGGAGGCGTGTTCAGTCGGGCATGCAGCAGGCGATGCAGTACTATTTGATTTGACAGTGGGCGGTGCAGTTCCCGATACGGATTTAATGCATATGAGGGAGGGGGTAGCGGTTCCCAAAATGTTGAACGACCAATGATGCATCCTCCTTCAATTAGCATCGTGAATGCATGAGGGAAGTAATGGGAGGAGGACCGAGAAAAGAGGCTGCACGATGTGAATGCAACACAGTTTGCATTCATATAAAGCCGCACCTCCATTCCAATGCATCTACCACATCGCACGCACCTAAGCATTTGCCTAAGCACCTACACTAAGCGCAAAAGTCCTCACTCCAGACACATGGCGGCGACGCGCGCGAGCGGCCAGCGGTTGTGCCAGATGGTCCACGACGCCGGCCTGCGGCATGGCGCTGAGGATTGTCTCCAGATGGTCTTGGCGACCGGCTGGCGGATGGCCGCCGTCGAAACCAACTACGACACTCAGTTGGACCAGATGATCGTTCCCACCACCAACAAGTTCACAATCCTCAGGAAGCTCACGGACGAAATCGTCGTACTCCTCCAGCCCACGTGCCCAGTCTCCTCATTGCCTGCCATCCTAATCGGCCTCCATGGTCGGAACCTCTTTCAAGCACTGTTGGCCCTGCGACTGCCCACCGATGCCACAAAGAATGTCCACCTGGAGGTCATGCTCGCCGCGAGGCGCCTCGCCCTGCAAGAATTCATCGACCTACATATCGACGTGTACGAGCAAATCGTGTACATGGGTATCTACAAGGCCAGTGAGGAAGCTACGATGTTGGTCTTCCTCAACCAGCTGGAAGCCTTGGATGCCTTTGCTGAGAAGCACCTTGACCTCGCCACAAAAGCGGCCGGTCGGTGGCTCGGCGCACTAAGTTGAGGAGGAGGAGGTCGTACGTTGATGGATGCATCTTTCTTCTTGCCTCCTGTAACCACCACTGCGATCGCATCATCGTGGCCTTAATTCTTATTTTGCTATTGCATTCTCATTCCAGTCAATACCGACATGTGTGATCCCTTTGCTTAATTATATGCATCACTGTAACTAATACTCCATCCGTCAATTTATAAGTTGTGCTTACCTTTTCCATCAACTTCGTGCAAACGCACGGACATCTTGCTAGAAACACTAGAAAATGTCGGACCGCATGTGACAAAACTGACGATGCGCCAACCTAGCTACTACGTACCCTGCTTATCTGGGGGAAATAACCCCGCCCTAGCGTTTCCAATCGTTATTTCTATCTATCGATCGTGCCAAGGAGCAGAACCAAATGTTACAATTTATACATGTTTCTCTACTCCAACTCCTATAAAAGACTCAGTTGGTGATGGTGGTGTGTCTGCCATCAAATGCGTTTCGACCATTATATACGTATCTAACGGCTGTGAGGTAAGTTGTGGCATTTTGCAACAATAGCCCACTTCTCTGCTCCAATTTGCAGAAACCCCTTATTATCTTGAAAGCAACCACATCCCTCCCTCACCTCATCAAAACAGCCTGAGAAATACATTTTGAGTGAAAAGTAATATATTAGGAGTATATCAAAACAAGAGTGATTTCTTTCAAGTTTGTGAACAAGTACTACTATTCTACTACTTTGGATCCGTCGCAACGCACGGGCACATTGCTACTAAAAGGAAAAGGCCTGCCGCGTTTGCATTGCACCCCCACATGCCAGGGAATCGGGAGTACTCCACGACCCGTCCAGCACGCCACATAGCTAGGGAAGGCGTGTTGCCTAGCATTTTCACTTTCATGTGGGACCGCCGTTGAGCAAACCGACTATTGGCAAACCACACCCTGCCCGCCGCCGGGTTGGAAAATTGAAACGAGGGGAAGATCTAGCTGTAGCACGGAATCCAAGAAATTTGGTGTCTGATGGGGCTCATTGATAGATTAGGTGCATTCCGTACTACTACTCCTACTAGTACGAAGTTAGTACTACAACTAGCACTACCACTATACAACTAGGTACGTGCACGGCACAACATCATAGGAACAAAAAGCGGGAAGATCTTGTTTTGGGTGATTTATCTTTTTTTCAGTCAACGTAGTATGAATAATATGATGTGGGGGGCACCCATGAAGCTTATGTGGCTCGGTTGCATGACAACGAAAGGTTAGAGAAAAATAAATAGATAATGTGTTTAGAGTGCACTCCACTAAATAGATATCTTTGTGAATCCATTGCAACACAGGGGCCGACACATCTATACCCCTACTAGCAAGATGCCTATGTGTTGCACAGAACATCAAGATGCATTTCTATGAGTAGTTTATCTTGTGAGAGAAAAGGATGGACGAGGGAAGGCCTTATTTGCAAATGTAGAGAGGGGTGTGGGTATCTTTTTGCAAAATTG
This sequence comes from Aegilops bicornis, assembly GCA_021605145.1. NCBI lineage: Eukaryota > Viridiplantae > Streptophyta > Magnoliopsida > Poales > Poaceae > Aegilops > Aegilops bicornis. The sequence continues at coordinate 317,665,073 of CM038675.1, forward strand.
ACATAGTTTCCTTCCTATCCATCACATATAAATTGGGCGGCCTATATTGCAGGATGGCAGGCACACCATCATCACCAACTCTGTTTTTTTAAGAGTAGAGATACTAGCAAGATGCCCGTGCATTGCACGGAACATCAAAATGCATTTTTTTACAAACACCTGTTGTGATTGACCCATGCAGGAGTAATCCCACGTGTAAAAACTAATGATATCTCGAGAATTTTATCGGAAAAATGGTATCTCGAGAATTTCATCGAAAACATGATATCTCGAGAAAGATGAGAGATAAGGTGAGGAGAAGTGGGGCACGGTGGTGGTGGTGGTCGGATCAAGCGGAGGCATGGGGATGGGCCAGCGCCGTGACGCCACCATGCCAGATTGTTCTAGAGACTTCCTTGTTTTTAATTGCTCAGCAATGAGGTTGTGGGAGATAAGGATGAACGTGTCTAGGCCTTATCTATAAATGTAGAGAGGTGCGGTTTTTTTGTAATTTTGTCATAGTTTGCTTTCTATTCGTCAGATGTGGATCAGACAGTCTATATTACAAGATGGCAGGCACACCATCATCAACAACTCGGTTTTTATAAGAGTAGAGATAGTGTGTGAATAACTTTGAAAATTGGTCGTTGGATGAAGCCAATCTGACATCACAAAGATGGAAAATCCAAGCGCTACTGGCCGTTGGATATCATCTACATTCCACCAGATTCTGCTACATGTAGAATCTAGAAGCCTCCATAGTTGAATTTAAGCATAATGCACAAACCTCAAAACACAAGCACTTCTCCTTTGTTCTAGAATCTTCCATACCTGAATAGCCCAAACTTCTTTTTTCAAAATGAATTGTCACTATTTGTTTTTGCTTTATGCTTTACAATGCACAATTCCATGAATCTTAAATTAGTTTTTTATAAAATTAATTGATTTTGAACTAGATGAACTATAAGAATTAAACGAACATCTACATCATGCATATATGACTCAAAGCTTACAAGAGTGTGTTATTTATTCATAATTTGGTTACCAAATCTCATGCGTGCAAGGCACGTGTACCTTGCTAGTTGGTAGTGCTAAGAAACAAATTCCAAGTTTGGCACGAGATGCGGGAGCACCACAAGGCCTGCCGCAGGAGTTACATTTCCCTCTCGGGGCCCACAGGACCGAGCTTCAATGGCTTAGTGCACCGGCCTATGAGTCAAAGACATGCGGACCTTAAATGCGGATGGCCCACATGTCATTCTCATGGTGGTGGCGTTGTTCGCGACTCACTCGTTCGAGATGAACCAACCGGTGGTGGCGTGGCCATGGCGAGGGTGCCACAGCTGGGCGTCGAGGCGTTACAAGGCGTATATGGCCACACCCCGGGTACTACCTGTAGTACAGAAGTACTCGAGCTGAGGATTGATGCCCGGGATGAAATGTGTCACAGCCGCTGGATAAAAATTCGATGGTGTGGGAGTACGGATCAGAGCAGGCAAACCGCGTCCAATCAGGTGTGGCTGTGGTAGAAAGTTGATGGTCACCGCTATTCAGCTGGCCCGCATGTCATGGACACAAAGGTAGAGGAGCGGTGGGGCCCAAAGGGATGAGGCGCATGTCGAGGGACGTCGTGCCGTGGGTTGGAGCGGCATCATGGGAATCGCGTGTGGGTGTGGCAGTGGTAGAAACAAGAAACGTGATGGTCGTCGTGTTTCAGCTTCCATGGACAAGCTGTCATGTCTGCTGACACATGCATTGCATGCCGCTCACTACAAGGAGCAGTAGTAGAGAAAACTTGTTCCAAAGATACCAATTTCCCGATAAAATTCTAAAGATATCATTAGTTTTTACACATGGGATTACTCCTGCAAGGGTCAATCACAACAGGTGTTATGTAAAAAGATGCACCTTGATGTTCCCTGCAATGGATGGGCATCTTGCTAGTTATAGAAGAAGCCCACACGGGCATCTTGCAGCTGGGTGTGCCACCGACCCAAACTCAATTTTTTTCAGACGCTTAGTTGCACCAGATGTCATGCCACACTACAAAATGTAAAAAAAAAAACAGCTCCGTTGAAAAACCTGTTATCTTCAAACCAGCCACACCCGTCCCTCACCTCATCAAAATAGCCTAAGAAATATATTTTGAGTGAAGCATGATTTCTTTTTACTGATATATGTATATCAAAACAAGAGTGTTTATATTTCAAGTCTGTGAACAAGTATTATTCTACTACTTTGGATCCATTGCAACGCACGGGCCAGCACATTGGTAGTAGTAGTCTCTATCTCTATCTTTAATCCACTCTTAGAGTTGTTGATGATGGTGTGCCTGCTATCCTGCAGTATAGGCCGTCTGATATATATCTCATGGATAGGAAGGAAACTATGGCAATTTTGCAAAAAGATACCCACACCCCTCTCCACATTTGCATATAAGGCCTTCCCTCGTTCATCCTTTTCTCCCACAATATAAACTACTCATACAAATGCATCTTGATGTTCCGTGTAACGCACACGCATCTTGCTAGCTACTCTTATAAAAAGCAGAGTTGGTGATGATGGTGTGCCTGCCATCCTGCAATATAGGTCGTCCGATCTAGATCTAACGGATAGGAAGGAAACTATGACAATTTACCCGCACTCCTCTCCACATTTGCAGATAAGGCCTTCCCTCGTTCATCCTTTTGTCCCACAAGATCTTGATGTCCGTGCAACGCACGGGCATCTTGCAAGTCTTATAAAAAATAGAGTTGGTGATGATGGTGTGCCTGCCATCATGCAATATAGGTCGTCCGATTTATATCTGACGAGTAGGAAGAAAACTATGGCAATTTTGCAAAAAGATACCTACACCCCTCTCTACATTTGCAAATAAGGCCTTCCCTCGTTCATCCTTTTCTCTCACAAGATAAACTACTCATACAAATGCATCTTGATGTTCTGTGCAACGCACGAAGATGTTTCCTTGGGGGTCTCTCCAGCGCGACGTGGCCATAGTTGCAAGTTGACACCCCTTGAGATGCCGATGTTGTGGGGCACTCAGATTTTGTCCGATGACCAGGTAAGATGAGTTTGATCACATAGTAAATGCATTCTAAAGACTACTTCCATGTCCATTTCCTAATTCTCCCCACCTTGCTTTCCACGAGTTAGGCTCGGTGCGAGTGGAGATTGGCTTGCATATGTACGGGAGGGTACCAACATCAATTTGCCCAACATTTACAATGGTGACACCGTTCCCATAGAACCTTTGTCCAACATTGGATCAGCCATGCAACGGGCCACCGCCTGAATTGGTACGATGGAACCACGGTGAGATTGAAGAAGATAGCACGAACCTTGCACATGGCGGTCAAAGGTGGACCATGCTGTCTATGGCCTATTTGTTGCCGTACGAGTACGAAGACGTTGTGCTCCTTTCTAACCGCATCTTCGCGGTGACAAACTAGGGGACTTGTTTCATATGGGACACATCCTACGGTATACTCCCTCTCTTCGAGTTTATTCGTTTTGAATTTTTTTGTTTCATAAGTTTCAAATTCAAATTTAGAGCTCCCCATCTCATGTTAAGATTACAATGTCCATTAAATCGTTGCGTGCATGTATAGTAAAGAAACAAATCTCGAGTTTGGCACGAGTTCGTGCAGCGATAGCACCACAAAGCCTGGCGTAGGAGTTACATTTCCCTCTCGGGGCCCTCAGGACTGAGCTTCAGCACCTTACTACACCTGCCTTTGAGTCAATAACATGTGGACCTGTTAGGTGGCTGGTCCACATGTAATGCTCCTGAAGGCACAGGGGCAGTGGGACCGAGAGGAGTGAGCCACAGGTCGGGGGACGTGTGGTATCATGGGTTCGAGCGGTGTCGTGGGAATCTCGTGTGGCTATGATAGAAACTTGATGCTCGCCGTTATTTCAGGTGGCCCACATGTCAAGCACACAAAGGTAGAGGGGCGGTGCGGCCGAGAGGGGTGAGGTGCACGTCGGGGGACGTGGTGCCGTGGGTTGGAGCAGCGTCATGGGAATCGCGAGTGGCAGTGGATGAAACGTGATGGTTGCCATAGTTTAACTTCCATGGACAAGTTGTCATGTCTACAGACACATGCGTTGCATACCGATCACTGGAAGGAGTAGTAGTAGAGAAAGCTAGGGGGATAAATAGTTCCTTATAGTCAAGCGGACCCACGCTACTACTTGTTTCAAAGACATGCACACCATCGAAATAGTCCATCTATATCAATATACACAGAGAGGGAATATTTTTTTTACAAGAGAGGAAATAGTTCATCCGTCCACAATGCCCTGCTGCTGGTGCAACTTCTTCTTCTTGTTGTCGTTCTTCTTCTTGTTGTTGTTCTCATTTTCTGTGGGAGACGGCTTCGCAACAAGCTCTCTGGACCTTGCAGCTATCTCGAAACTCACACGGGCATCGAGGGCAAAATATTTTATCTGCTCGTATGTCAAGGGATAATTCACCCATCCAGACGACCTTAATGCCAGCGTCTCATCACCCTTCTAAAGATTTGTTCCAAGCACAAATTTTCTACGTCGAATATGGATGGTGTCAGTTTATCACAATCTTCTACAAGAATTTTTATTTTGGTTTGTACGTCAGTGATGCTTTTTCAAATCAAGGTTGTACGGCTCCAACTGCTGTTTGTCCCCTGCAATGGCTGCCCCACAGAAGTATATATCCTCCCGAGACAAGAAATCGTGAAGCTCACCTGGTATGGAGGGCGCGTGTATGATGTGGTACACCAAAACATCAACTTCGAGGCACATCTGAAGGACGGCCGCGTGTTGGATCTTCCCAGTGGCACGCTCCATGTACTCTGCTTCGAGACTGATGACCTTCATCTCCACCTTTTGGAGGGAGTTGGATACATTGTTGATCCACTTCCGAACAACCCTTGGGTGGTCGGTGACTGTGGCAACTATGCTCAAGGATCCTTCGACGAGGACATGTTGGACGCTTAAAACCTGCATCTTGATCTCTTTCGCCATTTGGAACCGCTGGACCGGAGGGCGATGGTTTGGAGAATTAGGATTAGATGGCTAGTCTAACTGAATAAGATGATTATTTAAGGGGCTCCGGAATTACTCCAGGAGGATGTGAAGAGGTTAAAAAAATGTGAATGCAGTGTGGTTTGGATGCAAATGAACATGAAGGAGTAGTGAAGAAGCCGAGGAAAATCGGTTCCCGATGGAGAAGTAAATGGGAGAAGTGGCCGGCAGGCAGTTGATTAGACGGCTAGGTAGACTAAACAAAAAGGCTACGCGGGTAGAACAATGAGTGGTATCTGTCCCTGTACGTGCCCATCCTTCTAGCGCTACATCTGCCACTGGCTAGTTGAGGTCACTCTTTCGAATCACCGTGGCGAGACATTTTATGATTCCTTTTTATTTCTGCACCCCTCCTGACAGGTGGGACCTATGCAAACGGATAAAAAGAGTTTGTCATAGCTGGTTCGGATGGATATTGGCGCGTGCGTGGGAGACACAACATTCTCTAATTAAGGAATATGCGGTTATCCTCAAAAAAGAAAAGGCCTTCTTCGGACTTCCGCATGCACCAGAATTTGGTTCAGCTCACAATATGGATGATACCTGGAGGATGAAGTGAACCCAAAGGCATGCTAGCACGGGGGACCTATTTCCGCTATACAGTACTACTCTTGTTCCTACTACTCCTACTAGTAATAGTAGTACAACTGTGGTACACTTGATGGTCAAAATATTATTCATCCGGTCCTCACAGTGAACTGATAAGACCCTGCGCCCGAGGTGACACCAGTCCAGGCGGCGTGTTCGAGTTACCAAAGTCAGCCTCACCTTGTGCACTGTGCGGTAACTATCACCGCCAATGTATAGCATGCCTCGCCTCGTCTCCCTCTCCCCTAGCACCACTCCATCTCCATCTCCATCTCGCTGGAGATCCTAAGGCCACTCTTCATCATCTCACTGTGCCCCCGCGTACCCTCGCCTCGCTCGCCTCCCCCAGTACCGCTATTCCCTCGCTAGCCGCTCCAGCACCGAGAGCCTTCTCCCCCGTAAATCAAGCTCCCAATAACCCACCTTCCAAACTCCACCGTGGTCGAACGTGAACCGTGCAGCATCCATATGAGCCGTGATTGAAGCAATCTCCCTAGTGACATCCTCGACCTCTGACGTTCGTGTATGTATATGTTGAGCGCCCTACGGCTAGCTGCATGCTCGAGGGACATGCACACGGCCATTGTCGAAGTGAGGCCTAAGCTTTTCAAGACACCCTGCTTGTTGCTATCTTGTCTTATGAGATTTGCTCACCATGGTACGGAGGCGTACATGATGCCCCTCAACTTCAATCCAATTTCCATTAGCTGAAACTTTTTGCAGGTATGTAGTGGGTCGTCGTACATCATTTCCCTCGACTTTGATCCGATCACCATCGCCCCAAACTTCTTGGCAGGTATGTACTGGGTCGGCATGAACTCCCACTGGATGGCTGCCGTCAGAGAAGACGGGAAAAGTTGGTGCTTGTGAACTTCCAGACCTCCCATGAGATTATCCTTCCTCGGTTGGATTATATAGAGTTTTACCATCGCGGTCCAAGTCATCTAGATTACCACGTCAGTTGGACGGACCTTGTTTTGCAGAAGATTGTAATCTGCCAAGTGCCCACAAGACATGCGGATAATGCAGACTTCAAGCTAATTGCCTTGTTCGACCGTGGACTCGCCTATCTTTACACCTGTGCCTCCTTTAGCTGGAGACAACTCAGCTCGCAGTGAATCTTTGTTAAAGCTGATACACACTATTGTGATGCTATTGAACACAATTGCATCATCTATGCGATCAACAAAGCAGATGGCACCACGTATTGCTGGGAGGGCGCGTGTAAGTTGTGTCCTTCTGATGTTAACGATGACGCCAGGACACCGTTTAACTTTTTGTGATGATTGGCATATCCCTGTTTGAGTAGAATTTGAGTAGAAGTATGGCAATGTATTAGAAACGCCGTAAATCAGCTATATTTGGAATGAGTTAATTCATGTGATTCTGACCATGTCATTACTACCAATTTGTACCCCTGAATAATCAAACGGTTAGGAAGATATTGATATTCTCCTCATTTTATAGTAATCTATATACTACTAAATATGAGTGTGTATCAATATCCATGTTAGTTTCCTCATTTTCGTGATGTAGAAACATGCAGCACACTATTGGTTTCATCTAACCATACATTAGGGAAGTAAATGTGCATATGGAGAACTCTATATTTGGAAGTAGGGAAATCATGTAATGCTTACCATGTGTACATACATATATTCGCCCTTCAGCAATCAATGGCTGGAATAATATGCTCACAAAAAATTTGCCCACAGAACATGAGTACATAACAATGCATGGTCTGTTAGTTTCCTTGAAGAATTTGTTTGTGAGGACAGAATATGATTACATAACATGCATGACATGGTAGTTTCCTGTGAAGAATCGATTGTGAGATAACATGAGTATAACCATGCATGGCACTTCTATATTTTCGAACCGGTATACATTTCCCTGTATTTTCCTCCAGTTCAACGAGGACATATCAAAGTTGTTTCTTGCATTATCCTACTCATACTCTGAACAATGTTGACCTTACATTAACAATGCATGTCCTTTTTGATGTGATGCAGCATCCCTACAATTACTGCCCTTTGTAATCACACCACCTTTGCCAAAAATAGGGAAGCACAACTAGTTCCTCGCTCGATCAGACGACGGCAAAAGACTGATGATCATTCGAAACATGATCCGAAAAAGTTATATTGCAAAAACCCCACTGTATACAAGCACCGTGAAATATGTGAGTATCCGGATAGTGGTTGTTACGTCTCTGAGCAGGATACCAGCTTGTTGGGGCCTTCAGGATTTTTGAGTTGGAGGCAGGTGTTGGGTTCTACGGTAGGGTGCGTCGACTGCAAATTAAATTTTTCCTACATGCAGAACATCCAGGAACATGCTACGGGAGATGGATCACAGTTCGTTACAACTAGGCAGCGATGCCGCAATGCGAAGTAGAGTTAGCACGCGATGTCCGCGTGGATCGTCTACTCTCGTCCGATCTCCCTCGAACAGCTGGTCGTCCGATCCCACGTCACGAGTTCATCGGATGGCGCCAAGTGCACCGCCTCTAACGATATCCGGCGTGCGTGCAGGAGGAACACCGTGCGACGGACTGCTAGGTCCGATCACACAGTCGGCGGCGAGTGGAGGTGGCTATTCGCAACACATGCAAACCCTAGTCGCAGCCGAAGCGATCAATCGCATGAGTGTGCCGCACCTGCACTTTATATAGGCGTCCGTCGCAGGTTCAACAATTGGGCCTCGCATGAACCCTAAAGCCCAATGTCTACTCGGTCACGTTCCTAGTCTAGTTCGGATCACATCCGACCAGTGTCCTATGAACCGACCTCGTAGGTTCCTTCCCTTAAGCGCGCGACCCCTTAGGTTCAAGTCGGCTTGGTAACAGTTCGGATCACCTCCGACCTGCACGGTTGGTAGCGGCCTCTAGCAAGGTGTGCCACCACCAAGCGAACTATGAAGCTGGTTAAGCGAACACAGCCTGGCGTGTCACACTTCATTTCCCTTTGCCACCACGATATATGTTGTCGGGCTCAAGGCGAGATTGTCATCCTTGTGCTAGCCCGACCTCTTCCTCTTTCGAGTGATACCGACCATATACCGGATTATCTGATAATCCCTGTCGCATGGCCATGCTTATCCTGGTCGGATCACACGAGGGGCCCATAGTATATCTCTCCTGATCGGAGGGGGAAATCCCATCTTGCTCGACCATGTCTCACAGCATGGGACTGGACAAACCCGAAACTTACCTTTGTAACTACCCAGTCACGGAGTAGCGTTTGGTTGGCCCAAAGCAAGTCTGTCACCATCCCGAGTACATGCGTCGGCTCAGGTCTTAGGACATAGAACGTATGTTGTACTAGAGACTCATAGATGACATATCGCTGCGTCTCATAGTTGGGTCTGTCCGACTTGGACCTTATTTCGACTCGGTTCCGACTATGTAGAATCCGACCAGACCTTTCCAAGTCCATATTATCCGGTTAGCATCCAATGCTCGATGGCTAGTGAGACCAAGCCATCGACCGTGTCATATGCCAATCTAGTCGGCTGCCCGTCCACACAGCCCTTTCGACTAGGGACCTTTTAGGACAGTCACCATACAACGCATAGTCCCACAAACAAGTCACATACTTGCTGATACACATCATTGATAATGTCCAAGGACTATCTTTATTCATAAACACATAGGAAATATCATCATACATGATTGCCTCTAGGGCATATCTCCAACAGTGGGTAAACAGCCTTGGTTCACACTCTCTGTTTCTCGGACTCAATTATCCGATTAACCAGGAGATCACCATTGGCAAGGACCTTGATTGCATAGAGGCTCTGTTTGCTATGGAAAACAGTGTCTACACGGTGAGCCCTAGGAGTTCGGGAGAAAACTCCCCTGATTGTCAACGATACAGCCTGCAGCCAAAAGAAGGTGAGAATGACCAAGGCGTCTGGATTAACTTTGATCCTTGGATGTGTCGAGTCTGACAAGCAGTGATGTGGTTCAAGCCTTCAGGTTGATAGGTAATTGGGCTATTGCGTCGAACGGGTGGAGTACCGGAGTCTCTGGATCACTGGTGGCTAAAGCGGGGCTGCAATTTATGATGGTGTTGGATCATCCCTCTTCGAATGACTTATTGTCTTTGCTGCCTGTTCTGGATAGGTAGTTCTCTCTTTTGGTATGCATATTCCTTGTCATTTGGTCATCCTCGTCTATGGCACTCTTACTATGTAATAGTTGCCTCTATTTAGAATGCCATTCTCGTTTAGATCATGAGAGTCTGAGCGCTGCAGATGGGTGCGTTTTGGTGGTGTAGCAAGACTTCTTATGAACTATCATGTCTTGTTGTTTATGTCAGCAGTAGTCACTAGTCAGTGTTTGAATGTTGTATATATCGTTGTTTCAAACTGTTTATTGTCTCGAACTGCTGGTGGGCTAAATGAGGGCATCACCATGCTCCAGTGTTCAGAGTATATCTCCTTTTTTCAAGTTATATTTTAAGCTCAGTGTCTTTTGGATGATGTACACTTGTTTGGGCCAGTGAGGTGTCATTGAATATGGGCCAAGTAGTAACGCAAAACCAAACATGTCAATTATGACTCTTAGGTCGGGCTCTCAAAAGATCCTAAAAAAGGCCTGGCTCTCAAAAAATGACTCTTAGGCTGATATGTGGGCGCCACCGGTGTTTTCGTGCGCTTGCGCATCGAGAGCATATTGGCGCGTGTTCGAAATTCATGCTACCTTGTCATCCCCAATCTCCCGCCCCTTGCCCACCTATGGAATCTCGATTCCTACTCCAGTTCCCCCGAATCCCCCTCCTGTGGAGACGCTGGCCCAGAGAGTGAAGAGGGCCAAGGTCTCGGCGGGTAGCTAGCCCCCGGCTGGTACTTCGAGGGCGCCACTGGTGGTGTTGAACAGCCCGGACAGCAATCCCCAGCATAGCCCCCAGCGTAAGTTCATCACTCTTCCCCCGTCGACATGTGTCAGGGGCATGACACTTTGGTGCTGACCTTGTCGGGTACGCAGGAGGAGAGCAGCAGCAGGAGGAGCCGCAGAGGGCTACACCCAATACGCCGCCCCCATCGACCACGCCGCCCCGAGGAGCGTCCCCGGAAAGGGCGCCAAGCACCGAGCCCACGCTCATGGAGGAGGAGGAGGAGAACTTGGGCGCCGGTGGCTTTGCCTCGACGCCAAATGTTAGTGGCGAGGGGACTTCCGTTTCCCAGCCTGGTACTGACGCTGGTAAGTCGTTCGCCGTTCGTCCCTGTTCCCTTTTCTTTATGGCTCTTGGTCTTGGCCTTGCCTCACTCCCTTCTTTGGTGTCCAGATCCTTCCTCGATGAACCCGGAGGATGTGGACGCCGTCATTGAGGACGTCGCCAAGGCCACCCAGGCGGACACCGAGAAGATCGCCACGGAGGAGGCCACCAAGGGCGCTGCTAAGGACGCCGCCAAGGGGCCAGTCGGGGAGGCCGGCAAGGCTGCCGCTGAGGAGGCCGGCAAGGGTCCTGCCGGGGAGGCCGATGGGGCCACTACCGAGGAGGAGGAGGAGGTGGCTGACGACCGGCCTTCCTCTTCTGCTGCTTCCGGCTCCAGCAAGTATTTGAGGGTGAGTGACGATTTGTTCGTCCACCTTCTAGGCGCGTCGAGCACCAGGACACCGTTGAGGGAGAGGTGTTCGACGACGAAGTGCTCGCCGCTGCCGGGCTTGAAGTCGTCGACGAGTCGATCGTTGGTGGCGACGGCTCGCAGGAAGAGCGGCTCCTCCACGCCATGGGCGCCAGCTTCTGAAAGTTCCAGGCGCTCCACCGCGCCCAGCTGGACAAGGTTAAGTCCAGGACGGCGGTGGTGGAGAGGGCGGAGGCGGACCTCCAGAAGCGCGTTGCCGAGGTGCAGGACTGGTTCAGTGAGGCTCACAAGGAGCTGAAGGCTGCCCAGGGTGAGCTGGCCAAGCGCTATGTGGAGCTCACCATGAAGCTGGCCGACATCAAGAAGGCCCAGGAGACGGCGGAGTGCTTGGCCGTGGCAGCCGAGGCCGCCCGGACTCAGCACCAGGCCGCACAGAACTCCCAGGAGGATGACCTCGCTGCACGCGAGGAGAAGCTTGTCGCCACGCTACGCGGCAAGGATGAAGAGGTGGAGAAGCTTGTCTTGCAGCGGACCAGCGAGCTGGAGCAGAGGCACAAAGAGGCACTCAATGCCTAGACCCAGGTTCACGCCAGCAAGGTGAAGGAGCTGCAGGCGGAGCGGGACGAGCTGAAGGAGCAGGCCCTGAAGCTGTCCCAGGAGAAGGACACACTCAACAGCACCCTGACGGAGGCGCAGGGCGCGGTCGTCAGCAGGGCCGGGGAGCTCTCTGAAGCCAACAACTCCATCAAAGATCTCAAGCTGAAGCTGGAGGGTCTCGAGAAGATGCTGTCGGAGGCCAAAACCCAAGAGGGGACCCTGGCCAAGGAGCTTGAGGCCGAGAAGCAGTTGCGGAAGAACGAGGGCCTCAACTTCGCGGATCACGTGGAGGGCGAGAACCGCTGGCTCGACCGCCTCGCCACCGTCGCCAACCAGGCCTCCGCGCAGCTGGCCACCATTAGGATGCCAGACGTGAGGTATGCCCCGGAGCGGAGCGTGAGCGCCAACTGCAGCGTGACCCTATTCTTTGAGAAGGTTGTCGGCGCTTTGGAGCGGCTTCACGCCAACCGGGCGGCCTCGCTGGCCGACGAGGCCCGGAGGCTTTGCCAGGGCGCCATGACCAAGGTTCTCACCAAGGTGGCCTACTGTTACCCCGACCTCGACTTGACGCCGCTTGGAGAGCTTGCTTGGGAGGGTATCTTGACCTCGCGCCGCTCAGGGAGCGCATCAAGCCCATCATCAGCCGCGTTGGCGGAATTCAGAGGGTAGAGGGCCAGCGCCGGGATTAGGCACCCCGTTTCTTATTGCCGCTGGAGGTTCACAACCCACACAATTGCTATCTTTAGTTAGAACCGCAGCAACAAATCGATGTAATATAACTCTGCAGCACTTTTAGTATCATGCATGTTATTTTCCTGTTCGATTTTCCTTTGTATGTCAACGCTACGTTAACTGGATAGGTTTGCCGGCGCGTAAACCCAGGGCGGAGTCTTTGGGACGGATCCGCATTGGCCTACCGGGTGTGCTTGCTGCTGGGCAAACCACCTTGCCGCCCTTAGCGCGGCCGCCCAAACTGTCGAGCTTGACTCGAGTCAGAATCGAGAGCGTTGCCAGGTGCGGAAGGCTAACCCGCCACTCTTGACGCGGCCGCTTGAGCTGTTGAGCGGACTCGAAACAGAACAAGGGCGTTGCCAATTGCGGGAGGGCCCCTTTGCATGCGGGTTTCTCATACATAGGCAAGATCTCCAATGACGATAACCTTATATATAAAAGAAATAACTCAAAGCTCTGAATGACTTAGCTTTTCTGTTGGACCTCCCCGCGCCTCGCCGCCCGTCTTCGTCATCCTCCACAACCGGAGCTCCTCCGCCTCGTCGCGCCTCACCGAATCCACCTCACCGGCCTGCCTCCTCTTCGTCACCGTCGTCCCCGACGACCTCCTCGCCCGCTGCCCCATCCCTACAAATCCCGGTGAGGCCACGGCCTCCGCCCTCCTCCTTCCCCTGTCCCCGCGCCGTCTGTGCCTCCCTCGGTGCGCCACCGCGCGCACACGCGCCCGCGTGCCGGAGCTCACGCTCTGGGCAGCACGCGCTCACCCCGCGCACTCCGGCGCTCCGCTCGCTCCCTGCACTTCGGTCGGGGCCGAGCCCCGCCGCCACCGTCGCCACGCCCCGCTCTCCTTGGCCTCGTTCGCCCCCCAGTGCGTTGCCCAGACGCCGCCGCCGTTCGCCGACTCCCGCCGCCGCCGCTGTCGTCGTGGCGAACTCCGGCAGCCACCCGCCCACGCCATGGTTTTGCGCCGTTAAACGCCATCACGCCGCCCGTCGCTCGAGTATTACCCGATGCCCGCACCTGTTAAGGCCCCTTTGGGCCACAGACACATGGGGCCCACGCCCCAGAACGGATTTAAAAAAATGAAATAATAATAATAATAACAATATAATTAAATAATTAATTAAATTAATTGATCTTGTTAATTAATCTAATTAACCCTGTTAATTAACTTTAATTATCTGTTTAGGTAAACAGTCTATGACAGTGGGACCCACACGTTAGTTTGACTAGGTCCTCACTAGTTGACTGCTGACATCACCCTGACATCATGCTGACGTCATAATTACATTTTCTAATTAAATTAATTCTGTTAATTCTAGAAAATGATTAAATCCTTTTAAAATTAATATAAAATGAACCATAGCTCGGATGGAAAAACTTTGTACATGAAAGTTGCTCAGAACGACGAGACGAATCCGGATACGCAACTCGTTCGTCCGCCACACACCCCTAGCATATCGAACATGCAACTTTCCCCCTCCGGTTCATCTGTCCAAAAACGCGAAACCTGGGGATACCTTCCCGGATGTTTCCCCCCTTCGCCGGTATCACCTCTTACCGCGTTAGGGCACACCTAACACCGTTGTTTGCTTTGTCATGCATCGTTATGCGTCTATTTGCATTGTATTCATTGTTTCTTCCCGCTCTTCTCTCCGGTAGACTACGAGACCGACGTCGCTGCTGGTGCCCTGACCGACTACGTGGTTGACGACCCCTCCTTCTTGTCAGAGCAACCAGGCAAGCCCCCCCCTTGATCACCAGATATCGCCTATTCCTTCTCTATACTGCTTGCATTAGAGTAGTGTAGCATGTTACTGCTTTCGGTTAATCCTATTCTGATGCATAGCCTGTCATTGTTGCTACAGTTGTTACCCTTACCTGCTATCCTACTTCTTAGTATAGGATGCTAGTGTTCCATCAGTAGCCCTACACTCTTGTCCGTCTGTCATGCTATACTACTGGGCCGTGATCACTCGGGAGGTGATCACGGGCATACACTATATACTTTGTCTTTGTTACATTACTTATGATAATCTGTTAGGAGATGAAATTTGAAGGGTCGTGGCTCCATCCCGGTAGAGGCGGGCCTAGGTTTCCGACGGTCCCCGACTGTTACTTTGTGGCGGAGCGACAGGGCAGGTTGAGACCACCTAGGAGAGAGGTGGGCCTGGCCCTGGTCGGCATTCGCGGATACTTAAGACGCTTAACGAGATCTTGGTATTTGTTCTGAGTCTGGCCATTTGGTCTATACGCACTAACCAACTACATGGGAAAGTTATGGGCACCCGACGTCGTGGTATCAGCTGAAGCCTTCGTGATGTCAGCGACTGAGCGGCGCGCGCCGGATTGGAACGTAAGCCTGCTCTTGTATTAAGGGGGCTAGTTCTGCTTCCGGCCGCGTCGCAACGTGCAGATGTGGTAAGGGCGATGGGCCCAGACCCCTCTGCGCTTAGGTTTAGACAGGCGTGCTGACCTCTCTGTTGGCCTAGGTGGGGCTGCGACGTGTTGATCTTCCGCGGCCGGGCATGACCTAGAAAAGTGTGTCCGGCCAAATGGGATCGAGCGTGTTGGGTTATGTGGTGCACCCCTGCAGGGAAGTTTATCTATTCGAATAGCCGTGATCTTCGGTAACAGGATGACTTGGAGTTGTACCTTGACCTTATGACAACTAGAACTGGATACTTAATAAAACACACCCTTCCAAGTGCCAGATATAACCCGGTGATCACTCTCTAATAGGGCAACGAGGAGGGGATTGCCGGGTAGGATTATGCTATGCGATGCTACTTGGAGGACTTCAGTCTACTCTCTTCTACATGCTGCAAGACGGAGGCTGGCAGAAGCATAGTCTTCGACAAGATTAGTTATCCCCCTCTTATTCTGGCATTCTGCAGTTCAGTCCACTGATATGGCCCTTTACACATATACACATGCATATGTAGTGTAGCTCCTTTCTTGCGAGTACTTTGGATGAGTACTCACGGTTGCTTTTCTCCCCCTTTTTCCCCTTCCCTTCTACCTGGTTGTCGCAACTAGATGCTGGAGCCCAGGAGCCAGACGCCACCGTCGATGACGACTCCTACTATACCGGAGGTGCCTACTGCTACGTGCAGCCCGCTGACGACGACCAAGAGTAGTTTAGGAGGATCCCAGGCAGGAGGCATGCGCCTCTTTCGATTTGTATCCAAGTTTGTGCTAGCCTTCTTAAGGCAAACTTGTTTAACTTATGTCTGTGCTCAGATATTGTTGCTTCCGCTGACACGCCTGTGATCGAGCACTTGTATTCGAGCCCTCGAGGCCCCTGGCTTGTATTATGATGCTTGTATGACTTATTTATGTTTTTAGAGTTGTGTTGTGATATCTTCCCGTGAGTCCCTGATCTTGATCGTACACGTTTGCGTGCATGATTAGTGTATGATTGAATCGGGGGCGTCGCAAGGACCAAGGGCACTATAAATAGGGCCTAGCCACGACCATAGAGGGGATCGGATCAATTCCATCCTCACCAGCTCACCAGCTTACTCGAGCACAAGAACACGCCTCCTCCTGAGGTTGTTCTCCCACTGTACTAGTTCATCCTCAGGCCCTCGAGGCCAATCCACCACAAAGCAGGAGTATGGTTTTACACCGCAAGGTGGCCCGAACCTGGGTAAACTGTTGTGTCCCATTTCCTTCTTGTTCATCGAGCTAGGCCGCGAGATTGGCGAGTAGGCAGACTGGGAGATTGAGTTCCTCGCACGCACCCCAGAGTTCAAACCTCTCAAGGGTCTGCGGAGCCTAGAATCTGACATTTGGCATACCAGGCTGGGGTGCCTCGAAGATCCGCCTCTCTGTCTGGTGCGCTCCACTATTCGGCTCTCATGGCGGACGCTGCTCCATCAGCCGGACCGACGCGCGCCTTCGTGGGAGCCGAGGGCCTCCACGCTTTCACCCCCACCCTATGATGGGTGCAGTGGTCACCCAAGTTTAGGCCGGAGTTGCCGCCCCTATACGACAGTGTGGCGGACCCGGCAGGTTTTCTCCAAGCATACGAGGAGGCAGTTTGGGCAGCCGACGGCGACGACAAGGTCATGTCCAACTGGCTTCCCATGGCCCTCATGGGCGTGCCGCGCCTGGCTTCTCAACTTGCCAGGATCTTCGGTGGCCTCCTGGGAGGAGCTGCGCGGCCTCTTTGTCGCGCGCTTCGCGGCACCGGCGCCCCATGTCGTCGCAGCCCTCCTCGGTTGTTCGCAGGTGCCTCCCTCGGACTGCCACATCAAGCAGTTCTTCCGCTAGGTGGGTGTCGCCCACGTGCAGCGGGGAGCTCCCCCGGGCTGGGCGGCGCCTAAAGCCGACCTCACCTTCGATTCAAGGGATCACCCCACGACCACGGCAGGCGCAGGCACGCTCCCAATGCTCTGCACCCCCACCATCTGCAACATGGCGGTCACCAAGACCCTCATCGAAGGTGGAGCCGGCCTCAACGTGCTTTCTGTGGAGGCATTCGGATTGCTTCATGTGCCCCATGGCCGGCTCCGCCCCACCAAGCCTTTCTCTGGAGTCATCGGCGGCTCCACCAGCCCCCTAGGGGAGATCTGCCTCCCCGTCACCTTCGGCACCCGCGACAACTACCGCACCGAGCTTATCGACTTTGACATCGCCTGCATTAGCCTCCCGTACAACGCCATCCTCGGGTACCCGACCTTGGCCAAGTTCATGGCAGCAACTCACCCTGCCTACAATCTCATGAAGATGCCGGGAAGAAGCTGTCAGCGTTTTGGGAACGGGGGTACCCAGACTTGCCTGCCTGCGGCGTGGCTCAAGGGGTGGCCCAGTACGGCCCATCTTCATCATCACAAGCTCAAGACCCTCGCGAGGGGCCAAGCCTCTCATGAGGTGGGCGACAGAAGCTTCCTCGGCACGGCCTCGTCGGCTGGCTCGCAAGGAGGCGGAGAGATCAAGCGGGGTACCTCACGAGGTGCCCATGACGCAAGCCATGACGACCAAGGGCGCCCAGTGAGGCGCCAGCCCAGCGCGGTGTCCTCATTTCCTCTTTGGTGCAAAGGGGCAAGCGCAGCGAGAGCATCAAGCAAATACACCCGTTTGATTGCAACAAGACCAAGACCGTCATAGCGGCAGGAAGAAGGTCATCGTGGAGCCCAAGCCGGCGTCACCACCAGAGCCTTTGACAGGCGAGGACCAACTTTAGTCAGGATAAATGTACTAGATGTTCCCCATTAAAATGGCCAATTGTTGGCGCCCTTCCCGCTCAATATTTGGGAAGAGGCCCAGGGCCTCTGCCTAAAAGTAGAGCTAGCCACCACAGTAGAGGGAGGGATCCGGACATCTCATCATGGCTTGATCCAATCCGATCAAGAGCCTAGCCACAAGAACACCTTACCCTCGCGAGGCTGTTCTTCCTTGTATTGTTCATCATCAGCCCAAGAGGCAATCCACCACACCACACACTGGAGTAGGGTGTTACACCACGATGGTGGCCCGAACCAGTATAAACCTTGTGTCTCTTGTGTTGCTCTTTTGGTAGTTTAGATCCTAGCGAGGCGACGAGGTGCAGGTAGGTAGGGGTGAGATTTCCGCGTGCACCCCAGAGTTCGAACCTAGAGGGTCTGCCGGAACCCGAAATCCGACAGAAGCGGCGTCCTCACCGTAGCAGGGGATACGAAGGACGCATTGTTGGCCCTCAAGCTCGCCTTCAGAGCCGCGGCGTCTGCACGGCCAAGCGAAGAAGGGGCCCCGGAAGCTCCGGGGGCTGCACCAGCGAAGAAGAAGAAATTGTTCTCTCGGGATCATGCCGAGATGCAGCAAGTGCAGGTTGACGAAGACGGAGCATCAGGCGCCACCTTCACCATAGGCCGGGGAAGGCCAACCGTCGACCTCCACGACCGCAGGTAATCATGGCCCGCTTCGCATGCAGGGACATGTCAATTCGTGCAGTTGTCGAGGCGTCGTGGGGAAGTGGAGACGCCCACGTCCAATCAACCGCCACGTGGCGCCCAAGGCCGCACGCTGTTAGGGCCCGTGGCGCTTCGCACTTGCCCCTTCGCTTCTCTGCTAAGCCAAGTCCAGGCGCGCCTTGTGCCCGGGGGCTACTGTCGGCGTTCTGGGAACGGGGGTACCCATACTTGCCTGCCTGCAACCTGCGGCGTGGCTCAAGGGGTGGCCTAGTATGGCCCATCTTCATAAGCACAAGCTCAAGACCCTCGCGAGGGGCCAAGCCTCGCGGGGCGGACGACTGGATGCTTCCTCGGGCACGGCCTCGTCAGGCTGGCTCGCAAGGAGGCGGAGAGATCAAGACGGGGTACCTCACGAGGTGCCCATGACGCAAGCCATGACGACCAAGGGCGCCAAGGCGCCCAGCCAGCGTAGTGTCCTCATTTGCTCTTTGGTGCAAAGGGGCAAGCGCAGCGAGAGCATCAAGCAAAGGCACCCGTTTGATTGCAACAAGACCAAGACCGCCATAACGGCAGGAGGAGGTCATCGTGGATCCCAAGCCTGCGTCACCACCAAAGCCTTTGTGACAAAGCGAGGACCAACTTTAGTCAGGATAAGTGTACTAGATGTTCCCCTTTAAAATGGCCAACTGTTGGCGCCCTTTCCGCTCAATATTTGGGCAGAGGCCCAGGGCCTCTGCCTATAAGTAGAGCTAGCCACCACAGTAGAGGAAGGGATCCGGACATATCATCTTGGCTTGATCCAATCCGATCAAGAGCCTAGCCACAAGAACACCTCACCCTCGCGAGGCTGTTCTTCCTTGTATTGTTCATCATCAGCCCAAGAGGCAATCCACCACACCACACACTAGAGTAGGGTGTTACACCACGATGGTGGCCCGAACCAGTATAAACCTTGTGTCTCTTGTGTTGCTCTTTTGGTAGTTTAGATCCTAGCGAGGCGACGAGGTGCAGGTAGGTAGGGGTGAGATCTCGCGTGCACCCCAGAGTTTGAACCTAGAGGGTCTGGCGGAACCTGAAATCGACATTTGGCGCGCCGGTAGAGTGCTTGGCGGACTTTCCCTTCCGCCGACCCGCTCTCCGCCGACATCGCGACTTCGCCCTACGATGAGCAGCCGCCGCCCTCCGATCGCCCAGCGCCTTGTGAGGCCGAGGGCTCGAGCCTTGGCCCCAGCCTTGCGGCAGGAGGCGGTGGCGAACAAGTTCAAGCCGGAAACGCCGCGCGTTACTGGCACGACTAATCCACTGCCTTCCTGGCTGGCGTGCGAGGAGGCCGTCCTCGGCAGAGGCGGCAGCGAGGTCATGGCTAATCGCTTCCCATGGCCCTCACCGGCGCCCAGCGCGTGTGGCTGCTCCACCTGCCAGCGGCTTCCGTGGCCTCTTGGGAGGAGTTGCGCAACCTCTTCCTCCCCCAGCATGCTGCGCCGGCGCCCCCGGTCGTCGCAGCTCTCCTGGGCGGTTCGCAGGCGCCACCTTCAGGCCGCCTCGTCAAGCCATTCGTCCTCCAGATCGGTCTCTGCCTCACGCGGGGGCTCCCAGTCGGTCGGCGCCCAAGGCCGTCGGCCTTCACTCGGAGGACCACCCTCCAACTCAGCCTGCTCGGGCGTGCTCCCAATGCCTGTGCACCCCACCATCTGCCCGGTGGCTGTTACCGGAGACCCTCATCGACGGCGCGGGCCTCAGCGTGCTCTTGGTTGAAGCCTTCAGCCTCCTCCACATACCGCCAGAGCGGCTTCAACCTAGCGGGCCCTTGTTGGGCGTCGGAGGCGGTTCAGCCGGCTCCCTGGGGCAGATCCATCTTCCGGTGACCTTCGGCACCTAGGACAACTTCCGTACGGAGCTAATCGACTTCGACATCGCCCCCATCAGCCTCCCATACAACGCCATCATCGGCTACCCAGCACTAGCCAGATTCATGGCCGCGACTCAACCAGCGTACAACCTCATGAAGATGCCCGGGAGCAACGGCGTCCTCACCGTGTCCGGAGACACCGGGGATGCATTGCAAGTACTCAAGCTCGCCTTCAAAACTGCGGCGGCAGCCCAGCCCGCCAGCTCAGACGCCCCTGAGCCCAAGGGGGCTGCGCCGGCCAAGAAGAAGCAGCTATTCACCCAAGACAAGGCAGAAACCAAGCGGACATCTTTGGTCGGCGAGGGCGGATCCACTAACGCCACCTTCACCATAGGCGCCAACCTCGAGCCCGAGCAGGAGGGGGCCCTGGTCAAGTTCCTGCGAGCGGACAAGAGGGTATTCGCATGGGAGCCAGATCAATTGGCAGGGATCCCGAGAGGCATAATCGAGCACCAACTCAAGGTGTGCCCCAACGTACGCCCCGTGAAGCAGAAAGCGAGACGGAAATCCACTGAAAAGAAGGCTTTCATCGTCCAAGAGACCCGCAAACTAGAAGCTACAGGGGTCATTCGCGAGGTCCGATACCGAGATTGGTTGGCTAACCCAGTTGTCGTGCCAAAGAAAGGGGGGAAGGAACGCATGTTTGTCGACTTCACCAACCTCAACAAAGCCTGCCCGCAGGATCCATTCCCGCTCCCCCGTATCGATCAGATCGTCGATTCCACCGCCGAGTGCGACCTGTTATGTTTTCTGGATGCCTTCTCCGGCTACCACCAGATCAAGATGGCGGTAGAAGACGTGGAAAAAACAGCCTTCTTGACCCTGTGTGGAGTGGACTGCTACACATGCATGCCGTTCGGGCTGCATAGCAGGAAGCGACCTTTCGGTGGTGATGCACATCACCTTGGGCCTGCATCTCGGGAGGAATGTTGAGGCTTATGTCGATGACATTGTGGTGAAGTCTCGGGAGGCCAACACCCTGATACAAGACCTGGAGGAAACCTTCCCGAGCCTCGACGCAGTGAACCTGCGGCTCAACCCGGAGAAGTGTGTGTTTGGGGTACCCTCGGGCAAGCTCTTGGGCTTCCTCATGTCCCATCGAGGCATCGAGGCTACCCCAGAAAAGGTCAAGGCAGTTGAGGACATGAGCCCGACGAAAAGCCTCAGAGAAATGCAGAAGCTCACTGGGCGAGTGACCGCGCTAGGACGTTTCATCTCCAAGTTGGGGGAGCGAGCGCTACCCTTCTTCAAGCTAATGAAGAAAAAGGGCCCCTTTGAATGGACTGAAGAAGCCGACAAGGCGTTCCAAGACCTCAAGAGGTACTTAACCAGCCCCCCGGTGATGGTGGCTCCGCGCCCCCAAGAGCCCCTGGTGCTCTACCTTGCAGCCAGCCCCTACTCTGCCAGCGCAGCCCTGGTGGCGGTTAGGAAGGAGCGTCGGACCAAAGCCGCGGCAGCTGCCCGGATCAAGGCGAAGCAGGATCAAGGGGGCCTCACAGAGACCACTACCATAGCCGAGGAGGATCAACCGCCCCGGAAGCGCCTTTTCGGGGACGAAGAGACCCCTCCCCCTGACGACCAGCCACTTGGGGCTCCGTTGCCTCAAGAGGCGCCACGGCCTCCGGAGGACGCCAACGACACCAACACTCCTAACCTCGTCGAACACCCCGTATACTTCGTCAGCACAGTGTTGCGGGACGCGAGGGCGCGGTACCCCAGGCCCTAGAAACTCCTCCTCGCGCTCTTGGTGGCTTCGCGCAAGCTGCGGCACTATTTTCAGGGCCATCCCATCAAGGTCGTCTCGGCGTACCCCTTGGAAAGGGTGCTTAGGAGCCCCAACTCAGCCGAAAGAGTCGCTGAGTGGAACATCGAGTTGCAAGCGTTTCAGCTGGAATTCAGCACCACCAGAGTCATCAAGGGAGCCGCTAGCGAACTTCGTGGCGGAATGGGCCAGGCGCCAGCCTCAAGGCTGGCGAGATCGATCCCTCTCCCGGGAAGCGAGGCACCGGACGGCTGGATCATGTACTTGACAGGCGTTCTCCGGACACAGCGCGGGAGTCAGCGCATTGCTTATATCTCCTACTCAAGACAAGCTCTACTATGCCGTGCAGCTCTGTTTCCAGCACGGGGAAAAGGTCTCCAACAACATAGCGGAATACGAGGGCCTGATAGCAGGCCTGAAGGCCACGGCTGCCCTGGGAGTGAAGCGCCTTACCATCAAGGGTGATTCACAACTCCTCGTCAACTTCTCCAACAAAGAATACGAGCCAAGGGATGAGCACATGGAAGCCTACCTCGCAGAGGTCCGTAGGATGGAGAAGCAGTTCTGGGGGCTGGAGTTGCAGCATGTGCCTCGTGGCACCAATCAGGAGGCTGACGACATCGCGAAATGGGCATCCAGGCGGCTACCTCAGGAGCCCGGCGTCTTCGAGGAGCGGCTCTTCAAGCCCTCGGCAACGCCATCGCTGTCAAGCACAGTGCAGCCTCGGGAAGAGCTCCCCCAACCACCTGCCTCGGGAGCACCAGTATGTGGCCCGGCCTCGGGAGTGCGTCTGCTCCTAACGCTGGAGCCTCGGGGAGGATCTTTGGATCACAGAGCTCCGGAGCTACCTGACGCAAGGAACCTTGCCGGAAAAGGAGGAGGAAGCGGAGCGCGTGGCACGGCAAGCCACGGCATACTGCATCAGGGATGGAGAGCTCTACCGGAAGTGACCGAATGATGTGTCCCTGCGGTGCATCTCCTGGGAGCAAGGGAAGGAGCTGCTGGCGGACATGCACGGAGGAGACTGTGGGCACCATTCGTCATCACGGACCCTCTTTGGCAAGGCGTTCCGCAGCGGGTTCTATTGGCCCACTGCGCTCAATGATGCCGTGGAACTGGTAAAGGCTTGCGAGGCCTGCCAATTCCATCCAAGCAGATCCATCAGCCGGCGGGAGGTCTGCAAACTATACCCCTGTCGTGGCCATTTGCAATCTGGGGGCTGGATATCCTGGGCCCGTTCCCTCGGGCGCCAGGAGGCTATCGTTACCTCTACGTCACCGTGGACAAGTTCACCAAGTGGGCTGAAGTGGAAGCCGTTTGCACCATCCCTGCAGGTTCTGCGGTCAAGTTCATAAAGGGCATCGTAAGCCGGTTCGGGTTTCTGAACCGCATCATCACCGACAACGGTTCGCAGTTCACCAGTAACCTCTTCAAAACATATTGTGCTAACCTTGGGACGCAGATATGCTACGCCTCGGTACCGCACCCGCCGAGCAACGGTCAGGCCGAGCGGGCCAACGCAGAGGTCCCGAGGGGCCTCAAAACCAGGACATTTAAGAAGAAGCTGGAGGCCTACGGCAGAGGCTGGTATGATGAGCTTCACTCCGTATTGTGGTCCATCCGCACGACCGCGACCAAGCCGACTGGCGAGACCCCGTTCTTCCTGGTCTATGGAGCTGAAGCAGTCCTCCCTCACGAGGTCAGACATCGTTCCGCACGGGTCCTGGCGTTCGATGAGGCACATCAGGACGCCATGCGGGGGACGGACCTCGTGCTGGGGGAGGAGCATCGTCGGGAAGCCGCTCTGACGAGCTGACAAGATACCAACAAGCAACTGTGGCGATACCATCGCCGCAACATTCGCCCCCAGACTCTTGAGGTAGGGGACCTCGTGCTCAGGCGGGTTCTCTCCAGGGAAGGACTGCATAAGCTATCTCCCATGTGGGAGGGCCCGTTCAAGGTTGTTCATGTTTCCAGGCCCGGCTCCGCGCGCTTTGAAACTTAGGAGGGGGTGCCCGTCCAGAACGCGTGGAACATCCAGCACCTCCGGAGGTTTTATCCCTAAAAAGGCCTGGTGCCTGTGAAGAAGGCGAATGCCTGTGAAGCGTTGCGTTTTGGAAAAGGCCCGGTGCCTGTGAAAAAGGTGAACGCCTGTGAAGCTTATCTTTCTATGAAAGGCCCGGTGCCTGTGAAGAAGGCGAACGCCTGTGAAGCTTATCTTTCTATGAAAGGCCCGGTGCCTGTGAAGAAGGCGAACGCCTGTGAAGCTTATCTTTCTATTAAAGGCCCGGTGCTTGTGAAGAAGGCAAATGCCTGTGAAGCTCATTTTTCTGAGAAAGGCCCGGAGCCTTTGAAGAAGGCCAATGCATGTGAAGCTCGCCGCCCGTGACACTCTCACGTAATAATGAGTTGGGGCTGTACACGCCCCGGAGTCTCAGGAGCGCCGGTCTCAGGCCCTGGGGCTCCCTCCCATGCCCAGTGGCAGCACTTAGCTCCGTGCTGGTGAGAAGACGTCGAAGACTAGATTAGGTACCGGACGCGGCTTTTCTTCATTTGCTTTCTGCAGTTGGCTTGTTCGTTCCCATTTGAAGTTTTATTAAAGGGGTTGCCGTCTTGACTTGTGACTCTTGCCTTCTTCGCTCTCTGCCTCAATTTCTCTCGCCTTGAGTCTCATGAGGGAGCAACGAGCACCCTCATGAGTGTTTTATGCCCCCTGTTGTTTGAGGCTTCCCAGCCGGGTCCACTCACGGAGCACCCCTCCAGTCCGTGCCCCCACAGGCACCGGGCCTTGAACACCGGACCTAGGGTGGTCGCCTCCATGGCTGAGGCCGAAGCTACCTCTCTTGGCTAATCTTTGTAGGGCATGAAGCGTTCGGCGAGGCCTCGGCCTCGGGGAGGCGAGGACATGACAGTCGCCCCCAAGCTAAGTAATTTCTACAGCCAGGCGTGTGGCACAAGCCTAATATAGAAATAGCGGGAACAGTACGGTAATTAACAGCAATAGTCCAAGCACGACCCCGCGGGGCCCTACACTACTGTCTCCTTGCGCAGGAAAAGGAAAAGGACAAAACGGGCGCGACTCGCTCGACACCAACTCGCGGCGAGAGCTCGAACTGCCTTCGGAGCTTAGGCGGACTCCCTCTCGCACTTCACCGAGGCGCGACGGCGGGCAGATCCGCTACCTCCCTCCAGTGGCGGGCGTGGGGCTGGCGCCTGCCACGCTGGAGGAGCCGCTGTCCAAGAAGAGAAGAGGCCAAAGCTTCAGCAGACCCCGGCGCCGCCCGATCACGCACGCCGTCATCTTCATCGTCGCCGGGCTAGGCCCACGGCCGTGGTAAATGCGTCCTCGGGCAGCACCCAGTAGCGACCATCTTCCCGAACACCCTCACATAGAGGGTGGCATCGCCGTCAAACTTGAAGTGCGAGGGTGCACCGCCCGGCTCGAGACCACGTCTGTGCAAGCGTTTGCCGGCCAGCGGGTCGAGGCCACACTCCGGCCGGAGACCTCGGTGAAACCGAGGCCCGGCTGCAGCAACCGTCCGCTTGGAGCCAGAGGCCGCCCGGGGCACCGACCGGAAGTTTACCTAAGAGGAAGCAGGGAAGCCGGAGCCGGGTGCTGGTTGGCTCCACCGACCACACAACAAACTCCGGCAGCACCTCTGCCGAGCGGAAGCGTGGCCTAGGGGGTCGCGCGGCCGTGGCGCGCCCTGCATCAACGGCCTGCCGCTCGTCGCTGCGCAGGAGATCGCCTCCATGGCCGCGGGGACCTGCTACGGGAGCCACAGGGTGCTTGCGAGGACGGCCACGACCGCGCTTGGCCGGGGGAGAGTCAGGCTCTACCTGGCGGGCCTTTCCTTTCTCCGCGGCCGAGAACCTCTTTAGCGGAGCCATGGAGAAGAAAAGGAAGCAAGAAGAGATGGGCTGGAAGGGCATGCGCCGTTCCGTACTTATAGCCGGGGAAGGCCAACCGTCGACCTCCACGACCGCAGGTAATCATGGCCCGCTTCGCATGCAGGGACTTGTCAATTCATGCGATGGTCGAGGCGTCGTGGGGAAGTGGAGCGCATACGTCCAATCAACCGCCACGTGGCGCCCAAGGCCGCACGCTGTTAGGGCCCGTGGCGCTTCGCACTTGCCCCTTCGCTTCTCTGCTAAGCCAAGTCCAGGCGCGCCTTGTGCCCGGGGGCTCTTGCCGGGCGTGCAGGAGCAGGGGTACCCATACTTGCTCGCACGCAACTGCGGCGTGGCTCAAGGGTAAGTGTGATGGCCCATCTTCATCACCACAAGCTCAAGACCCTCGCGAGGGGCCAAGCCTCATGGTGAAGACGATGACAGAAGCTTCCTCGGGCACGGCCTCGTCGAGCTGGCTCGCGAGGAGGCGGAGAGATCAAGGCGGGGTACCTCACGAGGTGCCCATGACAACCAAGAGGCGCCCGGTGAGCGCCCGGCCTCAGAATGTCCTCATTTGCTCTTTGGTGCAAAGGGGCAAGCGCCGAGAGCATCAAGCAAAGGCACCCGTTTCGGTGCAACAAGACCAAGACCGTCGCAACGGCAGGGAGGAGGTCATCGTGGAGCCCAAGCCGGCGTCACCACCAAAGCCTTTGACAGGCGAGGACCAACTTTAGTCAGGATAAGTGTACTAGATGTTCCCCTTTAAAATGGCCAACTGTTGGCGCCCTTCCCGCTCAATATTTGGGCAGAGGCCCAGGGCCTCTGCCTATAAGTGGAGCTAGCCACCACAGTAGAGGAAGGGATCCGGACATATCATCTTGGCTTGATCCAATCCGATCAAGAGCCTAGCCACAAGAACACCTCACCCTCGCGAGGCTGTTCTTCCTTGTATTATTCATCATCGCCCAAGAGGCAATCCACCACACCACACACTAGAGTAGGGTGTTACACCACGATGGTGGCCCGAACCAGTATAAACCTTGTGTCTCTTGTGTTGCTCTTTTGGTAGTTTAGATCCTAGCGAGGCGACGAGGTGCAGGTAGGTAGGGGGTGAGATCTCCGCGTGCACCCCAGAGTTCGAACCTAGAGGGTCTGCCGGAACCCGAAATCCGACAGAAGCGGCGTCCTCACCGTAGCAGGGGATACGAAGGATGCATTGTTGGCCCTCAAGCTCGCCTTCATAGCCGCGGCGGCTGCGCGGCCAAGCAAAGAAGGGGCCCCGGAAGCTCCGGGGGCTGCACCAGCGAGGAAGAAGAAATTGTTCTCTCAGGATCGTGCTGAGATGCAGCAAGTGCAGGTTGACGAAGACGGGGCATCAGGCGCCACCTTCACCATAGGCGCCGACCTCCCTCTAGATCAAGAAGAGGCGTTGATTAGCTTCTTGCGCATGAACAAGGATGTGTTCACATGGGAGCCCAAGGACCTGGTCAGAATTCCGAGGGGAATAATCGAGCATCACCTGAGGGTGTGCCCTAACGTGCACCCGGTGAAGCAGAAGGCGCGGCGGCAGTCCACGGAGAAGCAGTCATTCATTGTCCAAGAGACCCGCGAACTGCAAGAGGCTGGTGTCATTCGGGAGGTGCGGTACCCAGACTTGCTAGCAAACCCGGTCATTGTCCCCAAGAAAGGCGGAAAGGAGCGCATGTGCGTTGATTTCACCAACCTCAACAAGGCTTGCCCTCAGGACCCCTTCCTGCTTCCGCGCATCGATCAGATCGTTGACTCCACCGCCGAATGTGACCTGCTGTGTTTTCTAGATAACTTCTTGGGCTATCACCAAATCAATATGGTGGTGCGGGATGTTGAGAAGATGGCCTTCCTGACCCCATGCGGCGTGTACTGCTACACCTGCATGCCGTTTGGGCTGCATAATGCCGGGGCAACCTTCCATCGGCTGATGCACATCGCTCTGGGCCAGCAGCTCGGGAGGAACGCCAAGGCCTACGTCGACGACATAGTGGTGAAGTCTCGGGAGGCAAGGACCCTTATTGAAGATCTGGAAGAAATGTTTGCCAGCCCGCGCATGGTGGATCTATCACTCAATCCAGAGAAATGTGTGTTTGGAGTCCCCTTATTGAAGATCTGTAGCATGAGGCCCCCGAGCCTGGCAGATATCAAGGTTGCGTGGGGAAGTGGAGACGCCCATGTCCCATCAATCACCATGCGTCAACCAAGGCTACAGGCAGTTAGGGCCTGCGGTGCTCCGCCTTGCCCTTTGGCCTTGCCTGGAAGTCAAGTTCGAGTGAGCCTTGGGCCCGGGGGCTACTGTCGGCTTCCTGGGACTGGGGGTGCCCAGACTTGCCTGCCTGCGGCCCATGACGTGGCTCCATCGGCGGCCTGGTATGGCCCAGCTTCAGGATCAACAAGCCAATACCCTCGCGAGGGGCCAAGCCTCGCGAGACGGATGACCCCAAGACCTCCTCGAGGGGCAGCCTCCTCAGGCTGGCTCCCGAGGAGCGGAGATTTCTATGCAAGGCTCACCTCGCGAGGTTCAGATGACGTGAGCCATGACGATCAGGGCCAGGCAGGCGCTAGCGGGCGCAGTGTACCAGTTTCCTCTTTTGCACTAAGGAGGCAAGCGCAGGCGCGGAGTGCCGAGGAATCAGCCAAAGGTTTTCTTGTGCAACAAGATCAAGACCGCCAGGACAGCAGGACGGAGGTCATCACCGAGCCCACCACAGCGTCACGACCAGAGGCTTTTGTAGGCGAAGACTACTTTTGTCAGGATAGCATGTACTAGTTGTCCCCCCTTCGAATTGGGATGTTGTGGGATCCCTTCCCGCCTTACATTCGGGAAGAGGACCAAGGCCACTATAAATAGGACTTAGCCACCACCATAGACAGACGGATCATTCAGATCATCCTCACACTCACCAGCTCATCGAGCACAAGGACACCTCACCTCCTAAGGCTGTTCTACCATTGTACTAGTTCATCTTCAGCCCCTTGAGATAATCCACCACAAAGCTGGAGTATGGTATTACACCGCAAGGTGGCCCAAACCAGGATAAACTGTTGTGTCCCTTCTACATCCAGTTCATTGAGCTAGGCAGTGAGATTAGCGAGCAGGCAGACTAGGGAGGACGAGTTCTTCGCATGCACCCCAGAGTTCGAACCTCTCAAGGGTCTGCGGAAAACTAAATCCGATATTTGGCGTGCCAGGTAGGGGTGCGTCGAAGCCTCTCTTCTTCCAGTCGGCCCACTATCACCCTGTAGTTCGTATGGCTGACGACCCGAGGGCTCACGCCGAGCACGGGGCTGCTTGGCCTGCCCGGGCAGTGCCGTCCACCCAAGAAGACCTCCACTCCGCGCTCCAGGCAGCCCGCACACCGCCCAACGCCATCGGACGCGGGCGGCGCGAGCCGGCGAAGACACCCTCGCGCCGCGACGTACGCGCGCCACCACTCGATCCTCGGGCTACACCACGGCGACGGCACCACAAACATGCGAGCCGCGCTCATTGTGACGCGAGAGCTGCTACGTTGCAGGTTGGCAGAGGGCGGCCGCGACGCCCTGCTGCAGCGGGTCACCGAGCTGCTTGACGTTGTCGACAGATGTGCAGCACCCTTCTGCACCCTGCCCACGCCGCAGGTTGTGGCAGGGGCGCGCGCCCGACCCCGGCGTGCCCGCGCGCCCCCCGGAGCTCCTGGGGGATTCGACAGCATCAACATGGCCCGCAGCACCGCTCGTCCTAGAACGACTGCGCCGCCTCCAGGCGAGGCAAGCTCTGGCGGTCCCTTGCGGGGCCGCACCGGGATGTCACCCCACGGTCATCAAAACCTGGCGTCGGACCTGCAGGCCCACCATGTAGGGCGCCCAGACAACGGCCCCAAGGCAGCAATCTCAGACGTCTACGTGCCTCTCATGGTGGACCTAATGTACACGCCGAGAGAGAGGGGCCCCCGCCCGTTCTCCGAGCCAAGTTGGGTGGCAGGGACGGAAGAGGCTGAGGCTTTCCACGAGCCGCCCGGAAGCTTCACCGACCCCTTCAACAACGGCAGTCGCTGGGTACAGCCGATATCTCAGGAGCGTGATTATGCTAACCATGGACCACAGGTGAACCAGGCCACGGCGGTGGCCAGAGACCCCGGGGCGATGGCCCCGCCCCAGGCAGGAGAGCCGCACTTGGGGGCTGCGCGGGGGGAGCCCGGAGCTAGGGCCTCCCCTGTGCCGCATGGAGCAAGGCGCTGCACGGAGGTTGGTCCTCTACCGAGGAAGGCGCCGGAGAGCCCTTCCCCCCGGCAGGGGGGGGGGGGGTCGTCAAGGGCGGCGCCAGTGTCCCCCTTGCCCCTTGGTCTCATCCTGGTTTCCGGACACCCCAATGGTGCTCGGGGGATGCACAGGGCGGGGCCCTCGTTAGGCGACATGAAGCAAGGCCCATGCCTGTGAAGGTCTCCGCTCGTGACACTCCCACGTAATAATGACTGGGGATGTACACGCCCCGGAGTCTCTTGAGTGCCGCCCTCGGGCCTCATGGGGGTTCCCGCCCACGTCCAAGTGGAAGCACCATGCTCCGCACTGGCCGTCGACACTGTCCCCCAATGACTATGCTCACGCCTAGTGAAAGCACTCAGCTCCGCGCTGGTGAGAAGACAAGAAGACTAGCTAGGTGCCGGACGCGGTCATTTGCTTTCGCCCCTCCTTCTGTAAATTGACTCGCCGCCTTTTTGGACTGAGATTTGAAGTTCCTTGTGTTTATCAAAAACGGGGGGAATTTTCTATTGATTTCTGTCGGTTTCTTGCTTTTTCTAGTTGCACGTTTTTTCTGAGGGGCTCACACCTGCTACACCCCTGCGAGCGCCCCGCGAACAGGGGCTGGGCATGGTATGTGCGTGCCAAGCACGTTAAGGCCAGCCCGAGCAGCGACAAGACCCCTCCGGGGTCAAGGATGCAATCGTCGCAGGATCACTGCGTGCATACCTTGACGTAGTCTGGCATTCGCTCCTCGCGAGGCTCTCTTGGACGGGCAGCAGGCTTCTAGAGAGACTTGGGACCTAGCGGGCCTCGAAGGCTCACCTCGGGAGGAAGGTTCAACCAGGACGTCAGGGCTCACTCAAGACCTGCAAAACCAAGATAAGTGGCAACAGTTACCCCGCACGGGGCCCGCGACGACGCGTCCTAACTCCGTCTTTGAAAGGCATTTCGCCAGTTTGTACATTTCATTTCATATATTATAAGGGCGCCCCTACAAAAAAATGCTTTCACGCCCCACAGGGCCGCGCCCAAGGTTTTTCTTTCATACAGGTTAAGGCAAAAGAAAATACAGGTCTAACCGGAGGTGCTGCCTTCCGCGCCGTCCTCATCGTCTTCATCCATGCCGTCTGCTTCATGACCATCGTCATCTTCATCATCGCCCTCCGCATCATGTCAGGACCCCGATCCTAAGTCACACCGATCTAGCATGTAACACAAAATATCACTTTGCGGCCTCACGCACGGTATTCCCACGGGTGTCGCCTTACCATGGCCCGGGACCGTTTGCGCCTTTTGTCTCACGTATATGATAGTTTCGCTAGCATCCATATGACAAAGAACCCGGGCCGGCATGGCTAGTCGTGAACCCAAAGCGGCGCTAACCCATGGGGACAGGCATACATGAATCACATCGAGCATGTCGGTCATCAACGTATGAATTCGAAAGTAGCACTGGCTAACAGGACTCTCCGGTATCCGAGAAAGCGAGCTAGGCAGGACTCGAATATCACCGCGTGACATTTCCCGAAGGGACAGACATAGGAACGAAGTGAAACACATGCCGCCAGTCAAGTGTCCAAGCAGTAGTGCTGGGCTAGCAGTGACTCGTGAACCGGTCAGAGCGGACTACTATCGCTCGTAAGCACGAGACTACATTTCCCCATATGAGAGGCTGCCAAGGATAAACAACTAGTTTGTCGGATCCCACACATACCAAGCATTTCAAACATACACACAATATGCTCAATATGTGTAAATACAACATGGCATCACAACATAACTCTACGACTCAAATGCCTATTCATTAGGCTCCGAGGAGCGAGATATTACAAACATGGGTCTCATGACCCAACACTCAGAGCATACAAGTCAAAACACAAGCGGAAGCTAAACATGTCTGAGTACAGACAACTATAAATGAAAAAGGCCGAGAAGCCTGACTATCTACCGAGATCTGCCGAGGCACAAGATCGTAGCCGAGGTAACAAGCTAAACGTCAAGTCCAAGCAGAACTACTAGCGAGACCGACGTCTCTCGCAAAACATAAAATAAGCAAACGTGAGTACAAACGCATTACTCAGCAAGACTTACATCGTAACTAACTACATATGCATCATTATCAATAAAGGGGTGGTGGAGTTTGATGCAGCAAGCCAGCTTTGACTCGGTGGCTATCCTGAACTACATTTAACGCAAGTAACTCTTTTGAGGTGGCGCACACGAGTCCACATATTCACCATATCAATACACCACTATGGACCCACCCCCGTCTCCCTACGAGAACGCCATCCATAGCACTCACGCTTATCTTGCGCATTTTAGAGTATCCACTTTCACTTGTCTATGAACTGATATAGGCAACCTGTAAGTCCTTTTCCGCGGACACGGCTATTCAATAGATCATATTAACCTGCAGGGGTGTACTTCTTCACACACGCTCACCACTTACCGCCGTTTACACGACATGTACTCGGCAACCTTCAAGCGAAGCCCAACGTGGGTGTCGGCCACGGCCTACCTAAACACACGAGTCCCGAGTCCGTGTTTATCGCCTATTCGGGTTCCATCCGCATGGAGTCCGCCGAGGTTTCCACTAACGGCCCCGAACGATGTGTGCAGGTTCCCGAGACACCAAGCAGGCGAATCGGTACATAGGGCCACGTGCCTACCGCAACACAACCCACCCCTATGGTCAGCATTAAATGCGGCCCCCAAGATGCTACAAACACCGTAAACTACTTGCAACTCCGGACCGAGGACAAGAGTGGTTAAGAAGCCGAGAGGGTCCATTGGTTTCGGGCCCAATGCGTGGTAGTAACTGTTTCATGGATCACAAACACGTAACTCGGTTCACGAGGACGGCTGCAATGAGACAACCCACCATGTACTCCTACATGGCCTCTCACCGCTACCTTTACCAAATCGTGTTCACACACTTAGCTCACACACACGGAGGACATGTTCACACACCTCCGATTCATCCCCGATGAATCGGACACGACTCAACTCTAAGCGATGGCAGTGCATGACAAACAAGCATGAATGAGTAGACACAACAGGGCTCAAACAACTCCTACTCATGCTAGTGGGTTTCATCTAATTCTTGTGGAATGACAGTCATGCAGAGGATAAAGGGGTTCAGCTACTACCGCATGACAAGTAACACATGAATCGTTGTTGTCCTAATGCAGTAAATTAGAGCAGGAGCGAGAGAGTGGGATTATATCGGAAATAACAAGGGGTTTTGCTTGCACAGCACTTCGAAGATAATATAGTTCTTCATCGGTGTCATCGAATTCATCGCTTGATGACGTCGTCTCTTGAGAGGGGACAATTACCGCAAACAAGAGAGAGCACAATCAATGCAATGCACATTCACATGAATGACATGTCATGTTAAGGTACTGAATTCACCTAATGCAATATCTAGCCAAGTTAATTGAAGTGGAACTCAAACAAGAACAAATTCCAACTCCAAAATGTTATTTCATAAATTGCCCTAATCATGATTCATCCTATTCAGTGAGGTTAATTTGTTCAAACATGCATGATCATGGCATAAACAGATTCTTCATATTTTTCTGATCAATTTTCATATATAAATTATTTCATTCTGAGCTACGGTTGAATTTATATGATTTTTAGAAGTTTGGGGTATTTTAAAATTTCCTGAATTATAATAAATCCGTAAAAGGTATTATCACGTCGACCGACGTCGCAGTGACGTCAGCGGGTCAACGGGACACGGTCCGGGTCAAACCTCGATGGTTCTCGCGTGTCAGCATAATTCGTTTAGCAAAATATTAATTAGAACTAAACCTGATTAGTTAACAGGGCTGGGCCCCACCTGTCATTGACTCAACAGAGTCAACCAGGGCCCACCCGTGGTCAAAGTCAACGTTGGCTGCACCGGGTTTAGTCGCCGGCGAGCCCGACGCGGCGGTGGAAGTGGATTTGGCCATTCCGGCGACCAAATGGGCCGCGGAAGGCATCTAGGTGGAGCCGGGGTCGAGCCACAGCTCTTGGTGGAGTCAGTTGAAGTCGGGGCGGCCGGAAATGGTGCCGGCAATGACCTAGGCGGCCGCCGGAGTTCGGCCGAGGTCGAACACGGCGCTAGGGAGCACAGCGAGGCGCGTGGGGTGGCATTTTGCGCTCCTGCGAGTGCGGTGAGGGCGGTGGTGTGCTCGGAAGCGAGCTTGCGCGGTTGTGGCCACGGCTACGCCATGGCCGGCGGCGAGGAGCAATCGGCTCCGGTGATTAGGGCGGCTAGAGGGTGCTAACGAGCACGGGGAACAGGGGAGAAGAGGGCGGAGCTCACAAGGGGTCGGGAGAGGATCTCGGTGGCTCGGGGAAGCTTCTGCGACGGTGAATTGACGACGGCGATCTCCGGGCACCGGAGATGGGGACGATGATGCTCCGGTCGATTGAGACCTCCTCTGGTCACGTGCGTTGGGTGGGTAGCTCCACGGGTCGTGGTGGAGCCTGTGGATGCATAGAGGGGCGAGGGGTGGCTGTGGTCATGGTACTGATCGGCATCGGCAAGCTCGCTCGATGGCGAGAGAGAGGAGCCAGGAGGGGACGAGGCCACGGTGAGGTGAGAGAGGTCGGGGTGCGTGGCGCTCGGGAGGCGTCCCAGAGCGTCGGGGGTGAAGCAGGCAGGGTGGAGGTGGCTCATGGGCGGCACGTCGGCCACACGCCTCTCGTCCCTCTTGGCGAGAGGTGGGAGACGGTGGCTGGTGGGTCGGGCCACCGGTGGGCCAGGTGGGCTGCCGATAGGTCCGGGTAAGTGGCTGGGCTTCTCTCTTTATTTCCATTTTCTATTTTACGTAATTATGTTTGGCTTTAATAAAAATGCCGGCATTTCCAAAAATCATGAAATGGTCAATGTCACTGCTTTGGAATATTTCCAACAACAAACATTTCAGTTTATGATTATTTGAACATTTAAACTATTTATTAGCATTAAATGCCCAAATGCAAATACTATATGATTTAATTCAAAATCCAAATGTCATGGAAAAATGTGCAACATCTCCGTTATCAAGTTTCAAAGATTTTCCAAAATGGTGAACATTTTTGAAGGCCATTTGGGTTCATTGAAAATATTTCTTAGTTGAACCTAGTTGAATTGCTTTGGTGCTAGGGCTTGGTCATCCCCATTTCAAATTTCATGAAAATTAAACATGATGCATGGATGCAATGCCACTAGTTGCAAGCAAGCTCTAGGGTTGTGACAACTCACCCCCACTAAACAAGAATCTCAGCCTCGAGATTCAAGGCGTGAGGTAAGAGGAAAAGGGGAGTCACAAAACTATCGCAATCTTCATGATCCATTTGCCCTTCTCGAAGATGTTGATTCATTCCATCATCTTGGTCTTGACGCGTGTTTGCTTTCGAGATCTTCACTCAACATGACAATGTAAAGAAGGGGAAACCCTACGAGATTAAATCTTCTTGAAGATCGAGCAACTCAAGATCAGTTCATGGAGTGAGACGTAAGAACATCTCTTGAGTTGAGACACCAAACACACATCGAGAGGGATGGAAGAACAAACAACGGGTTGGATTGGTGGGCAACAATTCCACGCTTAGAAGGATGGTGGATGGTGTCAAGGTGGCGAGGAAATATTTGCCATGATTCAATAACGAGGCACCCCAGGGGAGGTGACGCGAGGAATTATTCCCTTAAGTGGCAAAAAGAATTACTTTTGAATCAGAGATCATTGAAACTCTTCATACCAGCCTAAGGCAATTCACAAAGATCGTTTGGTGGAGTGCAAGGAATGGTACACCCGGACTAGAATGGATGATGTGGAGTACCTTGTTGAAGACAACGTGATGGATGATTTTTCTTATCATCGGAGGTGGAGGGGACCCATGGTAAGTCCACTTTTGAGGATGATCCTAGACAAGAATTACTAAGAAGGCAGCCCATAGTGAAATGGCACAAGGACGGTGCAAGCCGGGAACGAAATGCAATCGTTGGAATGTTCCAACCATCATATCTGCCTCGAGATTCAGATCCGATTGGTGATAGGATACTTCAGACTCAGCATGTCTGAAAAGGAAAGGTTGCAACACAAATCGACGAGATGATGTTGCGAGATTCTCGGGAGATGGACTATGGTAGTGAGCTCCAAAACATGAGCGGGTTCTGCTACAAACATGTGAAAATGTTGTCCAAGACAAGCATTACCACCTAGTAGTCTTATAATAAAACACTACCGAGTTCAGGTTGGGAACCATCATCGAGGATGATGAAGTCTTGTGCATTACCATGGATTAGCACTTAACTCCTTTTCCTAGAAAAAGTCAATCGGTGGCTTAGTGTGTTATGGAATTCATATGGAATGAAGATGATCGGTCTATCGCACCATGGAATACTTCGCATGCGTGCATGACGGACTTGGGATGATTCCAAAGGAAACAAAACAAACCTTTCTCAAATTCATGGCGGCAACTTACACCTAAAGCACATGAATTCGAGGAAGTCACTTCTTCCATCCAAGCATAAGCTTCATGAACGGAACACGAAGGCATTGCTTACAAAGTTTTCAACACTAGGTTGATGTTCAACATGACTCATGGGGGAGACAACATGTTGCTGATGGGCTCAACAACAACTCATCGGAATTTCCATATCACTGGACTTCCGCCATCATGTGAACACGATGATAGTATTGGTCAGACCAAAAGATGTAATGGTGTATGCTCAAGGGATCAACCACGAGTAAGACAACATTACGAATATCGTTGGTTCTAACTTGATTTGACGATAGCCCACACTCAAATCAAAGGATTGATAAGACAATAGGTCCAAGAATCGATCACACGAGACCAATCGATGAAGATATCATCTTTCTTCAACACACACTACACAAGAATATCCCTTTGAAACGAGCTAAGTTAGGCAAGCTTTTATCTTCCAACTCTCCAAGTTGTTGTTTGGCTTAACCAACTAGCTCAGGGGTATCCAACACAGATTCTTGGAGAAAGGGTGGTTCACAAGAAAACAACTTGATCACGAGCTCAACATAACAGTCAGGAAATGAAGATATTTGGAAAGTCACGAACCACCGGTAAGTTACTAAGCTCGAGAACAATCTTGCTTTTGAGGGCAAGACGATATGATCGAATGAGTGAGGACTTGACAAGATCCTAACTCATAGATCGAAGAGTGCACCAGAACTAAGGACTAGGTAGCACGATTAATCTTAGGATGATGATTTAATAACCAACACGCTAAGAATGATAATATTGTCCATTTAATACCAAGCAACGAGGTTGCTAGGAGTATCGATTTCACACACCACAATTCACTAGTCGGCATTTCGGTTGCGACAACACGGAACCGAGGAATGAACAATGATGGTGTGAAGTATCACTACGTCAAGAATTCATGAGAGTTGGTGCAGTTCTCATGACAATTACGACATAAAGGGGTAACACTCCAAGGTAGAACAGAACAAAGCTGAATTGGCATTTTGATCTCGGGATACAACTACTTTGACCCAATCCTAGAAATGGATGAGGTACTGGAGTTTGTTTCTCCTAGTCATTCCGAAATAGAATGGCTTGACGGACCACAAGGATAATAGGCATCGATGACGAATGCACGACTACTCCTATCTATCAATTGATAGACGAAGGTCGGAATACAACTGAAGAGGGACAACTCAAAGGAACATATAACTTTTCGAGTTGTGGATGCATAGATTAGTATGTCGAACCAAGTTCAACAGGTTTCTTCCGAATAACCCATGCAGGAAAGTAGAACTGGCAGATTCACAATTATGAATGGAGAACTCCTCAAGAGCACTCTTATTGTGATGTTTTGGTTCAACAAGGAACTTCTGCCATAAGCGGTTCGTAGTATTTGGAAGAAGGAAATACCACGGACCTCGAGGACTATCGCAAAGTTACTAATATCCTAAAGGAACTAGCAAATACTAACAACATGAATTAGGGTGAATCTCGGGTTCAAAAACCCAGGAGTAGAATGCCTACTACTAAATGGCATCACGGGATGCTTTCAAGAATAATGGTCAGAATCATCACACTGGGGATACAAAAGCATTGCTAAATTGCTAGGTGACTTCCTAAACACCTAGGGTCATAATAATAGTTCCAACATATAGGCCGAGGCAACAAAGTACCTCAACTTACCGATTAGTGTGCTTATTCTGACCCAAAAGGACATCGGGAACGGAAGGAAAGGATTTGCAAATGCATCAGACTATTTAGAGACCCGGGATGACTCGCACAGCATAACTGCTATAAATGCTCAAAATGATTTGAGACATCCTGCGAAAAATGGTGGCATAACCACTCTACATCATCATAACAAGATTCCGAGATCAACAGTTAACATACATAAATAATAGGAACTGAACTGAGGCTTAAAACCAACAATCTTAAAGGTCTATGGATTAGTAACACGTCATCCTGATAGATAGATGAGAAGCCTAGTTCTTAAACCCCATAGAAGAGAAGAGGATGACTCGGATCAAGGCCATGAGGTATAAGGAGTAAAAAGAGCCTTACGTTCCTTCCACAATCAATTCCCTTACATAACTAAAGCATTTCTAGACACAACTTCGACCAGTTTGGCTTGGTAATCCCACAGCAGCCAGGCTCGATACCAACGCTGTCAGACCCTGATCCTAAGTCACACCGATCTAGCATGTAACACATCATATCACTTTGCGGCCTCACGCACGGTATTCCCACGAGTGTCGCCTTACCATGGCCCGGACCGTTTGCGCCTTTTGGCTCACGTATATGATAGTGTCGCTAGCATCCATATGACAAAGAACCCGGGCCGACATGGCTAGTCGTGAACCCAAAGCGGCGCTAACCCATGGGGACAGGCATACATGAATGACATCGAGCATGTCGGTCATCAACGTATGAATTCAGGCTGTAGCACTGGGCTAACAGGACTCCGGTATCCCGGTACAGTAGCAGGCTAAGGCAGGACTCGAATATCACCGTGACATTTCCCGAAGGGACGGACATAGGAACAAAGTGAAACACATGCCGGCCATCAAGTGTCCAAGCGGTAGTCTTTGGGCTAGCAGGACTCCGGTGAACCGGTCAGCGGACTACTATCGCTCGTAAGCACGAGACTACATTTCCCCATATGAGAGGCTGCCAAGGATAAACAACTAGTTTGTCGGATCCCACACATACCAAGCATTTCAAACATACACACAATATGCTCAATATGTGTAAATACAACATGGCATCACAACATAACTCTACGACTCAAATGCCTATTCATTAGGCTCCGAGGAGCGAGATATTACAAACATGGGTCTCATGACCCAACACTCGAAACATACAAGTCAAAACACAAGCGGAAGCTAAACATGTCTCGAAAGTACGAGACAACTATAAATGAAAAAGGCTGAGAAGCCCGACTATCTACCAGATCCTACCGAGGGCACAAGATCATAGCCGAGGTAACAAGCTAAACGTCAAGTCCAAGCGGAACTACTAAGCGAGACCGACGTCTCTCGCAAAACATAAAATAAGCAAACGTGAG
Organism: Aegilops bicornis; assembly: GCA_021605145.1. NCBI lineage: Eukaryota > Viridiplantae > Streptophyta > Magnoliopsida > Poales > Poaceae > Aegilops > Aegilops bicornis. The sequence continues at coordinate 317,704,888 of CM038675.1, forward strand.
TACAAACGTACTCAAAGCAAGACTTACATCGTAACTAACTACATATGCATCATTATCAACAAAGGGGTGGTGGAGTTTGACCGCAGCAAGCCAGCTTTGACTCGGTGGCTATCCCGAACTACGATCGCAAGTAACTCTTTTGAGGTGGCGCACACGAGTCCACATATTCACCATATCAATACACCACTATGGACCCGCCTCCGTCTCCCTACGAGAACGCCATCCATAGCACTCACGCTTATCTTGCGCATTTTAGAGTATCCACTTTCACTTGTCTATGAACCGATATAGGCAACCCGTAAGTCCTTTTCCGCGGACACGGCTATTCAATAGATCATATTAACCCTGCAGGGTGTACTTCTTCACACACGCTCACCACTTACCGCCGTTTACACGACATGTACTCGACAACCTTCAAGCGGATGCCCAACGTGGGTGTCGGCCACGGCCTACCTAAACACACGAGTCCCGAGTCCAGGTTTATCGCCTATTCGGGTTCCATCCGCAGGGAGTCCGGCCGAGGTTTCCACTAACGACCCGAGCGATGTGTGGGGTTCCCGAGACACCAAGCAGGCGAATCGGTACACCGGCCGCGTGCCTACCGCAACACAACCCACCCCTATGGTCAGCGTTATGCGGCGCCCCAAAGATGCTACAAACACCGAAACTACTTGCAACTCCGGACCGAGGACAAGAGTGGTTAAGAAGCCGAGAGGGTCCATTGGTTTGGGCCCAATGCATGGTAGTAACTGTTTCATGGATCACAAACACGTAACTCCCGCCTCGAGGACGGCTGCAATGAGACAACCCACCATGTACTCCTACATGGCCTCTCACCGCTACCTTTACCAAATCGTGTTCACACACACAGTATGACATGTTCACACACCTCCGATTCATCCCCGATGAATCAGACTGACTCAACTCTAAGCAAGAGCAGTGCATGACAAACAAGCATGAATGAGTAGGCACAACAGGCTCAAACAACTCCTAATCATGCTAGTGGGTTTCATCTAATTACCGTGGAATGACAGGTCATCACGAGAGGATAAAGGGGTTCAGCTACCGCAGCAAGTAACACATGAATCGTTGTTGTCCTAATGCAGTAAAATAGAGCAGGAGCGAGAGAGTGGGATTATATCGGAATGAACAAGGGGTTTTGCTTGCTTGGCACTTCAAGATAATATAGTTCTTCATCGGTGTCGCCAATTCATAAATCGCTTACGTCGTCTCGAGAGGGACAATTACGGCAAACAAGAGAGAGCACAATCAATGCAATGCACATTCACATGAATGACATGTCATGTTAAGGTACTGAATTCACCTAATGCAATATCTAGCCAAGTTAATTGAAGTGGAACTCAAACAAGAACAAATTATAACTCCAAATGTTATTTCATAAATTGCCCTAATCATGATTCATCCTATTCAGTGAGGTTAATTTGTTCAAACATGCATGATCATAGCATAAACAGATTCTTCATATTTTTCTGATCATTTTTCATATATAAATTATTTCATTCTGAGCTACGGTTGAATTTATATGATTTTTAGAAGTTTGGGGTATTTTACGAAATTTCCTGAATTATAATAAATCCGAGAAAAGGTATTATTTACGTCGACTGATGTCGGTGTGACATCAGCGGGTCAACAAGGACACGGTCGGGTCAAACTGACGATGGGTACCACGTGTCAGCATAATTCGTTTAGCAAAATATTAATTAGAACTAAACCTGATTAGTTAACAGGGCTGGGCCCCACCTGTCATTGACTCAACAGAGTCAACCAGGGCCCACCCGTGGTCAAAGTCAACGTCGGCTGCACCGGCGTTTAGTCGCCGGCGAGCCCGACGCGGCGGTGGAAGTGGATTTGGCCATTCCGGCGACCAAATGGGCCGTGGAAGGCATCTTGGTGGAGCTGGGGTCGAGCCGCAGCTCTTGGTGGAGTCAGTTGAAGTCGGGGCGGCCGGAAATGGTGCCGGCGACGACCTAGGCGGCTGCCAGAGTTCGGCCGAGGTCGAACATGGCGCTAGGGAGCACGGCGAGGCGCGTGGGGTGGCGTTTTGCGCTCCTGCGAGTGCGGTGAGGGCGGTGGTGTGCTCGAAGCGAAGCTTATATGGTTGTGGCCACGGCTACGCCATGGCCGGCGGCGAGGAGAAATCGGCTCCGGTGATTAGGGCGGCTAGAGGGTGCTAACGAGCACGGGGAACAGGGGAGAAGAGGGCGGAGCTCACAAGGGGTCGGGAGAGGATCTCGGTGGCTCGGGGAAGCTTCTGCGACGGCGAATTGACGACGGCGATCTCCGGGCACCAGAAATGGGGACGACGATGCTCCGGTCGATTGAGACCTCCTCTGGTCGTGTGCGCCGTGTGGGTAGCTCCACGGGGTCAGGGCGGAGCTCAGGGATGCATAGAGGGGGCGAGGGGGTGGCTGTGGCCGCGGGTACAGCGATCGGCGTTGGCGAGTTCGCTCGGTGGGAGAGAGAGGGAGCCAGAGGAGGGGACGAGGCCACGGGTGAGGGTGAGAGAGGTCAGGGGGGTGCGTGGCGCTCGGGGGAGGCGTCAGGCGTCGGGGGTGAAGCGAGGCAGGGTGGAGGTGGCTGCATTGGCGCAGCACGTCGGCCACACGCCTCTCGCCCCATCTTGGCGAGAGGTGGGAGACGGTGGCTGGTGGGCTGGGCCACCAGTGGGCCAACAGGTGGGCTGCCGATAGGTCCGTAAGTGGCTGGGCTTCTCTCTTTTATTTCCATTTTCTATTTTCTATAATTATGTTTGGCTTTAATAAAATGCTGGGCATTTCCAAATATCATGAAACTGGTCAATGTCAATGTTTGGAATATTTCCAACAACAAACATTTCAGTTTATGATTATTTGAACATTTAAACTATTTATTAGCATTAAATGCCCAAATGCAAATACTATATGATTTAATTCAAAAATCCAAATGTCATGGAAAAATGTGCAACATCTCTGTTCTTGTTTCCAGCATTTTCCAAAAATGGTGAACATTTTTTAAGGCCATTTGGGTTCATTGAAAAATATTTCTTAGTTGAACCTAGTTGAATTGCTTTGGTGCTAGGGCTTGGTCATACCCATTTCAAATTTCATGAAAATTAAACATGATGCATGGATGCAATGCCACTAGTTGCAAGCAAGCTCTAGGGCTGTGACACATCATCCCCATAGGCCGCGATCATGGCCGCATCATCCTCGGGAGCGAACTCCGTGACCAGGGCATCCATGTTGTCATCCACCCAGGTCGCTAGGTTGTCCTGGATGACCCCGGGCACGGGGGCTATGGCGGCGTCGAAGTCGAAGTGGGGATCGAGGTTCAGGAGGTAGTTGAAGAAGTGTGAGAACGCGCGCCCGAGAAGGCCCCGGCTTCTCTCTTCAACGAGCTCGCGAGCCCTCATGGCCCAATCCTGCAGGCGGGTCACAACCTCAACAACGAAGTGGAGGTGGCTAGCGTAATCTCCTCGCGCCGGTGAGGGGCGCTCTCCTTGCAGATGGTGCTCAAGGCTCGGCTGGCTCTCACCCTGAGGGCCTGGAGCATAAAAGCATGCTCGCGTTGCAGCATCTGTCGACAGCACACCTCATCCGCGTTCTTCATCGCGAGGGACGCGACGCCATCGATCAGCTGCTGGAGTGAGAGAAAGTCAGCTCGTGTGGAGGCCAAGTCAGCTTGGGCGGAGGCTGATACGTCTCCAACGTATCAATAATTTTTGATTGTTCCATGTTATATTATATTCTATTTTGGATGTTTAATGAGCTTTATTATACACTTTTATATTATTTTGGGACTAACCTATTAACCGGAGGCCCAGCCCAGAATTGTTGTTTTTTGCCTATTTCAGAGATTCGCAGAAAAAGAATATCAAACGGGGTCCAAACGAAATGAAACCTTCGGGAACGTGATTTTTGGAACTAACGTGATCCAGAGGACTTGGACCCTACGTCAAAAAAGCTACCAGGAAGGCACGAGGTAGGGGGCGCTCCTACCCCCCTGGGCGTGCCCTCCACCCTCATGGGGCCCATGTTGCTCCACCAACGTACTTCTTCCTCCTATATATACCTACGTACCCCCAAACTACCAGATACGGAGCCAAAAACCTAATCCCACCACTGCAACCTTCTGTACTCGTGAGATCCCATCTTGGGGCCTTTTTCGAAGCTCCGCCGGAGGGTGCATTGATCACAGAGGGCTTCTACATCAACACCATAGCCTCTCCGATGATGTGTGAGTAGTTTACTCAGACCTTCGAGTCCATAGTTATTAGCTAGATGGCTTCTTCTCCCTCTTTGGTTCTCAATACAAAGTTCTCCACGATTCTCGTGGAAATCTATTCGATGTAATATTCTTTTGTGGTGTGTTTGTTCAGACCGATGAATTGTGGGTTTATGATCAAGTTTATCTATGAACAATATTTGAATCTTCTCTGAATTCTTTTATGTATGATTGGTTATCTTTGCAAGTCTCTTGAATTATCAGTTTGGTTTGGCCTACTAGATTGATCTTTCTTGCAATGGGAGAAGTGCTTAGCTTTGGGTCCAATCTTGCGATGTCCTTTCCCAAAGGACAACGAGGGCAGCAAAACCGCGTATTGTATTGTTGCCATCGAGGATAACAAGATAGGGTTTATATCATATTGCATGAGTTTATCCCTCTACATCATGTCATCATACTTAAAGTGTTACTCTGTTATTTTTAACTTAATACTCTAGATGCATGCTGGATAGCGGTCGATGTGTGGATTAATAGTAGTAGATGCAGGCAGGAGTCGGTCTACTTATCACGGACGTGATGCCTATATACATGATCATACCTAGATATTCTCATAACTATGATCAGTTCTGTCAATTGCTCAACAGTAGTTTGTTCACCCACCGTAATACTTATGCTCTCGAGAGAAGCCACTAGTGAAACCTATGGCCCCCGGGTCTATTTTCCATCATATTAATCTTCCAACACTTAGCTATTTATTGCCTTTTATTTTATTTTGCATCTTTATCATAAAAATACCAAAAATATTATCTTCTCATATCTATCAGATCTCACTTTCGTAAGTGACCGTGAAGGGATTGACAACCCCTTTATTGCGTTGGTTGCGAGGATTTTATTTGTTTGTGAAGGTGTGAGGGACTCGTTCGTGGCCTCCTACTGGATTGATACCTTGGTTCTCAAAAACTGAGGGAAATACTTACGCTGCTTTACTACATCACCCTTTCCTCTTCAAGGGAAAACCAACGCAGTGCTCAAGAGGTAGTAAGAAGGATTTCTGGCACCGTTGCCGGGGAGTCTACGCAAAAATCAACATACCAAGTACCCATCACAAACCCTTATCTCCCGCATTAAATTATTTGCCATTTTCCTCCCGTTTTCCTCTCCCCCACTTCACCCTTGCCGTTTTATTCGCCCTCTCTTTTCCGTTCGCCTCTTTTTCCTTGCTTGCTTCTTGTTTGCTCGTGTGTTGGATTGCTTGCTTGTCACGATGGCTCAAGATAATACTAAATTATGTGAATTTACCAATACCATGAACAACGATTTTCTTAGCACTCTGATTGCTCCTGTTACCGATACTGAATCTTGTGAAATTATGCTGCTTTGTTGAATCTTGTCATGAGAGATCAATTCGCCGGCCTTCCTAGTGAAGATGCCGCTACCCATCTAAATAGCTTCGTTGATTTGTGTGATATGCAAAAGAAGAAAGATCTGGACAATAATATTGTTAAATTGAAGCTATTTCCTTTTTCGCTTAGAGATCGTGCTAAAGCTTGGTTTTCGTCTTTGCCTAAAAATAGTATTGATTCATGGAATAAGTGCAAAGATGCTTTTATCTCTAAGTATTTTCCTCCCGCTAAAATCATCTCTCTTAGAAATGATATTATGAATTTTAAGCAACTTGATCATGAACATGTTGCACAAGCTTGGGAGAGGATGAAATTAATGATATGTAATTGACCTACACATGGTTTGAATTTGTGGATGATTATACAAAAAAATTATGCCGGATTGAATTTTGCTTCTAGAAATCTTTTAGATTCGGCCGCGGGAGGTACTTTTATGGAAATCACTTTAAAAGAAGCTACTAAACTCCTAGATAATATTATGGTCAATTATTCTCAATGGCACACTGAAAGATCTACTAATAATAAAGTGCATGCGGTAGAAGAAATTAATGTTTTGAGTGGAAAGATGGATGAACTTATGAAATTATTTACTAATAAAAGTGTTTCTTCTGATCCTAATGATATGCCTTTGTCTACTTTGATTGAGAATAATAATGAATCTATGGATGTGAATTTTGTTGGTAGGAATAATTTTGGTAACAACGCGTATAGCGGAAACTTTAATCCTAGGTCGTACCCTAGTAATTCCTCTAATAATTATGGTAATTCCTACAACAATGCTTATGGAAATTTTAATAAGATGCCTTCTAAATTTGAGACTAGTGTTTTATAATTTATGAATTCGCAAAATAATTTCAATGCTTTGCTTGAAGAAAAATTGCTTAAAGTTGATGAATTGGCTAGGAACGTTGATAAAATTTCTCTTGATGTTGATTCTTTGAAACTTAGATCTATTCCACCTAACCATGATATCAATGAGTCCCTGAAAGCCATGAGAATTTCCATTGATGAGTGCAAAGAAAGAACCGCTAGGATGCGTGCTAAGAAAGATTGTTTTGTGAAAGCGTGTTCTTCTAGTTTCTATGAAAATAAAGATGAAGATCTAAAAATTATTGATGTGTCCCATATTAAATCTTTGTTTCGCAATATGAATCTTGATAATGATGGAACTGAATATGATCCACCTTTACCTAGAAGGCGTTCCAAAAATTCGGAGTTTTTAGATCTTGATGCAAAAATTGGTAAAAGTGGGATTGAAGAGATCAAAACTCTAGATATTAATGAACCCACTATCTTGGATTTCAAGGAATTTAATTACGATAATTGCTCTTTGATATATTATATTTCCTTGTTGCAATCCGTGCTAAATTCTCCACATGCTTATAGTCAAAATAAAGCCTTTACCAAACATATCGTTGATGCTTTGATGCAACCTTATGAAGAAAAACTTGAGTTGGAAGCTTCTATCCCTAGAAAACACTATGACGAGTGGGAACCTACTATTAAAATTAAAATTAAAGATCATGAATGTTATGCTTTGTGTGATTTGGGTGCTAGTGTTTTCACGACTCCAAAGACTTTGTGTGATTTGCTAGGTTTCCGTGATTTTGATGATTGTTCTTTAAACTTGCACCTTGCGGATTCCACTATTAAGAAACCTATGGGAAGAATTAATGATGATCTTATTATTGCAAATAGGAACTATGTGCCCATAGATTTTATTGTTCTTGATATAGATTGCAATCCTTCATGTCCTATTATTCTTGGTAGACCTTTCCTTAGAACGATTGGTGCAACTATTGATATGAAGGAAGGGAATATTAGATTCCAATTTCCGTTAACGAAAGGCATGGAACACTTCCCTAAAAGAAAATAAAATTACCTTATGAATCTATTATGAGAGCCACTTATAAATTGCCTACCAAAGATGGCAATACCTAGATCTATCCTTGCTATTATGCCTAGCTAGGGGCGTTAAACGATAGCGCTTGTTGGGAGGCAACCCAATTTTATTTTTAGTTTTTTTTCTTTTTGCTTCTGTTTAGGAATAAATATTTGATCTAGCCTCTGGTTAGATTTGTTTTTATGTTTTAATTAGTGTTTGTGCCAAGTTTAACCTATAGGATCTTCTTGGATGATAGTTATTTGATCTTGCTGAAAATTCCAGAAACATTCTGTTCATGGAAAAAATTGTTAAAAATCACCAGAACGTGATAAAATATTGATTCCAATTTATGATGATCAATAAACAAATTTTCTAGGTCTTCCTATTTTTTCTGAATTTTTTGTGTTCCAGAAGTTTGCGTTAGTTACAGATTACTACAGACTGTTCTGTTTTTGACAGATTCTGTTTTTCGTGTGTTGTTTGCTTATTTTGAAGAATCTATGGCTAGTAAAATAGTTTATAAACCATAGAGAAGTTGGAATACAGTAGGTTTAACACCAATACAAATAAATAATGAGTTCATTACAGTACCTTGAAGTGGTGTTTTGTTTTCTTTTCACGATTTTGGAACTCACGAGATTTTCTGCTAAGTTTTGTGTTGTGAAGTTTTCAAGTTTTGGGTGAAAGATTTGATGGATTATGGAATGAGGAGTGGCAAGAGCCTAAGCTTGGGTGTGACCATGGCACCCCAAGATAATCTAAGGACACAAAAAATCCAAAGCTTGGGGATGCCCCGTAAGGCATCCCCTCTTTCGTCTACTTCCATCGGTAACTTTACTTGGAGCTATATTTTTATTCACCACATGATATGTGTTTTGCTTGGAGCGTCTTGTATTATTTGAGTCTTAGTTTTTTAGTTTACCACAATCATACTTGCTGTACACACCTTTTGAGAGAGTCACACATAAATTGGAACTTATTAGAATACAATATGTGCTTCACTTATATTTTTTTGAGCTATATAGTTTTGCTCTAGTGCTTCACTTATATCCTTTAGAGCACAGCGGTGGATTTGTTTTATAGAAACTATTAATCTCTCATGCTTCACTTATATTATTTTGAGAGTCTTAAAATAAGCATGGCAATTTGCTTTAATTATAATATCATGAGAAATTTGATGCTTGATAATTGTTTTGAGATATAAAGGTGGTAATATCATAGTTGTGCTACTTGAGTAATTGTGGAATTGAAAAATACTTGTGTCGGAGTTTTTGATTCCCGTAGCATGCATGTATGGTGAACCATTATGTAACAAAGTCAGAGCATGAGGTATTTATTGATTGTCATCCTTTGTGTGGCGGACGGGATCGCGTGATGGTTAACTCCTACGAACCCTTCCCCTAGGAGCATGCGTAGTAGTACTTTGCTTCGAGGGCTAATAAATTTTTGCAATAAGTATATGAGTTCTTTATGACTAATGTGAGTCCATGGATTGTACGCACACTTACCTTTTCGCAATTTTCTAGCCTCTTGATGCCGTGCATTGCCCTTTCTCACCTTGAGAGTTGGTGCAAACTTCACCGGTGCATCCAAACCCCATGATATGATACGCTCTATCACACATAAAACTCCTTATATCTTCCTCAAAACAGCCACCATACCTACCTATTATGGCATTTCCATAGCCATTCCGAGATATATTGCCATGCAACTTTCCATCATTTCGTTTATCATGACACGCTCCATCATTGTCATATTGCTTTGCATGATCATGTAGTTGACATTGTATTTGTGGCAAAGCCACCCTTCATAATTCTTTCATACATGTCGCTCTTGATTCATTGCATATCCTGGTACACCGTCGGAGGCATCCACATAGAGTCATATTTTGTTCTAAGTATTGAGTTGTATTTCACGAGTAGTAAATAAATAAAAGTGTGATGATCATCATTATTAGAGCATTGTCCCAAGTGAGGAAAGGATGATGGAGACTATGATTCCCCCACAAGTCGGGATGAGACTCCGGACTAAAGGGAAAAAAAAGAGGCCAAAAAAAAGAGAAAAGGCCCAAATAAAAAAATGAGAGAAAAAGAGAGAAGGGACAATGTTACTATCCTTTTACCACACTTGTGTAGCACCGTGATCTTAATAATAGAGAGTCTCTCATTTTGTCGCTTTCATATACTAGTGGGAAATTCCATTATAGAACTTGGCTTGTATATTCCAATGATGGGCTTCCTCAAATGCCCGAGGTCTTCGTGAGCAAGCAAGTTGGATGCACACCCACTTAGTTTCTTTTTGAGCTTTCATACACTTATAGCTCTAAGTGCATCAGTTGCATGGCAATCCCTACTCCTTGCATTGACATCAATTGATGGGCATATCCATAGCCCGTTGATTAGCCTCGTTGATGTGAGACTTTCTCCTTTTTTGTCTTCCCACATAACCCCTATCATTATACCTTATTCCACCATAGTGCTATATCCATGGCTTGCGCTCATGTATTGCGTAAGAGTTGAAAAGGGTCAAGCGTTAAAAGTATGAACCAATTGCTTGGCTAAAACCGGGGTTGTACGTGATATGAATATTTTGTGTGGGGAAGATGGAGCATAGCCAGACTATATGATTTTGTAGGGATAACTTTCTTTGGCTATGTTATTTTGATAAGACATAATTGCTTGGTTAGCATGCTTGAAGTATTATTGTTTCTATGTCAACATTAAAATTTTATCTTGAATCATATTAAATCTGAACATTTGTGCCACAATAAGAAGAATTACATTGAAATTATGCTAAGTAGCATTCCACATCAAAAATTCTGTTTTTACCATTTACCTACTCGAGGACGAGCAGGAATTAAGCTTGGGGATGCTTGATATGTCTCCAATGTATCTATAATTTTTTATTGTTCCATGCTATATTATATTCTGTTTTGGATGTTTAATGGGCTTTATTATACACTTTTATATTATTTTGGGACTAACTTATTAACCGGAGGCCCAGTCCAGAATTGCTGTTTTTTTCCTATTTCAGAGTTTCACAGAAAAAGAATACCAAACGGAGTCCAAACGGAATGAAACCTTCGGGAACGTGACTTTTGGAACGAATGTGATCCAGAGGACTTGGACCCTACGTCAAGAAAGCTACTAGGAAGGCACGAGGTAGGGGTGCACGCCTACCCCCCTAGGCGCACCCTCCACCCTCGTGGGGCCCATGTTGCTCCACCAACGTACTTCTTCCTCCTATATATACCTACGTACCCCCAAACTACCAGATACGGAGCCAAAAACCTAATTCCACCGCCGCAACCTTCTGTACTCGTGAGATCCCATCTTGGGGCCTTTTCTGGAGCTCCGCCAGAGGGGGCATTGATCATGGAGGGATTCTACATCAACACCATAGCCTCTCCGATGATGTGTGAGTAGTTTACCTCAGACCTTCGGGTCCATAGTTATTAGCTAGATGGCTTCTTCTCTCTCTTTGGTTCTCAATACAAAGTTCTCCACGATTCTCGTGGAGATCTATTTGATGTAATCTTCTTTTGTGGTGTGTTTGTTCAGACCGATGAATTGTGGGTTTATGATCAAATTTATCTATGAACAATATTTGAATCTTCTCTGAATTCTTTTATGTATGATTGGTTATCTTTGCAAGTCTCTTCGAATTATCAGTTTGGTTTGGCCTACTAGATTGATCTTTCTTGCAATGGGAGAAGTGCTTAGCTTTGGGTTCAATCTTGCGGTGTCCTTTCCAAGGATGTGAGCAGCAAAGGCACGTATTGTATTGTTGCCATCGAGGATAACAAGATGGGGTTTATATCAAATTGCATGAGTTTATCCCTCTACGTCATGTCATCATACTTAAAGCGTTACTCTGTTCTTTTGAACTTAATACTCTAGATCCATGCTGGATAGCGATCGATGTGTGGAGTAATAGTAGTAGATGCAGGCAGGAGTCGGTCTACTTATCATGGACGTGATGCCTATATACATGATCATACCTAGATATTCTCATAACTATGCTCAATTCTGTCAATTGCTCAACAGTAATTTTTTCACCCACCGTAATACGTATGCTCTCGAGAGAAGCCACTAGTGAAACCTATGCCCCCCGGGTCTATTTTCCATCATATTAATCTTCCAACACTTAGCTATTTTTATTGCCTTTTATTTTATTTTGCATCTTTATCATAAAAATACAAAAAACATTATCTTATCATATCTATCAGATCTCACTTTCGTAATTGACCGTGAACCGATTGACAACCCCTTTATTGCGTTGGTTGTGTGGATTTTATTTGTTTGTGTAGGTGCGAGGGACTCGTGCTTGGCCTCCTACTGGATTGATACCTTGGTTCTCAAAAACTGAGGGAAATACTTACGCTGCTTTACTGCATCACCCTTTCCTCTTCAAGGGAAAACCAACACAGTGCTCAAGAGGTAGCAGAGGCCTGAGCTGCCTTGGCGGCCCTCTCGTGTTGCTCTGCCTCGTTCAGCTTTGGCCTAATGTTGGCTGTCCTGCCCTTAACCTTGGAACTCCAGCTTCAGGCGGTGCTCGTCGGCAAGATCCGCGCGAGCCTTCGCCACCCTCTGATCGACCTCCTCCTAGATTTTGGCTTCCCGCGTGGTGACGTCATCCTCAGCCATCACCACTTGGCGCTCACTCACCTCCAGCCGCTCAAGCTCCAGGCTGCGCTCCAGGGCCTCCACCGCCAGCGTCTCCTCACGCTTCTGGATCTCTTTCTCCTCGGAAGGGGCCCCGCTTAGTGATGCAGCCAGGGCGGCCCTGCGCGCTTTGATCTCCTGCTCAAGGGTGGCATTCGAAGCTCGGAGCTCCCGCTCCTGCCCCTCGGCTGCCTCACGACGGCGGTCGGTGGCCCTGGCCTCCTCCAGGGCACGGGCACAAGCTTAGTGAGAAGTCGCAAGGGACACAGCGGCACTTGCATTATCATGCTCGTGCTGAAGATGCCCGAGGTTGATGGGGACCTTCAACTGGTGCCACTCGTGCGCCACGCGAAGGTCCTCTGTCTAAAGGCAGGTGTCGACATCAGCAAGCTGCTCCCCAAGCCGACTCAGCGCACCCATCGCCTCCCGGAGAAGCTCGTGGCGGACAGCGCCGCGCCCGCGCGCAAGCTCTAGCATGCGACCAAACCCGCCCTCCGTGCCAGGGGCTTCCGGAGGGTCTTGGAGTGGCTCACCTGTCCCTGGTAGGGGGCTAGAGGCTGGCGCCTTCCCTGCCGCTCTCCGAGTCTCGGCAGAGGTGCTGGGCGGCGCGGTCTGGCTGCTCAAAGTCTAGGTTGGCTCTGGGGCCACCCAGCCGCCGCCGGCAACAAACAGAGGCGCCCTTGGCATGCCTCCTACACCCCAAGCCGGGTCGCAAAGGAAGGCCGCCAGGAACACAGGCTCGAGGCCCCCATCGGCGCGTCTGCCTCTTGGACCTGCCCCGTGCCTTGCACGGGGGTCCGGTGCGGGGAGCCCAAAATCAAGAACGAGCCAAGGACTTGTGGAGGCCGCTCCTCAGGAGATCTAGCCACCACAGCCGAAGGGATCCTGAAGAGCAATTGTCAGGAAAGGACGCGACACGCAAGAAATCATGAATATAAGGTACTTACTCATCTGTGGCTATTTACTTCCTCGGCTTCAGCGGCCGGTAGGCGTCACCACTTCAGCTCGGAGATCCTTTCCTCTTGCGGAGTGCCTCGAGGTTCAGGCGAAGCTGACCAACGTCCGGAGTGCGACCGTCAGCATTTGGGGCATTCAGGGGGGCCCCGTGGGGTGGCGACCTCAGGAGCACCAGACTACATCGGCTCTCCAGCCGCCACCTCAGGACTGCTCACCCGAGCTTCAGGGCGGCCGCCTCCGGAGCGTCGGGCTGCATCACCTCTCCAGTAGCCGCCTCAGCGGCACCCGGCAGCGTTCGTGCCCCTGCATCCACATCCAGGGCGCTTGCCGCAGGGTCGGTGAGTGTAAGGATCGAGAAGAGGTGTCTAGAGGGGGGTGATTAGACCCTCAACAAAGAAAAGTAGCAGTTTTAGCACAAGTTTAAACATTCACAATACATTTCAAGCAAGCATGGCAAGAGTATATGAGCAGCGGAAAGTAAAGCATGCAAGTTGCAAGAAAGTAAAGAGATGGGATTGGAGTGTGCAAACGCAATTGGAGACACGGAGATTTTTGGCGTGGTTCCGATAGGTGGTGCTATTGTACATTCACGTTGATGGAGACTTCAACCCACGAAGGGTAATGGTAGCGTGAGTCCACGGAGGGCTGCACCCACGAAGGGTCCACGAAGAAGCAACCTTGTCTATCCCACCATGGCCATCGCCCACGAAGGGCGTGCCTCACTAGGGTAGATCTTAACGAAGTAGGCGATGTCCTTGCCCGTACAAACTCCTTGGTTCAACTCCACAATCTTGAAGGAGGCTCCCAAGTGGCACCTAACCAATCTAGGAGACACCACTCTCCAAAAGGTAATAGGTGGTGTGTTGATGATGAACTCCTTGCTCTTGTGCTTCAAATGATAGTCTCCCCAATAATCAACTCTCTCTCACAGATTTGGATTTGGTGGAAAGATGATTTGAGTGGAAAGCAACTTGGGGAAGGCTAGAGATCAAGATTCTTGTGGTTGGATTGGAATATCTTGGTCTCAACACATGAGTAGGTGGTTCTGTCTCAGAAAATGAATGGTAGAAGTGTAGGCATGTTCTGATGGCTTTCTCCACGAATGAAGAGTGGGTGGAGGGGTATATATAGCCTCCACACAAAATCTAGTCGTTACACGCAATTTACTAAACTCGGTGGGACCAAATCGAGAAACTCGATCAGACCGATTTAGTTCAAAATGTGAATGTTATACTTTTCGTTGGGACCGATATGATCAACTCGGTGGGTCCGATGTGCTAGGGTTAGGGTAAAACCTCAAATCGATTTGACCAATTACACAAACTCGGTGAGACCAATTTTTGTAATTAGCAAAACAGAGAGTTGGTCAAGCAAACTCGGTGGGACCGATTGCATATCTCGGTGAGACCGAAATAATTGCAACAGGCAACAGAGAGTTTGCAAGCCCATCTCGATGAGACCGAGATCCCATCGGTGAGACTAAACTGATTAGGGTTTCTGGCAGTGGCTATGTCAAGTGAACTCAGTGGCGCCGGATAGATAAAATCAGTGGGGCCGAGTTTGACTTTAGGTTTGGGACATATGTGGAAATGAGAAAGTGGTTGAGGGCTTTGGAGAATATCACTAAGCACTTTGAGCAAGCAAGCCATTAAGCAACACCTCATACCCTTTTAACAGTATTGGCTTTCCTATGGACTCAATGTGGTCTTGGATCACTAAAATGATAATGTAGAGTCTTGAGCTTTTGAGCTTTTGCCAATCTTCTGTCCTTAGCATCTTGAAGGGGTTCCACATCCTCTAGTCCATGCCACTCCACTGTTGAACTCATCTGAAATATACTAGGTGAAAATATTAGTCCAACAAGAGATATGTTGACATGTATTACCAAAATCACCCAGGGAGCACTTGTGCTTTCAATCTCCCCCTTTTTGGTAATTGATGACAACATACATCAAAGCTTTAGATAAGGATATAAAGAATAACAGGTAAAGCTTTGGAAGGACATGTAACATGCATAGGCTCCCCCTACATGTATGCAATCATGTAAGTATGGAATGAAAGAACATGTAAATGCATAAGCATGACAGAGCAAGCAATGAGTTACATGTATCTTCGCTATATGCATCAGAGCAAATGGTGTGAGTATAGGAGGTGTACCTTCATGTTCATGAGTCCTTCTTGCAAACAATATGTACATCTGCAAGAGATCATCATGGACATGAGTCTGATGCATATACTTACCTTGTGGTCTTGAGCTGGCTTTGGAAGAGACGAACCTGAGTAAACAGGGTTAGATAACACAGAAACATCTACTAAACAGAGCAAGAATAGCAAACCACAAGAGAGCCAAGATTGGGATGACATGTAGAGAGTGAGTACTAGGTACTCTATTGGATATAGACATGTCCCTGATAACCCACAAGTATAGCGGATCGCAACAGCTTTCGAGGGTAGAGTATTCAACCCAAATTTATTGATTCGACATAAGGGGAGCCAAAGAATATTCTTGAGTATTAGCAGTTGAGTTGTCAATTCAAACACACCTGGATAACTTAGTATCTGCAGCAAAGTGTTTAGTAGCAAAAGTGGTATGATAATAAAGGTAACGGTAGCAAAATTAAAGATAAATGTTTTTGGGTTTTTGTAACAGTAGCAACGGAAAAGTAAATAAGCGAAGAACAATATGTGAAAAGCTCGTAGGCAATGGATCAGTGATGGATAATTATGCCGGATGCGATTCCTCATGCAATAGTTATAACATAGGTTGATATAGAACTAGCTCCAATTCATCAATGTAATGTAGGCATGTATTCCGTAAATAGTCATACGTGCTTATGGAAAAGAACTTGTATGACATCTTTTGTCCTACCCTCCGTGGCAGCGGGTCCTAGCAGAAACTAAGGGATATTAAGGCCTCCTTTTAATAGAGAACCGGAACAAAGCATTAGCACATAGTGAATACATGAACTCCTCAAACTACGGTCATCACCGAGAAGTATCCCGATTATTGTCACTTGGGGTTGTCGGATCATAACACATAATAGGTGACTATAGACTTGCAAGATAGGATCCAGAACACACATATATTCATGAAAACATAATAGGTTCAGATCTGAAATGATGGCACTCGGGCCCTAGTGACAAGCATTAAGCATAGCAAAGTCATACAACATCAATCTCAGAACATAGTGGATACTAGGGACCAAACCCTAACAAAACTAACTTGATTACATGGTAAATATCATCCAACCCATCACCGTCTAGCAAGCCTACGATGGAATTACTCACGCACGGCGGTGAGCATCATGCAATTGGTGATGGAGGATGGTTGATGATGACGACGGCGATGAATCCCCCTCTCCGAAGCCCCGAACGGACTCCAGATCAGCCCTCCCGAGAGAGATTAGGCCTTGGCGGCGGCTCCGTGTCGCGAAACGCGATGAAACTTTCTATCTGATTTTTCTCCCCGAGACGGAATATATGGAGTTGGAGTTGAGGTCGGAGGAGGTCCAGGGGCCCCACGAGATAGGGAGGCGCTTAGGGGGCGCCTACTGTCTCGTGGACAGCCCCGGCCCCTGGTGTATTTCTTTTCACCAATAATTCTTATAAATTCCAAAAGTGCCTCCGTGGATTTCCGGGACATTCCGAGAACTTTTCTTTCTACACATAAAACAACATCATGGTAGTTCTGCTGAAAACATCGTCGATCCGGGTTAGTTTCATTCAAATCATGCAAGTTAGAGTCCAAAACAAGGGCAAAAGTGTTTGGAAATGTAGATACGTTGGAGACGTATCAACTCCCCCAAGCTTAAACCTTTGCTTGTACTCAAGCAATTCAGTTGATAAATTGAAAGTGATAAAGAAAAACTTTTACAAACTATGTTTGCTCTTGTTGTTGTAATCATGAAAAGCCAGCATTCAAGTTTCAACAAATATTATGAACTAACCATACTCACAATAACACACATGTCTCACAATTACTCATATCAATAACATAATCAGCTAGCGAGCCATAATAATAAAACTCGAATGTCAACACTTTCTCAAAATAATCATAACATGATATAACAAAATGGTATCTCGCTAGCCCTTTCTGAGACCGCAAAACATAAATGTAGAGCACCTTTAAAGATCAAGGACTGACTAAACATTGTAATTCATGGTAAAAGAGATCCAGTCAAGTCATACCCAATATAAACCAATAATAATGAATGCAAATGACAGTGTGCTCTCCAGCGGGTGCTTTTAATAAGAAGGGTGATGACTCAACATAAAAGTAAATAGATAGGCCTTTCGTAGAGGGAAGCAGGAATTTGTAGAGGTGCCAGAGCTCGATTTTAAAATAGAGATAGAATAACATTTTGAGCGGCATACTGAAAGTGCAACTATCCCTAGGTGGTTTTGGTAATTCATAACAACATATAGCTCATTGAGCTAATACTATTCCAAGACAAATATTTCAGGAAAGCTCAATGAATGGCATGGCATGGATGATGAAAGTGTATCCTTCAAAATATCAAGGACAAAAGGATTGGCTCAAGCTCAAAAGCTCAAGACTCTGCATTTTACATTTTAGTGATCCAAGATCACATTGAGTCTATAGGAAAAGCCAATACTATCAAGGAGGGATGAGGTGTTGCTTAATGAGTTTCTTGCTCCATGATGCTTAGTGATATGCTCCAAAAACCCTCAACTACTTTCTCACATCCACATATGACCTAAACCCAAAGTCAAACTCGGCCCCACCGATTCTTTCTATCCCGGCCACCGAAGTTCGGGATGTTATAGCCACTGCCACAAACCCTAGGCAAATCGGTCTCACCGATAGGGATCTCGGTCTCACCGAGATGGGATTGTAATCTCTCTGCTTCCCTTCGTAACATTTCGGTCTAACCAAAATGAGCGAATTGGTCCCACCGAGTTTACCTGACCAACTCTCTGGTTAGCTAATTACCAAAATCGGTCTCACCGAGTTTGTGTAGTCGGTCTCACCGAGATTACGTTATGCCCTAACCCTAACCATATCGGTCCTACCGAGTTGCATGTCGGTCCCACCGAAATCACTAACGGTCACTAGGTTTACTGAATCGGTCAGACTGAGTTTATTGATTCGGTCCCACCGAGATTGGTAAATTGTGTGTAACGGTTGGATTTTGTGTGGAGGCTATATATACCCCTCCACCTCCTCTTCATTCGTGGATAGAGCCATCAGAACAAACCTACACTTCCAACTTACCAGTTCTGAGAGAGAACCACCTACTCATGTGTTGAGGCCAAGATACTCCATTCCTACCATATGAATCTTGATCTCTAGCCTTCCCCAAGTTGCTTTCCACTCAAATCTTCTTTCCTCCAAATCCAAATCCTGTGAGAGAGAGTTGAGTATTAGGGAGACTATCATTTGAAGCACAAGAGCAAGGAGTTCATCATCAACACACCATTTGTTACTTCTTGGAGAGTGGTGTATCCTAGATTGGCTAGGTGTCACTTGAGAGCCTCCAACAAGATTGTGGATTTGAACCAAGGAGTTTGTAAAGGCAAGTAGATCGCCTACTTCGTGAAGATCTACCGCTAGTGAGGCAAGTCCTTCATGGGCGACGGCCATGGTGGGATAGACAAGGTTGCTTCCTCGTGGACCCTTCGTGGGTGGAGCCCTCCGTGGACTCACAAGAATCGTTACTCCTTCGTGGGTTGAAGTCTCCATCAACGTGGATGTACGATAGCACCACCTATCGGAACCATGACAAAAACATATGTGTCTCCAATTGCGTTTGAAATCTCCAAACCCTTCCCTTTACTTTCTAGCAAGTTGCATGCTTTACTTTCCGCTGCTCATATACTCTTTGCATGCTTGCTTGAATTGTGTGAGGATTGCTTGACTTGTGCTAAAATAGCTAAAATCTACCAAAGACTAAAATTGGGAAAAGGTTAAGTTTTTAATTGGTCAAGTAGTCTAATCACCCCCCTCTAAACATACTTCAAGGTCCTACAAGTGGTATCAGAGCTTTGGTCTCCATTTGCTTTGATTCCATAGCTTTTGGTGGTCATAGCCTTGGTTTCACAACCTAGGAGAGTATGGCGTCTAGCGAGGGAAACTATCACCGTAGAGGTCCTTACTTTGATGGCACTAATTTTGCTAGTTGGAAGCATAAGATGAAAATGCATATTCTCGGACATAACCCCGCCGGTTGGGCTATTGTGTGTATTGGCTTGCAAGGTGAATTCTTTGATGGGAGAAAACCGAACCGTGAACCTAGTGTGGATGAGTTGAAGATGCTGCAATACAACGCTCAAGCTTGTGATATCCTCTTCAACGGATTGTGCCCCGAAGAATTCAACAAAATCAGCCGTCTTGAGAATGCAAAGGAAATTTGGGATACTTTGATTGATATGAATGAAGTTACCGAATCAATCAAGGAATCCAAGTTGGATGTGCTCCAAAGTCAGCTTGACAAGTTCAAAATGAAGGATGGTGAAGGTGTCATTTGAAATGTACTCTAGGCTTGCTCTTATCACAAATGAGATTTCGGGCTTAGGAAGTGAAGAGATGACCGATGATTCATCATCAAGAAGATCCTAAGAGCATTGGATGGAAAATATGATACCGCAGTGCACATTGATCCAAATGATGCCCAATTACAAAGATCTCAAGCCAACGGAAGTCATTGGAAGAATTGTTGCTCATGAGATGTCACTCAAGGATAAGGAGGAACTTCACAACAAGTCAAGTGGTGCTTACAAAGCCTCATGTGAAGCCCCCACATCATCAAGCGAGAAACAAACCTTCAATGAAGAATTGAGCTTAATGGTGAAGAACTTCAACAAATTCTACAACAGTAGAAGTAAAGAGAGAAGCTCCAAGTCAAGGTCCTACAATGACAAAAGATCTTCTAGTAGAGAGCTTAATTGCTACAATTGTGGGAGACCCAAACACTATTCCAATGAGTGTACGGCACCCTACAAAAGGAGAGAAGATTCTCCAAAAAGAAGTAGAAGAGAAGAATCACCACCAAGAGAGAGAAGGAGTAGAGATGATCGTTATGAATGAAGACCCTCACGGAGAAGCAAGGATTCGGAAAGGAAGGACAAGTCATCAAGGAGCTACACAAAACGAAGACATCAAGCTCATGTTGGTGAATGGGTATCCGACTCCGACTCCGACAATCACTCCGAGAGAAGCTATCACTCCGACTCCGAATGTACTCAGTATGAAGGTGTTGCCGGTCTAGCACTTGTGTCAACCAACTCCTACGACATATTTGATTCACCAAATGAAGGAATTGAAAGATGCTTCATGGCCAAAGGTCCTAAGGTAACACACCCCGAGTATGTTGATTTCAATAGTGACGAAGATGACTTGTTAGGTGATGATGATTTACTTGTTGACAACTCTAGTGATGGATACTATCATGAAACGTCAATCAATCATGCTAATCAAGATAAAACGAATGACAATGATAAGGAGAAGATTGAGCTTCTAACTAAAGAACTAAACACTCCTAAGTTAGCTCATGAAACTATCTTCGAAGATGATCGAGAACTTTTAAGGGCTCATGAGAAGTTACACTTTGAAAAGCTCAATCTTGAGCAAGAGCATGAGTTCTTAAAGGAAATCAATGATGATCTCCGTAAGAAAAGTTCTTCTTACATTGCCAAGCGTTTACTCTTATCTACTTACATGCCTCAAGTCAAGTCCATTAACAAGAATAAGAAAGATTCTTCCTCTAGTAGTAACAATAATCATGTTAAATCTAATATTGTTGCTTCTAGTAGTTCTCTTGATTCCACTAATGATTCTCTTAGCCAAGTTACACTTGAGCAAGAAAATAGCTTATTAAAGGGAATTATAGAGAGAGGTGTATACAAGAGCCTTGCCGGGAGTAAGCAATTTGAGGAAATAGTAAGCAAGCAAGGAAGGCACCTGGAAGAATCAAGGTGTTGGTTTTGAACGAAAGTTCAATGCCAATGGAGTTGAGTGGGAAGAAGATCAATATCCCAAGACGAAGTTTGTTCCTCAACAAGAGAAGTATGATCCTACTTCCTTCAAGGGAACACAAGCTCAAGATGATCTTCCACCACAAGACCACAAGAACAAAGGCAAGGACAAGCTTCAAGAGGAGATAGATGCATTTGAAGAAGCTCCTAAGGCCTTGGTCAAGTGGGTTCCCAAGACTACGTCATGTTCTACTTCACCAAGCACAACTAAAACTCCAAGGATTCCCATCAAGATGATGTGGATCCCGAAGAAGAAGAACTAGAGAGTTCTTGAGGGTGACTCCGCCAACATTATTCACTCATATCTTTATGGCAAGGACAAGTGCAATCAACTTCCATATCCTGCACTAGTTCAAGGAGTCACAGACCCTCTTGTTAGTAAGGCAAGGGACAAGGTAACCTAATGCTTTCGTGGACATCATCTTGTGTGAACATCACTCTATGTCTATGGATATACTTGTTTGTTCCTTGTGGGACTAACCCGTGTAGGTATTGAAAGTGCAACTCACTCCAAAAGGATTGCTCCAAATGATCTACATCAACATTGAGCATCCACATCTTCAACACCTACATGAAGTCATCATCGACAAAACCCAAGGTTAGTTCATCCCTCTAAGGGGGATCTCACATCTAGGGGAGCTTAACTCTAAGAATTGAGTCAAAGCAACTCTAATGGTGTGAACATATCAATGCTTTATGTAAAAGTGGTAACCCCACTTGAGCTTAAACGATGAGTATGACCTATGATCAAATGTTCTCATTTGACTCCTAAGTCAATATACTCATATATATAGATGACCTAGTCATCGCCAATTGTTTGATAGATGCTAGAATTGGTTGTGCATGCTTTGCCACATATTTTCATTTGCCATTTTATTGTGTGAGCATGTTGGTTGCATATTTTACTCATTCGAGGACATCCACTTGTTGTTTTGACTGATTGGTTCTTTTTTACCAAGTGGATGGACAAGAATGCCTAAGAACCTTCTCTAGCTATCTATGCTCTTCTCGTCTCAAACTCTATTCATGCTACATCACAAAATTTGATCAAGTCAGATTCGAACCACTCTGTGTGAGGAGCACTCGGAGTCCCCGATTCGTCATGGACTTAAACTTCCAAAACTTCTTTGTGTGTTTTGGTCTGACCGATTCTTCCATTTCGGTCATACCAAGATCACTAAGTCGATCTAGGTGTTTAATCTCGGTGCAACCGATTTGAACTTTTTGGTCTCACCGAGTTGCTGTAACTGTCAACAGTTATGCATCTCGGTGCCACCGAGTCATTCCACTCGGTCACACCGACAGGGTCGGGCTATATATTCACATGGGAAAAAATTTGGAGAACTTTCTCCAAACCTCTTCGCCCGCGCATAGCTCGCTCTGCCTTTCCGGGTCTCCGGATCATCGACTTCATCGCCATGGCCGCCTCAGTCATTGGTCTCCGTCGCCAATCAGCGAATTCATCTCCGCCGTTGCCGCCATAGCGAGTTCATCGCCAAACTAGGGTATGGACTCGATCACAGTGCTATCCCCGTCCAATCTCTAGCACATTGTGCTCATTATGATTCTTGCCACGATCGAAACACCTCTATCCAGTCAAAACAATCCTTAGAATAGATGCGATTTGAAAATTTAGGGTTAGGTTTCCGCCGAAACCATCTCGGACCCACCGAGTTGAAAAACTCGGTCCCAATGATTCGGCTAACGCCATTGCACAAGTGACTCTCAGTCTAACCGAGAATTGCTAATCGGTGTGACCGATTTTAGAACTCAGTGAAACCCTAGCAGTCTCAGTGCCACTGAACTGTGACTCGGTCTGACCGAGATCACCAGTTTAGGTTCCAAAAGCTGCTTCGGTATCACCTAGTTTACAAATCGGTTGATCCGAAATGCTTTCTGTGGAAAACTAAAACTAAGTTTTTGAATCATTCTTTTGCAAAAATCTCTGCATTTGTGATGCTCATCCACTCTATCTCATCTATAACTATTCACAGGGTCAGTAGTCAGAGTTTGCAGCATGTCAGACCAAAGGATAGTCAGAACTGGGAAGAAGAGCAGATTCACATGAGTGAGGGCACTAGTCCCTCTAGCAGCTCAGATGAGGGAAGCAGAAGCACTCCTAGCAATTTGCCCAAAGCTGCCACCAAGACAAGGAAGAAGAGAACCTCAGAATCGGAGGATGAGGATTATGTGGCAGTAGAGGATGAGGCCATTTCAAAGAAAAAGGTGCTCAAAAAGGAGTATAGCTCAGCTGCAGTTAAGCTGTGGTTGAATATCAAAAGGCCCGCAGGAAGACAACCCATGTCCAAAGCCAGAGCCTCCACACAAGCATCTTTGGAATCCCAACCCAAAGAGGCTGCTGCAGAAGGGAAGAAAAGGAAGGAAAGGGTCAAGAAGACCATGGCCAGAGTTGTTGGAAAACCTTCAATGATGGAAGAGGAGGAAGAAGAAGAGGTTGCTGCACCAGCACCCAAGGCACAAAAGCTGATGGGTGATGCTATAAGGTCAGGGGCTGCATCATCAAAGCCCAAAGAAGCACCCAAAGCTGCCTCCAAGCCCAAGACTGCACCTAAGAGGAATACCAGGAACATATCTGCTGCTGAGAAGAACAAGGCCCCAAAGGTTCAAGTTGTCACGACGAAGATGATGAAGGACAAGTCCTGAGGAAGCTCAAACCAAAGATTCCAGACCACAGTGATGCTCATCCTGTGGCTGAGAACATGAAGATCAGGAGAGACTCAGGGTTGAGGCTATGGAGAGAGTCAGATCCATATGCCACCAGAAGAAGAACTGTTGTTGATTACAGGTTCCACACTAAGGAACAGCAGGATTTCTATGAGACAATCTTGTTGGACAAGAAGCCTATAGTGTGTGATATGAGGTGGGTCGACTGGACCTACATAAAGGAGAATGAAGAACACTATCCTGGAGTGTATGACAACTTCAGTACATGTGGAGTTGCAGACTTTGTTGGGCAGAAGCTCACTAACTGGAATGATGAGCTCGTTATGCAATTCTACTCCACAGCACACTTCTATCCAGATGGCAGGATAGTTTGGATGTCTGAAGGCACGAGATACCAATCAACTATTGAGGAATGGGAAAATCTGATCAATGCCCCAAAGGAGAGTGAAGATGACTTGGACGTTTATGCCAAGAAAAAGATGGACTGCAATTCTATGTCACATATTGTCGGCGTTCTGGGAACGGGGGTCCCCAGACTTGCCTGCCTGCGGCCTGCGGCGTGGCTCAAAGGAGGCCCAGGACAGCCCATATTCATCAAAAAAAGATCAAGACCCACGCGAGGGGCCAAGCCTCATGAGGCGGGGCGACAAGGAGCTTCCTCGAGGCACAGCCTAGTCAGCTGGCTCATGAGGAGGCGCAGAAGTTCAAGCGAGGTACCTCATGAGGTGCCCATGACGCATAAGCCATGACGACCAAGGGCGCCCATGTTAGGCGCCACACTGCCCGTCCTCCTTTCCTCTTTGGTGCAAAGGGAGCAAGAGCTGGCGAGAGCATCAAGCAAAGGCATCCGTTTGGGTGCAACAAGACCAAGACCAGCCCCAACGGCTGGAAGGGAGTCATCGTGGAGCCCAAGCAGGCGTCATCACCAGAGCCTTTGACAAAGTAGGACCAACTTTAGTCAGGATAAGTGTACCCGCTGTTCCCCTTCAAAATGGCCAATTGTTGGCGCCCTTCCCGCTCAATATTTGGAAAGAGACCCAGGGCCTTCGCCTATATAAGTAGAGCTAGCCACCATAGTAGAGGGGATCCGGCATTTGGAATCCAGAGAGAGAGATAGAGGCCCGATCCTCAAGCTAGAGCGACGGGACACCACCTAGCAGTTCATCACACCCACCAAGAACAGACCCTCATGAGGCTGTTCTTCCCTATCTTATTCTTCATCAGCCCAAGAGGCAATCCACCACACCACAAACTAGAGTAGGGTATTACACCACAATGGTGGCCCGAACTAGTATAAATCTCGTGTCTCTTGTGTTGTTCTTTCGAGTAGTTTAGGTCCCTGCGATTCGGCGAGGTACGAGACGGTGGAGGGTTGGATCTCCGCGCGCACCCCAGAGTTCGAACCTTAAGGGTCTGCGGAACCCGAATCCGACATTTGGCGCGCCCGGTAGGGTGCGCCGAATCTGCCTTCGTCGCCTCGTTCTTCCCTGACCACAGCAACCATGTCGGCGCCTGTCGCCAGCGCCCGGGCGCCGAGTCACTCACTTCCCATGTCGCCCAGACTCGCGTCGGCGGGCGCCCTCGACGTTCCCCGTCACCTGCCGTCAACACCGCCATCGGCCCGGCAGGGGACGGGCAGCTAGCATCGCCCCTGCGCTCCTCGGCGACCTCATGGGAGGGGCCGCGCGGCCCCCTGGTCACTCGCCCCCTCGCACCGGCTCCCCCACTCGTCGCGGCCCTCCTCGGCGGCTCACAGGCGCCGCCTTCCAGCCGCCATGTCAAGACATTCGTCCGCCGGGTCGGCGCCGCCTCCACGCGGCATGGGGCTCCCTCAGGCCGGGCAGAGTCGTCGGCCGGGCTGACCTTCGACTCTCAAGACCACCCCACCAACTTGGCCGGCTCGGCTGCGCTCCCCTGCTCTGTACACCCACCATCTGCCAGGTCGCCGTCACCAGGACCCTCATCGACTGCGGCACCGGCCTCAACGTACTCTCAGTCGAGGCCTTCAACCTCCTCTGCATACCCAGGGAGCGGCTGCTGCCCAGCCGGCCTTTTTGGGCGTGGGAGGAGGGTCATCCAGCTCCTTGGGGCAAATCCGGCTTCCGGTGACCTTGGCACCTCGACAACTTCCGCAGACGGAACTGGTCGATTTCGACATCGCCCCATCGGCCTCCCCTACAATGCCATCCTTGGCTATCCAAAGCATTGGCCAAATTCATGGCCGCAACCCACCCGGGGTACAACCTCATGAAGATGTCTGGGAGCAGCGGCGCCCTCACCGTGCCCGGGGATACCGAGGGTGCGCTGCGAGCGCTCAGGCTCACCCTCAAGACGGCGGCCGCAGCACAGCCCGCCGATGCGGAAGCCCCAAGCCCAAGGGTTGCGCCAACCAAGAAGAAGCGATTGTTCATTCAAGACAAGGCGGAGACCAAGCAGATACACTGTCGATGAGGACGGGTCCACAAACGCCACCTTCACCATAGGCGCCAACCTCGAGCCCGAGCAGGAGGAAGCCCTTGTCAAGTTCTGCGTGCAAACAAGAAGGTGTTCGCACAGGAGCCCGATCACCGGCAGGGATTCCACGGGCGTGTCGAGCACCACCTCAACGTGTGCCCCAACGCGTCGTCCCCAAGCGAAAGCGAGAAGGCAGTCCACCGAAAAGCAGGCCTTCATCGTCCAAGAGACCCGCAAGCTAGAAGCCGCGGGGTTATTCGCGAGGTACGATACCCAGATTACGCCAACCCGTGGTGGTGCCAAAGAAGGGAGGAAAGGAGCGCATGTGTGTCGACTTCACCAACCTCAACAAAGCATGCCCGCAGGATCCGTTTCCGCTCCCTCGCATCGACCAGATCGTCGATTCCACCGCCGAGTGCAACCTGTTGTGCTTCTTGAACGCCTTTTTCGGGTATCACCAAATCAAGATGGCGGTGGAATACGTCGAAAAGACGACTTTCCTAACCCCGTGTGGGGTGTACTGCTATACGTGCATTCTGTTCGGGCTGCGCAACGCGGGGGCAACCTTCCAAATGACTCATGCACATCACCTTGGGCCCACAGCTCGGGAAGAATGTGGAGGCATACGTTGACGACATCGTGGTGAAGTCTCGCGAGGCCAAGACCTTGATACAAGACCTGGAAGAAACCTTCGCGAGCCTCAATGCAGTGAGCCTGCGACTCAACCCGGAGAAGTGTGTGTTTGGAGTTCCCTCGGGCAAGCTCCTGGGTTACCTCGTGTTCCACCGAGGCATCGAGGCCAACCGTAAAAGGTCAAGGCAAGGAAGACATGAGCCCACCAAGACCCTCGTGGAAATGCAGAAGCTCACGGGCGTGTAACGGGCGCTGGGCCGTTTCATCTCCCGATTGGGGAGCGGGCGCCTTTCTTCCACCGATGAAGAAAAGGGCCCTTCGAGTGGATCAAGAGGCCGACAAAGCGTTCAAGACCTCAAGAGGTACTGACCAGCCCTCCAAAGTGATGGTGGCCCTCGCACCGGGGAGCCCTTGGTACTCTACCTAGCCGCCACTCCCTACTCCGCTAGTGCTGCTCTGGTGGCAGTTAGGGAGGAGCGTCAGGCCAAGGCCACAACGGCTACCCGAGCTAAGGCAAGACCGAATCAGAAGGAACTGGCAGAAGCCAGCACCGCAATGGAAGAAGATCAGCTGTCGCAGCAGAGTGCACCAAGGGCGGGGGAGGCCTCCCATCCAGGCACCCAACTTCCGGAGGCGCCGCGCCGCCCTGGAGGCACCACAGCTTCGAGAAGACGCCACTAGCACCGACGCCCCTAACCTCGCCGAGCACCGGTGTACTTCTTCAAGACACCGTGTTACGGGATGCGAGGGCACGGTACCCCATGCCGTAGAAGCTCCTCCTCGCATTGTTGGTGGCCAGCGCAAGCTGCGGCACTACTTCCGTGGTCATCCAATCAAGGTTGTCTCGGCATACCCCACGGAGAGGGTGCTCAGAGCCCCAACTCGGCGGAAGGGTCGCCGAGTGGAACATTGAGCTGCAAGCATTCCAGCTCGAGTTCAAGACGCACCGTAATCATCAAGGGGGCAGCATCGCAGATTTCGTGGCGAATGGATGAAGCACCCGGCCTCGAGCCCGGCGAGGATCGGTCCCTCTCCCTGTGAGGGAAGCGCCCGAAGGTTGGGTCATGTACTTGACAGAGCATTCTCAGGACAGGGGCTGGGGCTGGGGCAAGGCTCATATCCCCCGCCAGACAAGCTCTACTATGCCGTGCAACTCTGCTTCCAGTATGGCGAGAAGGTCTCCAACAATATAGCGGAATACGAGGGGCTGATAGCGGGTCTGAAGGCCGCCGCTGCCCTGGGGGTGAAGCGCCTTACCATCAAGGGCAATTCGCAGCTCCTCGTCAATTTCTCCAACTAGGTGTATGAGCCAAGAGATGAACACATGGAGGCCTACCTTGCGGAGGTCCGCACGATGGAAAAACAGTTCTGGGGGTTGGAGCTGCAGCACGTGCCCCGCGACACCAATCAAGAGGCCGACGACATCGCCAAACGAGCCTCCAGGAGGTTACCCTGTGAGCCGGGCGTCTTTGAGGAACGGCTCTTCAAGCCCTCAGCCCCTGCCCGTTATCAAGCACAAGACAGCCTCGGGAGGAGCTCCCTCGGCCACCAGCCTCGGGAGCCCCAAACTGTGGCCCGGCCTCGAGAGCACGCCTGCTTCTAACAATGGAACCTCTAGAGGAGTGCTGGATCACGGAGCTCAAGAGTTACTTAACGCGTGGAACTTTGCCGGAGAAGGAGGAGGAGGCAGAGCGTGTGGCGCGGCAAGCCACGGCATACAACATCATGGATGGAGAACTCTACCGGAAACGACCGAACGACGTATCCCAGTACCGCATCACCGAGGAACAGGGAAGGAATTGCTGGCAGATATACATGGCGGAGATTGTGGGCACCATTCATCGTCACGGACCCTTGTCGGCAAGGCGTTCGCAGCGGTTTCTATTGGCCCACCGCGCTCAATGACGCTTATCGAACTCGTGGAAGGCTTGCGAGGCTTGCCAATTCCATGCCAAGCAGATCCACCACCCAGGAGGTCTGCAAACCATCCCCCTCACTTGGCCATTCGCGGTCTGGGGGCTGGACATTCTGGGCCCTTTCCCTCGGGCGCCAGTGGGCTATCGCTACCTCTATGTCGCCGTGGACAAATTCACCAAGTGGGCCGAAGTCGTGGCCGTCCGCGCCATCCCCGCTTGTTCTGCGGTCAAGTTCATCAAGGGCATCGTGAGCCGATTCGGAGTGCCGAACCGCATCATCACCGACAACGGTTCGCAGTTCACCAAAGAACCTTTTTAAAACGCATCTGCGCTAACCTTGAACGCAGATATGCTACGCCGGTGGCGCACCGCAAAGCAATGGACAGCCGAAAGCGGGCCAATGCGGAGGTCCCGAGAGGCCTCAAGACCGGGGACGTTCAAGAAGAAAGCTGGAAGCTCGCGGCAGGCTGGTACGACGAGCTTCCGTCCGTATTGTGGTCCATCCGCCCAACCGCAACCAAGCCAACTGGAGAGACCCCCTTCTTCCTGGTCTACGGAGCCAAAGCGGTCCTCCCTCACGAGGTCAAGCGTTGATCCGCGCGGGTCCTGGCGTTCGATGAAACGCTGCAGGACGCCATGCGGGGGACGACCCTTGTGCTAGGGGAGGAGCGCCGTCGAGAAGCTGCACTGCGAGCGGCAAGGTACCAGCAGGCACTCCGGTGATACCACTGCCGCAGCATCCGCCCCAGGACTCTCGAGGTAGGGGAGCTCGTGCTCCGATGGGTCCTCTCCAGGGAGGGACTGCATAAGCTCTCTCCCATGTGGGAGGGCTCATTCAAGGTTGTTCATGTTTCCAGGCCTGGCTCCGTGCGCTTGGATACTCAAGAGGGAGTACCTATACAGAACGCGTGGAACATCCAGCACCTCCGGAGGTTTTACCCCTAAAAGGCCCAGAGCCTGTGAAGAAGGCGAATGCCTGTGAAGTTCATCTTTTGGAAAAGGCCCAGAGCACATGAAGAAGGCAAATGCCTGTGAAGTTCATCTTTTGGAAAAGGCCCAGAGCACGTGAAGAAGGCAAATGCCTGTGAAGTTCATCTTTTGGAAAAGGCCCAGAGCTCGTGAAGAAGGCAAATGCCTGTGAAGTTCATCTTTTGGAAAAGGCCCAGAGCACATGAAGAAGGCAAATGCCTGTGAGGTTCATCTTTTGGAAAAGGCCCAGAGCTCATGAAGAAGGCGAACGCCTGTGAAGCCGACAGCGTTCGAAAGGCCCGAGCACTGTGAAGAGGGCAAACGCCCGTGAAGCTTGCTTCCCGTAAGAAAGGCCCGAGCTCGTGAAGAAGGCGAACGCCTATGAAGCTTGCCGCCCGTGACACTCTCACGTAATAATGAGTTGGGGCTGTACACGCCTGAGTCTCGAGTGCCGGCCTCGAGCCACAGGGCTCCCTCCCACGCCCAGTGGCAGAACTTAGCTCCGCGCTGGTGAGAAGACGTCGAAGACTAGACTAGGTGCCGGACGCGGCTTTTCCATTTGCTTTCTTCAGTTGACCAGTTATTCCCATTTGGAGTTTTTATTGAAACTATTGCCTCTTTTTGATCCGTGGTTCTTCGATCTCTCTCACTCTCCTGCCTCGATTTCTCTTGCGTGGGGACTCGTGAGGCGGGAGCCTCGGGACCCCCCGCGAGCGTTTCTGCCCCTATCGCTCAAGTTTTCGCGGCCCTGGCCCACAGCTGGAGCAACCCTCCTAACCATGCCTCATGGGCAGCGCAACGCAAACACGGGGCCTTGGTCGGTCGCCCCTGCGGCCACGGCTGGGATTCACTTACGAATGGGCGCACAGCAGAAGAGAACAGTATCAGGATAACAAAAGCAGTACAATAATTAACGGCGTTGATCTAAACGCGCCCCCACGGGGCCATACATTGTTCCCTTTTTACGCAGGAGAAAAGAAAGGAAAAGGACAGGAGCAGGTGAAGCACGCCCCGTGCCAGCTCTCTCGGAAGGCCCGAGCCGCCTCCGGAGCTCAGTCGTACTCCATCTCGCGCTTCACCGAGGCGTGGCGGCGAGCGGACCCGCTGCCACCCCCCAAGCAGGCGCGGCGTGAGGCTGGCCGTCGACCGGAAGAATCACCACCAAGAAGAGCTGGTGAAGTGTGAGGAGTCGCGGCATCGCCACCGCCCTGCCACGGGCTGAGTCCTCGGCCGATCGTCGCCCTCGTGGCAGCACCCCATGCGGCGGCCATCTTCCCGAACACCCTCACGTAGAGGGTGGCGCCGCCATCATACTTGAAGTGCAGGAGCACCGCGGCGGAGACCACGCTGCCAGCGAACGTCTGCCACCATGCCGGGCAGAACAGGTTCCTGCAGCAGACCTCCAGAGAAGCCCACGGCCCGGCTGCAGCAGCCATCCGCCGGAGCCAGAGGCCACTCAGGCGCCATCCGGGAGCTCACCCAGAGGAAGCACGGAGCTGAAGCCGGGCGCCGGACGGCTCCTCCGCTCTCACCATGAACTCCGGCAGCGCTTCAGTGACATGAAGGCGCGGCCTCGGGGACGCGGCCGGGCACGCCCTCCGACCATGGCTACCGCTCGTCACCACGCTGAGAGCCTCCCCACGACCCCGGGGACCGCCGTGGAGGCCACAGGTGCTTGCGAGGCGACCTCGACCACGCTTAGGCGGAGGAGAAGAAGATTCGACTGGCGGCCCTTCCCTTCTCTGCGCCGAGAACTTCCTTGGTGGAGCCATGGAGAAGAAGGAGAGACAAGAAAGGATAGATCGGAAGGGCGCCATGCTGTTCAGACTTATTGCTGGCGAAGGCCAACCGTCGGCCCCCACGATCACCGGTAATCATGACCAACTCCGCATGCGAGGACTTGTCGAATCCGGGAGGTTACCGAGGCATCGTGGGGAGCGGCGACACGTCTAATCAACCGCCTGCCGCCCAAGGCCGCAGGCTGTTAGGGGCCCGTGATGCTTCAGCACTTGCCCTTTCGCCTCTCTGCTTTCGGCCAAGTTCGGGCGCCCGTGGGCCCGAGGGCTCTTGTCGGCGTTCTGGGAACGGGGGTCCCCAGACTTGCCTACCTACGGCCTGCGGCGTGGCTCAAAGGAGGCCCAGGACAGCCCATCTTCATCAACACAAGCTCAAGACCCTCGCGAGGGGCCAAGCCTCGCATGGCAGACGACAAGGAGCTTCCTCAGGCACGGCCTCGTCAGGTTGGCTCATGAGGAGGCGGAGAGTTCAAGGCAGGGTACCTCGCGAGGTGCCCATGACGCAAGCCATGACGACCAAGGGCGCCAGTCGAGGCGCCCAGCCCGTCTGGCGTCCTCCTTTCCTCTTTGGTGCAAAGGGAGCAAGCGCAGCGAGAGCATCAAGCAAAGGCATCCGCTTCGTGCAACAAGACTAAGACCAGCCCCAACGGCTAGAAGGGAGTCATCGTGGAGCCCAAGCAAAGCGTCATCACCGAGCCTTTGACAAGCGAGGACCAACTTTAGTCAGGATAAGTGTACCCGTTGTTCCCCTTCAAAATGGCCAATTGTTGGCGCCCTTCCCGCTCAATATTTGGGAAGAGGCCCAGGGCCTTCGCCTATATAAGTAGAGCTAGCCACCATATTAGAGGGGATCCGGCATTTGGAATCCAGAGAGAGAGATAGAGGCCCGATCCTCAAGCTAGAGCGACGGGACACCACCTAGCAGTTCATCACACCCACCAAGAGCAGACCCTCGTGAGGCTGTTCTTCCTCAGTCTTATTCTTCATCGCCCAAGAGGCAATCCACCACACCACAAACTAGAGTAGGGTATTACACCACAACGGTGGTCTTAACTAGTATAAATCTCGTGTCTCTTGTGCTGTTCTTTCGAGTAGTTTAGGTCCCTGCGATTCGGCGAGGTACGAGACGGTGGAGGGTTGGATCTCCGCGCGCACCCCAGAGTTCGAACCTTAAGGGTCTGCCGGAACCCGAAATCCGACACATATGTACAAGGAGATCCCAGACAAAGCACTTGAGACTTTCAAGTTTGGGTCTGTCCATTTTCTTCTGTCAGGGCTGCCAACGATCAACTGGATCCTAAGGCACACTCTTTTGCCCAAGTCAGGTGACCACAACATGATCGGAGGGCATGCAATTAATTTGCTACACATATTTGATGTGCCACAGAAATTCAAGGTCATGAGCCTCATGGTTGAGACTATCAAGAGGACAAAGAAGCAGACCAAAAGAGAAGTTGTCGATATGCCCCACAAATTCAGGAGTTGATTAACTCAAAGATGGGCACAGGCAAATATCTGTTGGATAAGGAACACTTTGTTCTCTATCCAGACTTTGAGGACAATCAAATTGTGATGAATGAGAATGAACCATCTTCAGTGCAAGCTCAAGAGAAGAAGGAGAAGGCAAAGAAGGAGAAGGCTGCAAAGATGCCAACTCAAGAGGAGGCATCTGAGTACTTTTTGAAGAGCAAGGTGACCAGCTTGGTTACTTGATAGCATCAACTCGAGGATCGAGAAGGGTTGGCCACCCTAACTCAAAACCAGGAGAGCACAGGAAAGAATCATGGAACAAAAATTCTATGATTTAGATGTCAAAGTAATGAGATCCAGCCGGGTTGTGGAGCAGCTACAGGATGACATGCAGGAGAGGAAGGGCAGGACAACCATCGATGCATTTGCCGAGTGCCTCGATCTCGGAGATCACCGCAGAGCCAAGAATGCATACACCAGAGTCACTTCATCTGCACTACCAGCTACAGCTCCAGTGCAACCAGCTCCAAAGACCAACTCCTTCACTCCATCCACATCAACTCAAGTCTTCGTCCAAGGAGCCATCTCTACGCCACCAACTGAAGACCAAGCCCGAGAGACGAAATAGTACTATGCATTTTCTATGAACTTTTTGGTAACTTGTTGCCAAAGGGGGAGAAAAATGTATAGATCATAGGCTTCGAGAGAGAGAGAGAGAGAGAGAGAGTTTGCTTTTGTTATCTCTTGTCTTCTTGGTTGAACTTTATTTGCTTTTGCTTGCTTGAGATACTATGCTATTGCCTTGAGACATTGATGATCATGTGTTTGATCATAAGCTACACTTATGCTTGTTGGATGATATTATCTTATTTATCCTTATTTGATCATTCACTTTTCTTGGTGATGTGTGCATGTATTCAATCTTTATTATTTTGAGCGCTCCACCAAGATGTATGTGACATGGGAGAGTAACCCATGAGCCTAATTCCTTGTGCATTTGCAGTCCAAAGCAAATCTTAAATCTATGCACAAATTTAGGGGGAGCTCTTGCTTATCACATACTTCTCAAAGCGACAATGTTTTTCAATCTTGTTATCATTTGTCGAAGCTTTGATCTATATGTTGTCATCAATTACCAAAAAGGGGGAGCTTGAAAGTGCAACTATCCCTAGGTGGTTTTGGTAATTCATAACAACATATAGCTCATTGAGCTAATACTATTCCAAGACAAATATTTCAGGAAAGCTCAATGAATGGCATGGCATGGATGATGAAAGTGTATCCTTCAAAATATCAAGGACAAAAGGATTGGCTCAAGCTCAAAAGCTCAAGACTCAGATTTTACATTTTAGTGATCCAAGATCACATTGAGTCTATAGGAAAAGCCAATACTATCAAGGAGGGATGAGGTGTTGCTTAATGAGTTTCTTGCTCCATGATGCTTAGTGATATGCTCCAAAACCCTCAACTACTTTCTCACATCCACATATGACCTAAACCCAAAGTCAAACTCGCCCCACCAATTCTTTCTATCCGCCACCGAGTTCAGATGTCATAGCCACTGCCACAAACCCTAGGCAAATCGGTCTCACCGATAGGGATCTCGGTCTCACTGAGATGGGATTGTAATCTCTCTGTTTCCCTTCGTAACGTTTCGGTCTAACCGAAGTGAGCGACCGGTCCCAGCGTGATTGCAATGTAAACTCTCTGTTTCCTTTTCGTAACATTTTGGTCTCACCGAAATGAGCGAATCGGTCCCACCGAGTTTACCTGACCAACTCTCTGGTTAGCAAATTACCAAAATCGGTCTCACCGAGTTTGTGTAATCGGTCTCACCGAGATTACGTTATGCCCTAACCCTAACCATATCGGTCCTACCGAGTTGCATGTCGGTCTCACCAAAATCACTAACGGTCACTAGGTTTACTGAATCGCTCAGACCGAGTTTATTGATTCGGTCCCATCGAGATTGGTAAATTGTGTGTAACGGTTGGATTTTGTGTGGAGGCTATATATACCCCTCCACCTCCTCTTCATTCGTGGAGAGAGCCATTAGAACAAACCTACACTTCCAACTTACCGGTTAGAGAGAGAACCACCTACTCATGTGTTGAGGCCAAGATACTCCATTCCTACCATATGAATCTTGATCTCTAGCCTTCCCAAGTTGCTTTCCACTCAAATCTTCTTTCAACCAAATCCAAATCCTGTGAGAGAGAGTTGAGTGTTGGGGAGACTATCATTTGAAGCACAAGAGCAAGGAGTTCATCATCAACACACCATTTGTTACTTCTTGGAGAGTGGTGTCTCCTAGATTGGCTAGGTGTCACTTGGGAGCCTCCAACAAGATTGTGGAGTTGAACCAAGGAGTTTGTAAGGGCAAGGAGATCGCCTACTTCGTGAAGATCTACCGCTAGTGAGGCAAGTCCTTCGTGGGCGACGGCCATGGTGGGATAGACAAGGTTGCTTCTTCGTGGACCCTTCGTGGGTGGAGCCCTCGGTGGACCCGTGCAACCATTCCCCTTCGTGGGTTGAAGTCTCCATCAATGTGGATGTACGATAGCACCACCTATCGGAACCACGACAAAAACATCCGTGTCTCCAATTGCGTTTGAATTCTCCAAACCCTCCCCTTTACTTTCTAGCAAGTTGCATGCTTTACTTTCTGCTGCTCATATACTCTTTGCATGCTTGCTTGAATTGTGTGATGATTGCTTGACTTGTGCTAAAATAGTTAAAATCTACCAAAGACTAAAATTGGGAAAATGTTAAGTTTTAAATTGGTCAAGTAGTCTAATCACCCCCCCCCCCCTCTAGACATACTTCAAGGTCCTACACATACTTTCACTGTCAACGGAACAACTATGAGATGGCTGTATCTTCCATACTACATGCATTATAGGCGGTTCCCAAACAGTATGGGTAAAGGTTTATACTCCCCCAACCACCAACAAGCATCAATCCATGGCTTGCTCGAAACAACGAAAGTGCCTCCAACATACAACATCCCTAGGGGAGTTTTGTTTAATTATTTTGATTTGCTTTGATATTTTTGGATCATGGGACTAGGCATCCCGGTTACCGGCCCTTTCTCGTGAATGAGGAGCGGAGTCCACTTCTCTTGAAAATAACCCACCTAGCATGGAAGATATAGGCAGCCCTAGTTGAAACATGAGTTGCTCGAGCATACAAAACAGAATTTCATTTGAAGGTTTGGAGTTTGGCACATACAAATTTACTTGGAACGGCAGGTAGATACCGCATATAGGAAGGTATAGTGGACTCATGTGGAACAACTTTGGGATTTAAGGAGTTTGGATGCACAAGCAGTATTCCCGCTTAGTACAGGTGAAGGCTAGCAAATGACTGGGAAGCGACCAACTGAGAGAGCGACAACAGTTATAAACATGCATTAAAATTAATTCACACCGAGAACAAGCATGAGTAGGATATAATCTACCATGAACATAAATATCATGAAGGCTATGTTGATTTGATTCAACTACATGCGTGAACATGTGCCAAGTCGAGTCACTCAATTTATTCAAAGGAGGATACCATCCCATCATACCACATCATAATCATTCTAATAGCATGTTGGCGCGCAAGGAAAACCATTATAACTCATAGCTAATCAAGCATGGCACGAGCAACTATAATCTCTAAATGTCATTGCAAATATGTTTACTTCATAATAGCTGACTCAGGAACGATGAACTCGTCATATTTACAAAAACAAAAGAGGTCGAGTTCATACCAGCTTTTCTCATCCCATTAAGTTCATCATATATCGTCATTATTGCCTTTCACTCGCACGACCGAACGATGTGTATAATAATAAGAGTGCACGTGCATTAGACTAAGCTAGAATCTGCAAGCATTCAACTCAAGAGAGAAGACAAGTAATATGGGCTCTAAGTTAAATAAACAATCATGCATATAAGAGCCACTAAGCATTTTCAATATGGTCTTCTCGACCCCCAAAAGAAAGAAAAGAAAATAAAACTATTTACACGGGAAAGCTCCCAACAAGCAAGAATAAGAATTAGAAATCTTTTTGGGTTTACATTTTAATTTCTACTACAAGCATGGAAATTAAATTAACTAATTTTTTTGGTTTTTCTTAAGGTTTATCAAACACACAAGAAGAAAACTAGAAAAATAAAATTAAACTAGCATGGATAATACAATGAAAGAGTATGAGCACCGACGACTAGTGTGTGAACATGAATGTAAAGTCGGTGAGAAATCGTACTCCCCAAGCTTAGGCTTTTGGCCTAAGTTGGTCTAGTACCAAGGACCGCCTGGCTGATATCCATAAGTGAAACTGGGGTTGTACAGAGATGCAGAGGCAACAACCTCCTGAGCAGCAGCGTGTTGGCGAGCTGCCTCCATTACCCTCTCATATTTAGTTGCTTCTTCCCTAGTGACAACATATCTTACTTTTGCGTGATAATCAAAAAGGTAGGGAGCAGGAAGAGTAACAGGGACGACGTTGCGTCTATCATAGATTAGTCGATAATGGAGGAATTGTTCATTCCTCTCAAGAAAATGATGACTGAACATAGCTTCTTTATCCAAATAAACAGGAGGTAAAATCATATCCCCCTCTCGTGGAGCTATATTAAGAAAGTTAGCCATGCGGGTTGCATAAATTTCTCCAAATAAATCTCCCTTTCTACTATTATTCTGCAACCTACGTGCAACTATTGCCCCCAAGTTATAACCTTTATAACCTGATACAACACTCTTGAGGACACAAAGATCAGGAGCACACATGTGACATACTTCGTCCTTACCGTTAATGCATCTACCAATAAAGAGAGCAAAGTAATGTATAGCAGGAAAGTGAATGCTCCCTATGGTAGCTTGTGCTACGTCCCTAGATTCTCCCACAGTAATACTAGCAAGAAAATCTCTAAATTCATATTTGGGAGGATCATTAATATTACCCCACTGCGGGAGTTTGCAAGCAGTTGTGAAGTCCTCTAAATCCATGGTATAAGATGTATCATAGATATCAAAGATGACACTAGGAGAATTACGCCATACGCTTATATTTAAACCTCCGCACAAAAGAATCACCAATTGATAGTACTGCATGGACACTTATCTTGTAAGAAGTCCTCCACTCGGCATTACGCACATATGCGTCAAATTCCTCCTTGAAGCCTGCTTCGACCATAAAATCATCGGATGGCCACTCACAAGCTCAGACATTTGCGTCCCTCGGCAATTCAACATCTTGCTCACATATAGCAATCCTTGGCCTTTCTTTGCCGAGGAACCTCCTTGGTACATTCTTCTAAGCATATTTCTTTTTCTGAAAATTTCTGAAATTTTAGTAACTTCAAAATAAAAGTGAATAAAACTAAACAAGATTGATAGCAACTACTCCTACAAGTGCCTAGAGCCTATATCATGCATTAGAATTGCTTGGGACCTCAAAAATTTAACATGCAAGCTCAAGAACATGGTCACCTATGCAGCAAAAATTTGCAATGAATAAAGCACTAGAACAAAAACTAATTGGACCAACGGAGGAGTCACATACCAAGCAACAATCTCCCAAAGCAGTTTTGTGGAAGGAGCTTTGAGCTAAGAGATCGAAAATCGCAGCAAAACGAGCTAGAACTCGTGCTTGAGCTGGATGGGGATTTTTTTTGGGTAGAAGATGAAGTGTGTGGATGCTGGCATAAGTGAAGGGGAGCCACCAGGGGCCCACGAGACAGGGGGCGCGCCCTACAGGGGGGCGTGCCCTCCTATCTCGTGGCCTGGTGCTTGGCCCTCCTGCAGTGTTTTCTGTGCCTAAAATCCTCAAATATTCCAGCAAAAATCATACTAGATTTGCAGGGCATTTGGAGCACTTTTATTTTCGGACTATTTTTTAATGCACAGATAATTCAGAAAACTGACGGATAATACTATTTTTGCTTTATTTATTCTAAATAACAGAAAGTAAAAAGAGGGTACAGAAGGTTGTACCTTCTAGTTTCATCCATCTCGTGATCATCAAAATGAACCCACTAACAAGGTTGATCAAGTCTTTTTAACAAACTCATTCCGAATAACACGGAACCGGAGAAATTTCGAATAACACTAAGTTACCTCAATGGGGATATGAAAATCCCCAACAATAAGAATATCATACTTTTCTTGACAGTAGGGAGAGGAAATTCAAAGCCTCCAAAAATGATAGTTGGAACTTTTTCAATATAATTGATGTTATGAACTTGAGATTGTTTCCTCGGAAAATGTACCGTATGGTCATTACCATTAACATGAAAAGTGACATTGCCTTTGTTGCAATCAATAACAGCCCCTGCAGTATTAAGAAAAGGTCTACCAAGGATAATAGACATACTATCATCCTCGGAATATCAAGAATAACAAAGTCCGTTAAGATAGTGACATTTGCAACCACAATGCACACATCCTCACAAATACCGGCGTGTATAGCAGTTGATTTATCAGCCATTTGCGAAGATATTCCAGTAGGTGTCAACTTATTCAATTCTAGTCTACGATATAAAGAGAGAGGCATAACACTAACACCGGCTCCAAGATCACATAAAGCAGTTCTAACATAATTTCTTTTAATAGAGCATGGTATAGTTGGAACACCCGGACCTCCTAGTTTCTTTGGTATTCCACCCTTAAAAGTGTAATTAGCAAGCATGGTGGAAATTTCAGCTTCTGGTATCTTTCTTTTATTTGTGATGATATCCTTCATATACTTAGCATAAGGATTTACTTTAAGCATATCAGTTAAGCGCATACGTAAGAAAACAGGTCTAATCATTTCAGCAAAGCGCTCAAAATCCTCATGATCCTTTGACTTGGATGGTTTAGGAGGAAAGGGCATGGGTTTCTGAACCCATGGTTCTCTTTCTTTACCGTGCTTCCTAGCAACAAAATCTCTCTTATCATAACGTTGATTCTTTGATTGTGGGTTATCAAGATCGACAGCAGGTTCAATATCTACATCATTGTCTTTGCTAGGTTGAGCATCAACATGAAAATTATTATTAACATTATCACTAGGTTAATGTTCATCACCTGATTGTGTTTCAGCATCAGAAATAGAAATATCATTGGGATTCTCAAGTGTGTCTATAGTAGGTTCACTAGAAGCATGCAAAGTTCTATCGTTTTTCTTCTTCTTCTTTTTAGAAGAACTAGGTGCCTCTAAATTATTTCTCTGAGAATCTTGTTTGATTCTCTTAGGGTGGCCTTCAGGATACAAAGGTTCCTGAGTCATTCTACCAGTTCTAGTAGCCACTCTAACAGCAAAGTCATTTTTATTCAATTCATCAAGCAAATCATTTTGAGCTTTAAGTACTTGCTCTGCTTGGGTAGCAACCATAGAAGCATATTTGCTAACGCGGTGAAGTTCATCTTTAACTCTAGCCAGATTATCACCTACGCGTCCTATCTCGAAAGCATTATTCTTTAACTCTCTACCAACATAAGCATTAAAACTATCTTGCCTAGCCATAAAGTCGTCAAATTCATCTAAGCATGGGCTATGAAATTTAGTAGAGGGTACTTCAACTTTATCATATTTATAGAGAGAATTTACCTTTACTACCTGTGCCGGGTTATCAAGACAATGTGGTTCTTCAGGCGATAAATTAAGACCATGTATTTCTTCAATAGGTGGTAAATTCTTAACATCTTCAGCTTTAATACCTTTTTCTTTCATTGATTTCTTTGCCTCTTGCATATCTTCAGGATTGAGAAATAAAACACCTCTCTTCTTTGGAGTGGGTTTAGGAATAGGCTCAGGAGTTGGCTCAATTGGTTCAGGAATTACTTCAGGAACTGGCTTGGGAAGAGTCCAATTATTTTCATTAGTCAACATATTATTCAAGAATATTTCAGCTTCGTCGACTGTTCTTTCCCTGAAAACACAACCAGCACAACTATCCAAGTAGTCCTTGGAAGCATCGATTAGTCCATTATAAAAGATATCAAGTATTTCATTTTTCTTAAGAGGATGATCAAGCAAAGCATTAAGTAACCGGTGAAGCCTCCCCCAAGCTTGTGGGAGACTCTCTTCTTTGATTTGCACAAAATTATATATTCCCCGCAAGGCAGATTTTTTCTTATGAGCAGGGAAATATTTAGCAGAGAAGTAATAAATCATATCCTGGGGACTACGCACACAACCAGGAGCAAGAGAATTATACCAAGTCTTAGCATCACCCTTTAATGAGAACGGAAATATCTTAAGGATATATAAATAGCGAGACTTCTCATCATTAGTAAATAGGGTGGCTATATCATTCAACTTGGTAAGATGTGCCACAACAGTTTCAGATTCAAGGCCATAAAAGGATCAGATTCAACTAAAGTAATAATATCAGGATCAACAGAGAATTCATAATCCTTATCAGTAACACAGATAGGTGAAGTAGCAAAAGTAGGATTGGGTTTCATTCTAGCATTAAGAGACTGCTGCTTCCATTTAGCTAATAATTTCTTAAGATCATTTCTATCATTGATAGCAAGGATTTCCAGAGCAGCTTTTTCATTCATAACATAACCCTTAGGAACAACAGGTAGTACATAATCATTGGGGGAACCTTCATCATCACTATCATCAATAATAGGTTCTTCAATATTTTCATTCCCCCTAACTCTAGCAAGTTGTTCATCTAGAAATTCACCTAATGGCAAAGTAGTATCACGCATGTAAGTAGTTTCATCATGCATAGCGTAGTGGCATCATCAATAACATGCGACATATCGTAATTCATAGCAGTAGCAGGTTTAGGTGTCGCAAGCCTACTAATAACGGAAGGAGAATCTAGTGCAGCTAGATGGCGCTTCCTTACCTCCCTCGTAGTTGAGGGCAAAATAGTAGTTCGATCGTCTTTCAAGTTCTTCATAGTGATCAACAGATATAAATCCCAAGT
This sequence comes from Aegilops bicornis, assembly GCA_021605145.1. Lineage (NCBI taxonomy): Eukaryota > Viridiplantae > Streptophyta > Magnoliopsida > Poales > Poaceae > Aegilops > Aegilops bicornis. Next base: position 317,746,860 of record CM038675.1, read on the forward strand.
GACTCAGAGAATAGAGCTATGCTCCCCGGCAACGGCGCCAGAAATTGGTCTTGATAACCCACAAGTATAGGGGATCGCAATAGCTTTCGAGGATAGAGTATTCAACCCAAATTTATTGATTCGACACAAGGGGAGCCAAAGCATATTCTTGAGTATTAGCAGTTGAGTTGTCAATTCAACCACACCTGGATAACTTAGTATCTGCAGCAAAGTGTTTAGTAGCAAAAGTGGTATGATAATAAAGGTAACGGTAGCAAAAGTAAAGATAAATGTTTTTGGGTTTTTGTAGTAGTTGTAACAAAGAGCAACGGAAAAGTAGATAAGCGAAGAACAATATGTGAAAAGCTCGTAGGCAATGGATCAGTGATGGATAATTATGCCGGATGCGATTCCTCATGCAATAGTTATAACATAGGGTGATATAGAACTAGCTCCAATTTATCAATGTAATGTAGGCATGTATTCCGTAAATAGTCATACGTGCTTATGGAAAAGAACTTGTATGGCATCTTTTGTCCTACCCTCCCGTGGCAGCGGGGTCCTAGCGGAAACTAAGGGATATTAAGGCCTCCTTTTAATAGAGAACCGGAACAAAGCATTAGCACATAGTGAATACATGAACTCCTCAAACTACGGTCATCACCGAGAAGTATCCCGATTATTTCACTTCGGGGTTGTCGGATCATAACACATAATAGGTGACTATAGACTTGCAAGATAGGATCAAGAACACACATATATTCATGAAAACATAATAGGTTCAGATCTGAAATCATGGCACTCGGGCCCTAGTGACAAGCATTAAGCATAGCAAAGTCATAGCAACATTAATCTCGTAACATAGTGGATACTAGGGATCAAACCCTAACAAAACTAACTTGATTACATGGTAAATCTCATCCAACCCATCACCGTCCAGCAAGCCTATGATGGAATTACTCACGCAGGGCGATGAACATCATGAAATTGGTGATGGAGGATGGTTGATGATGACGACGGCGACGAATCCCCCTCTCCGGAGCCCCGAACGGGCTCCAGATCAGCCCTCCCAAGAGAGATTAGGGCTTGGCGGCGGCTCCGTGTCGTGAAATGCGATGAAACTTTCTCTCTGATTTTTTCCCCGAGACGGAATATATGGAGTTGGAGTTGAGGTCGGAGGAGGTCCAGGGGGCCCACGAGAGAGGCGCGCCTAGGGGCGCGCCTGTCTCGTGGATAGGCCCCGGCCACCGGTGTATTTCTTTCGCCCAACAATTCTTATAAATTCCAAAAAGTGCCTCCATGGATTTCCAGGACATTCCGAGAACTTTTCTTTTCTACACATAAAACAACATCATGGTAGTTCTGCTGAAAACACCGGCAGTCCGGGTTAGTTTCATTCAAATCATGCAAGTTAGAGTCCAAAACAAGGGCAAAAGTGTTTGGAAAAGTAGATACGTTGGAGACATATCAGTCCCCAAAAGGTAAAGATATGCAATGAATTCAAAGATTTCCTTCCCTTAGGTGTCTTTCTCCCCCTGAATCTTATATGTGATAATGGGAGAAGACAGGGAAAAGAAAATTAGAGCAAAACAAGAGAATCAGAACAAAACAATCATAACATATACATGTCTTTTCCCCTCTTAAAGACATGTGACTTCTCTCCTCTTGAATACCAAGCATCTGGGGTCTCTCTCTCCCTTTTGCTGTGATAAAGCTTTGATGTGATATCTCTCTCCCCCTTTGACATCAATTTCCAAACTGGATCTTCTGGAACGTGAGTCAAATAGGGTTGGTCCTTGAGTCACATGACAAAGCAGCATGTAGAATGTGATGCGGGTAGAGGACAAGAATCATTGTGTGGAGCTGGAGCAAAAATGTAGGATGCAAATGGCAAAGTGTCTCCTCAGCATTGAAATAGGTAACACCGAGTTATTTTCTTTGGTGGCACCGAAATGGTTCAGTTTGACCCAAAGAGACAAGTCGGTGAGTCCGATTTCAACACACAAAGAGAACAATTGTCATCTCAGCTCACTAGGCAAATAAGATCTCACAAAGATTTGCAAGGAATTAACTAAAGGATTTGCAATGAATTGGATGCAGGGAATACGGGACATAGCAGAGAAAAGAAAACAAATCTAGATGAAGTCTTTTTTATTAAATAAAGGGAACAAATATGCAAAAAAACAAATGCAAGAACACAGAGAAACACTAGAGAACTTCATCTAGAATTGGTCGGCGACAAAGCCACCTATGTTAGAGTATATTGACTGAGGAGTCAAGTGAGAACACTTGATCGTAGGTCATACACATCATTTAAGCTCAAAATGGGGTTACCATTTTTCGTTTAAGCCTTTTGATGTATTCACATCTTGTTGAGCTGCTTTGTCCCATGACTTGGGGTAAAGCTTCTCTAAGATGGAAAATCATACCTTGGGTGGTGGTGTTGAACATGATCATGTAGTTGAACTTGTGTGGGATGGTCAAGGTTGATGTAGCTCATCAATGAGTAGGGAGCACCGCTTGTAATTTGAGGTCATCTACCTACATGGGTTAGTCTTGCAAGGAAGAGCACTTGTGTATCCAAAATGACATCATGAATTTGATACCAAAGGAAATTTGATATATAGAATTTGTCAAAGGATATGTTGAAGGATTCATGCTTCCTTGTCTTCAACCACCATATTGTAGAGACTTGGTGATGTAGAGATTGCTCAAGATGTGAGTGATTTGCAATCTCATAGATTTAGATCCAAGTACCTACAATGGTTAGAAAGCATGCAAGGGTACAAGTATATCCAAGACATATGATCATCATCATAAGAGAAATATCAAGGATTAGTCAAAGGCTCATGCCTTGCATGTATCCAAATGGAGTTTCTACTCCAAGTTTGAAGCATCAATGATGTTCAATTCACCTCTCAAATGGCAAAATACTTTATCATCAAGCGGTTTGGTGAATATATCCACCAATTGCTTATCGGTACGAACATGGTTAAGATCAATGTCTCCTTTAGCAACGTGATATCGAATGAAATGATGACGAACTTCAATTTTCTTAGTTCAACAATGTTGCACGGCATTGTGAGCAATCTTAATAGCACTCTCATTATCACAAAGCAATGGAACATGTTTCACATAGATCCCATAATCTTTAAGAGTTTGGGTCATCCAAAGTAATTGAGAACAACATGAACTGGTGACAATGTATTCCGCTTCGGCGGTGGATAAGGATACCGAGTTTTGTTTCTTGGAGGACCAACACACAAGAGATCTACCAAGAAATTGACAAGTACATGAAGTGGACTTTATATCAACGTTGTCACCGGCATATGTCAGCGTTCTGGGAACGGGGGTCCCCAGACTTGCCTGCCTGCGGCCCACGGCGTGGCTCTGCGAGCGGGCCCGTATGGACCATCTTCACCAACAAGCACTCAAGACCCTCGCGAGGGGCCAAGCCACGCGAGGCAGACCACGCAAGACCTCCTCAGGAGCGGCCTCACAAGGCTAGCTCGCGAGGGGCGGAGAGTTCAAGGCAAGGCAAACCTCACGAGGTTCCAATGACGTGAGCCATGACGATCGAGACCAGGCGGGCGCCAGCGAGCATACTGTACTTGTTTCCTCTTTGGTGCTAAGGAGGCAAGCGCAGGCGCGGAGTACCGAGGCTTCAAGCAAAGGTTTCCATATCAGTGCAATGAGATCAAGACCTGCAGGACGGAGGTCACCATGGAGCCCAAGGCAGCGTCACCACCAGAGCCTTTTGCAGTCGAAGACTGCTTTTGTCAGGATAAGTTGTACTAGCTGTCCCCTTTCAAATTGGCCGTTGTTGGCTCCCTTCCCGCTCAATTTTAGGGGAGAGGACCAGTGCCTCTATAAATAGGACTAGCCACCACAGTAGGAGGCATATGATCTTGAGCCGATCCTCACACCCACCAAGCACAAGAACACCTCGTCTCAGGAGGCTGTTCTTACCCTTGTACTGTTCTTCCTTAGCCCAAGAGGCAATCCACCACCACACACTGGAGTAGGGTATTACACCAAATCTTGTGTCCCTTGTGTTGCGAGTTCGTAGAGTTAGCCCTTGAGATCTCAGCGAAGCTAGGACGTGGATCGGTAGGGGGAGATCTTCATGCGCACCCTAGTGTTCGAACCTTGAGGGTTTTGCCGGAACCCGTGATCCAACATTTGGTGCGCCAGGTAGGGGTGCGCTGAAGCTTCCATCGCTCCGCGTACCGTCGCTTCATCGTCTCCATGGCGGACGCACACCGCGCTTGCGCACAGCGTCGGGCTGCCATCGCCACCCGTGTTGCTCGGATGGCTCCCGTCGGCGGGCCACCCCGTCGTTCTCCGTCACTTGCCGCCAACGCCGCCACCGGCCCGGCAGGGAACAAGCAGCAAGCATCCTCGTTGCACCCCTCGGTGCAGCAAGACGGCCGCACCGCCACTCCATCGCAGACTCCTGCTAGTTCGGCGTCCCACGCTTGTCGTGCTCCCACGGACCCGTGGGCTGCACTCCTCATGGCGCATGAGCTCCTGCGCTACCGCCGAGTTGACGATCTCTACGAGGACTGGCTGGACCGTCCCTCTCGCCGAGCTCGTCAGCGCTGCAGGGGGCTCCCCTGCACCGTCCCTCTCGCTGCCTCGTCCACCGCCAGCTACGGGCGACATAACTCACAGAGCACCTCCACCAGCTCTGCACCAAGACGGCGCCCTGGCGCCAAGGCGAGCGGCTCCGCGGCGCGACCCACCGTGCCCAGCACCCGCGCGTGAAGAAAGAAGCTATCAAGAAGTCCCTCGACCACAAGAGAACACTCCACCACTCCCCGCACCGCCACGCCAGGATCGCTTGCTGCGGCAGGGCCCCACGCCGCTTGCCGTGGCGGCGCGCGGGTGCCAGGACCAAGCCCCAATCCCAAGACGGGCCCCGGTGACCACGACCGGCTGCCGCGCCTTCACCCCCGAGCTACGTAGTGTCGCCTGGTCGGGCAAGTTCAAGCCGGACCTGCCTCCTCGCTATGACGGCACCCCTGACCCCGCGGAGTTCCTGCAGCTCTACGAGCTGAGCATCGAGGCGGCCAACAGCGACGAGAAAGTCATGGCGAACTGTTTCCCCATGGCTCTCAAGGATGGTGCCTGCTCCTGGCTCCTGAACCTGCCTCCAGGCTCGACCTCCTCCTAGAACGAGATGCGCGACCATTTTGTTGCCAACTTCCAGGGCACTCGCGACCGCCCACCGGCCACGGGTGACCTGCGCCGCGTCCAGCAACAACCGGGAGAGACCCTCCAGAAGTACATTCAGCGCTTCAACAACGTTCGTCTCAAGATTCCCAAGGTGACAGACGAGGCCATCATCTCCGCGTTCTCTGATGGCGTCCACGACGTCAAGATGAAGGAGGAGCTCGCCATCCACGAGGAGCTGTGCACGTCTCTGGAGCTGTTCAACCTGGCGACCAAGTGCGCAAGAGCTGAGGAGGGGCGCCTCTCCCTCCTCGAGCTCCCGGCTGCGGACCCGGAGGAGAAGAAAGCCAAGGCCAAGGACGTGAAGCGCAAGGGAGCAGCCGTGCTCGCGGCGGAGCCAGACACCAAGCACGGCAGAGACCAGCCCGAGTCATCCAAGAGTAGCCGACCGTTCTGTGCCTTCCATAACCTGCATAGCCACAACACCAAAGGATCGCCAAGAGCTCAGAGCCATTCGAGAAGGATGCTTCGGTCGATGCCCCGAGCGCAACGACCGGGGCTACGGCCGAGGAGGAGGACGTGGTGGCAGATGCTGGGATGAGCGTGGCCCGCGCCAGGAGTGGCGCGACCGGCCTCGTGAGGATAGCTGGCAGAATCAGCCTTGCAAGGGCGCCTGGAGGGATCAGCCTCGTGAAGATCATCCTCAGGGCAACGCCGGTCTTCCTCCACTACCGCCACCACCAAGAAGGAATGACGACCACCATCAAGAAGAGGGGGCTGGGGGCTTCCAGGAGCCGCGTGCTATCGCCTGCATCTTGGGCGGAGCTCAGGCCCCAGCCTCGCAGCGTATCTTCAAACAGTTTGCTCGCGAAGTGAATGCAGTCCTCCCCAAGCTCGAGGCCACGTGCCCGCTCAGATGGTCCAAGTGCACCATCACGTTCAGCTCGGCAGATCAGCTCAAGTGTGCGGCTACCGCTGGCGCCCTCCTGATGCTTTGTTCACCAGTCATCAGCAACGTGCAAGTCACCAAGACCCTCATCGATGGCGGCGCGAGGCTCAACGTCCTGTCCGTCGACACGTTCGACAACCATAAGTGTCGTATGACCAGCTTCAGCCCACCAAGCCTTTCTCAGGAGTGACTGACGGCTCCACTACCCCGATCGGGCAGGTCTGCCTTCCCGTCACCTTCGGAGAACGCAACAACTACCGCACCGAGCTCATCAACTTTGACGTTGCACACATCCGTCTGCCGTACAATGCCATCCTCAGGTATCCAGCCCTGGCCAAGTTCATGGTGGTGACCCATCATGGCTACAATGTCCTCAAGATGCCAGGAAGCGACGGAATCATCACAGTCCCATGCGAAGAAAGAGACGCGGTGTGCTCCCTCGAGCGTGCCTTCCAAGCTGTAGCAATCGACGACCCCGACAGCAAGGGTGAGTGCCCTCCTGAGGCCACCCCCAAGAAGAAGAAGCAGTTGCTCTGTGCAGGCCCTCAGGAGGGTGGCGTCGCGAGTGGAACCTCGTCAGGATCAGTGCCCGCGCCAGGGGCGCCTCCCTCCATCGCATAGGAAATCGCGTCCGGTGTCGGTGTCAAAACCGGCGGATCTCGGGTAGGGGGTCCCGATCTGTGCGTCAAGGCTGATGGTAACAGGAAGCAAGGGACACAGATGTTTACCCAGGTTTGGGCCTTCTCGATGGAGGTAAAACCCTACTTCATGCTTTATTAATATTGATGATATGGGTAGTACAAGAGTAGATCTACCACGTGATCGTAGAGGCTAAACCCTAAGAGCTAGCCTATGATGGTATGATTGTTGTATATATCTCTATCGACTAGCCTGGCCTCGGTTTATATAATGCACCAGAGGCCTAGGATAACAAGAGACCTAGCCGAATACGCCGGTGGGGAGGAGTCCTTGTCTTGATCGCCAAGTCTTGTGGAATCTTCCTTGTATGCGGCAGCTGTCCGGACTGGCCCATGAGTATACGGCTATGGAGGTCCTCAGCCCAATCTAACAGATCGGGAGACGACATGGTGAGTACCACCTAGTCCAGGACACCGTCAGTAGCCCCCTGAATCGGTCTTCAAGTTAGGGACGCTCCTCGATTCTTCCGAACTGTTCTTCATCTTCGGTCGTCGGTCTTGAAAACTGGTTCAAAAAATCTTCTCATCTTTGATCTTGAGGATCGCCGAAGTGCATCCGGAGAGTTTACACGTCGGGCATCCGAGGAGCCCCTTTAAGTTTCCGGCCTTTATCAATGCCTTGTTATTTTTATGCCCTACCTCTGGTTTGAAGTTTTTCCCGGAAGGCAACGTCCTCTTGCGTCCGAGCTCCAACGCCGGACTGCATTCGAGGTATCTTTTGCAGTCGAGCACCAATGCTGGACTACTTCCGAGCTCCAACGCCGAAATGTATCCGAGCTCCAACGCCAGATCGCGGTTCCAAGCTCCAACGCCGGACTGTAACCAAGCTCCAACGCCGGACTATATCCAAGATGTCATAGATCATCTTGGTTCAAAAAAGGTGAAGGAGTTTAGCCGAGCTTAATGCCGGAAATGCCCTCTATGGAGCTAGCCGCTAGCGCCCGAGCTTTATGCCGGACTGCTTCCAAGGTGGTGCACCACCCCGACCACGGGCTGATTTTTTGTGAATATTTTTAACTGGTGTAGTTTATTCTCTGCCGATGTATATCCAGTAGCCCTCAAGGTGTGTATCAGTCTAAAACCCGAGATGCACCTGAAGGCAAGCATAAAAACTGCTGTTCCCAAAGTAGCCCACGAGACTCGGGTCGATGCGCCGAAATCGGCATGAGGATCAATTCCTAGCTTCGGCAAAGATACATAGGAATAAAAATGCAGTGTAATATATTAGAGATAATAGTGATCGGTGAACGGGCCCCTGAGAGAGGGTCGTGAGAAGTCGCCACAATATACTAGCTTGATGCCGGATAGGTCCATATGGTACCTATTTTTGTCCGAAGACATGTATGCGCATAGTTCGTTCAAGCCGAACACTGAGCAATTTGAATTCTCTGCATTGAATAAGCAATGCAGTAGCCCCCGACACACTTGGTCGGGTGGCAACACCAGATCAGGGAATCGATGTGTCTCTTTAATATTTGTAAATAATGAGCACGAAGCCCAGTAGCCCCCGAGCCTTAATGTGGGCACGGGTGGCCGAATTAAGGATCGATATCCAGAGTAAAATCACAGATTATATGTAATGATTCTATGTATCCAAGTACTTTACATCATTATTTTGACTCCATTGTGATCGTTTATCAGTTGAAAGTGGCCCATCGTCGGCTTCTACCCCTTTGTAGATACTACGCAGGGTGTTTCCGTAATAACAAAGCAACCCTTAGCCGACGTCTCGGTGCCCGAAGGCGGTTGTGTTAGCGGAAACGAGGCAATCAGATATGCGGGCTTTAAAACTTTCACTTAGTCATAGGAGCTTTATACTGGGGAAGCTAGCTATGAGCCCCCGGTTAGTGTTCGGTGACAGCCGAGGTCAAGCCGTAAACACTTCGGCCTATGTTATGAACGGTCCGTCATTTAACATAGTCATCGGGTCGCTGACCAGTTTACGCCTATTGTGACAGTCAGTTTTCGGCTTTCTCCACTGAGGTGCTTGACCATGCGAGCTGGAAGCACAATCGCAGTGGTTCTCCCTTGGCACATCTAAGCCAACAAAGCGTAACGTAGGAGGCAAGCACAGGAGCCGGGCAACCCAACTATTGACCAAAGACACAATTCGAAACCGATGCATATATAGCAATATCCGAGAATGTTTTTCCGCCCTAAAGGTGTCCGGAGTTGCACTGTGAGACTAATGCTGGAAACGTACAAATAGTTTAAAAGTGCCATAGGCTCGAAAAGCCAAAAAACTTATTAAAAAGTTTAATGTCCGAACTAGATCAAGTGTTCGGTGCCAAATTGAAAATTGGTCTTAGAAAAGAAAGGGTGTTTCTGTCATGCTTTAACATGACACATCCTATCTCGAGACTTCAAGCGGGTCAGCCTATGGCTTCAACCTCCTATCCCGAAGGCGGAGTACTTCTCGTTAGGCCAGTTTAGCAAACTTTAGCGGCTTTGAGAGAGAAATTAGGCGCCCCGACTATTGACCGCACACTCGCGTCGTAAAAAGGAGTGATAGAAAAAAGACTTTGCAACGACTAAGAAGATCAACACTTATTATAAAACAGCTCACATAAATTTAAGAGCCCCCGAGTGACTTGGGTAAAAGAATGATTGTATGTACCGAAGTACTTATATCATATCTATGTTCACCCGAACTTTAAACCCGTCTTAACCAACCGTTGGCTTCTCCCTCTTCGGTCAAGGACCGAAAAGTGTTATGTACTCCAACTGTCGAGAATATCGACGGTGTTTCCGATAACAAGGAAATCAGGTCATAAGGCTATAACAGACAAAGCGCGCTCAGGGAACTTATGCTATATTACTGATGAAGTGTAAGAAGCATCTTCGAAGAAAATAGTACCCCCACCGATACCTTTCTTCGGTGCTCATTGTTAATATGAGACTTGTGCAATAGATTTTTTTACTCATGAGTTCCGCTTGTGTGACCATAATTGAAAACAAGAAGAGCGCTTAGCTTTCTTCACCAGTCGAGGTCCGGCTTGGGTGACCCGATCGTGACAATCGCAGAGGTGCTCCTTTACTCCCCACCGAACAATCGGGAACGTAGGGGTAAACACAGAGCAAGGCAACCCAGCTTGCAAATCACTTAGGTCAATATGGTGCATATTGTATGCGTAATACACAAACAAGGAACGAAGCCGTACAAGTATAATCATATGCAAGAGGAAAAGCTCCAGCAAGGGAGCCCCCAAGTAAACGAGGTATTAGAATTTGTGCGTCACAAACATAGTTTGGACAAGGAAAAAAATTTACAAGCTACTTTTTTCCAAAAAAAAGTATAATGCTTGGTCGAACCGAACATAAATTAAAAATTTAAAACTTTGAGCATGAAGGCAACTTAGCTGGTTAATGTGTTCGGTATTGATGACGCGGTCCGAGCTTGATGCGGACAAGGTTCCATCCCCCAAGCCGGTCCCGAGGTGGCGGAGCAAAGAGCTCGGCACTCCGAAGTGGTGACATAGCACGGTCAATGCAGGCCGGCAGAGTGATGCCGAAGTCCCCAGCATGGGGTAATGAAGTGTTGACGAAGCCCCCCATCCAGCCGAGGTGACGCCAAAGGATATAGTCCGGCTGGATCATTTTCCTGTGCACAAAAAATAGTGCAGACCGGGGATAATAGTAGTAATAATAATAATAAATGTTGCATAATAAATAATTTATGCAAAGTGAGTAATAAAAGAAATATGGCCTGGCGCCGAAGTCAATGTCGATGCAGGGCGTTAGCGTGATGCGGTAAAGGCGTGGCAGAGCCTGAATTCACAAGTCGGTCCGAGTTCCAGATGCGGCGTTCTCCGGACTATGTACGGAAACTGACCGAACCACCATGCGATCGTCGTTAACGCGGCCACCATTTGATAGACCTGCGTACATATGATGGACAAACTAGAGTAATAATTCCTTGGGGAAAATGAACCCAAACAAGCAAAAAATACTAGGATTAATAGCACGTGGTTTATTTATTGTAGCAATCCGAAGAAAGGTGATTCCCAAAATTGGGACTCGATCCGCACACCCATTGCCTGATGGGTGATAAAGCGACGACATGGCAATGCTGGCAAAGGTTGGCTCGCCAAGGCAAAGCCCTTGGTCCAGCTAACGTGACGGAGCTGGTCGGCCAGTGACGCCGAAGCCTCTGGAGTATAGGTTGATGAAGAGATGGCGAATCCCCCGGTCTAGCCAAGATGTCGCAGCCTCGATGTCAGCCGATGAGTCGAACTAGGTCGGCATGATGGACCCCGGCTCGAAAGAGCAATGGTGCGGCCTTGCGGATGCAGGTCGTGACGTGTTCAATGCCGGCTTGATGAAGTGACCGTGCGGCGATGCCGGTGTGCCTGCTCCGTGTAATCCATGGGGCGGCGATGTTGGTGATGATTTATCCTTTTCGATGCCGAACTCTTGTTCGGCTTGCCGAGATGATGATCCGAACAAGTTGAGCTCGGCTCAACAAAGTGACGACGTGTTTAGCGCAGGTCGGCGGCCGTGGAGCAATATTGCCGGACTGGTTTGACACCAGTATGATGTTGAAGATTATGTTCAAAAGATTTTAAAGTTAGTGGGATGTCTTCGGAAACAAAACACAATACCCCATACAAAACTTTCTTCAAAAAGGATGTCCGAAATTTCGTTCATAAAAAAGACGAACTCGGGTCGGATTCGTTTTTGCATGAAAATGATCTGAAAAGTGATGCACTAATCGGAAGGTTCCCGGAGTTTGGACGGTCGGATCGAACTGAAATTTTGAGGGGTGGTAGATATAGGAATTCCGCAGCCGATCAACGGTTGGATCTTCCAAAGGACGTCCGAGCTAGAAGCTGGACACCACGCCCTAAACTCATCAAAATTCTTGTCCAGATTTAACAGGACTCCGGTATATCGCGGATTGCCAGAGATTCCTCCATCGGAACTCGACGAAATTTTCCAGGGTTGTTGTAGACTCAATTCCGCACAATTCCACCGAAGCAATCGTTAAAACGACAGTTGAGGAGGCGGTGGCGGCGGACACAAGTTTGATGTCCAGAAAAAACAGCACGGTCGCCCGAGGACAATGTTGACGTTGAGCTCCCGGGCTCCCTGGATGATTCCTCCATGATCTTGATAGAGATCGGAGCTGATGTTGATGAAGGCCCTCATCCGAACATGATGATCGGAGGTAGGGCGCAGTCTTTGGTCGAACCAAGGTGACCAGTCGAGCTGGTGACGAAGATGCCGAAGTCGCAGTTGATCTGTAGGCGAGCCATCGACCTTTTGCCGAACACACAACAGAACTCCCAATGAAAGCACCAATGTCGGTGTCAAAACCAGCGGATCTCAGGTAGGGGGTCCTGATATGTGCGTCAAGGATGATGGTAACAAGAAGTAAGGGACACAGATGTTTACCCAGGTTCGGGCCCTCTCGATGGAGGTAAAACCCTACTTCCTGCTTGATTAATATTGATGATATGGGTAGTACAAGAGTAGATCTACCACGAGATCGTAGAGGCTAAACCCTAAGAGCTAGCCTATGATGGTGTGATTGTTGTATATATCTCTATCGACTAGCCTGGCCTCGGTTTTTATAATGCACCAGAGGCCTAGGATAACAAGAGTCCTAGCCGAATACGCCGGTGGGGAGGAGTCCTTGTATTGATCGCCAAGTCTTGTGGAATCTTCCTTGTATGCGGCAGCTATCCAGACTGACCCATGAGTATACGGCCATGGGGGTCCTCAGCCCAATCTAACAGATCGGGAGACGACGTGGTGAGTACCCCCTAGTCCAGGACACCGTCACCCGGCGCCCTTCTCGGGCAGGGCTCGGGGGCTCTCTTCTGGAGGGCCTCGGACCTTGCCAACATCACGAGGGAGGCGCTCGGGCACCACTTGGAGGCATGCTTCATGGCACGTTTCCCTCAGGAGAACACAGGGCAAGGAGCGCCCATTGCTCAGGAGTTCATCACCATGACCACTCAGGAACTGCAAGACGCAAGGGCCATGCGTGGCGACCGCCGCTCACCAGATGCAGCTCCCCATCCAGGCGAGGATGCCAGGCTGCGCGTCTGCATCGAGGTCCCAGGGCTCAACAGGGCCGCATCTCAGGAGCTCTTCTGGCCTTCGCGCGTGGGACGCTGCGAGGGTCCACCGCACAGCTACGTTCGCATGCCTTTTGGCCTGCCGAGCGTGGCGTCCGCCTATCAGCGCAACTTGCGGCGCGCCCTGGCGACTCAGGAGGCCAGGCACCACGCCGTCCTGACGGAGATGGAGACGGTCCTCAAGGAACCGCCTGGACCCCCAGATCCTCCCGAGGCTCAGGGACTCGGTGGCTCGTGAGGAGCGACCGCTTCGCCGTGTACCTTCAGCTGCCCCAACATCCCTTCATACACAGAACCAGGTGACATCTTCCAAGTTTATTGAGATGGGAGCGCCCCCGGGCTGCATCATTCCCAGGCCACGTGGGTCCGTCCCTGTGGCATGTATCCCTTTTCATGTCTTTAGCTTACCTTGCTGGGGGCGCCCCTCGGGCTGCATCATCCCCAAGCCGCTCGGGCCTGACCCAGTGGCATGTATCTTCCTGCATTTACTTAAGCCAGCATCCTTTCCATGCTTAATCTACATATGACTAACACCTGCCCGATTCTCACCCGCCACGGGGGCTACTCACGCTAGCACAACGGTTGTGCTCGGGTCCGTCCCTGCAACGTTGACAAATCTGAGCGGTTTAGCTCTGACTCACGGCATGCCCCGCGCACGTCACCTCACCGGGCCCTCAATGCCTTCATCTCTTCGCGGAGCAACCAGCGGCAGATAGGCAACCGTAATGGCAAACTGTGTCTCCCCTTGTGCTGGCTCGCAGGAATCTCCTGAAGATGTCGGCAGGCGGAACTGCTAGCTCCCTCTTCTCTCATGCAATCCGCTTGCGCGTTAAAAGGGGGGGCTCCTGAGCATCGCGACTCAGGAGCTCTTACTGGCTCTCCAACCCTCACCCCCTGGCCTTGACCACACGGCGCGACACAGCATACCAACAAGGCCGAGCTTGCTCGAGGGCCGGGACCTGAGGACGCAGAGCACAAAGGAGAGCGCGGAGGAGAGGGAGGGGCTCGTATGGGCCTGGCCTAGCTAAGAAACGGACACCTATGCCCGAATATGGTGCATCATGAGGAACCGACTACGGACCGTCAAGATAAGTCTCGTGCTCGGGTTGGCTAAACCGCAAGGACTAGGAACTAGTCTAGCCGCAGCCCTACTGTGGCGACGTCACCGCCCTTTCCTACCTCTCAAGGGCTGCTTGAGCCCTAAAGGGGACCTTCTGAGCATCGCGCCTCAGGGGGTCTTACTTGACCTTGGGCCGCTCACCTCCTGGCCTTGACCACGGCACGCGACACAGCATACCGGCGGCTGCAGCCTGCCTGGGGACCGGGACCTGTCAGCGTAGAGCACCAAGTCGTCGCGAGGTCAGAAAGGGAGACCGAGCTGAAGCAGGACTCGCGCTCCCGCAAGTTCATAATAAGGACATTATTGACAAGAGACATTACAAACCGTTTACACACCCTCACGGGGCACTTCTTGATTCCTCGCAGGGAACAAAAAGCAAGAACCTAGGGAATCCTATCTACACGCACCCCTGTGGACGACGCCATCATCAATAGTGGGCCACCAGAGGTCGATGCCAACCTCATCCAGAACGGCGGCGGCGGCCGGGCTCGGCGAGAGCTTGGGGGCACGTAGCTGTCGTCGCTCGTCTCCGGGGTCTCGTAAAGCTCGGGAGAATCACTGAACTCCCAAGTGTCGCTGCGGCTTCGGAGGAGCTGGCGGCGCAGACGCTTGAACCACTGCCGCGGCACCAGCCTGATGACTCCACCTGGGGCAACACTCTAGATGGCAACCTTCTGCGTTGAAGACCTTGAAGAACAGCGTGGAGGCGCCATCGTACATGAAGTGGATCACTAGGGCGCCCTTCGCACGACACACTCGGGCGACCTCACCCCAGCCTCGGGTCATGAAGATCTTCCCCGAAGAGATGGCCTCTATGCTTCGGCTTCTGTGCTTCTATGTCTTCAACTTCCACGTGTCGGGCGAATATGGATGGTCAGGGTCTTTTTTGCCAATAACACCCTAGCCATGCAAGAAAGAGCGTCTATTTAAAGAGATTGGATCTTAGATCCATTCGGCACCACGCGGAAAAATCCTCAGAGATTGCCAGGAGAGACCACTCCAACATGGCCAACATTCCCAGCTCCTCTTCCCGTTCCAATCTAGAGAGAGGCGAGTGGGAGAGGTGCTTTGTATCCCACAGCCAATTGGAGAAGCTGCAAACGCAGGGATTTCTCCCTCCTGCAGATCTGGTCCCTGTTCGAGCAGGATTTGCCTCCTTCAACAGCAAAACCCAGGCGGAGGATTTCCCCAATCCATCTGCGGGAGAACGAGTGTGCTTCGTCCCCTATTTGCTGAGGGGCGTGGGATTTCCCATTCACCCATTCCTCAGAGGGCTTCTGGAGTATTATGGCCTCCAAATGCATAACTTTACCCCGACCTCCATTCTGCAGATCGCGGGTTATGTTACTTTATGCAAACTATTTCTGGGTATTGAGGCCCATTTTGAACTGTGGAGAAAGTTGTTCTGCCTTGTCCCACGCAACCACGAAGGATCAATATTTGAAGTGGGGGGTGCCGAAATATGGCGCATTGCCGAGACCGGATACCTATCCGGCACGCCGAAGAAGGCGTCTCAAGAGTGGACCTCTAAGTGGTTTTACATTGATGACGTCGTACTTCCATATCCGGTCCGGAGAGGCCTCCCCGAGTTTGCGAGTGTTCCTCTGAAGAAGCGCCACAGCTGGCGCCCCCGGAGTCCCGAGGAGGAAGATAGTGCGGAAGTTCTCCAACTCCTGAGCAAGATCAGGACCCTTGCCCAGTCCGGGTATACAATAGTCGAAGTAATGGCGACCTCCATAGTACGTGGAGTTCAGCCACTCCAATACAGCGTTCTCCCCATGTGGAATTACAATGGGGAAGATGACACCTCCCGCTGCGGCAGGAAAGGTCCGGATACCCCTGCCGCCCTAGCCAAAATATTGGCCGAACTGTTCAAGGGTGATAAGCACATTTCATATATATAATTTTGGCACACAAACACACCATTTATTGTGATCCGACGATCCATTCTTGCTGTAAACTATGATATATTTGAATGAAAATCATATAAAAGATCATTTATGTCACGACCGGTTTTTCAATAAAAATATTTATTGAACAACTGACCTATGAAGTCCAATATGAGGAAAATCCTCCATACCGGTAGATAAAACTTTGATACAATAAGCCAGTAGCATTAAAATATTACAGGGCCGGGCTGAAGATGCCCAACCAATTATTACAAACATGCCAATAATTATACATGATGGCGGATACGACACAATGGTGTGGGGTGGAAATACTACTGACTCGAGATAAGAGTGGTTGGTGGAATAACACAGTGGGGGTGGGTAATAAGTCTATCAGATCGGGCGGCTCACCGAAAGCGCCGAGGTGAGGCTCGATGAATTTATTTGGGTAGCGTAGCGGATATATCACAATGACAAATCCAGGGTCGCACGAGATCGACCGATTCCTCTAGGCGTCGGACTCGCTATCGAACTCTTCATCCATGAGATCGCCTTTCACAAGATTCCGCCAAATCAACAAGCCGTGAGTACTTTGAAAGTACTGCAAGACAGTTCGGACAAAAGATATAACAAATGAATGCATGAATGCGACATGATTAATTTAGAACAATGTGCTATCAAATCAAGAACACAAGTAAGTAAAGGGAATCGGCGGTAGTCCGCTCGAAAACCCAAAGAAGATAAACTCAAAAGCAGATCGGTGTCCGAGCGGCGCCTCGAAGGGTGAACAAATAAGTAAAGCATGCCACGATGCAAGGCGTCTAAGCGACACCTCATAAAGGGCTTATATTGAAAGAAAATACATGCGTGCATGATGGATGTCGGAGCGACATCACGTAAAGGGCTTATAATAAAAGTAAATAATAACAATGCCGCAGTCGGACGTCTGAGCGACATCGCAGAAAGGGCTTATAATGTAAGTAAATTAATAACAATGCATGATCGGACGTCTGAGCGACATCGCAGAAAAGGGCTTATAATTCATTATTCATAATCGACAAGAAATGGTGCTCACGGAAAATATTCCTCACAAGACAATAAGCGGGTTAGTCCATTCCACGAGGAAAATAAAAACTTAACACTCATATGGTTATCGGGAGTTTACATCACGGACCGACATCCGACAAGGTAAGGTGAACACGGTACTCGGACATGAATAAGATGAATTCAAGAATTTTGACTCTGCAGAGTTTGTACCAAAATTGTCCACAGCCAACGGATTTCGTGAGTCACGAAGGACTAGTTCTCATTTACGGTATTTCGGAGGAAACACAACTAACTAGTACACACCCATCATACCTCACGTTGCCAGGAATCACCCTAGACAATGTTTAAGAAAAACTTTGAGACGGGGAGATCACAATCTCGAATAGCATGGGATCAAATTTATTTCTGGCGCTCTAAGGGTGCCCCTCTCGGTCCCAACCGGAAACACCCATGCCCCTGACCGGATGAAAGGCTTTAATCCAGGCCATGGAACCTTCATCCCGGTCTCGATTTGGTGTGTACCAGGAAGTGGTTTGCAACTTACTTGCCGTATCCCTTGCGGGAAGCGGTGGTAGTACGAAAAGGAGACGGACGGAATCGGTGATTGATGTTGACACTGGGTCAACGATCTGGCATAAGCCTGGCATGCTACAACACTGCCATCTTACCCACACTCATGCCAACTCATGGCCATGCAACATGTTTCCAACAACTCATGGATTTTTCCGAGCTCACTTGCCTCAACTCTTACGGGATAACCTATCATCGAAATGCTCATGAACGTGCCATGATACAAAAATAATGCAAACATGCCCAAACACTCATCATATCAAAAGTTCAAACTTTGCTTGCCTGGTTCGGAGTAGTCGGGGTCTAGCTCGGCGCAGTTCGTGGTTCCCTCACCTCCTTCGGTATCTACGTTACACAAAGCACACGCGCTAACGTAAATACCGTGGGGTACATAAAATTAATCCAAATATTTTTCAAATAAACATGATAAAAAACTAGACAAAATTTTGAAGAGGACAGAAAAAGAATCACTCAAAAATTCCTTTCTGTTAAAAAGTTATAAGGGTTTTGGTCCAAGGACCCATCTGTAATGAAACAGAAAACTCCCAGGGGCTTAAACAGAAAAGCGCAGAAAAACGGTTCAGAGTAGAAGGCGTATTTGCCAGAGTACGCTTTCAGAAAACGTTTCAAAAAAAACAATAGAGAGGCTGACGGGCGGGTCCCACCCGTCAGGTTTAAATTTTCAAATGAGAGACGGGGCTCGTCGGCGCCGAGAGTCATGGTGGTCGCCATGGCGATCCACGGCGAGGTGAAGATCGGAGGGTACCTCCGTGTTCAGGGCGTCATTCCGCGTCGGTTGGTGGTGGTGGTGGTCGCCGGCGAGCACCACATCGATGGCGGCTCCTGCTCCGGCGGACGGCGGTTCGGGTGGTCGTGGGTCTCGTCGGAGAGTGCTACGAAGGAGGAATTGAGGAGGGGGTTAGACTTGTGGTAGCATGAGAGATAGCTGACGGGGTTTGGGCGCCGGGGACGACCTCACCGGAGTGAATCGAGGTGGAGGCCGAGGCGGAACGAGCCGGCCGGAGTCGAGGAAGAAGAGCTCCTCGAGGCCCTTCCAGGGGCTTGGCGAAGACTAGTGAGGTGGTGGAGGTGTGCGGAGGCGAGAGCGCGCTCGGGGGTGCTATATATAGCCGGCCCGAGGCGGTTGCCAAGAATGGGGTTCTCCGGCGAAGTTTACGGCGGCGCTGGGTGTTGATCGGGGAGGTTCAGGGGCTTAGCGCCGTCGTGGGGGTTCACTGGTTCCGTTTAGGTGCTAAACGCGTCGGGGTTTGGTTGCTTAGGGCGTGCTCGGCGGAACGGGGCGGCGCGGGCCTGTCGGCGGCAGGGAGCACGTTCTGTGCTTGCCGGGCCACGGCGACGGTGCCACGGGCGTGCGCTGGCAAGGCAGGGACACGCTGAGAGCTGGGGCGACGGCGGCGCTGGTGGTTTGGCGAAGCGGCTCGGGCCCTCTTCGCCGACACGGTGGCGCGCCACCGCAGAAGCTTTCCAACGCCGGCGATGCTCGTTGCCGATGCCGTGAATCGCCAAGCGTGCGTCTTGAGGTGCTGGCCAGGGGAAGAGGCGTGTGCATCGTGCCAGGCGCCGTGGCGTCACACCAAGTCTCGACGAAGAGAAGAGACACTGAATTCTGAATTTCTCTGAATCTCTGAAAGTGAAATGAAACAGTGTAGGTCAGGTGTTCGACAGAATGTTTTTGGTATGTGGGAGGCTCTGCTTGAGCTGATATTTGGTGGAGGGGCCTCTCATTGCATCTAGAGGCTGCCTGAATTTTTGTCGAATTTTTGGAGTAGAGAAGATATGAATTTCACCAAATTTAACAAATCTGGTCCAAACTTGCAGAGACTAAAATTTGAAATATTTGAAAAGAAGAGGAGTGGATCTTGATTGTTCTAGGTTGTGGGTACCAAGGACTATCCAAGGGAGTTGGTTTGAGGTCAAAACTCAAATGCATTTAGGTACTTGCTTTGAAAATCTCCTAGGCTCAAAATAATGGACATGAAAGATTTGGGAGGAGAAATAAATGAAATAAAATTCAGAAAAGGGTTGAACTTGTTGAGACAGAATGTTTGGATTGCCCAAAGTGGAAGAAGAGATTTTTGGGAAAATTTTACCATTTGGTGCATGGTAAAATCATGAGTGGATTTCAATATTGGAGAAGATGCAAAACTCCTAGAGTTTCTTTTTGAAAGAAAATAAACTCCAAAGATTTTTCTTGAAATTTTGAGAAGAGGGCAATCAGAAAAAAAAATTAAAACCAAACACCAGAGTTGAAGGAGATGCAAAAAAAAATATTTGCTAAAGGGAAAAAGCTTTTGAGAGAGATTTTTGGAAGGGTTTAGAAGACCTTCTTCAAATCCAACAAATTTTTTGAAGAAAACCAAAAGAATATTTTTGGAGTGTCACAACACCTACCCCCTTAGGAAAAATCTCGTCCCTGAGATTCCAGCTGATCCTCAAATAATTGTGGGTGCTCTGTCCGAAGGAAATCCTCTCTTTCCCAAGTGGCTTCACTTTCGGTGTGGTTGCTCCACTGAACTTTGAAGAACTTGATGGTTTTCTGTCGGGTTCTCCTTTCAGACTCTTCCAAGATTTTTATTGGATGCTCCCGATATGTAAGGTCGGGTTGCACGTCAATGTTCTTATTGGTACTTGTTTCTCTGGGTTGCTTACGCACTTCCTCAATTGGGAGACGTGGAATACGTCGTGGA
The DNA here is from genome assembly GCA_021605145.1 of Aegilops bicornis. Taxonomy (NCBI): domain Eukaryota; kingdom Viridiplantae; phylum Streptophyta; class Magnoliopsida; order Poales; family Poaceae; genus Aegilops; species Aegilops bicornis. The sequence continues at coordinate 317,767,078 of CM038675.1, forward strand.
TGTCAGATAATTCTTCGGGTAAGTCTAGCTGGTAGGCTACCGTGCCTCTTCGTGCCACTATGCAGAATGGTCCGATGAATCTTGGTGCTAGCTTCCCTTTAATCTTGAATCGATGCAGGCCTCTCATAGGGGATACTCGTAGGTACACAAATTCACCGGGTTCAAAATTGACCCCACGATGCTTCTGATCGTAATAACTCTTTTGTCGGCTTTGGGCTGTCTTGAGTCGGTCCTTAATTACCTTGACCTTATCTTCAGCCTCTTTGAGCAGGTCTGGGCCGAAGAAATGGCTGTCTCGGCTTCCGACCAATTTAGCGGGTACGACATCTTCGCCAGTCTGAGCTTCAAATGGTGCCATTTGCAGGCTGATCGGTAATCGTTGTTATATGCGAATTCTGCGTATGGTAAGCTCTCTTCCCAACTGGTCCCATAGGTGAGGACACATGCTCTCGGCATATCTTCTAGAATCTGGTTCACTCGCTCGATCTGCCCATCATGCAGGGGATGGTATGCGATCTTGAATGCCGGTGAGTTCCCAGGCTTGTTGTAAGTGATCCCAAAATCGGGAGGCAATTGAGTGCCTCTGTCCAAGATTATTTTCTTTGGGACTCCATGTAAGCAGACGATACGGGAAAGGTAGAGCCTAGCAAGCTTCTGAGTGGTGTGGGTTGTCTTCACGGGGATGAAGTGTGCTACTTTAGTCAGTCTATCAGTGATGACCCATATGGCATCATGTCCGTGTCATGACCGAGGTAGTCCAACAATAAAATCCATTCCAATCTCGTCCCATTTCCACTCGGGTATCTTATTTGGTTGCAATAGCCCGGCCGGTTTCTGGTGCTCGGCCTTGATGCGTTGACAAGAGTCACAACATGCAATAAACGTGGCTATGTCTCTTTTTATACCATGCCACCAAAATGTTTCATGAAGATCTTTGTACATTTTTGTTCCTCCGGGATGGATTGAATACGGAGCGGTGTGGCCTTCAGCCAAGATTTGCCGTTAAAGGTCATGGATATTTGATGCATAAAGCCTATTCCCTGTACCACAATATTCCTTGCTCATCGATAATGAATTCGAGGCCTTGCCCAAATTCATCTTCCGTTTTATGCCTTCAATGCTTTGGGGTGTCCACGTTGAGCCTCTTTAACCTTCTCTATCGGGGTAGGTCAGTAACTCTAAGTTCGACACACTTGCCTTCGGTGACCACCATCGATTGAGCTTTGCGAATTCTCTTTGGAATTCAGGCCTCAAGTTTGGCATCTTTGTCGTTGTCCCGTTGGGGTTCCGACTCGAGCATCTGCTACAACATTTGCTTTGCACAGGTGGTAGTGGATTCCAACATCATAATCCTTTACTAATTCCAACCAGCGTCGCTGCCGTAAATTGAGTTCTGGTTGTGTGAAAATATACTTGAGGCTTTTGTGGTCCGTGTATATTTCTAGCTTGATTACCAAGTAAGAAGTGTCTCCATTCCTTGAGTGCATGAATAATCGCTGCTAATTCCAGGTCATGAGTAGGATAATTTTCCTCATGCTTGCGAAGTTGTGCGGAAACATATGCGACAACCTTGCCTTCTTGCATTAATACGCACCGAGGCCCTTTCGAGATCGTCACAAAATACCTCAAAATTTTGTGTATATCTCGCACAATTAGCACTGGTCTTGTCATCGATTTCCTCTTCGGTTCTTGGAAACTTTTCTCGCAAGCTTCCGTCCATTCAAGCTTCCTGTCTTTCTTGAGTAGTTGCGTCATTGGCTTTGCTATGGTGGAGAACCCTTCAATAAATCTCCGGTAGTATCCTGCCATTCCCAAGAAACTTCGTACATCCGTCACGCTGGTTGGTGGCTTCCAGACTAGTTCTGCCTTGACTTTTTCCGGGTCTAAGGCGATACCTTCTTGGGTCAGTACGTGGCCCAGAAAACCTACTTGCTTTAGCCAAAATTCACACTTGCTGAATTTAGCGTACAATTGATGTTTCTTGAGTTCTCCTAGTACAATCCAGAGATGTTCAGCGTGCTCTTCTGGGGTTTTGGAGTACACCAGCATATCATCGATAAATACCACAACAAAGTTGTCCATAAACTTCATGAATACTTTGTTCATGAGATGAACAAAATATGCGGGGGCATTCGTTAGTCCGAATGGCATTACGGTGAACTCATACAATCCGTATCTGGAGGTGAAAGCTGTCTTGGGAATATCTTCGGTTCGTACTTTCAGTTGATGGTATCCCGACCTCAAGTCAATCTTTGAGAACACCTTGGCCTGAGCGAGCTGATCGAATAAATCATTTATTCGTGGCATCGGATATTTGTTCTTGATTGTGACCATGTTTAGCGCTCGATAGTCTATGCACAATCTTAGTGTTCCATCCTTCTTTTTGGCAAACAAAATTGGTGAACCCCAAGGTGAGGAACTGGCTCGTATATACCCTTTTTCCAATAATTCCTTTATTTGCTTCTTCAGTTCTACCAATTCGGATGGTGCCATTCTGTATGGTTTCTTGTATATGGGAGCGGTTCCGGGTGCTAGCTCAATGCTGAATTCCATCTCTCGATCTGGTGGCATGCCTGGTAGCTCTTCGGGAAATACATCTGGAAATTCACACCTCTGGAACCTTGCTCAATTCGAAATATCCACCTTGTTCAATCTCGGTTGCGGGATATTTTTCTTTCCTTGGCTGAAACTTTTATGGTCTTCCCGTGGTGATGGGTGAGAATTACGGTCCTGTTGAAGCAGTCAATAAAACCTTTGTTGGTGGTTAACCAATCCATCCCTAAGATGACATCCAGTCCCTTATTTTCCAACACGATAAGATTTGCGTGAAACTTCAACCCTTCAAACTCGATACCCACACCCTGGCAATAATTCTAGCTAACTTGCTTAATTCCAGGGGACTTGACGATCATAGATTTTTCCAAGGGAAGCATCGAAAAATTATTTTGCAAGGCAAAACTTTTCGAAATGAATGAGTGAGAAGCTCCAGAATCAAACAAAACCATGGCAGGTATTGTGTTGACAGGAAAGCGTGCAGTACGATATCTGGGGCATTTTGTGCTTCCTCTTTGGTCACGTGGTTCGGATGACCCTTCCTGTGGTTGTTATTTGGGTTGAAATTGTTGCGCTTTGGCGCCGAATTATTGCTTCCGTTGTTCGGCTTTGGGGTCGAGTTCCTTGGTCAGGGGCCTTTGCTTGGCATAGTGCCCTTCTTCTCCACAAGCATAACAGTAACGCCTGGGCGGTATGTGAACTCCTTGTCCCTTGCATGGAAATTCTTGATTGGGCGTGGGGCGCTTGTCATGAGCTTGGGTGTCCAGTTTTTACGAACATCTGTCTTCTTTGCGGTGGTTGCGAGGCGTGATTAGTCTGGTCCCTCTTCCGCTTATGGAAATCTTCTAAGTCTGTGTCTCTCATTTTCCAAGGTAATGGCCTTATCCACCAGCGTCTTAAAATCTGGAAAGGTGTGTACGACCAATTGGCATTTAAGCGCGGGTGTCAGACCATCTAGAAATTTCTCCATCTTTTTGTTTTCCGACATACGCTCCTCGTTGGCATAGCGAGACAGTAGAGTAAACTGACTGTTGTATTCTGACACCGTCATTGTCCTTTGCTTGAGGTCATCAAATTCTCTCTTTTTGATCTTCATAAGACTCTTAGGAATATGTGCCCCACGAAAACCTTCTTTAAATTCCTCCCATGTTATATTATTTTCATTGGGGTGCATGTGTAGGAAATTTTCCCACCATGATGCGGCTGCTCCAGTGAGATAGTCAGAGCATAAAGCACTTTCTCAAGATCTGAACACTGGGCAATGATTAATTTTCTTTCCATGTCTCGAAGCCAGTCCTCGGCTTCAAGAGGTTTGTCGGTGTGAGAAAATGTTTGTGGGCGTGTCTTACAGAGCTCGGATAACTTTGATTGCTTCGACATCTTGTCCACGGTGATTCCCCATATTGATGACTTGGTTCATTATTTCCTGATGTTGCTGCTGACTTTGTTCATAAAGGCGACACATTTGGGAAAGTGCCGTTTCACCGTCCTGTTGACTTGTCCGCCTCGTGTGAAATTGTTGACTGGGGGTGTGCCATAATTTTCCTCTGTCGGAGTCGGCATGGAGCGCGTCCAAGGACGAGACATAGTTCACTCTGGGGATATATTTTGAAACACTCATATGAAAAGAAATTGAGCCGCAAAAATCAATAAATACAAGAAGATGGAAAAAGTCGCAAATGCTCCAAGATTTTTTTTCAAGAGATTAAACGTTTGCGCACGGAGAAGGACTGTCCATTACATATCTTACACGCAAGCAGTAGTTATACAATACATCACTCAGGATATGCGTACATAATCCTGACATGTTATTTAGTCTAGTGCACTCCTCCAGATCCTACATGATGCACTAACAAGCTACTTCTCACAGCCTATGCACATATAAACATATTGTACAAGTCGGTACATCGCATGGCGGCTAAGCGTACTTAGTCGGAGATGGTAAGGATTTCCCTTGGCCTGCCAAGGGTGAGGCGTAGTGGTGGGGACTCAACCTCCTCTTCGGTGATAGGCTCCAGACGAGAGGTCTTTGCTGCGCTGAGTTGGTGGAGCAGGTGCCCTATCTTGGGACAACTCAAACATGAGCGGGCACGAGGGGTGGTGCAGAACGAACCGGAGTAGGCGCAATGACATGGTTGAACTCCTCCCGTGGTAGGCGCGACGAGTGGTGGTGAGAGCGGTAGGAGTAAATGATCTTGATGTGAGACGAAAGTCGGTGGCGGTCTGGCGCAGGAGCTCCCTCCTGTTGGCGGCACAGCCATGGACCGAGTCCATGCTGGCAGCTACAAAGTCGCCCACCGAGGTTGTCGAAGGCTGCCTCCAAAGCCCGGAGATACTCGATGAGCATCTCAAAAGCTTCGTCTCGTTCTCCTCTGGGGCAAGAAGGCGTGTAGTGGCAGGTATATGGCACATGACATGGCGAGTGGCGGTAGCAGCGAGTCTTCATCGAAGGAAGGATATCCACGAGACGAGCTATCGCCTCACGGGCTGCCACTGCAGTGCATGCTTCTCTGTGGGCATGGCTCTCCCCAAGAACCGTAACGCTCAAGTCGCCCTCCTTGAATTGCACCGCGGCTTGGTGCATGGTTAGACGGTCATTGATCTTCTGCTGAGAGAGTGAGAAGACCGGGCCTTACGTAGCCCTATCGCGACTTGGACGATGAAGGAGAGAAGCAGCGAACCCATCGGGCATGTTGGCGAACATTTGCGACTTCGCATCGTTGCCGACCATCTACAAAAGTAGGCAAAAATCCTGAGTAGTCAAATCATAAATTTATCTTTGTTGTCGAAATTGACTACATTTGTAAAAATAATAAATACCTCTATTCTGCTAATAACCGATTAGCGATCGCACCTAGTGGCTTCCTACAGTCAGCCTAGCTCTGGTACCAAGCTTGTCACGACCGGTTTTTCAATAAAAATATTTATTGAACAACTGACCTATGAAGTCCAATATGAGGAAAATCCTCCATACCGGTAGAGAAAACTTTGATACAACAAGCCAGTAGCATTAAAATATTACGAGGTCGGTGAAGATGCCCAACCAATTATTACAAACATGCCAATAATTATACATGATGGCGGATATGACACAATGGTGTGGGGTGGAAATACTCTTGACTCGAGATAAGAGTGGTTGGTGGAATAACACGGTGGGGTGGGTCATAAGTCTCTTTGCCTTTGGCGGCTCATCGAAAGGCCGAGGTGAGGCTCGATGAATTTATTTGGGTAGCGAGCGGATATATCACAATGACTAATCCGTAGGGGTCGACGAGACCGACCGGGATTCCTCTAGGCGTCGGACTCGCTATCGAACTCTTCATCCATGAGATCGTAACCGTCGACATATGGCCAAATCAACAAGCCGGTGAGTACTTTGAAAGTACTGCAAGACAGTTCGGACAAAAGATATAACAAATGAATGCATGAATGCGACATGATTAATTTAGAACAATGTGCTATCAAATCAGTAACACAAGTAAGTAAAAAAGGGAATCGGCGGTAGTCCGCTCGAAAACCAAAGAAGATAAACTCAAAACCGATCGAATTATGCGGGCGGCGCCTCAAAGGGTGAACAAATAAGTAAAGCATGCCACAACCGGGCGTCTAAGCGACACCTCATAAAGGGCTTATATTGAAAGATAATACATGCGTGCCGCAGTCGGATGTCGGAGCGACATCACAGAAAGGGCTTATAATAAAAGTAAATAATAATAATGCCGCAGTCGGACGTCTGAGCGACATCGCAGAAAGGGCTTATAACAAAAGTAAATTAATAACAATGCCGCAGTCGGACGTCTGAGCGACATCGCAGAAAGGGCTTATAATTCATTATTCATAACTGACAGGAAATGGTGCTCACGGAAAATATTCCTCACAAGACAATAAGCGGGTTAGTCCATTCACAGGGAAAAATAAACACTTAACACTCATATGGTTATCAGGAGTTTACGTCACCGGTGACATCCGACAAGGTAAGGTGAACACGGTACTCGGACATGAATAAGATGAATTCAAGAATTTTGACTCTGCGAGTTTGTACCAAAATTGTCCACGCCAACGGATTTCCGTGAGTCACGAAGGACTAGTTACATTTACGGTATTTCGGAGGAAACACAACTAACTAGTACACACCCATCATACCTCACGTTGCTGTGAATCACCCTAGACAGCGTTTAAGAAAAACTTTGAGACGGGAGATCACAATCTCGAATAGCATGGGATCAAATTTATTTCTGGCGCTCTAAGGGTGCCCCCTCTCGGTCCCAACCGGAAACACCCATGCCCCGGCGGATGAAAGGCTTTAATCCAGGGCCATGTAACCTTCATCCGGCCTCTCGATTTGGTGTGTACCAGAAGTGGTTTGCAACTTACTAAATTGTATCCCTTGCGGGAAACAGGTGGTAGTCTGAAAAGGGGAGACGGACGGGAATCGGTGATTGATGTTGACACTTTGGGTCAACAATCTGGCATAAGCCTGGCATGCTACAACACTGCCATCTTACCCATACTCATGCCAACTCATGGCCATGCAACATGTTTCAAACAACTCATGGATTTTTCCGAGCTCACTTGCCTCAACTCTTACGGGATAAACTATCATCGAAATGCTCATGAACGTGCCATGATACAAAAATAATGCAAACATGCCCAAACACTCATCATATCAAAAGTTCAAACTTTGCTTGCCTCGTTCGGAGTAGTCGGGGTCTAGCTCGGCGAAGTTCGCGGTTCCGTTACCTCCTTGGGTATCTACGGTACACAAAGCACACGCGCTAACGTAAATACCGTGGGGTACAGAAAAGTAATCCAAATATTTTTCAAATAAATATGGTAAAAAACTAGACAGAATTTTGAAGAGGACAGAAAAAGAATCACTCAAAAATTCCTTTCTGTTAAAAAGTTATAAGGGTTTTGGTCCAAGGACCCATCTGTAATGAAACAGAAAACTCTCAGGGGCTTAAACAGAAAGCGCGAAAACGGTTCGAGTAGAAGGCGTATTTGCAGCACGCTTTCAGAAAATTTTCAAAAAAACAATAGAGAGGCCGACGCGGGTCCAACCCGTCAGTTTAAATTTTCAAATGAGAGAGGCATTTGGCTCGTACCGAGAGTCACAGTGGTCGCCCGGCGATCCACGGCGAGGCAGAAGATCGGAGGGTACCTCCATGTTCAGGCGTCATTCAGCGTCGGTTGGTGGTGGTGGTGGTGGCCGCGAGCACCACGTCGACAGCGGCTCCTGCTCCGTGAATGGCGGTTCGTGGTTGTGTGTCTCGTCGGAAGTCTTGCGGAGGAGAATTGAGGAGGGTTAGACTTGTGGTAGCATGAGAGGATAGCCGACGGGATTTGGCGCGGGGCGACCTCACCGAGTGAATCGGGTGGAGGCCGAGGCGGAACAAGGCGGCCGGAGTCGAGGAAGAAGAGCTCCTCGAGGCCCTTCCAGGGGCTTGGCGAGGACTAGTGAGGTGGTGGAGGTGTGCGGAGGCAAGAGCGCGCTCGGGGGTGCTATATATAGCTTGAGGCGTTGCCGAGAACAGGGTTCTCCGGCCGAAGTTCTGGCGGCGAGGCGTTGATCGGGAGGTTCGAGGGCTTAAGCGCCGTCGTGGGGATTCTTGGTTCCGTTTAGGTGCTAAACGCGTCGGGGTTTGGTTGCTTAGGGCGTGCTTTCGGCCAGGCAAGCGGCCTTGAACTGTCGGCGAGAGCACGTTCGCTTGCAGACCCGCAGCAGCAGTGCCTGGCGTCTTGGCCAGCAAGGCAGGGACACGCGGAGAGCTGAGGTGATGGGCGGCGCCGGGTGGCGTGTGGCGGGCTCGGGCCCTCTCGCCGCCACGGGTGGCGCGCCACCGCAGAAGCTTCCAACGCCGGCGATGCTCGTCGCCACCGACTCGAGAATCGGCCAAGCGTGCGTGCGGGTGCTGGCTAGGGGAAGAGGTCGTGTGCATCGTGCCGAGCGCCTTTGTGGCCGCGTGACCAAGTCCTGACGAAGAGAAGCGACAGATTGAATTTCTCTGAATCTCTGAAAGTGAAATGAAACAGTGTAGGTCAGGTGTTTGACATAATGTTTTTGGTATGTGGGAGGCTCTGCTTGAGCTGATTTTTGGTGGAGGGGCCTCTCATTCCATCTAGAGTCTGCCTGAATTTTTGTGGAATTTTTGGAGCAGAGAAGATATGAATTTCACCAAATTTGACAAATCTGGTCCAAACTTGCAGAGGCCAAATTTGAAATATTTGAAAAGAAGAGGAGTGGATCTTGATTGTTCTAGGTTGTGGGTACCAAGGACTATCCAGGGAGTTGGTTTGAGGTCAAAACTCAAATGCATTTAGGTACTTGCTTTGCAAATCTCCTAGGCTCAAAATAATGGGATGTAAAAGATTTGGGAGGAGAAATAAATGAAATAAAATTCAGAAAAGGGTTGAACTTGTTGAGACAAAATGTTTGGATTGCCCAAAGTGGAAGAAGAGATTTTTGGGAAAATTTTACCATGTGGTGCATGGTAAAATCATGAGTGGATTTCAATATTGGAGAAGATGCAAAACTCCTAGAGTTTCTTTTTGAAAGAAAATAAACTCCAAAGATTTTTCCTGAAATTTTGAGAAGAGGGCAATCAAGAAAAATTTAAAAACCAAACACCAGAGTTGAAGGAGATGCAAAAATAAAATATTTGCTAAAGGGAAAAAGCTTTTGAGAGAGATTTTTGGAAGGGTTTAGAAGACCTTCTTCAAATCCAACATTTTTTTTGAAGAAAACAAAAAGAATATTTTTGGAGTGTCACAATTTACTCGTCATTTGATTATTTTGCAGAAAAGTGCGCAAAGGCACTATAATCTTCAAGATTCGGACGAATTGGCCATTGAGAAGAGAGAAGGGCATGAAAGAAGTGAAGAAAGGGACCTGAGCATGAAGCAAAGAAGAAACCGGGGGCCAAAACTAAAGATGGAGGGGATCAACTTGGGAAGAAAGAAGGAAAGGAGAGGGGCCAAATCAGAAAAGTGGCAGACTAGAGGAGGGGTCAAAATCCCTAGCAGCAGCCCCGATCCCCTTTTGGCCTGGCACATCTCTCTCCCCCTCACCCCTCCTTCTCCAACTCCGGCCGCCGCCACGGCCAGACCGGCGTGGTGGTGCGCCTCCGCAGCCCATCCACCCAGCACCACCATCACCTCCATCCACCTGCGCCACCCAGCCATCCATCCACTCATCTCCACCAGCGCCACCATCTCCACCACAGCGTCATCACTCCACCGCCGCACCTCACGCGCCCGACCAGACGGGTGTCTGGGTACCCGCGCGACCCTGCCTTCTGCCGCTGCTCCTCTTCCCCATCCCTACTGCTGCTTCTTCTCCCCTTGTCCCGTTGCTCCTCCTCTCAAAGTCCTCTCGCTGTTGATCTTCTCTGAACCCCAACTTGCTGCTTCTCCTCCCCTCGCCCCTTCTGTCGCTGCTTCTTCATGTGCTACAACCTGCTATCCCATCTCTCCTTGCGCCCCTGCTGCTTCTTCTTCCCCAAACCTCTCTGCTGCTTCTCTCTTCTTCCCAAAACTGCTGCTGCTTCCCTCTGAACCGAACTGTTGTTTCTCCCTCTCCCACGAACCTGCTGCTGCTCCTCTCTCCCTGATGCCCCTACTTCTTCTCTGAATTCCAAACTATTGTTGTTCGTCGTCTCTCCCCCTCTCTGTGTGTGAGTGAGTGTGTGCGTGTGCGTGTGCGTGTGTGTATGTGTGTGTAATTTCTGTTAACAATTAGAGTGGAGACTTGATAGACTGTACTATGTTTTACACTATTTCAATATATGTGAATCGCCCGTTCGTTATTTGTCTGTTACATTCAGGTTACTAGTTGCGAATCTTGTGTTGTAATTGTTCATTGTTAAGTCAGATGTATGAACATGTTTGATTCTTTGTCCCTGTGATAGGTTCCAGTACGTGCGTTTCTTTTATGTTGTCTCAGTTTCTTGAGATATACATGATAGTGATATGAACCATTTCAGTTCCTGTCTTACAATCTTGCACTAGATCTTTTCTTACTTTCTAGCTTTTATATTATATTTGAAGTCTGCTTGTGTTAACATTTTTATTTCTCAAGTAAAACAGAAAACACCAAAAATATAGTGTAGATAATCTGAACCTTTCTGTGTTTTTTTGCATTTTCTTTGTCGACGATCTTTGGGAACGATCTTGTTAGTTTAGGTTTTATTTTCAGTTTTCATCACCCAATTCTGTGTCACCTAGCTTTAGCCGAGCGTTGTTGTCGTCACCTAGTCCGTGTGGAGAACACGACATCCGTAGTTTGGGCGTAAAAACCTTGCTATATTACAATCGATCATTTTGGCACCGTTGCCGGGGACTAGCGTCGTGTGACTGTGTTAGGCTATAGACTAGGTTTTTCTTCTTTTTCTAGTTTGTGCCATATATTTGTGATATATCTCTAACCACTAACTAGGTTTTTCTTCTTTTTCTAGTTTGTGCCATATATTTGTGATATATCTCTAACCACTAACCCCTGTTCTAGTTAGTATCTTTTTGTTTTTCTTTTCCTTTTTGCAGGTTAGTGTTGGAAATATGCCCTAGAGGCAATAATAAAAGCATTATTATTATATTTCCTTGTTCGTGATAATTGTCTTTTATTCATGCTATAATTGTATTATCCGGAAATCGTAATACACGTGTGAATACATAGACCACAATACGTCCTAGTAAGCCTCTAGTTGACTAGCTCATTGGTCAACAGATAGTCATGGTTTCCTGACTATGGACATCGAGATGTCATTGACAAGCGGGATCACGTCATTAGGAGAATGGCGTGATGGACAAGACAATCCTAAGCATAGCACAAGATCGTGTAGTTCGTTTTGCTAGAGCTTTTCCAATGTCAAGTATCTCTTCCTTAGACCATGAGATCGTGTAACTCCCGGGTACCGTAGGAGTGCTTTGGGTGTATCAAACGTCACAACGTAATTGGGTGACTATAAAGGTGCACTACAGGTATCTCTGAAAGTGTCTGCATTGGGTTGACACGGATCGAGATCGATTTGTCACTCCGTATGACCGGAGAGGTATCTCTGGGCCCACTCGGTAATGCATCATCATAATGAGCTCAAAGTGACCAGTGCGAGTAAAGTGACTTCAGAACTAGACCGAACGAGGTATTGGGATACCGACGATCGAGTCTCGGGCATGTAACGTCTGGAATTGACAAAGGGAATAGCATACGGGTTGCTTGAATCCTCGATATCGTGGTTCATCCGATGACATCATCGAGGAGCATGTGGGAGCCAACATGGGTATCCGGATCCCATTGTTGGTTATTGACCGAGAGCGTCTCGGTCATGTCTGCATGTCTCCGAACCCGTAGGTCTACACACTTAAGGTTCGGTGGCGCTTAGGGTTATTAGGAAGACTTGTATGTGATTACCGAATGTTGTTGAGTCCGGATGAGATCCTCTGGGCGTCACGAGGAGTTCCTAAGGGTCCTGAGGTAAAGATTTATATATGGGAAGTTGTCAAACGGACACCGGAAAGTTTCGAGGGCATACCGCAGATTGTATCGGGCCACCTAGGAAGGTTCCGGAGGTCCACCGGAGCCGCCCCCTCCGGGGGCACATGGGCTGCGATGGGGATGTGACCAGCCCACAGTGGTGGGTCGCCCCCTTGGGCCCATGCGCCTAGGGTTTGGGGAACCCTAGGCGCCCACGCTTGAGGGCAAGCCACCCTCACGCGCCGCCTCTAGATTCCCATCTAGAGGGGCCCCCCTGCCCCTTCCCCTATAAATAGAGGGGTGAGGGGAGGCAACAGATACCCAAGCCAAGGCGCAGCCCTCCCTCCCCAACACCTCTCCTCCTCCGCACGTGCTTGGCGAAGCCACAGCCGAGATCTTCCGCACCAACAACACCACGCCGCCGTCAGGTCAGCTTGGAGCCATCTTCCTCAACCTCTCCTTCCTCCTTCTTTGGATCAAGACGGAGGAGACGTCCGTCTGCACTGCATTTGTGTTGAACGCGAGGTACCGTGACGTTCAAAGACTTGGTCATCGGTGATCCGAATCACGGCGAAACACGACTCCGTCATCACCATCCCCTTGAACGCTTCCGCACTCGATCTACAAGTGGTATGTAGATGCAAACTCACTCCCTTGACTCGTTGCTTAGATGAACTCATAGATGGATCTTGGTGATACCGTAGGGAAAAATTTTAATTTTACGCAGCGTTCCCCAACAAAGTGGCATCATGAGCTAGGTCTATGCGTAGTTCTCTATTGCACGAGTAGAACACAATTTTGTTGTGGGCGTAGATCTTGTCAACTTGCTTGCCGCTACTAGTCTTATCTTTGCTTCAGCCGGTATTGTGGGATGAAGCGGCCCGAACCAACCTTACACGTATGCTTACGTGAGACCGGTTCCACCGAACGACATGCACTAGTTGCATAAGGTGGTGGCGGGTGTCCGCTCTCCCACTTTAGTTGGAGCGGATTCGATGAAAAGGGTCCTTATGAAGGGTAAATAGAAGTTGACAAAATCACGTTGTGGTTATTCGTAGGTAAGAAAACGTTCTTGCTAGAACCCAATTGCAGCCACGTAAAAGATGCAACAACAATTAGAGGACGCCTAACTTGTTTTTGCAAAGAATTGTCATGTGATGTGATATGGCCGAAGTTGTGATGAATGATGAATGATATATTGTGATGTATGAGATCATGTTCTTGTAATAGGAATCACGACTTGCATGTCGATGAGTATGACAACCGGCAGGAGCCATAGGAGTTGTCTTTATTTTGTATGACCTGCGTGTCATTGAAGAACACCATGTAAATTACTTTACTTTATTGCTAAACGCGTTAGCCATAGAAGTAGAAGTAGTCGTTGGCGTGACAACTTCATGAAGACACGATGATGGATATCATGATGATGGAGATCATGGTGTCATGCCGGTGACAAGATGATCATGGAGCCCCGAAGATGGAGATCGATGGAGCTATATGATATTGGCCATATCATGTCACTACTATATAATTGCATGTGATGTTTATTATGTTTATGCATCTTGTTTACTTAGAACGACGGTAGTAAATAAGATGATCCCTTACAACAATTTCAAGAAGTGTTCTCCCTAAGCGTGCATGCACCGTTGCTAAAGTTAAATGGATTTGAAGCACCACGTGATGATCGGGTGTGATAGATCCTTACGTTCACATACAACGGGTGTAAGACAGATTTACACATGCAAAACACTTAGGGTTAACTTGACGAGCCTAGCATGTACGGACATGGCCTCGGAACACGGAGACCGAAAGGTCGAACACGAGTCGTATGGAAGATACGATCAACATGGAGATGTTCACCGGCGATGACTAGTCCGTCTCACGTGATGATCGGACACGGCCTAGTCGACTCGGATCGTGTAACACTTAGATGACTAGAGGATGTCTAATCTGAGTGGGAGTTCATTAAAATTTTGATTAGATGAACTTAATTATCATGAACTTAGTCTAAAACTTTTGCAAATATGTCTTGTAGATCAAATGGCCAACGCTCATGTCAACTTGAACTTCAACGCGTTCCTAGAGAAAACCAAGTTGAAAGATGATGGCAGCAACTATACGGATTTGGGTCCGAACACGAGATCATCCTCATAGCTGCCAGGAAACAATATGTCCTAGAAGGACCGCTAGGTGACGCTCCGTCTCCAGAGAACCAAGACATTATGAATGCTTGGCAGACTTCATGGCGATGATTACTCCCTCATTCGATTGTGGCATGCTATACAGCTTAGAACCGGGCTCCAAAAGCGTTTTGAGCATCACGGAGCATATGAGATGTTCGAGGAGCTGAAACTAGTTTTCCAAGCTCACGCCCGTCGTCGAGATATGACGTCTCGACAAGTTCTATAGTTGTAAGATGGAGGAAAAGCAGTTACGTCGGTGAGCACATACTCGAGAATATGCAGGTTGCACAACCGCATGACCCACCTGAATATTAACCTCCCCGATGAGGCGGTCATTGACAGAATCCTTCGGCCGCCCCACCAAGCTACAAGAGCTTTGTGATGAACTACAATATGCGTGGGATGGTGAAGACCATTCCTGAAGTATTTTCAATCTTTGAAGTCGCAGAGGTTGAGATCAAGAAAGAACATCAAGTGTTGATGGTCAATAAGACCACTAAGTTCAAGAACGGCAAGGGCAAGAAGAACTTCAAGAAGGACGGCAAGGATGTTGCTGCCCGATAAGCCGATTCTGGAAGAAGTCAAAGAATGGACCCAAGCCTGAGACTGAGTGCTTTTATTGCAAGGGGAAGGGTCACTGGAAGCGGAACTGCCCCAAATACTTAGCGGATAAGAAGGCCGGCAACACCAAAGGTATATTTGATATACATGTAATGTCATGTGTACCTTACCAGTACTCATAGTAACTCCTGGGTATTTGATACCGGTGACGTTGCTCATATTTGTAACTCACGGCAGAGGCTGCGGAATAAGCGGAGGCTGGCGAAGGGCGAGGTGACGATGCGCGTCGGGAATGGTTCCGTAGTCGATGTGATCGCCGTCGACACGCTACCTCTACATTTACCTACGGGATTAGTTATGAACCTTAATAATTGTTATTTGGTGCCAAGTTTGAGCATGAACATTGTATCAGGATCTCGTTTAATGCGAGATGGCTACTCATTTAAATCCGAGAATAATGGTTGTTCTATTTATATGAGAGATATGTTTTATGGTCATGCTCCGATGGTCAATGGTTTATTCTTAATGAATCTTGAGCGTAATGTTACACATATTCATAGCGTGAATACCAAAAGATGTAAAGTTGATAACGATAGTCCCACATACTTATGGCACTGCCGCCTTGGTCACATTGGTGTCAAGCGCATGAAGAAGCTCCATGCTGATGGACTTTTGGAGTCTCTAGATTATGAATCATTTGACACATGCGAACCATGCCTCATGGGCAAGATGACCAAGACTCCGTTCTCCGGAACAATGGAGCGAGCAACCAACTTGTTGGAAATCATACATACCGATGTGTGCGGTCCAATGAGTGTTGAGGCTCGCGGAGGATATCGTTATGTTCTCACTCTCACTGATGACTTGAGTAGATATGGGTATGTCTACTTGATGAAACACAAGTCTGAGACCTTTGAAAAGTGCAAGGAATTTCAGAATGAGGTAGAGAATCAACGTGACCAAAAAATAAAGTTCTTACAATCAGATCGTGGAGGAGAATATTTAAGTCACGAATTTGGTACACACTTAACGAAATGTGGAATCGTTTCACAACTCACGCCACTGGAACACCTCAAACAGAATGGTGTGTCCGAACGTCGTAATCGCACTCTATTGGATATGGTGCGATCTATGATGTCTCTTACTGATTTACCGCTATCATTTTGGGGATACGCTCTAGAGACAGCTACATTCACTTTAAATAGGGCACCGTCTAAATCCGTTGAGACGACACCGTATGAATTTTTTGGGTTCTACGGTAGGGTGCGTCGACTGCAAATTAAAAATTCCTACGCGCAGAACATCTAGGAACATGCTACGGGAGATGGACCACAGTTCGTTACCACTAGACGCGCAGCGTCGCAGCGAAGAAGAGTTGGGGCAGCGCGTCTGCGTGGATCGCCTCCTCCTCGTTCGATCTCCCTCGAGCGGCCGGTCGTCCGATCCCATCACGAAGTTCGCCGGAGCGGCGCAAGTGCACCGCCTCTAACGGTATCCGCGTGCGGAAGGAACGTCGTCGCGGACTGCTAGGTCC
This sequence comes from Aegilops bicornis, assembly GCA_021605145.1. NCBI lineage: Eukaryota > Viridiplantae > Streptophyta > Magnoliopsida > Poales > Poaceae > Aegilops > Aegilops bicornis. Next base: position 317,783,378 of record CM038675.1, read on the forward strand.
GATCACACAGTCGGCGGCGAGTGGAGGTGGCTATTCGCAACACATGCAAACCCTAGTCGCAGCCGAAGCGATCAACCGCCTGAGTGTGCGGCACCTCCACTTTATATAGGCGTCCGCCGCGGGCTCAACACTTGGGCCTCGCACGGACCCTAAAGCCCAAAGTCTATTCGGTCACGTTCCTAGTCCAGATTCGGATCACATCCGACCAAAGGTCCTACGAACTGACCTCATAGGTTCCTTCCCTTAAGTGCGCGACCCCTTAGGTTCAAGTCGGCTTGGTCACAGTTCGGATCACCTCCGACCTGTACGGTTGGTAGCGGCCTCTAGCAAGGCGTGCCGACCACCAAGCAGACGATGAAGCTGGTTAGGCGAACCTGTACAACGTGTCGCACGATATATGTTGTCGGGCTCAAGGCGAGACTGTCATCCTTGTGCTAACCCGACCTCTTTCTCGTTCCAGTGATACCGACCACAATCCGGATTATCTCATAATCCTTGTCGCATGGCCATGCTATTCTGGTCGATCACACGAGGGCCCAGAGTATATCTCTCTGATCGGAGGGGCAATCCCATCTTGCTCGATCGTGTCTCGCAGCATGGGACCGGACAAACCCGAAACCTACCTTTGTAACTACCCGATCCACGGAGTAGCGCTTTGGTCGGCCCAAAGCAAGTCATCACCATCCGAGTACATGTGTCGGCTCGTGTCTTAGGACATAGAACGTATGTTGTACTAGAGACTCACAGATGACATATCGCTGCGTCTCATAGTTGGGTCCGTCCGACTCGGACCTTATCTCGACTCGGATCCGACTATGTCGAATCCGACCAGACCTTTCCAAGTCCATATTATCCGGTTAGCATCCAATGCTCCATGGCTAGTGAGACCAAGCCATCGACCGTGTCATATGCCGCCTAGTCATTTGGCGTCCACACCGGGCCTTTGACTAGGGACCTTTTGGGACGATCATCATACAATGCATAGTCCCACAAACAAGTCACATACTTGTCGATACACATCATTGATAATGTCCAAGGACTATCTTTATTGATAAACACATAGGAAATATCATCATACATGATTGCCTCTAGGGCATATCTCCAACAGTCTCCCACTTGCACTAGAGTCAATCAAATAGACATCCAATGCCCATAGCTCTAACGTACCCCTCATGCTTGGGTTGTGGAAGCACCTTAGTCAATGGATCTGCAACATTTGCATCTGTGTGAATCTTGCATAACTCTACGTCACCATTCTTTACGATCTTTCGTGACGTGATATTTCCGGTCTATGTGTCCGACCTTGTGGTGATTCCTCGGCTCCTTGGCTTGTGCGATGGCACCGTAATTATCACAATAAAGGTCCAACGGTTTCACCGAGGCTGGGAAAATACCAAGATCATCCGTAAAATGCCGGATCCTAACACCTTCCTTTGCGGCTTCACAAGCCGCAATGTATTCGCTTCGTGGTAGAATCGCCACCGTATCCTGCTTGGAACTCATCCGATTACTGCTGCTCCTCCGCTCGTGACGCATACCGAATCCGCATCGTGATCGACAATCATCTCGCCGGTTTGGAAACTAGCATCGACGTAACCCTCACGACGAGCTCTTCCTCACCTCCATAAACTAGGAACATCTCTTTAATCCTTTTCGTGTACTTCAAAATAGTCTTTACCGCTGCCCAAAGTGACTCTCACAGGTTGGCCTGGTATCTACTTGTTAGGCTTATTGCAAAAGCAACATCGGGCCTTGTACATATCATGGCATACATGATGGATCCGATTCTTTGAGGCATACGGAATCCTACTCATCCCGCTTCGCTCATCAGATGTCGAAGGACTCTGAGTCTCGCTTAGCCTTATACCATGTGAGAGCGGCAAGAACCCTTTCTTCGCCTCACTCATGTTGAACCGCTTCAACACTTTATCTATGTACGTACTCTGGCTAAAGCCGAGCAGCCTCCTCGATCTATCTCTATAGATCTTAATGCCTAAAATATAGACTGCCTCACCAAGGTCCTTCATCGAAAACTTGCCATTCAATGATTCCTTGACCGAGTTTAGCATCGAAACATTATTTCCGATCAGTAGTATGTCATCCACATACAAGATCAAAAACACTATCGAGCTCCCACTTAACTTCTTGTATAAACAAGAGTCCTCTTCACTTTTGATGAAACCGAGATCAGTGACGACTTCATCAAAACGAATGTTCCAACTCCGAGATGCTTGCTTCAACCCATAAATGGATCTCTTGAGCTTGCATACCTTACTAGTGCTAGTCGGATCGACAAAACCCTCGGGCTGTATCATATACACGTCCTCGGTTAAATTTCCGTGAAGGAAAGCCGTATTGACATCCATCTGCCATATCTCGTAATCGAAATATGCAGCTATAGCTAGTATGATCCTCACCGATTTCAGCATCGCTACCGTGAGTAAGTCTCGTCGTAGTCAATTCCTTGAACTTGTCCATAACCTTTAGCGACAAGCCGAGCTTTGTAGATCTGAACATTTCCATCCACATCGGTTTTCTTCTTAAAGACCCATTTGCAACCAATGGCAGTTACACCAGGTGGCGGATCAACCAAATCCCAGACTTGATTCTCATCCATGGATTTTAACTCGGATCTCATGGCCTCCAGCCATGCCTCGGAATCTGGGCTCACCATCGCTTCGTGACACGTGGCCGGCTCGTCGCTTTCTAGCAACAATACATCACGCACTCTGTGCAATCTCTCCAACCTTCGTGGTTCCGGTGCCGCTTCCACTACAGGTTCCCTGACTGACTCTAGTATGATCTCATCACCAGCCGAGCCGTCCCCGAGTGGTCCTCGAATTTCTTCGAGTCGAACCATCCTCCCACTGGCCTCCCGACTGAGAAACTCTTTCTCAAGGGAAACCCCGTTCCGAGCAACAAACACTTTGTTCTCTTCCCGGTTGTAGAAGCTATATCCCAAGGTTTCCCTCGGATATCCCACGAATATGCATTTATCCGACTTGGGTGTAAGCTTGTCTCGACATAAGTCGCTTGACAAATGCTTCACAACCCCAAATCTTTAGAAAAGACAAACCGGGACTCTTCCCAGTCCACATCTCATGCGGTGTCTTGTCTACGGATTTTGATGGTACCCTATTAAGTGTGAAAGCTGCAGTTTCTAGAGCGTATCCCCAAAATGACAAGGGTAAATACGATTTGCTCATCATAGACCGGACCATGTCCAACAAGGTCCTATTCCTCCGTTCTAACACGCCGTTTCTTTGTGGCGTACCCGGAGGTGTGAGCTGAGGTACTATACCTCGACTTTTCGTGATGATCATCGAACTCTGGATCATGTACTCACCTCCACGATCAGATTGCGAAGCTTTATAGTCTTGCCGAGCTGATTCTCAACCTCGCTCGAAACTCTTTGAATTTTTCAAAAGTCCCCGACTTGTGCCTCATCAAATAGATATATCCATATCTACTCAAGTCGTCGGTAAAAGTCACGGCATCGATAGCCACCTCCGCGCTTGTGCTCATTGGACCACACACATCATCGTGTATAAGCTCCAACAGCTCGGATGCCCTCTCGCAACTCTTTGCGAAAGGAGACTTAGTCATCTTGCCGAGCAAGCATGATTCACATGTCTCGAACGATCCGAAATCGGACGAAGTTAGGAGCCCATCATCATGGAGCTTCTTCATGCGTTTCACACTAATGTGTCCAAGCCGGCAATGCCAGAAGTATGTCGGATTTATCTCATTAGGCTTATGCCTCTTGACATTTACGTTATAGACCGGTTCCTGTTCTAGATTCAATATAAATAGCCCATCAACAATGGGTGCATAGCCGTGGAACATACCATTCAAAAATATCGAACAACCATTGTCCTTTAAATTGAATTCATAACCACGACTCATCAAACATGAGGCATAAATAATGTTCCGACTAAGTGCGGGAATGTAATAACAATTATTCAATTCCATAATGAATCCGAAGGAGCTGGAGCTACATCGTCTTGACCTCCAACGCAGCAACTCTTGCTTTATTGCCGACCACGATGTCAATCTCCCTTGTGCCACATGCCTAGTTCTTACCAGCCCCCTGCATCGAAGTTGCAAACATGAACAACCGATCCGGTATCAAATACCCAAGAGCTACTAGGTATGTCACTAGGTAAATGTCTATAACATATGCAACAAGTGTACCTTTGCACGAAGAAGCATTTCCGGCCTTCTTGCCATGCTCGCAAGCCACTTACTCTGATTCCTCTTCCGGACCGGTCTCCTTGCGGTGATAGCAAAGCGGTCTTGAGTCCGGTCCAGACTTGGCGCAGCGGCGAGAGGTTACCATCTCCGTGCCCTTTGCCTTAGCCTTTTCTTGGACCAACTCTTCTTGAACTTAGCGATTTACGCACCATCAACACTTGATGCGTGCCTTTCTTAATATCCTGCTCTGCCACCTTGAGCATCCCATGCAATTCGGTGAGCTTCTTATCCATGCCATGCATATGATAGTTCGAGATGAACGCCCCATAGTCGGGCGGAAGAGAACCCGAGCAAAGATCGATGCCAGCTCATCCAAGAGCGGGAAGCCCAAACGATCCAAAGCTTGCACATATCCGATCATCTTGATCACGTGTGGGCTTAGTGGATCACCTTCCTTCACCGCAATCCATCAAGGATCGCCAGACGTTGAACCTTTCGGTCCTAGCACGTATTCGAAACATGCTCTTGAGACTCTCGATCATATCGTAAGCCTCAACGTTTTCGAAATGTTGTTGCAAATCGGGCTCCATACAAGCCAAAGATCGACATACCGATCTCCATTGATTCATCAACGAAGTTTACGGTAGGCATTTTAGCCGTGGCACTAGCATTATCAGCAGGTTCCTCCGGAAGTGGATCCTCTAGAACATGTTCCTTTTATCGTGCTTGAGAACAATTCTCAGATTTCTATACCGTGGTAAAGTTTGTTCCATTCAGTTTATCCTTTTCCGTAATTGATTTCAATGCAAAGTTGGGTTGAGCAGGTGGTGCCATTGATCTACAAATGTAAAACATGCAATCACTAAGCAATGTGTTTATGTAGAGTAATTCTAGCCTAAACAGAAATACTCCCACTCAAGTCAAGATCCCTCCGCAAACTCTCGGTGATTCAGGATCCGACTAGCGCATGCGACTAGTGAGCTTTAGCATCATCACTAGCCAACATACCTATTCGGTAAGCAACTCCTTGCTAATCGCATCTCTATACGACTCTGCCGATCGGGAAGGTATCTCATACCCGCCCCCAACCTTCTTTGCCACAAGGCCCAAAACCATTTTGATAGCCTTGTCAAGTTAGCTTCGATGCAAAGGTATGTCCGTGTCCGACATTTAACCCTTCAGTTCAAGGACACCCAGAGCACCCCAATTTTATGAGCCCACTACTAGACGTACTTGACGTGCGAAGGTGCAACATCGGGATGGCAATTCACTTGATATTCATGAGGGATCTTTCTACCATTCTAACATGCATAGAAACAAAGAAGCATAACAATCACAAATAACACATATTGTGAAATAGTATGGCTCCTTCATGGACGTTCTTCTAGGTCGGCTCCGACTCCGATGACCATCTACGAACTCCATCTTGTTTGTCACGCCGGACGCCAAGCCGCCAACCTGATCTCTATTATCCAACTATTACAACTAGTAATGAATTTTACATAGAGTCACAAGTGGACACGCAGGTCGTTATACAATATAATGACAAGACTTTATTCTCGCCTACCGACAAACATGACACGCAGGCCACGTATAAATTACACACATGCATCACATACACATGAGCCATACTATTCACATCAAACCTGCAAAACAAAGTTATGCATAGAATCGCATTCTACCGGTTTGTGTGTCGGGTACGAAATACACGGCGCTACACACACGTTTTCGGAAATCACAGATCACATCTGAACTCCGATCACGCCGAATTCTCTGATCTGACCGATCTTATCGATCATCGCGAATCCGATTCGGATTTACGTTTCACTGTTAACCCCGATGGCGGATGACCGACCGGTAGGGTAGATCGTGTCACAACCTCATCGATCCCGATTTACGTAAAACATAGCCTCAACGATCCCCATGTGCAGTTGATCATATCAACCGTGCTCATAGCCGATCTCTTCAAGGACAACAGATCTCATCTGCCGCCTCCACATATCTAATATGCATACGATCTGAATCCAAATCCTATAACAGAGGCTCTGGTACCACTGTTGGGTTCTACGGTAGGGTGCGTCGATCAGAATTAAAAATTCCTACGCAGAACATCCAGAACATGCTACGGGAGATGGATCACAGCCGTTACCACTAGACGCCAGCAGTCGCAGCGTGAAGAAGAAGAGTTGGGGCAGCGTCAAGGTGGATCGCCTCCTCCTTGTTCGATCTACCTCGAGCGGCCGGTCGTCCGATCCCATCGTGACGAAGTTCGCCGGAGGCGGCGCAAGTGCATCGCCTCTAACGGTATCCGCTGCGTGCGGGAGGAACGTCGTCGGCGGACTGCTAGGTCCGATCACACGATCGTGGCGAGTGGAGGTGGCTATTCGCAACACATGCAAACCCTAGTCGCAGCGCCGGGTTTATCAACTGCCTGAGTGTGCCGCACCTCCACTTTATATAGGCTTCCGTCAGGGCTCAACACTTGGGCCTCGCACGGACCCTAAAGCTCAAAGTCTATTCGGTCACGTTCCTAGTCCAGCCGGATCACATCCGACCAGGTCCTACTTGAATCTGACCTCATAGGTTCCTTCCCTTAAGCGGGCGACCCCTTAGGTTCAAGTCGGCTTGGTCACAGCTCGATCACCTCCGACCATGCGGTTGGTAGCGGCCTCTAGCAAGGCGTGCCGACCACCAAGCGAGCGATGAAGCTGGTTAGGCGAACCTGCATAACGTGTCACACTTCGCTCCCTTTGCCGCACGACGATATATGTTGTCGGGCTCAAGGCGAGACCGCCATCCTTGTGCTAACCCGACCTCTTTCTCGTTCCAAAGGATACCGACCACAATCCGGATTATCTCATAATCCTTGTCGCATGGCCATGCTATTCCTGGTCGATTACACGGGGCCCAGAGTATATCTCTCCCGATCGGAGGGGCAATCCCATCTTGCTCGACCGTCTCGCAAAGATGGGACCGACAAACCCGAAACCTACCTTTGTAACTACCCGATCCACGGAGTAGCGTTTGGTCGGCCCAAAGCAAGTCTGTCACCATCCAGTACATGTGTCACTCGGGTCTTAGGACATAGAACGTATGTTGTACTAGAGACTCACAGATGACATATTGCTGCGTCTCATAGTTGGGTTTGTCCGAATCGGACCTTATCTCGACTCGGATCCGACTATGTCGAATCCGACCGCACCTTTCCAAGTCCATATTATCCGTTAGCATCCAATGCTCCATGGCTAGTGAGACCAAGCCATCGACCGTGTCATATGCCGATCTAGTCGGTACTTGGCGTCCACACAGCCCTTTTGACTAGGGACCTTTTAGGACAGTCATCATACAATGCATAGTCCCACAAACAAGTCACATACTTGCCGATACACATCATTGATAATGTCCAAGGACTATCTTTATTCATAAACACATAGGAAATATCATCATACATGATTGCCTCTAGGGCATATCTCCAACAGTATTATGGTTTGGGAAGAAACCTAAGTTGTCGTTTCTAAAAGTTTGGGGATGCGATGCTTATGTCAAGAAACTTCAACCTGAAAAGCTCGAACCTAAGTCGGAAAAATGCGTCTTCATAGGATACCCTAAGGAAACCATTGGGTATACCTTCTACCTTAGATCCGAAGGCAAGATCTTTGTTGCCAAGAACGGACCCTTTCTCGAAAAAGAGTTTCTCTCGAAAAGGAGTAAGTGGGAGGAAAGTAGAACTCGATGAAGTACTACCTCTTGAACGGGAAAGTAGTGCAGCTCAGAAAATGTTCTTGTGATGCCTACACCAATTGAAGAGGAAAATAATGATGATGATCAAGGTACTTGGATCAAGTAGCTACTGAACTTCAGAGGGTCCACAAGGACACGTTCCGCACCAGAGTGGTACGGCAACCCTGTCCTGGAAATCATGTTGTTAGACAACGGTGAACCTTCGAACTATGAAGAAGCGATGGCGGGCCCAGATTCCAACAAATGGCTAGAAGCCATGAAATCTGAGATAGAATCCATGTATGAAAACAAAGTATGGACTTTGACTGACTTGCCCGATGATCGGCGACGATAGAAAACAAATGGATCTTTAAGAAGAAGACGGACGCGGATGGTAATGTCACCATCTATAAAGCTCGACTTGTCGCTAAGGGTTATCGGCAAGTTCAAGGGATTGGCTACGATGAGACTTTCTCTTCCGTAGCGAAGCTTAAGTCCGTCCGAATCATGTTAGCAATTGCCGCATACTATGATTATGAGATATGGCAGATGGACGTCAAAACGGCATTCCTTAACGGGCATCTTAAGGAAGAGTTGTATATGATGCAGCCGGAAGGTTTTGTCGATCCTAAGAATGCTATCAAAGTATGCAAGCTCCAGCGTTCCATTTATGGGCTGGTGCAAGCATCTCGGAGTTGGAACATTCGCTTTGATGAGATGATCAAAGCGTTTAGTTTATGCAGACTTATGGAGAAGCCTGCGTTTACAAGAAAGTGAGTGGGAGCTCAGTAGCATTTCTCATATTATATGTAGATGACATACTTTTGATGGGAAATGATATAGAATTCTTGGACAACATTAAGGCCTACTTGAATAAGTGTTTTTCAATGAAGGACCTTGGAGAAGATGTTTATATATTAGGCATCAAGATCTATAGAGATAGATCGAGACGCCTCATAGGTCTTTCACAAAGCACATACCTTGATAAGATTTTGAAGAAGTTCAAAATGGATCACCCAAGAAAGGGTTGTTGCCTGTCTTTGCAAGGTGTGAGATTGAGCCCAGCTCAATGCCCGACCACGGCAAAAGATAAAGAAGAGATGAGCGTCATCCCTATGCCTCAGCCATAGGATCTATTATGTATGCCATGCTGTGTACCAGACACTGATGTAAACCTTGCCGTAAGTTTGGTAGGAAGGTACCAAAGTAATCCCAAAGAAGGAACACCGGACAGCGATCAAGAATATCCTAAAGTACCGAAAAGGACAAAGGACATGTTTCTCGTTTATGGAGGTGACGAAGAGCTCGTCAGAAGGGTTACGTCGATGCTAGCTTCGACACGCATCTGGATGACTCTAAGTCACAAACCGGATACGTGTATATGTTGAATGGTGGAAGCGATGGTAGTGCGGTACAAGCGAAGCGTCGTGGCGGGATCTACATGTGAAGCGGAGTACATGGCAGCCTCGGAGGCGCCAAGATGAAGCAATTTGGGTGAAGGAGTTCATCACCGACCTAGGAGTCATACCCAATGCGTCGGGCCGATCAAACTCTTCTGTGACAACATCGAGCTATTGCACTTGCAAATGAGCGGGTTTCACAAGAAGACCAGCACATCAAGCGTCGCTTCAACTCCATCCGTGAAAATGTTCAAGATGGAGACATAGAAATTTGCAAAGTGCATACGAATCTGAATGTCGCAGATCCGTTGACTAAACCTCTTCCATGCAAAACATGATCAACACCGTAACTCTATGGGTGTTCGATTCATCACAATGTAACTAGATTATTGACTCTAGTGCAAGTGGGAGACTGTTGGAAATATACCCTAGAGGCAATAATAAAAGCATTATTATTATATTTCCTTGTTCGTGATAATTGTCTTTTATTCATGCTATAATTGTATTATCCAGAAATCGTAATACACGTGTGAATACATAGACCACAATACGTCCCTAGTAAGCCTCTAGTTGACTAGCTCGTTGGTCACCGAGATAGTCATGGTTTCCTCGACTATGGACATCGATGTCATTGACAGCGGGATCACGTCATTAGGAGAATGACGTGATGGACAAGACCCAATCCTAAGCATAGCACAAGATCGTGTAGTTCGCTTTTGCTAGAGCTTTTCCAATGTCAAGTATCTCTTCCTTAGACCATGAGATCGTGTAACTCCCGGATACCGTAGGAGTGCTTTGGGTGTACCAAACGTCACAACGTAATCGGGTGACTATAAAGGTGCACTACGGTATCTCCGAAAGTGTCTGTTGGGTTGACACGGATCGAGATCGATTTATCACTCCGTATGACGGAGAGGTATCTCTGGGCCCACTCGGTAATGCATCATCATAATGAGCTCAAAGTGACCAAGTGTTTGGTCACGGATCATGCATTACTGATGCAGTAAAGTGACTTGCCGGGTAACGAGGTGAACGAGGTATTGGGATACCGACGATCGAGTCTCGGGCATGTAACGTACCGATTGACAAAGGGAATAGCATACGGGGTTGCTTGAATCCTCGACATCGTGGTTCATCCGATGACATCATCGAGGAGCATGTGGGAGCCAACATGGGTATCCAGATCCCGCTGTTGGTTATTGACCTGAGAGCGTCTCGGTCATGTCTCGCATGTCTCCGAACCCGTAGGGTCTACACACTTAAGGTTCTTGGCGCTAGGGTTATTAGGAAGACTTGTATGTGATTACCGAATGTTTTTGAGTCCCGGATGAGATCCCGGACGTCACGAGGAGTTCCGGAAGGGTCCGGAGGTAAAGATTTATATATGGGAAGTTGTCAAGCGGACACCGGAAAGTTTCGGGGCATACCGGTGTATTGTACTGGGGCCACCGGAAGGGTTCCGGAGGTCCACCGGAGGGCCACCCCTCCCGGGGGCCACATGGGTTCTTGTGGGGATAGCAGCCAGCCCCTGGTGGGCTGGGTGCGCCCCCTTGGGCCCATGCGCCTAGGGTTTGGGGGAACCCTGAGGCGCCCCTGCTTGGGGGCAAGCCACCCTCCTCGGCCGCCCCTCTAGATTCCCATCTAGAGGGGCCGCCCCTGCCCCTTCCCCTATAAATAGAGGGGTGAGGGAGGCAGCTGCATACCCAAGCCAAGGCGCAGCCCTCCCTCCCCAACACCTCTCCTCCTCAGACGTGCTTGGCGAAGCCTGCCGAGATCTTCTTTGCACCAACAACACCACGCCGTCGTGCTGCCGTTGGAGCCATCTTCCTCAACCTCTCCTTCCTCCTTGCTGGATCAAGACGGAGGAGACGTCGTCCGTACCGTACGTGTGTTGAACATGGAGGTACTGTCCGTTCAGCACTTGGTCATCGGTGATCCGAATCACGGCGAGCACGACTCCGTCATCACCATCCCCTTGAACGCTTCTGCACTCGATCTACAAGTGGTATGTAGATGCAAACTCACTCCCTTGACTCGTTGCTTAGATGAACTCATAGATGGATCTTGGTGAAACCGTAGGAAAATTTTTAATTTTCTGCAACGTTCCCCAACAGTTAGAACTATCTTCTCGGTTATGGCTTACTATTCAGATCATCAGGCTTATGCGAGCAACACTACAAACAGCACGGAAAGTATTCAAGAACTCATAAATAAGATTTCCCATCAATTAGATGATTTAGCTCAGCAGCGAGGAGTAGTTTTTGAGGATAGGCCTAGTTCTTATTATCCTTATTCCGGAGGCAATCCTTATGTTGCTCCTACATGCCATATTTGTGGATTTCTGGCCATTATTCGCCTACCGAATGTCAGCGTGGTTACTCTCACCCTCCTGATTGTTATGGCATGAGCTTCGCCCCACGGCCTAGCTCATACCAAAACAATTACTCATATGGGTGGCCTGAAAACCAGAATATATCATATAGGAACAACAACCCTGAGATCTCACCGTTTGCTTCTAGTTATCCAATGCAGGGATTTAGAAATGAAGAGGAGAGCCACAACCATGCACCACAACAATTTTATTCACCTCCTACTCATATATCGCAGCACCGTGAGATGTGTCCAATGGAGTTAAATGGTCCTCCATTTGGTCAACCAACAACTCCAAAGACTACAGTGCAATCTCATGTGCAAGTGCCCACACAAGATGAGTTCGATGACATAGACAAGCTCACACTTTTGAGTCTCGAGTTCACTTGGAGTGCCGAGGATGATCCTATTAGGAAGGTGATACTTGAGGAAATGAAGAAGATTAAGAGTGGAAAGGAGCTAGTGGAAGAAGTAAGGAAGATTGAGAAGAACATCAACGCGGCAAGATTTATCTCTTCCCTCCTTGAGTTGAGTATTTCTCGATACCCTTGATACATGTGAGGTCCCAACGCCTTCACATTCAAATTTGAGCAAGATAGCGAGAGTCCAGAGGAAGAGATACTTCAGATCCAAGAAGAAATTCTCGAAGCCAAGGCACAAGATGATCCAGAGCTCGAATACCCAAATGAACAAGTTGAAGATTCAATGTCTACCACTCTCGACGAAGTAGAAGAAGCTGTTGTAGTTGAAGATGAAGAACCAGAAATTCAATTGCCTATCATCATACAAGAGTGTGACGTTGCAGGTTTATCTAATCCTCTCAATGGCATGTCCCCATATGAATTGTTTGCTACTACCTTGCATTGCATGATGCCATCTATTAAAGTAGATTTGAAAAAGTATTTGCTTGGATATGATCATATATACCCTGTTAGTGGCATTACTCACATTAGTGATGATCACAGTTACTTTCCTCGTGCTAGACCTATGCTTTATGAAACATATCATTCCCATGCTAGTCTTGAGCTTAATGATAAATATCATCCTCATGTTAGTGTTGACCTTGCTGATTTCTACCATCCTAAACATGTGCTTTATAGCTATGCTTATGTAATTGGATACTCGATTGATGACTTGGAGGGCATTATCCCTACCGCTTGCATTGTCACTTTTGTGGAGTGTTTTTTCAGGTTGTTGCTTCTGCACCGTTCACTTCATGCTGATCAGGTTCGAGGTGACATTCCTTGGGACCCAGGTGGATCCTGAGCACGGAGATGAGGAGAAGCAATGGGCACATACGCCGAGGAAGGGAGAAGTCGGAAGCGGGCATGAGGATAGAGAAGCAAAAGGAGAGGAGCAAGACTTAGAGAGTGATCAAGCAATTGCTACTTCATAGTGCCCGGTGAGTCGTTTCATGACCCAATCAATACCATCATACATTATACATGCCGTAATCAATCGCTATTTGGGTCGCTTGAGCAATTTCTTAAATATCGTCCCATTGAATTTTACCTTCGACATAGGGTGATTGATGTGAATATGTGAACTGAGTGTTGAGTGCCTTGTAAACTAGTGATCTACACAATGCTTGCTTTGCCGAAAGTAGTGAAAGCTATTAGTTTTTAGTGCTCAAATCCCTAGTACACTAGAAAACTTAATCATTTTCTGATTTTACCTCGATACACCTAGATCATTAAGTGTCAGATGCTGAGTTTGTGCCTAATGTGTTCCCATTGAGAGCAATCACCTAACCACTATGGATTAGCATGCTATGTTCCCTGGATCGGTAGCATGTGAACCGTATATGGAGAAGTGATGATTCCTATTTTTGTGCTTATGTGTTGTTCATTTAAGATTAGTAATAATGAATAAATAAGTCGGCTACCCTACAAAGTAGCATGTCATGTTCCCGAGATCGGTGGCATGTGAAATCGGGTTAGCTTGGGCAGTAATTAATAATAATAAAAAATGTAATTGTCGAACCAGGTGTATACCATGTTCTCGGGATCGGTGGTATGTTCCTTTGGGGAGACAAACAAAAAAAACTAATAAACTTGGTTGAGCCAGGTGTATACCATGTTCTCGGGATCGGTGGTATGTTCCTTCGGTGAGACTAATAAAATAATTTGTGTGTTTCTTTCAAATTCAATAAGTGGTTCAACCACAAAGTCATATTTCTGCAAATAAGTGATTTAATTCAAGCTCCTTTTGTTCTCAGGATCATGCTCTCTTTAGGAACCTTTTGGCACAGTCAGCATTTGAACTTGCTAATCTTCGTTTATCATTGCAAAAGTTTAAAATGGTCGAGTTTACTAGTGTCCTATTGATATGTAGCACTCTTAACCATTAATTTTCACTAGCCAAGTCCAAATCATGCACTGTTTAGAGATCTACTTCACTTGACATTCTCTAGTCAGTTCACTCTTCATGTTCTTGCTTTTGTCATATGCCTTTGCTTGAGGACAAGCAAAGATTTAAGTGTGGGGGAACTTGATAAGCACATTTAATATATATAATTTTGGCACACAAACACATCATTTATTGTGATCCGACGATCCATTTTTGCTGTGAACTATGATATATTTGAATGAAAATCATATAAAAGATCATTTACTTGTCATTTGATTATTTTGCAGAAAAGTGCGCAAAGGCACTATAATCTTCAAGATTCGGACGAATTGGCCATTGAGAAGAGAGAAGGGCAGTAAAGAAGTGAAGAAAGGGACCTGAGCATGAAGGAAAGAAGAAACCGGGGGCCAAAACTAAAGATGGAGGGGATCGACTTGGGAAGAAAGAAGAAAAGGAGAGGGGCCAAATCAGAAAAGTGGCAGACTAGAGGAGGGGTCAAAATCCCTAGCAGCTGCCCCGATCCCCTTTTGGGCCTGGCATATCTCTCTCCCCCTCACCCCTCCTTCTCCAACTCCGGCCGCCGCCACGGCCAGATCGGCGTGGTGGTGCGCCTCCGCAGCCCATCCACCCAGCACCACCATCACCTCCATCCACCTGCGCCACCCAGCCATCCATCCACTCATCTCCACCAGCGCCACCATCTCCACCACAGCGCCATCACTCCACCGCCGCACCTCGCGCGCCCGACCAGACGGGTGTCTGGGTACCCGCGCGACCCTGCCTTCTGCCGCTGCTCCTCTTCCCCATCCCTACTGCTACTTCTTCTCCCCTTATCCCGTTGCTCCTCCTCTCAAAGTCCTCTCGCTGTTGATCTTCTCTGAACCCCAACTTGCTGCTTCTCCTCCCCTCGCCCCTTCTGTTGCTCCTTCTTCATGTGCTACAACCTGCTGTCCGATCTCTCCTTGCGCCCCTGCTGCTTCTTCTTCCCCAAACCTTGCTGCTGCTTCTCTCTTCTTCCCAAAACTGCTGTTGCTTCTCTCTGAACCGAACTGCTGTTGCTCCCTCTCCCACGAACCTGCTGCTGCTCCTCTCTCCCTGATGCCCCTACTTCTTCTCTGAATTCCAAACTATTGATGTTCGTCGTCTCTCCCCCTCTCTGTGTGTGAGTGAGTGTGTGCGTGTGCGTGTGCGTGCGTGTATGTGTGTGTAATTTCTGTGAACAATTAGAGTGGAGACTTGATAGATTGTACTTTGTTTTACACTATTTCAATATATGTGAATCGCCCGTTCGTTATTTGTCTGTTACATTCAGGTTACTAGTAGCGAATCTTGTGTTGTAATTGTTCATTGTTAAGTCAGATGTATGAACATGTTTGATTCTTTGTCCCTGTGATAGGTTCCAGTACATGTGTTTCTTTTATGTTGTCTCAGTTTCTTGAGATATACATGATAGTGATATGAACCATTTCAGTTCCTGTCTTACAATCTTGCACTAGATCTTTTCTTACTTTCTAGATTTTATATTATATTTGAAGTCTGCTTGTGTTAGCATTTTTATTTCTCAAGTAAAACAGAAAACACCAAAAATATAGTGTAGATAATCTGAACCTTTCTGTGTTTTTTTGCATTTTCTTTGTCGACGATCTTTGGGAACGACCTTGTTAGTTTAGGTTTTATTTTCAGTTTTCATCACCCAATTCTGTGTCACCTAGCTTTAGCCGAGCGTTGTTGCTGTCGCCTAGTCCGTGTGGAGAACACGACATCCGTAGTTTGGGCGTAAAAACCCTGCTATATTACAATCGATCAAAGGGTGAGGAAGAGGAGTTCCTGCGCATCACGCACAGAGAAGGATATTCCATGTACAATCCTCCTAGCTGGGTGAGCCCCCAACCTTTTTGCTCCACTCATTCCCCTCCATGAGCTTTATTAACCCATCTATTTATAACAACACTGGCGAAAGACTTCCGAGGGGTTTCTGACAAATTTCGCCTCGAGGGCCACAATCGGGACCTTGACCCTGGATTCGAAGAGAATCCAGATATATTTGTGGTGCTAGAGAATGGCATGTTTTACCAGGCGAGCTACGATGGCACCGAAGTGGCCATCATCGCCGATTACCCTGGTCTTCTCCCCACTTCACACGTAAGTAGTCAAGAGACATCTTCCCTGAAAGGATTCCCCCGTTCCGCCTCACCCAATGCACTGTCTCGTGCTTCGAAGGGGAGGCATTCGACATACCGTGCTACTCCAGGAGCGACTCCCAAGAGAGCTGCTCCCGCACGGGGCAAGCCTTCAAAGAGGAAGGCATGCGAAGACACGGTCGGGCCCTCGTCAAAGAGGAATGGGTTTGCAAATATGTGTTTTAATAGTCGCATCCAACTATGACTTGCATGCTCATTCCAGACGTGAAAAGAGTCTGCTTGGATCAGGTTCTGGGGTCCGGGCAAGAAGACTCCCAAAGAATTCAGATCCAAATTTCACCGAGGGGACGGGGGCCGATATGGGGTTGACGCCGGATCGTCTTTCACCGAGGGCTCGGAAAATATGTCCGCTACCAACTCTCGGAAGTGGAGAGCGCCATGAATCATTGCTTGAGGGCCATTTTACGAGACCCCAAATTGCTTGAAGAGGCGTTTGATGCCTTCACTTGGCGACGATATATCCGAAAGTTGCTCAAGATGGGCTTGGCAAAACCACAAAGCAAAGATTCGACGGATGTGTAGGTAAGGTTTATTTTGTCCGAAAAGGATAAGCACATGCTAGTAGCCCCCGAGACTGAAAGCAGTTGGCACAAGTGATTTAAGGATCGATTTATAACCATGTTCTGACAGAGAGGAACAACACCGCTAGCTCAAGAGTGGAGCGATTTCGGACACAGCTTGAATGCTTCGCCACCGAATCGAAGAGTCCAAGAAGGCATCTTCGTAAGGTTCCCTCCATCGAGGAATAACAATTATACAAAGAGTCTGTATAATACTATTGCCTATCTCATAATAGGACCATCAGGTCAACTGGAAGAAAAGTTGAAAACCGCTCAAGCGGGTGAGAAAGAGGCAAAAAGACTACACGCCGCAGGCGAACGGGTGTTGGCCCGAGTCAGGCAGGAGAAAAACAAACTCCAAGATTCAAATACCAAACTGGGCGAAGAACTGAAAGATGTGTGAGCCCAGCTGGCCGACGCCGTGAAGGAGAAAAAAAAGCTGCGATGTGTCTTATTCAGTACGTAGCCGGATTTACCTTATAACAGTTTGGGGGTAAAAGTAGCTAATATAGCTATGATTGCAGGTATGTTGACGGGCTGCCCCGAAGAGGAGGTGTCTGTATCATCAAGTGATCTCCTGCAAGGGCTGTCGCAGTTGCACGAGCAAGCTCAGCTGGCAATGCGGAGTGTAGCCAAGGCCATATGGTCATCCGACTCCCCTCCAGGGAGTATGGAGAAGCTTGTAGAGCTGTTTAAGCGAGCGTGGCGGCGTATCCGAGTATGGAAGATATCGGCTTGCCGAGAGGGTGTGCGAGAAGCCTAGGCCATGGTAAAAACACGATATACCAAGCTGGATCCGAATCACATGGCCCGGGTCGGACCGCTAGGGTCAAAAGGGGAAGAAATTCCCGTTAGTTTAGTATATAACCAAGTAGAAGTAGCGGCCAAGTATTCCCAGCAGGATTATAAGTTAGATAGCCTGCTGGACGGCATAGAGGAGGAAATTTTTTGAGTCCAAGTGACTATGTACTTTCCTTCGCATATGTAGCTCTAGCTGAAAACGATTGTCATGGCGAACCTTTTTGCTTCAACCTCTCGACCCGAAGGTGCGGAGTGTTTCCGAATACCAGAACGGCCGAGTAGACCGGGTATGCATGGAAACTAGGCGTAGGGGTCATAGTTGCTTGAACAGAAAATAATCCGGCTAGTTATGTTATATTACATTAAGAGTGTAAGAAACATCTTCTAGAGAAAATAGTTCCGTTAAGGGTTCCTTTCCCTGGGTGTTCATGCATCGATGTGCATGTCCGAACTGTGATGAAGAAATCACAATGTGTATAGCTTCGGGTGGTTCACGATGGGACGAAAGCAAAAACATCTTTAGTTCACCTACCAAATATTCCCTTAAGAACGCTAGCTTTCGGCTTCACCCAGTCTGAGGTACACATTCGGATGACCCGGCAGTAACAATCGCAGAGGTGCTCCCTTTATGCTTTAGCCGAACTCATGGGAACGTATGGCATAAGCAGAACCGTGCAACCCAAATGGCCAAAACTTAAGTCATATCGATGCATATAATGGCGAAGAAAAGGTACATATGGGAAAAAACGCATATGTGAGGAGCTTGATGCTTGGAAGATAACAATAGCAAGCTTCTGTCCAAGAAGCCCCCAGGTATAATAGACGTACATGCTTCAAGACGTATGCGTCGGGTGTGTACGGTCTAACCGCATGAAAGCTTTTAAAGCTGAAAATAAAAATGAAAAGAGAGAAAAATAATGGAAAAATAGGGGGAAGGAAACGAACAACGATTTCCACGCTAGGCATAGAATCTTCAGAGTCTGGCCGCGTTTCAGGGGTTCGGCTCTAATCGATTGTCTGACGCATCACGCAGGCGGTACGCCCCTCCGGTGAGAAATTCGTCGATGATGAAGGGACCCTCCCACTTGGGCTTGAGTTTGTCCTTTTTATTCTCCGGCAGGCGTAGAACGAGTTCGCCGACGTTGTAAGTTTTGGCCCACACCTCTCTGCTTTGATACCTACGAGCCTGCTGTTGATAAAATGCGGAACGGGCTTGTGCGGCATCGCGCTCCTCCTCCGGGGCATCTAATTTGTCCTGTCGATCGATCTCAGCCTCTCTCTCTTCATACATGCGCACTCGAGGTGAGTCATGAATAATGTCGCAGGCAAGATCGCCTCTGCTACCGCATACCATGAAGAAAGGTGTGTATCTGGTAGTGCGATTGGGCGTGGTCCGCAGCCCCCAGAGTACGGAGTCGAGCTCCTCAACCCAGTGCTTGTCTGACTCTTTCAAAGACCGCACCAGTCTGGGCTTAATACCGTTCATGATAAGACCATTGGCTCTTTCGACTTGACCGTTTGTTTGTGGATGATATACAGAGGCGTAATCGAGCTTAATGCTTAGATTAGCGTACCAGGTTTTTACTTCGTTGGCTGTGAAATTGGAGCCGTTATCAGTGATGATGCTGTGCGGAACACGGTAACGGTGTACAACGCCGGATATAAAGTCTATCACTGGCCCGGACTCGGCCGTTTTAACTGGTTTAGCCTCTATCCACTTGGTGAATTTGTCCACCATGACTAGAAAATATTTCTTCTTAAGGCTTCCTCCTTTAAGGGGTCCAACCATATCCAGTCCATGGACCGCAAAAGGCCAAGTGATGGGGATTGTTTGTAGGGCGGTGGAGGGCAAATGGCTTTTGTTGGCGAAGAGTTTGCATCCAACGCAACGTTGGACAAGGCCCTGTGCATCCGCTCGGGACGTCGGCCAATAAAATCCTATACGGAAGGCATTGCTAACAAGGGCCCAAGCTGCGACGTGGTGCCCGCCGAGACCGGCGTGAATCTCACCAAGATGGCTGCCGCCCTCCTCCTCGGAGATACATCTTTGAAGGACTCCGGTAGCGCTTTTCTTATAGAGCTCTCTGTCGTGAACCTTGTAGCCTTCGAACACCGGACAATGCGGCGGGCCTCATTCTGGTCCTCAGGAAGCTCCTTCCTGTTGAGGTAGGTCAGGAAGGGTTCGGTCCACGGGGAAATTACTGCCACGATGAGATGTGCCGATGGTGTTATTTTGGTGGCTGAGGCTCCGATGATGTCGGTGTTTTCGGAATCTGGGGTTATGTTCGGATTCGGATTAGTGTTGCCGTTTTCCCCCTGCCACACCACAGATGGATTAAAAAGCATTTCCAGAAAGATACTAGGCGGGACGGGTTCGCGCTTAGCGCCGATACGAGCAAGAACGTCCGCCGCTTGATTACTCTCTCGAGCCACATGATGGAACTCGAGCCCCTTGAACCGAGCCGACATTTTTATGACAGCATTACGATAAGCTGCCATCTTAGGATCTTTGGCATCGAAGTCTCCATTTATTTGAGATATTGCGAGGTTTGAGTTCCCGCACTTCCGTGCGCTAGGCGCCCATGGAGACAGCCATCCCAGACCGTGCAATAAGGCTTCAGATTCGCCGCGTTGTTGGAGTCTGTGTATAGTATTTGGAGTACGTCTTGAACGACGTCTCCGGCGGGGACGTTAAAACGACGCCCGCTCCTAGCCCCGCCAAAGATTTTGGAGCCATCAAGTACATAACCCAATTGGAATATGTGTCGTACTCTTTAGGGAGTTCGACCTCATCCATTCGGCCATCAAGTCAGCCAAGATTTGGGATTTGATAGCTCGATGTGGTTTGTATGTAATATCAAATGGAAGGAGCTCAATGGCCCATTTGGCAATCCGGCCCATGGCATCGCGGTTGTTTATTATGTCATTGAGTGGTACTTCGGAAGCCACCGTGATCGAACACTCCTGGAAGTAGTGTCACAGCTTTCGTGATGCCATAAACACCGCGTATGCTATCTTTTGATAATGGGGGTACCAGGATTTGCATGGTGTAAGGACAGTGGATACGTAGTATACTCGCTTCTGAAGCGGGAATTTGTGTCCGTCCTGTTCTCGTTCAACGACGAGCATGGCGCTCACCACCTGATGTGTTGCCGATATGTATAATATCATGGGTTCGCTGATGTTGGGCGCGGCCAGGATTGGGTTGCTCGCTAGAAGTGTTTTATTTTCCTCCGGTCCGGCTGTTGCCGCGTCCGTCCACTCGAAGTGATCGGTTTGCCGTAAAAGGCGATAGAGTGGCAGTGCTTTTTCTCCTAATCTGGAGATAAAGCGGCTTAGAGCTGTTACGCAACCCGCGAGTTTTTGGACTTGTTTGAGGTCCGTTGGCGTAGCCAATTGAGACACCGCTTGAATTTTGGCTGGATTTGCTTCAATTCCTCTATTGGAAACGATGAAGCCCAGCAGTTTTCCCGCGGGGACGCCGAAGACGCACTTTTCTGGGTTGAGCTTAATGTCATACGCGCGGAGGTTATCAAATGTGAGACGCAAATCGTCTATTAGTGTTTCGACGTGCCTAGTCTTGATGACGACATCGTCCACATAAGCTTCCACTGTCTTGCAGATATTATTTTCCAGGCATGTTTGAATCATGCGTTGATACGTGGCGCCGACGTTCTTGAGCCCGAAGGGCATGGTGTTGAAGCAGAATGGTCCATATGGGGTAATGAATGCGGTTGCGGCTTGATCGGACTCCTTCATTTTGATTTGATGTTATCCGAAATATGCATTGACGAAACACAACGAGTCGTGAACCTGCGGTAGCATCGATGATTTGGTCCATGCGGGGAGAGGAAGGGATCTTTAGGGCAAGCCTTGTTGAGGTCTTTGAAATCGCATTTACAAAGCGCCGTGGATTTGTCCTTCTTTGGTACCATCACCAAGTTTGTCAGCCATCTGGATGTTTTATTTCTCTAATGAATCTGGCCTCAATTAGCTTGGCTAACTCCTCTCCCATGGCTTGCCGTTTGGGTTCGGAAAAGCACCGCAGTGCTTGTTTGACTGGTTTAGATCCCTTTAATATATTGAGACTATGCTCGGCCAGTTTAAGTGGGATTCCAAGCATATCGGATGGGTGCCAGGCGAATATATCCCAGTTTTCGCGAAGGAAATCCCATAGCGCGTCATCAACCATTGGTTCTAGTTGTGCTCCAATAGATGTTGTCTTCTTGGGGTCCGTTGGGTGGACCTGGAATTTGACTATTTCTTCTGCCGGCTTGAAGGAGGTAGATTTGGGTCATTTGTCTAAGATCACATCGTCTTTATCCACCGTAGAGCATAGCGCGGTTAATTCTTCGGCCGCGAGGGCTTCAGATAATGCCTCAAGGGCCAGGGATGCGGTTTTGTTTTCGGTGCGGAGTGCTATGTCCGGATCACTAACAAGAGTGATTATGCCGTTTGGTCCGGGCATTTTGAGCTTCATATACCCGTAATGAGGTATAGCTTGGAAGCGTGTAAAAGCGTCCCGCCCCAGCAGGGCCTGGTATCCGCTACTGAAAGGAGCCACTTGGAAGGTGATCTATTCAGACCGATAATTCTCCGGCGTGCCGAATACCATGTCAAGTGTGATTTTTCCCGCACACCGCGCCTGCCGACTAGGAATGATTCCTCAGAAGGTCGTGCTCATTTTCTTGATGCAGCTCTTGTCTATTTCCATTTTGTGGAGTGTATCCTCATAGATGAGGTTTAGTCCGCTGCCGCCGTTCATGAGGACCTTGGTGAGTCTAAAGCTGTCCGCGATGGGACTGAGGACTAATGCGGCTGGCGCTCGGACTGTCTTGTATTTTGGTTCGTCACCGGCATTAAAGGTTATAGCCATGTCGTTCCAAGGTTTTATTGCGGTGATTTGACAGACTTCGTCAAGGTCGCGGAGTGCCCTTTTGCGCTTACTATTTGAAGCGAATGTCTCGAAGACCGTCAATACTCTGGGGTCGTCGTCTTCTGGAGGGTTTTGCTCTGGGACGTTTTTGGTAAGGATTTCCTCGCCGCTCTTGGCTACATGCCGGAGTATCCAACATGCTCTAAGGCTGTGGGTTGGTATGGTGTCTGGTGTTGTGTGTATTTTGCATGGGCCATCAAGCCATCCCTCCAGAATGGTTCCATGCCGCGTAATGGCTTTATGTTTCTTGGCTATTAGATTGGGTGTTTCATGGGAATGTGCCCTTTTCGCCTCGACCAGCGGTTGAGTTAGGACCGATGGCCCCCAACAAGCTTCCTGATCCTTCCAAGCGCTTTCCATTGCGCTGTACGTCTGTACAATATTTGCCAAGTCAGCAAAGTGAAGTATACGGCGGCGATTAATGGCATTGAGGATTCCTTCATTCGTGCAATTGTTGCAGAACGCAAATATCGCGTCCTAATCGCGGCAATCTTTAACCTTATCCTTGACAAGGAGGAACCTGGCCCCGAAGTGGTGGACCGTTTCCTGAGACTGCTGTTGTATGCTCATGAGAGCGCTTATGTATGGGTGGGTGGGTGGAATTGAATTCGGACCCTGACCCGGTCGATGATCCAGAGTTTGAAGGTTTTCCAGCTCGGCGATCCGGGCTCCGGAGTATCTTCTGGTTGCCTATGCCCGCCGTCTGATTCTATGTTCGGAAGGCCGGTCACCTCTTTTTGCTGGTGGGTGTCCGGCCCTGCGGGGTCGGCGATCCGGACATAGTCCGTCTTTAGTATAGGGGAAGAGTTGCTGTCTTGCTCCTCGACTACTGCTATCTGGTGAGTGACTGGTGGAGATTTGATTTCTCTTCGGTCGGGTTTAAGCCCGATTCGATCGTAATCTGTGGTGATTCCCAGGGCGGCGATGTGATCAAGGAGCTCATTTAAAGATGAGAACACCGCCGGATCCATCTTCTTGGAGTATTTGGGGTTGATACGAAGGGGATTTTCGATGGTCCGAGAAGTCATCGTTGGCTTAACGGCCGAACGGGCTGTCATGGTAAAGCCGCCCAGCCGAAGGGTTTGGCCTGGGGCCAATTCTTCTCCGGCGGTGATATTGTCTTTAAAGACAAGGCGAGTCATCGATCCTGTCATCGACGACACAGTGGAACTCTCAATGAAAGCACCAATGTCAGTGTCAAAACTGGCGGATCTCGGGTAGGGGGTCCCGAACTGTGCGTCTAAGGTCGATGGTAAAAGGAGATAGGGGACCTGATGTTTACCCAGGTTCGGGCCCTCTCTATCACTACAAAAAAGTACACTTCCGTGATGATACGTGTTTGTCACAGTAGGTCGTGTTTTTTGTCATGCATGTACATCCATGACAAATTTATGACAGAATCAAGATAGTCATACATGTGCTGTCGTAGAAGTGTTCCATGACATTACCAAAATTATCATCACGGAAGTGTCCACTTCCATGACGATAAATCGCGCGTCACAGAAGTGCTTTCGTCAAGGGTGACCGACACGTGGCATCCACCATAATGGAACACCGTTAAGCTATCGGGTCGGGTTTTGGATCTGATAACCCGTTCACAGCCCCGACCAATGGGGATTTTCCACATGTAAAATCATCATTGGCTGGAGGAAACACGTGTCGGCTCATTGTTGGGACAGATGTCATCCACTCATTGGACAAAATGCGCCTATGATACGTCGACACGTGGCACGGCCCAACAGAGGCCCATTCCTGTGAAAAGGCCGGCCCGTTTGACTTGGTCAAAAGGTGACGGGCCGGCCCATGGAAAGCATGTTAATGGTCTATTCGCATATAGCCCATTTACATCCCACTAACCCAAGGCCCGTTACGCCCTATCTGAATTAGGGCCCAAGATCATTATCCGGCCATCCAATATGATTCCAAATTGCCCGTTTTCACCGGCCCATGTATGGCCCATGACGTCTTTCGGCCCATATGAGGCCCTATGTAACTCTTGGCCTATTAACGGCCCGTGGTGAAACTGGCCCGCGATGAAAAGTGTATTACTTTAGACCCAAAAACGGCCCGTGGAGAAACTGGCCCGAAATGAACAGAGTATCGCTTTAAACCCATTAAGGGCCCGTTATTCAGTTGGTCCGAATACAACCCCTGTTATCTATCGGCCTTCTCGAGCCCATTTATTCTTGGGCTTATTTGCGATTCGTTACTTACGGCCCGTCATCGCTATTTTCGCTAGGGCCAAATTCAGCCCGTCGTTACAGTCGGCCCGTTTGTGGTCCGTTAGTTTGTTGGGCCATTTTCATAGCATCACCAAATATGGCCTATTAACGGCCCGTTATGGCCAGCCAATAAAATGTACGATTTCCATTATAGGCCCGTCTACGGCCCATTAAAGGCCAGTACAAGACCCATAAATGAGTCAGCGGCCCATGGATCCTACGTGACGTAGAAGGCCCATGGATCCTGCGAGACGTAGAAGGCCAATGGACACTGCGAGACGTAGAAGGCCCATGGATCCTGCGAGACGTAAAAGGCCCATGGATCCTACGAGACGTAGAAGGCCCATGGATCCTACGAGGACGAGAAGGCCCATGGTCGGTGAGTTGGCCCCGTTTGAACGATATAGCATATTCAAAGAATTATCCTACTCAATACTATCACCTCTAAAAAGCATACACTATACAACAAAGAGATCAAGGCTTAGAAAGGTAGAATAATCCTACACTATACAATAAAGAAATTACAGCCGATTATACCCACTGGGCATTATGGTACGGCAAGACAGTGATAATAAAGCATACACAAACAAAGAAATTACATACACTGGGCAATACGGCTCATACATCATGGACGCCAAGATCAACTTAACTCCATTTGAACTATAATCTCTTCGTAAAATAGGATTGGCCGGATTCGGATAGCACAAATTTCAACGCAAAATCTACAATTCCTTCATGGTTACCTCGGTGTCTTGTTTCATTTTTTTGACTCCTGCATCTAATACTGCATGTCCAGTCTCAACTTGTTGATTATCGTTGACAATCATGTACACGTTGTCTTGCCACCTCTAGTTGATACTCGAGAACATCAAAGACATTCCAATTCCAATCCATAATCATTCGGTAACGGCCATGCCGCACTGCTCGCAGATTTTTGTGTTGATGTCACTTCATCCTGAAATGTTTATGTAAGTACACATGACTAGAGCAAAAATATAGTTACAATAGTGAAGCGAACAAGACACTATTTTGTACTACATGGCAAAACAGGACTAACAATAATGTTACACGTCACTTTCACAAAAAAAGTTACACGTCATGAAGCATAAGCAGGTGATATTTTAAAAATATAAAAAGATAGTCCGTAGCTCTGCATACAGAAATCCCTCTTAGCTCACCAGAGGAGCATGATGTTGGGGCCCAATCGAAAACACGTATAAGTTACAAATTTGGACAGCACGTTGCGTATAAGTAAGCAAGCAGTTGGCCATTCTGTACCTCAATTAAAGTCTTAGGGAGCATAATGAACAGCAGAGGGTTTCATACAAACATACTATAACAGGCAAAACTATGCAATCATTAGCATAGTATAAACTAGATTGTGGGCCTCATGCAATAATAGTTGGTTAATAGACTTCAAAGCTTCAGGCACACTTTGGCAGAGTGATTAAATGGTAAGGCCTTTAATTATGTCAACTAATAGTGATACAAGTACCGAACATCAGGCATAATTATTTGGGCATCTCATTAAGTGAGGACAAATAAAGCAATTGAAAAGAGAAAATTAACTATGCCCGAAACAAACAAGGAATTGAACTGTTGAGTTGCATACAGTGACTTACCTTAGCAGGTTGAAGAGGCTCAACAGCTCCTACTTCTCTTGCAAGGCTCCTTCCTAACATCTTGTACTTGGAAATCCTCAATCTTATCTTTGTTGCACCCCCTCTGCAAGGTGACACAAACTAGTTACTCGTCTCCTTGGAAGATAAATATGCATACTTTCCAGTCTGTGAACACAAAAGGATGAGATTATAACAAAACAACACCACATAATGAAACATGCCACATCTCTTGCACTTGCACACAATGAAATGAGCATTTACTATGTCTGCACTATGTAAAAACTAGGCATACCTTCGAACTGGATCTCCATGTTCTCTTGGAGAGCCCATCAGAGTGTACAGCCAAACCTTTATTCACCTATGAGTTAGACAAGGCCCCACTACAGCAGCCCTTAGTGTTTAAATTGTTGACAAGCTCTGTTAGAGTGTTAGGTCAAGAACAACAAGTAATCAAAGCAAACAGTCCTAGTATGGCTCGCTGATGCAAACAACCAATTGAACAGATGTGTGAGCAAATCTTACATATCAAGAAAAGAAGCAAAGAAGGAGGCTTAAAGACCATCACTTGACTGACCAGATTTAAGGGGCATTTAAACATCATGTGCAACGTATGAACTAACATAAACATTGCATATTCCAGATTCTACAATGGAAAGCACATGTATTAGGTTATGCCATGTATGATGATGCCTAAATGTACAGATAGCAGGCAGGAGTGATTAAGGGCCAGTTCGATTCCGCCTTTTCAGGGTATATTGTCAAAATAAGCCATAAAAGATGTAAAGAAGACATTTTTGAGTTATGGGCTTGGGCTTAACTAATTTCGCTTTGGAGGGGGGTGTTTCGGGTAGAACCTCACTAAAAATTAAAGGGAAGGGGAATACTGAAATGACTCATTGTCCGCCTATATTACACTCAAAATGCAATCACGACGCTGCGTGTGTCACACGACCTCAAGTAAAAACAAACACGCAAGCATTCATTGCCACTGCCCGCTTGCATCTCCTCTCCCCTTTCCTCTACCTCGATCCCCCGCCTCAAAGACTAGGGTTCCTCCAAAGTGGAGCTGCCGCCACTAGTCCCATCTGGCCTGGTCCTCGAAGATGCTATGTCCAGCTAGGCTACATGGCCGGCGGGTAGGGGCAAACCTCCCTAGCTGATGCTCCCTCTGGCGCCGCCCCTCATTCTCATGGTCTCCAGCAGCTGCTCCACTGTGGTTCGTCCAACGCACTACTCAAATGGGCCGTGCATAATTCACGGCCGATGCCACATCGCGCGTAAGGCACCTTGTTCCCTCTCCTCCTCCCGGGCCATGGCCTTGAGGTGTTGTTGAAGGATGAATTGCTATGAGATGTCTTTGGTATATAATGAATTGCGCATCGCTTCCTGCTGTATGATGAGTTGCTATGAGTCAGTCAGCTGCTATATGATGCTTTCAGTGGTGTCGCTATATGATAATAACCAAAGAACTTGGACCATCAAATTTCAACAAATAATTGTTCTTCATTTAAATGTGGGTCATGCGTTCTTCGTTTAAATTAGGCAATGGGATCTCTATGGAAAACATTGACCAAAGTAGATTGTGCCAAGTAGATGGTATCTTTGTATTTGCATTTTGAGCAAATAGTGATGGTTTGTTTTCCTATCATATTAATTACTGCACTGGGTTCAATTTGTGATGTTTGCAAG
Source organism: Aegilops bicornis (assembly GCA_021605145.1). Lineage (NCBI taxonomy): Eukaryota > Viridiplantae > Streptophyta > Magnoliopsida > Poales > Poaceae > Aegilops > Aegilops bicornis. The sequence continues at coordinate 317,811,442 of CM038675.1, forward strand.
TCAAATTAATTTCCATATGTGCAGCAAAATGAAAAAAATATATAATGCAATCTAGACTTTCCACTGATCATACCAAAGATAAGCTGAAACGCAATGAAAAGAACTGGTTGGCGTATTACATGGAGCTTATATTCACAGTGCTTATTTTCTTAGGATAACTCGTAATAACTGTCCCTAAGAAACTTGGCTAATAGAACTGGCATACAAATAACATGTCACGATGATTGCAATGGAGGAGTGACGTACCATAGCACACTGTATAGGCTCACCGCAATGGAGGAGTGACGTACCATAGCACACTGTATAGGCTCACCGCAGACTCTCCTTTTTTTGCGATGTTCCATGAAAGTGCTAGATACATCTTGTACTTTTTCATTGTGTAACCCTATCTGCAAGTTGACACGGCTAATTTCAGACATCTCTACATGATACTACATTGCATATCCCTTGCGCATATTTAAACCACCAATTAATGATTGTGTGCATACCATAAACTAGCCATGACTCAGATGTTGGACTGGCGGGCACTCTAAAGGAGCCTAATGTAATGCAATCGGAATTCCTACATGCCACCTACGATTTTTTGTAATGTATCTTGTTCCTAAATATATGTCTTTGTAGAGATTCCAAGATGCACCACATACAGATGTATATAGATGCATTTTCGAGTGTAGATTCACTCATTTTGCTCCATATGTAGCCTATAGTGGAATCTCTAGAAAGACTTATATTTAGGAACGGAGGTACGAGGTAGTATCATGTATGACATCTACATATCTAATTTAGCAGCCGATAGTAGAAATCATTGTTCCGCACAAAGGGATTATTGAGTCGAAAATCCTAGCAAAGCATCTTTGGCGAGTGCAGAACAATACAAGAGAGAGAGACGCGCTTACAAGATCATAGCAATGCCTCGATCCAGATCTTGGTTGGCCAAACTGTTAGATCCGTAAGAAACATCGTCCTTGTAGTTTTTGCCACCGCATAATAGGTAACAACGACCGGTTAGTATATTTGAAGTACATCGGGCGGTGATGCTTTGGACGGGTTTAAAGGTGACAAGTACCTCGGTAGTGGCGGTGCTTGGCATCTCTCCACACGATGGGAATCAGGTTAGAAACATCGAGGGTGATGACGCCATACCGGGCCGTGGTCCGGTAAGGAGATCTAGAACCGTCGAGTAGGGTGTTTGTGGAGCGGCTCCGGTAGGGTGGACTACGGTGTGGGCGAAGCAGATCTGTGGCCGTGGACGAGGGCGTAGGTGAAGCTGCTCCGGTGGTTGGGTTAAGGATGGTGTCGACGACGCGGATCTGTGGCCGTGGACGGGGCGTCATAAGCTGCTCCGGTGATTGGGTTAAGGATGGTGTCGACGATGCGGATCTGCGGCCGTGGACGGGGCGTCAGAAGCTGCTCCGGTGGTTGGGTTAAGGGTGATGTCGACGATGCGGATCTGCGGCCGTGGACGGTGCCTCATAAGCTGCCCCGGTAGGTTGGATGAGGGTGCGAGGAAGCGGATCTGAGGCCGTGGACTTGTGAGTTGGCAAAGCGGCCCAGGTAGGGTTGAGAATGGTATAGGCGAAGCTACTCCGGTAGGGTTGACGCTGGTGTCGACGGGCGGCTCGGTAGGGTTGAGGAAGGTGTCGTGGCGCCTCGGTAGGGGTTGAGGAAGGTGTCGGCGAAGAGGATTAGAGGCCGTCGACGGGCATCGGTGGGGCGGCTCGGGGGTGTGGACGGTTGTCTCCGGTGGGGAGTACGAATGAGCCGCTGCAGATGCGCGGCGGTTGACGAGAGTACCGGCGAAGCAGATCCGGCGCCGTGGACAAGGCCGACACTAAATGGGCTGTGGTACAGTGGTGGATGAGCAGTCTACTTGTTTCTAGGGGAGGTGGGAGGGGTAGATGCGGCCGCAGAAGCAGATCCGGCGAGGTGGACGCCGCTGGCAGTGAATGGGCTATGGTACGCCGGTGGATGAGCAGTTTAGGGTTTCGAGAGGGGAGGGGAGAAAGGGCGATGAAGTACGGACGGCGTGATGTAAGATGCTCTGGTGCTGTGGAGTTAGTCGTTTTTGTGGAGGAGGGGAGAGGAAATGGGGGCGGCGTGTAGTGGGGGGAACCGGAAGTTACCAGAGCAGCCCCGACCTATCATGTAGATGATGGCGGTATTGTAACTGTTGGTCTCCGTGCACCAAGGACAAAAAGGGGATTTCGCATGCTAAAGACTAAGGTGGCGGAAATTTTAGAAGGAGGCGGGAGATTTTGCCGCCATGGATCGCTCGTATCCAGTTTCAACTAATTTTGGACCGTGCTAGCGGGAAGGTCATGCTAGACTGTGTACAGACGCACGTCGTGATTAATAACTGGTGTGAAGTCCACCCGAGAAAAAAGACAATAACACGGGATGATGCGCCGATAACTTGGACGTTCACACGGGCGCGACCAATCGTACGGGTGTAGTAGCGCGTTCACAAAAAAAAGGGATCAAACGCTCAGCCTATGTATTTCTCATGTAAATAGATAATTTAGTGCCATTGGTTATTTACTTTAAACATAATGTATTGACGTGTTAGTGTAGAGGCGCACAAAAGAAATGGATATTGTAGTTAGCTACTTAAAAGTGTTACCTCATATGATTACATAGCCTCCATTTCATAAATTGCGTAACCGTTGAATTCATATATGAATATTACATATATATTACTTCAAAATAGAAACTTAAATCATCCAAGACTAATGAATTTAAATGCAAGAGTAACAATGGTGCATGTGCATGATAGCTACATTGGTTGTTTGAAGAAACATCACTGTAACTTTGGCATGCACAACTGAAAAAGGTTTATTTAAATAGAAAAAATGTGATATGTGAGTGTCCAATCTTTATAGCGTTGAATCGATATTGTACCTTTGGCCACGATACGAAGTAGATATTGACTTATGTTCAAGCGATGCACGTCCACGGTCGCTAGATAGTGATACGTGAATGAATTGTGCAATCTCTCTCACACGCATACATATCTTATTTCACTGTTGGCATCGGAATCACACACGCACACTTCATGTATTTCTCTCCCTCCGTCAGGGTTAAATTCGTCTTTCTACCCCGTCCTACAAGTCTCTCACACAGAAACACACACGCTCTCTATGTCTAACACGCCCACCCCTTTAATTCCACACACCCACAGCCACTAATGTCTCAAAGTATAATAATGTCTCTCACACATATGCTATCTACCTATCCCTTAATATAGCTAGATATGTGTCACACAAACTCCTTCTCCCTACTAGCAAGATGCCCATGTGCGTTGCACGGAACATCAAGATGCATTTGCATGAGAAGTTTATCTTGTGGGGGAAAAGGATGAACGAGGGAATGCCTTGTTTGCAAATGCGGAGAGGGGTGTGGGTATATTTTTGCAAAATTGCCATATTTTCCTTCATGTCCGTTGGATATAAATCGGATGGCCTATATTGCAGGATGGCAGGAACACCATCATCACCAACTCTATCTTTTTATAAGAGTAGAGATATGTGAGTGTCACTGCCCCCTCCCCCCCCACACACTTCCCAACACCGAAGGAGTAGGGTGACACCTCGATCTTGATACTAATCTATCGAATGGCTTCTCTCTCAAACATACACACACACACACTACCCGGCACCGAAGGAGTAGGGTGACACCTCGATCTTGATACTAATCTATCGACTGGATTCTCTCTCAAACATACACACACACACACTACCCGGCACTGAAGGAGTAGGGTGGCACATCGATCTTGATAATAATCTATCGACTCCTCTTTCAAACACACACACACACACACTCGCTAGTTGTGCCTCTGTGCCTACCGCGCACACTCTCGATACGTCTTTCTCTCCCTCCCCCAACAATGACAGCAGAAGGGTGACAACTCGATCTGATCATAATCTGTCAATTGGTTTCTCTCTCAAACATTGTGTCTCGGTGCCTCGCTCGGTAGCCCCTCGATATGTAGACTTCTCGCGCGCGCACAACTGTAGTGACGATGACGCTGAACCCAGTGTGCCTTGTTTTACCGGCCTCATGTGATAGTTTTCACCCTGTTTTCTGTTAATTAACAAGGCAACCTTTTCTTTGTTACTACTCCATCCATTCCAAAATATATGACTCAACTTTGTACTAACTTTAGTATAAAGTTGGGTCATCTATTTTGGAACGGAGGGAGTACTAGTGAATCTGAAATCATTCGGGGCAGACATAAAACATATCACTTCAACCCAATTATCATAGCAACTACTTTAAAAGAAAATAGCTAGCTGCCCGTGCGTTGCACGGAACATCAAGATGCATTTGTATGAGTAGTTTATCTTGTGAGAGAAAAGGCTGAACGAGGGAAGGTCTTATTTGTGAACGTGGAGAGACGTGTGGGTATATTTTTGCAAAATTGCCATAGTTTCTTTCCTATCCGTTAGCTATAAATCCGACGGCCTATATTGCAGGATGGCACGCACACCATCATCACCAACTCTGTTTTCTACTCCCTCTGTCCGAAAATACTTGTCATCAAAATGGATAAAAATAGATGTATCTAAAACTAAAATACGCCTAGATACATTTCCTTTTATCCATTTTGATGACAAGTATTTCGAACGGAGGGAGTATTTCTCTTTTTAGAGATTCCAACAAGTGACTATGACCGGACCTTACCAACATACTCAAAAAAGTAGTCCATAATTTTGATGTTACCCTCTTTTCTTGGCGGTGCAGTGCCATATGGATACCTCATAAATAAATCAACGACAAATCTGACCCCTTCATGAAAAGACATACTTAGCAAAATGAGTGAATCTACACTCTAAAATATGTCTACATACACATCCGTATGTGGTAGTCCATTTGAAATCTGAAAAAGACAAATATTTAGGAACGAATGGAGTATATATAAGAGTAGATATGGAGATATATCTCCAGCATGGTCTCCAACAAAAATGTGCTGGGCTGGTTAGCGCCGGATGCTCGCAACGCGATGACATGAGTTCGAATTCTGTCTTTTAACTTTAGATTGTATATTATATATTACTCTACTTATTTAATATATACTTCTTTCACATCAGATCTTGTGATGGAACCCACAAGTACTTAGAATATTAAGGATGGACTTGTTTCTTTTTAACTTTCTCGTATTTAAGTCAGAGCCACCCTGCAAGTCACGTGTACACTGTACATGCAATTAACTTTTTATAGAGGGACAATCATACAGGCAATTAACTCAAATGGATTGGGTGTCACTATTATTTCCAGCATAAAGAGGATCTCCAATGGCAGCCAGCAAATTTCCTCCCGCTTCCTTCCGTGGAGGACGACATCAAACTCCAACGGCATATATTTTTACAACTCTAACCAACCAGATGAAATTCGTGCAAACACGGACTGATTTCATATAAGCATGAAGGATTTCATATAAAAAACCGGATATTCATATAAACATGATGGATTTTATTACATTTACATGAACTAAGAGGTGCCAATCCGGCTCTCTTGTATAATTAATACTCCCTCCGTCCGGAAATACTTGTCCTAGAAATGGATATATCTAGACTTATTTTAGTTCTAAATGGTCACATGATCCCTTTGTCTTCCTCATGTCCGCCGACACTTGCGGGGTCGACGAAGGTCCTCGGAAGAGACGAAGCAGCAAAGAAACCACCTGAATCCATGGTCGTCGCCTCGACGGTGGCCTTGAGGTCCCAAGTGGCGGCGGCCTCCGTGTTCTACTTCTCCTCGATGATGGCGGCGGACGGGGAGAAGCTGGTCGCTCTCCACGCAATCAAGCTTCGCTCGCCGCATGGCTGCCGCAGGCACGGGAGGCGCGCTCACAGACACGGGAGGCGCGACCACCGCAGACACTGGTGGCGCGGTACGACGCAGCAACGACGACGCCCGTACCGGCGTGCTCGCCGCCCTACCGGCGTGGAGCAACTCGCCACTCCTCATCGAGCTGAACTGGAGCGGCGATTCTTGAACCACGCGCCGCTTAGCGACAAGCGGCTCCGTCGGGCCAAGCGAGGTTGGTGATGCACCGTGCGGCCTCGCCCGTATCGTGTGGGCTCGGCTGGCCACGCTGCCGGTTAATATGCCGGAGAACGGCTCCTCGGAAGCCATCAGAAGAGTGGAGAAAATGGTGAAGGAGGAGATGGGGGAGCGGCGGAGGGGTGCGATTCTTGCCCGTTGTCTGTCTGGCCTCGTGTAAATAGAGGGCGGACGGTAGGAGCTTGGCCGGCGTCTGGCCTCGTTTAAACTGAGGGCGGACGGGAGGAGCTCAGCCGGTGTTGCGTTTAATTCCGGCCCGCTCATGAACGGACGTGTGGCCGGAGTAGGATTCTCGGTTTGCATGCGGGTTTAACGGAGGGGTTTAATGGAGGCGCCGGGCGTGCAGCGGGCGGCGTAGTAGTATTCAATTTGACAGCATTAATGAGCCATCAAATCACAAAGGCCCTCGCCTCTCGTGAAACTGACCGAGCTAGACTGCCCCGCCCTCTAGCCTTTTAAAAAATGTATATACTCCACTTTTGTTTAGTAGTAGTATCGATGGATTGCACCATGGAGCAAAAATTGAAATTAAAAAAAAGGTGGTACATATAGAGAGCGCTCGTGAACTATGTGTCATACATGGCAATAAATAAAGTACTACATATGATACTTATATGATACATGGCGCAGGAGTACTAAGTATTATTAATACAGTTTTGCTAGAACACATCTAGATGAGATATAATTTGGTCTCATTCATCTTTTATAGCCATTGGATTAGATGCTATAAGATGCGTGTGTCTTTGGCGTGGGTTGTATTTGTTCTTGTGCAACGAACTGACACCACGCATGTCATGTTTGATAGTCTCAAGTCATTAAAAGCATACACGCCCCACATCTCCTCTTGGTTGATTCCTCTATTTATGTCAAAAAATAAGAAACAACGTGAGAGTTAATGCACCATGCCTATGTGTTAGACTAGCCACAATGGTGAGTAACATACATTAGTAACATACACATATCCCTAGACTATGTTACTACCTTCATAGTGGGTACTACCTCCATCCTAGTTTATAGGTCCCTTTTATAGTTTGTGCCAAATTTTGACTAAAGATTTAACTAAGAAAATGTTAATGCATGTCAAGAAAAATTATCTCATTGGATTCGTCTTTGAACATAGTTTTGAAAAATATAATGTTTGGTGACATGTGTGAACATTTTCTTAGTTTAATCTATGGTCAAAATTTGGCACGAAATACAATGGGGACCAAAATTTGGCCTCACTGTAACTAGTACTCCATCCGTCAATTTATAAGTTGTGCTTACCTTTTCCATCAACTTCGCAACGCAGCGGGCATCTTGCTAGAAACACTAGAATATGTCTATATAATCCGTATGTGATAGTCCATTTGAAATCTCAAAAAAGACAAATATTTAGGTACGAAGGGAGTAATATATTAGGAGTATATCAAAACAATAGTGATTTCTTTCAAGTTTGTGAACAAATACTACTATTCTACTACTTTGGATCCGTCGCAACGCACGGGCACATTGCTAGTAAAAGGAAAAGGCCCGCCACGTTCGCGTCGCACCCACACACGCCCGGGAATCGGGAGTGCAACACGGCCCGTCCGGCACGACACATAGCTTAGCGAAGGCGTGTTGCCTAGCAGTGGCGGAGCTTGAAGCAAAAGCGTTACGTGCCGATGTAGCCAAAGCTATAGAAATTACCCTTGTGTTGACGTTCCATGCCTCAAAACTGGATGTACAACTACGAAAATCCTGCTAGGTTGGGCGGGCCAGGGCACGTGTTGGCCCTCACGTAGCTCCGCCCCTGTGCCTAGCATTTTCACTTTCATGTGGGACCGCCCGTTGAGCAAACCGACACCCCGCCCGCTGCCGGGTTGGAAAACAGAAACAAGGGGAAGATATAGCTGTAGCACGGAAGCCAAGAAATTTTGTGTCAGACGGGGCTCATTGATAGAGTACGAGCATTCCGTATTAGTACCACTCCTACCAAGTTTGTACTCCTAATACTATTATATTACTAGTACTACCACTATACAACTAGTAGATACGTGCACGGCACAACATCGTAGGAACAAAAAATGGGAAGATCTTGTTTTGGGTGATTTATCTTTTTTTCAATCAACGTAGTATGAATAATATGATGTGGGGGCACCCATGAAGCTTATGTGGCTTGGTTGCATGGCTACGGAAGGTTAGAGAAAAATAAATAGATAATGTGTTTAGAGTGCACTCCACTAAATAGATATACTTTGGATCCATTGCAAAGGACCGACACATCTATATCTATACCCCCTATATAGTGTGTGAAAAACTTTGAAAGTTGGTCGTTGGATGAAGCCAATCCGACGGTACAAAGATGGAAAATCCGAGCACTGCTGGCCATTGGATATCATCCACCAGATTCTGCCACATGTATAGTCTAGAAGACTTCATGGTTGAACTTAATTCATGAATAAATTTTCCACAACTAAGCTCAGGCAAAGTTATTAATAAGTTCTTCAAAATGAGAGCCACAAGTTGGCAAGCCTAAGGGAATCTTGCCACATTTTTTGTGTGTATGTCATGTGGGGCCAGTGTGGCTTGCCTAAGGTGTGGCTTGAACAAAACACTCACCTAAGTTAATCAAACTTGCCCAACCTTACATTCCACCAAATTTTGCCACAAGTTGGCAAGCCTAAGGGAATCTTGCCACATTTTTTGTGTGTATGTCATGTGGGGCCAGTGTGGCTTGCCTAAGGTGTGGCTTGAACCAAACACTCACCTAAGTTAATCAAACTTGCCTAACCTTACATTCCACCAAATTTTGCCACATGTTAGAATCCAGAAAACTACACATGTAGAAGCATAATGCACAAACCACCAGAATCTCTGCGTGCAATGCACATGTACCTTCCTACTAGTACTAGTAGTAGTAAGAAACAAATTCCAGTTTTGGCACGAGCTCGTACCGCGGGAGCACCACAAGGCTTGCCGCAGGAGTTACATTTTCCTCTCGGGGCCCACGGGACCGAACTTTAGTGGCTTAGTGCCCGGCCTATGAGTCAATGACATGTGGGCCTTAAATGCGGCTGGCCCACATGTCATTCTCATGGTGGTGGCGTGGTTCGCGACTCACTCGTTCGAGATGAACCGACCGGTGGTGGCGTGGCCGTGGCGAGGGTACCACAGCTGGGTGTCGGGGCGTTACGAGGCATAGATGGCCACACCGGCGGGTACTACCTGTAGTACGTAAGTACTCCAGCTGAGGATTGATGCCCGGGACGAAATGTGTCAAAGCCGCTGGATGAAAATTTGATGGTGCGGGAGTACGGATCAGAGTACAGCAGCGGAGCAGGCAAACCGCGTCCAATCGGGTGTGTCTGTGGTAGAAAGTTGATGGTCGCCGCAGTTCAGCTGGCCCGCATGTCATGCACACAAAGGCAGAGGAGCGGTGGGGCCGAGAGGGATGAGGGGCACGAACAATCCTACCATTCTGTCACTGACATGTGGGACCTATAAGCGTGGGTCTCACCTGTCAGTGAAGGCAAGGCAGGGCAAGGCAGTGATAGCCACGTCAGAGGATCCATGTCCACGTCAGGGGACGATGTGCCGTGGGTTGGAGCGGCGTCGTGGGAATCGCGTGTGGGTGTGGCAGTGGTAGAAACAAGAAACGTGATGGTCGCCGTGGTTCAACTTCCATGGACAAGTCTGTGGTTCACGACACATGTATATCAAAACTAGAGTGTTTATATTTCAAGCACGTGAACAAGTATTATTCTACTAGTTTGGATCCATTGCAACACACGGGCCAGACATTGGTAGTAGTAGTGTCCATCTCTATCTCTAGAGGCCTTCCCTCGTTCATCCTTTTCTCTCACAAGATAAACTACTCATACAAATGCATCTTGATGTTCCATGGAGCATACGAGGATGTTTCCTTGGGGGTCTCTCCAACAAGGCGTGGCCGTGGTTGCAAGTTGACGCCCTTGAGATGCCGACGTCGAGGGGCACTCGGATTTCCTTCGATGAGCAGGTAAGATGAGTTTGATCATGTAGTAAATGCATTCTAAAGACTACTTCCGTGTCCATTTCCTAATTCTCCCCACCTTGCTGTTTCACAGGCTAGGCTCGGTCACAGTGGAGATTGACTTGCATATGTACGGGAGGGTACCAACATCCATTTTCACAACCTTTACAACGTTGACACCGATCCCGTAGAACCTTTTTCCAACATGGGGATCAGCCATGCAACGGGCCACCGCATGAATTGGCAATGCGATGGAACCACGGTGAAATTGAATAAAAGATAGCATGAACCTTGCACATGGCGGTCAAAGGCGGACCATGCTGTCATGCCGATTTGTTGCCGTACGAGTAGGAAGATGTTGTACTCCTTTCTAACCGCATCTTCGCGGTGACAAACCAGGGGACTTATTTTGTATGGGACACATCCTACGATATACTCCCTCTCTCCCAGTTTATTTGTTTTGAATCTTTTCGTTTTATAAGTTTCAAATTCAAATTTAGAGCTCCCCATCACATGTTGAGATTACAATGTCCATTAAATCGTTGCGTGCATGTATAGTAAAGAAATAAATCTCGAGTTTGGCACGAGTTCGTGTTGCGGGAGCACCACAAGCCCTGGCGCAGGAGTTACATTTCCCTCTGAGGGCCGTCGGGATTGAGCTTCAGCGCCTTACTACAACTACCTTTGAGTCAATAACATGTGGACCCGATAGGTGACTGGTCCACATGAAATGCTCCCGGAGGCAGAGGGGTAGTGGGGCCAAGAGGGGTGAGCCGCAGGTCGGGGGACGTGTGGTTTCATGGATTCGAGCGGCGCCGTGGGAATCGCGGGTGGCTGTGGTAGAAACTTGATGCTCGCCGCATTTTAGGTGGCCCACATGTCATGCACACAAAGGCCGAGGGGCAGTGCGGCCGATAGGGGTGAGGCGCACGTCAGGGGGCGTGGTGCCGTGGGTTGGAGAGGCGTCGTGGGAATCGCGAGATGAAACGTGATGGTCGCCGTAGTTGAACTTCCATGGACAAGTTGTCATGTCTACGGACACATGCCTTTGTGTACCGATCACTGGAAGGAGTAGCAAAGAAAGCTATATATGCGGATAAATAGTTCCTTATAGTCAAGCGGACCCATGCTACTACTCTATTCCAAAGACATGCACACCATCGAAATAGTCCATCTATATCAATATACACCGAGAGGGAATAATTTTTTGTACAAGAGAGGAAATAGTTCATCAATCCATAATGCCCTCCTGCTGGCGCAGCGTTTTCTTCTTCTTCTTCTCATTCTCTGTGGGAGACGGCTTCGCAACAAGCTCTTTGGACCTTGCAGCTATCTCGAAACTCACACGGGCATCGAGGGCAGCATATTTTATCCGCTCGTACGTCAAGGGATAATTCTCCCATCCAGACGACCTTAATGCCACCGTCTCGTCACCCTTCTGAAGATTTGTACCGAGCACAAAATTTGCTACGTCGAATAGGGATGGTGTCTGTTTAGCACAATCTTCTACAGAATTTTGATTCTGGTTTGTAGGTCAGCGATGCTTTTCAAATCAAGGTTGTACGGCTCCAGCTTCGCTTGTCCCCTTCGATGGTTGCCCCACGTATATACGTCCTCCTGAGACAAGAAATCGTGAAGCTCACCTGGTATGGAGGGAGAGTGTATGATGTGGTACACCAAAACATCATCTTCGAGGCACAACTGAAGGACGGCGGCGCGCTGGATCTTCCCAGGGGAATGCTCCGTGTACTCTGCGTCGAGACCGATGACCCTCGTCTCTACCTTTTTGAGGGAGTTGGATACATTGTTGATCCACTTCCGAACAACCCTTGGGTGGACGGTGACGGTGGCAACTATGCACATCGAGCCTTCGACGAGGACATGTTGGACGCTAAAAACCTGCATCTCAATCTCTTTCGCCATTTGGAACCGCTGGAATGGAGGGCTATGGTTTGGAGAATTAGGATTAGATGGCTAGTCTAACTGAAGTAGTAGATGATTATTTAAAGAGGTTAAAACAATGTGAGCAGCGGTGGGGTTTGGATGCAAATGAAGACGAAAGGGAGGTGAAGAAGCCAAGGCGAATCGGTTCCCGATGGAGAAGTAAATGGGAGAAGTGGCGTGCAGGCAGTTGATTAGATGGCTAGGTAGACTAAACGAAGAGGCTATGCGGGTAGACTGAGGAGTCGTACCTGTTCGTGTACGTGCCCATCCTTCCTGATAGGTGGGACCTATGCAAACAGATAAAAAAAAGGTGTCGTAGCTTTTTTTTGAGCCCGTGAGTGGGAGACACAACATTCTCTGGTTAGGCTGGTTGTAATGGGGAGTATCATATACTAGTATCATGCATATGATACTAGTGTATGATACTACATCCGTAATGCAAAGTATCATATGTTGGTATCATAGAGTACTACATATATTGTCATGCATGACACAAAGTAGTACATCATTTAATATGATACAGTATCATGATATGATACTCAAGCATCTGTTTCTTCATTTAATTGTATGCCATCTCATCAAAATTGCTTAGTTGGCATGTATGATACTACCCATGATACTACCATTACGAGCAGCCTTAAGGAATACTCCCTCCATTTAGGTGAGTATAAGTTACCTTATGAAAATCAGGTTTTCCCAAAACCTTTAGGCGTGGAGCATTAACTTCCTGCTCGATCCCCTCCCAGCCTCGTTAGCCAGCGTTCTCTTCCTCTGCTGCCACGTTCTACCTTTCCATTTTCCTCTTCTCAAGTTTGGAGCGATCTGCATGCCGTCCTTGATGCACCAGCGACCACTTTGCATGCATCGCGGCGAGGCGTTGATTGGGCATGCACGAGAATTTGGTTACGCTCGCAATATGGATGATACCTGAACGATGAATTGAACAGGCATGCTAGCACGGGAGACCTATTTCCTCTATACAATACTGGAGTACTCATGTTCCTACTAGTAGTAGTAGTAGTACAACTGTGGTACACTTGATGGTCAAAATACTAGTCATCCGGTCCTCACAGTGAAGTGACAACACCTGCGCTGACACTAGTCCAGCGAGGCGGCGTGTTCGGGTTACCAAAGTCAGCCTCACCACAATGCACTTTGTGCGATCTGTCACCGCCATTGTACATCACATTGGCGCCTCGCCTCGTCTCCTCTCCGCCTCCCATAGCACCATTCCATCTCCATCTCCTTCTCCGTCTCCGTCTCCGTCTCCATCTCATTGTGCCCCCGTGTACCGTCGCCTCACTCGCCTCCCCCAGTACCACTATTGCCTCACTAGCCACTCCAGCACCGACATCCTTCTCCCCCGTAAATCAAGCCCCCTTCCAAACTCCACCATGGCCAAACGCGAACCGTGCAACATCCATATGAGCCGCGATTGGAGCAATATTCCCAGTGACATCCTTGAATTTCATGTATGGATATGTTGACCGCCCTGCGGCTGGCTGCATGCTCGAGGGACATGCACACGGCCATCATCGAAGCGAGGCCTAAGATTTTCAAGACAACCTGCTTGCTGCTATCTGGTCTTGCGAGATTGGCTCACCATGATATGGAGGCGTGCATGATGCCCCTCGACTTCAATCCGATCTCCATTAGCCGAAACTTCTTTGCAGGTATGTAGTGTGTCGCTGTACATCATTTCCCTCGACATCGATCCGATCACCATCACCCGAAACTTCTAGGCAGGTATGTACTAGGTCGGCATGAACTCCCACTGGATGGCTGCCTTCAGAGAAGACGGTAAAAAGTTAGTGCTCGTGAACTTCCAGACCTCCCATGAGATTATCCTTCCTCCGTTGGATTATATAGAGTATTACCATCGCGGTCCAAGTCATCTAGATTACTACGCCGCTTGGATGGACCTTGTTTTGCAGAAGATTGTAATCTGCCAAGTACCCACACGACATGCGAATTACGCAGACTTCAAGCTAGTTGCCTTGTTCGACCGCGGACTCGCCTATCTTTACGCCGGTGCCTTTTTTAGCTAGAGACAACTCGGCTCACAGTGGATCATCGTCGAAGCTGATACACACTTCTGTGATGCTATTGAACACAATGTGATCATCTACGCGATCGACAAAGCAGATGGCACCACGTATTGCTGGGACGACGCGTGTAAGTTGTTTCTGTCTCATGTTAATGATGACGCCATGACACTGTTTGAACTTTTTTTGATGATTGGCATATCCCTGTTTGAGGAGAATTTGAGTAGAACTATGGCAATATATTAGAGACGCCGTAAATCGGCTATATTTGGAATGAGTTAATTCATGCGATTGTGACCATGTCATTACAGCCAATTTGTACCCTGAATAATCAAACGGTTAGGAATATATGGATATTATCCTTGTTTTACAGTAATCTATATACTACTACTAAATATGAGTGTGTATCAATGGCCATGTTAGTTTCCTCATTTTCATGATGTAGAAACATGCACCACACTGTTGGTTTCATCTAACCATACATTAGGGAAGTAAATGTGCATATGGAGAACTCTATATTTTGAAGTAGTGAAATCCTGCAATGCTTACCATGTGTACATACCTATATTCGCCCTTCAGCAATCAATGACTAGAATAATATTCTCACAAAAAATTTGCCCACAGAACACAAGTACATAACAATGCATCGTCTGTTAGTTACCTTGAAGAATTTGTTTGTGAGGACAGAACATGATTACATAACATGCATGACATGGTAGTTTCCTTTGAAGAATTGATTGCGAGATAACATGAGTATAACCATGCATGGCACTTCTCTATTTTTGAACCCAGTATACATTTCCCTGTATTTTCCTCCCAGTTCCAACAGGGACATATCAATGCTGTTTCTTGCATTATCCTACTCATACTCTGAACAATGCTGATCTTACATTAACAATGCCTGTCCTTTTTGATATGATGCGGTGTCCCTGATTCTTGCCCTTTGTAATCACACCACCTTTGCTAAAAACCAGGGAAGCACAACTGGTTCCACGCTCGATCAGACGGCGACAAAAGACTGATGATCATTCGAACACATGAGCCGGAAAAGTTATATTGCAAAAACCCCACTGTATACAAGCACTGTTACATACGTGAGTATCCGGACAGTGGCTGTTACGTCTATGAGCAGGATACTAGCTTGTTGGGGCCTTCAGGATTTTTAGTTGGAGGCGGGTAAACAGCCTTGGTTCACACTCTCTATATCTCGGACTCAATTATCCGATTAACCAGGAGATCACCGTCGGCAAGGACCTTGATGGCAGAGAGGCTTTGTTTGCTATGGAAAACTGTGTCTACACTGCGAGCCCTAGGAGTTCGGGAGCATACTCCCCTGATTGTCAACGATACAGCCTGCAGCTAAAAGAAGGTGAGAATGACAAAGGCATCTGGATTAACTTTGATCCTTGGATGTCTCAATTACGATAGGCAGTGATGTGGTTCAAGCCTTCAGGTTGATAGGTAATTGGGTTGTTGCATCGAAAGGGTGGAGTACTAGTGTCTCCGGATCACTGGTCGCTGAAGCGGGGCTGCAAATTATGATGGTTTTGGATCATCTCTTCTAATGACTTTGTTGTCTTTGCTGCTGGTTCTGGATGGGCAGTTCTTTCTTTTGTTATGCATATTTGAAAGTGCTAGTTATCGACTAGAGGGGGGGGGGTGGATGAATAGGCGATTTTTATGAAAGTCTTCAAAACGTGGAAGTTTCGAAGACAAACAATAGAAATGACCTAATCGATATGCAGCGTAAGATAAACTACAACAAGCAAACCATAGTCAAGTATGCAGTAATGTGAAAGTACAAAGACTAATAGCAGCTTAGTAGTAAGGATCAGCATGGAAGATAGTATGAAGCCAACCAACGATAGTAGTCAAGCAATGAAGTCAAACAGTGCGACAAATAGGCAATGACTTCACGAAGACAAACTCTAAGTAAAGGGAGGAGAGGATAGAACCAGTCACTTGTTGAAGACACGAGATTTGTTGGACCGGTTCGATTCTTTGTGACAACTGTACGTCTGGTTAGGGAGGCTGAGATTCAACTCAGAAGACCGCGTCCTCACCTTATTCCCCTTGAGATAAGGACACAAAGTCCTCGCCCAATCACTCTGATAAGTCTTCAAGGTAGACTTCCGAACCTTCACAGACTTCGTTCACCGGCCATCCACAATGACTCTTTGATGCTCAGAACGCGACGCCTAACCGGCTGGAGGATTCACAGTCCTCAAGTGTAATAAGTCTTCAGGTCACGCAGACAGAAGACTTGATGATGCCTAACACTCTTTGGCTCTGGGTGTTTGGGCTTTGTCCTCGCAAGGATTTTTCTTTCTCAAAGACTTGAGGTGGGTTGCTCTCAAACGACAAAAAGCCGTGCACTAACTCTGAGCAGCCACCAATTTATGGTGTAGGGGTGGGCTATTTATAGCCACTAGGCAACCCAACTTCGACACGTCCAAATGACCACAGGTCACTAAAGGCCGACACGTGTTTCAACGGTCAGATTTCAAACACACATGGCAACTTTACTTGGGCTACAAGCAAAGCTGACTCATCCAGCTCTGGATAAGATTTGCTCTCATTGTCTTCGCTCGAAGACATAGGATTTGGTTTGAGCATCACTTCAGTCATTCTGAGTTTGTTCACTTGGACCCCACTTAACAGTACGGTGGTTCCTATGACTCAACAAAGAAGAAAATGGAAACAACGAACGACCACGATCTTCGTGCTCCATAGTCTTCACTCAATGTCTTCTCATGTCATAGTCTTCAATATGAATGTCTTCACATACCACCATTGTCGTCAATGTCTTCATACATTTTTAGGGGTCATCTCCGGTAGGTAAACCGAATCAATGAGGGACACTACCTGTGTTATCCTGCAATTCTCACAAGCGCATCAGTCCCTCAACCAAATTTGTCGTCAATACTCCAAAACCAACTAGGGGTGGCACTAGATGCACTTACAATCTCCCCCTTTTTGGTGATTGATGACAAACTGGTTGAAGTTTTCAACGGGGATAAAGTATGTGAAATTGTAAAGGATAGGGTATTGTCTTCATAAGTGGCAAAGGCTCCCCCTGAAGATGTGCATATAAGTAATTTGATTTTGGAATGCAAATGCACATGGCAGGTTGTACTTGTGGAGATCCTCTTCAACTTATGAAGATAATTCATCATGCATGAAATGATATAACTAAGAGAATGACATGCATAATGAAAAATGGACGTCTGCAGAATGATCTCGGTCACGGAAGTTATCATCGCATTACGCGGAATTTATCATCGCATCACAGAAAAGCAAATAAGTAGCAGACGACCATCGAGTTTAAGTGTTACGACTCAAAGAACCAAATGTATCAAAAGCGAGAGTTGTAAACACTAGGCAAAATATAAAGCAACCGCCCATATGAACCCGCTTGAAGACTATCAAACTCATATGCTTCTCCCCTTTTGTCAGTAAGGACCAAAAAGGTTTGAAGACATAGAGCATCTACTCGTTCCCATGAGGAGTAGGTGAAGCAGCAGGGTTGTCGTTGTTGTTTGGCGGCGCAGACGAACTTGGTGCATTGTCGATGCGTGCAGTAGTAGGGGGCGGTGAAGTAGCATCGTCTTCATCATCGATCACTTTAGCATTCACAGGTGCCGCAGAGGAAGAATATTCAGAGTCTTCAAGGGATGGAGTTCGACGTAGGACATCATTCCGTGGAGGAGTGGAGTCAAATTTGAATCTTTCAGTGAAGCCATCGTCTTGAAGATCTGCTTCAGCACTGAGCAGCGTCAAACTCTTCCATGGTCGCCGACAGGTCTCGTGAGTGACAAAAGCATTCTTGGTGGCTAGATTTCGAATGTGATTGACGTCCACCAAGAGGCTTTGCATCTGTCGCTTGAGCCGAAGTGATGCTTGTCTTGTTTACGATGCGATGCCACAAGAAGTTCTCGGTCATTTAGGACGCGAGCGCTTCTTAGGCCTTTGGGCAATTGTGCACTCGGTAGCTTCAGGTTTGCATGCGGTGAGGCGGAGCAGTGTTCCCGGCCATTGGATAGACACGAGTTACTGCTTGGACTCCTTCCATGGGTTGAGTGAAGCTTTGGTGATCAGCATTTTGAAGACAAAGAGGCTTCTTGGCAGGCTCAGGGTATATGGCTTCAACTGACATATCAACCTCTGGTAGAAAGATCAGATGATTGCGAGCAGAGGGTTGATAGTTGATAGCAGAGTGTAGCTTGATGAGGCGCATGATCCATGGAGCATAGAATTTTAGGCCAAAAAGGTCAGATCTAGACGCAACCAGTTGCCGGATGAAGAATTCTTGTGTATTTAAGCTGATGCCATTGAGGATGTAAAATACCAATGTCTTCATGGCTCCTTCAAGTTCTGCAGATGATGAATGCCCTTTGATAGGCCATAGAGTTCGCCTGATGATGTGATATATTGTGCGAGGCAGATTCTCAAGGTCATCAACAAAGAACTCCTTTGGGTATTCAGCGTCGGTGGCGAGGCTTCATCATGCTCAACATCTCCGCTCATGTTGGGCTCTGGCTTATGGAAGATGCTCTCCAGTGCATTGCGGTGGAGTTGACAATCAGGTTCGAACAGCTCTCCGGGAGTAGGTAGGCCTGTAAGTTCAATGACGTCAAGAGGTTTGGCTTCATGATGAACATTTCCTGTCATCCACTCGAGAACCCATGTCTTTGTATCCCTGTAGTAGCCGCGAATGTGGAGGGTAGCATAGAATTGAAGCAAAAGTTCCTCATTCCAATGTTCTTTATGCATCACAAAGTGAGCGGACCTGCATCACGAAAGTAGTCAAGTGCTTCTTCTAAGCATGGCAGTCCAGCAATGGCTTCGATGTCAGCGCATATGAGGGAAAATGCGCCCTTGATCATACAGAACGCAGGAGTAATAGCTTCACTGCTGATAGCTCCAGAAACGATCTGATGATATTCTTGGCCTTGAGTAGCGGTTCTTTTCTCTGTCAAGGAAGGTGTTGTGGGCTTTGAAGCCATTTGTATTGAAGGACCCTGTAGAGGTGGCGATGCACAGGAACCTTGGCGTCTTGGTTTTGGTTTTGGACCGAGGCCTATGCTCAACATGATAATCAAACCGAGGACCGTGAGGCATTAGGCGGAGGGACCAGAACGGGCCATTTGACAGTGATGAGCTGACCATAGTTGTATGCTTGCTCAATTGTATGGGGCCTTGGTGGCGGAACAGGAGCAGTGGCAACAACAGAGGCGTCAGGATGCACAACAGATGCTTCAGGAGCAGTTGCATCATTGGCTTCTGGCACATTGGTTGGTGCAGGCTCCACATTTGCTTCAGCCATGACTACGTCGTTGGCTTCATTTGTGTTGGTGGTGGAAACGTCAAGATTTTCAACCTCCACTTGATGAGTCGGAGGGTCCGCACCGCACGTTCACTTCAAGAACAGATTCTTGATAATGGGGAGTAGGGACACGTTCTTCTTCTTGGTTGTCATCGGCTGATCCGGCGGATTGTCTTCAAAGAGCTTTGGCTTCAGACACGGAGACATTCACAGTCGGAGTGGCTTCTGGAAACACCTAACGTGCAACAGATTGGTGGTGCACTTCTCCTTCTGGAACGCTCGAAAGAGGGACTTCAGGCCTTGGTCCTTTGCAAAGCCTGCGTAATGCTGGCGACGCCTTTGGAGATGGAGTTGGCTGGGCCACAAAGTCAGCCTCTTCTTCTTGCACAGGTGGTGTGACTTGTTGTTGTTGGGGAGTACTCGGGGAGTCTTGTTGTTGTGGGTGATCAGCCCATGATGCATCCTAAGCAATTGGCGTCAGAGGACGACCAATGCTTTGATGAGTTTGCTGTTACGTGAGAACAAAGGCGATGATACCAAGTTGTGTTCGATCCGAGGAAGAACTACATCATCTTCAACATTGTCATTGTGACCAATGTCTTGACAGCGGTGGGATCAAGCTATTTGGAATGTCTTCAGCTTCATGAGCCTCTGTGGAAGCAGGCTCATGAACTATCATCCATCGTTCTTGGTGTTCAGATGCAGGGCGAACCATTGAGATAGGTTCAACAACTAAGTGCTCTGTGGGAGCAGCCCGATCCTTCTTGGTTTTGCGCTTCTTCTTGGAGGGAGCAACATCAGAGGCTTCAGGATTTTTCCTTTTTACGGCTTTAGCCTCGGTAGTCCTCGTCTTCTTCGATTACAAGCGGTTGACCTGACCTATGGCTTCGAGCAGTCATGCTACTTGGGAAGACTATGCGAGGTTCTCCTGCCTTGAAGGTGCAGATTGGTCGATTGATGGCTTCTTCTTCTTTGCAGCCATTCGGGGTCAATGCCGGGACGACCAAGAGCCTTGCGCTTCTCAAATTTCATTGTAGGCTTGCACACACTTGTCGGCCAGACTCTTCATGCGCACCACGAGCCTTTAGCTTCGTCGCTTCTTGAGAAAGGCTTCTTTGAGCTCGTGCGGCATGATCTTGAAGTTTTGACATCTTGCACGCTGAGCTCGCCACATGCTTCTTGAACTGAGCTTTCTCATAGTCGATCTTGTGCTTCGGTTCAACGATGCGCTGAGCAAGAGCTAGCTCAGAAGCAATGGCGCCATTGAAGGAGACGCTGAGGCCAATGGGAAGTTGCAGATCTTCAAAGCTGAGATTTGGGGTGTCAAACCACTCATCAATGAAGTTATGGATGATTGCTACATCAAAGAGAGGCAAGTCATTGAAGATCTCTGCTTCTTCCTTGCTCTTGATCAATTTCTCAAGAGCATCATCTGCAAGATCTTCATCGCTGCATAGATCAATGTGCTCTTCTCGCAGAATGGCAGCAGGAGTCAATGTCTGATCAGTATTTTTGACGATTTTCTTTTTCTTCTCCGTCTTCTTGGAGATACGTGATAGGTCTTCAGACTGCACACTGCCTTCAGGAGGTGCAGTGGCCAGTGCCTTTGCACGTGAAGCTTTTGGAGGAGGAGCTGATCTTGAAGCCTTAGCCTTCTTTGGCTTCTGCGGCTTTGGAGTAGGAGCTGGGGCTTCATCAGTGTCAGTGTTATCATCAGAATGATCCACTTTGGCACCTTGGGTGAGATGTGAGTGATGAGGCCATCAAGGTTGTAGAAAGGACCGATGACATTGGGTTCTGCATCACGTGAGCCGTCAGCACGGGGAGCAGAGGGACCAGGGTTGAAGTCTAATCCCAATGAATTCTTGTTTTCCTTGGTCGATGCCTTTGCGTGCTGGAAGTTGCGCTTGAAGAGATTATTGTCATGACACCAGAGCAATGACGATGGGTCGGCATTTTCAGGCTGAGGTCCACAGACCATACAAGGATAGAAACCCTGTGCAATAGCTTCAGCTCTGTTCTTGGATGGAAGGCCTGAAAGAGAATATCACCCAAGGACTTTTGATAGCATTCTTCTCAGCGTATTCCTGGGTCACGAACTTGTATTTGAACCATTGTTCAGCCCAATATCGTCGAATCCATTGGATTCGTGTCTTGCGCTGATTATAATCCTCTTCGAGGATCTGTCTTGTAAAGCTCGAGAGGTCATCGGGCAAATCTCTTGATGTTCCCCACGACACTGCTCCGCCACCCTTCCTTACTGATTTCTCTCGCAGCCATGAACTTCAAACTAAATGGCTTCAACACGTTCAAGGCTTCAAAGGCTTTCGCTTGTCGGACAAACAGAACTGGCCGGGAGAGTTAATGTGATCTGTAAGAATTTCAAACGAACGCAGACTATGAGAACCAAGGGATTCTCCCACGGACATGTACACAGTGACATTAGAGATGCGAGGGAAGGGAAGAGGTCATATGCATTCTCGTAAGATTTTGAAGATAAATTAGTTTGAAGACATTGACCTCATGATGCGAAGACATTCACTTATATGTTGAGAGTTGGTTCCAGATTTGTATGCGAATCCGTGAATAAGTACAAGCGAGGAATCTAACTAGATATGAAGCTTAAGTGAATATACTAGGCGTTATGAGATGCGACAGAATAGATCTAACATTGTATAGGCGTAAACCAATTTTGGTAAATAGGATGAATCTTTGAGGATAAAAATAGAGTTGTATTTACCACACGAAGAACTGCTAGATGGGATAAGTAGGAGACCGAGCAGTTCAATCCACCGTGCCCTAACTTGGCGACGGAGGACACCTACGGCGGCGGCGGAGAGGACGATGTCCGCGACCGGCGTGAGGACGGCGCGGCAGCTAAGCGCTTCATCGCCGGCGTCGTCAAGAGCTAGCGGTGGCGCTAGGGTTTTGACGAGGTGGAGAGGTGGACGAAGGTTTTCTTTACCGCAGGGGACATGTATTTATAAGGAAGTGTGTGGCACAGCGCAATTACGCAGGTGCCCCTGGCGGTTCACATATGAGGGGCACGTGGCAAGCATGCAACATACTCAGAGTGGTCCCACGTTCCCACGCCCGCCAGGTTTCTCGGATGGTCGTTCCGGCTTCTCTAGATTTCAAACAATAAGGATGAATCATTTAAAACAGACTTAATGTTTGTCTCTGTGTCTTCTGCTGACAAGGACGCAGAGAAGACATTCTCTGATTTCAATAGAATGCATATGATTTGGACAGATAGAGTTTGAGATAGAAAGCATAGAGAGATTAGGGTCCGATCACATTCACTTAGTTCAAAAGATTCAACTAGGAAGACATAGCTATAAGTGAATGTTGTAGAGGACAGAACACTAGTATATATATATCAGAAAGCAATCAAATCAACATAGTGAAGAAAATCATGAAGATAAGTTGAAATCTGAAGACAAACCAAATGCGAAGACATAGCAAAAATAGCGCCATGAGTGAAACACTTCAAACAGAGAAATTTGGTGGTGGCGTTACCCACCGTATAGGAAGTATTAGACCCAGACACGACGCACAATTATCGTGGCGCTCCGAAGTCAAATTCCACGTTAATGTATTCACACTCATAATGTAAGTCTTCATTGATTGAAGATATACTTTACTTCGTGTGTTGCACATCTAAGTCATCAACATGCATAAGTGTTAGGATGTGTGCTTGATCACAGGACATTTGAGGATTCCAAGATATTTAGCTCACACCGTAACTTGCAAAACCTTTTCTCATCTAAGGGCTTTGTGAAGATATCTGCCAGTTGCTCTTCAGTGTTGACGTGAATGATGTCAATATCTTTCTTCATGACATGATCTCTGAGAAAGTGATGACGAATTTCAATGTGCTTTGTCTTCGAGTGCTGGACTGGATTGTTGGCAATCTTGATGGCGCTTTCGTTGTCGCAGAAGAGAGGTACTTGTTTCAGATTGATGCCATAGTCCTTGAGAGTTTGCTTCATCCATAGAAGCTGAGTGCAGCAAGATCCAGCAACAATGTATTCAGATTCAGCAGTTGAGAGTGATACGATTACGCTTCTTTGAAGACCAACGGACAAGTGATCGTGCTGTAAAGTGACATGTGCCTGATGTAGAATTGCGATCCACCTTGTCACCAACATAATCAGCATCCGAGAATCCAACCAGATCAAATTCTGAGCCCTTTGGATACCATAATCCGAGTGTTGGGGTGTGAGCCAAATATCGAAGAATTCGCTTCACAGCTAAGTGATGCGATTCCTTTGGCGCCACTTGGAATTGAGCACACATGCAAAAGTAAGCATAATATCTGGCCCAGATGCACATAGGTAAAGTAAGGAACCAATCATGGAGCGGTATACCTTTTGATCAAATTCTTTACCATTGTCGTCGGGACCCAGATGGTGTTTATCGGCATTGGCGTCGTGTAGCCTTTGCAATCTTGCATTCCAAACTTCTTGAGACAATCTTTGAGGTATTTTTCTTGAGATATGAAGATGCCATTCCTTGTTGATGAATTTGAAGACCAAGGAAGAACTTCAGCTCACCCATCATGGACATCCGATATTGCTCTTGCATCATGTATCCAAACTCATCACTATACTTACGGTTGGTGCAGCCGAAGATAATGTCATCCACATATATTTGGCACACAAACAGTTCACCATCATATGTCTTCATGAAGAGTGTGGGATCGAGGGATCCAGGTTTGAAGCCTTTGCTCTTCAGGAAGTCTTTGATCGTATCATACCAAGTGCGAGGAGCTTGTTTGAGGCCATACAGTGCTTTGTTTAGCATGTACACCATATCTGGATGTTTTGGATCTTCAAAGCCAGGTGGTTGAGCGACGTATACTTCTTCTTCAATCTTGCTGTTGAGAAATGCACTCTTCACATCCATTTGATATATCAAGATGTTGTGGTGGATAGCATAGGCTAGTAGTATGCGAATAGCTTCAAGCCTAGCCACAGGAGCAAATGTTTCATCGAAGTCAATTCCTTCAACTTGAGTATATCCTTGAGCCACAAGAGGTGCTTTGTTTCTGATGACTTGACCATGCTCATCTTGCTTGTTTCGATATATCCATTTTGTGCCAATAATGTTATGCTTGCGAGGGTCAGGACGCTTGACAAGTTCCCAAACATTGTTCAGCTTGAACTGTTGAAGTTCTTCTTGCATAACTTGTATCCATTCGTGTTCCATAAAGGCTTCAACTACTTTCTTGGGTTACGATATTGACACAAAAGAAAAGTGCGCATGTAAATTTACTAACTGTGTTGCTCTTGAGCGTAGTAAGTGGACCAGGTGCATTGATGCTATCAATTATCTTCTCAATTTGTACTTCATTTGCAACTCGAGGATGAACTGAACGAAGACCTTGCTCTTGCCGATCATTGTCATCATTGGGAGGATTGTCTTGATCGAGCATTGTCTTCGTGTTGGTTAGATGCAGAAATGATAATTTACTCTTCAGGCTATGCTTCAGAAGGCATGATTTCACCAGTTCCCATCAGCTTGATAGATTCGCTGGGCGGAGCTTCGTCTAGTGTACTTGGAAGGAGCTCTCTTTGTGAACCATTGGTTTCATCAAATCGCACGTCCATAGTTTTGATGATTTTGTAGAGATAGAGGTTGAAGACTCTGTAAGAGTGCGAGTCCTTTCCGTAACTGAGCATGAAGCCTTCGTGAGCTTTAGGTGCAAATTTTGACTTGTGATGGGGATCCTTGATCCAGCACCTAGCTCCAAATACTCTGAAGTAGCTGACATTTGGTTTCTTGCCAGTAAGGAGCTCATAGGATGTTTTGTTCAGAAGCTTATGGATGTAAACACGGTTGATGACGTGACATGCTATATCAATCGCTTGTGCCGTAACTTTCTTGGTGTCTTGTACTGCTTCGAGCATTGTTCGAGCCATCTCAATGAGGGTTCTGTTCTTGCCCTATACGATGCCATTTTGCTGAGGTGTGTATGGAGCAGAGAACTCATGAGTGATTCCCATTGTATCCAGATAAAGATCAAATCCGGTGTTCTTGAACTCAGTGCCGTTGTCACTTCTGATATGCTTGATCTTGACGCCATAATTGTTCATGGCTCGATTGGTGAAGCGTCTGAAGACATCTTGCACTTCAGTCTTGTAGAGAATTATGTGCACGCATGTATATCTTGAGTAGTCATCAACAATGACGAAGCCATAGAGACAAGCAATTGTTGTGAGGGTAGAGTAGTGAGTAGGGCCAAATAAGTCCATGTGTAACAGCTCGAAGGGTTGAGATGTCGTAACGATTGTCTTCGAGGGGTGCTTTGCCCTAGTCATCTTTCCAGCTTCGCAGGCACCACACAAATGATCCTTCTTGAACTTGACACCCTCGATGCCTATGACATGCTTCTTCTTGGCGAGTGTGTGTAAGTTCCTCATGCCAGCATGCCCCAGCCTCCGATGCCAGAGCCAGCATTCTGAAGCTTTTGCAAGAAGACATACAGCAAGCTGTGGACCTGCTGAGAAATCTACCATGTATAGATCATCTTTCCGATACCCTTCAAAGACTAGAGACTTGTCAGATTCCATTAGTACAAGGCAGCGATATTTTCCGAATAGCACAATCATGTTCAAGTCACAAAGCATCGAGACAGACATTAAGTTGAAACCAAGGGATTCAACAAGCATCACTTTATCCATGTGTTGATCCTTTGAGATTGCAACTCTACCTAGACCAAATACCTTGCTTTTTACCATTAAGGTCAAAGAATGTGATGTGACTCTTGTCTGATGGACGTAAGGTTGAGTCCATGAGAAGAATTCGATCACCAGTCATATGATTAGTGCATCCGCTATCCATAATCCATTCTGAAGCATGAGGTGTCATACCCTTGGCACCACGTGCCATGAAGTAGTAGGTGGGAGCAGGGTCGTCCTTGTCATCAGCTTCAGCGTTGGTGTGGAAGTCATTGTCTTTAGTGTTGAAGATGGACTTGGCAACATAGGCTGTGGCTAGAGCCAGACTTGCAACACTGTGGTCGGACTCCTCTTCGTGACTCCACCTCTGCCTCCTCAGAAACAGACTCCTCCTCTGAATCCATTTCCTTGCCAACAAAAGCACGAGCCTTGCCAGATGAGCTCTTCTTATGAGATGAAGACTTTGATGAGGACTTGGAAGAATACTTTGAAGATTTCTTCTTATGCTTGTCATCAGAATCATATTCCTTGCTCTTCTTCTTCTTCTTATTCTCATTGTCCCACTGTGGACACTCAGAGATATAGTGTCCAGGTTTCTTGCACTTGTGACATGTTCTCTTCTTGTAGTGATGAGTGGAAGCTTCATCATTTCTTGAGCTAGATCGTGAAGACTTTCTTAAGCCCTTCTTCTTAGTGAACTTCTGGAACTTCTTCACAAGCATACCAAGTTCCTTTCCAATGTCTTCAGGATCATAAGAACTGCAGTCCGATTCTTCTTCAGATGAGGAAACAACTTTGCCTTCAAAGCGCGAGTTCGGCCATAGTTGGGACCATAGATATCTCTTTTCTCAGAAAGCTGGAACTCATGTGTGTTAAGCCTCTCAAGTATATCAGACGGATCGAGTGTCTTGAAGTCGTATGCGTTCTTGTATCATGAGGGCAAGGGTGTCAAAGGAGCTGTCAAGTGATCTCAGTAGTGTCTTGACGATTTCATGCTTGGTAATCTCAGTGGTGCCGAGAGCACGAAGCTCATTTGTGATGTCGGTGAGGCGATCAAACATGAGCTGGACATTTTCATTGTCGTTTCTCTTGAAGCGGTTGAAGAGGTTGCGAAGAACACTAATCCTTTGATCTCTCTGGGTTGAGATGACTTCTTTGACCTTGGGTAGCCAGTCCCAGACTAGCTTCGACGTTTCCAGAGCACTCACTCGGCCATACTGTCCTTTGGTCAGATGACCACAGATGATGTTCTTGGCAGTAGAGTCCAGTTGAATGAACTTCTTGACATCAGCAGGGTGACACCTTCACCAGTTTTGGGAACGCCGTTCTTGACGACATACCAGGTCGACATCAATGGATTCAAGATGCATGCGCATCTTATTCTTCCGATAGGGATATTCAGTTCCATCGAACACGGGCAAGCAGCGGAGACTTTGATTATCCCTGCGATGACATAGCTAAAACTCCGGTGGTTAAACCGAATCACACATAACAAGGAGTACCTTGCTCGATACCAATTGAAAGTGCTAGTTATCGACTAGAGGGGGGTGAATAGGCGATTTTATGGAAGTCTTCAAAAGCGTGGAAGTTTCGAAGACAAACAATAGAAATGACCTAATTGATATGCAGCGGAAGATAAACTACAACAAGCAAACCATAGTCAAGTATGCAATAATGTGAAAGTACAAAGACTAATAACAGCTTAGTAGTAAGGATCATGATGGAAGATAGTATGAAGCCAACCAACGATAGTAGTCAAGCAATGAAGTCAAACAGGTATGACAAATAGGCAATGACTTCATGAAGACAAACTCTAAGTAAAGGGAGGGAGAGGATAGAACCCGGTCACTTGTTGAAGACACATGATTTGTTGCACCAGTTGCCCAGCTTGTCGCGACTCACCGTGACGTCTGGGTTAGGGAGGCTGAGATTCAACTCAGAAGACCGCGTCTTCACCTTATTCCCCTTGAGCTAAGGACACACAGTCCTCGCCCAATCACTCTGATAAGTCTTCAAGGTAGACTTCCGAACCTTCACAGACTTCGTTCATCGGCCATCCACAATGACTCTTGGATGCTCAGAACGCGACGCCTAACCGGCTGGAGGATTCACAGTCCTCAAGTGTAATAAGTCTTCAGGTCATGCAGATAGAAAGACTTCAGAGATGTCTAACACTCTTTGGCTCTGTGTGTTTGGGCTTTGTCCTCGCAAGGATTTATCTCTGTCAAAGGCTTCGGGTGGGTTGCTCTCAAACGGCAAAAGCCGTGCACTAAGTCTGAGCAGCCACCAATTTATGGTGTAGGGGGTGGGCTATTTATAGCCACTAGGCAACCCGACCTGATATGTCCGAAATGACCCTGGGTCACTAAGGAACCGGCACGTGTTCCAACAGTCAGATTTCAAACATACACGACAACTTTACTTGGGCTACAAGCAAAGCTGACTCATCCAGCTATGGATAAGATTTGCTCTCGTTGTCTTCACTCGAAGACATAGGATTTGGGTTGAGCATCACTTCAGTCATTCTGACTTTGTTCACTTGGACCCCACTTAACAGTACGGTGGTTCCTATGACTCAACAAAGAAGAAAAAGGAAACAACGAAACGACACAGTCTTCGTGCTCCATAGTCTTCACTCAATGTCTTCTCATGTCATAGTCTTCAATATGAATATCTTCACATACCACCATTGTCGTCGATGTATTCATACATTTTTAGGGGTCATCTCCGGTAGGTAAACCGAATCAATGAGGGACACTACCTGTGTTATCCTGCAATTCTCACAAACGCATCAGTCCCTCAACCAAATTTGTCGTCAATACTCCAAAACCAACTAGGGGTGGCACTAGATGCACTTACAATATTCCTTGTCATTTGGTCATCCTCGTCTATGTCACTCTTTCTATGTAATAGTTGCTTCTGTTTAGAATGTCATTCTAAATGCGGATCACGAGAGTCCTGGCGCAGATGGAGTGCGTTTTGGTGGTGTAGCAAGACTTCTTATGAACTATCATGTCTTGCTTTGTTTATGTCGGTAGTAGTCACTAGTCGGTGTTTGAATGTTGTATATATCGTTGTTTGAACTGTTTATTGTCTCGAACTCTTGGTGGGCTAAATGAGGGCATCACCATTCTCCAAAGTGTTCGTAGTATATCTCCTTTTTCAAGTTATATAATTTGAGCTCACTGTCTTTTCGATGATGTACACTTGTTTGGGCCAGTGAGGTGTCGTTGAATATGGGCCGAGTAGTAACGCAATGCCAAACAGGTCAATTATGACTCTCGGGCCGGGCTCTCAAAAGATCCTGAAAAAAAGGCCGGGCTCTCCAAAAAAGAAAGAATAAGGACTCTTAGGCCGACATGTGGGCGCCATCGGTGTTTTCGTGCGCTTGCACGCCGAGCATATTCATGGATGAAGAGGCCGACATGTGGGCGCCATCGCTGGGCTCTGACGGTTATGGCATGGATGAAGAAGCCTCCCACCATACCGAAGGTGATTGGTGTTGAGATACCGGTGCAGGAACCGGGGTTGTACTATTCGTCGCCACCAAGGCCGCCGCGGACCACGTTAGGGATGTACCTGTATCGAGTGTTCGTGCATGTCGAAGAAGTGGTCAATCCATCAATCGAAGTCCTGCCGCCTTTGGTGCCGTGGTCCGTCGGCGACGTCCATTACAAGAGTCAACGTCGGACTTTCCCGTGTTGCTCGGAACGTTGGATGGCACAGGCCTACTCCATCGCGGCGGAGGCCCTTTGCTTCTTTGGGAGAAGAGGCAGGGCTGGCTGCTGGATGTGCTCTAATTTGAGGTAACAACTGAATCTTGTCGAGATAGTACTAGTTAAATCCGAGATATGGGTGTGAAGCACTGATATGCCAGTACATTTGATTGTGACATGTTCTAATTTTGTACCTGAACTTTTTTTAGAAAGGGTTGTACGTCAACTTAATGTGCTAGCAGAACTTATTGTGTTGTCTATCTGTTTTCTTTGCACAACATTCAAGATATTTCCCCGTCATTTATAAAGACGATGAACCGTTATGTACGACTTCGTTGGTTTCAACATAGCCCTTCCCGTAGCGATCCACTGCTTCCATCCTGATTGTTCCGACTGCGAGAAATTTTTGTATGCAAGTTCAGTGTGCTATGATGTTCTATATGATTGTGTCAACTATATAAGTTTTTACTGAGCATCAACAATGCATATGGCTGAAAGATGTATTTACGAGCATCGACCGATGGGTATCTCTCTCTCTCTCTCACACACACACGCGCGCACACACACAAGTGGGACCCGTTGAATTATTTATTTGCTCGTGACAACTTTTAATTAGGTTCCACTGTAATCTAACTTTTTTCTTAAGTTATTAATCGAGCTCGATTGACTTCAAAAGTTGTCTGAAGCCTTGTTTGGGCCTTTCCGGCGTCCCTGAATGTGGGTTGAGTAACCATGTTAGGTTGTACTGTACTACACAGGCCTTTTTTTCAACATCAGCAATGCAACTGGGCCGACAGTTGTACACAATATCCGGGTCAACTTGTTATCCGCCCAGCTGGGCTGCAAAGTTTCCTAGGAGGTATGCATTAGGCAATTAGTATGCACCAAACACGTAATTAGTTTGAAAAATATATTATTTTTGGAATTTAGATATTTTAATTTCATTACTTGTTGCGCACGCAATATTTCGTTGGATTTTAACGTGATACAACTTTATTTTGAAATTATATTTAACCTGACTAGAAATTTCGGATAAAAATATTTCGGATCCCATCAAAATGTGGGAAAGTTTTTTGAATTCTGTTTTGAGCGGTTGTTTGAAATTATTAATCGTTGTCCTACCTAGAAGTTGGGCTGTACTTTTAACAAACCCGTAAATGGGCTGTAGTAAATTCCATTAGAATTGAAAAATGGGTTGTACATTCTTACAAATCGCAAATGGGCTATATGTTCTCTCGCCAAATCTGAGTGTGGGCCTACTAAGTTGGCGCATTACCAAGGGCTTTGTCAACTTAGTCAATATAGACGATTCTAGCTGCAGTGATCGCACGATGTCCATCCAACGGCCGTAGTGCTTCTTTAACCTCTAGTCTTCTTTCTCCAGCCGCCCAAAGCAGCGCCGGTCGTGTCGCGTGCTCATGCCTCCCGTGGTCGGGCCAGTGATGCCGCTGGAGGCCTCACCGCCTGCATTTACTCCCACCGCTGGCCAGGCCATCCTGTACTCACCCACACCCCCTGTTATTCTGCAGCGACGGCAGCCGAAAAAGTGAACCCTCGTACTCCTCTCCGCAGCTACCATGCCACTGCGTCTTCCCTGCTCGACGTCGTCCCCTTCCTAGGCCTCGCCGTCATCCGCACCACCGCCCTGGTGCTCTCGTGTGGCGTGGTCAACATGGTCAACGACCGACTTCCATCGAAGAGTAGTGTATGTGGAGAGGGCGGCAATTTGGGTCCAGGCGGCCGCAAGGAAGTGCCTCCTTATTACGCGCAAAATTATTATTCCTCCACCTGACAGCAGGGACCCATCGGACGGGCCACCTTATTTCGTGAAAAAAATGTTTCCCCCCTGACTGCTGGGACCCACCGGATGGGCCAGCATATTTCACGAAAAAAACATTCCCCGCGCTGTCATCTCGAACCCACCGGAAGTGCCTCCTTATTACGCACAAAAAAATTAATACTACCCCTGCTAGCTGGGAGCCACCATGCTGGGAGGCTGACTTGTGGGCCTACTAAGTTGACTGGGACGGGGGCCTTTGTCAACTTTAGTCAATATGAACGATTCTAGCTCCAGTGACCATACGATGGCCATCCAACGACCGTAGTGCTTCTTCAACCTCTGGTGTTCTTGCTCCAGCCGCCCAAAGCAGCGCCGGTCGTGCCGCATGCTCCTGCCTCCCGTGGCCGGCTGTGCTGCCGCGGAGGCCTCACCGCCCCCTACTATTCCCACCGCTGGCCAGGCCCTGCGGCGACGACAGCCTCACACCACAGCCGAACCAGTGAACCCTCGTACTCCTCTCCGCGCGGGCTTCCACTGTCGCGTCTTCCCCAGCTCCGCGTCGTCCCCTTCCTAGGCCTCGCCGTCGTCCACCGCCGTGGTGCTCTCGGCGCGGCGTGGTCAATGTGGTCAACGACCGACTTCCATCGGAAGAGTCTTTATGCGTGGAGAGGCGACAATTTGGGTCCACGGCAGCCGCAAGGAAGTGCCTCCTTATTACACGGAAAATAGTTATTCCTCCACCTGACAGCAGGGACCCACCGGACGGGTCACCAGTATTTCGCGAAAAAAATGTTTCCCCCTGACTGCTGGGACCCACAGGACGGGCCACCGTATTTCATGAAAAAAACGTTCCCCCCGGTGTCAGCTCGGACCCACCGGAAGTGCCTCCTTATTACGCACAAAAAAATGAATACCCCCCTGCTGGCTGGGACCAACCTTGGTGGGAGGCTGACTTGTGGGCCTACTAAGTTGACTGGGACGGAGGCCTTTGTGAACTTTAGTCAATATATGAACAATTCTAGCTCCAGTCCAACGGCCGTAGTGCTTCTTAAACCTCTGGTCTTCTTGCTCCAGCCGCCCAAAGCAGCGCCGGTCGTGTCGTGCCGCCTCCCGCCGCCGTGGCCGGGTTGTGATGTCTTGGAGGCCTCACCTCCCCTACTACTCCCACCGGTGGCCAGGCCATCCCTCTCGCACCCACACCCCTGTTATTCTGCGGCGACGGCCTCACACCGCAGCCGAGCGAGTGAACCCTCATACTCCTCTACGCATGGGCATCCATCGCCGCGTCTTCCCCGGCTCCGCGTCGTCCCCTTCCTAGGCCTCGCCGTCGTCCACCGCCCTGGTGCTCTCGGCGCGGCGTGGTCAACATGGTCAAGGAATGACTTCCATCGGACGTGGACTGTACGTGGCTAGGCTGACAGCTGGGTCCACGACCGCAACAAGGAAGTGCCTCCTTATTACGCACAAAATAATTATTCCTCCACCTGACAGCGGGGACCCATCGGACGGGCCACCGTATTTTGCGAAAAAAACGTTTCCCCCTGTCTGCTGGGACCCACCAATTACATCTTCGCACGCAAGGAAGTGCGTCCAAAAAAAACGATTCGCCCCCCTGACTGCTGGGACCCACCAGCTACATCATCGCACGCAAGGAAGTGCCTGACAGTCGGGACCCACCTGGTCGAAGCGTACGTAGCGTTGTCATTTTGGTCGCGAACGTGTACGTACATATGTACTGGTGGATGTAGAGGCGCGCACGTGTCGTAGTAGAGGCGCGCATGTAGCATGTACACGTACGTACAGCGGCGAGGGTGCAAGAAAGAAAATACGGCCACGTACGTAAATACGGGCAGGGTCTCTAACGCCTATCGCGCATACGTACATGGCTGGGTCGGAACGGAGAAACAGCGTCGTCGTCGTGTTCATGGGGATCCAACCGGCTGGGTCAGAACGGAATGCATGGTCATGTTCATCGGGAGGGCTTGGACGGAACAGGCGATGGAAACGAGCCCTGGCATACTGCACAATGGAGGAAACGGCCTTGTGTTCGACCGGCCACGTTCAAAACGGGGTCCTGTTGATCGGGAGGGGCCTGGCGTAGCGCAAAACGGAGGAAACGGACCTCCTACGATCGAAACGGGGGTCCTGTTGATCGGGAGGGGTGTGGCGTACCGCAAAATGGACGAAACACACTTGTGTTGGAGCGCTACGGTCGAAATGGGGGGCAGGGGTGTGGCGTACCGCAAAACGGACGAAACGGACTTGTGTTGGAGCGCTATACGGTCGAAACTGGGGGGGGGGAGGGGTGTGGCGTACCGCAAAACGGGACTCCACGGGATACTGTTCATCTCCACCGTCGACCTCCTCCAGCCTCCACGGGCTACCGTCGACCTCGTCTAGCCTCCACGGGCTCCTGTTCATCCAGCCTCCACCGCGCGCTACTCCACCGGCTATTGTTCACCCACCCCTCCACGGGCACCCCTCCACCGTCTACTTTTCATCCAGCCCTCCACACCACGGGGTCCTGTTCAACCACCCCTCCACGGACACCCCTCCACCATCTACTGTTCATCCAGCCATCCACACCATGGGTTCCTGTTCATCCGCAGGCAACGCCACCGCTCCTTTGTTCATCCACCCCCACCTGCGCTCACTGTTCATCCGAGGCAGCATCGATCGGCTTGATTAGCAGCGATGGCGAAGAATCGCCCATCGGGTTCAGTTAATAGCCATCGATTGATCGCTCGGGTTCAATAACACGTAGCCTGCAGTGCAATCGCTCGGGTTCAGTTAGAGCCCAACGCCTAGCTCGGCTTCAGCTAGAGCCAACGCCTCGCACACAAGCACGTACGTACGAGAGAAACGCGCATCGCTCCGCCCCCGACCTCCCACCGTAACCGGCAACTCCCCGAAATTTTCCTCCCCCTCGCTTCTACCACGGTTTTTTCCGTCATGGACGGCCCAAAGAATGTCATGCAGCTGCGTCTCCGGCCCGCCCAGGACGAAAAGCCCACTTTCTGTCATGATTTTTTGTCATAGAAGTAGGAGCCCACCACATCTATGATGATACCTGGTTTTGTCAGAATTATCATCATAGAAGTGTCATATGTATGACAGGAAAAAAATTCGTTCGGCCCAAAATGTCACGGATGTGTCTTTTTTTGTAGTGTATGGAGGTAATACCATACTTCCTGCTTGATTGATCTGATGAATATGAGTATTACAAGAGTTGATCTACCACGAGATCATAATGGCTAAACCCTAGAAGTCTAGCTTGTATGACTATGGTAATGAATATCTCTCCTTTCCGGACTAGGTCCTCAGGTTTATATAGACACCGGGGAGATCTAGGGTTACACAAGGTCGATTACAGAGAAAGGAATCTACATATACGATCGCCAAGCTTGTTTTCCACACCAAGGAGAGTCCCCTCCGGACACGAGTGCAGTCTTCGGTCTTCGTATCTTCACAGCCCATCAGTCCGGCCCGTGGCTAATAGGCCGGACGCCCGAGGATCCCTTAGTCCAGGACTCCCTCAGCGGCATCTCAGCAGAGAAGAAGGAAGGGAAGCGGATCCAAGTGCTCGGGGGCATCGCCGCCCACAGCACGAGATTGCGCGAGGAGTCCGTGGCGTGGACTCCAGGGGCGGCAAGACGCGCCACTGCAGCACGGCGACCATGGCCACGACGCGCGCGCCGACACTCGTCGCCTCTCCCTCCTGAGCCCCCGGCTTGGGCGTACAGGGGTAACGGATACCCAGGAGGAGGCCGCTCGCACCAATGCCTCGTCACCACCTGCATCGTCGCCGCGTTGTGGCGGTGGACTGGCCTCTTCTTCGGCGGGAGCGGCACCAGCCCGTCGAGGGGAGTCTTTCCTTTCTCCGCAGCGGAAAACCTTCGGATGGGCGCCATTGGTGTCGGGGATGGAGCAGAGGAGGAGAAGCAAGTGGAATAGGAAGATATGGGCGATGGTGGTTCTGCCCCCCTCCCCATCTATAGCATGAGAAGGCCAACCAGCGCCCCCCACGATCACAGGTAATGATGGTTTTCCCTTGCATGTAGCAGGGACTTGTCAAGTCGAGCAGTTGAAGAGGCAGTGTAGGAAGCAGAGACGCCCACGTCCAATCAACCGCCACGGGCGACCAAGGCCGCAGGCTATTGGGGCCCGTGGTGCTCCGCACTTGACCTTTGGCTTGGCCTCGAAGCCAAGCCCGAGCGCGCCTTGGGCCCGGGGCTACTGTCGGTGTTCTGGGAACGGGGGTTGTCGGTGTCAAAACCGGCGGATCTTGGGTAGGGGGTCCCGAACTGTGCGTCTAGGCGGATGGTAACAGGAGACAAGGGACACGATGTTTTTACCCAGGTTCGGGCCCTCTCGATGGAGGTAATACCCTACTCCTGCTTGATTAATATTGATGATATGGGTAGTACAAGAGTAGATCTACCACGAGATCAAGGAGGCTAAACCCTAGAAGCTAGCCTATGGTATGATTGTTGTTCGTCTCACGGACTAAAACCCTCCGGTTTATATAGACACCGAATAGGTTAGGGTTACACAGTCGGGTTACAAAGGTAGGAGATCTACGTATCCGTATCGCCAAGCTTGCCTTCCACGCCAAGGAAAATCCCATCCGGACACGGGACGAAGTCTTCAATCTTGTATCTTCATAGTCTTGGAGTCCGGCCGTGATGATAGTTCGGCTATCCGGACACCCCCTAGTCCAGGACTCCCTCAGTAGCCCCTGAACCAGGCTTCAATGACGACGAGTCCGGTGCGCATATTTTCTTCGGCATTGCAAGGCGGGTTCTTCCTCCGAATACTTCATAGAAGATTTTGAACACAAGGATAGTGTCCAGCTCTGCAAAACAAGTTCCACATACCACCGTAGAGAGAATAACTTTTTGCACAGATCTGCTGACGTATTCCGCGGTGCGACATCACACCACGGCCAGGCCTTTATATGAATTGTTTTTTACTGTTCCACCTTAGCGCGTTTAGCGAGGCGGTTTCCTTGTCACGTCTTTATCAAAGCGTAGATCGCGCCCCCTTATTCCGGGATTCCCATCAATACGGACGTGGGTAACCCAACCGTGCCCGTTGGCACGCCTCCTCTATCAAAGGCGAGTCCTAGTCGACCACGGGGAGGGCTCTTGGTATTCAACCTCTTTATAATGAGACCAAGGCCCTCTTCTTTTTTACACTCTCCATAGAGTTCGCCTCGCGCTTCGAGTTCTAACACCCAAAGCTTCAGATTTAGGCGCTTCGGACCTTCGATGATGTCCGGCTCCGACCAACTTGGCCGATGGATGGCTTATTCCGTCACAGAAGAAGATGTGCTAAAGCTGCGAGACGCCAGGTATCTAACTGGCGAGATTTCGCATAGGCTGCCTACTCCAGGGCAGGTCATTCCCACTCCCGAGCCCGGCGAGAGCGTGGTGTTCGTGTCACACTTCCTTCGAGGTTTAGGCTTCCCGGCGGATCCCTTTGTGCGGGGGTCATGTTTTATTATGGGCTGGATTTCCTTGACTTGAATCCGGAGTCCATCCTCCATATCTCGTCATTCATTGTCGTATGTGAGGCCTTCCTCCATATTACCCCTCACTTTGGATTGTGGCTCAAGACCTTCAAGGTGGAGCCAAAGATGATCGAGGGCAACAAGCAGAGTGCGGAGGGGCGGTCATAAGCAAGTGTGCTGATGCTCCGTGGCCCGAGGGCTCTTTTCAAGAGGAGCTTGGTTTGTGGCAACGGGAGTGGTTTTATATCACCGCTCCCACGGGCACCAAATGGGTGGCACCACCCGCCTTTCACTCAGGTCCACCACAGCGGCTGGCGTCATGGTTCAACAAGGGGCTCGACTGGGGGCCGTCCAAGGACGTTCCTCTGTTGCAGGGCCGTATTCGAGACCTCCAAGAAAGAGAGATCAATCTGGTCGCAGTGGCGCAGGTTATGTTGATTCGGCGCCTTCTGCCCTGCAAACGTCGCCCCTCCGTCTGTGGGAATTCAATCCGGAGGGACCACGAGCTCTCCAGTATTTTATGGGTACGACACATGTGGAGATGTATAAACTGTTCTTCGGATCACAAGAGAAGTGTCCGGACCTGACTGAGGACGCATGACTAAGCTGCAATCACCCAGATACTCAAGTAAGTAGTCATGTAACCGGACAGGCTGTTCATTCATTTATCATATACATGCCCTTTAAAGGAGCCGTTTCTTGAACAGGAGTGGATAGCCAAGGCAAAGTTAATAAGGTGTCCGACTCCCCTCCCAGAGACCACGCCGGATCCCATGCTGGCCAAGATGTTGAAGGCCGCGCCTTTTAAAGAAGGCGAAGGGGGGAGCGGGGAAGCAACTGCCTCCATGAAGGAGACTTTCAAGGAAGGAGGGATCAAAGGTCCCACCCTCCAAGGAGAGAAGAGGACCGCTTGAAGATCCGAGGTCAAGGCCTCAAAGAGGGGAAAGAAATCTTCGTCGAGAGAGTCATGCGTTGGGAAGTAACCCAGCCGTCTTTGTTTCCCCAAGGATCAGCCCTCAATGAGCCGTAAGTAAAAAAGAAGGGGTCTTGTAAGTAAGGAACATCCCTGCATTTATTTCTGAAGATAACCGAAATTGTACCTTGTAGTTTGGATCTCAGCCCTTCTCAGCAGAGCTCGTCTTCGGGGGATCTTCTTCCGGAGATGACGGAGGGAGAAACGCCTCCACCTGTCGCACCTTCATGTGAGGCGGACGCCCCTGAGGTGTCGTCGCGGAGGGTTTCCCCGAGTCCGGCGGGGCCGGAAGGTCCGACACGAACTGGCGTGCGGTCGGAGGAGCTGAAGGATCTGCTTGGGCGAGCGGCTATCTCAGAAGATTACCGTGCTCTAATGGGTACGGTGATTGAAAGAATTGCATCCGCTGAGAGCGGATTGCATGAAGCCGCCAGAAACTTGCTGACGGGTTTCGAGGTACGCAAAAATGATGTACCTTCTGACAGTTGTGCATATAGAATGCGCCCTGTATAGATAGTAGCCCCTAAGACTCGGTATGTTGTCAAAATTGACGGCGTGCCGAGGATCATAATCTCAGTTATAACATATCGCCGCTCCTAAATAGGTGGCGGGGCGTCCGGTGGCCAGCCGGACTGATGAATATGCCGAACTAAAGCGGCAACTCGACGAGGCGGATGCGGACATTGCGCTGGTCAATAAACGACTTGACGAGTCACAATGTATGTGACTTCTATGCGGACACCTGGTAAGGGAGCTTGACGCCCATGCCTTACTACTAGTATGCTTAATGCAGGTGGTGCTGCTGCTGTAGAGGAGCTGCGGGCGGAACTTGCCCGAGCGAAAGAGCAAGCCAGAAATAGTAATGCGGCTGCTTTAAAGGCGGCCGAAGAGCTAAAAGCCGAACGGGCTGCTCACTGCCGAAGCAAAGAGGAAATGGCCGACATGGCCATAAAGTTGAAGAATACTACCGACCGCTGCGAGGTTCTTGAAAAAGAACGTCGAGCGGAGCAAGAGGGCCTGAAGAAGGCCACCGCCGAATCCAAGGATGCCTGTTCCGCTTTGAGAGCTGCCAAGGAGGAGCTGAGTCAGGCCGGGGCTATTGCGGCTGGAAAACCGTTTCTGCTGCGGAGGAAGTATACGCATCCGAAGTATACTCAGTTGGACAAGTTGTGGAGTTCGGAGGATGCTTATCTGGACTTAGCGGCGAGCGCTGCGGACGCGATTGAGCACTTCCGAGGCCAGAAGGGGCACAGAAGGGAAGAGCTATATTGGTCGCAATTCCATAGTCCGGAGCGTCCTCTTCCGTTGACCGGTCGGTTGGCCGAATGGGCCAAGCTGAATCGATTATCCGGACTTGGCATGAAGCATGTCATGACTCATTTGTGGCCAGGCGGACCCCAGCCGAAGAATTATTTTGGTTTAGTGCAGCAGTTCCTTGGTGCGGTACCGCGTATCGACGCAATGAAGCGGTCGGCGTGTATTGAGGGAGCGCGGATGGCTCTGGCCCGTGTCAAGACATACTGGGCGGAGATGAAGGCCATCGACATTGTATCCCGAGATTCGGACAGAAGCCGAGTACCTACCGAGCACTATTTTGAGGAAGTCCTGCCGGGCGCTCTTTTAATAGAGACGCAGTGCTCGAAGGATATTATGTTTAAATGACATGTATGATTTGTGAAAACAATGTTTCAAGATAATATAAGAGCTTTTTATACTTGTGCGTTCAAGTAGTAAACTACTCCCTATGCGGCCGTTGATGTATATGTATATATAACCTGAAAGATGGCAGTCCTTGGCTTCAGCCCCCACGCACATAGTGCGGGGTGTTTGCAAAGAAGGCGCTTTTTCACACTTAATCCAACGTCTTGGTCCTATTAAGGAGGTGGTAGCGTAGCAAACTAGGCAACCGGACTATAATGCTTTATCACTTTCACTTAGCCATAGGAGTTCGAGGGTGGGGCTACTATATAGCCCACAGGGCACCGCACTCTCCGAATTCGAGTGCGTATGTGCACGACCAAAACCGGTCCTTCGTTAATGCGGAGGAATTCTAAACATTCCGGTGAGTCATCGAGTGGTTGACCAGTTTCTCGCTATATCATGACAGTCAGTTTTCGGCTTTCTCTACTGAGGTGCTCGCTCGGCGAACCGAGCTGTCGCGGTAGTTCTCCTGGTGCCGCATTAGCCGATAGAACGGAACGTAAGGCAGCAAAACACAGGAGCCGGGCAAACCCAACATTTTACCAAATACATGATTCGGAGCTGATGCATATAAGGCCTAACTCGAGACGCCGAACACTCCCTAAGGTATTCGGTCTTTATAAAAACGGGCAGGATAATGCCCTAAGCCTCTGGTGTCCATGTACGCGCAAAAATTCTGGTGCAGCCAATGCCAAAACGCCAGCCTCCTCCTCGGTTATAGTAAGAAACCGGGGGATGTATATAAACAAGAGACAGTAAAAAGGTTTACGCAGGGTCTTAATCAAAAGAATCCTTGCAACGGGTCCCTATTGCACGCGTCTGCGCTGTGTCTCCGTTGTGCCGTATCCTCGGACGGGTGTAGCACGTTGTTCATCTCGTAAAAGAGAGGAACTTAGTTGAAAAAAAGGATCGTCTGAAAATGTACTTTATATTAAATAAACAGAGTACGATTCGAGAAGTGAATAAAATTGAGCTTTATTGTCTTTTGTTGTACATGCGTGCAGCCCCTTGTACGGGGGTATGCCGCTAGTAGGTGCCGGACTCGTCTAGCCGTGTCCGGGGTTTGAATTACCTATTCAGGTGCTTTGGTTAGCGGATCCGGATTGGTGTGGGGCTGTCAAGGCAGCCTCGCATTCTTCCGTGCTCGAGTAACACTTAATACTCCCTTTTAATGAGATGATGTCGCGTGGACCGGCATTTTAAGTGTAAGAGATGCATAATGCGGTATTATGCGTTCAAGCGGGCGAAAGCTTCAGCGTCCCAATAGTGCTTGATAGCTACTTTTAAATGGGGCGACATGGAAGACTAACTTTTCACGACGGAAGTTGTCGGATGAACCGAACACAACTTCTAGCAGTAGGGAGCCCGTACAATGGGCATATGGGCCTGGCATTACCCCTTTGAAGGAGGTGTTGCTATGGCGAATTTTGGTTGGGTCTATCCCCATCCTACGGATTGTGTGCTGATATATCAGGTTTATGTCACTGCCGCCATCCATGAGGACTTGTGTAAATTGGCATCCATCGATTATAGGGTCCAATATCAAGGCAGTCCATCCTACGTTCCGGATACTTTCGGAGTAGTCCTGATGGTCGAAGGTGATTGGTTTTGACAACCAGTGTTGGTACTCCGCTAGGGTAGTATGTGCGGCGCGCATTTTAGTGGGCGCCGCTCTGTTTTTTCCTTTTATCACGTGAAGTGAGTTTACTGTTTTAACCTCTTGTGGGAAATTCTTTTGTTTTCCGGTGCTCTGCTTGTGGGGTTCGTCATCATCCTCACTTGGCGTGTCGAGCCCCTTGTGTTCGGCGTTGAGTCTGCCGGACTGTTTGAAGACCCAACAATCTCTGTGGGTATGGTTTGCGTGCTTCCAGAGCACTTGTGGATTTGACATATCTTGTCCAAGATTTTGTTAAGTTGGATAGCTCATCGCTATTGTCCTTAAGGGGCATTTTTTATTGTTCTGTCAGTGAGCTTTTGAATCCGGCGTTGATCGCCGCTCTTTGGACCGTTCCCTTTAATCCGCGCTGGTCCTTGTTGCGCCGTGGTTTCCTGTTTCCATCCCTGATTTTGGATGTACTTGGGTCGCTGGTGTTGCATCTTGCTAGCCAGCTATCCTCTCCCGCGCAAAAGCGGGTCATGAGGCTTGTTAATGCGGCCATTGTTCTCGGCTTTTCTTGGCCGAGGTGTCTGGCGAGCCATTCGTCTCGGACGTTGTGTTTGAAAGCTGCTAAGGCTTCGGTGTCCGGACAGTCGACTATTTGGTTCTTTTTAGTAAGGAACCTGTTCCAGAATTTCTGGGCTGACTCTCCGTCTTTGTTGAGTTATGTGACTTAGATAAATCTGCATCCGTAGAGGGCGGACATAGGTCCCCCTGAAAATTAGCCAAACGCATCCTCGAGCTCTTCCCAGCTTCCAATGGTATTTTCGGGGAGGCTTTTAAGCCAATGCCGAGCTGGCCCTTCGAGTTTGAGGGGTAAGTATTTTATGGCGTGGAGATCATCTCCTCTAGCCATGTGTATGTGGAGGATGTAATCTTCAATCCCTACTCCAGGGTCTGTTGTTCCGTCGTATGCCTCTATGTTGACGGGTTTGAATCCCGCTGGAAATTCATGATCCAGCACCTCATTGGTGAACCATAGGGATGTCGCGCCCTATTTGGGTGTGCCGCGATGTTCGGA
Organism: Aegilops bicornis; assembly: GCA_021605145.1. Lineage (NCBI taxonomy): Eukaryota > Viridiplantae > Streptophyta > Magnoliopsida > Poales > Poaceae > Aegilops > Aegilops bicornis. The sequence goes on from CM038675.1 coordinate 317,853,839, forward strand.
TATTTGGCGTGTTGCATTGCTTTGAAGAGCTTGCTTTCTCGGCCCATAGATGGACCTAACTGGGCCATCCTTTTGATGTGAATCCTTATGTGGATCGCGTACAGGCTTGTGTGTGGCGCCATTTGCCGCTCTCTTTTTGCCGTGGGGTCGTCCATCCGACCGGGTGGCCTTCTTACTTTTTGATTGTGGGGGTTCTACAGCCTCCTCATCAAATTCGGGCAGTAGCTTTCTCTTCGGGTAGCTCTTTGTTCGACGACTGTCGCCGTATTTATCTGCGGTGTTGAATACTTTGTTCCATCTGATTCTGAGTGCATCTTCCGCTGTTTTGAGCTTCCGCTTCTGCTTTTTCAGGCTACGCGCAGTGGCGACGAGCCTTTTGTGGAGGTTATTCTGCTCCAACAATTTGTCCGGCGTGAGATCGTCCGGACTGTTATCTTCGCCGGGGACGGGTTGTTTATCCAAGTTGTCCTGTTCGGACGGTTGCTCGATAGCATGTTCGTCGTCCACCGGTTCGCCCTGCTCTATGGCTGGGTCTTTGTTGAGGTGGGACTTGGTGCGGCGTTTACGTTGCCGTTTTGACTGCTTTTCGAGGGTTTTATCCTTCGTAGCGTCCCGTTGTTCCTCGTCGTCACTTCTTTTAGGTGTATCCACCATGTATACATCATGGGATGAGGTGGTTGTCCAGCGTCCTATAGGCGCTGGTTCATGGTTGTCTCCTACATCGTCGTCCATACCGTCGATGTCTTCGGAGTCGAAATCGAGCACGTCGTGTAAGCTTTTCGGCGATTAGCTCTGAAAGTGGGTGGTGGGTGGGCGTTGAATTTATTAAATGCCGTCCACATCCCAACTTTCCGCACCGTAGTCCGACCAGGGCTCTCCGGATAAAGAGAGAGACTTTAGTGAATTCAGGATGTCGCCAAAGGGCGAGTCTTTGAAAGATGTCCGCAGATGAACTCCATGACCGGCGCCCAATCGGATTCGATTGCCGGGCGCGGAGGGTTAGTCCGGAGAGGAGTCCGGCACCTTGGAGTCACGGTCTTCGCAAAGGACAGGGATTGTGTTCGGCTCAATCGCCGTAGAGATTTCAGCCTCCGAGGTGGTGTCCAACCAACCGTCCTCGATCGGTGAGATCGGCTCCGAATCAATGTTCGGAGCGGACACTAGTGCGGCCTCCAGGACACTGTTCGGTGACAGAGTTAGATCATGCCCATCGAGACAGTGCGGCGCGCTTGGTTGTGGCTCAAATCCGTCGAAGATCAAGTCTCCGCGGATGTCGGCCGTATAATTCAAGCTTCCAAATCTGACCTGATGGCCAGGGGCGTAGCTTTCAATCTGCTCCAGATGGCCGAGTGAATTGGCCCGCAGTGCAAAGCCGCCGAATACGAAGATCTGTCCGGGGAGAAAAGTCTCACCCTGGACCGCATCGTTGTTGATGATCGAAGGAGCCATCGGGCCAATAGGTGACGACACAGCGGAACTCTCAATGAAAGCACCAACGTCGGTGTCAAAACCGGCGGATCTCGGGTAGGGGGCCCCGAACTGTGCGTCTAGGCGGATGGTAACAGGAGACAAGGGACACGATGTTTTTACCCAGGTTCGGGCCCTCTCGATGGAGGTAATACCCTACTCTGCTTGATTAATATTGATGATATGGGTAGTACAAGAGTAGATCTACCACGAGATCAAGGAGGCTAAACCCTAGAAGCTAGCCTATGGTATGATTGTTGTTAGATCTCTGGACTAAAACCCTCCGGTTTATATAGACACCCGGATAGGTTAGGGTTATACAGAGTCGGTTACAAAGGTAGGAGATCTACGTATCCGTATCGCCAAGCTTGCCTTCCACACCAAGGAAAGTCCCATCCGGACACGGGACGAAGTCTTCAATCTTGTATCTTCATAGTCTTGGAGTCCGGCCGTGATGATAGTTCGGCTATCCGGACAGCACCTAGTCCAGGACTCCCTCGGGGGTCCCCAGACTTGCCTACCTGCGGCCCACGGCATGGCTCTGTGAGCGGGCCCGTACGGCCCATCTTCACCAACAAGCACTAAAGACCCTCGCGAGGGGCCAAGCCTCGCGAGGCGGACGATGCAAGACCTCCTCAGGAGCGGCATCACCAGGCTGGCTCGCGAGGTGCGGAGAGTTCAAGGCAAGGCAAACCTTGCGAGGTTCCAATGACGTGAGCCATGACGATCGAGACCAGGCGGGCGCCAGCGAGCACAGTGTACTTGTTTCGTCTTTGGTGCTAAGGAGGCAAGCGCAGGCGAGGAGTACCAAGGCGTCAAGCAAAGGTTTCCATATCAGTGCAACGAGACCAAGACCAGCAGGACGGCAGGACGGAGGTTACCATGGAGCCCAAGGCGGCGTCACCACCAGAGCCTTTTGCAGGCGAAGACTGCTTTTGTCAGGAGAAGCTCTACTAGTTGTCCCCTTTCAAATTGGCCATTGCTGGCTCCCTTCCCGCTCAATATTAGGGGAGAGGACTAGGGCCTCTATAAATAGGACTAGCCACCACAATCGGAGGCATCTGATCTTGAGCCGATGCTCACACCCACCAAGCACAAGACCACCTCGCCTTAGGAGTCTGTTCTTACCCTTGTACTATTCTTCCTTAGGCCAAGAGGCAATGCACCACCACACACTGGAGTAGGGTATTACACCACAACGGTGGCCCAAACCAGTATAAATCTTGTGTCCCTTGTGTTGCGAGTTCGTAGAGTTAGCCCTTGAGATCTCAGCGAAGCTAGGACGTGGATCGGTAGGGGGAGATCTTCGTGCGCACCCTAGTGTTCGAACCTTGTGGGTTTTGCCAGAACCCGTGATCCGACAGCATACTCCGAATCGGAGTAGCCAACAAGATCAAAAGAAGACCTCTTAGGATACCAAATGCCAAAATTTGGTGTATGAATTAAGTATCTCACTCTTCTTTTCATAGCCTTAAGATGATTATTTAGGGGCCACTTGATATCATGCACACATGTACACACTTAGCAGAATATTGGGACGAGAGGCACATAGATATAACATTGAACCAATCATAGAGCGGTAAACCTTTTGGTCAACCGATTTGCCATCCTTAGTCAAGTCAAGATGTCCACTAGTAGGCATGGGTGTTTTCATACCTTTGCTTTCTTGCATGTTGAACTTCTTGAATAAGTCCTTGGTATACTTTTAAACAAAGGTTCCCTCCTTAGTTTGCTTGATTTGCAAACCAAGAAAGAACTTGAGTTCACACATCATAGACATCTCAAACTTCTTCGACATTAGCTTTCCAAACTTTTCACTAAAATGAGGGTTAGTCGAGCCAAATATGATATCATCAACATAAATTTGGCACACAAATAATTCACCCTTAACCCTTTTAGTAAAAATAGTAGAATATATCTTTCAAATCTCAAAGCCTTTCTCAATAAGGAACTTGGTCAAGAATTTATACCACGCTCAAGGAGCTTGTTTAAGACCATAAAGAGCTTTGCAAAGTTTGTAAACATGGTTGGGTTTCTTAGGATTAACAAAGCCGGGAGGTTGTTTAACATAAACTTCCTCCTCAATTTCACCATTTAGAAAAGCACTTTTAATGTTCATTTGGTACAAGGTAATATCATGGTGATTAGCATAGGCAAGTAAGATGCGAATGGACTCAAGTCTAGCAACAGGCGCATATGTCTTACCATAGTCCATACCTTCGACTTGAGTGTAGCCTTGGGCGATGAGACGTGCTTTGTTGTGAACGGCTTGCCCATCTTCGTCTTGCTTGTTGCGAAACACCCATTTGGTACCAATGATGTTGTGGTTGTTGTCGGGCTTCTCGACCAATGTCCACACTTGGTTCCTCTCAAAGTTGTGTAGCTCTTCATGCATGGCATTATCCAATCTGGATCTTCTAATGCTTCTTCAACCTTCATAGGTTCAATGCTAGAGATGAATGAATAATGTTCACAAAAATTAGCCAAACGAGTTTTAGAGCGAGTGATTCTCCCGGTTTGAATATCATCAAAGAGTTGTTCGACGGGATGGTCTCTTGAGACTCTTGCTCTAACTCGTGAGTGCTTTTGCTTGGGTCGGGGTGGGACATCTTCTTCATCATCTCGTTCTTCTTCTTGGTCTTCTTCATTGTTAACGTTGTCGTTCCCTTGTCGAGGTGGAGAAGGAGGTTGATGAGGTTCATCTTGGTGTACTTCCTCGTTTTCTTCATCTTGATGTGTCCCACTTGTGGATGCCTCCGTGTCAATTCTTGGTTCATCTTGTCGTGAGGTGGAAGCTTCCACTTGGACGGACGAGGTACTCTCCTTCACCTCCGTTGGACGAATCTTGCCAATAGACAGGTCTTGGATTGCTTCCGAAGGGTCTTTGTCTCCTACATCAATTGGCAATTTCTCTACTTATGAAGTCGTTAGATTCATCAAACTTCACATCTACCGTCTCTTCAACCTTTTGGGTGAAATTGTTGTAGACACGGTAAGTTTGAGAGTTTGATCCAAAGCCAAGTAGGAAACCCTCATGAGATTTAGGAGCAAATTTAGAACGATGATGCTTATCAAGAATATAGCACTTTGAGCCGAATACCCGAAAGTATCCAACTTGGGGTTTGTTACCGGTGAGAAGCTCGTATGCCGTCTTGCCGAGTAGCTTGTGAAGATACAAGCGATTTGTTGCAAGACAAGCTGTCTCAACCGCTTCCGCCCAAATTTTTTTTTGGCGTCTTGTACTTATCAAGCATCATTCTCGCCATATCAATAAGAGTCCGGTTCTTCCTCTCAACAACTCCATTTTGTTGAGGTGTGTACGTAGTCGAGAGCTCGTGTGAAATCCCTTCTTCGTCAAGAAAGGTATCTGCATTTGTGTGCTTGAACTCCGTTCCGTTGTTGTTGCGAACCTTCTTGATCTTCACTGCAAATTGATTTTGGGCCTTCCTAGCAAAGTTCTTGAAGATCTTTTGGACCTGTGATTTATCATCAAGAAAGAACACCCACGTAAATCTTGAGAAATCATCGACTATGACTAGACCAATTGAGTTTCCACCGAGACTTTAATAGGCATTGGGACCAAAGAGATCCATATGAAGTAGCTCGAGCGGTCTTCTCGTGGTCATGATGTTCTTCACGGGGTGGCTTCCTCCAACTTGTTTTCCTGCTTGACAAGCACTGCACAATCTATCCTTGTCAAATATAACATCTTTCACTCCAAGGATATGATCACCTTTAATAAGCTTATCAAGATTTCGCATGCCCACATGACCTAACCTTCTATGCCACAACCAGCCTTTAGAAGATTTAGAAATAATCAAGTTCTAGGTTGAGCCTTTTTAGTGAAATCAACAATGTATAGATCACCTCTACGTATACTGGTAAAGACCATATTATGATTATCTCTCTGAAATACTTGGCAATCTACTTGATAGAATAGGACATTGAAACCAAAGTCAGCAAGTCTATATACAGGAAGTAAATTATATCCAAGAGATTCAACAAGCATAACATTTTTTATGGAGCTATCATGTGAGATGGCCACCTTTCCAAGGCCAACCACCTTACCCTTTGAGTTATCACCAAAGGTGACATACTTTCCAGGGCCGTTCTTTTCAGCTAGCTCACGAAACATATCCTTGTCTCCGGTCACGTGATCGGTACATCCACTATCAAGAACCCATTCCTTCCCTCCAGCCATGTAGCCGTGAATATTTGCCATAAGACCAAAGTGTCTCACAGACTCATCGAGATCAAACTCACTATCATCATCCTCATCATAGTATCCGTGTTCAACATCATCTTGTGATGGATCAATTCTTAGAGAGAGTGACTCATTAGATAAATGATCATCACAATGTTCATCTTTATGAATTCTAATGGCTTCAGAGATGATATTGCTAATGATTCCAACATCTCCTTTGGCACCCATTAGGTTAGTAAGCTCAAATAGACAATCACCAAACTTAGGATCATTGGAATTCATCTTACTCAAAGCAATAGACTTGTGAAGAATCTCATCTAAGTTTTGTAAGGAATAGTTTGGAAATCGTTCCTCAAGAAATCTCTATATAGTGTAGGCACAATCAAGAGTAGGCAAGCAACCGAACAAATTTCTAGGCAAACCTCTAGTAATAAGATTGACAGTTCTAAGGTTGTGAATCATGTCAATAGACTCATCAAGGGTAGGACGCAAAGGATCAACATGGGGTGCACAAGGGCTAGTAATGTACTTGTTCAAATGATATTCATTGAAAATCTCAAGCATCTCATTTTTCCATTCATGAAAAACTCTCCATCAAGTATAGGCACTCTACGTCTAAGGCTCCCCAACGTAGACTCATCCATCTTCCTCCAATGGTGATTAAACCAAAGCTATGGAGACCAATGCTCTCATACCAATTATAAGGATCGAGAAGAGTTGTCTAGAGGGGGGTGATTAGACCCTCAACAAAGAAAAGTAGCAGTTTTTTATTTCTTTAAGTTAAGGTCGAGTTTTAGCACAAGTTTAAACCTTCGCAAGGACCGGGCGTAGCCACACTCGGTTCAACTAAAGTTGGAGAAACTGACACCCACCAGCCACCTGTGTGCAAAGCACGTCGGTAGAACCGGTCTCGCGTAAGCATACGCGTAATGTCGGTCCGGGCCGCTTAATCCAACAATGCCGCCGAACCAAAGTATGACATGCTGGTAAGCAGTATGAATTATATCGCCCACAACTCACTTGTGTTCTACTCGTGCATATGACATCTACGCATAAAACCAGGCTCGGAAGCCACTGTTGGGGAATGTAGTAATTTCAAAAAAAATCCTACGCACACACAGGATCATGGTGATGCATAGCAACGAGAGGGGAGAGTGTTTTCCACGTACCCTCGTAGACTGAAAGCGGAAGCTTTAGCACAACACGGTTGATGTAGTCGGACGGTCTTCACGATCCGACTGATCAAGTACCGAACGCACGACACCTCCGAGTTCAGCACACGTTCAGCCCGATGACGTCCCTCAAACTCCGATCCATCCAAGTGTTGAGGGAGAGTTTCGTCAGCACGACGGCATGGTGACGATAATGATGTTCTACCGACGCAAGGCTTCGCCTAAGCACCACTACAGTATTATCGAGGTGGACTATGGTGGAGGGGGGCACCGCACACGGCTAAACGATCAAATCAATTGTTGTGTCTCCCAGGGGTGACCCCCGTATATAAAGGAGTGGAGGAGGGGAGGGCCCTCTCTATGGCGCGCCCTAGGAGGAGTCCTACTCCCACCGGGAGTAGGATTCCCCCCCTTTCAAGTAGTAGGAGTAGGAGTCAAGGAAAGGGGGGAGAGAAGAGAAGGAAGGAGGGGGCGCAGCCCCTCCCCCTAGTCCAATTCGGACTAGGCCTTGGGGGGCGCGCAGCCTCTCCTCTCTGTTTCCCTTAAAGCCCAATAAGGCCCATATACTCCCCGGCGAATTTCCGTAACTCTCCGGTACTCCGAAAAATACCCCAATCACTCGGAACCTTTCCGATGTCCGAATATAGTCGTACAATATATCGATCTTTACGTCTCAAGCATTTCGAGACTCCTCGTCATGTCCCTAATCTCATCCGGGATTCCGAACTACCTTCGGTACATCAAAACACATAAACTCATAATATAACCGTCATCGAACTTTAAGCATGCGGACCCTACGGGTTCGAGAACAATGTAGACATGACCGAGACACGTCTCCGGTCAATAACAAATAGCGGAACCTGGATGCTCATATTGGCTCCCACATATTCTACGAAGATCTTTATCAGTCAAATCGCATAATAACATACATTGTTCCCTTTGTCATCGGTATGTTACTTGCCCGAGATTCGATCGTCGGTATCTCAATACCTAGTTCAATCTCGTTACCGGAAATTCTCTTTACTCGTTCCGTAATACATCATACCGCAACTAACTCATCAGTTACAATGCTTGCAAAGCTTATAGTGATGTGCATTACCGAGTGGGCCCAGAGATACCTCTCCGACAATCGGAGTGACAAATCCTAATTTTGAAATACGCCAACCCAACAAGTACCTTCGGAGACACCTGTAGAGCACCTTTATAATCACCCAGTTACGTTGTGACGTTTGGTAGCACACAAAGTGTTCCTCCAGTAAACGGGAGTTGCATAATCTCATAGTCATAGGAACATGTATAAATCATGAAGAAAGCAATAGCAGAATACTAAACGATCAAGTGCTAAGCTAACGGGACGGGTCAAGTCAATCACATCATTCTCCTAATGATGTGATCCCGTTAATCAAATGACAACTCATGTCTATGGCTAGGAAACATAACCATCTTTGATCAACGAGCTAGTTAAGTAGAGGCATACTAGTGACACTCTGTTTGTCTATGTATTCACACAAGTATTATGTTTCCGGTTAATACAATTCTAGCATGAATAATAAACATTTATCATGAAATAAGGAAATAAATAATAACTTTATTATTGCCTCTAGGGCATATTTCCTTCAATCTCCCACTTGCACTAGAGTCAATAATCTAGATCACATCGCCATGTGATTGAACATCAATAGTTCACATCATCATGTGATTAACACTCATAGTTCACATCGATATGTGACCAACACTCAAAGGGTTTACTAGAGTTAGTAATCTAGTTCACATCGCTATGTGATTAACACCCAAAGAGTACTAAGGTGTGATCATATTTTCTTGTGAGATAATTTTAGTCAACGGGTCTGTCACATTCAGATCCGCAAGTATTTTGCAAATTTCTATGTCTACAATGCTCTGCACGGAGCTACTCTAGCTAATTGCTCCCACTTTCAATATGTATCCAAATTAAGACTTAGAGTCATCTGGGTTAGTGCCAAAACTTGTATTGACGTAACACTTTACAACGAACCTTTTGTCACCTCCATAATCGATAAACATATCCTTATTCCACTAAGGATAATTTTGACCGTTGTTCAGTGATCTACTCCTTTATCACTATTGTACTCCCTTGCTAAAATTAGTGTAGGGTATACAATAGATCCGTACAAGATGGCATACTTTATAGAACCTATGGCTGAGGCATAGGGAATGACTTTCATTCTCTTTCTATCTTCTGTCATGGTCGGGCTTTGAGTCTTACTCAACTTCACACCTTGTAACACAGGCAAGAACTCTTTCTTTGACTGTTCCATTTTGAGCTACTTCAAAATCTTGTCAAGGTATGTACTCATTGAAAAAACTTATCAAGCGTGTTGATCTATCTCTATAGATCTTGATTCTCAATATGTAAGCAGCTTCACCGAGGTCTTTCTTTGAAAAAGTCCTTTCAAATACTCCTTTATGCTTTCCAGAAAATTCTACATTATTTCTGATCAAAAATATGTCATTCACATATACTTATCAGAAATGTTGTAGTGCTCCCACTCACTTTGTTGTAAATACAGGCTTCACCTCAAGTTTGTATAAAACTATATGCTTTGATCAATTTATCAAAGCGTATATTCCAACTCCGAGATGCTTGCCCTTGTCCATAGATGGATCACTCGAGCTTGCATATTTTGTTAGCACCTTTAGGATTGAAAAAACCTTCTTGTTGCATCATATATAACTCTTCTTCCAGAAATCCATTCAGGAATGCAGTTTTGACATCCATTTGCCAAATTTCATAATCAAAAAATGCGGCAATTGCTAACATGATTTGGACAGACTTAAGCATCGCTACGGGTGAGAAAGTCTCATCATAGTCAATCCCTTGAACTTGTCGAAAACCTTTTGCAACAAGTCGAGCTTTATACACAGTAACATTACCGTCAGCGTCAGTCTTCTTCTTGAAGATCCATTTATTCTCAATGGCTTGCCGATCATCGGGCAAGTCAACCAAAGTCCACACTTTGTTCTCATACATGGATCCCATCTCAGATTTCATGGCCTCAAGCCATTTTGCGGAATCTGGGCTCACCATTGCTTTTTCATAGTTCGTAGGTTCGTCATGGTCTAGTAACATAACCTCCAGAACAGGATTACCGTACCACTCTGGTGCGGATCTTACTCTGGTTGACCTATGATGTTCAGTAACAACTTGATCTGAAGTTCCATGATCATCATCATTAACTTCTTCACTAATTGGTGTAGGCGTCACAGGAACCGGTTTCTGTGAGGAAGTACTTTCCAATAAGGGAGCAGGTAAAGTTACCTCATCAAGTTCTACTTTCCTCCCACTCACTAGAAATGATCCATTCTTAGCAACTAATGTCTTGCCTTCAGATCTGTGATAGAAGGTGTACCCAACAGTCTCCTTTGGGTATCCTATGAAGACACATTTCTCCGATTCGGGTTCGAGCTTATCAGGTTGAAGTTTTTTCACATAAGCATCGCAGCCCCAAACTTTAAGAAACGACAACTTTGGTTTCTTGCCAAACCACAGTTTATAAGGCGTCGTCTCAATGGATTTTGATGGTGCCCTATTTAACGTGAATGCAGCTGTCTCTAATGCATAACCCCAAAACGACAGTGGTAAATCGGTAAGATACATCATAGATCGCACTATATCCAATAAAGTGCTGTTACGACATTCAGACACACCATTACGCTGTGGTGTTCCAGGTGGCGTGAGTTGCGAAACTATTATGTATTGTTTCAATTGAAGACCAAACTCATAACTCAAACATTCTTCTCCACGATCAGATCTTAGAAACTTTATTTTCTTGTTACGATGATTCTTCACTTCACTCTGAAATTCTTTGAACTTTTCAAATGTTTCAGACTTGTGCTTCATTAAGTAGATATACTCATATCTGCTCAAATCATCTGTGAAGGTCAGAAAATAATGATACCCACCACGAGCATCAACTCATTGGACCGCATACATCGGTATGTATTATTTCCAACAAGTCAGTAGCTCGTTCCATTGTTTCGGAGAACGGAGTTTTAGTCATCTTGCCCCAAAGGCACGGTTCGCAAGCATCAAATGATTCATAACCAAGTGATTCCAAAAGTCCATCTTTACGGAGTTTCTTCATGTGCTTTACACCGATATGACCCAAGCGACAGTGCCACAAATAAGTTGCACAATCATTATCAACTTTGCATCTTTTGGCCTCAATATTATGAATATGTGTATCACTTTGATCGAGATCCAACAAACTATTTTCATTGGGTGTATGACCATCGAAGGTTTTATTCATGTAAACAGAACAACAATTATTCTATGACTTTAAATGAATAACCATATCGTGATAAACATGATCAAATCATACTCATGCTCAACGCAAACGTCAAATAACATTTATTTAGGTTTAACACTAATCCCGAAAGTATAGGGAGTCTGCGATGATGATTATATTAATCTTGGAACCACTTCCAACACACATCGTCACTTCACCCTCAACTAGTCTCTGTTTATTCTGTAACTCCTGTTTCGAGTTACTAATTTTTAGCAACCGAACAAGTATCAAATACCCAGGGGCTACTATAAACACTAGTAAGGTACACATCAATAACTTGTATATCAAATATACCCTTGTTCACTTTGCAATCCTTCTTATTCACCAAATATTTGGGGCATTTCCACTTCCAGTGACCATTTCCTTTGTAGTAGAAGCACTCAGTTTCAGGCTTTAGTCTAGCTTTGGCCTTCTTCACGGAAGTGACAACTTGCTTGCAATTCTACATGAAGTTCCCTTTCTTTCCCTTTGCCCTTTTCTTGAAACTAGTGGTCTTGTTAATCATCAACACTTGATGCTCTTTCTTGATTTCTACCTTCATCGATTTCATCATCATGAAAAGCTCGGGAATCGTTTTCGTCATCCCTTGCATACTATAGTTCGTCACGAAGTCCTACTAACTTGGTGATGGTGACTAGAGAATTCTGTCAATCACTATCTTATCTGGAGGATTAACTCCCACTTGATTCAAGCAATTGTAGTACCCAGACAATCTGAGCACATGCTCACTACTTGAGCTATTCTCCTCCATCTTTTAGCTATAGAACTTGTTGGAGACTTCATATCTTTCAACTCGGGTATTTGCTTGAAATATTAACTTCAACTCCTGGAACATCTCATATGGTCCATGACGTTCAAAACATCTTTGAAGTCCCGATTCTAAGCTGTTAAGCATGGTGCATGATACGTCTCCAACGTATCTATAATTTTTGATTGCTCCATGCTATATTATCTATTGTTTTGGACCATACTGGGCTTTATTTTCCACTTTTATATTACTTTTGGGACTAACCTATTCACCGGAGGCCCAGCCTGCACTGTCTTTTTTGCCTATTTCGGTGTTTCAAGAAACAGAATATCAAATGGAGTCCAAACGGAATGAAACCTTCGAACGTGATTTTCTCATCGATATGATCCAGAGACTTGGACCCTCGGTCAAGAAAGGAGGGAGGCGGCCACGAGGGTGGAGGGCGCCTCCTAGGGCGCACCCCGCCTCATGGGCCCCCAAGCTCCACCGGCGTACTCCTTCCTCCTATATATACCTACGTACCCCCAACAGATCAAATACGGAGCCAAAAACCGAATTCCACCGTCGCAACTTTCTGTACCCATGAGATCCCATCTTGGGGCCTGTTCCGGAGCTCCACCGGAAGGGTAATCCACCATGGAGGGCTTCTACATCATCATCATAGCCTCTCCGATGAAGTGTGAGTAGTTTACTTCAGACCTTCGGGTCCATAGTTAGTAGCTAGATGGCTTCTTCTCTCTTTTTGGATCTCAATACAATGTCCCCCCCCTCTCTCATGGAGATCTATTCGATGTAATCTTCTTTTTGCGGTGTGTTTGTTGAGACCGATGAATTGTGGGTTTATGATCAAGATTATTTATGAGCAATATTTGAATCTTCTCTGAATTCTTTTATGTATGATTGGTTATCTTTGCAAGTCTCTTCGAATTATCTGTTTGGTTTGGCCAACTAGATTGGTAGTTCTTGCAATCGGAGAAGTGCTTAGCTTTGGGTTCAATCTTGCAGTGTCCTTTCCCAGTGACAGTAGGGGCAGCAAGGCACGTATTGTATTGCCGCCATCGAGGATAACAAGATGCGGTTTTTATCATATTGCATGAATTTATCCCTCTACATCATGTCATCTTGCTTAAGGCGTTACTCTGTTTTCATTAACTTAATACTCTAGATGCATGCTGGATAGCGGTCGATGAGTGGAGTAATAGTAGTAGATGAAGGCAGGAGTCGGTCTACTTGTCTCGGACGTGATGCCTATATACATGATCATACCTAGATACTCTCATAACTATGCTCAATTCTGTCAATTTCTCAACAGTAATTCGTTCACCCACCATAAAATACTTATGCTTTTGAGAGAAGCCACTAGTGAAATCTATGGCCCTCGGGTCTATTCTCATCATATTAATCTTCCTACGCTTTATTATTACTTTGCTTTATACTTTGCCTTTTATTTTACTTTGCATATTTATACCAAAAATACCAAAAATATTATCTATTATCTCTATCAGATCTCACTTTCGTAAGTGACCGTGAAGGGATTGACAACCCCTAATCGCGTCGGTTGCATTGAGTTATTTGTTTTGTGTAGGTACGAGGGACTTGCGCGTGGCCTCCTACTGGATTGATACCTTGGTTTTCAAAACTGAGGAAATACTTACACTACTCTGCTGCATCATCCTCTCCTCTTCGGGGAAAACCAACGCAAGCTCAAGACGTAGCAAGAAGGATTTCTGGCGCCATTGCCGGGGAGTCTACGCACAAGTCAACATACCAAGTACCCATCACAAGCCCTTATCTCCCGCATTACATTATTTGCCATTTGCCTCTCGTTTTCCTCTCCCCCACTTCACCCTTGCCGTTTTATTCGCCCTCTCATTTCCGTTTGCCTTTTTTCTCGCTCGCTGTTTGCTCGTGTGTTAGTTCGCTTGTTTGTCGTTATGTCTGAAATTGGGGAGATTATTGCCGATATGGACAATAATAATATCATAGAAAATTCTGATGCTCCTATTTGAAGAACCCCTACCTTGCATACAAAAAATTTCGAATTGGTAGTGGTAATATTATTGGAAAAGGAGTTATTCAAGATTTCTTTACTTGTGCCGGTGCTTTGCCTTCTATGGGCGGTTCTATTCTCCATAGAACTAGTAGTCTTGCGGACGCTATTGCCATGCTTATCGTTGAGCTTGAAAGGCAATTTATGCACATGCATCCTTGCATACAAAGAATTTCCTAGAATTCTCTAATATTGAGCATTCTTCTGTTAAGCGTGCTGCTACTATATTTTTGGTTAATGAGTTCAGATTTATAATAAAAGAGGCCAAAGAAATCTTTGCGCATTATAGGGTTGACGCTGGCCGTCCTCCCATATAAGCTATCATCTTTGATCAAGAATAAATAATGCGTTTTCAATCTCTAGATTATGTTGCTTTCAATGAAAACCTTAGAAAAAAGGTTCCTACCAATGTTCTAGTTGATAGAATTTCTGAACTTAATGATGATTTGGCTATTCAAAATAATGAGCTAGGATATTCTCTCGAGTATAGGCTCACCAAGTTCTGCCAAAAGAATGCTTATAATGATGAATCGGTTGTGCATTACGAAGGGCCGAAAGAGGAACCTATACCTCCTAAAATAGATCTTGGGGACTTATGTCCCATTAAATTTAGCCCTTTTGATTACTTTTGCTTTCCCCAAAGAAAACTTTCTGCCGAACGTAGAGAGTATGAGATGAGTTTTACCGATCTATCCTATTACTATGGCAATACCTAGATCTATCCTTGCTTTTATGCCTAGCTAGGGGCGTTAAACGATAGAGCTTTTTGGGAGGCAACACAATTTTATTTTTAGTTTTTGTTTTTGTTTCTATTTAGGAATAAATAATCCATCTACCTTCTGTTTAGATGTGGTTTTATATTTTAGTGTTTGTGCCAAGCTAAACCTATAGGATCTTCTTGGATGATAGTTATTTGATCTTGCAGTAATTTCCAGAAACTTTTGGTTCACTAAAACAATTGATAAAAATCACCACAACATGATAAAATAGTGATTCCAGTTGTTGATGATCAATAAACAAATTTCCTAGGTCGTCCTATTTTGGCTGAAGTTTTGGAGTACCAGAAGTTTGCGTTAGTTACAGATTACTACAGACTGTTCTGTTTTTGACAGATTCTGTTTTTCGTGTGTTGTTTGCTTATTTTGATGAATCTATGGCTAGTAAAATAGTTTATAATCCATAGAGAAGTTGGAATACAGTAGTTTTAACACAATATAAATAAAGAATGAGTTCATTACAGTACCTTTAAGTGGTCTTTTGTTTTCTTTCGCTAACGGAGCTCACGAGATTTCTGTTGAGTTTTTTGTTGTGAAGTTTTCAAGTTTTGGGTGAAATCTTTTGAGCTATATAGTTTTGCTCTAGTGCTTCACTTATATCTTTTAGAGCACGGTGGTGGATTTGTTTTATAGAAAACTTTGATCTCTCATGATTCACTTAGATTATTTTGAGAGTCTTAAATAGCATGGTAATTTGCTTAAAAATAATAATATGCTTGGTATTCAAGATTTGTAAAACTTTCTTTTGAGTGCGTTGAATACTAAGAAAAGTTTGATGCTTGATAATTGTTTTGAGATATGAAGATGGTGATATTAGAGTCATGCTAGTTGAGTAGTTGTGAATTTGAGAAATACTTGTGTTAAAGTTTGTGATTCCCGTAGCATGGACGTATGGTAAACCGTTATGTGATGAAGTCGGAGCATGATTTATTTATTGATTGTCTTCCTTATGAGTGGCGGTCGGGGACGAGCGATGGTCTTTTCTTACCAATCTATCCCCATAGGAGCATGCGCGTAATACTTTGCTTTGATAACTTGTAGATTTTTGCAATAAGTATATGAGTTCTTTGTGACTAATGTTGAGTCCATGGATTATACGCACTTTTCTCACCCTTCCACCATTGCTAGCCTTTCTAATACCGCGCACCTTTCGCCGGTATCATACACCCACTATATACCTTCCTCAAAACAGCTACCATACCTACCTATTATGGCATTCCCATAGCCATTCCAAGATATATTGCCATGCAACTTTCCACCATTCCTTTTATTATGGCATGCTCCATAATTGTCATATTGCTTAGCATGACCATGTAGTTGACATCGTATTTGTGGCAAAGCCACCATTCATAATTCTTTCATACATGTCACTCATGAATCATTGCATATCCGGTACATCACGGAGGCATACACATAGAGTCATATTTTGTTCTAAGTATCGAGTTGTAATTGTTGAGTTGTAAGTAAATAAAAGTGTGATGATCATCATTTTTAGAGCATTGTACCAAGTGAGGAAAGGATGGTGGAGACTATGATTCCCCCATAAGTCGGGATGAGACTCCGGACGAAAAATAAAAAAATAAAAAAAAAGAGAAAAGAAAAGAGGCCATAAAAAAAGAGAAAAGGCCCAAAAAAATGAGAGAAAAAGAGAGAAGGGACAATGTTACTATCCTTTTACCACACCTGTGCTTCAAAGTAGCACCATGATCTTCATAATAGGGAGTCTCTCGTTTCGTCACTTTCATGTACTAGTGGGAATTTTTCATTATAGAACTTGGCTTGTATATTCCAATGATGGGCTTCCTCAAATTGCCCTAGGTCTTCGTGAGCAAGCGAGTTGGATGCACACCCACTTAGTTTCTTTTGTTGAGCTTTCATATACTTATAGCTCTAGTGCAACCGTTCAATGGCAATCCCTACTCACTCACATTAATATCTATTGATGGGCATCTCCATAGCCCGTTGATACGCCTAGTTGATGTGAGACTATCTTCTCCCTTTTTCTCTTCTCCACAACCACCATTCTATTCCATATATAGTGCTATATCCATGGATCACACTCATGTATTGCGTGAAGATTGAAAAAGTTCTGAGAATGTCAAAAGTATGAAACAATTGATTGGCTTGTCATCAGGGTTGTGCATGATTTAAATACTTTGTGTGGTGAAGATAGAGCATAGCCAGACCATATGATTTTGTAGGGATAGCTTTCTTTGGCCATGTTATTTTGAGAAGACATAATTGCTTTGTTAGTATGCTTGAAGTATTATTGTTTTTATGTCAATATTAAACCTTTGTCTTGAATCCTTTGAATCTGAATATTCATACCACAATTAAGAAGAGTTACATTGAAATTATGCCAAGTAGCACTCCGCATCAAAAATTCTCTTTTTATCATTTACCTACTCGAGGATGAGCAGGAATTAAGCTTGGGGATGCCTGATACGTCTCCAACGTATCTATAATTTCTGATTGATCCATGCTATATTATCTACTGTTTTGGATCATATTGGGCTTTATTTTCCACTTTTATATTACTTTTGGGACTAACCTATTAACCGGAGGCCCAACCCAAAATTGTTGTTTTTTGCCTATTTTAGTGTTTCGAAGAAACGGAATATCAAACGGAGTCCAAACGGAATGAAACCTTCGGGAACGTGATTTTCTCATCAGATATGATCCAGGAGACTTGGACCCTCGGTCAAGAAAGGAGGGAGGCGGCCACGAGGGTGGAGGGCGCCCCCTGCCTCGTGGCCCCCCCGAAGCTCCACCGACGTACTCCTTCCTCCTATATATACCTACGTACCCCCAAAAACCTAATTCCACCGTCGCAACTTTCTGTATCCACGAGATCCCATCTTGGGGCCTATTCCAGAGCTCCGCCGGAAGTGGAATCCACCACGTAGGGCTTCTACATCATCATCATAGGCTCTCCGATGAAGTGTGAGTAGTTTACTTCAGACCTTCGGGTCCATAGTTAGTAGCTAGATGGCTTCTTCTCTCATTTTGGATCTCAATACAATGTTCTCCCCCTCTCTCGTGGAGATCTATTCGATGTAATCTTCTTTTGCGGTGTGTTTGTTGAGACCGATGAATTGTGGGTTTATGATCAAGATTATCTATGAGCAATATTTGAATCTTCTCTGTATTCTTTTATGTATGATTGGTTATCTTTGCAAGTCTCTTCAAATTATCTGTTTGGTTTGGCCAACTAGATTGGTAGTTCTTGCAATGGGAGAAGTGATTAGCTTTGGGTTCAATCTTGCGGTGTCCTTTCCTAGTGACAGTAGGGGCAGCAAGGCACGTATTGTATTGTCGCCATCGAGGATAACAAGATGGGGTTTTTATCATATTGCATGAATTTATCCCTCTACATCATGTCATCTTGCTTAAGGTGTTACTCTGTTTTCATTAACTTAATACTCTAGATGCATCTTTGGATAGCGGTCGATGAGTGGAGTAATAATAGTAGATGCAGGCAGGAGTCGGTCTACTTGTCTCGGACGTGATGCCTATATACATGATCATACCTAGATACTCTCATAACTATGCTCAATTCTATCAATTGCTCAACAGTAATTCATTCACCCACCGTAAAATACTTATGCTTTTGAGAGAAGCCACTAGTGAAATCTATGGCCCCCGGGTCTATTCTCATCATATTAATCTTCCTACGCTTTATTATTACTTTGCTTTGTACTTTGCCTTTTATTTTACTTTGCATCTTTATACCAAAAATACCAAAAATATTATCTATTATCTCTATCAGATCTCACTTTCGTAAGCGACCGTGAAGGGATTGACAACCCCTAATCGCGTTGGTTGCGTTGAGTTATTTGTTTTGTGTAGGTACGAGGGACTTGCGCGTGGCCTCCTACTGGATTGATACCTTGGTTCTCAAAAACTGAGGGAAATACTTACACTACTCTACTGCATCATCCTCTCCTCTTCGGGGAAAACCAACTTAAGCTCAAGACGTAGCAGTGCACTAAACTATCAAGTAGTCATCATATTGAGCTAGCCAAACGTTCATAATGTCTGCATCTGCTCCTGCAATAGGTCTGTCACCTAGCGGTGCATCAAGGACATAATACTTCTGTGCAGCAATGAGATTAATCCTCAGATCACGGACCAAGTCCGTATCATTGCTACTAACATCTTTCAACTTAGTTTTCTCTAGGAACATATCAAAATAAAACAGGGAGAAACATCGCGAGCTGTTGATCTACAACATAGATATGCTAATACTACCATGACTAAGTTCATGATAAATTAAAGTTCAATTAATCAAATCACTTAAGAACTCCCACTTAGATAGACATCCCTCTAATCCTCTAAGTGATCACATGATCCATATCAACTAAACCATAACCGATCATCACGTGAAATGGAGTAGCTTCCAATGGTGAACATCATTATGTTGATCATATCTACTATATGATTCACACTCGACCTTTCGGTCTCAGTGTTCCGAAGCCATATCTGCATATGCTAGGCTCTTCAAGTTTAACATGAGTATTCTGCATGTGCAAAACTGGCGTGCACCCGTTGTAGATGGACGTAGAGCTTATCACACCAGATCATCACGTGGTGTCTGGGCACGACGAACTTTGGCAATGGTGCATACTCAGGGAGAACACTTTTATCTTGAAATTTAGTGAGAGATCATCTTATAATGCTACCGTCTATCAAAGCAAGATAAGATGCATAAAAGATAAACATCACATGCAATCAATAAAAGTGATATGATATGGCCATCATCATCTTGTGCTTGTGATCTCCATCTCCGAAGCATCGTCATGATCACCATCGTCACCGGCGCGACACCTTGATATCCATCATAGCATCGTTGTCGTCTCACCAATCTTATGCTTCTGTGACTATCGCTACCGCTTAGTGATAAAGTAAAGCATTATAGTGCGATTGCATTGCATACAATAAAGCGACAACCATATGGCTCACTGCCGATTGCCGATAACTTCGGTTACAAAACATGATCATCTCATACAATAAAATTTAGCATCATGTCTTGACCATATCACATCACAACATGCCCTGCAAAAACAAGTTAGACGTCCTCTACTTTGTTGTTGCAAATTTTACGTGGCTGCTATGGGCTTAGCAAGAACCGTTCTTACCTACGCATCAAAACCACAACGATAGTTTGTCAAGTTGGTGCTGTTTTAACCTTCGTAAGGACCAGGCGTAGCCACACTCAGTTCAACTAAAGTTGGAGAAACCGACACCGCCAGCCACCAATTGCAGTAAAGCACGTCGGTAGAACCAGTCTCGCGTAAGCATCTGGCGTAATGTTGGTCCGGCCGCTTCATCCAACAATACCGCCCGAACCAAAGTATGACATGTCGGTAAGCGGTATGACTTATATCGCCCACAACTCACTTGTGTTCTACTCGTGCATATGACATCTACGCATAAAACCAAGCTCGGATGCCACTGTTGGGGAACGTAGTAATTTCAAAAAAATTCCTACGCACACATAGGATCATGGTGATGCATAGCAACGAGAGGGGAGAGTGTTGTCCACGTACCCTCGTAGACCGTAAGCGGAAGCGTTAGCACAACGCGGTTGATGTAGTCATACGTCTTCATGATCTGACCGATCAAGTACCGAACGCACGGCACCTCCGAATTCAGCACACGTTCAGCCCGATGACGTCCCACGAACTCCGATCCAGCCGAGTGTTGAGGGAGAGCTTCGTCAGCACGACGGCATGGTGACGATGATGATGTTCTACCGATTCAGGGCTTCGCCTAAGCACCGCTACAGTATTATCGAGGTGGACTATGGTGGAGGGGGGCACCGCACACGGCTAAAAGATCAAATCAATTGTTGTGTCTCCAAGGGTGCCCCTCCGTATATAAAGGAGTGGAGGAGGGGAGGGCGGCCCTCTCTATGGCGCGCGCCCTAGGAGGAGTCCCACTCCCACCGGAGTAGGATTCCTTCCAAGTAGTAGGAGTAGGAGTCAAGGAAAGGGAGAGAAGAGACGGAAGGAGGGGGCGCAGTCCCTCCCCCTAGTCCAATTCGGACTAGGCCTTGGGGGGCGCGCAGCCTCTCCTCTCTCTTTCCCCTAAAGCCCAATAAGGCCCATATACTCCTCGGCGAATTTATGTAACTCTCCGGTACTCCGGAAAATACCCGAATCACTCGGAACCTTTCCGATGTCCGAATATAGTCGTCCAATATATCGATCTTTACTTCTCGACCATTTTGATACTCCTCGTCATGTCCCCAATCTCATCCGGGACTCCAAACTACCTTCAATACATCAAAACACATAAACTCATAATATAACCGTCATCGAACTTTAAGCGTGCAGACCCTACGGGTTCGAGAACAATGTAGACATGACCGAGACACGTCTCCGGTCAATAACCAATAGCGGAACCTGGATGCTCATATTTGCTCCCACATATTCTACGAAGATCTTTATCGATCAAACCGCATAATAACATATGTTGTTCCCTTTGTCATCGGTATGTTACTTGCCCGACATTCGATCGTCAGTATCTCAATACCTAGTTCAATCTTGTTACCGGCAATTCTCTTTACCCGTTCCGTAATACATCATCCCACAACTAACTCATTAGTTACAATGCTTGCAAGGCTTATAGTGATGCGCCTTACCGAGTGGGCCCAGAGATACCTCTCCGACAATTGGAGTGACAAATCCTAATCTCGAAATACGCCAACCCAACAAGTACCTTTTGTGACACCTGTAGAGCACCTTTATAATCACCCAGTTACGTTGTGACGTTTGGTAGCACACAAAGTGTTCCTCCAGTAAACGTGAGTTGCATAATCTCATAGTCATAGGAACATGTATAAGTCATGAAGAAAGCAATAGCAGAATACTAAACGATCAAATGCTAAGCTAACGGAATGGGTCAAGTCAATCACATTATTCTCATAATGATGTGATCCCGTTAATCGAATGACAACTCATGTCTATGGCTAGGAAACATAACCATCTTTGATCAACGAGCTAGTCAAGTAGAGGCATAATAGTGACACTCTGTTTGTCTATGTATTCACACAAGTATTATGTTTTCGATTAATACAATTCTAGCATGAATAATAAACATTTATCATGAAATAAGGAAATAAATAATAACTTTATTATTGCGTCTAGGACATATTTCCTTCAGAAGCAACCTTGTCTATCCCACCATGGCCATCGCCCACGAAGGACTTGCCTCACTATGGTAGATCTTCATAAAGTAGGCGATCTCCTTGCCTGTACAAACTCCTTGGTTCAACTCCACAATCTTGACGGAGGCTCCCAAGTGACACCTAACTAATCTAGGAGACACCACTCTCCAAATGGTAATAGATGGTGTGTTGATGATGTACTCCTTGCTCTTGTGCTTCAAATGATAGTCTCCCATACACTCAACTCTCTCTCAGAGGTTTGGATTTGGTCGAAAGATGATTTGAGTGGAAAGCAACTTGGGGAAGGCTAGAGATTAGGATTCTTGTGGTTGGATTGGAATATCTTGGTCTAACCACATGAGTAGGTGGTTCTCTCTCAGAAAATGAATGGTAGAAGTGTAGGCACGTTCTGATGGCTTTCAACACGAATGAAGAGTGGATGGAGAGGTATATATAGCCTCCACACAAAATCTAGTCGTTACACAAAATTTACCAAACTCGTTGGGACCAAATCGAGAAACTCGGTCAGACTGATTTAGTTCAAAATGTGAACGTTAGGCTTTTCGATGGGACCGATATGATCAACTCGGTGGGACCGATGTGCTAGGGTTAGGGTAAAACCTCAACTCGGTTTGACCGATTACACAAACTCGGTGAGGCCGATTTTGGTAATAAGCAAAACAGAGAGTTGGTTAAGCAAACTCAGTGGGACCGATTGCTTATCTCGGTGAGACCGAAATAATTGCAACAAGCAACAAAGAGTTTGCAAGCCCATCTCGGTGAGACCGAGATCCCATCGGTGAGACCGAACTGATTAGGGTTTCTGGCAGTGGCTATGTCAAGTGAACTCGGTGGCGCCGGATAGATCAAATCAGTGGGACCGAGTTTGACTTTAGGTTTGGGACATATGTGGAAATGAGAAAGTGGTTGAGGGCTTTGGAGCATATCACTAAGCACTTTGAGCAAGCAAGCCATTAAGCAACACCTCATCCCCTTTTCATAGTATTGGCTTTCCTATGTGTCGGCGTTCTGGGAACGGGGGTACCCAGACTTGCCTGCCTGCGGCGTGGCTCAAGGGTTGGCCCGGTACGGCCCATCTTCATCAGCACGAGCTCAAGACCCTCGCGAGGGGCCAAGCCTCGGGGAGCGGACGACAGTAAGCTTCCTCAGGCACGGCCTCGTCAGGCTGGCTCGCGAGGAGGCGGAGAGATCAAGGCGGGGTACCTCACGAGGTGCCGATGACGTAAGCCATGACGACCGAGGGCGCCAGGAAGGCGCCAGCCATCGCAGTGTCCTCATTTCCTCTTTGGTGCAAAGGAGGCAAGTGCAGGCGAGAGCATCAAGCAAAGGCAACCATTTCGGTGCAACAAGACCAAGACCAACACAACGGCAGGAAGGAGGTCATCGTGGAGCCCAAGCCGGCGTCATCATCGTCGAGCCTTTGACAAAGTGAGGACCAACTTTAGTCAGGATAAGTTTACTAGATGTTCCCCTTCAAAATGGCCAATTGTTGGCACCCTTCCCGCTCAATATTTGGGAAGAGGCCCAGGGCCTTTGCCTATAAATAGGGCTAGCCAACCACAGGGTAGAGACACGTTGAATCTAGAGAGAGAGAGAGCGACCGAACTCCCCCTAGCAGTTCATCACGCCGGCCAAGAACAGACCCTTGCGAGGCTGTTCTTCCTTGTACTGTTCATCATCAGCCCCTGAGGCAATCCACCACACCACGCACTGGAGTAGGGTATTACACCACAATGGTGGCCCGAACCAAGATAAACCTTGTGTCCCTTGTGTTGCTCTTTGTGTAGTTTAGATCCTTGCGAGGCGACGAGGTGCAGGTAGGTAGGGGGTGAGATCTCCGCGTGCACCCCAGAGTTCGAACCTAGAGGGTCTGCCGGAACCCAAAATCCGACATTTGGTGCGCCAGGTAGGGGTGCGCCGGAGCTTTCCCTTCCACTTACCCGCTCTCCGCCAACATCGCGATTCGCCCTATGATGAGCGGCGCGCCGCCCACTCCGTCGCCAAGACCGGGCGCAGGGCCGGGCTCGAGCCTTGGCCCCACCTGCGACAGTGCGGGGTCGAACAAGTTCAAGCCGGAGATGCCACCGCTTACAACAAAGATGACAGATCCACCGCCTTCCTCACGGGCGTACGAGGAGGCCGTCCTTGAAGCGGGGGGTGACGACAGGGTCATGGCTAACTGGCTTCCCATGGCCCTCATCGGCGCCCCGCGCATGTGGCTGCTCCACCTGCCAGCGGCTTCCGTGGCCTCTTGGGAGGAGCTGCGCGACCTCTTCCTCGCCCAGCACGCTGCGCCGGGCGCTTCGTCGTTGCAGCTCTCTCTGGCGGCTCGCAGCGCCGCCTTCAGCCGCCACGTCAAGCCATTAAATCCGCCAGATCGGCGCTGCCTCCGCGTAGCATGGGGCTCCTCCGGTCGGTCGGCGCCTAAGGCCGATCGGCCTTCAGCTCGAGGACCACCCCTCCAACTCATCCCGCTCGGGCAAGCGCTCCCAATGCTGTGGCACCCCACCATCTGCCAGTGGCTGCCACCAGACCCTCATCGACGGTGGCGCTGGCCTCGCCAGGTTTCTCGGTTGAAGCCTTCAGCCTCCTCCACATACCGCCGGAGCGGCTTCAGCCCAGCAGGCCCTTCTTGGGCGTCAGAGGCGGTTCAGCCGGCTCCCTGGGACAGATCCATCTTCCGGTGACCTTCGGCACCTACGGCAACTTCCGCACAGAGCTAATCGACTTCGACATCGCCCCCATCAGCCTCCCATACAACGCCATCCTCTGCTATCCAGCACTAGCCCGATTTATGGCCGCGACTCACCCCGCGTACAACCTCATGAAGATGCCCGGGATCAACGGCGTCCTCACCGTGTCCGGAGACGCCGGGGATGCGTTGCAAGTGCTCAAGCTCGTCTTCAATTCTGTGGCGGCAGCACAGCCCGCCGACTCAGACGCCCCTGAGCCCAAGGGGGCTGCGTCGGCCAAGAAGAAGCAGATGTTCACCCAAGATAAGGCAGAAATCAAACAGATACTGGTCGACGAGGACGGATCCACTAACGCCACCTTCACCATAGGCGCCAACCTCCAGCCCAAGCAGGAAGAGGCCCTGATCAAGTTCCTATGCGCGAATAAGAAGGTATTCACATGGGAACCTGATCAGTTGGCGGGGATCCCGAGAGGCGTAATCGAGCACCACCTCAACGTGTGCACCAACGTACGCCCCGTGAAGCAGAAAGCGAGACGGCAGTCCACTGAAAAGCAGGCTTTCATCGTCCAAGAGACCCGCAAGCTAGAAGCGGCAGGGGTCATTCGCGAGGTCCGATACCCAGATTGGTTGGCTAACCCGGTTGTCGTGCCAAAGAAAGAGGGGAAGGAATGCATGTGTGTCGACTTCACCAACCTCAACAAAGCCTGCTCGCAGGATCCATTCCCGCCCCCTTGTATCAATCAGATCGTTGATTCCACCACAGAGTGTGACCTGTTATGTTTCCTGGATGCCTTCTCTGGCTATCACCAGATCAAGATGGCGGTAGAAGACGTGGAAAAAACGGCTTTCCTGACCCCGTGTGGAGTGTACTGCTACACATGCATGCCGTTCGGGATGCGCATAGCAGAGGCGACCTTTCGCTGGGTGATGCACATCACCTTGGGTCCGCAGCTCGGGAGGAATGTTGAGGCTTACATTGATGACATTGTGGTGAAGTCTCGGAGGCCGTAACCACGATACAAGACCTGGAGGAAACCTTTGCGAGCCTCAACGCAGTGAACCTACGGCTCAACCCGGAGAAGTGTGTGTTTGGGGTCCCCTCGGGCAAGGTCTTGGGCTTCCTCGTGTCCCATCGGGGCATCGAGACTAACCCAGAAAAGGTCAAGGCAGTCGAGGACATGAGCCCGTCGAAGACCCTCAGAGAAATGCAAAAGCTCACTGGGCGCGTGACCGCACTAGGACGCTTCATCTCCAAGTTGGGGGAACAAGCGCTACCCTTCTTCAAGCTAATGAAGAAAAAGGGCCCCTTTGAATGGACTGAAGAGGTGACAAGGCGTTCCAAGATCTCAAAAGGTACTTAACCAGACATCCGGTAATGGTGGCTCCGCGCCCCCAAGAGCCCCTGGTGTTTCATTTGCGACCACCCCTACTCTGCTAGCGCAGCCCTGGTGGCGGTTAGGGAGGAGCGTTGGACCAAAGCCGCGGCAGCTGCCCCGGGTCAAGGCGAAGCAGGATCAAGGGGGCCTCACAGAGACCACTACCACAGCCGAGAAGGACCAGCCGCCACAGGGAAGCGCACTCGGAACAGAAGAGACCCCTCCCCTGACGACCAGCCACTGGGGGCTCCACTGTCTCAGGAGGCGCCACGGCCTCGGGAGGACGCCAACAACACCAACACTCCCAACCTCGTCGAACACCCCCTGTACTTCTGTCAAAGACAAGGTTGCGGGACGCGAGGGCGCTGTACCCCATGCCCAGTAAACCTCCTCGCGCTCTTGGTGGCCTCGTGCAAGCTGCAGCACTTTTTTTCGAGGCCATCCCACCAAGATTGTCTCAAGGCGTACCCTTGGAAAGGGTGCTCAGAGCCCCAACTCGCCGGAAGAGTCGCTGAGTGGAATATCGAGTTGCAAGCGTTTGCCTAGAATTCAGCACCACCAGAGTCAACAAGGGAGAGCCACATGAGCTGACTTTGTGGCGGAATGTACGGAGGCGCCGGCCTCAAGGCTGATGAGGATCGATCCCTCTCCTCGGGAAGCGAGGCAGACGGTTGGATCATGTACTGACGGGAGTTATCCAGACGCTGCTGGAGCCGGCGGGCTTATATCTCCTACTCAAGACAAGCTCTACTACACCGTGCAGCTCTGTTTCCAAAGACGGAGAAAAAGGTCTCCAACAACATAGCAGAATATGAGGGCCTTGTAGCAGGCCTGAAGGCCGCGGTTGCCCTGGGAGTGAAGCGCCTTACCATCAAGGGTCATTCACAACTCCTTGTCAACTTCTCCAACAAAGTATACGAGCCGAGAGATGAGCACATGGAAGCCTACCTCGTGGAGGTCTGCAGGATGGAGAAGCAGTCCCGGGGACTGGAGTTGCAGCATGTGCCTCGTGGCACCAATCAAGAGGCTGACAACATCGCCAAACGAGCATCCAGGCGGCTACCTAAGGAGCCCCGCGTCTTCGAGGAGCGGCTCTTCAAGCCCTCGGCAACGCCATCGCTGTCAAGCACGGTGCAGCCTCGGGAAGAGCTCCCCCAGCCACCTGCCTCGGGAGCCCTGGCCCGCGTGGCTCGGCCTCGAGGCGCGTGCGTCTGCTCCTAACGCTGGAGCCTCAGGAGGGTTGCTGGATCACAGAGCTCCGGAGCTACCTGACGCAAGGGACCTTTCCGGAAAAGGAGGAGGAAGCGGAGCGTGTGGCGCGGCAAGCCATGTCGTACTGCATCAGGGATGGAGAGCTCTATCGGAAGGGACCAAATGATGTGTCCCTGCGTTGCATCTCCAGGGAGCAAGGGAAGGAGCTGCTGGCATACATACACGGTGGAGACTGTGGGCATCATTCATCATCACGGACCCTTGTTGGCAAGCATGCCCGTTCATAGCAGGTTCTATTGGCCCATCAAGCTCAATGATGCCGTGGAACCGTGAAGGCTTGTGAGGCCTGCCAATTCCATGCCAAGCAGATCCATCAGCCGGCGGGAGGTCTGCAAACTATACCGCTCTCGTGGCCATTCGCAGTCTGGGGGCTGGATATCCTGGGCCCGTTTCCTCGGGCGCCAGGAGGCTATCGTTACCTCTACGTCGCCGTGGACAAGTTCACAAAGTGGGCTGAAGTGGAAGCCGTCCGCACCATCCCCGCAGGTTGTGCGGTCAAGTTCATCAAGGGCATCGTGAGCCGTTCGGGGTGCCGAACCGCATCATCACTGACAACGGTTCACAGTTCACCAGTAACCTCTTCAAAACATACTGTGGTAACCTTGGGACGCAGGTATGCTACGCTTCGGTAGCGCACCCACGAAGCAACGGTCAGGCCGAGCGGGCCAACGCAAAGGTCCTGAGGGGCCTCAAAACCAGGACATTCAAGAAGAAGCTGGAGGTCTGCGGCAGAAGCTGGTACGACGAGCTTCAGTCCGTGCTGTGGTCCATCCGCACGACTGCGACCAAGCCGACTGGCAAGACCCCGTTCTTCCTGGTCTATGGAGCTGAAGCAGTCCTCCCTCGCGAGGTCAGACGTCGTTCCGCACGGGTCTTCACGTTCAACGAGGCGCAGCAGGACGCCATGCGGGGGACGGACCTCGTGCCGGGGGAGGAGCATCGTCGAGAAGACGCGCTACGAGCAACGAGGTACCAACAAGCACTGCAGCGATACCACTGCCGCAACATTCGCCCCAGAACTCTTGAGGTAGGGGACCTCGTGCTCAGACGGGTTCTCTCCAGGAGGGACTGCATAAGCTTTCTCCCATGTGGGAGGGCCCGTTCAAGGTTGTCGGCGTTCTGGGAACGGGGGTACCCAGACTTGCCTGCCTGCGGCCTGCGGCGTGGCTTAAGGGGTGGCCCAGCACGACCCATCTCCATCAGCACAAGCTCAAGGCCCTCGCGAGGGGTCAGGCCTCAAGGGGCGGACGACAGGAATCTTCCTCAGGCCCGGCCTCGCCAGGCTGGCTCGCGAGGAGGCGGAGAGATCAAGGCGGGGTACCTCACGAGGTGCCCATGACGCAAGCCATGACGACCAAGGGCGCCAAGTGGCGCCACCGCCCAAAGGTCCTCATTTCCTCTTTGGTGCAAAGGAGGCAAGCGCAGGCGAGAGCATCAAGCAAAGGCATCCGTTTCGGTGTAACAAGACAAAGACCGTCGCAACGGCAGGAAGGAGGTCATCGTGGAGCCCAAGCCGGCGTCACAACTAGATCCTTTGACAGGCGAGGACCAACTTTAGTCAGGATAACTGTACTAGATGTTCCCCTTCAAAATGGCCAATTGTTGGTGCCCTTCCCGCTCAACATTTTGGAAGAGGCCCAGGGCCTTTGCCTATAAGTAGAGCTAGCCACCACAGTAGAGAGAGAGAGGATCTGAGCAGTAGAGACATCTCATCTTAGCTTGATCCAATCTTATCGAGAGCCTAGCCTCAAGAACACCTCACCCTCGCGAGGCTGTTCTTCCTTGTATTGTTCATCATCAGCCCAAGAGGCAATCCACCACACCACACACTGGAGTAGGGTGTTACACCACAATGGTGGCCCGAACGATATAAACCTTGTGTCTCTTGTGTTGTTCTTTTGGTAGTTTAGATCCTTGCGAGGCGACGAGGTGCAGGTAGGTAGGGGGTGAGATCTCCGCGTGCACCCCAGAGTTCGAACCTAGAGGGTCTGCCGGAACCCGAAATCCGACAAAGGTTGTTCATGTTTCCAGGCCCGGCTCCGTGCGCTTGGAGACTCAGGAGGGGGTACCCGTCCAGAACGCGTGGAGCATCCAGCACCTCCGGAGGTTTTACCCCTAAAAAGGCTCGGTGCCTGTGAAGAAGGCGAATGCCTGTGAAGTTGTTGCGTTTTGTAAAAGGCCCGGTGCCTGTGAAGAAGGCAAACGCCTATGAAGCTTATCTTTCTGAGAAAGGCCCGGTGCCTGTGAAGAAGGCGAATGCCTGTGTAGTTGTTGCGTTTTGGAGAAGGCCCGGTGCCTGTGAAGAAGGCAAACGCCTGTGAAGCTTATCTTTCTGAGAAAGGCCCGGTGCCTGTGAAGAAGGCCAACGCATGTGAAGCTCGGCGCCCGTGACACTCTCACGTAATAATGAGTTGGGGTTGTACACGCCCCGGAGTCTCACGAGCGCCGGCCTCAGGCCCTGGGGCTCCCTCCCACGCCCAGCGGCAGCACTTAGCTCCGCGCTGGTGAGAAGACGTCGAAGACTAGATTAGGTGCCGGACGCGACTTTTTTCATTTTCTTTCTGCAGTTGGCTTGTTCATTCCCATTTGAAGTTTTATTGAAGATGTTGCCGTCTTTGGCTTGCGACTCTTTGCCTACTTCGCTCTCCTACCTCGATTTCTCTCGCGCGTGTCTCGCGAGGGAGCAACGCGGGCACCCTCGTGAGTGTTTTCTGCCCCTACTGTTTGAGGCTGCCCTAACTGGTTCACACGGGAGCACCCCTCCAAATTGCGTGCCCCACAGGCACTTGAACGCTGTAACACAGGACCTGGGTCGGTCGCCTCCATGACCGAGGACGAAACTACCTCTCTGGCTAATCTTTGCAGGCGTGAAGTGTTCGACGAGGCCTCGGCCCGAGGGCGAGAACTGACAGTCGCCCCCAAGCTAAGTAATTTCTGGCTACAGCAGCGTGTGGTGCAGCCTAATACAAAAATAGAAGAAACAAAGATGATAATTAAACAACAAAGAGTCCAAGCATGCACCATGGGGACCTACACCTCGTCTCTTTGCGCAGAAAAGGAAAATAACAAGACAAAGCGCTCGCTTGACACCAACTCGCGGCGGAGGCTCGAACTGCCTCCAGAGCTCAAGCAGACTCCCTCTCGCGCTTCATCGAGGCGCGACGGCGGGCGGACCCGCTACCTCCCTCCAGGCGGGCGCGGCGGCGCGGAGGCTGGTCACGGCCACCGCTGGAGGAGCCGCTGTCCGAAGAAGAGTCGCCGAAGCTTGACGAACCCCGAGCGCCGCCAACCACGCGTGCGCCGTCATCTTCGTCCCGATCATCGCCGGGGCTAGGCCCACGGCCATGGTCGTTGCCCCGGCAGCACCCACAAGCGACCGTCTTCCCAACACCCTCACGTAGAGGGTGGCGCCGCCGTCGAACTTGAAGTGCAGGGTGCACCGCCGCTCAGACCTACAAGCGGCAAACGTTTGCCAACCGCGGTCGTACACGCCCCGGCGGCGGAGACCTCCAGAATAAGCCCAGAGGCCCGTCTGCAGCAACCGTCACGCCGAGCGAGGCCGCCCGGCCCGCCGGAAGTTCACCTAAAAGGAAGCGGGGAAGCTGGAGCCAGGTGCTGGTCGGCTCCGCCGACCATACGAAAAACTCCGGCAACACCTCTGCCGAATGGAAGCGCGGCCTAGGGGGTCGCGTGGCTGTAGCGCGCCCCCCATCAACGGCCTGACGCCCATCACCGCGCGGGAGATCGCCCCCACGGCCGCGAGAAGCCGCTATGGGAACCACAGGGTGCTTGCGAGGACGGCCTCGACCGCGCTTGGCTGGGGGAGAGTCAGGCTCCACCTGGCGGGCCTTTCCCTTCTCCGCGGCCGAGAACCTCTTCAGCAGAGCCATGGATAAGAAGGAGAAGCAAGAATAGATGGACTGGAAGGGCACGCGCCGTTCCGTACTTATAGCCGGGGAAGGCCAACCGTCGACCTCCACGATCACAAGTTATCATGTCCCGCTTTGAATGCAGGGACTTGTCAATTCGTGCAGTCGCCGAGGCGTCGTGGTGAAGTGGAGACGCCCACGTCCAATCGACCGCCACGCAGCGCCCAAGGCCGCAGGATGTTAGGGCCCGCGGTGCTTTGCACTTGCCCCTTCGCTTCTCGCCGCCAAGTCCAGCGCACTCTTGGGCCCGGTTACTGTCGGCGTTCTGGGAACTGGGGTACCCAGACTTGCTCGCATGCGGCTGCGGCAGCGTGGCTCAAGGGGTGGCCCAGACGGCCCATCTTCATCGGCCTGAAGCTCAAGACCCTCGCGAGGCAAAGCCTCATGAGGGACGACAGGAAGCTTCCTCAGGCACGGCCTCGTCAGGCTGGCTCGCGAGCAGGCGGAGAGATCAAGGCGGGGTACCTCACGAGGTGCCCATGACGCAAGCCATGACGACCGAGGGCACCACGAAGGCGCCAGCCCGCGCAGTGTCCTCATTTCCTCTTTGGTGCAAAGGAGGAAAGTGTAGGTGAGAGCATCAAGCAAAGGCAACCATTTCGGTGCAACAAGACCAAGACCAACACAACGGCAGGAAGGAGGTCATTGTGGAGCCAGACCCAGCGTCATCGTCAGAGCCTTTGATAGGCGAGGACCAACTTTAGTCAGGATAATGGTACTAGATGTTCCCCTTCAAAATGGCCAATTTTTGGCGCCCTTCCCGCTCAATATTTGGGAAGAGGCCCAGGGCCTTTGCCTATAAATAGGGCTAGCCACCCACAGGGTAGAGACACATTGAATCTAGAGAGAGAGAGAGAGCGACCGAACTCCCCTAGCAGTTCGTCATCATGACCAAGTTAGAACCCTGCATAGGTCGTTTCTTCCTTGTACTGTTCATCATCAGCCCCTGAGGCAATCCACCACTATCGGATTTCGGGTTCCGGCAGAGCCTCTAGGTTCGAACTCTGGGGTGCACGCGGAGATCTCACCACCTACCTACCTGCACCTCGTCGCCTTGCAATGATCTAAACTACCAAAAGAACAACACAAGAGACACAAGGTTTATACTGGTTAAGCCACCATTGTGGTGTAACACCCTACTCCAGTGTGTGGTGTGGTGGATTGCCTGTTGGGCTGATGATGAACAATACAAGGAAGAACAGCCTCGTGAGGGTGAGGTGTTCTTGAGGCTAGGCTCTCGATCGGATTGGATCAAGCTAAGATGAGATGTCTCTACTGCTTAGATCCTATCTCTCTACTGTGGTGGCTAGCTCTACTTATAGGCAGAGGCCCTGGGCCTCTTCCCAAATATTGAACAGGAAGGGCGCCAACAATTAGCCATTTTGAAGTGGAACATCTAATACACTTATCCTGACTAAAGTTGGTCCTACCGTCTCAAGGTTCTGTGGTGACGGGCTTGGGCTCCACGATGAACTCCTTCCGCTAAGGCGATCTTGGTCTTGTTGCACCAAACGGATGCCTTTGCTTGATGCTCTCTCGCCGCGCTTGCCTCCTTTGCACCAAAGAGGAAATGAGGACATCAAGGCTGGTCGGCGCCTCACCGACGCCCTTGGTCGTCATGGCTTGCGCCATGGGCACCTCGTGAGGTACCCCGCTTGATCTCTCCGCCTCCTCATGAGCCAGCGGCGAGGCCGGGCCCGAGGAAGATTCCCGTCATTCCGCCCCCTTGAGGCCTGATCGCGAGGGCCTTTGAGCTTGTGCCGATGGAGATGGGTCGTCTTTGGGCCACCCCTTAAGCCACGCCAGATGCCGCAGCAGTATGTCTGGTACCCCTGCTCCTGCATGCCGACAGAGCCTCGGCCCAAGGCGCGCTCGACTTGGCTTGGCGGAGAAGCGAAGGGCAAGTGCGGCCAAGCTGGTTCTAACAGCCTGCGGCCTTTGGCGCCGCATGGCGGTTGATTGGACGTGGGCGCCTCCACTTCCCCACGACGCCTTGACGACTGCATGAATTGACAAGTCCCTACATGCAAAGCGGGTTATGATTACCTGCGATCGTGGAGGTCGACGGTTGGCCTTCCCCGGCTATAAATACGGAACGGCGTGTGCCCTTCCAGTCCATCTCTTCTTGATCCTCCTTCTTCTCCATACCTTGCTCCATTTCGCGGCAATGGCTCCGATCCGCCGGTTCTCCACGGAAGAGAAGGGAAAGGCTCCCCGAGAGGGTCCCGACCCGCTTCCTCCGAAGAAACGGCTAGCCCTCTGCCGTCGGGATGAGGGCGCACGGTGGGAGGTGTCGAGGCCCTGGTGCAAGCGGCCACCGCCAGGGTTCCCGCTGCCCTTGTACGCCCACATTGAGGGCCCCGAAGGAGCTAATGCCGAGCGCCATGGACGACACCGGGCGCCCGGCGCCCGGCGGTCACGCAGCGGTGCTTGGCGTTGTTCCTCCTGGAGTCCAGGCTGAGGGCTCCTCCCGAGAGTTTGTGCTCCATGCCGCCATGCCTCCTCAGTCTTGGATTCGCCTTCCTCCCTCCTTCGCCTTCGTGATACCGCAGGGGGGATATTTGGAGCTCTGGTTGCAGCATGCCGGCTGCAGCACCCTCGCGACCGAAGCGGAGGTCGCGGTCATCGCTCCAGGCAAGGTCTTCATGACTCGAGGCTGGGGCGAGATCGCCCGGGTCTGCAGGATGAGGGTGCCCTCGCGATCCACCGAGTAATGCAGCGGTGCTTCCATGATGCTCTTCAAGGTCTTGATGTGGAAGGACGCCGCTGGAGTGCTGCCCCGAGAGAGGTGGTCGGGCCACTCGGCTGGCGAGGACCAGCTCGCCGATCGCTCCTCGCCAGCTCTTCAGCGGGCGGAGGCGGCGGAGGATCCAAAGGACTCCGCCGAGCTCTTCGCGACTCGGAGATGAGCGGCGACAGCTCTGAGCCCCGAGCTTGCGTCGCTCTCGAGCAGGCGGGCTCGCTTAGCCGCCGCGGCCTCCGATCTGGATGAGGTTGGCGCCCGGTGCCCGACGGCCCACTGTTGATGATGGCGTCTCTTGCGGAGGCGCGTGTAGTTAGCATTCTTTAGGATCTGCTCCCTCCGTTCCCTGCGAGGAATCGAAAAACGTGCCCCGTGGGGGCTTGTAAGGTGCCTGTGGTTTTGCTTGTTAATATGATCCTTGTCGTGAAGTAGCGTGAGATGCTCATTCTATCTTAGCTTAGTTCCTCCTTTCAAACCTCAGGAGGGCTTGGTGCTCTGTGGCAAACAGTCCCAGTCCCAAAGGCAGGCTTCACTGTCAGCTGGTATGCCAGGTCGCGATGCCGTGGTCAAGGCCAGGAGGTGAGCGGCCCGGGGTCCAGTAAGAGCCGCTGAGTCGCGATGCTCAGGAGGTCCCCTTTAGCGCACAAGTAGCCATCATTCGGTGAGAAAGGAGCGCGACGTTGCTAACACGAGATTGCCTTAGGTGCGAGGTCGGTGCTGTGATAGCTAGCGTTTCCGGAGGATGACTTATCTTGGGAGTCAGGAACCGCTTCCTGGTGCGACGTTAGGTCTGCGCATCGCCTGGCGAGGTCCCCGCGTGCCTCTTCCCTCTCGCCTTTGCTCCCCTTTCTGCTCTACGTCCTCGGGTCCCGACCCTCGAGTGGGTCTCAGCAGTCGCTGGTATGCCAGGTCGCGATGCCGTGGACAAGGCGAGAGGGTGAGGGCTGGAGAGCCAGTAGGAGCCCATGAGTCGCGATGATCAGGTACCCCCCATTTAACGTGCAAGCGGTTCGCGCGGACGGGAGTGAAGAAGACGCCGTGAGGGCCTCGCCTGGCGCTGCTCCTTGAAGGGATCCTGCAGGCTCACCACAAGAAGAACAAGAGTCCGCCATGACAGGTGACGGTCAGCCGTTGGTTGCTCTGGAGGGGTGACGAGGTACCGAAGGCCTGACGAGGTGGCGCCATGCGGGGCTGCCGCGGCCAGAGCTCGGCCGTTCAGGTTTGTTGGCGTTGCAGGGACGGACCCATGCGCAAGCGTCATGCCGTTGGGGAGCTGCTCCATCAGTTGGTGTCAATCGAGCGGACGACTAGGTCAAACACGTTAATCACGAAAGAGCAAGTTCATTTAGATAGGTGCAGGGAAGGCAGGCGTTGCTGGGTCTGGCCCGAGCGACTTGGGGATGATGCAGCCCGAGGGGCGCCCCCGATAATGTAAGCTAGGAACATGAAGCAAAAGGGATACACGCCGCAGGGACGGACCCACGCGGCCTAGGAATGATGCAGCCCTGGGGGGCGCTCCCAGCTGGAAATGAAACTTGAAGGATGTCACGTGATGACGTTGAAGACGAAGGGATGCTGAAGTAGCAGACGTCGTGGGCTGCGGAAGTCGATCTTCACGAGCCCCCAGGCCCAGGAGCCTCGGGAGGCTCCGGAGGCGCTGGTGGCTCCAAGCGGACCATCTCCATCTCCGCCAGGACTGCGGAACGCCTGGCCTCTTGAGCCTCCAGGATGCTCCCCATGAGGCGCAGATGCGTGGCAGCCACGTTCGGCACGCTGTAAGGCATGCGAACGTAGCTGTGGGGTGGACCTTCACAACCCCCCCACTCGTGAGGGCCATAGGCGCTCCTGAAGGCGGCTCGGTTGAGCCCTGGTATGTCGATGCAGACGCGCAGCCCACCATCCACGCCTGGATGGGGAGCTACGGCGGGTGAGCGGCGACTGCCACTCATGACTTGTCGGATTTCGGGTTCCGGCAGACCCTCTAGGTTCGAACTCTGGGGTGTGCGCGGAGATCTCGCCCTCTACCTACCTGCACCCCGCCGCCTCGCTAGGATCTAAACTATGAAAGGAACAACACAAGAGACACAGGGTTTATACTGGTTCGGGCCACCATTGTGGTGTAACACCCTACTCCAAAGTGTGTGGTGTGGTGGATTGCCTCTTGGGCTGATGATGAACAATACAAGGAAGAACAGCCTCACGAGGGTCTGTTCTTGGCTGGTGCGATGAACTGCTAGGGGGAGTTCAGTCGCTCTGTCTCTCCTTGGGTGCTGCTCGATATGCTGGATCCGGGATCCTTCTACCCTGTGGGTGGCTAGTCCTATTTATAGGCAGAGGCCCTGGGCCTCTTCCCGAATATTGAGCGGGAAGGGCGCCAACAATTGGCCATTTTGAAGGGGAACATCTAGTACACTTATCCTGACTAAATTTGGTCCTCACCTGTCAAAGGCTCTGGTGGTGACGCCGGCTTGGGATCCACGATGACTTCCTTCCTGCCGTTGCGACGGTCTTGGTCTTGTTGCACCGAAACGGATACCTTTGCTTGATACTCTCGCCTGTGCTTGCCCCCTTTGCACCAAAGAGGAAAGGAGGACACTGCGTAATTTGGCGCCTCACCTTTGGCGCCCTTGGTCATCATGGCTTGCGTCATGGGCACCTCGTGAGGTACCCCGCCTTGATCTCTCCGCCTCCTCGTGAGCCAGCCTGAGGAGGCCGTGCCTGAGGAAGTTTCCTGTCATCCGCCCCGCGAGGCTTGGCCCCTCGCGAGGGTCTTGAGCTTGTGCTGATGGAGATGGGCCGTGCTGGGCCACCCCTTGAACCACTCCATGAGGCCAGGCGAGGCAAGTCCGGGACCCCGTTCCCAGAATGCCGACAAGAGCCCCGGGCCCAAAGGCGCTGGACTTGGCTGAGCGGAGAAGCGAAGGGGCAAGTCTGCGCGCGGGACCTAACAGCTCGCCCTCGGGCGCCCAGCGTGTGATTGATTGGACATGGGCGGCCCTGTTCCCCCACGACGCCTCGGCAGCTGCACGAATTGACAAGTCCCTGCATGCAAAGCGGGTCATGATTACCTGCGATCGTGGAGGCTGGCGGTTGGCCTTCCCCGGCTATAAGTACCGGACGGCGCTTGCCCTTCCAGTCCATTCCCTCTTGCTTCTCCTTCTTCTTCATGGCTCCACCGAAGTGGTTCTCGGCCGCGGAGAAAGGAAAGGCCCGCCAGGTGGAGCCTGACTCTCCCCCGACCAAGCGCGGTCAAGGCCGTCCTCGCAAACACCCTCTGGCTCCCATGGTGGCTCCTCGCGGTCGTGGTGGTGCTCTCCCGCGCGGTGACGGGTGGCAGGCTGTTGCTGGGGGGCGCGCGACCCCCTAGGCCGCGCTTCCACTTGGCAGAGGTGCTGCCGGAGTTCGTTGTGTGGTCGGCAGAGCTGACCAGCACCCGGCTTCAGCTTCCTAGCTTCCTCCTAGGTGAGCTTCCGGCCGGTGCCCCGGGCGGCCTCTGGCTTCAAGCGGATGGTTGCTGCAGCCGGGCCTCCTGGGCTTTGCTAGAGGTCTCTGCAGCCGGGAGCGTGGCCCTGCCCCGCGGCTGGCAAACGTTTGCCCGCGCGTGTGGTCTGAGCCGGCGGTGCACCCTGCATTTCAAGTTCGACGGCGATTCCACCCTCTACGTGAGGGTGTTCGGGGAAGACGGTCGCCGCGTTGGGTGCTGCCTTGAGAACGACGACCGCGGCCGTGAGCCCAGCCCCATCAACGATGAAGACGACGGCGCGCGCGTGGTCGGCGGCTCTCGGGGTTCATCGAGCTTTGACGACTCTTCTTCGGGCAGCGGCTCCTCCAGCGGTGGCAGCGATCAGACTCACGCACGCGCGCCACTGGAGGGAGGTAGCGGGTCGGCCCGCCGTCGCATCTCGGTGAAGCGCGAGATGGAGTCTGCCTGAGCTCCGGAGGCAGTTCGAGTCTCCCCCGCGAGCTGGTGTCAGGCGAGTCACGCCTGTTTTGTTCTTTTTCCTTTTCTTGTGCAAAGAGACAGTAGTGTAGGGCCCCGCGGTGGCGTGCTTGGACTATTGCTGTTAACTATCATGTTGTTTCCGCTATTTCGGTATTATGCCTTTGTGCCACACGCCTGCGCGCAGAAATTACTTAGCTCGAGGGGGGGGGCTGTCGGGTTTTGCTTCCCGAGGCCGAGGCCTCGTCGAGCCTTCATGTCCTGTGAAGGTTAGTCTGGAGAGGTAGCTCCCGGCCTCAGCTGTGGAGGCGACCAACCCAGGTCCTGTGTTCGTGTCGCGGTGCCCATGGGGCACGGACTGGAGGGGTGCTCCTGTAGTGGACCCGGGTAGGTAAGCCTCAAACGATAGGGGCAGAAAACGCTCGCGAGGGTGCCCGCGTTGCTCCCTCGCGAGACTTGCGCGAGATAAATCGAGGCAAGGGAGCGAAAAAGCAAGGAGTCACAAGCCAAAGATGGCAACAACTTCAATAAAAATTCAAATGTGAATGAACAAGCCAACTGCAGAAATCGAATGAGAAAAGCCGCGTCCGACACCTAATCTAGTCTTCGACGTCTTCTCACCAGCGCGGAGCTAAGTGCTGCCACTGGGCGTGGGAGGGAGCCCAGGCCCGAGGCCGGGCGCTCACGAGACTCGGGCGTGTACAGCCCCAACTCATTATTATGTGAGAGTGTCACGGGCGGCGAGCTTCACAGGCATTGGCCTTCTTCACAGGCTCCGGGCCTTTCTCAGAAAGATGAACTTCACAGGCGCTTGCCTTCTTCATAGGCACCGGGCCTTTTCCAAAATGCAACAGCTTCACAGGCATT
Organism: Aegilops bicornis; assembly: GCA_021605145.1. Classification (NCBI taxonomy): domain Eukaryota; kingdom Viridiplantae; phylum Streptophyta; class Magnoliopsida; order Poales; family Poaceae; genus Aegilops; species Aegilops bicornis. The sequence continues at coordinate 317,892,598 of CM038675.1, forward strand.
CACTTTCTTCACAGGCTCTGGGCCTTTTCCAAAACGCAACAGCTTCATAGGCATTCACCTTCTTCATAGGCTCTGGGCCTTTTCCAAGACGCAGCGCTTCATAGGCTGTCGGCGTTCTGGGAACGGGGGTACCCAGACTTGCCTGCCTGCGGCCTGCGGCGTGGCTCAAGGGGTGGCCCAGCACGGCCCATCTTCATCAGCACAAGCTCAAGACCCTCGCGAGGGGCCAAGCCTCGTGGGGCGGACGACAGGAAGCCTCCTCAGGCACGGCCTCGTCAGGCTGGCTCGCGAGGAGGCGGAGAGATCAAGGCGGGGTACCTCACGAGGTGCCCATGACGCCAAGCCATGACGGCCAGGGCGCCAGCGGGCGCCAGCCCGCACAGTGTCCTCCTTTCCTCTTTGGTGCAAAGGGAGCAAGCGCAGGCGAGAGTATCAAGCAAAGGCATCCGTTTCGGTGCAACAAGACCAAGACCGTCGCAACGGCAAGAAGGAGGTCATCATGGAGCCCAAGTCGGCATCACCACCAGAGCCTTTGCCAGGCGAGGACCAACTTTAGTAAGGATAAGTGTACTAGATGTTCCCCTTCAAAATGGCCAATTGTTGGCGCCCTTCCCACTCGATATTTGGGAAGAGGCCCAGGGCCTCTGCCTATAAATAGGACTAGCCACCCACAGGGTAGAGGCATCTATAAATCTGAGAGAGAGGATCCGACATCTTGGATCAGCAGAGAGAGAGCGACTGAACTCCCCCTAGCAGTTCATCGCACCAGCCAAGAACAGACCCTCGCGAGGCTGTTCTTCCTTGTATTGTTCAACATCAGCCCAAGAGGCAATCCACCACACCACAAACTAGAGTAGGGTATTACACCACAATGGTGGCCCGAACTAGTATAAACCCTATGTCTCTTGTGTTGTTCCTTTCATAGCTCTAGATCCTAGCGAGGCAGCGAGGTGCAGGTAGGTAGAGGGCGAGATCTCTCAAGCGCACCCGGTGTTCGAACCTAGAGGGTCTGCCGGAACCCGAATCGACATTTGGCGCGCCCGGAGTAGGTGCGCTGAATCCACCTTCTGCCGCTTCGCGTCCGTCAGATCTTCATCATCATGTCCCGCGACTCAAAGGGAAACCTCGATCCTCGGGCGGCCTGGCCCGCCCACGCAGAGCCGCCGCCCAGGCGACCCATGCCCTAGGCAGCTCGCGTCCATAGGCCAGGCGGCCGCGGCGACGCGGACGAAGCTCTCACGCCACGGCAGGCACGGTCGGCGGTGAGGGCCTCCAACCACACCGCGGCCACGACGCCGTACACCGGACGGGAGCAGGTGAACTCAAGGGCCGCACTCACGGTGGCCCGAGAGCTACTGCAATGCAGGCTGCTGGAGGGCGGCCGCGACGTGCTGCTGGAGCGGGTAACAGAGTTCCTGGGCTTCGCCGCATCGGGGGCTCATCCCTTCGTGCATCCAACTCCCACCTCGGGTCAGGCGGCCCACGGAGGCTCCACGCACGCACGCCGCGCAGCTCCAAGCGGACTCCAAGGCCACCCCAACGCCAGCCAAGCCGTCGGCCAAGACTGGCCAGCGGCCGCTTCCGCCTCCGGCCAGCGAAGAAGGACTCGCCACGGCCCACGGCCCCAGTGGGCCACTGCGCTACCACCCTCAGGTGGGCGCCTCAAGCAGAACTGGATGGCACACGGAGCACTATGGCGCAACCTTCGGGATGGCAGCCCCAGAAGAGTACGTGCCCCAGATGATGGACCAAGGGCACACACATGAGGACGGACAAGGCTCGCTCCTCGGCCCAAGCTTTGGGGACGAGGCACCGTAGTCGAAGCTCTTCCAGAGCCCTGAAGGCCCCGTCGGCCATGCTGGAAGCGACAATTATCGGGTACCGCTAATTCCTCAGGAGCAGGCATACGCTAATGTAACGCCCCCGATGCGGCTATATCTCCCACGTGTCGAGGCACGACTTAGAGGCATAACCGCATTGAAAGCAATGTCGCAAGTGAGGTAATCTTCACACAACCCATGTAATAAATAAGGGAAAGAGATACATAGTTGGCTTACGATGCCACTTCACACAGTACATAAATAAACATCCATCATTCAGAGTACACTCAAGGTCCGACTACGGAACCAAAATAAAAGAAGATACCCCAAATGCTACACGGATCCCCGATCGTCCCAACTGGGCACCACTACTGATCATCTGGAAAGACACATAGTAACGACCACGTTCCTCGTCGAACTCCCACTTGAGCTCGGTTGAGTCACCTGCACCGCATCGCCGGCACTGCAACTGTTTTTGGAAGTATCTCGTGAGTCACGGGGACTCAGCAATCTCACACCCGCGAGATCAAGACTATTTAAGCTTATAGGAAGGACAGAGTCGTAAGGTGGAGCCGCAGCAGTTTACTCAGCATATATGGTGGCTACTTCGCAAAAGAGAGCGAGAAGAGAAGCAAAGCGCGGACGTGAAGCTAGTAGCGATCAAGAAGTGATCTTGGACTACTTACGTCAGACATAACTCCAACACCGTGTTCACTTCCCGGACTCCGCCGAGAAGAGACCATCACGGTTACACACGCGGTTGATGTGTATTTTACTTGAGGTCAACTTCGGGTTTTCTACAACCGGACATTAACAAATTCCCATCTGCCTCATAACCGTGGGACGGCTTTCGAAAGATATTACCCTGCAGGGGTGTCCCAACTTAGCCCATTATAAGCTCTCACGGTCAACGAAGGATATTCCTTCTACCGGGAAGACCCGATCAATCTCGAAATCCCGGACTACATGACATTTCGACAAAGAATAAAACAAGACCAACAAAGCCGCCCGATTGTCTTGAAACAAATCCCGATAGGAGCTGCACATATCTCGTTCTCGGGGCACATCCGGATGAGACTAGCTACGAGTAAAACCAAGCCTCGAAGTTTCCCGTGGTGGCCCAGTAGCTCGATTAGCCGGCACTCGAAGGAGCACTGGTCAGGGGGTTAAAATAAAGATGACCCTCGGGCTCGCGAAAACCCGGGAAAAAGGCTTAGGTGGCAACTGGTAAGACCAAAGTTGGGCCTTCTTTGGACGAGTCTTATTCAAAGCGAACTGTCAAGGGGGTCCCATAAATCACCCAACCGTGTAAGGAACGCATAAAATCAAGGAACATAACACCGTATGACGGAAACTAGGGTGGCAAGAGTGGAACAAAACACCAGGCATAAGGCCGAGCCTTCCACCCTTTACCAAGTATATAGATGTATTAATTATAGCATATATATATTGTGATATCCCCAACAAGTAAACATGTTCCAAAAAGGAACAACAACTCCATGTTCCAACAAGGAACAAACTTCAACTTCTGCAACTAACAACGCTTATAAGAGGGGCTGAGCAAAGCGGTAACATAGCCAATCAACGGTTTGCTAGGAAAGGATGGTTAGGGGCTGACATGGCAATATGGGTGGCATGATATAGCAAGTGGTAGGCATGGCAGCATAGGCATAGCAAAAGAGCGAGCATCTAGCATAGCAAAGATAGAAGTGATTTCGAGGGTATGGTCATCTTGCTGCAATGTTCTCGAGTTGTCGAAAGCTTGATCCTCGTAAGCGTTCTCAACAGGTTCCTCGCTCACGTGCATCGTCTCCGGCTCTACCCAAAGCAACAACACAAACAAAGGAACCACAATAAATCACGGTGCAATGCACAATCAACATGATGCAAAACATGACATGATATGCATGATGGGATATGCAATGCTTATGTGCGCTCGGAAGGAAAATGATGAACCAGGCATCAACTTGGCAAACCAAGCATGCCACTGGAAAGATGAGATGATTTCGGTTGAAATCGATATAAAGATCACCGGAATCGGATGCACGGTTTGCAAATGACAAGCAAAACAAGAATGGCACAAATCTGCCATTAACAGCATGATGCCACTTAGCAAGCAACAAATAATTAAGCTACTGCATCCAAACGTATCAACAAAGTACATGGCAGTGATCTACACAAGATGCTTGACAAAAGATGAGCACTGAGCTTCGCTAAAACACATCATAACAGGTTCAAACAAGCATGGCAAAAGTGCACAAAATATCAGGCTGGACATGGCAAAACAGCATCAGGTTGCAATGTTCAGAGCAGCAAAACTACATGCTACAGGAACTTAAAATAGCAAAACAAGGCATGGCATGAATCTACTCAAAGCATAGAACAAAAGTCCCTTACTGACCATAAGCCAAAAAGGACTATACAATATAGTAACACCCATGTCAATATTGAAAGTTTCGTTAACAGATTCAGCAACATGGCATGTCAAAAACTGATAACGAGTAGGCATGTTTAAGAGGTCGATGCACTCACTACAGAGCCTTATATGATAAACTAAGCATACATACATCAAGAAGACATGGCATAGAAGACATACATGGCAAGAACAATAACATAGCATACATGTATCAACCATAACAACCTTGGCAAAATTGAATAACATGTAAACAATCTGCCAGGAAACATTTTATAGCAAAAGTAGAGCTCGATTGACTCAAGCTATGCTACTCCATAATTGCAAACAAGGACATGGATGGATAGAGCAAGACATGTTTAACAAAACATCCTTACTGAAGTATCTCAAAATATGCGTAGATCTCTCGGTATCATCAAGTTAACATGGCATCAAAATATCAGCTAAACAGGGCTGAAAACAGCAACATCAGGACACCTACTTTGCATGCTTGTGCTAGTCACCACATAGATCACAAAAATACATGGCATACACCCCTGAAAATATGGCATGGCATATTACAAAACACATGTAGGACTCCAATTCATAGGGTGCACACATCAATCATGGCAAAAATAACAAAAGTGTAAGTTCTGTTAACAAACAGAAACTAACATCACATAGCACATTTCCAACAGCATTTCGGGCATCAAGATGAACTCAAATGAAAATGATGCAATGGAATGAAATGATCTACTCTTCGAGGCGAACATTTTGACATATTATACATGCAAAATGGATCAACGGATGCGAAGATATAACAAGTTGAAAATGCACAATATAACATTAGATGCAAAATACTTAGAGAAATAAGAGGAGGGAGAAGAGGTTCAACGGCGCGCTGGACCGAGGCCGGATCGGATCGGGCTGGCTGCGGCGGAGGGAGGAGCTCGCTGGCGGGTCGGGCCGGGCGAGGGGCGGCGGTCGGCGGGTTGCCGGGCGGCGAAGGGTCGGCCGGGCGACGGGCCGGGCGGTGAAGGGCGGGCGCAAGGGCGAGGAAGGCGGCGACGGAGGCTGGGCCCGAGCGGCGGGCCGGTGGTGGCGCAAGGCCGGGCGGCGGCGGTAGCGGGCGCGGCGGCGCGCGGAGGCGGAGGGCGGCGGCGAGGCGCCGAAGGCGGCGCGCGCTGACGGGTCATGTGCCGGGGCCGGGCTGGCTCGCTGGCTCATGGCGGCGGCTACAGGCGGCGGCGCGACGCGGCGCTTCGACATGCTGGGCGGCGGCGCTGGAGCGTCTGGTTGGCGGCGGACACGCCCGGCCAAGGCGTGGACGTTTAGGGTTTCGGGAAGAGGATGATCCGGATTGGGAGGTGTTTAAATAGGCATAGAGGGAGCTAGGAGAGTCCAAATGAGGTGTAGTTTTCACCACACGATCGTGATCGTACGACGGAGTGCATGGAGGTGACTTAGATGGGTTATTGGGCTGTTTTGAAAGGGTGTTGGGCTGCAACTTAAAAGAGGCCTTGCGAGTGCGGTTAACTGCTGGAGTACCAAACGAGCTCCAAATGACCAAACTTGACCGGTGGTCTCCGGGTGGTATACCAAGGCCACTAGACAAACCTCGGTCCATTTCGAGAAGGTTTAATACCCGCACACGGAAAAACGTAAAAGGGACCGCCGGGGGAGATAGGAGTATCGGATTGCAAAACGGACAACGGGAAAAATGCTCGGAATCATGAGACGAACACGTATGCAAATGTGATGCACATGATGACATGATATAAAATGCATGACATGGACAAAATGCAAGAAGAAGAAAACCCAACCACGGAGGGAATATCATATCACAATGCCAAAAATGGCAAGAGTTGGAGTTACAAATATGGAAAGTTACATCCGGGGTGTTACAACACTCCACCACTACAAGAGGATCTCGTCCCGAGATCTAGGACTGAAAGAACTCCGGATATTCGGAACGGAGGTGATCCTCGCGCCCCGTGTAGCTTCTCGGTCGGAATGGTGTGACCACTTCACTTTCAGGAATTTGATTGACTTGTTGCGAGTCTTGCGCTCGGTTTCTTCAAGAATAGCAACGGGTGCTCATGATAAGAGAGATCTTCTTGAAGGTCAATCTCTTCAAGTTGATAGTGCGTTCAGGAGTCTTGAAGCACTTGCGAAGGCTGTGACACGTGAAACACATCGTGCACGCTTTGCAAAGTTGGATGGAAGCTCAAGTTGATAGGCGAGATCGCCTCTTTTGCCAATTATCTTGAAAGGACCCACGTATCTAGGGGCAAGCTTCCCTTTGATACCGGGTTGAAAGTGCCTTTCATTGAGAGACGCGGAGGTAGACATGGTCTCCGATTTCAAAAGCCACATCACGGTGCTTATCATCATAATAGCTCTTTCCGCGCGATTATGCTGCTTTGAGATTCTCACGAATGACTTGGCACATTTCTTCCGCCTGTGATCAAGTCATTGCCAAGAAGTTGGCGCTCACCTGTCTCGCACCTAATTGAGAGGAGTACGCCACTTTCCGCCATAGAGAATTTCGAATGGGGCCTTGCCCGAACTCGCTTGTAAGCTGTTGTTGTAGGAGAACTCGCATAAGGAAGACAATCTTCCCACTTCATACCGAAGGAAATGACACAAGCCCCGAGCATATCTTCAAGGATTTGATTAACTCGCTCGACTTGGCCACTTGTTTGAGGATGGAAAGGCTGTCTTTGAAACGAATGTTGGTGCCCATGGCATTCTGAAAAGAATCCCTATACTTGGAGGTTAAGATGCTGCCACTGTCTGAAGAGATCTTTTGTTGAATTCCGTTCAAGGAGACAATGCTGGAGGTGTATTGCTCTGCCATCTGAGATGCTGTGATAGATTCTTTGATAGGAAGAAAATGAGCCACTTTAGTAAGCTTGTCAATGACAACGAAGATAGCATCATTTCCACGCTTGGACTTTGGAAAGCCGGTCACGAAGTCCATTTCATTATGATCAAACTTCCATTCGAATAGCAAGAGGTTGAAGGAGACCAGCTGGTCTTTGGTGTTCGCTTTCACTCTTCTCGCAGACATCACACTCATTCACGAATTGAGCAATTTCGCTTCATTCGAGTCCACCAATATGACTGCTTGAGGTCATGGTACATCTTCGCATTTCCGTGATGAATGGATAGAAGCGAATTGTGAGCCTCGCTCATAATGACTTTTCAGAGATCACCCTTAGGAACCACAATCCGGTCCTCAAAGAAAAGAGTGTCTCTGTCATCAACGTGGAAGCACTTGTACTTGGAAATGCCCTTGTCGATACCATCGCTTTCACCTTTTTCACCATGGTATCCGTAAGTTGAGCCTCACGAATCTGATCTTCCAAAGTAGGAGATACTATGAGGTTGGCAAGAAAGCCTTGAGGAACAACTTGAAGATTCAGCTTATGGAAAGCTTCACGTAGATCCCTGAAAGGGCTTGAGGATTAGACTGCTGCAGTAAGCCTTCCTGCTCAAAGCATCTGCAATGACATTGGCCTTGCCCGAGTATATTCAATACTTGGGTTGTACTCTTGAATCATTTCGACCCATCGAAGTCCGCTTGAGGTTGAGGTTGGGCTGAGTGAAAATGTACTTGAGACTCTTGTGATCGGTGAAAATGTCCACTTTCCTTCCCAACAAGAGATGTCTCCATGTAATCAAAGCATGGACAAACTGCCGCCAACTCAAGATCGTGAGTGGGGTAGTTCTTTTCGTTGGGCTTCAATCAAGTAGAGGTATAAGCCACAACCCTCTTCTCTTGCATTAACACAAGACCGAGACCTTGAAGAGAAGCATCACAGAAAACTTAGTATGGCTTTGATTCATCAGGAGGAGTCAAGACAGGAGCTGTGACGAGTTTCTCTTTGAGGGTGTTGAAAGCAACGTCACACTCAGGAGACCAGACATACTTGACATGCTTCTGGAGGAGGTTGGAAAGAGGCTTTGCAATCTTGGAGAAGTTCTCAACGAATCTTCGCAATAGCTTGCAAGACCAAGAAAGCTGGAGTCTGCTTGACATTCCGAGGAGGTTCCCAATTCACAATTGCGGACACCTTCTCGATTAACAATGATGCCCTTGGCGGAGATGATATGACCAAGATAAAGCACTTCATCAAGCCAAAATTCACATTTGGAGAACTTCAGATAGAATTGATACTCTCTCGAGCTTGTCTAGCACCAATCGCAAATGTTTGGCATGATCCTTCTTATTCTTGGAGAAGACCAAAATATCATCAAGATAGACCAAGACGAATTCATTGGTGTAGGGTTGAATATGAAATTCATCATCCGAGAGAATGTTGGAGGAGCATTGACAAGGCCGAAAGACATGACAAGATATTCATAAGAACCAAAGCTTGTTCTGAATGTCGTCTTGGGAATATCTTGTTCACGAATGCGAATCTGATGATAACCCATACGAAGGTCAAGCTTAGAGAACACAGTAGCACCTTTGAGTTGCTCGAAAAGCTCATTGATGTTGGGAAGTGGATACTTGTTCTTGATTGTCTTCTTATTCAATGGACGGTAATCGACGCAAAGTCGGTCCGTGCCATCCTTCTTCCGACAAAAGAACACCACAACCCCAAGGAGATGAACTCGGTCCGATCAAACCCAGACGCTCTTGTTCATCGAGCTGCTTCTTCAATTCCTTCAGCTCATTAGGTCCAAGCTTGTATGGACGCTTGCAAAGCGGGTTCGATGCGTGCTCAAGATCAATAACGAACTCAATCGGGCCGATGAGGAGGCATACCCTAAGCTCTTCCGGAAAGACATCTTGGTACTCACAAACGATCGAATTGAGAGATGGCATTCAGTTCGCCCTTCTCATTGAGAGAAAACAACCGAATGGTTTCATCACGAAAGCGGCATAGATGATCACATCATTAGAAGAGTGAGTCAAATGAATTTCCACAGCAGCACAATCAAGCTGAGCTTTGTCCGAGAAAGCCAATCCATCCCGAGAATAAGATCAATATCCGAGTCACCAAGAACAATTGGTTTAGCCGTAAATCTATAATCACCCATCTTGATACCGACATTCGAACCATCATGCTAGAGCTCAAACGCTTAGCCGGAGAAATAACTTGCATAGCTTTAGGTAATGCCTCCGTCTCGAAATTGTGCTTTGATGCAAAAGGATATGACATGAAATAATGCGATGCACCAAAGTATCAAATAAGACTTTTGCAGAATATCATTAATCGAGAGATTACCCATAATCACATCAAGATTCCTCCGCTTGAGCTGCATTCATCATATTCACCTTGGCATGCTTTGGATTATGCTTGACCACCTTTGCATTGCTGGAAGATTTCACAGAGGAGGAGGCGGAAGGCGCCTTTGGTTGAAGCATTTGTTCGCATAGTGACCTTTCTCACGACATTTGTTGCAAGTCACCTCGAGAGCGGACGGTGGTAAGGAGCACTTGACCTTGGAGCTTGAGAATTAGACTTGTTCTGAAAGCCGTGGTTGGGTGGGTGGGAAGATCCACGGCCACCGAAGTTCTTCTCACGATAAGGCCGACGGAACGGAGGAGGAGGAAGGTAAAACTTCTGCTGCTTAGCTGCCACTTGAGAGGAAGAAGAAGACCGAACTGCATCCCCGATTCTCTTCTTAGAAGCCTCACATTTGAGCTGGGCAGCTTCTTGCTTCAAAGTGCCATGTTGTAGAAATCATCATACTTAATCGGCTCAAAAAGCACAAGAGCTAATTGCGATCTTCTCTCGCACCACCTCTCAATTGATAGATCATACTCTTTTCATCGTGCACGTCTTGCTTAGCAAAACGAAGCGAGCTTCGAACTGGATATTGTATTGATAGACAGACATGTTGCCTTGCTTGAGATTGCGGAACTCCTCACGCTTGCTCTCAACAACACTTTTTCGGAATGTGGTGAGCTCTGAAATCACGGCGGAACTCATCCTGTGTAATGACACGACCTCCTCCGAATCTTTGTATTGTCGGGTACCACTCAAAGCAGCCTTGATCCTTGAGTTGAAACGAAGCAAACTTGACAAAGTCCTCGTGTCGACATTGCTACAATCAAAATGCTTGCATATGTCCACAAGCCAATCGTCAGCGTCTGTGGCCTCGGCTACGTAAACCGAAAGACTTCGCCGATTAGCGAGGAACCGATCGAGAGTAGCAAAGTGTGGCTGATTGTTGCCTTGACCTTGATTGCCTTGATTGCCTTGATTGCCTTGCCCTCGAAAGTAATGCTTCTTGCAAGAGCTGCAAAATCATCGAGCATTGGCATTGGTGGCTGCCATTATAGCTTGCCGTGCCTCCGGAGGCGGAGGTGGAGGTGGAGGTGGAGGGTTCGATCGATCCCCATCATTACGATCCGGATTCGTACGCTGCTGGCGGAGCCATCCTGAAGAGGGTGACATCCGTTAGTCCTTTGATAGACAAATAGGTAAGTAGAATCAACGGATAGAAATTGCAACATATAGTCTTCACAATAAACATTCGAACAAGAATGAACGAATGAATTCCAAAGATAATCATCACACGTCCATCAAGGTGAGAAGCCACTTAGATATAGATATGGAAACAACATCTGTCTTAGAAACAATTCGAACATCACAACTGAAACAAAAGGTTGGCTACTAGAATGAGCCGGAACAAACACATGACAGAGATTTCGCCCAAAGTGTTCGTGGTGGGGCCCACACGGGCACGACGTATAGCGGACGTCACGAATGACTAACAAGACGTCCCCGAATCAGCATAGCCAAGGATTCTTTAAGGCGCCTCGCGACCATCGTAAATCGACCGTGAATGGGCGGACCACTAAACTTTGAACCCCAATCTCAAATCATACATCTGTCGGAAAGAATATCCTGTAAGCTACTAGAATTCCCACCTATAAACTTCCGAAACTTTCTGGTTATGCAATCTGGTGTTGGGGATACAGGGGACACAAAATATATCACCCAAACTAACAATACCTAGATCCAGCTGTATCCATCCGTCAACACATAACCAAGAAATCCTCGAAAATCGTGTACCTCGACCTTCGAAAAACATCCGTTATGCAAGTCATGGCAATACTCCCGCACTCGCCACAGTACTGGGCTATCAGGGTTATCTCACCAACAACTGCACAAAAGAGATTTCGATGTCGGCAAAACTCAGGTATTCCGTAATCGCAACGATAAAATTGTGACGACAACACCTCGAGCTCAACTCCCCGACACCGCCACAACCCCTAAATGTCGAGGCACCAAGAACAATGTTCTCGCCACAAAACCATCGAACGATTCCAAGATACCCACGTGATCCTAAATTTTTTTAGTGAAATTTGAGAAGAGAAGAGTCAAAACTCTACGTCGGGATACCTCACAGAGCGATGAAGGGACCGAGGAGTAAAAGAATCCTACTCTCGATATATATAATCCTAAGACTCAAAACATTTTCCATTCTAGACTCAACAACGCCAAAGAAACAATCAAGTAGGGGGCTCCTAAGTCGGGAAGGCTCGATTACCAACTTGTAACGCCCCGATGCGGCTATATCTCCCACGTGTCGAGGCACGACTTAGAGGCATAACCGCATTGAAAGCAATGTCGCAAGTGAGGTAATCTTCACACAACCCATGTAATAAATAAGGGAAAGAGATACATAGTTGGCTTACAGTCGCCACTTCACACAAGACATAAATAAGCATCCATCATTCGTAGTACACTCAAGGTCCGACTACGGAACCAAAATAAAAGAAGATACCCCAAATGCTACACAGATCCCCGATCGTCCCAACTGGGCACCACTACTGATCATCTGGAAAAGACACATAGTAACGACCACGTTCCTCGTCGAACTCCCACTTGAGCTCGGTGCAGTCACCTGCACCGCATCGCCGGGCACTGCAATCGCTTTTGGAAGTATCTGTGAGTCACGGGACTCAGCAATCTCACACCAGCGAGATCAAGACTATTTAAGCTTATAGGAAGGACAGAGTCGTAAGGTGGAGCTGCAGCAAGCGACTAGCATATATGGTGGCTACTTCACAAAAGAGAGCGAGAAGAGAAGCAAAGCGGACGTGAAGCTAGTAGCGATCAAGAAGTGATCCTGGACTACTTACGTCGAGACATAACTCCAACACCGTGTTCACTTCCCGGACTCCGCCGAGAAGAGACCATCACGGTTACACACGCCTTGATGTGTATTTTACTTGAGGTCAACTTCGGGTTTTCTACAACCGACATTAACAAATTCCCATCTCGCCTCATAAACCATGGGCACGGCTTTCGAAAGATATTACCCTGCGGTGTCCCAACTTAGCCCATTATAAGCTCTCACGGTCAACGAAGGATATTCCTTCTACCGGAAGACCCGATCAATCTCGGAATCCCGGACTACAAGACATTTCGACAAAGAATAAAACAAGACCAGCAAAGCCGCCCGATTGTGCCGACAAATCCCGATAGGAGCTGCACATATCTCGCTCTCGTGGCACATCCGGATGAGACTAGCTACGAGTAAAACCAAGCCTCGAAGTTTCCCGTGGTGGCCCATGATCAGCTCGATTCGCCAGCACTCGAAGGAGCACCGGTCCGGGGGGTTAAAATAAAGATGACCCTCGGAGCTCATGGAAAACCCGGGAAAAAAAAGGCTTAGGTGGCAATGGTAAGACCAAAGTTGGGCCTTCTTTGGGCGAGTCTTATTCAAAGCGAACTGTCAAGGGGGTCCCATAAATCACCCAACCGTGTAAGGAACGCAAAATCAGGGAACATAACACCGGTATGACGGAAACTAGGGTGGCAAGAGTGGAACAAAACACTGCATAAGGCCGAGCCTTCCACCCTTTACCAAGTATATAGATGTATTAATTATAGCATATATATATTGTGATATCCCCAACAAGTAAACATGTTCCAAAAAGGAACAACAACTCCATGTTCCAACAAGGAACAAACTTCAACTTCACCTGCAACTAACAACGCTATAAGAGGGGCTGAGCAAAGCGGTAACATAGCCAATCTTCGTTTTGCTAGGAAAGGATGGTTAGGGGCTGACATGGCAATATGGGTGGCATGATATAGCAAGTGGTAGGCATGGCAGCATAGGCATAGCAAAAGAGCGAGCATCTAGCATAGCAAAGATAGAAGTGATTTCGAGGGTATGGTCATCTTGCACGCAATGTTCTCGTGAGTTGTCGAAAGCTTGATCCTCGTGGCGTTCTCAACAGGTTCCTCGTTCACGTACTCGTCTCCCAGCTCTACCCAAAGCAACAACACAAACAAAGGAACCACAATAAATCACGGTGCAATGCACAATCAACATGATGCAAAACATGACATGATATGCATGACGGGATATGCAATGCTTATGTGCGCTCGGAAGGAAAATGATGAACCAGGCATCAACTTGGCAAACCAAGCATGCCACTGGAAAGATGAGATGATTTCGGTTGAAATCGATATAAAGATCACCGGAATCGGATGCACGGTTTGCAAATGACAAGCAAAACAAGAATGGCACAAATCTGCCATTAACAGCATGATGCCACTTAGCAAGCAACAAATAATTAAGCTACTGCACCCAAACGTATCAACAAAGTACATGGCAGTGATCTACACAAGATGCTTGACAAAAGATGAGCACTGAGCTTCGGCTAAAACACATCATAACAGGTTCAAACAAGCATGGCAAAAGTGCACAAAATATCAGGCTGGACATGGCAAAAACAGCATCAGGTTGCAATGTTCAGAGCAGCAAAACTACATGCTACAGGAACTTAAAAATGGCAAAACAAGGCATGGCATGAATCTACTCAAAGCATAGAACAAAAGTCCCTTACTGACCATAAGCCAAAAAGGACTATAAAATATAGTAAAACCCATGTCAATATTGAAAGTTTCGTTAACAGATTCAGCAACATGGCATGTCAAAAACTGATAACGAGTAGGCATGTTTAAGAGCTCGATGCACTCACTACAGAGCCTTATATGATAAACTAAGCATACATACATCAAGAAGACATGGCATAGAAGACATACATGGCAAGAACAATAACATAGCATACATGTATCAACCACAACAACCTTGGCAAAATTGAATAACATGTAAACAATCTGCCAGGAATCATTTTATAGCAAAAGTAGAGCTCGATTGACTCAAGCTATGCTACTCCATAATTGCAAAGAAGGACATGGATGGATAGAGCAAGACATGTTTAACAAAACATCCTTACTGAAGTATCTCAAAATATGCGTAGATCTCTCGGTATCATCAAGTTAACATGGCATCAAAATATCAGCTAAACAGGGCTGAAAACAGCAACATCAGGACACCTACTTTGCATGCTTGTGCTAGTCACCACATAGATCACAAAAATACATGGCATACACCCCTGAAAATATGGCATGGCATATTACAAAACACATGTAGGACTCCAATTCATAGGGTGCACACATCAATCATGGCAAAAATAACAAAAGTGCAAGTTCTGTTAACAAACAGAAACTAACATCACATAGCACATTTCCAACAGCATTTCGGGCATCAAGATGAGCTCAAATGAAAATGATGCAATGGAATGAAATGATCTACTCTTCGAGGCGAACATTTTGACATATTATACACGCAAAGTGGATCTACGGATGCGAAGATATAACAAGTTGAAAATGCACAATATAACATTAGATGCAAAATACTTAGAGAAATAAGAGGAGGGAGAAGAGGTCAACGGCGCTACGGACCGAGGCCGGATCGGATCGGGCCGGGCTGCGGCGGAGGAGGAGCTCGGCCGGGTCGGGCCGGGCGTAGGGGCGGCGGTCGGCGGGTTGCCGGGCGGCGAAGCGGGTCGGTTGCGACGGGCCGGGCGGCGGAAGTAAGGCGGGCGCAAGGGCGAGGAAGGCGGCGACGGAGGTCGGGCCCGAGCGGCGGGCCGGTGGTGGCGCGGCTGGCCGGGCGGCGGCGGAGGCTGGGCGGCGGCCGGAGGCGGAGGGGCGGCGGCGGAGGCGCGCCGAAGCGGGCGGCGCTGGACGGGCCATGGCCTGAGGGCAGGGTTTACGCGGCTCAAGGGCGGGTTAATGGGCGGCGGGCGCGTGCGCGCTTCGACATGCTGGGCGGCGCTGAGCGCCCGGTTGGCGGCGGACACGTCCGCGCAAGGTGGACGCTTTTAGGGTTTCGGGAAGAGGATGATCCGGATTTGGGAGGTGTTTAAATAGGCATAGAGGGAGCTAGGAGAGTCCAAATGAGGTGTAGTTTTACCACACGATCGTGATCGTCTGACGGAGTGCATGGAGGTGACTTAGATGGGTTATTGGGCTGTTTTGAAAGGGGTGTTGGGCTGCAACTTAAAAGAGGCCTTGCGAGAGTGCGGTTAACCGTTGGAGTACCAAACGAGCTCCAAATGACCCGAAACTTGACCGGTGGTCTCCTGGTGGTATACCAAGGCCACTAGACAAACCTCGGTCCATTTCGAGAAGGTTTAATACCCGCACACGGAAAAACGTAAAAGGGACCGCCGGGGGAGATAGGAGTGTCGGATTGCAAAACGGACAACGGGAAAAATGCTCGGAATCATGAGACGAACACGTATGCAAATGTGATGCACATGATGACATGATATAAAATGCATGACATGGACAAAATGCAAAAAGAAGAAAACCCAACCACGGAGGGAATATCATATCACAATGCCAAAAATGGCAAGAGTTGGAGTTACAAATATGGAAAGTTACATCCGGGGTGTTACAGCTAACCATGGATCGCAAGAGGTGCAGGTCGCCACAGCGGGCGGCTGCCCGCTCCAGCAGTTTCCTACCCCTCAGGAGGAGGGCGCCCGGGACTGCAGGAGAGGGGCTGAGATCTGGCATCACCACCGCGGCGTTCGGAGCAAGGCGTCCTCAGGAGGTAGGCCCTCCGCTGGGGAGGTGCATCAGGGCCTGCCCCTGGCAGAGGACCCGTGGTCGTCGGGGGAACCGCTGGCGACCGCTCTACCCCATCGGCGGCGTCCTGGTTTCCGGTCGTCGTTGATGGCACTAGAGTGTGGCGCAAGGCGGGCCCCTCGTCTGGCGATATGAAGCAAGGCCGGTACCTGTGAAGAAGGCCCAGTGCCTGTGAAGCTCGCCGCCCTGTGACACTCTCACGTAATAATGTGTGGGGCTGTACACGCCCCGGAGTCTTAGGGGTGCCGCCTCGAGCCCTGGGCTCTTCCCACGCCCAGTGGCAGCACTTAGCTCCGCACTGGTGAGAAGACGTCCAAGACTAGACTAGGTGCCGGACGCGGCCTTTTTTCTGCTTGCATTGCTTTTTCCCTTGGCTGTCATTTCCCCCCATTGGATTTAAGTCGAATTTGAGCTTGAGATTTGCATGTGTCCGGGGAAAGGGGTGTTTAGTCTCGTTCAAGAAATCTCTCGCGTTCTGGTTACTACTTTGCCTCAGCTGCCTCCCCTCGTGAGCCCCTCGCGAGCCGGGTTAGGCCTAGCTTGCGTGCAGCCCGCAGTACTGCCGCCACGCCCTCTCGTGGAGGTTTTTATTACAGGTCCTATGGGCTCGATCAGGAGACACTCGAGACACCGCAGCCCTCCGCAGGCTATCTCAGGGCCCACACGGGTCGAAGGTAAACTAGCCAGCCAGCTCGTCGCAAAGCGAGCCACTTGGCGCAGGCGTACGGGTGATATCGCATCTACTAATACGCTGAACGCAAGTTTTTACATGAGGGGCTCCCCCGCCCAAAATGCTCTTACAACCTTCAGCGCAAAGCCTGGACTCTATCTACGCAGGGTAAGAAAGCAGTGACAACACATGGTCAGTCAGATAAATCCCCCAATGCATCCTTAGGGGCACCTCCTGAATCGTGCTGGCATCGCTGGCCTCGCCGTCGCTCTCCGCGTCGCCGTCAGTGGCGTCAGGACCGTTCACCACGCCACCTTCATCAGCAGCCACGACCACGCCGTCGTATCGGAAGCGAAGGCCCTGACGAGGGCATCCACGTTGTCTTCCACCCAGTGCGCCAGGTCGTCCCGGACGGCCTGGGGTACTGGAGCGATGGCGGCGTCAAAGTCAAAGTTGGGGTCCATGTTTCAAAGATGGCTGAAGACATGAGAAAAGGCGCGCCCGAGCAAGGCGCGGCTCCTCTCCTCCACCAACCTATTTGCTCTGACCGACCGCACCTCCACCGCGCCACCACGCCGGTGAAGAACTCAAGGTTGCCAGCGAAGTTGATCACGTGGGGCTCGCCAACGGCCGCCTCGCAGATGTTACCCAAGGCCGTGTTGGCTCTCTCCCGGAGCGTGGTGAGCATGGGGCCATGCTCGTGCTCCAGGATCCGCCGCTGGCGTATCTCGTCCTCGTTCTGCCGCGCAACGGCCTCAGCCTCGTCCACCCGTTGACGGAGAAGAAGCGCCTCAGCGCGGGAGGTAGTCAGCTCCTCCTGCGCCACGCCAAGGGCGGCCCAGGAAGCATCGGCCCGCCGCGTCACTTCATCCAGCTTGGCCCTCAGGGCGGCGGTCCAGCCTTCAGCCTCGACCCGGATCAACCCCAGCCTCTCCTCGAACTCGCGCTCAAGGTTCAAGCGGGCCGTCGCCATCCGACGCCCGACCTCTTCAAGGACGCGGGCTTCCCTGCCAAGAGCGGCATTATCCTCCGCTCGCCACCAAGCGCTCCCTCGTCTCCAGACGCTCAAGATCGTGTGCTCGTTCAGCAGCTTCCAGCGTCATTGCCTCCTCGCGCCTCTGGAGCTCTGCCTGGTCGACTGAGGCCACCTTCATCGACGCAAGGGCCGTCTCATGCAGCTCCACCTGCTGCTCCAGGGAATGGCATTGGGCCTGGAGTTCCCGCGCCCGCTCCTCCGCCGCCTCACGCCGTCGGTCAGCCTCTCGAGCCTCCTCGACGACCCGGGAACGGGCCTCCCGAGAGGCCGCCAGCGACTACTCGGCTTCCTCATTGTCGAGGTCACGCTGGTGGCACGCAAGGGCAACAGCCGCCTTCAGCTTGCGCCTCTCCTCGGCCAGCGCAGTTCCCTCGGCCTCAAAAGCGCGTGTCTTCGTCGTGAAGCTCTTCGCCAAGCAGGCTCACCGTCGGTAGCGCCTCCGAAGAAACCCTTGGCGAAGAGCGCGACGCTCTCGGGCGCCGAGCACGTCTTCGACCGTCGTCCGCCCCAAGTAAGCGCTGGGGCCACGAATCAGCTCCCCTCACAGGCGGTGGGGGCTGGCGCCCTCGAGATGGCCGGCACGCCGCCAGAAGCCCGGCCCGAGCCAGCCCATCCCCAAATGATGAGCGCAGGGCTGACCTCGCCAATCGCCATCCACGACTGCACGAGAAGCCTGTGGCAGGCTGGCTATGCCCCGAGAAGGCTCGCGAAGGAGGGCCGCGAGGCGCGCAGAGCCGCGATGCACCACAGGATGGCTCACCTCTCCGACCGGCCTCACCACGAGGGCCCTGCTTGAGCTCGGAGCGCTCGTAGACGGTGGAGAGGGCGAAGCCTGGGGGGACGGCTCCACGGCCACCTCCGTGAGCTCGGCAGGAAGGGCCCTGCAGAGCAAGGATCAGCCAAAGCAACGGGAAGATCAGGAGCTAGGAAAGGGGAAGGCTTACTCGTCATTGGCGAAATACTTCCTGTGCTTCAGCAGGCGGTAAGGGTAATCGTCACCCAAGCCCTCCCTTCTCTTCCGGAGAGCCTCGAAGTCCACGCGGAAGCGGCTCAGGAGTTGAGCACAGGGGTCAGCCTGCGACGAGGAAGAAGCATCGAGGTGACCAGCGTCAGGGGCATCGCCCTGATGCACGCCGCCGGTCGCCTCATCAAGAAGGGTAGCTGGGGCCTCAGGGGCCTCTACCACGGGCGCCGCGGGCAGCGGCTCAACGCCTTCACCCGCAGCAGTACGGGCCTCAGGAGCTGCCCCCTCAGGAGTGCTGCCTGGCGTCGTCATCCCGGCGGGGGCCCCCTCAGCCTCCAGCGGCTCATGCCTCCCTGCTCCGCCACTTGAGGAAGGACCGCCGTGGGCAACTGGAAGGGTAGTCACCACCACTGGGTTCTCGCGAGGTCCCGTGAGGCCTGCGGGGCGTAGCCCCCATTCGTCGAAGCTGGGTATCTGATTCACAAAGTCGCCCCTGTTCGAGCAAAAGTACAACAAAGCTCCCCCATGCCGGATGCTGCCGGGGGTGGGGTCCCCAGTCAAGACCAAGAGCACCTTCCTCGCTTTCAAAGCGCCAGTCCTCCTCCGAGCCTCATGCGATCCTCACGCCACCAAGGTCCACATCCGGCGGGAGTGGTGCTGGAGAGGGGCAATGCGGCATAGCAGGAACTCCTTCGCCACCTTGGGCGCCGTCACGTCGAGCGCCCTCAGGAATGCGAAGCGACGCCAGACGAAGACGAGCATGGGGCTCGAGAGTGTCTCCTGGCCCTAGCCTGAATTGGGGACAGTGGGAGATGTTGGCTCAAAGGTGGGGTGGGCACCCGACATCCATCGCATAACAACCGCCATGAAACCAGGCGTAATGAGGAAGACTGAAATCAATCCCCGAAGCCGCCGTTTCTGGTGCGGCAATGAAGCTCACGCACCCCAATCATTGGGTGGGGTCGACAAGGCGCAGAGAGAAGAAGTGACGCAGCAAGGCAACTGAATGAGGGATGCCCATCATCGCCTCACAGACAAAGGCGAAGACGGCAAGAAGAGTAATGGATTCAGGACCCAGATGCATCATATGGATCTGGTAATGGGAAAGCACGGCATTGAAGAAATTGGAAAAGAGGGGAACCAGTCCCGCCACGTATGCCGGCAAAGTACCGGACCGCACTGTGACTATTCTCAGATAGGAGAAGTGTGACGCGGGCTGCACTGTCGTCCTCCAAAGACTCGTTGAAGATAGTGGCGGGAGCTGACCTTGCCCAAGCCTTCTCGGTTGAGTATGATCGACCGATCGACGGCAGGAGCCGCCGCGACAATGAAGCGAGGCGGAGGCACGGGTTTTTCCCTTTCCTTCTTCGCTTGGAGCCATGGTGACGGAAGGGGAGGATTCGAGATTGGATTGAAGCGGAGGCCGGAGCTCGAGAGGAGGAAGAGCGGGGACGGTCGAGCGGCAAAAGGGGAACGACTATGTGCAACCACGGGTCCGCCTTAGTGGGCGCAAAATAAGGAGGCGTGGGGAACAGGGCCGCCCACGTCTAATCAACCGCCAAAGTGAGCCCAAGGTCACAGGGTTGTTAGGACTCGCGGCGCTCGCAGACTTGCCCCTTCGCTTCTCTCGCTCAGCCAAGTTCGGGCGCGCCTTGGGCCCGGGCTACTGTCGGCGTTCTAGGAACGGGGTACCTGGACTTGCTCGCCTGCCCGCGGCGTGGCTCAAGGGGTGGCCCAAAGATGGCCCATCTTCATCAAGACAAGCTCAAGACCCTAGCGAGGGGCCAAGCCTCCCGGGCGGAGGACAGGAAGCCTCCTCGTGCACGGCCTCGTCGGGGCCGGGCTCATCGCGAGGGAGGCGGAGAGATCAAGGCGGGTACCTCACGAGGTGCCCATGACGCAAGCCATGATTTACCAAGGGCGCCAGGCAGCGCCACCGCCTGCAAGGTCCTCCATTCCTCTTTGGTGCAAAGGGAGCAAGCGCAGGCGAGAGTATCAAGCAAAGGCATCCGTCTCGGTGCAACAAGACCAAGACCGTCGCAACGGCAGGAAGGAGGTCATCGTGGAGCCCAAGCCGGGCCACCACCGAGCCTTTGACAGGCGAGGACCAACTTTAGTCAGGATAAGTGTACTAGATGTTCCCCTTCAAAATGGCCAATTGTTGGCGCCCTTCCCGCTCGATATTTGGGAAGAAGCCCAGGGCCTCTGCCTATAAATAGGACTAGACACCCACAGGGTAGAGGCATCTAGAAATATGAGAGAGAGGATCCGGCATCTTGGATCAGCAGAGAGAGAGCGACTGAACTCCCCCTAGCAGTTCATCACACCAGCCAAGAATGCACTGCGAGGCTGTTCTTCCTTGTATTGTTCATCATTAGCCCAAGAGGCAATCCACCACACCACAAACTAGAGTAGGGTATTACACCACAATGGTGGTCCGAACTAGTATAAACCCTGTGTCTCTTGTGTTGTTCCTTTCATAGCTCTAGATCCTAGCGAGGCGGCGAGGTGCAGGTAGGTAGAGGGCGAGATCTCCGCGCGCACCCCAGTTTTCGAACCTATAGGGTCTGCCGGAACCCGAAATCCGACACAGGCGTTCGCCTTCTTCACAGGCTCTGGGCCTTTTCCAAAACGCAGCGTTTCACAGGCGTTTGCCTTCTTCACAGGCTCTGGGCCTTTTCCAAGACGCATCACTTCACAAGCGTTCGCCTTCTTCACAGGCTCTGGGCCTTTTTAGGGGTAAAACCTCCGGAGGTGCTGGATGTTCCACGCGTTCTGGACGGGCACCCCCTCCTGAGTCTCCAAGCGCGGAGCCGGGCTTGGAAACATGAACAACCTTGAACGGGCTCCTCCCACATGGGAGAGAGCTTATGCAGCCCCTCCTTGAGAGAACTCCGCCGAGCACGAGGTACCCTACCGAGAGTCCTGGGCGGATGTTGCGGCAGGGTATTACCAAGAGCGCTTGTTGGTATCTTGCCGCTCGGAGCGCTGCTTCCCGACGATGTTCCTCCCCAAAGACGAGGTCCGGCCCCCAGTGGCGCCCCGCTAAGCCTCGCTGAACGCCAGACCCATGCGGAACAACGTCGACCTCGTGAGGGAGGACCGCTTCAGCCCATAGACCAGGAAGAACGGGGTCTCGCCAGCTTGGCTTGGTCGCCGGTCGTATGGATGGACCACAACACGGACTGAAGCTCGTCAGACCAACCTCTGCCGCAGCCTCCAACTTCTTCTTGAATGTCCCGGTCTTGAGGCCTCTCAAGACCTCCGCTGGCCCGCCGGCTCGACCGCTGCTCGCGTGGAGTGCGCCGCATCGAAGCGTAGCATATCTGAGTCCCAAGGTTAGCACATTATGTTTTGAAGAGGTTACTGGTGAACTGCGAACCGTTGTCGGTGATGATGCGGTTCGGCACCCCGAACCGGCTCATGATGCCCTTGATGAACTTGACCGCAGAACCTGCGGGGATGGTGCGGACGGCTTCCACTTCAGCCCAAGTGAACTTGTCCACGGGCGACGAGAGGTAGCGATAGCCCTGGCGCCCGTGGAAATGGGCCCAGGATATCTGTGCCCCGCATCGCGAATGGCCACGAGAGGGGTATAGTTTGCGCACCTCCCGCCGGCCGATGGATCTGCTTGGCATGGAATTGGCAGGCCTCGCTAGCCTTCACCAGCTCGGACGGCATCATTGAGCGATGGGCCAATAATAGAACCCGCTATGGAACGCCTTTGCCAACGAGGGTCCGCGATGATGAATGATGCCCACAGCCTCCACCGTGTATATCTCGCCAAATAGTTCCTTCCCTTGCTCCCCGGAGATGCAAGCATAGGGACACATCATTGGGCCGCCTTAGGTAGAGCTCTCCATCCTCGATGCAAGATGTCAGTGGCTTGTCGCACCACACGCTCCGCTTCCTCCTCCTTCTCTGGCAAGGTCCCTTGCGTCAAGTAGCTCCGGAGCTCTGTGATCCAGCACCCCTCCTGAGGCTCCAGCGTCAAGACCAGGTGAGGGAGTTCCGGACTAGGGGGTGTCCGGATAGCCGAACTATCATCATCGCCCGGACTCCAAGACTATGAAGATACAAGATTGAAGACTTCGTCCCATGTACGGATGGGACTTTCCTTGGCGTGGAAGGCAAGCTTGGCGATACAGATATGTAGATCTCCTACCATTGTAACCGACTCTGTGTAACCCTAGCCCTCTCCGGTGTCTATATAAACCGGATGGCTTTAGTCCATAGGACGAACAACAATCATACCATAGGCTAGCTTCTAGGTTTAGCCTCTTTGATCTCGTGGTAGATCCACTCTTGTAACACACATCATCAATATTAAGCAAGCAGGACGTAGGGTTTTACCTCCATCAAGAGGGCCCCAACTGGGTAAAACATCATGTCCCTTGTCTCCTGTTACCATCCACCTAGACGCACAGCCGGGACCCCCTACCCGAGATCCGCCGGTTTTGACGCCGACATTGGTGCTTTCATTGAGAGTTCCTCGTGTCGCCACCGATAGGCTCGATGGCTTCTTCGACCATCATCAACGACGCGTCCAGGTGAGACTTTTCTCCCGGACAGATCTTCGTGATTCGGAGGCTTCGTGACCGCGGGCCGATTCGCTGGCCATCCGAGCTGATCGAAAGCTACGCCCCTGGCCGTCAGGTCAGATTTGGAAGTTTGAACTTCACGGCTGACATCCGCGCGGACTTGGTCCTCGATGGAGTCGAGCCACAGCCGGGCGTGCCACACTATCACGGCGAGCATGAGTTAGCTCTGCAGCCGGACAGTACCCCGGAGGCCGCACTTGAACCCGCTCCGATCTTCAATTCGGAGCCGGCTGCGCAGATCGGGGACGGATGGCTAGACAATGCCTCGGGGGCTGCAACCTCTACGGTGATAGAGCCGGACTCCTTGCCGGACTTCGAACCTCCCGCGCCCCCTCCGATCGAATCCGATTGGGCACCGGTCATGGAGTTCACCGCAGCGGACATCTTTCAACTCTCACCTTTTGGCGACATCTTGAGTTCGCTAAAGTACCTCTCGTTATCGAGAGCCCTGCCGGACTCAAGGTCGGGACGGTTGGGATGCGGACGACGAAGAAATTCAAAGCCCACCCACCACCCACTTGGTAGCCGCCGACGATCTAACCGACATGCTAGACTACGACTCAAGACATTGCTGGTATGGACGACGATGCCGGAGATTTAATAAGAACCAGCGCCACCGGGTAATCGGAAAGCCACCTCATCATATGACATATACATGGTGGATATCCCAAAGGATGGGAATGGCGAAGGAACAGAGGAGGATGACCTCCAAGAAACAGCCCAAGCGCCCGGCGTCGACGCCGCCTAAATCCCGCCACAAAGAAGAATGAAGATTCCGCACCGGAGATAACAATACACCGGACAAAGGTCAAGACAATCCACTCCAAAGAAGATCCAGCGCAGGAGGATGGAGACGCCAGCCCTCACGAGAGAGCGGCAGAAGAAGAGGTAGAGGATTATATGCCTCCCTCCGGAGACGAAGCAAGCCTCGACAACGATGAATTCGTCGTGCCTGAGGATCCCGTCGAACAAGAGTGTTTTAGACGCAGGCTTATGGCCACGGCGAACAGCCTCAAGAAAAAGCAGCAACAGCTTAGAGCTGATCAGATCGCTAGCCGACAGATGGATCAAGTCCTCGCGATCAAGAGCATAAGCTCGAACGCCCCTCAAAAGCTACCCTAAACACAAGCTGCTCCCCGATTAGAGGAGGAGGCTTACGAACCCGCATCACCAGGAGACAATACGGGTGACCGACCACCCCGTGGTCGCGATGAGAGGCCTCTAGGCCCTTCACTAGAACCGTACTCGCATCGCTCAAAAGGACACGGCCACGGGGAACGCCTGCACCTGCGAGATATATTGGAGGACAAGGCAAGACAATCAAGATCGATCTATGGATCGCGTGGCGCCATGGTACGTGGCGACAACCGTCGCGCGCCGACACGAGAAGTCCGCCGGGCCGAACAAAAATGCATAAAGCTCTTTTGAGCTCCGTCGTGATATCGCCAAAGATGTAGGCGCCGCACACCCACTATGCTTCACAGACGAAGTAATGGATCATCAAATCCCCGAAGGGTTTAAACCCGGTAATATTGAATCCTATGATGGCACAAGAGACCCCGCGGTTTGGATCGAAGACTATCTCCTTCACATCCACATGGCCTGCGGTGATGATCTTCACGCCATCAAATACCTCCCCCTCAAGCTTAAAGGACCAGCCCGACATTGGCTCAACAGCTTGCCAGCAGAGTCAATTGAAAGCTGGGAGGACCTGGAAGCCGCATTCCTCGATAAACTTCCAGGGCACTTATGTGCGACCACCAAACACTGATGACCTAAGCCACATAATACAGCAGCCAGACGAATCGGCGGACAATTACGGACACGGTTCTTAACTAAGAAAAACCAAATCGCCGACCGTCTAGATCTGGAGGCCCTCGCGGCCTTCAAGCATAACATCCGCGACGAGTGGCTTGCCCAAAGACCTAGGACAGGAAAAGCCGAAATCCATGGCAGCCCTCACATCACTCATGACCCGCTTCGCTGGTGAGGACAGCTGGCTAGCACGCAGCAACAACCTCAAAGAAAATTCGCAGTCCGGACTTCAAGGACCGAAATGGCAGGCCGCGCCGTAACAAAAACAAACGCCGCATTAACGGCGACAATATTGAGGATACGACAATCAATGCCGGATTTAGAGGCTCTAAACCCGGTCAGCGGAAAAAGCCATTCAAAAGAACTACTCCGGGTCCGTCCAATTTGGATCAAATACTCGACCGCTTGTGCCAGATACACGGCACCCCCAAAAGCCGCCTTAACCACACCAACAGGGACTGTTGGGTATTCAAGCAGGCAGGCAAGTTAATTGCTGAAAACAATGACAAGGGGCTGCATAGCGATGACGAGGACGAGACCCAACTGCCGAACAATAGAGGACAGAAGGGCTTCCCCCCACAGGTGCGGACGGTGAACATGATATACGCAACGCACATACCCAAAAGGGAGCGGAAGCGTGCACTCAGGGATGTCTCTGCGATGGAGCCAGCTTGCCCGGTTCAATCCATGGTCCTCCCGCCTGATCACTTTTGACCGAAGGACCACCCCACCAAAGATCCGCCACGGCGGATTCGCCAGACCGGTCTTAGACCCAATCGTCGATGGATTTCACCTAACCGTAGTCCCGATGGATCATGAAGCAGCCTGAACCTGCTTTACTAGGATACAAAGGCGCAAAATGGGCATAGACCCTCAAGGATTAAACCTACCAAAATGACCTTTAAAGGCGCCATACCAGGTGTAGAAGCTAATTGTACAGGCTCAATTACATCGGAAGTGGTCTTCGGATCCCGGATAACTTCCGGGCGAGGAGTTAATCTTCTACATAGTCCCGCTCCACAATGGCTATCATGCCTTGCTCGGACGCATCAAGGCTTGCAAAGTTCAACGCGTGCCGCACTACGCATACCTCAAGCTCAAGATGCCAGCCCTCGAGGAGTCATCACGGTCAACGGAAACACCGAACGCTCTCTCCGCACGGAGGAACATACAATGACTCTCACGGCAGTGCAATGCAGCCTCTTAAGGCAATTCTTGAGTCCGCCGTTAAGCTGCCGGACACGCCTAAACGCCTACCGGAGTAACTTACAACTAAGACCACCTGGCACGCCCGGAAAGCATCGCCAGAGCAAAGGCGGCCCCAACCCCAGCTCCAAATAAACGTCAAAGCAGGTCCTCCGCGTACACCATTACGCTCTGAAGATACCATGGGCATGGGGAGAGGGGCACGACCATGATAAACCCAGACTAGGCTCAACCACACCAGGGGCTCTCAAGTGTGTCGTTCTTTTTTCTTTTCTTTTTACCTTTTACTTTTTACCCACAGGACTCCGCTTGTCGAGGCCCCGGCCCAGTTGCACCTGCCAACTCATGATGCAACAGCCAGGGAAGGATAAAGGCTACAACGAATATACAGGTGGTCTCCATTACGAGCATTTTTATACACCAATCTGCAGCATACCCCTGGAGGGGGACATGTTTAACAGTCCCATACCTTGCTTATCGCACTATTGGTATCGTTCTACATTCGTAGCAGCACTTATTGAATAAAACAATGCATCACCTTTTTGCTTATAATTGCATTTCTTTTTCATACATATGTTCATTCACGGCATGTTGCATCCGTACACTTTGGTACGGCTAATATACACCAGGGCTTATGTTTCCCGCATTATGGTATGATGAGTCCGAACACTTTCACAAGTGCGGCACCCGAACTTATAGCACTATATGCATCGGCTCCGAATCATGTCTTGGGTCAATAGTTGGGTTTGCCCGGCTCCCATGTTTTGGTATCTTACGTTCCGTTATATCGGCTAAGGTAGCACTGGGAGAACCAATGCGATTCCGCCCCAGTTGAGCTGGGTTAACGCCTCAGTGGAGAAAGCTAAAACTGACCGTCATGATGAGGCGAGAGCCGGTCGCTGTTCGAGAGGTTTTTTGCAGTCCTTAAAGACTTATGCCGCTTAGAGCGAGGAGCCGATACATCGTCCGGCCAAGGCGTGGATAGCGCCCAAATTCGGCCTTCCGAAGACTAGGGGCTTCACTAAATTTAAAATTATAGAATTCTATGGCTAAGTGAGAGTGTTCAAGCATTATAAGTCCGGTTGCCTTGTTCGTTGTGTTGAGCGCCTCCCTAGATGGACCCAAAATGGGAACAAGAGCGCTCAAGTTTATCCCGAACACCCCAAAGACTCGTGGCATGGGGGCTGAAGCCGACGACTTGCCATCTCTCAGATTTGATAAACAAACGCCTGAAGGTAATATTTTAAATTAACAAGCGTTGCTTAGCGCATATGAACTAAGTTTTCAGCGCGTGATAACAAAATGTGAGTCTACTCAAATATTACATCTTTGGAGCACTCACCCGCAATAGTCTTGGCGCCCTTCAAAGACACTCTTATAATACATCTCGGGCGTGTGATGCTCCTTGCCCTCTGGTGGCGGGTCCGTCACGAGCTTCTGGGCATCCATCTTGCCCCAGTGCACCTTTACGCGGGCAAGGGCCCGACGGGCACCCTCAATACAAGCGGAATGCTTGATGACTTCTACCCACGGGCACGCATCCATCAACCGCCGCACCAGGCCGAAGTAGCTCCCAGGCATGGCCTCCTTAGGCCACAGCCGAACTATGAGGCCCTTCATGGCCTGTTCGTCCGCCTTGTGGAGCTCGACCAACTGCTTCAGCTGGTCGCTAAGGGGCACCGGATGTCCGGCCTCAGCATACTGAGACCAGAAGACCTTCTCCGTCGAGCTCCCCTCCTCGGCCCGGTAGAATGCGGCAACATCGGACACGCTGCAAGGAAGATCTGCGAACGCTCCTGGAGAGCTCCGAATTCGGGTAAGCAACAGATAATTAACACTAACATGCTTACTTTGCATGAAAAATGCCTTACCCGCTGCTATTTTATTCACCGCCTCAACCTCCTGGAGGGCCTTGTAGGCTTCGGCCTTAGCGGCTTTGGCACTCTCAAGAGCCGTTGCAAGCTCGAGACTCTCGAAGTCTTGAGTCACGCTCAAGCTCTCATGTTTTTCACGAGATCCTGGAGCTCTTGCTGTACCTCCACCACCCGCGCCTCCTGCTTCTCTCGCTCGGTGCGCTCCAGGCCGCATTACGCTCGGGCCGCTGCCACCGCCTCCTTCTGTGGTCGCCACCTCGTTAGTGGCCCCTACAATACCCACGTTATCCTTGTCATTTTTCTTGCAACCAAATCCTTTTCTCAGAAGGTACAATTTTCATAAGGTATTACTCACCTTCTTTTCCTTAAGCTGCTTCTTGGCATGGCCGAGCTCATTCTCGGACCGCTCGAGGTTTTCCTTCAAAGTATTGACCTCCTAAATAAGTCTGGCGGAGGTCAAGCACAGCCTGCAATCCCATATTGACATATTTTTATGACTCCTGCATTTATCTTTCTAAAGATCCTCGGTCCGCTTTTTCTTTCCAACAATCGAACCGAGCATCGGGGCTCTTGTCTATGCGGTACCATTTTACATATATTGAAATTCTTACCTCAAAGCTTGTTAGAAGGCTGCTGCAGGCTTCGGTTAGCCCGCTCTTGGCGAGCTGAACCTTTTGAATCACCGCACTCATAACAGTGTGGTGTTCCTCTTTGATGGAGGCGCCGTTGAGCGCCTCCAGCAAATTATCCGGCACCTCCGGTTGGACGGAGGCAGCCGGCGTTGCGGTCTTGCCCTTCTTACGAAGGGGTCGCCCGCCGGACTCCGGAGCCACTGTGGCCTCCGGGGCTGAGTCCGGTGCAAAGTCTGGGAGGGTGTTCTGTGACACCTCCGGGGCCTTTTCCTCCTGGTGGGTCCCTTCCTGGGATCCCACCTCGGTGTCGTCCGTGGCACGGGGGGTGGAGGCAGTCGGAAGGGAATCCATATCCGACGCACCCAAGGACCCGCTCCATGAAACGAGAAGATCATCCTTGGGCGGACTGCAGGGTTGTATGCGGCATTAGAAAGACATTATGTGGCGAAAAGAAAAAACCTTGAAGTTATTCGGGAGTCCGGATACTTACATCTCGCCAGGGGCTTGCCCCTTGGAGGCCAGTCCTCGCTGCCGTCATCAAGGCGTTGGCGGAGCAGTCCAGGGAAGAGTTTTCCCTTCTTGGACCCTTGGCCTCCCTTGTTGGGAGGCCTTCCATTTCTTCCCTCCTTCACCGGGGAGAGGCTTTCTTCTCCTCCTCGCCTTGGTGGGAGGAGTCGGCCTCGGATTCATCATCCGATAGCACTGAAACGGAACTCTTCCGAGTCCCGTGGCCGCCTTTCTTGGCCTTCTTCTCCGGCACCACGGGTGCCGGAGCCAAGAACCCGTTAGGCGGGCGTCCGCTGGGTCCTTCCGGCAATGGGGCCGACAGATAGTCCGTTCGCCTTCGCCACCATTCTTGTCAAAGGTAAAGGGAGTTTAGATCCGCATAGAGCCAAACTATGGAAAACAAGTGGTGAAATCACTTACCTCGTCACCGACGCCGCGAAGCGGAATCCGCGATCTTCGGTAGCGGATGCGGATCTTCGGCGCCTTTTGAACAGCACCTTCCGTACATCTTCGCACGTAGTGTCAAGAGCCCGCCAGTGCGGTGCTACGCCGGATCAAACTCCCACATGTTGAAGCCCCGTCGCTGGCACGGGAGAATCCGGCGGATGAGCATGACCTGGACTACGTTGACAAGCTTGAGCTTCTTGTCCACCAGCTTCTAGATACAGGCTTGGTGTCCGGTCAGCTCCTCCGAATCCCCCCAAATCCGGCCACTCTATTTCCAGGAGGTGAGCCGTGTAGGGATGCCAGATCTGAATTCGGGGGCCGCTGCCCAATCAGGGTCACGCGGCTCGGTGATGTAGAACCACCCCGATTGCCACCCCTTGATGGTTTCCACGAAAGTGCCCTCCAGTTACGTAACATGGGACATCCTTCCCACCATGGTGTCTCCACACTCAGCTTGGCTGCCCTTCACAACCTTCGGCTTGACACTGAAGGTCTTGAGCCACAAGCCGAAGTGGGGCTGGATGCAGAGGAAGGCCTCGCACACGACGATAAACGCCGAGATGTTGAGGATGAAATTCGGGGCCAGATCATGGAAATCTAGGCCGTAGTAGAACATGAGCCCCTGGACAAAGGGATGAAGCGGGAAGCCCAGTCCGCGGAGGAAATGGGGAAGAAATACTACCCTCTCATGGGGCCTGGGGTTGGGGACGAGCTCTCCCTCGTCGGGGAGCCGATGCGCGATGTTGCTGGACAAATATCCGGTGTCGCGTAGCTTCTGGATCTGCCCCTCCGTGACGGAGGAGGCCATCCACTTGCCTCCCGCTCCGGACATAGTTTGAGAAGGTTGAGGCAAGAAGTGCGGACTTGGGCGCTGGAGCTCGAGTTCGCGGAGGTGGATAAGCCAAGGAGGAAGAAGGCGCGGGTAAAAAGGTTGGATCTTTATCCCCTTATATGGGCGGACAAAAACATGTGTTCCCACCGGCCTGGTAAAACTCGCTTATCTCCCAAGCGTCACAATCAATGGCGCGGTTGGGTTACCCACGTCCGTATTGATGGGAATCCGGAATAAGGGGAACACGATCTCTGCCCGACAAGACATGCTAAGGAAACCGCCTCGCTAAACGCACGGAGGTGGAACAAATAAAAAGCAGTAAAGGCTTGGTAATGGCATGACGTCATGCCACTAAATACGCCAGCCAGATTGAACTTGTGTAATATTATTCTCTCTACGGTGGTACGTGGAATTTATCTTTGCAGAGCGGACACTATCCTGGTGTTCACAATCTTCTATAAATTATTCGGAGGAAGAACCCGCCTTGCAATGCCGAAGACAATATGCGCCGGACTCGTCGTCATTGAAGCCTGGTTCGTGGGCTATCGAGGGAGTTCCGGACTAGGGGTGTCCGGATAGCGAACTATCATCATCGGCCGACTCCAAGACTATGAAGATACAAGATTGAAGACTTCGTCCCGTGTCCGGATGGGACTTTCCTTGGCGTGGAAGGCAAGCTTGGCGACTGGATATGTAGATCTCCTACCATTGTAACCGACTCTGTGTAACCCTAGCCCTCTCCGGTGTCTATATAAACCGGATGGCTTTAGTCCATAGGACGAACAACAATCATACCATAGGCTAGCTTCTAGGGTTTAGCCTCTTTGATCTCGTGGTAGATCCACTCTTGTAACACACATCATCAATATTAATCAAGCGGGACGTAGGGTTTTACCTCCATCAAGAGGGCCCGAACCTGGGTAAAACATCGTGTCCCTTGTCTCCTGTTACCATCCACCTAGACGCACAGTTCGGGACCCCCTACCCGAGATCCGCCGGTTTTGACGCCGACAGCAGGTGCGCTCCTGATGCCGGGCCACAGACTGGGGCTCCTGAGGCTGGTGGCTGGGGGAGCTCCTCCCGAGGCTGCACCGCACAGTGACGGCATGGCCGAGGGCTTGAAGATCCGCTCCTCGAAGACCCCAGGCTCCTGAGGTAGCCGCCTGGATGCTCGATTGGCGATGTCGTCGGCCTCCTGATTGGTGCCACGGGGCACATGTTGCAACTCCAGCCCCCAGAACTGCTTCTCCATCCTGCGGACCTCCACGTGGTAAGCTTCCATGTGCTCATCCCTCGGCTCGTATACCTTGTTGGAGAAGTTGACGAGGAGTTGTGAATCACCCTTGATGGTAAGGCGCTTCACTCCTAGGGCAGTTGCGGCCTTCAGGCCTGCTATTAGGCCTTCATATTCTGCTATGTTGTTGGAGACCTTTTCTCCATGCTGGAAACAGAGCTGCACGGCGTAGTAGAGCTTGTCTTGAGTAGGAGATACAAGCACCGCACCAGCCCCCGCGCCGTGCCAGGAGAACGCCCTGTCGAAGTTCATGACTCAACCGTCCGGCGCCTCGCTTCCTGGGGAGAGGGATCGATCCTCATCAGCCTTGAGGCCCGGCGCCTCCGTCCATTCTGCCATGAAATCCGCCAATGCGGCCCCCTTCATGACTCTGGTTGTGCTGAATTCAAGATGAAACGCTTGCAGTTCAATGTTCCACTCAGCGACTCTTCCAGCTGAGTTAGGGCTCCTGAGCACCTTTTCCAAGGGGTACGCTGAGACAACCTTGATGGGGTGGCCCTGAAAATAATGCCGCAGCTTGCGCGAGGCCACCAATAGCGCGAGTAGGAGTTTCTGAGGCATGGGGTACCGCTACCGTGTCCCGCAACACTGTGGTGACGGCGTACAGTGGTGTTCAACGAGGTTGGGAGTGCCGGTGTCGATGGCGCCTCCGAGACCGTGGCGCCTCCCGAGACAAGTTGGAGCCTACAGCCCGGGTCGCCTGGGAGGGGCCTCTTCACCCGAAAGGCCTCCCCCGCGCGGTTGATCCTTCTCGGCTATGGTAGTGGTCTCTGTGGGTCTTCCTTGATCCTGCTTCGCCTTGACCCTGTGAAGCTGCCATGCTTTGGTCCGACGCTCCTCCTAACCGCCACCAGGCTTGTTGGCCAAGGGAGTAGGGAGTGGCTGCAAGGTAGAGCACTGTGGGGTTCCTGAGGGCACGGGGCCACCATTACCGGAGGGCTGGTTAGGTACCTCTTGAGATCTTGGAACGCCTTGTCGGCCTCTTCAGCCCATTCAAAGGGTCCCTTTTTCTTCATCAGCTAGAAGAAAGGCAGCGCTCGCTCCCCCAACTTGTAGATGAAGCGTCCTAGTGCTGTCACGCGCCCAGTGAGCTTTTGCATTTCTCTGAGGGTCTTTAGCGGGCTCATGTCCTCGACCGCCTTGACCTTTTCTGGGTTAGCTTCGATGCCTCGATGGGACACGAGGAAGCCCAAGAGCTTGCCCGAGGGGACCCCAAACACACACTTCTCCTGGTTGAGCCGCAGTTTCACTGCATTGAGGCTCGCGAAGGTTTCCTCCAGGTCTTGTTTCAGGGTTTTGGCCTCACGAGACTTCACCACAATGTCATCGACGTAAGCCTCAACATTCTTCCCGAGCTACGGGCCCAAGGTGATGTGCATCACCAATGAAAGTTCGCCTGTGTTGCGCAGCCCAAACGGCATGCATGTGTAGCAAGACACCCCACACGGGTCGAAAGCCGTTTTTCCACATCTTCTACCGCCATCTTGATCTGGTGATACCCAGAGAAGGCATCCAAGAAACATAACAGGTCGCACTCGGTGGTGGAATCGACGATCTGATCGATGCGAGGGAGCGGAAACGGATCTTGCGGGCAGGCTTTGTTGAGGTTGGTGAAGTCGACACGAATGTGTTCATTCCCCTTTCTTTGGCACGACGACCGGGTTGGCCAACCAATCCGGGTATCGGACCTCGCAAATGACCCCTGCAGCTTCTAACTTGCGGGCCTCTTGGACGATGAAAGCCTGCTTTTCAAAGGATCGCCGCCTTTGCCTTCCTCGCTTCACGGGCGGACATTGGGGCACACGTTGAGGTGGTGCTCGACACGCTTCTAGGGATCCCCGCCAGCTGATCAGGCTCCCAGGCGAATACTTTCTCGTTTGTGCACAGGAACTTGACCAGGGCTTCCTCCTGCTCGGGCTCGAGGTTGGCGCCTATGGTGAAGGTGGCGTTAGTGGATCCGCCCTTGTCGAGCGATTCTCCTTGGTTTCTGCCTTGTCTTGGGTGAACAATCGCTTCTTCTTGCTGGCGCAGCCTTGGGCTCGGGGGCGCTCGAAGTCGGCAGGCGCTACCGACGCCGCCGCCGTCTTGAAGGCGAGCTTGAGCACTTGCAACGCATCCCCGGTGTCTCCAGACACGGTGAGGACAGCGTTGCTCCCGGGCATCTTCATGAGGTTGTACGCTGGGTGAGTCGCGGCCATGAATCGGGCCACTGCTGGGTAGCCGAGGATGGCGTTGTATGGGAGGCCAATGGGGGCGATGTCGAAGTCGATTAGCTCCGTGCGGAAGTTGTCGTAGGTGCCGAAGGTTACCGGAAGACGGATCTGCCCCAGGAAGCTGGATGACCCGCCCCCGACTCCCAAGAAAGGCCGGCTGGGCTGAAAGCCGCTCCGGCGGTATATGGAGGAGGCTGAAGGCTTCAACCGAGAGCATGCTGAGGCCCGTGCCGTCGTCGATGAGAGTCCTGGTGACGGCCACCTGGCAGATGGTGGGGGTGCACAGCATTGGGAGCGCGCCCGAGCAGGTTGAGTTGGAGGGGTGGTCCTCCGAGCTGAAGGCCAGATCGGCCTTGGGCGCCGACCGACCTGGGGGAGCCCCCTGCCGCGTGGAGGCAGCGCCGACCTGGCGGACGAATGGATTGACGTGGCGGCCCAAAGGTGGCGCCTGCGAGCCGCCCGGGAGAGCCGCGACGACCGGGGGCGCCGGCGCAGCGTGCTGAGCGAGGAAGAGGTTGCGCAGCTCTTCCCAAGAGGCCACGGAAGCTGCCGGTAGGTGGAGCAGCCACATGCGCGGGGCCTCGGTGAGGGCCATGGGAAGCCAGTTAGCCATGACCCTGTCATCGCCTCCTGCTTCGAGGATGGCCTCCTCGTGACGCCAGGCCAGGAAGGCCAATGGATCGGGCCAGCCATTGTAGTGCGGCTGCGTCTCCGGCTTGAACTTGTCCGACCACCGCACCTGTCGCAAGGCTGGGGCCAAGGCTCGAGCCCTCGGCCCTCAGCACAAGGCCGGGCGATCGGAGTGGGCGGCGCTACTGCTCATCGCAGGCGAGTCATGTGTCGGCGGAGAGCGGGTCGGTGGAAGGGAAAGCTCCGGCGCACCCCTACCTGGCGCGCCAAATGTCAGATTTCGAGTTCCGGCAGACCCTCTAGGTTCGAACTCTAGGGTGCGCGCGGAGATCTCGCCCTCTACCTACCTGCACCCCGCCGCCTCGCTAGGATCTAAACTATGAAAGGAACAACACAAGAGACACATTGTTTATACTGGTTCGGGCCACCATTGTGGTATAACACCCTACTCTAGTGTGTGGTGTGGTGGATTGCCTCTTGGGCTGATGATGAACAATACAAGGAAGAACAGCCTCGCGAGGGTCTGTTCTTGGCTGGTGCGATGAACTGCTAGGGGGAGTTCAGTCGCTCTCTCTCTCCTTGGGTGCTGCTTGATATGCTGGATCTGGGATCCTTCTACCCTGTGGGTGGCTAGTCCTATTTATAGGTAGAGGCCCTGGGCCTCTTCCCAAATATTGAGCGGGAAGGGCGCCAACAATTGGCCATTTTGAAGGGGAACATCTAGTACACTTATCCTGACTAAAGTTGGTCCTCGCTTGTCAAAGGCTCTGGTTGTTTCGCTGGCTTGGGATCCACGATGACTTCCTTCCCGCCGCTATGACGGTCTTGGTCTTGTTGCACGAAGCGGATGCCTTTGCTTGATACTCTCGCTGTGCTTGCCCCTTTGCACCAAAGAGGAAAGGAGGAAAGCTGCGGGATGGCGCCCACTTTGGCGCCCTTGGTAAATCATGGCTTGCGTCATGGGCACCTCGTGAGGTACCCCGCCTTGATCTCTCTGCCTCCTCGCGAGCCAGCCTGACGAGGCCGTGCCTGAGGAAGTTTCCTGTCGTCCGCCCCGCGAGGCTTGGCCCCTCGCGAGGGTCTTGAGCTTGTGCTGATGAAGATGGGCGTCTTTGGGCCACCCTTTGAGCCACGCCCGGGCAGCAGGCAGGCAAGTCTGGGACCCCTGCCCTGTAACGCCGACATGACTCTTGACCCCTGCAGCTCTTGAATGATCTGGCTGACGAACTCCTAAGGGTTTGGCCCTCCTTGCCTCGCTCCTTCTTGAGGGAAACGTGCTTTGAAACACGCCTCCAAGTGGTGCCCAAGCGCCTCCCTCATGATCTTAGCAAAGTCGGTGGCCCTCCAGGAGAGAGCCCCCAAGCCTTGCTCGAGTAGGGCGCCGGGCGCGCCTTCCTATGCGACAGAAGGAGGTGCCCCTTGAACAGGCGCGGGCCCTGAGGGGCCTGCCTCCCGAGGGGTCGGGCCTGGCGATGTCTTCTTCTTCTTGGGAACAGTCTCGGGGAGCCTCCCGCTTCTGCGATCTGGGTCTTCAAGTGACGCGGCTTGAAAAGCACGCTCCAGGGAGCACACCGCGTCTCTCTCTTCACAAGGCACCGTG
Organism: Aegilops bicornis; assembly: GCA_021605145.1. Taxonomy (NCBI): domain Eukaryota; kingdom Viridiplantae; phylum Streptophyta; class Magnoliopsida; order Poales; family Poaceae; genus Aegilops; species Aegilops bicornis. The sequence goes on from CM038675.1 coordinate 317,929,055, forward strand.
ATGACTCCGCCGCTTCTGGCATCTTGAGCACGCGTTGTAGCCGTGATGAGTCACGGCCATGAACTTGGCCGTAGCTGGGTACCGAGGATGGCATTGTATGGCGGCCGAATGTGGGCGACGTCGAAGTCGATGAGCTCGGTCTTGAATGTGGGCGGCGTCGAAGCCGAAGGTGGACAGGAAGCGGACCTACCTAATCGGAACTGTGGAGCCATCGGTGACTCCGGAGAAAGGCTTGGTTGGCTGAAGCTGATTGTAAGGCACTTGGAGATTGTTGAATGTCTCTACGGACAGGACATTGAGCCCTGCTCCACCATCGATGAGGGTCCTGGTGACTTGCACGTTGCTGATGATTGGGGAACAAAGCATCGGGAGGACTCCGGCTGTGGCCGCGCACTTGAGCTGATCCGCACGCTGACCACCTGAGAGGGCGTGTGGCTTCGAGCTTGGGGAGGATTGCATTCACTTCGCGGGCGAACTGCTTGAAGATGCGCTGAGAGGCTGGGGCTTGAGCTCCGCCCAGGATGCAAGCGATCGCGCGCGGCTCCTGGAAGCCCCCAGCCCCCTCGTCCTGATGGTGGTCCTCATTTCTCCTTGGCTGCGGTGGCAAAGGAGGGAGGCCTGTGTTGCCCTGCGGGCGATCCTCGCGAGGCTGATCCCTCCAGCCCCCCTCGCGAGGCGGGTCCCTCCAACCTCCCTCGCAAGGCTGATCCTGCCAGCGGTCCTCGTGAGGTCGGTCATGCCACCCTTGGCGAGGGTCGCGGTCTTCCCAGCGTCCTGCGTTTCTTCCTCCTCCTCGGCCGTAGCCTCGATCGTTGAGGTCGGGGCGTCGACCGATTCTCCCTTCTCGCACGGCTCGGAGTTCTTGACATTCGTTGGTGTTGTGGGTGTGGAGGTCGTGGTACACAGAGTACCGGCTGCCCTTGGAAGACTCGGGCTGATCTCTGCCTCGCTTGGTATCTGGTTCTGCCACGAGCACGGCTGCCCCCTTGCGCTTCACGTCCTTGACCTTGGGCTTCTTCTCTTCTGGGTCTGCGGCTGGCATCTCGAGGAGGGAAAGGCGTCCTTCCTCAGCCCTGGCGCACTTGGTCGCCAAGTTGAACAGCTCCAAGGATGTGCACAGATCTTCATGCTTCGCCAGCTCCTCCTTCATCTTGACATCACGCACACCGTCGGAGAAGGCTAAGATGATGGCCTCCTCGGTCACCTTGGGAATCTTTAGGCGTGCGTTATTGAAGCGCTGGATGTACTTCTACAGGGTCTCTCCTGGCTGCTGCTTGATGCGGCACATGTCGCTCACAGCTGGAGGCCGGTCGCGAGTGCCTTAGAAGTTGGCGATGAAGCGGGTGCGCATCTTGTCCCAGGAGGAGATCGTGCCAGGAGCCAGGTTCAGGAGCCAGGTGCGGGCTCCGTCTTTGAGCGCCATGGGAAACCAGTTCGCCATGACCTTCTCGTCCCCGTTGGCGGCTTCGATGCCTAGCTCGTAGAGCTGGAGGAACTCCGCAGGGTCGGCCGTTCCGTCATAGCGAGGAGGCAGGTCTGGTTTGAACTTCTTTGGGCCACGCGACGTTCGCGCAGCTCGGTGGTGAAAGCGCGGCAACTCTTTGTAGCCACGGGAGGCCTTTGGTGACGAAGGGCCTGGTCTTGCGGGTCCCCGTCGCCTGCCGGGAGCAGCGCAAGGGTCTTGGCGTCTTTGGAGCAGGAGCCTTGATCGTGTGACGGGCCGGTGCAGGGAGCACTCGGGCAGCTTCTTGGGGGCGAGGGACCTCTTGACAGCTCTGGTCTTGCTGCGCTGGTGCCGGACGGAGCGGGTTCCGCCCAGGGGCCACGCACCTTGGGGCCAGGGCGCCTTCTTGAGGAGGCGGCTGAGGCGCCCCCGGAGCTTCATCGCCTGCGCAAGACGGGGCGCGGTGCAGCGAGAAGGACGGCGCGGGGGAGCCCCCTGCGGCACGGACGAGCTCGGCGACGCGGTCGATCCACTCTTCGTAGACGTCGACGACGGGGCGGTAGCGCAGGAGTTCGTTTGCCGCGATAAGCGCGGATCGAGCCTCCATGGGCGCGCGGAGCACGCGAGACGAAGAACCAACCGGGGCGAGCGAAGGAGTAGCGATCTGGCCGTCTCGCCTCACGGACGGATGCTTTGGGGCGATGCTTGCTTTCGTTCCCGCCGGGCCATGGCGGCGTTAATGACGGCAAAGCGACGGAACGGCGGGCGGCCGCCGACGGGCCTTCTGGGCGACGCGAGTGGCGAGCGGCTCAGCGCTGGCGCGAAGGCCATGGCGTCTGACATGGATGCGATGGGCGGTGAAGAACAGGGCGGCGGAAGGCGGATTCCGGCGCACCCCTACCTGGCGCGCCAAATGTCGGATTTCGGGTTCCGGCAGACCCTCTAGGTTCGAACTCTGGGGTGCACGCGGAGATCTCACCCCCTACCTACCTGCACCTCGTCGCTGCGCAAGGATCTAAACTACCAAAAGAACAACACAAGAGACACAAGGTTTATACTGGTTCGGGCCACCATTGTGATGTAACACCCTACTCCAGTGTGTGGTGTGGTGGATTGCCTCTTGGGCTGATGATGAACAATACAAGGAAGAACAGCCTCGCGAGGGTGAGGTGTTCTTGAGGCTAGGCTCTCGATCGGATAGGATCAATCTAAGATGAGATGTCTCTACTGCTCAGATCCTATCTCTCTACTGTGGTGGCTAGCTCTACTTATAGGCAGAGGCCCTGGGCCTCTTCCCAAATATTGAGCCTGAAGGGCTCCAACAATTGGCCATTTTGAAGGGGAACATCTAGTACACTTATCCTCACTAAAGTTGGTCCTCGCCTGTCAAAGGTTCTGGTGGTGACGCTGGCTTGGGCTCCACGATGACCTCCTTCCTGCCGTTGCGACGGTCTTGGTCTTGTTGCACCGAAACGGATGCCTTTGCTTGATGCTCTCGCCTGCGCTTGCCTCCTTTGCACCAAAGAGGAAATGAGGACACTGCGCGGGCTGGCGCCCGCCTGGCGCCCTTGGTCGTCATGGCTTGCGTCATGGGCACCTCGTGAGGTACCCTGCCTTGATCTCTCCGCCTCCTCGCGAGCCAGCCTGGCGAGGCCAGGCCTAAGGAAGCTTCCTGTCGTCCGCCCCGCAAGGCCTGGCCCCTCGCGAGGGTCTTGAGCTTGTGCTGATGGAGATGGGCCGTGCTGGGCCACCCCTTAAGCCACGCCGCAGGCCGCAGGCAGGCAAGTCTGGGTACCCCCATTCCCAGAACGCCGACAACCACACCACGCACTGGAGTAGGGTATTACACCACAATGGTGGCCTGAACCAGTATAAACCTTGTGTCCCTTGTTTTGCTCTTTGTGTAGTTTAGATCCTTGCGAGGCGACGAGGTGCAGGTAGGTAGGGGGTGAGATCTCCGCGTGCACCCCAGAGTTCGAACCTAGAGGGTCTGTCGGAACCCGAAATACGACACTATGGACTCAATGTGATCTTGGATCACTGAAATGAAAATGTAGAGTCTTGAGCTTTTGAGCTTTTGCCAATCTTCTGTCCTTAGCATCTTGAAGGGGTTCCACATCCTCTAGTCCATGCCACTCCACTGTTGAACTCATCTAAAATATACTAGGTGAAAATATTAGTCCAACAAGAGATATGTTGACATTAATTACCAAAATCACACGGGGAGCACTTGTGCTTTCAGTGAGCAAGGGAGTCACGATGACGGGGTTCTCGCGAGATCCTTCAGGGCCCACCGGGCGCAGCCCCCACTCGTCAAAGAGGGGCATCTGCCTCATGAAGTCCTCCTTGTTCAAGCATTGGTACAGGAGGCAACCCTCCCCAGGAAGCGTGGTTGGCGCTGGGTCGCCCGTTAGGATCTCGAGCACCGTGCGCAACGTCTTAGAAGGAAGCTCAGGCACCTGGAGCCTCATGGGGTCCTTGCTGTTGTTGAAGGCCCACATTTGTCGAGAATGATGTTGAAGCGGAGCGATGCGACACCGAATGAACTCCTTCACCACCATTGGCGACGTCACCCCAAGCTTCTTCAACTTGGCTAGTCGGCGCCAGATGTGAGCAAGTTGATGGTCGACAAGCTTCGCGTGTCACCAGCCGGAGGTGGGTACGGCTGGCACCCGCGGAAGCAGGAGCAGGGAGTTGAGCACGCCGGCATCCACGAACACCCACCGCTTCGGGAATCCACTTACAACTAGCGAGAGCTCGAAGTCGATGCCCGAGCCGACCGTCGCTGCTACGGCCTGAAAGGCCACGCACCTTGAGCACTGCCGAGCGTCGACTAGGTGAAGCGAGAAAAAATGGCGAAATAAGGCCACGGAAGGGGCAATGCCCACCATGGTCTCGCAGACAAAGGCGAAGACAGCAAAGAGAATGATGGATTAAGAATCCAGATGCAGCACGTGGAGTTGGTAATGTGAGAGTATGGCGTTGAAGAAATCGGAGAAATGAGGGATCAGGCCAGCAAAGAGGGCGTGAAGATGGATGGCGATTTCAGTGGCTGACATGTCGACCATGGCCCAGGAAGCAGGCGAAACCACCGTCGCCTTCCACTCATTGGAATCGGCAGCGAGCGCCGGACAGATCTTGTCTAGCCCCTCTTGGTTGACCACCGTGAACCGCTCGAGGGCGGGCTCGAAGGCTAGCGGAGGTTCAACCGGAGCGCATGATTTCCCCTTCTTCCTCGACTTCGGCGCCATAGCACCAAGGGAAGACCAGCGCCGGCATCAAATCTGGGAAGAGAGCTGCTGTCTCTCGGAAAGGTGAAGAAGCCAAGGGTGAGCACAGAAAACAACGAAGGCATGGCTGCGTTGGCAACAGGCGGCCGCCGAGCCCGGTGGATATCAAGGCTGCATGGGGAAGTGGAGACACCCACGTCCCATCAATCGCCACGTGTCAACCAAGGCCGCAGGCGGTTAGGGCCCACGGCGCTCCGCACCTGCCCCTTGGCTTCGCCTGGAAGCCAAGTTCGAGTGCGCCTTGGGCCCAGGGGCTACTGTCGGCGTCCTGGGGCTGGGGGTGCCCAGACTTGCCTGCCTGTGGCCCATGACGTGGCTCCATCGGCGGCCTAGTACGGCCCAGCTTCAGGATAAACAACCCAAGACCCTCGCGAGGGGCCAAGCCTTGTGAGGCGGACGACCCCAAGACCTCCTCGAGGGGCCACCTCCTTAGGCTGGCTCCTGAGGAGCGGAGATTTCTATGCAAGGCTCACCTCACGAGGTTCAGATGATGTGAGCCATGATGATCAAGGCCAGGCGGGCGCCAGCGGGCGCAGTGTACCAGTCTCCTCTTTTGCGGTAAGGAGGCAAGCGCAGGCGCGGAGTCCCGAGGAATTAGCCAAAGGTTTCCATTTCTGTGCAACAAGACCAAGACCGCCAGGACGGCAGGACGGAGGTCATCGCCAAGCCCACCACAACGTCACGACTAGAGGCTTTTGCAGGAGATGACTACTTTTGTCAGGATAGCATGTACTAGCTGTCCCCCTTCAAATTTGGCCGTTGTGGGATCCCTTCCTTCCTTACATTTGGGAAGAGGACCAAGGCCACTATAAATAGGACTTAGCCACCACCATAGACGGACAGATCATTCCGATCATCCTCACACCCACCAGCTCATCAAGCACAAGGACACCTCACCTCCTAAGGCTGTTCTACCATTGTACTAGTTCATCCTCAGCCCCTTGAGGCAATCCACCACAAAGCTGGAGTAGGGTATTACACCGCATGGTGGCCCGAACCAAGATAAACTGCGGTGTCCCTTCTACATCCAGTTCATCGAGCTAGGCAGTGAGATTAGCGAGTAGGCAGACTGGGGAGGACGAGTTCTTCGCACGCACTCTAGAGTTCGAATCTCTCAAGGGTCTGCGGAACCCTAAATCTGATAGTTACCTCGCTGGGGCGCTTCATCTCCAAGCTGGGTGAGTGCGCCCTCCCGTTCTTCAAGCTGATGAAAAAGAAAGGACCATTCGAGTGGACTCCGGAGGCTGATGAAGCATTCCAAGACCTCAAGAGGTACCTCACCAGCCCGCCGGTGATGGTAGCACCGTGTCCCCTTGAGCCCTTGGTGCTCTACCTGGCTGCCACGCCTCACTCTGCCAGCGCTGGTGGCGGTCCGGGAGGAGCACCTGACCAAGGGCTCGCAGAGCAGCACTTCGTGCCCGATCAAGACACAGCGGCCTCAGGATGGCGCTCCTGAGGCCCCAGCTGCCCCAACAGACGACCAGGTTCCTCAGGACGGTGATCCTGAGGCCTTAGCTGCCCCGATGGACGGCTAAGTTCCTGAGGCCCCTTGGCCCCAGGAGGTACAAGACCCCGCCGACACTTCCGCCTTCGTCGAACACCCCGTGTACTTCATCAGCACGGTGCTACGCGATGCGCGGGCTCGCTATCCCATGCCGCAAAAGCTCTTGCTCATGCTCCTCGTCGCCTCCCGCAAGCTGCGCCACTACTTCCAGGGCCACCCATCAAGGTTGTCTCAGCTTACCCACTAGAGAGGGTGCTCCGGAGCCCCAATGCCGCGGGAAGGGTCCCAGAGTGGAACATCGAACTGTAAGCATTCCAGCTGGAGTTCAGCACCACCAGAGTCATCAAGGGCGCGACCCTCGCAGATTTCGTGGCAGAATGGAATGACGACCCCAGCCGCGAAGTGTGCGAGGACCGCTCTCTCCTGCCCGGAGACGAGGCACGAGATGCATGGGTCATGTAATTCGATGGTGCGTTCACACGCCAGGGCGCGGGGGCTGGAGCAGTGCTCATTTCGCCCACCGAGGACAAGCTCTACTACGCCATGCAACTCTATTTTTAGCGCGGCGAGAAGGTCTCCAACAGCATTACGAAGTACGAGGGCTTGACCGCCGGACTCAAAGCTGCCGTGGCTCTGGGGGTCAAGCGCCTCACGATCAGGGGTGACTCGCAGCTCCTTGTCAACTTCTCCAACAAAGAGTATAAGCCGAAGGACCAGCACATGGAAGCATACCTTGAGGAGGTACGCAAAATCGAGAAAAAATTTCTTGGGCCCAGAATTGCAGCATGTTCCGCACGACACGAACAAGGAAGCAGGCAACATCGCCAAGAGGGCATCTTGCTGCCTGCCTCACGAGCCTGGCGTCTTCGAGGAGCGGTTCTTCAAGCCGTCGGTAGCCCCACCCACCATGGGACCAGCACCGCCTCAGGAGGAGCTCCCCCCAGCACCCCTCTCGGGCGCCCCCGCTTGCGGTCCAACCTCGGGAACCTGTCGGCTCCTCGCGCTCGAGCCTTAGGAGGGGTGTTGGACTGAATAGTTCAAGGCGTACCTGCTCCAGGGAACCCAGCCGGAGAAGGAGGAAGACACGGAGCGCGTGGCTCGCCAAGCCACTGCCTACTACATTCAGGATGGTGAGCTCTACCGAAAGCGGGCAAACAACGTCTCTCTGCGGTGCATCTCCAAGGAGTAGGGACACGAGCTGCTAGCTGACATACATGGCGGGGACTGCGGGCATCACCATTCATCGCGCACCCTCATGGGCAAGGCATTCCATAGTGGATTCTACTAGTCCACGACGCTCAATGATGCCACCGAGCTGGTGAGATCCTGTGAAGCCTGCCACTTCCATGCCAAGCAGATCCACCAACCCGTTTAAGGTGTCCAGACCATCCCGCTCTCATGGCCGTTCGCGGTCTAGGGGCTGGACATCTTGGGCCCGCTCCCTCGAGCACCCGGGGGCTACCGCTACCTCTACATCGCCATCGACAAGTTCATCAAGTGGGTGTGGAGGCCGTCCACACCATCCCAGCCGTCTCGACAATCAAGTTCATCAAGGGCCTCGTGAGCCGGTTCGGGGTTCCTAATCGCATCATCACCGACAACGGCTTGCAGTTCACTAGCAACCTTTTCAAAATATATTATGCTAATCTTGGACGCAGATATATGACGCCTCAGTGGCACACCCCAGGAGCAATGGCCAGGACGAGCGCACCATCGCGGAGGTCCTGAGAGGCCTGAAGGCAAGAACCTTTAAGAAGAAGCTCGAGGCCTGCCGCAGGGGCTGGCTCGACGAGCTCCAGTCCGTGTTGTGGTCCATCCGCACCATCGCGACCAAGCCGACGGGCGAAACTCCATTCTTCCTCGTCTACGGAGCAGAAGCGGTTCTCCCTCACGAGGTCAGGCATCCCTCCGCCCGGGTCTTGGCGTTTTACAAGGCATGCCAGGATGCCCCGCGGGGGACGGACCTCGTGCTGGAGGAGGAACGCCACCGCTAAGCCTCGCTCCAAGCTGCGAGGTACCATCAGGCGCTGCGACGGTACCACTGCCGCAGCGTCCGCTCTAGGACGCTTGAGGTGGGTGATCTCGTCCTGAGGCGGGTGCTCTCCAGGGAGGGGCTGCATAAGCTCTCACCCATGTGGGAGGGCCCGTTCAGGATTGCCCGTGTCTCCAGGCCTGGCACCGCGCGCATGGAGACGTAGGACGGGATCCCCATCCAGAACGCCTGGAACATCCAGCACCTCCAGAAGTTCTACCCATGAAGCAAGGCCCCGTGCAAGTGAAGGTCTACGCTCGTGACACTGTCGCGTAATAATGAGTGGGGCTATACATGCCTCGGAGTCTCCTGAGTGCCGCCCGCCGGCCTCACAGGGGCTCCCTCCCACGTCCTAGTGGCAGCAGTTAGCTCCGCGCTGGTGAGAAGACTAGTCTAGGTGCCGGACACGACTGTTCTTTTGCTTGCTTTCTATAGCTGGTTTGCAACTTCTTAATGGAGTTTGGAGTTTTTGCTTTTTTCGTTCGCCAGAGTTAGAATTTTTCGCCTCTTACTTCGCTCGCCTCTCAGTCTTGCCACCGGAAGAGCGGCAGTTGCCCGTCGCTCCTCCTCGTGCCTCTCATGCGTGGGGGCTAGGCAGGTGTGTGCGTTTGGGTTTGCCCGCACCGCAAACTCACCTCACCGAAGCCTCGGCTTCTTTAATCCTCGCGAGACACTCTCCAATGAGCTCGTGGGCGTGCGCACCTTCTTAAGTCTGTGCCTCCGGGCTGCGATGCAGTGTACCATCCCCAACCAACCCATGCCTGGGGCTCACGCGAGGAAGAATGAGATGCCCCGTCAAGCTTTCTAATAACTCTGTAGTTCTACAACGCCTCCTGAGGCCCGACGGCTCCTACATCGCCAGGAAGGGAGCTTCGCCAGATGCTGCTGGAAAGGTGTGCCCTCGCGAGGTAGGAAACTACCGCAAGCATATCGAGCTAAGTTACCCTAAACGCACCTACTTGGAACATGGATATCATGGCACAATATCTGAATAACAAACATAGCATAGTGGCATAAGTGCCATGGTTTACACACCCCAGCGGGGCCCTCTACTTTTTTCATAATGCAGCAAAAAGGAAAGGTTAAACAAAAGCGGGCCGTACGGCTCCGACAGCTCCTGAGGCCAGGCTCCGGCAATGCCCGACGCTCAGTCTGTTCCCTCCTCCCGCTTCACCGTAGCGCGGCGGCGAGATGGCCCGTCGCCTTCCCCGATCCGAGCCCGGCGGCGGGGAGGTTGATCATAGCCGCTGCTGCTGGCGCTCTCGCTGGAGGAGGAGTCGTCATCGCTGGGGGAGGCGCGGCCATCGCCAAGGTCAAGCTCACCCTCATCGTCGTCGTCGCGGCCGTCGCCAAGGCCGAGCCCATCGCCGCTGCTGCCATCCTTGGGGCAGCACCCCGCGCGAAGGCCGTCCTTCCTGAACACCCTCATGTAGAGGGTCGTGAGGCCGCTGAACTTGAAGTGGAGGGTGCACCTTCCGCTCAGGCCTCGTGCGCGGGCGAACGCCTGCCAACCAAGGGTCAAGGCCACGTTTCCTGCAGTAGTGACCTCGACCCCAGCCCACGAGGCCCTGCTGCAGCAGCCGTCGGCCTGCAGCCAGAGGCCTTCAAGCCCCGCGGCTGGCAGCTCGCCGGCGAAGAAGCGCGGAAGCTGGAGCCAGGTGCCGGCGGGCCTCTCCGACCACACGACAAACTCTGGAACGTGTCCGCGGAATGGAAGCATGGCCGAGGAGGCCGCGCAACCATGGCGCGCCTTTCCCCGTCACAGGAGCTGCCTCACACTCGGCGTCTCCCACCGCAAGAAGAAGTGCCGCCACGACCGCTAGAGGCAGCGCCCGCTCTTGGAGGAGTGCCCCTGTGCCCCTGGGGGGCCACTGCCGGGGTCGCAACATACTTGCGGGGGCATCCGCGGCCCCTCTTGGGCGGCGGCGACCCTGGTCCTCCCTTGGGGGGCCTTCCCCTTCTCCACGGCGGAGAACTTCCTCGTCGGCGCCAAGAGCGCTTCAGCAAGACAGCGGGACAAAGAAGAAGAAAAAGGAGCAGGTGGGGAGAAGATGGAGATAAGAGAGGGGGGCTCCACCCGTCCTCTCATTTATAGACGGAGGAAGGCCAACCGCCGGCCTCCACGATCCCGTGCAATGATGTTTTTTCTCTGCATGCAGCAGGGGCTCGTCAAGTCAAATGGTTGCCAAGGCAGCATGGGGAAGCAGACACACCCACGTCCCATCAATCGCCACGCGTCGACCAAGGCCGCAGGCGGTTAGGGCCCGTGGCACTCCGGACTTGCCATTTGGCTTCGCCTCGAAGCCAAGTTCGAGCGCGCCTTGGGCCCGGGGGCTACTGTCGGCGTTCTGGGAACGGGGGTACCCAGACTTGCCTGCCTATGGCAAACGGTGTGGCTCCATCAGCGGCCTAGTATGGCCCGCCTTCAACATCGACTACTCAAGACCCTCGCGAGGGGACAAACCTCGCGAGGCGGACAACACCAAGACCTGCAGGAGGGGCAGCCTCCTCAGGCTGGCTCCTGAGGAGCGGAGATTTCTATGCAAGCCTGCTACGTCTTGAGCTTGCGTTGGTTTTCCCCGAAGAGGAGAGGATGATGCAGCAGAGTAGCGTAAGTATTTCCCTCAGGTTTTTTAGAACCAAGGTATCAATCCAGTAGGAGACCACATGCAAGTCCCTCGTACCTACACAAAGCAAATAACTCCTCGCAACCAACACGAATAGGGGTGTTCAGTCCCTTCAGGGTCACTCACGAGAGAGAGATCTTATAGAGATGATAGATAATATTTTTGGTATTTTTGATATAAAGATGCAAGGTAAAATAAAAGGCAAAATAAAAAAGCAAAGCAATAATAAAGCGTAGGAAGATTAATATGATGAAAATAGACCCGGGGCCCATAGATTTCACTAGTGGCTTCTCTCAAGAGCATAAGTATTTTACGATGGGTGAACGAATTAGTGTTGGGCAATTGACAGAACTGAGCATAGTTATGAGAGTATCTGGGTATGATCATGTATATATAGGCATCACGTCCGACACAAGTAGACCGACTCCTGCCTGCATCTACTACTATTACTCCACTCATCGACCCCTATCCAGCATGCATCTAGAGTATTAAGTTAATGAAAACAGAGTAACACCTTAAGCAAGATGAAATGATGTAGAGGAATAAATTCAGGCAATATGATAAATACCCCATATTGTTATCCTTGATGGCAACAATAAAATACGCGCCTTGCAACCCTTTCTGTCACTGGGTAAGGACACCGCAAGATTGAACCTAAAGCTAAACACTTCTCCCATTGCAAGAACTACAAATCTAGTTGGCCAAACCAAACAGATAATTTGAAGAGACTTGCAAAGATAACCAATCATACATAAAAGAATTCAGAGAAGATTCAAATATTGCTCATAGATAATCTTGATCATAAACCCACAATTCATCGGTCTCAACAAACACACCGCAAAAAGAAGATTACATCGAATAGATCTCCACGAGAGAGGGAGAACATTGTATTGAGATCCAAAAGAGAGAAGAAGCCATCTAGCTACTAACTATGGACCCAAGGTCTGAAGTAAACTACTCACACTTCATCGGAGAGGCTATGATGATGATGTAGAAGCCCTCCGTGGTGGATTCCCCTTCCGTGAGCTCCTAACAGGACCCAAGATGGGATCTCGTGGATACAGAAAGTTGCGGCGGTGGAATTAGGTTTTTGGCTCCGTATCTGATCTGTTGGGGGTATGTAGTTATATATAGGAGGAAGAAGTACGTCGGTGTAGCTCCGAGGGGCCCACGAGGTAGGGGGGTGCGCCCTCCACCCTCATGGCCGCCTCAGGGCTTTCTTGACGGAACGGTCCAAGTCTCATGGGTCTTATCTAATGAGAAAATCACGTTCCCAAAGGTTTCATTCCGTTTGGACTCAATTTGATATTCCATTTCTTCGAAACACTGAAATAGGCAAAAAACAACAATTCTGTGCTGGGCCTCCGGTTAATAGGTTAGTCCCAAAAATAATATAAAAGTGGAAAATAAAGCCCAATATAGTCCAAAATAATAGATAATATAGCATGGAGCAATCAAAAATTATAGATACGTTGGAGACGTATCAGGCATCCCCAAGCTTAATTCCTGCTCGTCCTCGAGTAGGTAAATGATAAAAGGAGAATTTTTGATGCGGAGTGCTACTTGGCATAATTTCAATGTAACTCTTCTTAATTGTGGTAGGAATATTCAGATCCGTAAGATTCAAGACAAAAGTTCATATTGACATAAAAATAATAATACTTCAAGCATACTAACAAAGTAATCATGTCTTCTCAAAATAACATGGCCAAAGAAAGTTATCCCTACAAAATCATATAGTCTGGCTATGCTCTATCTTCACCACACAAAATATTTAAATCATGCACAACCCGATGACAAGCCAAGCAATTGTTTCATACTTTTGACATTCTCAAAACTTTTTCAATCTTCACGCAATACATGAGCGTGAGCCATGGATATAGCATTATATGTGGAATAGAATGGTAGTTGTGGAGAAGACAAAAGAGAGGAAGATAGTCTCACATCAACTAGGCGTATCAACGGGCTATGGAGATGCCCATCAATAGATATCAATGTGAGTGAGTAGGGATTGCCATGCAACGGATGCACTAGAGCTATAAGTATATGAAAGCTCAACAAATGAAACTAAGTGGGTGTGCAACCAACTCGCTTGCTCACGAAGACCTAGGAAATTTGAGGAAGCCCATCATTGGAATATACAAGCCAAGTTCTATAATGAAAAATTCCCACTAGTATATGAAAGTGACGAAACGAGAGACTCTCTATTATGAAGATCATGGTGCTACTTTGAAGCACAAGTGTGGTAAAAGGATAGTAACATTGTCCCTTCTCTCTTTTTCTCTCATCATTTTTTGGGGCCTTTTCTCTTTTTTTTATGGCCTCTTTTTTTTTCGTCCGGAGTCTCATCCCGACTTATGGGGGAATCATAGTTTCCATCATCCTTTCCTCACTTGGGACAATGCTCTAAAAATGATGATCATCACACTTCTATTTTTCTTACAACTCGATAGTTAGAACAACATATGACTCTATGTGAATGCCTCCGGCGGTGTACCGGGATATGCAATGATTCATAAGTGACATGTATGAAAGAATTATTAATGGTGTCTTTGCCACAAATACGATGTCAACCACATGATCATGCTAAGCAATATGACAATGATGGAGCGTGTCATAATAAATGGAACGGTGGAAAGTTGCATGGCAATATATCTTGGAATGGCTATGGAAATGCCATGATAGGTAGGTATGGTGGCTGTTTTGAGGAAGGTTTATGGTGGGTGTATGATACCGGCAAAAAGTGCGCGGTATTAGAGAGGCTAGCAATGGTGGAAGGGTGAGAAAAATGCGTATAATCCATGGACTCAACATTAGTCATAAAGAACTCATATACTTATTGCAAAAACCTAAAAGTTATCAAAGCAAAGTATTACGCATGCTCCTAGGGGATAGATTGGTAGGAAAAGACCATCGCTCATTCCCCCGGCCGCCACTCATAAGGAAGACAATCAATAAATAAATCATGCTCCGACTTCATCACATAACGGTTCACCATACGTGCATGCTACGGGAATCATAAACTTTAACACAAGTATTTCTCAAATTCACAACTACTCAACTAGCATGACTCTAATATTACAACCTTAATATCTCAAAACAATTATCAAGCATCAAACTTTTATTAGTATTCAACACACTCAAAAAGAAAGTTTCACAAATCTTGAATACCAAGCATATTATTATTTTAAGCAAATTACCATGCTATTAAAGACTCTCAAAATAATCTAAGTGAAGCATGAGAGATCAATAGTTTCTTTAAAACAAATCCACCACTGTGCTTTAAAAGATATAAGTGAAGTACTAGAGCAAAAACTATAAAGCTCAAAAGATATAAGTGAAGCACATAGAGCAAAACTATAAAGCTCAAAAGATATAAGTGAAGCACATAGAGTATTCTAACAAAATCCAATTCATGTATGGCTCTTTCAAAAGGTGTGTACAGAAAGGATTATTGTGGAAAACTAACAAGCAAAGACGCAAATAATACAAGACGCTCCAAGCAAAACACATATCATGTGGTGAATAAAAATATAGCTCCAAGTAATGTTACCGATGGAAGTGCACGGAAGAGGGAATGCCTTCCGGGGCATCCCCAAGCTTTGACTTTTTGGTGTCCTTGGATTATCTTGGAGGTGCCATGGGCATCTCCAAGCTTAGGCTCTTGCCACTCCTTGTTCCATAATCCATCAAAAGATTTCACCCAAAACTTGAAAACTTCACAACACAAAACTTAACAGAAATCTCGTGAGCTCCGTTAGCGAAAGAAAACAAAAGACCACTTCAAGGTACTGTAATGAACTCATTATTTATTTATATTGGTGTTAAACCAACTGTATTCCAACTTCTCTATGGATTATAAAATATTTTACTAGCCATAGATGCATCAAAATAAGCAAACGACACACGAAAAACAGAATCTTTCAAAAACAGAACAGTCTGCAGTAATCTGTAACTAACGCAAACTTCCGGAACTCCAAAAATCCCGCCAAAATAGGACGACCTAGGCAATTTGTTTATTGATCAGCATCAATTGGAATCACTATTGTATCAGGTTCTGGTGATGCTTAACAATTGTTTTCGTGAACCGAAAGTTTCTGGAAATTACAGCAAGATCAAATAACTATTATCCAAGAAGATCCTATAGGTTTAACTTGGCACAAACACTATTTAAAAACATAAAAACACATCTAAACAGAAGGTAGATGGATTATTTATTACTAAGCAGCAAGGAAAAATATTGGGTTGTCTCCCAACAAGCGCTTTTCTTTAAAGCCTTTTTAGCTAGGCATTGAGTTTCAATGATGCTCACAAGAAAGAAAAGAATTGAGGCACAAAGAGAGCATCATAAAACATGTGACAAACACACTAAAGTCTAACATACTTCCTATGCGTAGGCATATTATAGGCAAACAAATTATCGTAGCAAGCAAAAACTAGCATATGCAAGGAAGCGGGAAGGAACAATAGCAATCTCAACATAACGAGAGGTAATTTATTATCATGAAAATTTCTACGACCATATTTTCCTCTCTCATAATAATTACATGTGGGATCATAAGCAAATTCAACAAAATAGCTATCACATAAAATATTTTCAACACGATACACATGCATGCAAAGTTGACACTCGTCCGAAATAGTGGGATTAACATTAACTAAAGTCATGACCTCTCCAAACCCACTTTTATCAAAAATTTCATAAGATTGAATATTCTCCAAATATGTGGGATCTAAAGTTGACACTCATCCAAACCCACTTTCAATATTATTGCAAACAATATTATCAATCTCATATTCATCATGGGGATTAAATAAATTTTCAAGATCATAAGAAGAATCACCCCAATCATGATCATTGCAACAAGTAGTAGACATAGCAAAACTAGCATCCCCAAGCTTAGGGTTTTGCATATTATTAGCACAATTGACATCAAGAGAATTTATAGTAAAATTACTGAGATCATGCTTTTCATTGAGGGAACTATCAAGCATGGGTGCAATAGCAACGATCTCATTTTTAACATAAGGAACTATAGCAAATTCATCTTCATAAATATTGGCATCATGGCCACAAGAATAGCAAGCATCATGTTCATCAAGGGATGTTTCAACCAAATCATCGGGATCATCATTATCTATAGATTCATGCATATAATTATTTTCTTTCAAAGCAACGGTCATTCTTTCAATATATTCTTGGACATAGACATTATGAGCAAGGTTTTCATTGCAATATTTAAATATGATGGAATTTTTAGATTTGTTGAGAGTAAAATCATACTTTTCAATCAAAGAAGCAACTTCATGAGCATCCTTAAAAACGACAAATTCTTCAATTCGTTCGATATCATAGTAGCTATAAACACCCTTTGCATAAGAAGATAAGATTTCATTAGCATTGAACTTACGTAGGTAGGGAAGGTGTTTTTAGGGTTCTTAGAGCAACAAGTAAAATCACACATTTCACAAAGATTCCAAGCATAGCATAGAAAACTATTTATATGATACCATAAGAGCTTCCCTTTTTCAGACAAACGATGACGCACAAAATGAGCATGCTCATCTAAAGATTTCCCATCAACTAGGCTAGTTGGGGTTTGATCTGGCGAAAGATAAGGATCGAAGATGATCCAAGTAGAAAACTTTAAGAGGATCCATATCAATAGATTTTCACCAAGCGAAGATGCAAGCATATAGAAGGCACAAGGAAACACAAAAAAAGATACATACGGGAAGAAGGCGAACAAAGAAGAGAGGGCGAATAAAACGGCAAAGGTGAAGTGGGGGAGAGGAAAACTAGAGGCAAATGGCAAATAATGTAATGCGAGAGATAAGGGATTGTGATGGGTACTTGGTATGTTGAGTTTTGCGTAGACTCCCCGGCAACGGCGCCAGAAATCCTTCTTGCTACGTCTTGAGCTTGCGTTGGTTTTCCCACAAGAGGAGAGGATGATGCAGCAGAGTAGCGTAAGTATTTCCCTCAGTTTTTGAGAACCAAGGTATCAATCCAGGCCACGCGCAAGTCCCTCGTACCTACACAAAGCAAATAACTCCTCGCAACCAACGCGAATAGGGGTTGTCAATCCCTTCATGGTCACTTACGAGAGTGAGATCTGATAGAGATGATAGATAATATTTTTGGTATTTTTGATATAAAGATGCAAGGTAAAATAAAAGACAAAGTAAAAAGCAAAGCAATAATAAAGCGTAGGAAGATTAATATGATGAAAATAGACCCGGGGGCCATAGATTTCACTAGTGGCTTCTCTCAAGAGCATAAGTATTTTACGGTGGGTGAACAAATTACTGTTGAGCAATTGATGAATTGAGCATAGTTATGAGAGTATCTAGGTATGATCATGTATATAGGCATCACGTCCGAGACAAGTAGACCGACTCTGCTGCATCTACTACTATTACTCCACTCATCGACCGCTATCCAAAGATGCATCTAGAGTATTAAGTTAATGAAAATGCAGTAACGCCTTAAGCAAGATGACATGATGTAGAGGAATAAATTCATGCAATATGATAAATACCCGTCTTGTTATCCTCGATGGAAACAATACAATGTGTGCCTTGCAACCCTTTACATCCTTTGGGTAAGGACACCGCAAGATTGAACCCAAAGCTAAACACTTCTCCCATTGCAGAACTACCAATCTAGTTGGCCAAACCAAGCGGATAATTCGAAGAGACTTGCAAAGATAACCAATCATACATAAAAGAATTCAGAGAAGATTCAAATATTGCTCATAGATAATCTTGATCATAAACCCACAATTCATCGGTCTCAACAAACACACCGCAAAAACAAGATTACATCGAATAGATCTCCACGATCGAGGGGAAGAACATTGTATTGAGATAAAAAAGAGAGAAGAATCCATCTAGCTACTAACTATGGACCCGAAGGTCTGAGGTAAACTACTCACACTTCATCGGAGAGGCTATGATGATGATGTAGAAGCCCTCCATGGTGGATTCCCCTTCCATGGAGCTCCGGAACAGGCCCCAAGATGGGATCTCGTGGATACAGAAAGTTGCGGTGGTGGAATTAGGTTTTTGGCTCCGTATCTGATCTGTTGGGGGTACGTAGTGTATATATAGGAGGAAGAAGTACGTCGGTGGAGTTCCGAGGGGCCCACGAGGTAGGGGGCGCGCCCTAGGGGGGTGCCCTCCACCCTCGTGGCTGCCTCGGGGCTTTCTTGATGGAGGGTCCAAGTCTCCTGGGTCTTATCTTATGAGAAAATCACGTTCCCGAAGGTTTCATTCCGTTTGGACTCAGTCTGATATTCCGTTTCCTCGAAACACTGAAATAGGCAAAAAACTGCAATTCTGGGCTGGGCCTCCGGTTAATAGGTTAGTCCCAAAAATAATATAAAAGTGGAAAATAAAGCCCAATATAGTCCAAAACAATAGATAATATAGCATGGAGCAATCAAAAATTATAGATACGTTGGAGACGTATCAAAGCCTCACCTCATGAGGTTCAGATGACGTGAGCCATGACGACCAAGGCCAGGGGGCACCAGCGGGCGCAGTGCATCATTTTCCTCTTTAGTGCTAAGGAGGCAAGCACAGGCGCATAGTCCCAAGGAATCAGCCAAAGGTTTCAATTCCCGTGCAACAAGACCAAGACAACCAGGATGGCAAGACGGAGGTCATTGATACGTCTCCGTCGTATCTACTTTTCCAAACACTTTTGCCCTTGTTTTGGACTCTAACTTGCATGATTTGAATGGAACTAACCCGGACTGACGCTATTTTCAGCAGACTTTCCATGGTGTTATTTATGTGCAGAAACAAAAGTTTTCGGAATGACCTGAAACTCCACGGAACTTCTATTTGGAAATAATAAAAATCCTTGCAAAAGATGAAGACCAGGGGGGCTACACCCTAGCCACGAGGGTGGGGGGCGCGCCCCCCTACCTCGTGGGCCCCCTGGAGCTCCTCCGACCTCAACTCCAACTCTATATATTTGCTTTCGGGGAGAAAAAACCAGAGAGAAGGATTCATCGCATTTTACGATACGGAGCCGCCGCCAAGCCCTAAAACCTCTCGGGAGGGCTGATCTGGAGTCCGTTCGGGGCTCCGGAGAGGGGGATTCCACTACAAAAAAAAAACACTTCCGTGATGATACGTGTTTGTCACAGTAGGTCGCGTTATTTGTCATGCATGTACATCCATGACAAATTTATGACAGAATCAAGATAGTCATACATGTCTTTGTCGTAGAAGTGTTCCATGACATTACGAAAATTATCATCACGGAAGTATCCACTTCCATGACGATAAATCGCGCGTCACAAAAGTGCTTTCGTCAAGGGTGACTGACACGTGGCATCCACCGTAAAGGAACGCCGTTAAGCTATCGGGTCGAGTTTTGGATCCGATAACCCGTTATGACCCGACCAATGGGGATTTTCCACATGTAAAATCATCATTGGCTGGAGGAAACACATGTCGGCTCACCGCTGGGACAGATGTCATCCACTCATTGGATAGAAGGCGCCTATGATACGTCGACACGTGGCACGGCCCAACAGAGGCCCATTGCTGTGAAAAGGCCGGCCCGTTTAACTTGGTCAAAAGGTGGCGGGTCAGCCCATGTAAAGCCTGTTAATGGCATGTTCACATATAGCCCATTTACAACCCGCTAACCAAGGCCCGTTACGCCCTATTCGAATTAGGCCCAGTAGCGTCATCTGGGCCATCCAATATTATTGCAGCCCGTTTTCACTTCTAGCCCATGTATGGCCCATGACGTCTTTCGACCCATATGAGTCCCTATGTAACTCTTGGCCTATTAATGGCCCGTGGTGAAACTGGCCCGTAATGAACAGTGTATCGCTTTACACCCATTAACGGCCCGTGGTGAAACTGGCCCGTATAGAATAGTGTATCACTTGATACCCTTAATGGCCCGTTATTCTGTTGGGCCGTTTCCAGCCCATGTTATCTTTCGGCCTTCTCAGAGCCCATTTATTCTTGGGCTCATTTCCAGCATTCGTTTACTTACGGCCCGTTACTGTCATTTTCTGCTTGTGCGCCAAATTCAGCCCGTGGTGACAGTCTGCCCGTTTGTGGTCCGTTAATACATTGGGCCGTTTTCATAGCGTCATCAAATACGTCCTATTAACGATGGCCCGTTATGGTCGGCCCATGAACGGACGATTCCAACTCTAGCCCATTTACGGCCAGAATGCGGTCTGTTTGGCCCATGTTTGTGTCGATCATACGCCCGTATAAGGCCCATTGATGATACGGCCCGTAGAAGGCCCATTGTTTCTATGGCCCGTAGAAGGCCCATTGTTTCTCTGACCCGTAGAAGGCCCATTGTTTCTACGGCCCGTAGAAGGCCCACTTGTTTCTGGCCCGTAGAAGGCCCATCGCTTCTATGGCCCGTAGGCCCGGTGTCACCTCTTGTGGCGTTTATTGTGGCCTAGTTTTAAAAAATAGGTTATTGCAGCCACTAGCAAACCGCAAAAAAAGAACTGCACTGACTACAAGCAAACAAATAAACAAGACAACAATGAAATAAATAAGCAAGCAACTTACACTAGGCTATCACGGCTATTACATATTACATCCACCGGGCATCAAAGTTCGCCACCGGTGCAAATATAGGAGCACATCAACATATAAACGCCCACATTAAACAAGTCCGTAATCGGAAACCACTTCAAGAGCTCAAGAAACAATATCACAGGTACCCATAATGTTGGCAAGATGCTTAGCAAGCTTATTAACTTTCTCTTGTTTGGCGCTTAAGTCCTCCAGTAACTTCTTTGTTGCACGAGAAAGTATGCATCTGAATTACGCAAGGACTTCCGCATGATCCTTGACTTCCTGTCGCATAACATCTGATCGTTGTCTTTCAACTTGAAGTTGAGACTCAAGAAACCGAACTGATTCAGGCAACAAGTTCGAAGAGCTCGTGCCAGCAGTGGTAGCCAGTAACTCGAACACTCCATCAAGACAGGACTTTTGGGTTGTCTCAGTGTCTTCAATATAGTTTTTATCAGCTTTCTTGGAGACCAACAGGGATGTCTCACTATCTTGAACCTTATCTGCATTACTTCCTTTACCATTGCATAACATGGTACTCTTCTCCAATATTTTTATCCGCGTTCTAAAAGAGAAACAAACAAACACATCTCAGGTTTACAATGTAGTATATGAAACTCATTTTGGTAAACCAGTTCAGTAGTAAGGTGGACAGGATAACAGCATGAAACAAACATATATCTATGTGGTATGGTCACTGTATGGTCTATATCATTCTAGTTTATGTTGCCAAATCAAGATATATACAGTTTGAATCATATCTATTTAAGACAAAGCAATAACAACACTTGTAATGTGCATGGCATGAGAACATAACTGTTTATTCAATTGAAACTAAAATCAACATAGAGCAAGTTACAACAGCAAACGGCCAAACACGTTGAAGAAACAGGTTTAAAACATAATTGCTATGCCATTGGAGTTTCAATTGCATCCTTCAAATTTGAAATTGGTTGGTATCGATAAATACATTGATGCAAGGGCAAAGTAGTATGAACCATAGCTACGGAACCTAACACGAGAACAATTCTTCTTACGCTTTAAGCATTGACTTGGGTTCGGAGTGGTGGTCCTCGTGATTTGGGCACTGCAGTTGCCTTACTAACTTCTTTCGTGTTTGGGTGCTCTGTGGTGGAGACGGTGTTGTGTCAACGGAACCAGGTGTCTATCTGCTAGGGTTGGGGTTAGAAGGGGTGTAGCTGGTTCTCTGTCCAAGCCGGTAGGTACAATCTGCATGAGTGTGGGTTATGTGTGGTGGCTGGTTCTTGGGCAAGTACAACCGTGGTTCTATCTGCATCGACGGTGTAGCACGATCTTTTCTGAAGACCGTGTTTTTACTCCCACAGATACTGCCATCACTCCCTCCAATTGAAATGGCTGATAAACTAGAAAAGTAATTGAATGTACATACATTGTAAGATAGACAGGTGCAATGGATGGTAGGGAAGAAAATAGGGCATGATATAATTCACATTTATGTTGTCTAAGCAAACAGAATAGCAGGACATAATTTCACATATATGATGGCTAATTAAACAGGATAGCATGGCATAATTTCACATGTATGATGGCTAACTAAACAGGATAGAATGACATACTTCAAAATATGATGAGTATGTAAACAGGATGACATGATATAACTATATGATGTGTCTATTAAAGTTGTTGGCATGCCATAAATCACTAACATGCCGTCGATGGAAACATGATGGCATGATATAATTCACGGATAGAATGACATAATTTAAAATATGATGACTATGTAAACATGATGAGATGATATAACTATATTATGTCTTTAGAAAATGGGTTGGCATGCCATAATTCAGATACATGCTATCTATGTAAACATCATGGCATGCCATAATTCAAATATATGATTTATATACTAAGGAAGTGAGCAGAGGGCAATCGCATATATGATGTGTCAACTAAGGAGATGGCATTCAATATTGTGTATATGATGTAAAAACTAAGCATTGCAATACAACATATGCATTGTATGAGTAATATAACCCTGCCAAGTTTGAGCTACACCTCAGGGGGATAATAGGACTGGTCATCTGCCTCTGGATCCTCCTCTGAAGAGCTATCTGTAACCAGCAAGATATCTGCTTCAGCAGGTAGCATTGTCTGCTCTGAAGACCTTGTTTTCACTCCAGATTTCTCCATCACCAATTCAAATGGCTGATGCACAGGAAGAGCAGTTGAATATACAAACATTGTCGACAAAAGCAATGAGAAATACAAAAAAGGACGGCATGATATAATTCACATATATGACGCTTGCCTAAACAAACATGGCATTGCATAATTCACATACATAATGCCTTGCAACAAGATAACATTGCATAATTCACATATATAATGTCTTGCAACAAGATGGCATTGCATATTCACATATATGGTAATTAGACACTAAACAGGTGACATTCACACAAAGCATGTCTAAACTAAGAAAATGACATAGCAATGCAAGATACCATCACATACGATATGAGCAACATAACCACTGCCAAGGTAGGGCATGCACCTCGGGGATATGATCGGTCATCTGTCTCTAAATCCTCCTCTGAGGATCTATCGGTAACCAGCAAGACATGCGCTTCGTCAGATAGCATTGTCTGCTCTGAAGACCTTGTTTCCACTCCAGACTTTTCCATGACCGTGCCGAATGGCTGATGCACAGGAAGAGTAATTGAATGTACTAAAATTGTTGACAAATTTAACACGTGATAAAAAATGATGGCATGATATAATTCACATATAAGATGACTGGCTAACCTAGCTGGCATTGCAAAATTCACATATATGATGCCTGGCTAGACAAGATGGCATTGCATGATTCACATATACGATAAAGAAATTAAACAGATGGCATTGACACAAAGCATGTCTAAACTAAGCAGATGACATCTTTAATGTATACAGTAAGCAATGCAAGGCACCATATGCATGATATTACCAACATCAGCATGCCATGTTAGAGCGAAGACCTCATGGGGTAAATAGGAGTGGTCTTCTCCTTCTGAATCCCCCTCAAAACAATTATCTTCCTATTGACTACGATCCAAAATGGGTGGAGGGGGGCTGCCTTTGCGCCCACCATGGAACGACGTCTGCATGAAATTTTATTGCCATGCAAGGCTCGTCTCTTTTGCTCTACATGATCAGTTCCATTGCGTCTGAATGGCGGCATGCATAGGAATAAAACATAGTGAGATTATGTAAGGAGTGCATGCACAAATCCAGAGTGATGGTAGCAAATTGTGGATAGACCCAAAACCAATGATAGCGAGTGCATAATAGCTTTAGTTAAAAAAATACAGATAATGGCTCCTTTAATGTTTGTTTGCACCCAACATGAAACTCATAGTAGACACCGGAGATTAACCAGATAGTAGACAGATAGTACTGATTGTTGCCCCAATATGTACCCCACTACCATTTAAAAACTCAAGTTTCAGCATTAGTTTGGACCTGGCTCGGAGTCTAATAGGTGAACACAACGATAATGTAGCATGTCATCATATTAAGCGACGCATAACGTAAGCAGACACGGAAGAGTGCGACCTCTCTTGCGGACCCGTGTAGTCCTCAAGGTCATCTGCTCAGTTGATGATGGTAATGCAGTTGTCGTGGCTGCCGGCGGCGAGGAAGAAGATCTGAGGCGGCGAAAGACAGATGCGGAGAGCGGATCCCTATGGTGAACCCTTCCGTTGCTCGAAAGCATGAGCTGAGGTGGAACACACATGAGAGGAGGACAAACCACACAAGGTTTTCTTTGACACATATCTGTAATGTAAGTAATTGAGTAAAGGCTTGTTTGAATTTGAGGATTCTAACAATGCGAGGATAGGATATAGACAGAATAGGATAGGAATGCATGTGCAAAACAGAGAATTTAGAATCACAGGATTTCTGCCAATCTGGGTGTTTGATTCACAACAATTGGAAGATCCCAGGATGCAAAAAGCATGGTGAGATTAAGTCAAACCACAATAAAATGTACGGTTATAATGCTATTATGCTACTATCTCTTAGTCTTGTGCTTGATGAATAGGAATATGAAAAGGAGGAGAAGTGGAAATTAGAATTCCCTACGATTTTTTTCAAGGAGACACTAAAGGAACAAATCCTACAGTTTTCCTTTGCTCCATTCCTTTGCACAAAATTCATGAAAAGTAGTACCATAGGAAACTTTCCAATTCCTATGTTTTTCATTCACTTTTCCTTTCAAGCACTGGCGATTCTAGTAGGCAGGCTTGAGCAAGGAAAATCCTACACTAAAAAAATGTTTTTCTGCTACTTCTATTACTTTGGACCCAGGCCACTGCCATACTAGATCAACTCCCAGGCCCATCAACAAATGCATAGCTCAAACGCGCAGAGATAAATAATGATGGCGTTCAAGAGAGTCCATCACGGATAGCTAAGTTGCCTGGTACCTCACTGCTTGTCATATAGTAGGATAAAATAATCGTATTTCCCGTTACTACGAGTGCTCAGTGGACAATATATATATATATATATATATATATATATATATATATATATATATATATATATATATATAACATGTAGAGTAAAAAAGATATTCAACAATTGTACAAC
Source organism: Aegilops bicornis (assembly GCA_021605145.1). Taxonomy (NCBI): domain Eukaryota; kingdom Viridiplantae; phylum Streptophyta; class Magnoliopsida; order Poales; family Poaceae; genus Aegilops; species Aegilops bicornis. Next base: position 317,954,139 of record CM038675.1, read on the forward strand.
CTCTTTGTCAAAGCCTTGTCTATCTCAGCATGATTGGGTTGGCGGTGAGGATGCTCCTACCGACTTTTGCTGTCGGAGGACGGGAAGAAGATCTTAGGCGTCTGGAGATGGAGCCCGAGGTACTGTTCCGCTGTGATGTAGGGTTTCGTCATTGGAGCATCTCCGGTGAGTTGGACGACGCCGAGGCTGAAGCAGGACAAGAGAGACAACGAACAATGTTAACCTGAGTGGAATTCTAATAGCATCTGCAATACATGACGTAAAATACATAACCACAAAGTGCTAGATGTAAAATACATCAGCCGCTCATCTATGAACTTAACTGTCGAAACTGAACTTAACTGTCGAAACTGAACTTAACTGTCGAAACTGAACTTAACTGTCGAAACTGAATTTTGTCATTAAAACTGAATTTTGCCGTCAAACCGAACGCACTAGCAAGGTGAGGCTACACGTCGGTCGATCGACTTTTCATCTGTGGTCCGTGGTTTTTGCAGCCGGTGTATATGAAATCACGGGCATGTGGTTCATCTTCAACCTCCACCCCCTGAGCCGCCACCACCACCGCCAAACAGCAGTGAGCCCCCCCCACCCCTAAAATCGACTAACCTAAAAGTCGATTCGGTCGATCAAGTGTTGCTAAATCGGAGCAGCATCGCAAGCAAGAGCAAGATCGAGAGCCGCAGCGAGAAAGAGAAATAGCAAGAGCGAACCAGCAGGGACCGAGAGCAAGAGCAGCAGCAGCGGCGAAGTGAGAGATAAAGCAGCGATAGCTCCTACCGATGTGGACGCGTTACCGAGGGAGCGATGCCGTGGAGGAAGTGGCGGCGACGCCGCCCGTGGATGGAGTCAGCGCCGTGTCGGCTCGGGACCGAGCGCCGGAAGCACCGTGAGATCGAATCAAGAAGAAAATTTGGCGATTAGTGTACAACCTCTTTGGTGGCGCCGATTAGACCGCGCTTCATCCGAGGAAACGGTGATGATGATGCTCTTCCGGTGGTGCAGGTGAAGACGGCGGTGTGGGAATGGAGGTGGCGCGAAAGACGAGGGGAACATCGGGGCAGCTCCTTGGAGGTGGAGGACGGGGTGGCTGAACCGGCGGGACGATGAGATCGACGACGGATCCTCATCCGGTGCGGTGGATGAGGGACGTCGAGGTGTTGTTGTGGACGACATCGTCGAGGAAGAGGCTCCGGCTGGGTGGCGGGCGAAGCAGAGTGTGGGGTTTCGTCGCTGGTTTTCGCGGCCTCGGTGTACGAATGGGTGGGCGGATGGGATGGCAGTGGGGAACCACGGCTTGGAGACGCGCTTGTCCGAAATGTGGGGTAAGTTATGAAAGTACCCCCCACCGATTTGAGGCGGTTCTTTCGGTTCAGGGGTACCACGAGCATTTCACGTGTCGGGATTTCACAGGAGGTGGGAGTTTTCGCGCGCGTTGTAATTTCGGAATAGCAAGGCGCGGGTTGAGATGAAGGAGTTGTCGGAGCACAACGAGACAAAGATGTATCTTAAATATTTCGGGCTAACAAGGCGCGGGTTGAAGAGGCGGGAGTTTCGCAGCACGATAGACAGCGACACTAGCTTGAATTTTCGGCATAACAAGGCGCGGCTTGAAATTTCGGAAGAACAAGCTTAATGTGTACCAAGAAAAAAGACATTTTGCACCTCAACACGCACAACACACACACAAACACCATTTAGACTAGAGTAAGGTACACGTGCATTGCACGCATGAGATTTGGCAACCAAATTATGAATAGATACCACATTATAGCATGCAAGCTTTGAGTCATATATGCATGATGTAGATGTTCGTTTAATTCTTATAGTTCATTTCATTCAAAATCATCTAGTTTTGATAAGAAAGCTAATCTATTTTAAGATTCATGGAATTGTGCGTTGTAAGACATAAAGTAAAAACAAATAATGGCAAATCATGTAGAAAAACATTTGGGCAATTCTGATACGGAAGATTCTAGAACAAATAAGAAGTGCTTGTATTTTGATGTTTGTGCATTATTCTTAAGTTCAACCAGGGAGTCTTCTAGATTATACATGTGGCGAAATCTGGTGGAATCTATATGATATCCAACGGCCAATAGTGCTCAAATTTGCCATCTTTGGACCATCGGATTAGCCTCATCCAACGAACATCATTCAAAGTTAAAGTTACCCGCACACAATATAAAAAAAATATAAAAGATAATATATATATAGGTGTATCGATATAGATATGTGATGCGAAGCCGCCCATCATCTCCATTTAGAATAGTGTGTCCATGCACGGATGCGACGTGGCCAAATGATGTCTGCCATCGGTATCTCAAATTCAAATCAGTCTGGCCTTGTTCAATGTGTATACATTACAACATGCTCGTTTCCAAACCACACCGCGCAGATCTCCGTTATATTAACGCATGCATGGGTTTCAAACATCAGGATCTCTTATTCAAATATTTGAATTCAACTTTACATTGATTATGACCTCACCTATTCTTTTACACCCACACAGTAGTCTTCTGTTTATAATTGTACCACTAACTTTCTCTCGTGCATGCATGCACACACACTACAAGTCGGCATTATCCATCGCACGCATGCAATCTGTTTCTTCAGGTCGGTCTCCCATGAAGGCACACACCCACGCACATCCCCCTCTCCATCATATCAGGCATTCTTTATCTCTCACGCGTGCATGCGCAACGATCGATGTTCCTCTATGTATGTGTGTATATAGCTAGGTCTTTCATAGTTTTCCACACAAACCGATCAATCGATATATCCGTGAGGTCTCACCCTCTTTCCCACGTCCACATCCATCAATCTATACCTCTCTATATAGGATTAACATATATAGCTAATACACCCACATTAATTATATATCCAACGTCCCCCTCTCATCACCCATGCCTTCCGCTTCATCTCTCAGACGCGTGCATAATGGCGAAGACAGGGGGCAGTAAGGGCCCTGCCCCCCTACCATCACTATATATCGAGGCTAATATGAATGTCATCATTAGACAATTGCTGCTAAAAAAGGTTTAATTTCATGAATTGACCCTCCTCGTAAAGGATTAGCAATGCTTGGCCCCCTAGCTCATTTATTTTTCATGGCTCCGCCATCACTGCAACAAAGGCACGTGTTCGCCCCCTCTCTCTAAACATTGATTTCGCACTTGTGCATTCCTTCATAGTCTACCTCCACTCGGCCCCTCGCACCATCTTCTAGCCCCCCACCGGGTTTTGCCACATGTACAATCTAGCAGACTCCATCGTTGAACTTAAGCATAATGCACAAACCTCAAAACAACAATGATTTTCTTTTGTTCTAGAATCTTCCGTATCATAACTGCCCAAACTTTTTTCTAGTTGAATTGCCATTATTTGTTTTTACTTTATGCTTTACAACGCACAATTCCATGAATCATAAAATAGATTAAGGGCTTCTTTGATTCAAAGGATTCTCAATGGAATTTTGGAGGATTGTAATCATTAGGAATTTTTCCTATCTTGGTTGTTTGATTCGTAGGATTGTAAACCATAGGAATTTTTCCATATGATTCATTTTCACTAGATTTCATAGGAAACATCCCATCCACTCAAACCTCTTTTAAAGAATTCTGCATTTTTTCCATGCACAATCAAACACTCGTACAATCCCGTAGGATTCAAGACGACATTCCACTATAATCCCATGTTTTTCCTATTCCCGCGTTCTTAGCTTTTTTTATAAAAACTAAGAGGGTGCTTGGATCCAAGGGACTTAATTTAGTCGACTAAAAATATTCTCTTTAAGAGACTAAAGTTCCAAGCACCCCTGACTAAAGAGGGGCTAAAACTAGTCTTGAGACTAAATTTTTTTAGTCAGGGGTACCCCTACTAAAATGTGGATTAGTCCTCTCTCTCCTCATTTAACTCCTCTCATTTAACACGGGCGAGTTCTGGATTGGAGGGTTTGGAGGATAATAAATGCTCATTAACTTGATTTTAGTCTCCTTAGTATTTGGATCCAAGCATGGATGAGGCTAGCATGTTTTAGTCTCACTACTTTTAGTCATGGGACTAAAACGTATCCAAGCACCCTCTAATTGATTTTCAATGAGATGAACTATAAGAATTAAACGAAGGGCTACATCTGGCATATATGACTCAGAGCTTACATGCTATAGTGTGGTATTTATTAATAATTTGGTTGCAAAATCTGATGCGTGCAATGCACGTGTACCTTACTAGTACTTCGAGTATGTGCAAAGCACGTAAATTAGAATACCAATGGCACGCTGCACAATGTCTCTCTTACAGTTCATGAAGCCACGTGGCACATGTGGAGGCGTTGTCGCGACCTCCTTGCGTGGGTTGATCATAGTGACATGCTGCTGGTTCCAGAAGAATATACTCGTCCTCCCTGAGCCATACTGGTGGTACATGCACGAAGTGAAGATGTGCACGCACGCCACGCACGCACTCATTCCCTCGCATGCACACGCGGTACACGGGCGGACGCAATTTTGTACCAACATCCACCCCATGTGATAATTTGACGCGTGTAAAGTCGTTCACTTCATTGATGGTCAATTAATACAATGCATGCAAATTGAGTGGACGTGAGTGCGGAAGAAAGACATTATTACTCCACTGCGCGCATGCGAGTAGTTAAATCGTGTGTTGCTAAGTAGTACTTTCATTGGTCTCCTTCGTATTTGTGCCAATTTTTGAGAGTAACATAATATTTACGCATTTGAGCAGTGTAGTACTTGAAATTTATGTTCCACTAAACTCATCGGGAGCCGTTTCAGGCCTCGAAACCAAAACCATCAATTAATGTTTACCTTGTTCCCATCACATTCGAAGCCTGCTCACACCTACTAGTACGCACCAAACCTGAACGTGTTCCCACTATGCAGGTATTAGTACTAGTGCTAGTACTTAGGTTATAAAAGGGGAACTACCAAACCAAAAATTACTCTACCTTTCCTCCTCATAAGTGCTTCTTCTTCACCGTCGTTGCCATGGCGGTGAGCAAAGATCTAGGTCGAGAACTACTCGTAACAAGGGAGCGGCAACCAAGGCTGCGGAAAAAGAGATGGCTCGCCGCCACGCAGACACCTCGAAAAGATCTCTCATGGGCGGCGATGGCTCCTAGGAGCGCCCTAGCCATGGAGGCGAACATGCCGAGCCGGGCCGGAGCTGAGTCGTTATCCCTCGACGGCATGCCCGATCAGCTCAATAAGCACCTCAATAAGCAGAAGGAGTTCATCCAAGGCTTGATGGAGTTGCTGAAGGAGAGCCTAGACGACATGCCCGCTGAGCTCAATCAGCATGGGGAGTTGACGCCGGCTTGGTGATGCTGCTGAAGAAGAGCATTGCCTCGGAGAAGAAGGTGACCGGCGAAATCCTGCGACTTCAGGAGGACAAGGCGAAGCTCTGCCACGAGATTGACCTTTTGAAGGAGAAGAACGTCGGCTGGAAGAAGCTGCATGAGAATAGTAGTTCCTCGATGAAGATGCTGCAGGCCCTCATCATGGAACATAATGAGGAGTTGGCGAAGCTCCGCATCGAGCACCCGGCTGCTGTCAAGGTACGTAATGCGTCCGTGGAACAGATGATGAAGGCTCGCGTCAAGAAATCCCGCGTCATGGACAAAATGAAGAAGATGGCGGAGGAGACGCGCAAGGAGATGGAGGTCGTGGAGGCGATGAAGAAGCGATTCACGACTACTGGCGAATTAGATCATTTGGGGTGATAATCTTCCTTCTTCTTTTCTTTCTTTGTGTTTCATCTTTTTGCTTGGTGTTTCTGCACGTGTCGCGTTCTCTGCGAGGCATGAATAGTAAAATGGTTTTTTTTAGGGAATGAATAGAACAATGCTAACAATGAGATGACTAGAAAATTAGATCATTTTTTATCGCCATATGGCACTGGGCTGCAAGAGCCAGGTCCTCCGTCATGATACAACTCCAGTGGAAAACTTGAGTATACCGCACGGTTCTTTGCTCCTCCTCGATCAGGTCGTCGGCGCATTTATATGAGCAGTCAAATCACAAGGCCCCACCTTCCAGCAGTAATGAGCCGTCAAATCACAAAGGCCCTCGCCTCTCGTGAAACCGACCAAGTTAGACTGCCCCGACCTCTAGCCTTTTAAAAAAATGTATACATTTGTACAGCAGTAGTATAGATGGATTGCGCCCATGGAGCAAAACTTGAAATTAAAAAAAAGGTGGTACATATAGAGAGCGCTGGTCGCATATAGTACTATTAAAAAGGCTAGTCACAATAATGGTGTCCAGCACAACCCACCCCTCAAATAAAACTAAGCACCCTGGAATTCTTTGACAAAACTAAGCACCCTGAAATTCTTTGACAACTAAACTGCTGGCTATATGATGTTGGCAATATATATTGTACGTATATAATGTGAAGAAACGAGTGGTAGTACTATACCAACTAAAAGATGAAATGTAAGAAATACTAGTATGTACGTACTGAAGAGTTAAAGTAACAAGAAGAAACATAACATAGTTCTGTAGGGGGCTCAAAGACAACACACCCCTCAAATTAAATTAAGCACACCTGAAATTGAACTTTGCAACTATCCCGATGACACCTTTGCATTAGAACCACCAAGAGCAACGACACTGCCACCTTACTCGGAGTCCTCGTCCACGTCCTCGACTTCGTCCTTGTCCCTCTTCCTCTTGGCCGATACTTCTTTGCTTGAACCGCCAACTTGGCTGTTGCTCTTCATCCAACCCTTGTAGATATTGAAAAAAAGGTAGCCATCCATTGCAGCGTAGTGGATTTGGTCTATATCTAGTACATTCTGCTGCCATGCATGACGATGAAATGTGTGTGGAGGTTTCTCCAGTTTACCGTACGCAGGATGAACCATGGCTCCTGCCAGGGTCAGCATTGAAGGCTGACGGGAGGACACCAGCCGATTCTTTTGGAGGTCGAAGGTTGCATACAACAAGGCCTATTCGACACAGGACTTCTTTGTCGTTACCAAAGTCTACAGTAACGAATTTGACTAGGTTGCTCTCGAGGAAGTCCTTAAAATCCTGGCACTCAACGTCCGCATGGCATATGTGGTAGACCAAGCATAAGTCATGCACGCAGACCTGGATCACGGCGGCCTTCTTCCTCTCTTCGTCCTTTAGATCCTTCTCTCGTCCCAGGATTGTGGTGTACTCAACATCTAGCCCAGCGACCCACTCATCATCTGAGTCTTCGAACATGCGTCTGAAGTGAGAAAGGCATCCTTTCACCGTCGCGGAAGAATGGGTGTAGATGACGTCGAACTCATCGCCGATGATGGTTCTGACCTTGTACCCACCGCCGATCGGGGAGATTTGGGACGCCATGGATTTGGGAGGAGGGTTAGGATTAGTGGAACTGCCGTAATGTGAATGGACGGGACGACTAGGAGCGAACCGCCATAGTATTAAAGGACGTGAGGGGACGAGTAGGAGCGAACTGCCGGCGTGCAAGCAGCGGGGTAGTGGCTTTCCATTCTCCCATGATACAAGCTTCCGAGAGCCCTTGGATCGTAGATCGAGCGGTTGCATGGCGTGATTCTAGACCTATGGGTGAATATCCTATCTCGGAGGGTTATTCTCGCAAATTTTCGGCAACTTAGCATGCGATTGTTTGATCTCAGATCCAAGGGCTGCCAAGAGTCTGCGTATCATGGTCGCGCCTACCACGACCGTCAGCGTCAGGCGGTCGCGCCCTTGGAGATTTAACACGGTGCGTTAGGCTATTTGATGTTGGCAAGTTATACATAGTCATCACTTAGTCACTCATACTACAACAAGGTTGGCTATAAGGTTGGCTATAAGTGTATTTTTTTACTCCTATCTATCTCTTTCTTCTTACTCCCTCCGTCCCATAATATAAGAACATTTTTGACACTAGTGTAGTGCCAAAAACGTTCTTATATTATGGGACACAGGGAGCAAGTAAGTACTATAGTGTGCTTTACATGGCATTTTTGCATATGTGGAGGAAAGAGAGGCAAGGAAAAAGTGGAGAAGTGGGCTCTCATGCAAGAGCCAGCCTCTACTACATGGTGGAGCACTGGGAGAGGCACCTGTATGGAGGTGGTCAAGAATCGGGAGACTCACGCTGGTCATAGCGCCGCAGTTAAAATGATAATGGCAAGTCAAATCATGGGGCCCCACCTGTCCAAAGAAGAACTCATCACAAATCACACAGCCCTACGTTTGTAGCAGCCTACTCCCTCGTCTTCTCTCGCTCTGCCGAACCGACTAGGCGGAACAGCCCGCCGCCATCAAGCAGAAAAGCCACGCCTCGACTTTTAAATAGTATACAAGATACTAATTCCAGATCCATGGATTGCGCCCAGCGCCATGGAGCAAAGCGTCTAGAAAACGGCGGTACACATGTACGGAGTATACAGACGCCCGTCGCGTTCGCGTTGCACCCGAACCGGTCGGTCGGTCTGGCACGCTGCTCTCCGAATGGAACGCGCGTCATATTGCGTTCGCACACACATGTGGGACGACAATTGAGAACCGACCATAGGCACACTCCCCGGCCCCGCAAGTCGGGTGACTTAATAGAAGAGGGAGACGAGCGATAGTACTAGAGAAGTGTTGTAGTACTACGCTGGTGCTTGGACGATCCCTGCAAGTCACGGAAGATCAGTTCGTCCATGCATGTGACCAGACTCCAGCAGACACGCCTGGATTGGCTATCGTCTACATATCGTGCAGGCTGTGTTGTACATGGCTGTAGTTGTGGTGAGAAATCTAAAAAAAGGTTTCTTGTCATCTCGCAAAATTAGGTGTTATGTGCTTCGGATCACTGCGAGGGTTAAACAATGACAACTGAGTTGGGCTAGTCATTGGGGACACATGCACGAACAGTGACTACTCGGCTGCCATCCAGGTCAAGCCGGCTATGTTAATTAGGACATCTATCAACGGACCCCTTTTCTACGAGTTTATCTTTAATTTGAGCTTTGTTCCTCGTCTAGTTTGTCCGCCGGGATTCATGTTGTCTCCTTTGGGCAGTGAGGTTATGATTTCCTGTCATGTGGCATTTTTTCGTTTTATTTGTTATTATCCGTCGCTTGTGATCAAAATGACGACTACTGCGCCTCCGGGCCACGTGCATGAAGACTACTCGACAGTCATTGACGAGGTCAAGCCGGCTCCGGTAGACAAAAGAAAACTAGTACTACTCCACTATATAGGCAGGAGCCTCCAGATCTAAACACGACAGCGGTGGCCACTCTCTCTCTCTCTCTCTCTCTCTCTCTCTCTCTCTCTCTCTCTCTCTCTCTCTCTCTCTCTCTGCTCACCGCCGGTCACAGATCCAGCCGGATCCTCTCTGCCGGGGAAGGTGAGAAGGTGCAATGTTCACGCGGTCGTCCTCGGCGACGGCTCTTACCCACTGCTGGGCGTGTCCCGATCAGCCAGCCTTGCCGTTCTCTCCCAAGCACCGCTGGCGAGGGAGGGCCTCCGACCCCTTCTTCCTTGCTGCCGTAGTGTGGGCAGATCCGGCCTCCCGCCGCCCACCTAGCGACATCCCGTCGACCATTCAAAAACCACCGCCGGCGAGTGGAGGCGTTGTGGAGAAGTAGATCGATGGAGGAGTACAACCGATACGTGAGGACCGCAGACGGCGACCCTGTGAAGCTAGCTAGGATGTTGGAGATACAATCTTGGTTTGACAACAAGGACCAACTAGCGGCGACGGTGACATCCATGGCCAAATATCTGCAACAGAGCGAAAAGGCGGCGATACTCCCGGAGGGAGTCACGCCGGAGTACATAGAGCTGCTCCTCTGGGCCATGGAGCAAACAGATTCACCGAATCCGATCATGAGGGAGCGGTGGTGGGAGTATCGATCCCAGATGGAGCATCCACCAGAGATTGAAGGGTCGAGCATCTACAGGGTGCCGTTTGTGAGGGTGTCCTGCCAAAGCGAGCCAACAGAGTCTTCGTCGACCGAACCCAACTGCAAGAGGAGAAAAGAAGTTGGCCCGACGACGCCCCCGCCATCGCCTCCCTTGCTGTTCACATCGTCTCACGGGGCGGCTGTCTGCCGCCGAGGAATAGGAGGGGGCTGCCCCCCCAGCCCAATAGTCGGGCAGGTTGTGAATTGTCAGGAGGATCTTAGGGTTGTCAGTGTTTGCAGGTTGTGAATTGTGTTTGTGTTGTGTATTTTGAGAGTACTTTCAGATATGAATGTCTTTTGAATTTCAGATTTGCAGTATTGAGCATATGAAGTATTTTATGAATTCTAGAGATCTATTTTTAGCACTTAAAAAATGTAGTTTCATAGGAGTATAAAAGTGCACAATGTGATTCTCAGAGAAGAAACTGCAAGTTTCAGCCAGATAAGAAAGCGCAAGTTCGATTTCGGATAAGAAACTGCAACTTTCGTGAGGCGTAGCATTTATATTAACACAGCCTTTTCAAACGGGGTTAACATCATGTTGGAAGTTTTATTCATGGTCGAAAATGGAACTACCAGCCAGTTAACATCATGCTGATCAACATTCATGCATAGCACATCTTCATATGATGCATAGTCAAAATGCCCACACAATGTCCAATGTGCGAAATACAGAGAAAACGAGGGACGAAGTTTTGGCAAGTGTTGGACGTGGTTTTGGGCTGCCCCGTCTAGGCTTTCATTTTTAACATGCGCAGCCCACGACCTCAGATGGGAGGTCCATAGGCCTGTTTGTATTTTCTTAGGGCCGTCATGTATCGACCGGCCTATGGACCTCCCATCCGAGGTTTTATTTTTGGCAGCCCAATTTATGTATTTTTTTGAAGAAAACGCAGAGGTCTGTTCTATTTTTTCTATATAATAAGAATAGGAACGCCAGGTCCAACTTATGTTTCCCTTCTAACTATATTATATATATTTAAATTATTTTATATGTTGACTGTTTAGTTCACATAATTGGCAAATAGATGAACGCTCTTGCGATCCCCTTCGCCCCCGCCACCACCTCCACCATCGCCGCCGCCCCTGCCACTACCTCAACCCTCGCCGCTGCCATAGATCTCGCCGCCACCCCCCGCCTCCTGACTCCGGGCGCGCCTGCCCCCCTCAGCAAGTCCGCTCGCGCGCCCCATGGAGTGTCGGCCATATCCACGGGGGAATGGCTGCAAGATAGGCAGATGTACAAGATGCATCTCCCACATGTCTACAAAGCCTTCCTGCGGATGCTCCAGCCGCTCGACTCCGTCGCGCCGACGGTGCTGCAGGAGACTCGAGGGAGGAGATGGAGGGAGCGGGCGATGTGGATCCGCGACAACGCTCTCTCCTGGACCCAGTGCACGCGCGAATGGAGGGAATCAGAGGAGGAAGCTACAAGGGAGGAAGCCGAGGAGGGACCGAATCCGTTCTCTCACTCGCGCAGGTATGCTCGGATGTGCAAGGATCATGTGGATTGGGAGCTGCTGAATCTAGCCTCATGGATCTACTTCGAAGGAGATTTCTCGGAGAAGCACAGGATGCCCCACCCCAGTGAGCCGCCGATTGCGTTTGTTCGATGGGCGAAAGGAGAAGTGAATTTAGGAGATCCACGCCGTGCTACGAGATGGGAATGCTTGACTGGACTCCTGCCCACCAGCACGCCGCCGGAGCCGGAGCAGGTGGATCCCCTACCTTACCTCTCCCACAAACCTGCAGAAGATTGAAATTAGGCTCGCAATGTGCTTCAATTGAGCTGTCTGGTGGTTATTTCTGCTTCCTGAGAGACAACATCTGGCTGGAGGATGAGAAGGAACCAGGAACTCCGATGAATTTCCCCTATCACAATGGGGGGGGGGGAGCACCGGTTGGTCAGTGGTACGGCCCACCTCCGCCCCAAATGGGGGCACAATCTGGCAGGCTCTGTAATTGCCCAAGATCAATTTGCTGAGTGGTTCGACTCTCAGATCAGTGGGAAATCTCAAGGCAAGAATCTGCAAAAGAAGAGATAGGACATCCAGAAAACTGCTCCTGCCCCTGCTTCGGGCCTTATGGCATACTCTGAGGTGATCTGCTACAACTATGGGGAACCAAGGCATCATTTGGATAAATGTGTCAAGCCCAAGAGTTGTTTTATCTGCAAAATGGTTACCCATAAAGTTGAGAATTGCCCTGTGTGAAGGAAAACCCACAGTTCTGCTAGATATGTTGGAAGTGCTGCTCGTGATTATGTCCACCATTGATGTAATTTTACGTGACACGTAATTAGATAGTTTCTTTCCCTTTCTAGTTGTAGAGCTCTGCCAGATGTGGTAGTGACCACACTCCTTTGCTCTGGAACTCGATCTTAACCAAACTCCAAAGAGCAATAGTTTTAAATTTGAAAAGTGGTGGTTGCTTAGAGAAGATTTTCTTTGAGCTAGTCAGAAAATCTGGAATGAGCCTCTTTGGGAGCAAATGCCCCTAGAAAATTGGCGATCAAAATCAAGAGATTTAGAAGAACTACCAAAGGGTGGAACTCCAATGAGGAAGCTAATCTTAGAAGATACAAAAGGCTTCTCCTCCTTGAGTTTGATTCTCTAGATATTAAGGCAGAAACCACTGACCTCTCTGAGGCTGAGACTAATAGATTAAACTTTGTCCATGGAGAGATCAAGAAAATTTGGCTTCAAGAAGAAATCAAAGCCAAATAAAGGTCTAGAGAAAGGAACATTAATGAGGGTGATAGAAATACTGCTTACTTCCATGCAGTAGCTAACCAGAGGAGGAGGAAAACCCTCATTCACTCCCTTGATGGCCCTAATGGCCCTGTTACTGAGGTAGATGAGATGTTGAAAGTGGCTAGTGACTTCTACAAAGACCTGTTTAAGAAAGAAAACCCTTCTGGGTTCTCTCTACAAAACAATTTTTTCTCTGCTTCTGAAAAAGTCTCTCCTGCTGAAAATGAGCTGCTAGAAGCCCCTTTTCAGAGACAGAGGTGAAGGAAGCCATTTTTAGCTCTTATCCTGATGGGGCTCGTGGTCCTGATGGGATTCCTTCTTGTTTTACCAGCATTTTTGGGACTTGGTGAAAATGATCTCTTAGATCTTTTCCAAGCCTTTCATAGAGGAGAGTTGGATCCGGAACTTACTCACAGGGGTCTGTTGGGGTCAAGTTAAATAACTGTGAAAGTGATTTTTTCATTGATGGTAAAGGCCTTAGGCAAGGTGACCCCATCTCCCCGCTTTTGTTTAATTTAGTAGTGGACGTTCTTACTAAAATGTTGAGCAAAGCCGCTGGTCATAGTCTGATTGCAGGGCTCTGTCCTGAGGTCTGCCCTGGTGGCATCATCTGCCTTCAATATGTAGATGATACCATCCTTTTCTTAGACAATGACTCCACACATGCTAGCAATCTCAAAACTGTTCTAACCTGTTTTGAACAAGTGTCAGGCATGAGAATCAACTACTCTAAAAGTGAACTCATCCCTATCAACATGGATGATCAGGAGTTAGCCGACTTCCTCTCTATTCTAGTCTGTAATAAAGGTAACTTCCCCATTAAGTACCTAGGTATCCCTCTCCACTATGATAAACTGAGGAGAGAGGATATCCAACCCCTTCTGGATAAAATCATTAAAAGGATTGCTTTGGGTGGAGGGCAAACTTCTCTCTTCTGAGGTAGATTGATCCTCATACAAGCTTGTTTGGCTAGCATTCCAGTGTATCTCCTCACCTTCTTCAAGTTACCTAAATGGGCAGTGAACCTCATCAATTCTCAGATGTCTCATTGCTTGTGGAATGATTTTGAGGGAAATAGGAAGCTACACCTTGCTATTGGGCCCTAGTCTCTATGAAAAAAGATTTTGGAGGCCTAGGCATACCTAACCTCCAAGAAATTAACATCTGTGTTCTAGGGTCTTGGATTATAAGATTCTATGAGGAAGACCTGAAACCCTGGAAGCTTCTTATTGCCCATAAATACCTAGGAAATAAACCTAATATTTGTGTCCCTTCCTCCAACCCTAAGACCTCTAGATTACGGAAAGGATTAAAATCTATTATGCATGCTGTGAAATTTGGCTCTGAGATGGAACATAGGGGATGGGAGCAGAACCAGGTTCTGTGAAGATACTTGGTTTGGCACATCCCCCCTAGCAGTCCAATTTTGGCCTATTTACTCTATCTGCAATGAGCTTAACAAAAGTGTCAATGAAGTTTGGGACAGTCAATGCCTAAAACTCTCTTTTAGAAGGAACTTTAGGGATAGTCTCATGGAACAATGGTTCTAGTTGGAGGAAATTGCCAAAAGCATTACCTTTACTGCCGAGCCGGATGCCCAGATTTCGCAATTTGGACAATAAGGGAAGTATTCCTCCAGCTCCCTCTATCATGTTATCAACTTTAGAGGGGTTCAACCCGTGTTTATCCCTCGCTGCGGAAATTGAGAGTTCCCCTAAAATTCATGTATTTCTCCGCATCTCTCCAAAAACAAATTGATGACTAGGGATAACCTTAGGAAGAGACACATCATCAAACCCCTTGATTGTGTTTACTGCTTGGAACAAGAGTCTTGTTCTCACCTATTTTTTGAATGTGTAGTTGCTAAACATCTCTAGGCCCACATTGAGGAATATTTCTCTAGTCAGATTGGCTCATCCTTGAATCATCGCCAGATTCTGGATTGCTACCAAAAGTGCTCAGTTTTAAACACCTTTAGCTCAATTTGTCCTTTGGTGCCTCTGGAAATATAGAAATGCTATGATTTTCAGTAACACCTCCTGGATTTCCATTCCACAGGTCTTGAGGTTGATCAGGAACATGGTGAGGAACTGGGCGGTTCTCTCCTCCGGATCGGACAAGGACAAGTTGATGAGCTTCGTGGAAACCCTAACAAGATCCCTCCAGAAACTGTTGGCGATCACTTGTGGCTGAACAAGGCTCGACCTACTCTGGGGCTGGATCCGTGGGCTCGTCTCAAGATCTCTGATGAAGATGATGGGCACCTGGCGCCGAAAAAGAGTGACATCCACCATGCTACGCCTTCCAGCCCGGTGTCTCCGCGTTCTTACTAGTCGCCGCAGGCGGACACGGCCCCTCGGCTGAAGACCATGAAGGCTTCACTGGACCCTCCTTGTGTCATTTGAGTGCTCTATCTGCTCTGCCTTTGGCACTGCTCGGGTGATTTGTGTTATTCAGAGAACTTGTTCATCCACCCCCCTAGTTTGTAGCTTTTCTACCTTTGCTTTCGAACTGCTCTTTGAGCTGTTGTATCAGAATATGTTGTGGTTTCGTTCTCGAGAATGGAACCGGGAGATGCTCCTGCTTTTCTAAAAAAATATTTTATATGTTATTATATATTATTTTTATTGTCATCATATATTTAACATACTTACATATGTAAGAAAACAATATCCCACATCTTATTAACTTATAAAATAATTTACGAACAAATAAAATCCTGGATTGTTTTGTACGAAAATCCTAGTGATTGTGTACAAAAGCTTGGTAAGATTTAAGGACGAATGTAATAATATCACTTATTATTTAAATATATTTATAACAAAATGCTCAGCCCCTTATTATTTTTGATAACATTGCTGGCCCAACCCAACATTATAATTAGAATCAGCCCAAAGAAAATCGTGTATTTCGAGAAAGTGCAAATGGCCTGTAATTTTTAGGAAATAAAATAAACAGGCCGCATGGACGCTTCATTATTTGTTCACCCAGCCCAGCTAATGGCTGTAATTCAAAAAAAGATCAAATTATTTGTAAATTCTACCACGCAAAAAAATGTAAATTCTGAAAAAATGGGTTGAATATGTGCCATATTTTTGGAGGCTGAAATGTGGGCCAATAGGTCGAAGCCAACGCAAGTCGTTGTCAATTTAGTCAACAAATGATTCCGACATGTTAGCCATTGGATTTACATCCAACGACCGCATCCATCTTCAATCTCTCGTCTTCTTCCTCCGGTAGCGCCGGGACCACCTCCGCCTCCTGCTGCTAGCAGCTCTGCTTAGCATGCTTTGCTATGAAGCGCTACTCCACCGTTGGCAAGCCATCCTCCACCCTCCACACCTCCTGTTCTTCTCCACCGATTGTCGAACCACACCGCACTAGAACCAGTTAACCCTCGTGACACCTGTCCGTCTGCGACTCTACTCGCGTCTTCCCATCTCGGCTCGTTGCTATCCGGGGCCTGCGCCGTCAAATCCACCACCTTGGATGCGCTCGGCGCGCATGGTCAACGTGGTCAACGAACGACACCATCGGAAGTAGATCGTGCGTGGAGAGGTCGACAGCTGAGTCCTGACCACACACAAGGAAATGCCTCCTTATTACGCAGCAAAATAATGATTCTCCACCGACATCCGGGACCCACCGTAAGGGCCTCAGATTTCACGAAAAAAATGTGCCCCCCGCTGACATGTCGGACCCACCAGCTATCTTCGCACGCAAGGAAGTGCCTCCTTATTACGCACAAAAAAATGAATACTCCCCCTGCCAGCTGGAACCCAGCATAGTGGGAGGCTGACTTGTGGGCCTACCAAGTTGACGGGGACGGAGGGCTTTGTCAACTTAGTCAATATGAACGATTCTAGCTCCTGTTATCGTACGATGTTCATCCAACGGCCGTAGCGCTTTTTCAACCTCTGGTCCTCTTGCTCCAGCCGCCCAAACCAGCACCGGTCGTGCGCTGCGTGCTCCCTGCCTCCCATGGCCGGGTCAGGATGCCGCTGGAGGCCTCACCGCCCTACTACTCCCACCGCTGGCCGTGCCATCCCTCTACTCACCCACACCCCTGTTATTCTGCGGCGACAAAGCAGCCTCACACCGCAGCCGAACCGGTGAACCCTCGTACTCCTCTTGGCGTGGGCATCCATCGCTGCGTCTTCCCGGCTCCGAGTCGTCCCTTCCTAGGCCTCGCCGTCATCCACCGCCGTGGTGCTCTCGGTCTTGGCGTGGTCAGCGTGGTCAAGGAACGACTTCCATCGGACGTGGATCAGACGTGGAGAGGCCGATACCGGGTCCACGGCCGCAACAAGGAAGTGACTCCTTATTACGCGCAAAATAATGATTCCTCCACCTGACAGCGGGGACCCACCGGACGGGCCATCGTATTTCATGAAAAAAACGTTTCCCCCTGACTGTTGGGACCCACCAACTACATCTTCGCACGAAAGGAAGTGCGTCCGGGCAAAAAAAACGATTCACCCTCCTGACTGCTGGGACCTACCACCTACATCTTCGCACGCAAAGGAAGTGCGTTCACGCAAAAAAATTACGATTCGCCCCTCTGACTGCTGGGACCCACCAGCTACATTTTCGCACGCAAGGAAGTGCACGGCGGTACGGGAACCACCTAGTCGAAGCGTGCGTGGCGTTGTCATTCTGGTCGCGAATGTATGCGTACATACCGGTCGTTGTAGAGGCGCCGCACGTGTCGTAGTAGAGGCGCCGCGTAGCATGTACACGCACGTCATTACAACGGCGAGGGTGCAAGAAAGAAAATACGGCCACGTACGTACATATGGGCAGGGTCTCGAACGCCTACTCGCGCATACGTACATGGCTGGGTCAGAACGGAGAAACATCGTCATCGTCGTGTTCATGGGGAGGCAACGTAATGCGTTGTGTTCATGGGGAGGCAACGGAATGCGTCGTGTTCATCGGGAGGCAACGGAACGCGTGGGAGCCAACCGGCTTGGACGGAACAGGCGATGGAAACAAGGCTGGCGTCTGCAGAACGGAGGAAACGGCCTTGTGTTCGACCGGCCACGTTCGAAACGGGGTCCTGTTGATCGGGAGGGGTGTGGCGTACCGCAAAACGAAGGAAACGGACCTCCTACGGTCGAAACGGGGGTCCTGTTGATCGGGAGGGGTGCGGCGTACCGCAAAACGGAGGAAATGGACCTCCTACGGTCGAACGGGGGTCCTGTTAATCGGGAGGGGTGTGGCGTACCGCAAAACGGACGAAACGGACTTGTGTTGGAGCGCTACAGTCGAAACGAGGGTCCTTTTCATCAGGAGGGGTGTGGCGTACCGCAAAACGGGACTCCACAAGATACTGTTCATTTCCACCGTCGACCTCCTCCAGCCTCCACGGGCTACCGTCGACGTCGTCCAGCCTCCACGGGCTCCTGTTCATCCAGCCTCCACCACGCGCTACTCCACCGCTCTTTGTTCAACCACCCCTCCACGGGTACCCCTCCACCGTCTCATCGTTCATCCAGCCCTCCACACCATGGGGTCCTGTTCAACCACCCTCCACCGTCTCATCGCTCATCCAGCCCTCCACACCACGGGTCTTGTTCATCCGGAGGCAACGCCACCGCTCCTCGCTCATCCAACCCCCCTGCAACGCTCATCGCTCATCCAATCGATCGGCTTCGATTAGCGCAGATGGCGAAGAATCGCCGATCGGGTTCGATTAACGACCATCGATCGATCGCTGCGGGTTCGATAACGCGTAGCCTGCGATAATCGCCGGGTTCGATTAGAGCCCAACGCCTTGCACACACGCCAGCGTGCGTGTACGAGAAAGCAGCGCATCGCCGACCCCGACCTCCCACCGTAACCGGAACTCCCGAAATTTTCCTCCCCTCGCTTCTACCACGGGTTTTTCCGTCATGGACGGCCCAAAGAATGTCATGCAGCTGCGTCTCCGGCCCGCCCAGGACGAAAAGCCCATTTTCTGTCATGATTTTTTGTCATAGAAGTAGGATCCCACCACACCGGGTTTTGTCACAATTATCGTCATAGAAGTGTCATATGTATGACAGAATTTTTTTTCGTTCGACCCAAAATGTCACGGATGTGTCTTTTTTTTGTAGTGTTCGTCGCCGTCGTCATCATCAGCCATCCTCCATCACCAATTTCATGATGCTCACCGCCGTGCGTGAGTAATTCCATCATAGGCTTGCTGGACGGTGATGGGTTGGATGAGATCTATCATGTAATCGAGTTAGTTTTGTTAGGGTTTGATCCCTCGTATCCACTATGTTCTGAGATTGATGTTGCTATCACTTTGCTATGCTTAATGCTTGTCACTAGGGCCCGAGTGCCATGATTTCAGATCTGAACCTATTATGTTTTCATGAATATATGTGAGTTCTTGATCCTATCTTGCAAGTCTATAGTCACCTACTATGTATTATGATCCGGCAACCCCGAAGTGACAATAATCAGGACCACTCCCGGTGATGACCATAGTTTGAGGAGTTCATGTATTCACTATGTGCTAATGCTTTGTTCCGGTACTCTATTAAAAGTAGGCCTTAATATCCCTTAGTTTCCATTAGGACCCCGCTGCCACGGGAGGGTAGGACAAAAGATGTCATGCAAGTTCTTTTCCATAAGCATGTATGACTATATTCGGAATACATGCCTACATTACATTGATGAATTGGATCTAGTTCTGTGTCACCCTATGTTATGACTGTTACATGATGAACTGCATCCGGCATAATTCTCCATCACCAATCCAATGCCTACGAGCTTTCCATATATTGTTCTTCGCTTATTTACTTTACCGTTGCTACTGTTACAATCACTACAAAACACCAAAAATATTACTTTTGCCACCGTTACTTTTGTTACCGTTACCACTACTATCATATTACTTTGCTACTAAATACTTTGCTGTAGATGCTAAGTTATCCAGGTGTGGTTGAATTGACAACTCAACTACTAATACTTGAGAATATTCTTTGGCTCCCCTTGTGTCGAATCAATAAATTTGGGTTGAATACTCTACCCTCGAAAACTGTTGCGATCCCCTATACTTGTGGGTTATCAAGACTATTTTCTGGCGCCGTCGCCGGGGAGCATAGCTCTATTCTTTGAGTCACTTGGGATTTATATCTGCTGGTCACTATGAAGAACTTGAAAGACACCAAGACAACAATTTATTCCTCAACTACGAGGGGAGGTAAGGAACTGCCATCTAGCTCTGCACTTGATTCACCTTCTGTTTTGAATAAGCTTGCGACATCTAAACCTGCTTCTGATATTCGTTCTGATATGTCGCATGTTATTGATGATGCCACTTCTACTATGCATGATACTTATGATGAAACTACTTCTATGCTTGATACTACTGTGCCAATTAGTGAACTTCTTGATGAACAAATTGCTAGGGCTAGAGAGAAAGAAATTATTGAAAATGATTATGTTGATGAAAGTGATGATGAAGGCTTGCCTGTTATTCTTGATGGTTATGGTTTTGATAAAGAAGGTACTTTAGCTATTTTAGCTTGCAAAGATAGATATGAGCTCAAGAGGTTATTAGCTAAATGGAAGTAGCAATCTCTTAATGCTAGAATGAAACCTGACCCTGCTTTTGCTACTTCACCTATATGTGTTACTGATAAGGATTATGAATTCTCTGTTGATCCTGATATAATTACTTTGGTTAAATATGATCCTTTTCATGGCTATGAATCTGAAACTGTTGTGGCACATCTTACTGAATTAAATGATATACAACTTTGTGCAAATTAAAGAAGAGAGTCTCCCACAAGCTTGGGGAGGCTTATCAAGTTACTTAATGCTTTGACTGATCATCCTCTTAAGAAAAATGAAATACTTGATATCTTTCATAATGGACTAACCGATGCTTCCAGAGATTACCTGGATAGTTGTGCTGGTTCTATTTTCAGGGAAAGAACACCGGATGAAGCTGAAATTCTATTGAATAATATGTTGACAAATGAAAATAATTGGACACTTTCCGAGCCAGCTCCGGAGCCAATTCCTGAGCCTATTCCTAAACCAACTCCGAAGAAGAGAGGTGTTCTATTTCTCAGTCCTGAAGATATGCAAGAGGCAAAGAAATCTATGGAAGAAAAGGGTATTAAAGCTGAAGATGATAAGAATCTACCTCCTATTGAAGAAATACATGGTCTTGATTTACCGCCTGTTGAAGAAACATATGATCTTAAACCACCACCTATTGAAGAAACTCATGGTCTTGATAACCCAACATAGGTGGTAAAGGTAAATTCTCTCTATAGATTTGATGAAGGTGATATTCCTCACTATAAGTCTGCTAGACAATGCTTAGAAGAGTTTGATAATTTTATTGTCAAACAAGAAAGCTTCAATGCTTATTTTGGTAGACAATTGAAATACAATTCCGATACGCTTGAACACTAGAGTAAATACATGGCTAATGTTAAAGGTGAACTTAAACTCATTAGTAAACATGCTTCTATGGTTACCACTCAAGTAGAACAAGTACTTAAGGCTCAAAATGATTTGCTCAATGAATTGAATAGTAATAAAAATGACTATGCTATTAGAGTGGCTACTAGAACTGGTAAAATGACTCAGGAACCTTTGTATCATGAAGGCCACCCTAAGAGAATTGAGCAAGGTTCTCAGAGAAATAATATTGATGCACCTAGTTCTTCTAAAAAGAAGAAAAAGAAAAATGATAGGACTTTGCATGATTCTAGTGAACCTATTGCTGAAACACCTGAGAATGCAAACGATATTTCTATTTCTGATGCTGAAACACAATCTGGTAATGAACATGAACCTAGTGATAATATTAATGATGATGTTCATGATGATGCTCAACCTAGTAATGATAATGATGTAGAAATTGAACCTGTTGTTGATCTTGATAACCCACAATCAAAGAATCAACGTTATGATAAGAGAGACTTCGTTGCTAGGAAACATGGTAAAGAAAGGGAACCTTGGGTTCGTAAACCCATGCCTTTTCCTCCCAAACCATCCAAGAAAAAGAATGATGAGGATTTTGAGCGCTTTCTTTGAAATGATTAGACCTATCTTTTATGTATGTGATTAACTGATATGCTCAAAATGAATCCTTATGCTAAGTATATGAAAGAAATTGTTACTAATAAGAGAAAGATACCTGAAGCTGAGATTTCCACCATGCTTGCTAATTATACTTTTAAGGGTGGAATACCTAAGAAACACCGGGATCCAGGAGTACCTACTATACCATGCTCCATTAAAAGAAACTATGTTAAAACTGCTTTATGTGATCTTGGAGCTGGTGTTAGTGTTATGCCTCTCTCTTTATATCATAGACTTGATTTGAATAAGTTGACATCTACTGAAATATCTTTGCAAATGGCTAATAAATCAACTCCTATACCGCCGGTATTTGTGAGGATGTGCTGTTGTGATTGCAAACGTTACTATTTTAACAGACTTTGTTATTCTTGATATTCCCGAGGACGATAGTATGTCTATTATTCTTGGAAGACCTTTTTTGAATACAGCAGGGGCTGTTATTGATTGCAACAAAGGTAATGTCACTTTTCATGTTAATGGTAATGAGCATACGGTACACTTTCCGAAGAAAAAACCTCAAGTTCATAGTATCAATTCTATTGGAAAAATTCCATCGATTATTTTTGGAGGTTTTGAATTACCTCTTCCTACTGCCAAGAAGAAATATGATATTATTATTATAGGGGATGTGCATATCCCTGTTGAGGTAACATAGTGTTATTCGAAATTTCTCCGGTTCCATGTTATTCGAAATGAGTTTGTTAACAAGACTTGATCAACCTTATTAGTGGATTCCTTTTGATGAGCATGAGATGGATGAAACTAGAAGGCACAACCTTCGGTACCCTCTCTCTATTTTCTGTTATTTAGTTGAAATAAAGTGAAAATAGTATTTTTTTTGTCTGTTTTCTGATTTATCCATGCAATATAAAGATATCCCGAAAATAAAAATTCTCCAAATGCCCTGAAAATGGAATATGATTTTTTCTAGAATATTTGAGAATATCTGGCACTGAGAACACAGCCGGAGGGGCAAGCACCTGGCCACGAGGGTGGAGGGCGTGCCCTACCCCCTGGGCGCGCCCCCCTGCCTCGTGGGCCCACGGTGGCTCCCCTCCACTTATTCCTGCACCCACACACTCCTTCTTCCTCCCACAAACACCAATATCCAGCTCAAGCACGAGTTCTAGCTCATTTTGCTGCGATTTTCGATCTCCTTTCTCAAAGCACCTCTCACAAAACTGCTTGGGGAGATTGTTCCTTGGTATGTAACTCCTCCATTGGTCCAATTAGTTTTTGTTCTAGTGCTCTATTCATTGCAAATTTGTGCTGCTTAGGTGACCATGTTCTTGAGCTTGCATGTCAAATTTATATGGTTCCAAGTAGTTCTAATGCATGATATAGTCTCTAGGCACTTGTAGGAGTAGTTGCTATCAATTTTGTGGAGTTTGGTTCACTTTTATTTGAAGTTACTAAAAATTTCAGAAATTTTTCAAAGGAAGAAATATGCTTAGGAAAATGTTCCAAGGTGGTTCTTCAAGGAAGCAAGGACCCAGGCTTGCAATGCGTGATGCTGATGATGAGCCACCAAGGGACGCCCAAAGGCGGCCTTGTGAATGGCCTTCAAAACTTTATGGATCGGCGGGAATCAAGGAAGAATTTAACGCATATTTATGTAACGCTGATGTTGTGAGCTTGAGGCGTAGAAGTGCCGCCAATACCACTATCTCACTAGTACATTTGTGAGGAGGTTTGAATTTTCATCTTCACGTAATTCTCCAACTGTCCTGTTTGATCTTTATGAAAAATCTTATACCATGGACTTAGAGGATTTTACATCTGCTTGCAAACTTCCACAATGGGGTAGTGCTAGTGAACCTCGCAAATCTGAATTTAGAAATTTTCTTGCTAGTATAACTGTGGGGGAATCTAGAGATATAGCACAAGCTACCATAGGGAGCATCCATTTTCCTGCTATACATTATTTTGCTCTCTTCATAGGTAGGTGCATAAATGGTAAAGATGAAGCATGTCACTTGTGTGTCCCTGATCTCAGTATTCTTCGGAGTGCTGTGCTAGGAGACAAAACTTATAACTTGGGAGCCATTGTTGTACGTAGGTTGCACCATAATAGATTTAATGGAGATTTCTTTGGAGGAATTTATGCAACCCGCTTAGCTGATTTTCTTGGTGTGGACATTCCTGAGGATGATATCGAGTTGCCTCCTACTTATTTACACTATAATGCTATGGTCCATCACCAGTTTATCGAGAGGAATGAATCACCTCTCCGGTATCGCTTAATCTTTGACAAAAGTCGTGCTGTCTGTATTACTCTCCATGCTCCTGCATTCTTTGATTATCAGGCAAAAGGAAGATATGTTATTACCAGAGAGGAGGCAGATGAGTAAGAGAGGAGGGCGAAGGCAGCTCGCCGCCATGCTGCAGCTCAGGAGGCAATAACTGCCGCAGCTCAGTACGACCCTGGCTACAACTATGGATATCCGCCAGCCCATCCGTGGCAATAAACCAACTTAGGCCAAAAGCCTAAGCTTGGGGGAGTACGTATCTATCACCGACATTACATTTATGTTCACACACTCATTGCTAGATGTCGGTGCCCATACTTTTTCACTGTAATATCCATGCTAGTTTATTTTCTTTTTCTCGCTTTCTTCTTGTGTGTTTAATAAACCTTAAGAAAAACAAAAAAAAATAGTGTAGCTTTTAGTTAGTTTACTTTTCTTGCTATAGTAGTAATAATTAAAAAGAAAACCCAAAAATATTTCCCGTTCTTCTTTTGCTTGTTGGGAGCTTTCCCATGTAAATAGTTTTATTTATTTTCTTTTCTTTGGGGGTCGATAGGAGAAGACCATGATTAAATTGTTGAAGTGGCTCTTATATGCATTATAGTTGATTTAACCAAGAGCCCATATTGCCTTGTCTTCTCCTGTTTATTGAATGCTCGCAGATTCCAACTTAGTCCAATGCACATGCACTCTTATTATATTCACATCATTCGGTCATGCAAGTGAAAGGCAATTATGACGATATATGATGGACTGACTGAGATGAGAAAAGCTGGTATGAACTCGACCTCTCTTGTTTTTGTAAATATGATGAGTTCATCGTTCCTGATTCAGCCTATTATGAATAAACATGTTTGCGATGACAATTAGAGATCATAGTTGCTCGTTCCATGCTTGATTAGCTATGAGTTATAATGGTTTACTTTGCGTGCCAACATGCTATTAAAATGGTTGTGATGTGGTATGATGGGGTGGTATCCTCCTTTGAATGATTTAAGTGACTCGACTTGGCACATGTTCACACATTGAAGTTGAAACAAAATCAACATAGCCTTCACGATATTCATGTCCAGGGTGGATTATATCCTACTCATGCTTGCACTCAATGTTTATTAATTTTAATGCATGTTCATGACTGGTGTCGCTCTCTAGTTGGTCGCTTCCCAGTCTTTTGCTAGCCTTTACTTGTACTAAGCGGGAATACTGCTTGTGCATCCAATCCCTTAAACCCCAAAGTTATTCCATATGAGTCCACTATACCTTCCTATATGCGGTATCTACCTGCCGTTCCAAGTAAATTTGTATGTGCCAAACTCTAAACCTTCAAATAAACATTCTGTTTTGTATGCTCGAATAGCTCATGTATCAACTAGGGCTGTCTGTATCTTCCATGCTAGGTGGGTTATTCTCAAGAGGAGTGGACTCCACTCCTCACTCACGAGAAAATGGCTGGTCACCGGGATGCCTAGTCCCATTCTTTATGCAAACTAAATCAAAATAATTGCAAACAAAACTCCCCCTGGGACTGTTGCTAGTTGGAGACACTCGTTGTTTCGAGCAAGTCATGGAGTGATGCTTATTGGTGGAGGGGAGTATAAACTTTACCATTCTGTTTGGGAACCGCCTATAAAGTGTGTAGCATGGAAGATATCGCCATCTCTTGGTTGTTATGTTGACAATGAAAGTATGCCGCTCAAAATATTATTTATCTCTATTTCAAAACCGAGCTCTGGTACCTCTACAAATCCCTGCTTCCCTCTGCGAAGGGCCTATCTATTTACTTTTATGTTGAGTCGTCACCCTCTTATTAAAAGGCACTAGCTGGAGAGCGCAGCTGTCATTTGCATCCATTACTATTAATTTATATTGGGTATGACTATGACTGGATCTCTTTTACCATGAATTACAATGTCTAGTCAGTCCTTGATCTTTAAAGGTGCTCTCCATTTATGTTTTGTGGTCTCAGAAAGGGCTAGCGAGATACCATCCTGTTATATCATATTATGATTGTTTTGAGAAAGTGTTGTCATCCGAGATTTATTATTATCGCTCGCTAGTTGATTATGCCATTGATATGAGTAAACATGAGACCTGAGAGTTATTGCAAATGCGGTTAGTCATAATCTTTGCTGAAAACTTGAATTTTGGCTTTACATATTTACAACAACAAGAGCAAACAGAGTTTGTAAAAGTTTTTCTTTATCACTTTCAGTTTATCAACTGAATTGCTTGAGGACAAGCAAAGGTTTAAGCTTGGGGGAGTTGATACGTCTCCGTCGTATCTACTTTTCCAAACACTTTTGCCCTTGTTTTGGACTCTAACTTGCATGATTTGAATGGAACTAACCCGGACTGACGCTCTTTTAAGCAGACTTTCCATGGTGTTATTTATGTGCAGAAACAAAAGTTATCGGAATGACCTGAAACTCCACGGAACGTCTATTTGGAAATAATAAAAAAAATCCTTGCAAAAGATGAAGACCAGGGGGCCCACTCCCTAGCCACGAGGGTGGGGGCGCGCCTGCCCCCCTAGGGTGCGCCCCCTACCTCGTGGGCCCCCTAGAGCTCCTCCGACCTCAACTCCAACTCTAAATATTTGCTTTCGGGGAGAAAAAAACCAGAGAGAAGGATTCATCGTGTTTTACGATATGGAGCCACCGCCAAGCCCTAAAACCTCTCGGGAGGGCTGATCTGGAATCCGTTCGGGGCTCCGGAGAGGGGGATTCGTCGCCGTCGTCATCATCAACCATCCTCCATCACCAATTTCATGATGCTCACCGCCGTGCGTGAGTAATTCCATCGTAGGCTTGCTGGATGGTGATGGGTTGGATGAGATCTATCATGTAATCGAGTTAGTTTTGTTAGGGTTTGAACCCTGGTATCCACTATGTTTTGAGATTGATGTTGCTATGACTTTGCTATGCTTAATGCTTGTCACTAGGGCCCGAGTGCCATGATTTCAGATCTGAAACTATTATGTTTTCATGAATATATGTGAGTTCTTGATCCTATCTTGCAAGTCTATAGTCACCTACTATGTGTTATGATCCGGCAACCCCGAAGTGACAATAATCGCGACCACTCCCGGTGATGACCATAGTTTGAGGAGTTCATGTATTCACTATGTGCTAATGCTTTGTTCCGGTACTCTATTAAAAGGAGGCCTTAATATCCCTTAGTTTCCATTAGGACCCGCTGCCACGGGAGGGTAGGACAAACGATGTCATGCAAGTTCTTTTCCATAGGCACGTATGACTATATTCGGAATACATGCCTACATTACATTGATGAATTGGAGCTAGTCTGTGTCACCCTATGTTATGACTGTTACATGATGAACCGCATCCGGCATAATTATCCATCACCGATCCAATGCCTACGAGCTTTCCATATTGTTCTTCGCTTATTTACTTTACCGTTGCTACTGTTACAATAACTACAAAACACTAAAAATATTACTTTTGCCACCGTTACTTTTGTTACCGTTACCACTACTATCATACTCCCTCCGTTCCTTGATATAAGGTGTATAGATTTTCGAGAAAAATTCCAAAATATAAGGTGCATTGCGTTGCACCACTCGTTTGGATAATTTTTTTAGGAATTTGATTACATTTCCTTATATCAGGCAAGCTCCTCTATTTACTCATGTCAATTAGTCAGGTGTAATCTCGCCCAAAACTTGTGAAATTTTCCCTCCTTGTGCGTTCTTTAATTTCCGTGCCAAAAACTATACACCCTATATTTAGGAATGGAGGGAGTATTACTTTGCTACTAAATTCTTTGCTGCAGATACTAAGTTATCCAGGTGTGATTGAATTGACAACTCAACTGCTAATACTTGAGAATATTCTTTGGCTCCCCTTGTGTCGAATCAATAAATTTGGGTTGAATACTATACCCTCGAAAACTGTTGCGATCCGCTATACTTGTGGGTTATCAAGACTATTTTCTGGCGCCGTTGCCGAGGAGCATAGCTTTATTATTTGAGTCACTTGGGATTTATATCTGCTGGTCACTATGAATAACTTGAAAGACGCCAAGACAACAATTTATCCCTCAACTATGAGGGGAGGTAAGGAACTGCCACCTACCTCTGCACTTGATTCACCTTCTGTTTTGAGTAAGCTTGCGACACCTAAACCTGCTTCTGCTATTCGTTCTGATATGTCGCATGTTATTGATGATGCCACTTCTGCTATGCATGATACTTATGATGAAACTACTTCTATGCTTTGCAGGCGAAGACTACTTTTGTCAGGATAGTGTGTAATAGTTGTCTCTCTTCGAATTTGGCCGTTGTGGGATCCCTTCCCACCTTCATTTGGGAAGAGGACCAAGGCCACTATAAATAGGGCCTAGCCACCACCATAGAGGGGATCGGATCCATTCCATCCTCACCAGCTCACCAGCTTACTCGAGCACAGGAACACGCCTCCTCCTGAGGTTGTTCTCCCACTGTACTAGTTCATCTTCAGCCCCTCGAGGCCAATCCACCACAAAGCAGGAGTAGGGTTTTACACCGCAAGGTGGCCCGAACCTGGGTAAACTGTTGTTTCCCATTTCCTTCCTGTTCATCGAGCTAGGCCGTGAGATTGGCAGGTAGGCAGACTGGGGAGATCGAGTTCTTCACACGCACCGCAGAGTTCGAACCTCTCAAGGGTCTACAGAGCCCGGAATCCGACATCACCGTCTCCATTTGCTCGCTAGCCACCCTTGAGCATATCGATCTTGTAACCCTCGCCTCTCTTGTGGTCCTGTTGGGTTTGCATTAAGAAAACTATTAGTTACTGCTCTCCGTCGTGGTGAGGCATATTTCCTTGCAATCCCTCTTCCTATTTCGTTCCGTATGTTTCCAAATTGGCTATAAAATAACGGAGAGCGTATATATGTTCATTATCTACCTTCCTAACTAGTACATATAAGCAGTATTTGTTCTAATAAGTTACTGTCGATTTATAGATCATGGGCGCCTGAGTCACACAAACTTAACAAATAAGCCGTACATTTTCTAAATTATTGCATGACATGTTTAGACAGATTGATACCAAGTTGTTAGCTTTATGCTTATCCTCCTTTCCTGAGTTTCGCATGTGTTCTTTGTAGATGCCGAGTAGCAGCGATAACACTCATGCTTCACGCGATGTATCTTCATCTGATTCCGAAAACCCTAGGTCTTCAGCAGATGGTGAGGGATCAAGTAATCTGGAACGGGATAGAGCTGCAGCAATTACCCTTCCAGGCAGGACATGGAGGAACGCTCCAAGGAAGCCCACACACTGGCCTAAAGGTGTATATGAAGTAACCTAGATCGATTTAAAGTCGTGGGCTTCAACTAAACCAGATAAAGCACGCACGAGGTTTAGGAGTGTGTGTGGATTTGTTGGCAGGGCAAGGCTCAACATCAATCTGTCGGGCTTTTGGAAGGCTGACACAGAAACACGGCAAAGGATAGTCCGGGAGATCATGGATCACTTCAACATTCCAGAGCAGTGGAGAATGCAGGTGGAACACGCTGCACTGAAGAAGGCTAGGGATGCTTGGAGAAACTGGAGGCACGTGTTGTACAATAAGTACTTGAGTGAAGGCAAGGACCCAATCCCCGCATACCCCCAAATTACAAAGGCAGACTGGGCAGAATTCAAAAGGGTCAAGGCAACTACAGAGTTTGCTACAAAGAGTGGCAAGAAATTGGAATATCACAAGAGGAACACACACTCCCACCGTATGGGTGTGGCAGGATATTATGGCATGAAACCGATATGGGACCAGCAGGACAAAGAAGCAGTAGTTGCAGGTGGGAAACCGGCCTTTAGTGAAATTAGGGGCGAACGCCCTAGAGACCACTTGCGGGCACGTGCAAGGAGGAGTGATGACGAAACTTATTACTTTGAAAACTCACATGACGAAAAACTGAATTGCGTGATGTTAAAGGCTTCCAAGAACCCTGGAAGGTTCTATAGGAACTCATCGCCATGTGACATTTTGTCCGATGCTCTAGAAACAATAGAGCCCCCTGGCCGTGCAAGGGGTATAGGTGTTAATGTCCCGTACAAGAGAGCTTTCACACTCAGCAAAGAAGAGAGGCTCAGCATGAAAAAAGCGTGGAGTGAAATGAAAAAGAATGAATTGTATGAAAGGTCGAGGTTGGACATGTATCCGACTGTTCGAAAGGAAATTGAGGAGTCAATGCTGATGCAGAAGACTCTAACACTGACAGATAGCCAGCATATGGGAGGGGAGGCGGGCATGGAGGATGTTGGTTATTGCGCGACAACACCGCACAAGAGTAGAAATGCATCGGCTGACCCCAGGGACATTGAGACTGCAGCTGCTCATGATGATGCTATATCTCATCTATCTAGAATGAAAGATAGACTGAAGGGTGTGCTTACACATTATGAAGGTACATTAAAATGTGCAACAGCCTGGGTTTGCCCACCCTTCTTGGAAGAGGTCCTCTTGTTGGACAATGTGTCATTGAAGTCGAGCTGTGTGAAGTGCTACGTGACTGAAGTAAAACCTGGATTCAATGAATTTGCCCTGAAGAATGTCCCAAGAGACTTTAATGAGCAAAGGACCTTGGGAGAAACACTGTTACATCACATCCAGTGGCCATGAAAGGAAATAGACTTCATTGATGAGATCCCTGAAGCCCCGCCAAGAGCAACCAATGTCGTCCCTCAACCGGTGACGCTCTCCTTGCCACAGCAGCTCTCACGTGCTCCCCCCAAAGAACCTAATACTCGTAATCCAACGGCCGATGCATCAACCTGTGATCAGCCCGCCCGACTTTGTGCCGTACATGTCATGTCATCATCTGCTCCAGAGCAGCCAGTGGCAAGGCCTACAACTGTTGAAGACGCACCACTGGTTCAGATGCCAGCCGTTGAAGTAGCGGGGGGAGACCCAGCTGCTGACATGCTCGATGAGACCAACAGGTGGAGCAGGCGCTAAGCGATGCGATGCTTCATGTCGCACGTTAAGCGATGCAGAGGTCCAGAACCGGCTTGCTTCGTCATCGCCGGTCCACAGCCGCGTGATCAGCATACCAATGCGTCAGCACCTCCTGCTCAGCGAACCAACACGTTGGCACGACCTCCTCAGCACACCGACAAGTTGGCACCACCTGCATAGAAACCCGACATAGCTTCAATGCATGGTCAGCAGTCCAATGCCTCTACTCCTACAGCCCACTAGTCCGTCACAGCAGCACCGCCAACTCAGTAGTACGACATAGCTAAATCTTCTGCTAAGTAGTCGTCGAAGCTTTACTGTTTGCTCGGCAGTCTACCTTTCAGCCAACCAGACCTTGGATCAGAAGTGCTTCAAGTACCAAGAAGGAACTGAGCAAAAAGGTTGCACCCATGAGGAAGCACGCCCCGAGAGTAAAGAGGAAAGAGAACAATTGCCTCTTACTTAAAGCACTCATCGCCCAGAACAAATTAATGACAAGTTGTTCGAATCGGGGAGTAATATTATTTCTGACGGCATGGATGACGAATAAATAGCTTTGCAGCTTGCTAAAAATAAAGCAGATGTACTTGAAGCACGCAATTACGTCCATGGCAAGCCATTTCTTGTTGGCGAATACTTTGATGAGTGCAGCTCCAGTTGCCGCGAGTTACATAAATATTGCATGGATCAAATGTTAGCAGGTCATCATGTTCTGCTAGTCTACTACAACAGAGATCATTTTCGACACGATGTTGGTCCATCAGTGTGAGTTTTGAGAACTTCCGTCTATTCTTCAACTTCAACGACCTCGATGTCACTCTTGTTAGATGCCTGATTTTGTAAGTACTTAACAAACTCTGATCAACTTCTCCATACAAAGTTGTAAGTGATAAACAGCTAACTGCATTTTATTCCTCTCAAGGGATTGAACGCGCAGAGAAGAAAAATGGAGAGAGTGTATTTCATAGATCCTACATTAGCAAATGGCACAACATTACATGGTAAGGATGAACAGGAGTTGTCCATTAACACGGTCGCCCGTATCTTCAAAAACATGTCCCATGCAGAATCATTTCGCTGGCCATATCATGAACGGTAAGTCAAATAAACAACCACACATACACTGATTGTCTTTCCGATTTCGACATAATTCATAAGTTCATGGCTTTGTTAATATGTAGCAATCACTGGATATTGGTATTCATTGTTCCAAACAAGAACACAATTTACTACATGGATTCTCTCAGAGAGTCAACAAACGCTCAGGATCTGACGCATCTTTAGCAATTCATGGATAGGTATTGAATTCTATGATGTTGAAATTAATTTGCATCCATATCTGGTTCAATAATTGATGTTGTCAAAATTCATCTTCATTTGTAGTGTGCTCGCATTGTGGAAGAGTAAACCAGGGAACCTGTTCAAGAGGGAACTACCTCTACAGCACGAGATCGTTTCTCCAGTAACACATCGAAATTCGTTTTTTCAGAAAATGTATCCAACAGTATGCAAATACACTTTCTTACGCTAGTCAAATGTTCAAACTTCTAAATAAACCTCTTTCTATTTTTGTCCAAAGAAAAAAATACATCTAACACCGGTTAGGTTGTTCCTAACAGGACAAATACATGACTAATTCTATACAAACAATTTCAGTGTCCTCAGCACCAAGCAGGGGCCAACCTTTGTGGATACTATGTTTGCAAAAACATGATCTCCATCTGCAAATCTGCTCATAGTTGTGAAGATGCTCGTGAATTAGTACCAGTAAGTCTATCTTAATTAATATCTTCTACTCCACTCATATGGCACATTCTGCTCTTAAAAATACTGCAGCTCATCTTAGAACCAAGGACCCCTGAACCGCTCCCCGCTGGAGAATTGCTAATGGTTCGGAGATTTATCAGCAACTTCTTCCTAAATCACTACATCAATCCCACTGTTGATAATGAAGATTTTAGCATGCCTTCTCCTGAAACATTGAGTAAGAGTTAGCCGCTAAACATATACACATGGATCCATTGCTTTCCATCTGATGAGGTCTTCATATTTCGTACACTATGATTAATTATGTAATGCATATATATGTCGACAAATCATTGGAATTTAGTTACCATTTTTTCAATTGCAATTGTTGCGAAATCTGATGAATGTTCTTCCTGTGGACACTATTTGTTCAATTGCATATTGTGGCGAATTTGCTTTTTGCATGCCGATTCAAATGGGATATTTTTGCTTTAGCCTCGCAATTGCTCCGCATAGGTTCAACTAAATGAGTGTGTGTAATCCACATCGAAAAACATAAGTCAATCGTAGCGGAACCATCGGTGATACATAGCAGACCGCAGACGATTTGCGGCACTACTACGTGTGCGTAGGGGCTATGGAACCGTTTGTGATATCACATTATCGCACACGAGAGCTTGGAGTAAACCGTCCTAATGTAAAATACAATCCCAGTCGTAAATTTTCCAGGAAATGTGTGGGATCCCAAACAAAAAGCACATGTCACTCTTACACAACCGTCGGTGATACACAACAAATCACAAACGGTCTGCAGCAGTTGTATGTGTGCGAAGGGGCTCCTGAACCGTTTGTGATAGAACATTCTCGCACACAGTAATTGTTCAAAAATGTGTGCGATGGAGTCCGCAGAAAACTTGTGAGCGATGGGGCACATATCGCACACAGTTCATATGTTGGCCCGTGTGTCTTACATACTGTTTCCCAAACAGTTCATTACGACATACCGTTTGGTTTCACTGCGTCATTAGAAACGTTTAATCACTGATCCCACATGCGCGGAAGAATTAAGTGTGTGTTGCATCGCATACAGTTACATTTGGCAAGGCCTCTGCATCATGGCTCCCTATCCTCGACGGTTTCTGGGTCATGTGGGAAGGACCCCCCTATCGCACACACTCACTTGGCGACGGTTCAAAATTTCGTCACAGAAAGGGCTAAAAACCCTTTGTATAGCCCCTCGTTGTACCAGTGTATGACTGCATTTTGTATTGGGGAGACCATGCTAACAGCACTCACTGTACCCACTATGGTACATCAAGGTGGAGACACATCGATGGGAAGAAAAAGCTTCCTTACAAGATCCTTCAATACTTTCCAATAATTCCATAGTTATAAAGATTTTTTTCTTTGAGGGAAATATCATAGCACACCCGGTGGCACAAGAAAAAGAGGGTTCCAGAGGCTAACGTAATGAGGCACCCCGCTGATGGCGGTCATGGAAGTACTTCGATGGAAAACATGAGGAATTTGCAAAAGATGCCCGCAACTTGAGGTTAGGATTCGCAACTGATGAATTCAATGCCTTTGGACACATGAGAAATGCATATAGTATGTGGCATGTTTCTTACCACCTTGGATGTGAATGGACCAATCCATTTTCATGATGGCATTGCTGATACCTAGAAAAATACTCACTAGGAAAGGATTTTTCATGTTTTTATGCAGCCACTGATAGCAGATATGCGAAAGCTGTGCGGTGGTGTGAAAACAATAGAAGTGTGCATGGGAAAACCTTTTGATTTGTGTGTGATGCTTATTTGTTCCATTCATGATTATCCTGCATATGCCACTACCTCCATTGGCAGTACAACAGCTTCCACCGATGTCCCCTGATTCCGCATGATTGATCCACCTCGTATAGGTCCTGAGCATAGCAGTGACATTTACGTGACATCTAACAACATCCATAGTTTCGCGGATCCTATTATGGCAATTTTTGCATGGGCACAACATATCTTTGGTCCTGTTATTATGAGGAAGTGCGAATTCCATAAATGATTCACGCTATCCATGTATGGTGGCGTCAGCGTTATTCAATAAGTAATCCAACTACGATCCACTGTTTGTACAACATGAAAAGTAAATAGAACACACCTGATATTTGCTACGATGTTTTTTAGTAAAAACAGATCTCACATGAAATCGGCCCTGTTTCACGCTGCCACAGTCGTGTGTGACTTCGCCCTTCAACTGTGGCACGTGGCCTTGCCGAACCTTTCAGTCATGTTCACCTCGTCATGTTGCCCTCTCGACTCTCCGAGGGCGTGGTATGAGCGGAGGACCCTAAGCCGACAATCCCAATTCCCTTTGTTAAGAGGGAACGGGAGATCCCAATTCCAAGTTCCCGCTATTATGTGATGTGTTCCCACTGAATGAGTCAAGTGAAAAACAATTACTTGTTATTTTTCTATTTAAATTTACAAAAAAATGACCCACCAACATTAACTGTGACACTGAGACTCGTCGCACAAAATGTACATGCTTATTAACGGCCCAATACGTCGCCAAAAATCAGCCCGGAACATCGCCAAAGTTGCCGAAGGCATTGCCCCGTGGGGGAAAACCTCGTGATGGTCCACCGTCAAGAAAAATGATCTTTGGCGACATTTCATGTTTCGTCACCAAGGTTTTTGGCACCGAATAGAGCAAATTTTGTAGTGATACCATGTTGAAACCGATTATCTATTTCCTTCAGTTACTCGTTGGGTTTGACACTATTACTTATCGAAAGGACTACGATTGATCCATATACTTGTGGGTCATCAGCCGTCATCACCAACTCCCCCTCTATGCAACGGTGTATCCTCTCTCACCCCCGATGTAATATCTACTTGAACATGGTGCTCTATGCTATATATTACTCCCTCCATCCCATAATATAAGAGTGTCTTTGACACTAAGTGTGAAAAACACTCTTATATTATGGGTTAGAGGGAGTATTATCAAATGATGTGTTACACCTCTATTATGTTTGAGTAGATTTCTCTTGTCGTATGGGTCAATTGTGGTATGATATGAGTTTTATATTATTACGGTGTTGTCCTATGGTGCCCTCTGTGTCGCACAAGCGTGTAGGATTCCCGCTATAGGGTGTTGCAATATGTTAATGATTTTCTTATAGTTGGTTGCGGGAGTGACTGAAACCTAAACCCGAGTTCGTGAGTTATTGAATATGGGATCAAAGGAGACATTTTACTTAATGTTATGGTTGGGTTTTACCTTAATGAATCTTTAGTAGTTGCGGATGCTTGCTAGGGTTCCAATCACAAGAATATGTAATCCAAGTACCGAAACTATGTTAGCTTACGCCTCTCCCTCATAAGTATGATGAGTATCACTATCATGTTATATTCGACTACCAAGGGACAATCCTTTTCTCGTTATTTTTCAAAAACCTTTATTTTATTGTTCTTTTGTAAAACGACAACCAACTCTCTATTATCTTGCAAAGCTTTCTTTTTATTCTCACGAAGTAGTTTTATTTCTAGTTCTAGGTAAAGCAAACATAGTGTCCGTAGAGTTGTATCGGTGGTCAATATAACTTGAGAGAATATTAATTCTACTTTTGGCTCCTCGTGGGTTATCAATCCCTGTGAGGCAGAGCCCTGGTAGATGATGTCGCTTGAAACTGCGTTGGTATTTCCCCAAAGAGGAAGGGATGATGCAGTATAGCTACTGTAGGTATTTCCCTAAGTTGTGAAGCCAAGGTATTAATCCAGTAGGAGAACCAAGCAACACTATGTAAATGGTACCTGCACACAAAGAACAAATACTTGCAACCCGATGCGTAAGAGGGGTTGTCAATCCCTCGTTGGTAACGGCCCCCGAAATTGGCAAGTTGACGGAAGAATATTTGTGATAGATTGGATAAATATCTCCCGATAAAATGCAAAATAAAATAAGTAATAAAAAAGTGCAGCAAGTTATTTTTAGGTTTTTGGAATAATAGATCAAAAAATAAAAGCGAATAAAAATAGACCTCAAGGCAAATATGATAAAGAATAGACCCGGGAGCCGTAGATCACTAGTGGCTTCTCTCGAGAAATAGCGCACAATGGGTAAACAAATTACTATTGGGCAATTGATAGAAGATAAAAAAATTATGATGATATCCAAGGCCATGATTAAATATAGGAAACACGTTCAGTATTAGTAGACCGACTCCTGCCTGCATCTACTACTATTACTCCACACATCGACCACTATCCAGCATGCATCTAGTCTATTAAGTTCATGGAGAAATGGAGTAATGCAATAAGAACGATGACATGATGTAGACAAGATCTATTCATGTAGGAATAGCCCCCATCTTGTTGTCCTTAATAGCAACGACACATGTGTGTCTTGCTGCCCCTTCTGTCACTGGGAAAGACACCGCAAAACCGAACCCATTCAAAGCACCTCTTCCCATGGCAAGAAAAATTGATCTAGTTGGCCTAACTAAACCAAAGATTCGAAGAAGAAATATGAGGCTATATACAATCATGATTATAAGATATCAAAGAAGACTCAAATAATAATCATGGATATAGATCTGATCATAAACTCAAAGTTCATCGGATCCCAACAAACACACCGCAAAAAGAGTTACATCACTACAAAAAAGTACACTTCTGTGATGATACGTTTTTGTCATAGTAGGTCACCTTTTTTGTCATGTATTTGTATCCATGACGATTTTATGATAGAATCAAGATAGTCATACTTGTGCTGCCGTAGAAGTGTTCCATAACAATACCAAAATTATCATCAGGGAAGTGTTCACTTCCATGACGATAAATGACGTCATGCAAGTGCTTTCGTCAAGGGTAACCGACACATGGCATCCACCGTAATGAGTCGCCATTAAACTATCAGGTTCGGTTTTGGATCCGATAACCCGTTAACAGCCCGGACCAATGGGGATTTCCATGTGTAAAATTCTCATTGGTCGAAGGAAACACATGTCAGCTCGTCATTGGGTCAGATAGGCGCCTATGATATGTCGACACGTGCGACGGCCCACCACTGGCCCATTTAGCTTACAAAGGCCAACCCGTTTGGCTTGGTAAAAAGTTAGCGGGCCGGCCCATGAAAAGCCTGTTAACGGTCTGTTAAAAAATAGCCCATTTTAGGGCCCAGTAACTCACGGCCCGTTAGGGCCTTCCCCAAATCTGCCCAACAACATCATGTGGGCTGTTGAATATAACACCAACCCGTTTCACTTTCAGCCCATGTATGGCCCACAACATCTTTCGACCCATATGAGGCCTTTTGTATCTTTAGGCCCTTTAGTGGCCCACGGTGACTCTAGCCCACAATGAACAGTAAATTTCTTTGTACCCATTAACGACCCATGATTTACATGGGCTGTTTTGAGTCCGTGTTAGCTTTCGGCCTACTGATGGCCCATACGTTCTTGGGCTCCTTTCCGGCCCTCGATTACTTCCGGCCCGTTACTGGCATGTTCCCCTAATGGGCCAAATTCGGCCCGTGGCTAGAATCGGCCCATTTTTGGCCTGTTAACCCGTTGTAAGGCAAACACATGATACCAGGATGGAATATGTATGAAAAACAAGACGACATGGCATATTCACAACTCTTTGTGTAAACTAAGCAGAAGCCATTTCAATAAATAAGAAGCAATGAAGCTAGACACCGTATGCAACATGCAAGACAATATCACACTGCCAAGCTAGAGAAAACACCTGGGATGTCGGTTTTGCTGGAAGACCGCCATCAGTCCCTGCCTTATTTTTTTCCTTCTTGATTCTTAGTTTTATTGCCTTGTCAAGGCAAACCCACAAGAAAAATGAATAAAAATTCACTTTTCAGAACTCATTGATGCAAGATGCTGACAAGCACTACTTTAAACTAAGGCGATCACATGCTAGGATGATTGAATGTGTAACAAAAAAGGACAGGATTGCATATTCACAGCTATGATGTGTAAACTAAGCAAAGGCATTTCAACAAATTAGAAGCAATGAAAGCTAGACACCATATGAAAGATGCAACGAATATCACTATACCAAGTTAAAACGGTCTCATCATAAGTGCCATTTCAACAAATTAGAAGTAGTACAAGCTAGAAAAGAATGCGAGATGTAAACTATATCACACTCCCAAGTCAAACGTGTCTTATGATAAGTGATAGTTGCATGTTACACAACAGTAGTACTTTGATGTAAGAACATGGTGTGATAGACAGATATTGTATGTTCTAGAAACAGGAACACGTGTCTTATTCACAAGTAGAATGTGTAAAGTAAGCAGATGGAATTCAACAAAATTAGAAGCAATACAAGCTAGACATCATACATAACATGCAACCACATATAGCAGTGCCAAGTTAGAGAGAGCACCTGTGATGGTGCACTAGGGGAGACATGCTCATCATCAACACAGCTATGTTGAGTGTCTATGCATGTGTTGTCTTGTAAATCATCTTGGGGGTGGAGGAGTAGAATCCGTAAAGGCCCTCCGTTTGGAAGGAGCACCTTTATCCGCTGCCTTGCTAACATTCTTCCGCTTTATTGATTTTGAATTGTAAGTAAAACCGACAAGAAAAAGCAATAAAATTCACTCTTCAGAACTCATTTGTGCATGATACTGACAATCACTACTTTGATGTAATGCAAACACATGATACCGGGATGGAATATGTACGAAAAACAGGACATCATGGCATACTCACAACTGTTTGTGTAAACTAAGCAGAAGCCATTTCAACAAATAAGAAGCAATGCAAGCTAGACACCACATGAAAGATACAACCAATATGACTCTGCCAAGTTAAAAGCATCCCATCATAAATGGCATTTCAACAAATTAGAAGTAGCGCATGCTATAGGTCATATGAAATATGCAACTAATATCGCACTGTGTATACTAAAGGTGTCTCGTCATATTGACTGATGTGGGATACAAAAAGAACAATGTTTTATGTAATGACATGCTTAATAGACAGATGTACTATATACTAAAAACAGGAAGGCATGTCACATTAACAGGTATAACGTATAAACTAAGCAGAATAGCACATGCAATTTAACCAGATTGGAAGAATTACAATCTAGACACCATATGCAACATGCAACCACATATCACGCTGCCAAGTTAGAGCAAGCACCTACGATGCTGGTGTAGGGTAAATGTGGTAATCGACTACAGAACTACATTCACTATCTTCATCTAGCCTTGCTGTTTCTTGAGAATCATGTGGGAAGGCTGACGCTGCATTCTTTAAATGAGGATCTTTACTCACAATAGTCCACTGGCCTGACTGCCTCATCATAAGTGATTGATGAGGGATACATAAGAACATTAGTTTGATGTAAGAACATGGTTGATAGACAGATGTACTATTATGTACCAAAAATAGGAAGGCATGTCATATTCAAAGGTATAATGTGTAAGCTAAGCAGATGCAATTTAAGCAAATTGGAAGCAATACAAGCTAGACATCCGGCTGGAGTGGTGACCATGATCATCTAGGACCTGAGAGCCTGTTGGGAGGCAGGCTACTTCGCCACCATCATGGCTTTTTAGTTGGCTTCCAAGTGATGCATGTTTGTGCTGGGCTTGTCACTGGCTTGCCAGTGCCCTGACTAGCTATTTGTCTTCTGGTGCTCCTGCGATGGTGGTTCATGTAAAAAATATCTTTCCTTATCTTAATAAAGACGACTTCGGCCTTTCGAATACAAGCTAGACATGATATGCAACATGCCACCACATATGACACTGCGAAGTTAAAGCAAGCACCTGGGATGGTGGTTCATGGCGAGTGAGATCATCACCTCCAGAGCTACGTTTACCGTCTCCATCTGCTGACGCTGCACCCTTTATAGCGCTGAAACATGTCTTGCCTAAGCCTGGAGCAAGCAGGAGCGACTTCTCTCTTTTCTTTTCTGCATCTGTCAAGGCAGAGTCTAAAATACCCTTGCATAAAAACACAATAGTGAGAGTATGGGTGAAGTGTGTGCAGAACTAGTGCACTGTAAAAGTAGCAGATAGCAGGTGGCTGAAAAATAAATGACAGGAGACATATGATAGCTCTACAACATTGCATGGCAAACAAAATTAGATTCTACTATGTATGATTTTGTAATATATGAGCACAGGGATGGTTGGGAGATGCATGTACTCCTCCAGCACATCACCACATGTGGTCCTATCAAAATAACAGTCGGCTAAAAATAAATAGGTTAGTCGATTTTTTTATGAACCGCCCGATCTATAAGGAACGGGCAGATAGCCTTCTTCTACTTCCCGCCTGTCACTGTTGATGATCTTTCTCGAACCGCCAGCGACCACCAGCCCAGACCCCTGCCTCCATCGCCCCATCCTCCCCTCAACCTCACACCACCGCCGTGCTTGGCAGCGCCCCCTGGCCATCCCTTTAATCCCGACCGACCTCCAGATCAGGCGCCAACAGCTCTAGGCCCCACACACCCCTAAGATAAACACCGAGGCGCTGCATCCCCAGCGTAATAGGCGGACTAGCGCCTGTTACGCTGGGGAATGCTTCCTTTAATTGGGAATCAACAGACCAGGAATTGAAATATAGGGGGCGATGGACCTCTAGCTAAGGTGAAATAGTATATGAGGAGAAACCTTGTGCATCACAAGTTACTAGGAACATCTAGTATCAAGAAGAAGCGGTCAACTAGTGTCTTTTGTGGGATGAATACCATGCAAGCAGGTACGTAAGATTTGCACGAATAAGGGAATAGGAGTACCATTTCCGGTTGCCAGTGCTGGGTCCTCCGGATGTCGCGGCGATTTTCTTGGTTTTACGTGGGGAACCGATGTTTTGGAGGAGGGTCGAGCCTTGGACGAACCCATGCGCAAATTGTGGACTGTGTTGTGGTGGCCGTCTGTCGGCGAAGGGGAAGCGGATCCAAGGCGGCGAAGGACGGTGTAGCGGGTACATCTCCGGTGCAGTGGACGGTGGCAAAGTTGGAGCGGCGGCGGTGAGGCGCAGGACGGCGTGGTTGAACTGACTCGGGTACGGACAGCTCGGCCTCGGCTTCAACTACTAGCCGTGGAGGGTGCTGCGGTTGCGGTTGTGGTGGAAGACAACGTCGGGATATCGGCTCTGGCATGATGGAGGAGGGCGGCGGTTGCTGGGTGGGATGGCGTGGCGGACGGAGGACGCCAAGGGTTTCGCGGCTGGTGGATAGGTAGTTTTGGCAACCACGGAGTACGAATGGGGAATTAGACTGGGGGCAGGGGCGGGGGGAGCTAAGGGAGAACCATGTTGCAGTCTAGGATGCGCTTGTTTTTTTTTTTGAACAGATGGGACACGCTTGTTTGAAATTTGGGGAAAGTACAAACTTTGCCCCCCTCTTAAATTTCGGACCTACTAAGGGTCGGGGGTAGGATGGTAATCCCAGGTGTCCCAAATAGAGGGCGGGAGCGATTTCGGTCGCGTGCATGTGTGCTTAGGCGGCCATTGTGTATGAATGTTTTTCGGAGGCGGTTGCGTGGCGTCTATATGAAGCTACAAACCTACCCCCGTTTAGACATGTGAACGTCGGGCCGGTAGGTTTCACGGGTTGGAGTTAGAAAAGTAATTTCCTTCTACCAAACATTGGTCTCACGCGGTTTCGGGCAAGTAGAAGCTTTGTTGGCGCTTTCGTTCGAAATTTTGAAACAGAAGTATTCACGTTTAGAGTACTCTTGAACATTGAGGATTGACCTAAATAGACAACATTAAATTTGACCTTGTATGTTTGAACACCTCATAAAATTATGCGCTTCTTTTTGAACTTTTGACACTTGAAAATCCTATAACTACAATTATTTTGGAATGGAGGAGGTAAATTTGAATCTATTTTGTACCCGACTATGTATGCTATTATGTACAAAAGCAGAGCAAAGATTGGTGCCCCCACAATTTAGGTATGATTTACAAATGCCATGATATGGAATTCATATAATTGAATGGACTTCATGTTGAATTCAAATGTATGCTAGTTCATAGCTAGCTATTTATAATGTTCAATGTGTAACTTTCGTATGTATAATGTGCTTTACACACAGAACATGAAGTATACTCACGTTTATATTCGATTGCTAAAGCGATGGATTGTGTGGAGTTCAAAATACTAACGATGTGGATCAATTATGTCGAATAATAACATACCTTTGCTCAAATTTGATAGAATCTTGATGTCTGATGGATCAATGACTGTTCCTTACGTGAATTGCAAATATCATGATCCCATCCTAATATTTGGATACAATTTATATTTTTAATCAATGTGTACATCAGTCTTTTACATGTAGTTTCACTCTCCATCGGTGGTCTCTCACACATGCGCACCCACTCTCTCCCAAGGTGTCTTTCTCGCAGACATGCTCTCGATATAACCCTCCCTCCCTCTCGTAACCATTTATGACTGTCTTCACTAACCTTTATCACAAGCACTCTTCCTCTCGCAAACATAAACACGCACAATCCCCATTGATCCTTTCTATATACATAGACCTGCCTAGGTGTCTCCCGTATGCACATTA
The DNA here is from genome assembly GCA_021605145.1 of Aegilops bicornis. NCBI lineage: Eukaryota > Viridiplantae > Streptophyta > Magnoliopsida > Poales > Poaceae > Aegilops > Aegilops bicornis. The sequence continues at coordinate 317,997,428 of CM038675.1, forward strand.
TCTTCAGGCATGTCTCTCACGCATTGTCTCACACCTCTCATCCTAATCGACGAGTATGATTCTAGCAGAGCATTATGTAGCATGCCCCTTAAAGTTAGGTTGGATGAATAGTAATATCAGAGATAAGGGGTTACCTTAGTACAAGGACCTAGGGTTACAAATCCTAGCCGGCTTTGTCAATGGACACAGAGTCCTTCACGATTTTGCTATCTTTGTCTTGTACGACAAGTCATCCATGGGTCTGCCTAAATGCGTCACGGGCCGACCAATGTGGCGCAGGACGGAACCGAACCAAGGGCCTCACCTCGGCCTAGCGGACCTCACGCGGTGACACACCCTCTGCCCCAGGTCTCGTTGTCTTCTAACACCCACACATACCAACACAGACACCACACAAAAAAATTCTCCTCGTGCCTCTATCCCCTCCCCCCTTGCATATACACACTCAAGGGCATCTCTCATTGTGACATCATATTCGTCTCTCTATCTCTACACCTCTCTCATTTGTCGTGCTATCTCTCCCACGCCCCCCCCCCTCGCCGGCCCCTCTATCCATGCCTCTCTCGAATACGTAATACACACACATACCTCTCTAGGCCGTGCCAAATACATCAACTACACATTCACACATGTTACATCACGTACCCCTTTGATCTAAAAAGCCCTCTCTTCACGTTTATTTCGCATACAACATTCCTTTTGAATAAAACCACACAAAGTGTGGCTAAAAAATTATTTCAGAATTTCTACATATATACACTACTACAGGTTGTTGCTAACGCGACACTACGATCAGAGACCCTAAGATGAAACTGTGTGCGTTGCATTAATCGCAAACGGTGGTGTAAAAAACAGTCAAAAAAGGTGCAAAACATTTGCGATGGAGGATGCATCAAATACGGTTCAGATTATAGTTGCATGTGCGATGATGGGCATACGGTTCAGTTCAATTAACTATTTGCGATGTGGCAGAACAAAATAAATGGGCAGCCGATGAAGACGTGTGCGATATACGGCTTACGGTTCACTCGGATAAACTGTTTGTGATTAGGCAACACAAAAGAAACGGTCAGCCAGATCAAGGTGTGTGCGATATACGGCATGCGGTTCACTCGGATGAACTGTTTGCATTGAGGCAAGAGAACAAAAACAGTTCAATATATCAAGATGTGTGTGATGCGTGGCAAACAGGTTTGTAATCAGAAATGTGTGCGAAGATCGATAATAACACAGGCGATAGCTCCTAATAAGACGTATGTGATATACTCCGTCTACACAACATCTATTAGCCATTGGGCGACGAGCGGTCATCCTGGTACGCCATAAGGATGCGAAGAGGGCATCCTATATTAGCAAGGACTAGTTGTTCCACCAGTAGCTCATCTAAGAGAACTCTCAAGTTAACTGTGCTCAGGCTGGAGTAGGCATGAGACGAGTGACCAGATGGGAAGTTGTCTTGATGTTAATTGCACCGATGGGATGTGTCATAAATGGACATTTATGACACATCCCATCAGTGGAATTAACCTCAAGGTCCTTGTTTTGTTTTTGTTTTGTTTCTCAACACATGTTAAAGAAGGTCTACCGCATTACTTTTTGACAATGTGCGATTGAGGGCATACACTTCAGAAGGATTAACTGTTTGCGATTAGGCAACAGAACAGAAACGCCACGTACGCGGCCCAGAAAGCATGCCGATGTTACGCTGTCCGGGAATAGTGCTGCACTTATAAATTATAGAACTGTCAATAAATTTTGAGTCTGCGTCCCGTCACATTCCAAATTGCAAACCTGTTCACACCGATCAAAATCTAAACGGTTTCCCACTTAGGAGCGTATTAGTACTTGATTATAAATACTACTACTCCAAGATGTTTGCACATTCCTCCTCAACTCCTCATTCACAAAAACAAACAAGTCATTCATCATCGTTCCCTTGCGTGTGCCATGGCTAGCGTGAGTTCTGGCTTGAGAGATTGCCACCAGGGAGAGGCGAGCATGGAAGTGGAAGCACGAGAGATGTCCCGCCTCACCGCGAAAGCAGTCAACATGTCCTGCCGCGGGGCCGTTGTCGGATCTCCGGTTCCGGCAAAACCCTTATGGTCCGAACTCTGGGGTGCACGAGAAGATCTCTCCCTCACAGATCACGCCCTCACACGCTTCGCGATCTCTAGGCTAGCTCGACGAACTCGCAACACAAGGGACACAAGATTTATACTGGTTCGGGCCACCGTTGTGGTGTAATACCCTACTCCGGTGTGTGGTGGTGGATTGCCTCTTCGGCTGAGGATGAACAGTACAAGGGGAAGAACAACCACCTGAGGAGAGGTGTTCTTGTTCTTGGTGAACTTGAGGGTGTGAGGATCCGATGGTGAGGTTGATCTCTCTTTGAATCAGTTGCCTCCTACGGTGGTGGCTAATCCTATTTATAGAGGTTCTGTCCTCTTCCCAAATCTTGAGCGGGAAGGAATTCCACAACGGCCAATTTGAAAGGGGACATCTAGTACAGCTTATCCTGACAAAAGTGGTCTTCGCCTGCCAAAGGCTCTGGTGGTGGCGCCATCTTGGGCTCCACGGTGACCTCTGTCCTGTCGTCCTGCTGGTCTTGGTCTCGTTGCACCGATAGGGAAACCTTTCCTTGATGCCTCGGTACTCCTCACCTGCGTTTGCCTCCTTAGCACCAAACAGGAAACAAGGACATTGCGCACGCTGGCGCCCGCCTGGCCCCCGCCTGGTCTCGATCGTCATGGCTCACGTCATGAGAACCTCGCGAGGTTTGCCTTGCCTTGATCTCTTCGCTCCTTGCGAGCCAGCCTGGTGAGGCCGCTCCCGAGGAGGTCTTGTGTCGTCCGCCTCGCGAGGCTCGGCCCCTCGCGAGGGTCTTGAAAGCTTGTTGGTGAAGATGGGCCGTACGGGCCTGCTCGCAGAGCCATGCCGTGGGCCATAGGCAGGCAAGTCTGGGACCCCCGTTCCCAGAAAGCCGACAGCCGTAGCAGCAGAGAGGTCACGCTGTGTCACCGAGGCAGCACGGAGGTCCCGCCACGTCATCGACGCAGCAGACTGGTTCGGCCACGCCGCGAAAGCAGAAGAGATGTCCCGCCGCGCCGTGGATGCAGCAGAGATGTCCTCCCACGCCGCAGCGGCCTGGGAAAATGTCTCGTGGGCAGGCGAGGACTATTACAGGCTCATGCATGCGGTCGTCCATAGCCAGATGGATCAGATCTCCGACTTGGCGAGGTTGCAGGACGACATGAAAGCCTCTTTTGAACAGGCTACCGACATCATCCCAAGAACTAAATGAGAGGAATGCGAAGCTATAGGCCGAGCGCGACCTACTGAGGGTGAAGATCGTCGGAAGTGCAGAGTAGCAGGAGGAGACCACTGCCTTGTTGTAGAGGACCGGCGTCATGGTCGAGAAACTTATGCACGAGAATGCCATGCTACGCATCGAGCGCAGAAGGCTGGTGGAGGAATCCGTGGATGCTCTCAAGCAGCATCTTGAGAACAAGAAAGAGCTCATCACCGCTCGCCGCGGAGACTAGTTCCTGCAGCCTGCAGCAACGCATCAAGAAAGTAGAGATCAGCGAGCCAGATGGTTGTCTTCCTTCTTGTTTTGCCCTTGTGTATTTCGGGCGTTGCCGCATGTGGCTTTTTTTAAATTATGTTCCTAAATATGTAAGACAATTCTTATCCACTGTCATCGTCCTTATATTCATCATGCTTGCTATAAGTCACAGTCGATGCTATAGAGGTCCGTCGGATCTTACATCAAGATCCGTGCAAAAATTTCTTTTCAGATTTTCATTTTTGTCTCTTAAATCTCAGTCCAGTGAGACATATAGCCACGCCGTAGGACAGGGGCTCAGGCGCCATTAATGGAGACGTTGGGAGGGAGGTGCGCGGCGAGTAGTGGTTCAAGGGCTCTCCTCCCGATGAGCACATGCAGGGGTCTGATCACACGCCTCTCGTACTCAAATAGCTACCCGCACGACACCTCCTAGCCAATAAAAAAGGGGATGTGTGGAATCATGTAATTGGTAAGTAGAACACGCACGGTTTCAATAATACTTGTGTTTCCAATTTGTAACGTGACAGCACTTGTTCCAAAATGACTTTGCTGATTGTTAATGTGTGCGCCTTCGCAAATCAGACAGAAAAATTACCACAACATGTTGGTGCCTTGTCATGACACCATGCCAAGGTTCATGATTTTCAGGCGTGTTTTGGATTTACAGGAATTAAAAAACCAAGTTTTTTCAATCTTTTCGGCCGAGCCACGACGCCCAGATGTTTGAGTTTCATTCCCATCTCTTGCATGGGACTTAGAAATTCACCCAAGGACACACATGTGATTTTTGAACCAACTTTGGTGCACTTGAGAATATGCTTGTAATTCAAATTTGAATTATGCACATTAAATGCCTAGAAACTCAATTAACGTATAAAAAAAGGCCAAACGAACCCCAAAAAATTTGAAAGTTAAACACAACACTCCTGTTGTTCTATGTTGACACTAGAAAATTTTTGAAAGCAATAAGAGGCAACGGATATCGTTCCGTCCCCAAAGGTGGCACGTTCCCTACCAAAGCCATCACGCTTGTTGTGAGAAGCTCTGGTTTGTGAGAAGCTTTGGTTTGTGAGAAGCTTATACCCAAACCTACCCCAAATGGGACAAAAAATTTACCACGTCATGTTGATGCCGCTCCAAGATAGCATGCCAAGTTTCATGAATTTCAGATGAGTTTTGGATTAACTAGAATTTAAAAACCAAGCATCTCAACGTTTTGCCGGCAATCAACAGTGCCCTGGTGTCTGAATTTCATTCCCATTTCTTGCATGGGACCTAGAAATTCACCCAAGGACACACATGTGATTTTTCAACCAACTTTGGTGCACTGGAGCATGTGCCTGTAGTTCAAATTTGAATTATGCACATTAAATGCCCAGAAACCAAATTAATGTATAAAAAGGCCAAACGAACCCCAAAAAATCCAAAATTAAACACAACACTCATGTTGTTCTATGCTGACACTAGAATTTTTTTGAAAGCAATAAGAGGCAACGGATATCGTTCCGTCCCCAAAGGTGGCATGTTCCCTACCGAAACCATCACGCTTGTTGTGAGAAGCTTATACCCAAACCTGCCCCAAATGGAACAAAACTTTTACCACGGCATGTTGAGGCCGCTCCACGATAGCATGCCAAGTTTCACGAATTTTAGACGAGTTTTGGACTTACTAGAATTTAAAAACCAGGCATCTCAACGTTTTGCCGGCAATCAATAAAGGTTCTCGGTGTTTGAATTTCATTCCCATTTCGTGCATGGGACCTAGAAATTCACCCAAGGACACACATGTGATTTTTCAACCAACTTTGGTGCACTTGAGCATGTGCTTGTAGTTCAAATTTGAATTATGCACATTAAATGCCCAGAAACCCAATTAATGTATAAAAAGGCCAAATGAACCCCAAAAATTCCAAAATTAAACACAACACTCATGTTGTTCTATGTTGACACTAGAAAATTTTTGAAAGCAATAAGAGGCAACAGATATCGTTCCATCCCCAAAGGTGGCACGTTCCCTACCGAAACCATCACGCTTGTTGTGTGAAGCTCTGGTTTGTGAGAAGCTTATACCCAAACATGCCCAAAATGGGACAAAAAATTTACCACGGCATGTTGATGCCGCTCCATGATAGCATGCCAAGTTTCATGAATTTTAGACGAGTTTTGGATTTACTAGAATTTAAAAACCATGCATCTCAATGTTTTGCCGGCAATCAACGGTGCCCTGGTGTTTGAATTTCATTCCCATATCTTGCATGGGACCTAGAAATTCACCCAAGGACACACATGTGATTTTTCAACCAACTTTGGTGCACTGGAGCATGTGCTTGTAGTTCAAATTTGAATTATGCACATTAGATGACCAGAAACCCAATTAATGTATAAAAAAGGCCAAACGAACCCCGAAAATTTCCAAAATTAAATGCAACACTCCTGTTGTTCTATGTTGACACTAGAAATTTTTTGAAAGCAATAAGAGGCAACGGATATCGCTCCGTCCCCAAAGGTGGCACGTTCCCTACCGAAACCATCACGCTTGTTGTGAGAAGCTCTGGTTTGTGAGAAGCTTATACCCAAACCTACCCCAAATGGGACAAAAAATTTACCACGGCATGTTGATGCCGCTCCATGATAGCATGCCAAATTTCATGAAGTTTAGACGAGTTTTGGATTAACTAGAATTTAAAAACCAAGCATCTCAACGTTTTGCTTAATCAATCAAGGTTCTCGGTGTTTGAATTTCATTCCCATTTCTTGCATGGGACCTAGAAATTCACCCAAGGACACACATGTGATTTTTGAACCAACTTTGGTGCACTAGAGCATGTGCTTGTAGTTCAAATTTGAATTATGCACATTAAATGCCCAAAAACCCAATTAATGTATAAAAGGCCCAACGAACCCCGAAAAATTCCAAAATTAAACACAACACTCCTGTTGTTCTATGTTGACACTAGAAAATTTTTGAAAGCAATAAGAGGCAACGGGTATCGTTTCGTCCCCAAAGGTGGCACGTTCCTTACCGAAACCATCACGCTTGTTGTGAGAAGCTTATACCCAAACCTGCCCCAGATGGGACAAAATTTTTACCACGGCACATTGATGCCGCTCCATGATAGCATGCCAAGTTTCATGAATTTCAGACGAGTTTTTGATTTACTAGAATTTAAAAAACAGGTATCTCAACGTTTTGCCGGCAATCAATAGTGCCCTCGTATTTAAAATTCATTCCCTTTTCTTGCATGGGACCTAAGCATGCACCCAAGGACATAGATTTGATTTTTCAACCAATTTGTATGCACTGGAGCATGTGCATGTATTTCAAATTTGAATTATGCACATAAAATGCCTAGAAAACCCAGTTAATGTATAAAAATGTCCAAACGAACCCCAAAAATTCCAAAACTTAACACAACACTCCTGTTGTTCTATGTTGGCACTAGAAATTTTCTGAAAGCAATAAGAGGAAACAGATATCGTTTCGTCCCCAAAGGTGGCATGTTCCGTACCGAAACCATCACGCTTGTTGTGAGAAGCTCTGGTTTGTGAGAAGCTTATACCCAAACCTGTCCCCAAATGGGACAAAAAATTTACCACGGCAAGTTGATGCCGCTCCATGATACCATGCCAAGTTTCATGAATTTCAGACGAGTTTTGGATTTATTAGAATTTAGAAATCAGGTATCTCAATGTTTTGCCGGCAATCAACGGTGCCCTGGTGTTTGAAATTCATTCCCATTTCTTGCATGGGACCTAAGCATGCACCCAAGGACACATATTTGATTTTTTAACCAATTTATATGCACCGGAGCATGTGCATGTAGTTTAATTTTGAATTGTGCACCTGAAATGGCTAGAAAACCAGTTTAATGTATAAAATGTCCAAACGAACCCTGAATAATTCCAATTCGTTTACGACACACATATAGTTGCATGTTCACTGCAGATAAAAGGTCAAGCAATTCAAGCACCGTCCATTGCCGTTGTGACCCCATTATGTAATTCAAATCAAGATGAAAAAATTAAGTAGATCCCACACAGCTTATTATCACCAACCTTGTGAGATGTAGTACAAAATATCCTGGAGCAACGTAGGTGTATAGTACGCATATGGCTTCCTTGGGAAGGTGCGTCGGCTATAGTCCACAGCAGGCATGTCAAGCACACTAGCTCGCTCCCCAAATACTCCCGCCTCTGCATCCCTCGCAATCTCGAAAATATTACTGCCTCATAATCTTGAAAATATCTACAGCCTGGAAGGTTTTAATGTTTGATAGCACAAGATTGGTATGTGCAGACCGTGTGCGGTGTCTGTTACTCCTGCTCTGCTTCAGTCCCTTGATTCAAAGTTTCAGTAGCCCCAGCATTTTACTCCCGCCTCTGCATCCCTCGCAATCTTAAAATATCTCCTCGCCCTTGACCCAAATTTTCAGTAGCCCTGCCTTGTTACTCCCGCCTAGTAAAATTTTCAGTTGTCGCAGTATTTCCTCAAACACCACCTCCCCCCCCCCCCCGCCCCCCTCCACACACTCCCCAAAACCTCCGCTCACACAGACACACACAACCCTCGAAACCATTGGTAGGTCGCCACCATCGCCGGCGCCTCCATCCTCAACCTCTACCTGTGTGCCGGGGAGCTCGAAGAGCCAATGGCCAAAAGAGGTTTATCGCGGCCTTTTCGCCCGATGTCGGCAAGGTGGCTGCCGAGGTGTCCCCGTCATCCTCCACGGGCTTGATCCGCCATCGCCGGTCCCCCGATACGCCTGCCGCTGCGCCCCAACACCGGTTTGAGGACTTCCCTGTCCTCCCTCAGACCCGACAGCCGATGAGGTCCTAACTCGGGGTCCGGCAGCGGCGGTGGGGGATGTGGGTCGCCGAGATTACAGATCGGGAGACCCACACCCGCCGGTGGCTCGGTAGCTTACACACGGCCGAACTCGCGGCCATGGAGTTCGACCGCTGGCAGGTCCGCTACCACGACGCGGCGGCTAGGCTCAATTTCCCCTTCAGCACACATCCGGTCGACATCGTTTCGCCGGAGCCAGGGTCGTAAGCTCGGCTATGGCGCGGGAGGACTGCGAGGCGTGGGAGCGCCTCGAGGCCGAGGCCGACGACGAGGCCTACATGCAAGAGCTCCGCCGGCAGGATTCGAAGCTCGTGGAGGCGGAGCGGGCGACCTTTGCCGGCGCGGAGGGCGGCGAGGTTATTGCGCTCTCCTCCGATGATGAGGTCGAAGGCGGCGAGGACGGCAGCGCGGAGGGTGGCGAGGTTATTGCACTCTCCTTCGATGACGAGGTCAAAAGCGGCAGCGACGGCAGCGCGGAGGGCATCGAGGTGGGCCTCAAGGACGAGGAGATCGACGTCGACGAGTGGGGGAGTGCCTTCCCCAATGACCCTGATGACGGCACCGGCCCGGGCCCAGGTCGCGCACAACGTACATGACGCGGAAGGATTGGCTCGACCTCTACTTTGACCGAAAGTAGTTTAGCTTAGTTTAAATTTATGTTTTATGTTCGGTTATGCAAAACTATCTATGTTTATGTTTGAATGCATGCTACTTTCAGTTGAACCTGCTTTGAACTAGATCAAATTGAAGCTTACAACGTTAAGTTTAGGGGATCGACTAGAAAAGGCCAAAAATTGCTGGAGTATATATATATATCCACTAAGGGTTTTAGTCCTTTAACTTTTAAAGAATCAGCTTGAGATGGCCTTATGACTTGTTTATTTCAGTTCTTCACAATGTGATACTCTATATGTGCAACTATTTGCCGTGCAGTTCAATTTCGTCAATAACAGTTTCAATAATACCACTATGAATTACGATATTTGGTTGTTGTTTAGGATATTGCAGTTAACATGCCTTTTCATTTTTTTAAATAACTTGTGTACTTTAGACCTGCACAATACGAGTTTGAATGACTATTTGCTTGTTTTTAAATTTTATGCCTAATTCAGTTAACACACCTTTCCACTTCTTGTTTTGCTTAACTAGCGTGCTTAAGCCGACACACTGAAGCTATCATTTGTAGATTATGTTGTCTACCATGGATATATTTGGTTGATGTTTAGCCTGTTGTGCTTAACATGCCTTTATATGTACTCATGCAGGACAATATTGAGAATAAAGGTTGTTTTCCATCGAGGTTATTTTCATCGCATTGCTTATAATGCATCACTGCTCGTGATATCGGTAGTCGGTGCCATATAGCCTGGGGCTGGTAAGGGATTAATCGTCGAATCGGACATTTCACTAAATATATCTGTAACCCATTTATCAGTAGGTTAACTAGGGCCATATTTAATATATCTGAGGCTACATAGCAACATACATTGTAATGGATGACTAAATATGCAATCCCAGGTTACATAGCAACAAGGAAGAGTGTTACCTTAATGTTCTGATGATGTCTAGATATACATGTAATAAAATCTTATATAATGGGATGGCGGGAGTGTTGTACTACATCATTTTTAAATTGTTGTTTAGCTTCTAATATTAACTTGGTGCTTTTAGGTACATATATCATTACCAAAGTTCCACACTTCGACCCTTTCTGGGGCAATGAGATATTCATGAACCAGCATCAAGTGAGGAAACTCATAAAGATTGTTATTAAAATGGGTCCAAAGACGTCAATCGAACTATTTGCTTACACTTTATGCAAGACAACAAAGCAACTGCAGGATGGTAAGTAAGAACCATGTAGCCTTCTTTTTACTGCCCGTAATGAGTTGTGTAAGATGACAATGTCTGAATCTTTTTTCCTTTGCAGTGGATCCTGAAGCAGTTTACTCAAGATTACCTCTCAGACTACATGATTGGTGGCCGGCCATAACAAGGGGTTGGACTAGAGTCCTGCATGCCTTCTGCATCCAGGAGAGCATAATAGGGCCATTCCGCTTCACCTTGTTCAGCAACCGGAATGTCTGTCGCCTGTTTCTTTACCATCTGTAATACTACAAGTATAGAACCCTAGTTCATCATTCTTTCTTTGGTGCTTATGTAATTCTTAAACATATGTACCTGTGAATCGAAAAATGCATTGGTTGTTTGAACCTGATGGACATGAATAAAGCTAAATCCTATTTTCAAGATTAAATTAGGTACAATTTTAAATAGCAGCAATTAAATTAGGGTGAAATTAGGGTGTGCAGGTCATTAAGGCGCACATGGTTAATAAAGCACAGTGTTTGCGATATACATCATAATCCGACACGGTTCACGGAGAGGAAACGTGTGTAACAATGCACACAGTAGCCATTTGCAAAGCGTGTGTGATGTCAGACACTATCACATACGGTGCGGGAAAACTAAATGTGTGTGATTGTCTACCTATCGTACACGGTATAATCATGAACTGTTTGTGATGTCCCAGGTATCGTAAAACTCCCGTGCCTGGAATCTGCCTGGAAAACTCCTGTGCCTGGAATCTTCCTAGATTTAGGTAAAACCACAAAAATCCGACTGCGATGGCAATGCGAGCACAAATGAGTAGCAAGGATGAAGCGTTTGGAATATTCGAGATATCGGAAACGGTTATATAGGGACAACTGTATGCATCAAGGTTCCCTATCCCCGACGGTTTCTGGGTCGTGTGGGAAGGACCCCCCTATCGCCATCACTCACTAGGCGACGGTTCCAAATGCCGTCGCGGAAAGGGGTTAAAAACCGTTTGTATAGCACCGACGCGTACTAGTGATACAACATTACAAAGTTATATGGAGGAGTATGAACGTTGATTTTGAAGGAAATGTGCCGTAGAGGCAGTAATAAAGTTGTTATTTACATTTCCTTATATCATGATAAATGTTTATTATTCATGCTAGAATTGTATTAACCGGAAACTTAGTACATGTGTGAATACATAGACAAACATAGAGTCCCTAGTATGCCTCTACTTGACTAGCTTGTTTATCAAAGATGGTTATGTTTCCTAGCCATAGGCATGTGTTGTCATTTGATGAACGGGATCACATCATTACAGAATGATGTGATGGACAAGACCCATCCGTTAGCTTAGCACTATGATCGTTTAGTTTGTTGCTATTGCTTTCATCATGACTTATACATGTTCCTCTGACTATGAGATTATGCAACTCCCGAATACCAGAGGAACACTTAGTGTGCTATCAAACGTCACAACATAACTGGGTGATTATAAAGGTGCTCTACAGGTGTCTCCGATGGTGTTTATTGAGTTGGCATAGATCGAGATAAGGATTTGTCACTCCGATTGTCGGAGAGGTATCTCTGGGCCCTCTCGGTAATGCACATCACTATAAGCCTCGCAAGCAATGTAACTAATGAGTTAGTTACAGGATGATGTATTACGGAACGAGTAAAGAGACTTGCCGGTAATGAGATTGAACTAGGTATAGTGACACCGACGATCGAATCTCGGGCAAGTAACATACCAATGACAAAGGGAACAACGTATGTTGTTATGCGGTTTGACCGATGAAGATCTTTGTAGAATATGTAGGAGCCAATATGAGCATCCAGGTTACGCTATTGGTTATTGACCAGAGATGTGTCTCGGTCATGTCTACATAGTTTTCGAACCCATAGGGTCCTGTCGGCGTTCTGGGAACGGGGGTCCCTAGACTTGCCTGCCTGCGGCCCACTGCGTGGCTAAGTCAGCGGGCCGTACGGCCCATCTTCATCAACAAAGCATTCAAGACCCTTGCGAGGGGCCAAGCTTCGCGAGGCGGACGACGCAATACCTCCTCGGGAGTGGCCTAGCCAGGCAGGCTAGGAGCGGAGATATCAAGGCGGGGCAAACCTCAGGAGGCTCTCGTGATGTGAGCCGTGACGATCGGCGCCAGGCAGGCGCCGGCGTGCGCAGCGTCCTTGTCTCCTCTTTGGTGCTAAGGAGGCGAGCACAGGCGAGGAGTATCGGGGCATCAGGCAAAGGTTGCCATATCGGTGCAATGAGACCAAGACCAGAAGGACGGCAGGACGGAGGTCATCGTGGAGCCCAAGACGGCGTCACCACCATAGCCTTTCGCAGGCAAAGACCACTTTTGTCAGGATAGCTTGTACTAGTGGTCCCCCTTCAAATTCGCCCGCCATTGTTGGCTCCCTTCCCGCTCAATATTTGGGGAGAGGACCAGGGCATATATAAGTAGAGCTAGCCACCACAGTAGAGGAGAGAGTTCTCATCCGCCAGTTCACCTAGAACAAGAACACCTCAACCTCAAGAGGCTGTTCTTCCCCTTGTATTATTCATCATCAGCCCAAGAGGCAATCCACCAGCACCACACTGGAGTAGGGTATTACACCACAACGGTGGCCCGAACCAGTATAAATCTCATGTCCTTCTGTGTTGCGAGTTCGTCGAGTTCGTCCGTGAGATTTTAGCGAGCTAGGGCGTGGATCGGTAGGAGAGAAAGACTTCACGCGCACCCCAGAGTTCGAACCTCAAGGGTTTGCCGAAACCCCACATCCGACAGGTTCGCACGCTTAACGTTCGATGACGATTTGTATTATGAGTTATGTTATTTGATGTACCGAAGGTTGTTCGGAGTCCCGGATGAGATCGCGGACATGACGAGGAGTCTCGAAATGGTCGAGACATAAATATTGATATATTGGACCATGTTATTCGGACACCAGAAGTGTTCCGGGTGGTTTCGGGTAAAACTGGAGTGCCGGAGGGGTTACCGGAACCCCCCGGGGGAATTAATGGGCCAGCATGGGCGTTAGTGGAGAGAGAGGAGGGCAGCCAGGGCAGGCCGCACCACCCTCCGCCTTGGAGTCCGAACAGGACAAGGGAAGGGGGTGGCGCCCCCCTTTCCTTCTCCCTCTCTCCCTCTCCTTCCTTCCCCCTCCCTCTCTCTTGGTGGATTCCAACTAGGACTTGGAGTCCTAGTAGGATTCCTCACTTGGGGCACACCCTAGGGGCCGGCCGGCCCTCCCCTCCTCCCTCCTTTATATACGGGGGAGGGGGCACCCCATAGACACACTAGTTGATTTCTTAGCCGTGTGCGGTGGCCCCCTCCACAGTTTTCCACCTCGGTCATATTGTCGTAGTGCTTAGGCGAAGCACTGCGCTAGTAACTCTACCTCGGCCTCAGCTGGATCTAGAGTTCGAGGGACGTCACCGAGCTGAATGTGTGCAGATCACGGAGGTGCCGTGCGTTTGATACTTGATCGGTTGGATCGAGAAGACGTTCGACTACATCAACCGCGTTACTTCACACTTCCGCTTTCGGTCTACGAGGGTATGTGGACACACTCTCCCCGCTCGTTGCTATGATTCTCCTAGATAGATCTTGCGTGATAGTAGAATTTTTTTTGAAATACTATGTTGCCCTACAGTGGTATCAGAGCCAGGTTTATGCATAGATGTTATATGCACGAGTAGAACACAAAGAGTTGTGGGCGATGATAGTCATATTGCTTACCAGCATGTCATACTTTGATTCAGCGATATTGTTGGATGAAGTGGCCCAGACCGACATTACATGACCGCATTCATGAGACTGGTTCTACAGCCGTGCTTCACACACAAGTGGCTAATGGGTGTCTGTTTCTCCAACTTTAGTTGAATTGAGTGTGACTACACCCGGTCCTTGTTGAGGGTTAAAACATCACACTTGACGAAAAATCGTTGTGGTTTTGATGCGTAGGTAAGAACGGTTCTTGCTAAGCCGGTAGCAGCCACGTAAAACTTGCAAGAACAAAGTAGAGGACGTCTAACTTGTTTTTCAAGGGCTTGCTGTGATGTGATATGGTCAAGACGTGATGATATATAATTAGTTGTTTGAGATGATCATCTTTTGTAACAGTTATCGGCAACTGGCAGGAGCCATATGGTTGTTGCTTTATTGTATGAAATGCAATCGCCGTGTAATTGCTTTACTTTATCACTAAGCGGTAGCGATAGTCGTAGAAGCAATAGTTGGCGAGACGACAACGATGCTTCGATGAAGGTGTCAAGCCGGTGACGATGGTGATCATGACGGTGCTTTGGAGATGGATATCAAAGGCACAAGATGATGATGGCCATATCATATCACTTATATTGATTGCATGTGACGTTTATCTTTTATGCATGTTATTTTGCTTAGTACGGCGGTAGCATTATAAGATGATCTCTCACTAAATTTCAAGGTACAAGTGTTCTCCCTGAGTATGCACCGTTGTGACAGTTCGTCGTGCCGAGACACCACGTGATGATCGGGTGTGATAAGCTCTACGTTCACATACAACGGGTGCAAGCCAGTTTTGCACACGCAGAATACTCGGGTTAAACTTGACGAGCCTAGCATATGCAGATATGGCCTCGGAACACTGAGGCCGAAAGGTCGAGCGTGAATCATATGGTAGATATGATCAACATAGTGATGTTCACCATTGAAAACTACTCCATCTCACGTGATGATCAGACATGGTTTAGTTGATTTGGATCGCGTGATCACTTAGATGATTAGAGGGATGTCTATCTAAGTGGGAGTTCTTAAGTAATATGATTAATTGAACTTTAATTTATCATGAACCTAGTACCTGATAGTATTTTGCATGTCTATGTTGTTGTAGATAAATGGCCCGTACATCTTTGCTCCATTGAATTTTAATGCGCTCCTAGAAAAGCAAAGTTGAAAGATGATGGTAGCAACTACACGGATCGGGTCCGGAACTTGAAGATTATCCTCGTTCGCACGTAAGAATTACGTCTGGAAGCACCGCTTAGGTGTACCACCAGCGCCGCAATCGCAGACTTTGTAAATGCACGGCGTTAAGCGTGTTGCTAACTACTCGATAGTTCGGTGTGCCATGCTTTACAGCTTAGAACCGGGACTTCAACAACGTTTTGAATGTCATTGAGCTTATGAGATGTTCCAGGAGTTGAGGTTTATATTTCAAGCAAATGTCCGGATTGAGAGATATGAAGTCTCCAATAAGTTCTGTAGCTGCAAAATGGAGGAGAATAGTTCTGTCAATGAACATATACTCAGAATATCTAGATACCACAACCACTTGACTCAACTGGGAGTTAATCTTCCTGATGATAGTGTCATTGACAGAGTTCTTCAATCACTGCCACCAAGCTACAAGAGCTTCTTGATGAACTATAATACGCAAGGGATGGATAAGACAATTCCCGAGCTCTTCGCGATGCTAAAGGTTGCGGAGGTAGAAATCAAGAAGGAGCATCAAGTGTTGATGGTCAACAAGACCACTAGTTTAAAGAAAAAAGGGTAAAGGGAAGAAGGGGAACTTCAATAAGAACGGCAAGCAAGTTGCTGCTCAAGTGAAGAAACCCAAGTCTGGACCTAAGCCTGAGACTGAGTGATTCTACTGCAAAGGGACTGGTCACTGGAAGCGGAACTGCCCCAAGTAATTGGCGGATAAGAAGGATGGCAAAGTGAAAGGTATATTTGATATACATGTTATTGATGTGTACCTTACTAATGCTCGCAGTAGTGCATGGGTATTTGATACCGGGTTACATTGCTCATATTTGCAACTCGAAACAGGGCTATGGATTGCGAAGATTGGCTAAGGACGAGGTGACGATGCGCGTGGGAAATGGTTCCAAAGTCGATGTGATCGCCGCACGCTACCTCTACATCTACCTTCGGGATTAGTTTTAGACCTGAATAATTGTTATTTGGTGCCAGCGTTAAGCATGAACATTATATCTGGATCTTGTTTGATGCGAGACGGTTATTCATATAAATCAGAGAATAATGGTTCTTTTATCTATATGAGTAATATCTTTTATGGTCATGCACCCTTGATGAGTGGTCTATTTTTATTGAATCTCGATAGTAGTGATACACATATTCATAGTGTTGAAGCCAAAAGATATAAGTTTAATAATGATAGTGTAACTTATTTGTGGCACTGCCGTTTAGGTCATATTGGTGTAAAGCGCATGAAGAAACTCCATGCTGATGGGCTTTTAGAATCACTTGATTATGAATCAGTTGACTCGCAAACCATGCCTCATGGGCAAGATGACTAAAACTCCATTCTCCGGAACAATGGAGCGAGCTACAGACTTGTTGGAAATAATACATACTGATGTATACGGTCCAATGAGTGTTTAGGCTCGCAGCCGGTATCGTTATTTTCTAACCTTCACAGATGATTTGAGCAGATATGGGTATATCTACTTGATGAAACATAAGTCTGAAACATTTGAAAAGTTCAAAGAATTTCAGAGTGAAGTGGAAAATCATCGTAACAAGATAATAAAGTTTCTACGATCTGATCGTGGAGGTGAATATTTGAGTTACGAGTTTGGTCTTCGTTTGAAACAATGCGGAATAGTTTCACAACTCACGCCACCCGGAACACCACAGCGTAATGGTGTGTTCGAACATTGTAACCGTCGTTTATTAGATATGGTGTGATCTATGATGTCTTTTACTGATTTACCGCTATCATTTTGGGGTTATGCTTTAGAGACGGCTGCATACACTTTAAATAGGGCACCATCTAAATCCATTGAGACGACACCATGTGAACTGTGGTTTGGCAAGAAACCCAAATTGTCGTTTCTTAAAGTTTGGGGCTGAGATGCTTATGTGAAAAAGCTTCAACCTGATAAGCTCGAACCCAAATCGGAGAAATGTGTCTTCATAGGATACCCAAAGGAAACTGTTGAGTACACCTTCTATCACAGATCCGAAGGCAAGATTTTTGTTTCTAAGAATGGATCCTTTCTAGAGAAGGAGTTTCTCTCGAAAGAAGTGAGTGGGAGGAAAGTAGAACTTGATGAGGTAATTGTACCTGCTCCCTCATTGGAAAGTAGTTCATCACAGAAATCAGTTCGAGTCATTCCTACACCAATTAGTGAGGAAGCTAATGATGATGATTGAAAGCACAAGTGCTCCCTGGGTGACGTTGGTAATTAATGTCAACATATCTCTTGTTGGACTAATGCTTCTACCTAGTATATTTCAGATAAGTTCAAAAATGGAGTGGCGTGGACTAGAGGATGTGGAACCCCTTCAAGACGCTGAGGACAAAGGATTGGATCAAGCTCAAAGCTCAGGACTCTACATTTTTCATTTTAAGTGATCCTAGATCACATTGAGTCCATAGGAAAACCCAATACTATCAAGAGGGGGTGAGGTGTTGCTTAATGAGTTTCTTGCTCAAAGTGCTTAGTGATATGCTCCAAAAACCCTCAACTACTTTCTCACATCCACAGATGTCCCAAACCAAAAGTCAAACTCGGCCCCACCGAAACTTTCTATCCGGCGCCACCGAGTTCAGTTGACATAGCCACCGCCAGAAACCCTAGTCTTTTCGGTCTCACTGATAGGGATCTCGGTCTCACTGAGATGGGATTGTAATCTCTCTGTTTCCCTTCATAATGTTTTGGTCAAACTGAAATGAGCGATCGGCCGCACCGAGATTGCAATGCAAACTCTATGTTTCCCTTTCGTAACGTTTCGGTCCAACCGAGATGAGAGAATCGGTCCCATCATGTTTGCCTGACCAACTCTCTGTTTGACTATTACCAAAATCGGTCTCACCGAGTTTGTGTAATCGGTCTCACCGAGATTTCATTATGCCCTAACCCTAACGAAATCGGTCTCACCGAGTTGACCAGTCGGTCCCACCGAAATGCCCAACGGTCACATTATGAACCAAATCGGTCCGACCAAGTTTCATGATTCGGTCCCACCGAGTTTGGTAAATTGTGTGTAACGGTTAGATTTTGTGTGGAGGCTATATATACCCCTCCACCCATTCTTCATTTGTGGAGAGAGCCATCAGAACATGCCTACACTTCCAACATATTTTTTGAGAGAGAACCACCTACACTTGTGTTGAGGTCAAGATATTCCATTCCAACCACATAAATCTTGATCTCTAGCCTTCCCCAAGTTGCTTTCCACTCAAATCATCTTTCCACCATATCCAATCCTATGAGAGAGAGTTGAGTGTTGGGGAGACTATCATTTGAAGCACAAGAGCAAGGAGTTCATCATCAACACACCATTTGTTACCTCTTAGAGAGTGGTGTCTCCTAGATTGGCTAGGTGTCACTTGGGAGCCTCCGTCAAGATTGTGGAGTTGAACCAAGGAGTTTGTAAGGGCAAGGAGATCGCCTACTTCATGAAGATCTACCCGTGTGAGGCAAGTCCTTCGTGGGCGACGGCCATGGTGGGATAGACAAGGTCGCTTCTTCGTGGACCCTTCGTGGGTGGAGCCCTCCATGGACTCGTGCAACCGTTACCCTTCGTGGGTTGAGTCTCCATCAACATGGATGTACGATAGCAGCACCTATCGGAACCACGGTTAAAAAATCTTCGTGTCTCCAAATTGCATTTGCACACTCCAATCCCATCCCTTTACATTCTTGCAACTTGCATGCTTTACTTTCCCCTGCTCATATACTCTTATCATGCTTGCTTGATAAGTATTGTGAATGTTTGAACTTGTGCCAAAACTCCACATCAACTTAAGGAAATTAAAAACTGCAACTTTTCTTCTTAGAGTCTATTCACCCCCCCCCCTCTCTAGACACCTCTTCTGGATCCTTTCAATTGGTATCAGAGCTTTGGTCTCCATTGCTTTGGTTTAAACACCTTTGGAGGAAGATGGATGTGTCTACTTTGGGGAGTCTTAGACATAGAGTGCCTATTCTTGACGGGGAGTTCTTCCATGAGTGGAAAAATGAGATGCTTGAGATTTTCAATGAATATCATTTGAACAAGTACATTACTAGCCCTTGTGCACCTCATGTTGATCCTTTGCATCCTACCCTTGATGAGTCCATTGACATGATCCGCAACCTTAGAACTGTTAATCTTATCACTAGAGGTTTGCCTAGAAACTTGATTGGATGTTTGCCTACTCTTGATTATGCCTACACTATATGGAGATTTCTTGAGGAAAGATTTCCAAACTATTCCTTGCAAAACTTAGCTGAAATTCTTCATAAGTCTATTGCCTTGAGTAAGATGAATTCTAGTAATCCTAAATTTGGTGATTGTCTATTTGAGCTTACTAATCTCATGCGTGCCAAAGGAGATGTTGGAATCATTAGCAATATCATATCTGAAGCTACTAGAATTCATAAAGATGACTATTGTGATGATCATTTATCTAATGAATTACCCTCTCTAGGAATTGATCAAATACAAGACGATGTTGAACATGGATACTATGATGAGGATGATGATAGTGACTATGATCTTGACGATGCAATGAGACACTTTCGTCTTATGGCTAATCTTCGCGGCTACATGGCTGGAGGAAAGGAATGGGTCCTTGATAGAGGATGTACTGAACATATGACCGGGGACAAGGATATGTTTCGTGAGCTTGCTGAAAACGACGGCCCTCGAAAGTATGTCACTTTTGGTGATAACTCAAAGGGTAAGGTGGTTGGCCTCGCTAAGGTGGCCATCTCACATGATATCTCCATACAAAATGTCATGCTCGTTGAATCTCTTGGGTACAATGTACTTTCAGTATATAGACTTGCTGATTTCGGCTTGAATGTCCTATTTACTAAAGTAGATTACCAAGTGTATCGAAGAGACAATCATAAAATGGTCTTTACCGGTATACGTAGAGGTGATCTCTACATTGTTGTTTTCACTAAAAAGTCTCAACCTAGAACTTGCTTAATTAATAAATCTTCTAAAGGTTGGTTGTGGCATAGAAGGTTAGGTCATGTGGGCATGCGAAATCTTGATAAGCTTATTAAAGGTGCTGATATCCTTGGAGTAAAAGATGTTATATTTGACAAGGATAGACTTTGTAGTGCTTGTCAAGCAGGAAAACAAGTTGGAGGAAGTCACCCCGTGAAGAACATCATGACCACGGGAAGACCACTCAAGCTACTTCATATGGATCTCTTTGGTCCCAATGCCTACAAGAGTCTCGGTGGTAACTCATTTGGTCTAGTCATAGTCAATGATTTTTGAAGATATATGTGGGTGTTCTTTCTTGATGACAAATTGCAGATCCAAAATATCTTCAAAAACTTCGCTAGGAAGGCCCAAAATCAATTTGAAGTGAAGATCAAGAAGGTTCGGAGCGACAACGGAATGGAGTTCAAGAACGCAAATGTGGATAAACTTCTTGACGAAGAGGGGATTTCACTCGTGTTCTCGGCTACGTACACACCTCAACAAAATGGAGTTGTTGAGAGGAAGAACTGGACTCTTATTGAGATGGCAAGAATGATGCTTGATGAGTACAAGACTCCAAAACACCTGTCGGCATTCTGAGAACGGGGGTTCCCAGACTTGCCTGCCTGCGGCCCGCGACGTGGCTATGCTAGCAGGCCTGTATGGCCTATCTTCATCAACAAAGCATTCAAGACCCTCGCGAGGGGCCAAGCCTCACGAGGCGGACGGTGCAAGACCTCCTCGGGAGCGGGCTCGCCAGGCCGCCTCGCGAGGAGCGGTGATATCAAGGCGGGGCAAACCTCACAAGGCTCTCGTCACGTGAACCATGACGATCAACACCAGGCGGGCGCCAGCGCGTGCAGAGTCCTTGTTTCTTCTTTGGTGCTAAGGAGGCAAGCGCAAGCGCGGAGTACCGAGGCATCAGGCAAACGTTTCCATATCGGTGCAACAAGACCAAGACCAGCGGGACGGCAAGACAGAGGTCACCATGCAGCCCAAGACGACGTCACCACCAGAGCCTTTTGCAGGCGAAGACCGCTTTTGTCAGGATAGCTTGTACGAGCTGTCCCCTTTCAAATTTGCCCGCCTTTGTTGGCTCCCTTCCCGCTCAATATTTGGGGAGAGGGCCAGGGCCTATATAAGTAGGGCTAGCCACCACAGTAGAAGCAGGTTGAACGGACCGGGTTCTCATCCACCAGTCCACAGAGCACAAGAACACCTCAACCTCAGGAGGCTGTTCTTCCCCTTGTACTATTCTTCATCAGCCCAAGAGGCAATCCACCACCACACACTGGAGTAGGGTATTACACCACAACGGTGGCCCGAACCAGTATAAACCTCGTGTCTCTCTGTGCTGTGAGTTCGTCGAGTTCGTCCGTGAGATCTTAGCGAGCTAGGGCGTGGATCGGTAGGAGGGAAAGAACTTCATGCCCACCCCAGAGTTCGAACCTTAAGGGTTTTGCCGGAACCCCACATCCGACATTTGGCGCGCCAGGTAGGGGGTGCGCCATAGCTTCTCTCCACTGGCCTACGCCCCGCGCCGCTGCACTTCGCCCCCATGGTGGGTGCCCCGCCATCCGCTCCTACAGCCGGTGTTGACGACGGGGCCAGGGGGCTCTGAGCCCTGGCCCCCGCCCTGCGACGGGTGCGATGGCCACCCAAGTTTAGGCCGGAGATGCCGCCGCGCTATGACAGCATGGCGGATCCGTCGCTGTTCCTACTGGCGTACGAGGAGGTTGTCCTCGAGGCCGGGGGCGACGACAAGGTCATGGCCAACTGGTTCCCCATGGCCCTAGCCGGCGAGCCACGCGCCTGGCTACTCAAGCTCCCTGGATCCACGATGGCGTCCTGGGGGGAACTCCGCGACCTCTTCACTGCTCGCTACGCGGTGCCGGCGCACCATGCTTTCGCAGCCCTGTTGGGCGGCTCTCAAGCACCGCCTTCAGATCGCCACGTCAAGCCGTTCTTCCGTCATATTGGAGCCGCTTCCAAGCGCCCCGGGGCTCCGCCAGGTTGGGCTGCAGCAGAGGCCGACCTCACCTTCAGCTCAGAAGACCATCCCGACTCCACCGTCGGCTCGGGCATGCTCCCAATGCTCTGCACGCCCACCATCTGCAACGTGGCTGTTACCAAGACCCTCATCGACGGCGGTGCCGGCCTCAACTTGCTCTTCATGGAGGCCTTTAGCCTCCTTCACGTGCCGCTGGAGCGGCTCAGTCTCAGCAAGCCCTTCTCAGGAGTTGGTGGCGGCGCTGCCCACTCTCTGGGACAAATCCGTCTCCCACTCACCTTCGGCACGCGTGACAACTACCGCACCAAGCTGGTCGACTTCGACATCGCCCGCATCGGCCTCCCGTAAACGCCATCCTCGGGTACCCAGCTCTCGCCCAGTTCATGGCGGCGACTCACCCGGCCTACAACCTCATGAAGATGCCTGGGAGCAAGGGCGTCCTCACCATCAAGGGGGACACCAAGGAGGCCATAACGGCACTGAAGCTTGCCTTCAAGACCGCAGTGGCGGCGCAGCCCGCTGGCGCCAGTACCCCCGAAGCCAAGGAGGCCGCGCCTACCAAGAAGAAGCAGCTGTTCACCCAAGACAAGGCGGAAACCTAGTAGGTGCCAGTCAATGAGGACGGATCCTCAGGAGCCACCTTTACCATAGGTGCCGGCCTCGATTCCGTCCAAGAAGAGGCGCTGGTGAGGTTCTTGCACGCAAACAAGGACATATTCGCATGGGAGCCCAATCAGCTGGTGGGGGTTCCGAGAGAGGTGATTCAGCATCACTTAAGGGTGTGCCCCAACATGCACCCTGTCAAGCAACGAGCGAGGCGGAAATCCACGGAGAAGCAAGCCTTCATCGTCCAGGAGACCCGTAAGCTGGAGGCGGCGGGTGCCATTCGCGAGGTTCGGTATCTCACATGGCTGGCAAACCCCGTCGTAGTGCTGAAGAAAGGCGGGAAGGAACGGATGTGCGTCGATTTCACCAACCTCAATATGGCCTACCCCCAAGATCCGTTCCCGCTCCCATGCATCGATCAGATCGTCGACTCCACCGCCGAGTGTGACCTGCTGTGCTTCCTGGACGCGTTCTCAGGGTATCACCAGATCAAGATGGCGGTGGAAGACGTAGAGAAGACAGCCTTCCTAACCCCGCAGGGGTGTATCTACACCCGCATGCCCTTCGGGCTGCGCAACGCGGGCGCGACCTTTCAGCGGCTGATGCACATCGCCTTGGGCCGGCAGCTCGGGAGAAACACAGAGGCCTATGTCGACGACATAGTGGTGAAGTCTCGGGAGGCGAGAACCTTGATTCAAGATTTGGAGGAGATCTTCGAGAGCCTGCGCCAGGTGAAGTTGCGGCTTAACCCGGAGAAGTGTGTGTTCGGTGTCCCTTCCGGTAAGTTGCTGGGATTCCTCGTATCCCACAGAGGGATCGAGGCAAACCCGGAGAAGATCAAGTCCATCGAGGACATGAGCCCGCCGCAGACCCTCAAAGAGATGCAGAAGCTGGCGGGACGAGTGACCGCTTTGGGGCGTTTCATCTCCAAGCTGGGAGAGCGTGCCTTACCCTTCTTGAAGCTCATGAAGAAGAAGGGCCCGTTCGAGTGGACACCAGAGGCCTAATCGAGCCTTCCAAGACCTCAAGAAATACCTGACCAGCCCTCCGGTGATGGTGGCACCATGACCTCTTGAGCCCTTAGTGCTCTACCTTGCCGCCACCCCATACTCCGCCAGCGCAGCGCTGGTGGCGGTTTGGGAGGAGCACCAAGCCAAGGGCGCGCCGCGCCGAGCTACAGCTGAAGTAATGCAGGGTCAGGAAGGCACCGCAAAAGCCTCAGGACCAGAAGACCAAGCTCGGCAAGACAATGTCGCTGAAATTCCCAAAAGCAGTCAGACCTCAGGAGCCCCTCCACCTCAGGAGACGCCCCAATCTCCACAAGACCCGAGCCTCGCCAACGCGCCAGCCCTTGTCGAGCACCTGGTGTATTTTGTCAGCACCGTGTTGCAGGACGCAAGGGCACGACACCCCATGCCTCAGAAGCTCCTCCTCGCGCTCTTGGTGGCCTCACGCAAGCTGCGGCACTACTTCCAGGGCCACCCCATCAAGGTCGTCTCGGCCTACCCATTGGAGAGGGTGCTCAGGAGCCCCAACTCAGCTGGAAGGGTCACCGAGTGGAACATCGAGCTGCAAGTATTCCAGTTAGAGTTCAGCACTACCAGGGTTGTCAAGGGGGCCACGCTCGCTGATTTTGTGGCAGAATGGACGGATGCCCCGACACTTGAAGAAGGCGAAGACCGATCCACCTCACCAGGAAGCGAGGCACTGAACGGTTGGGTCATGTACTTCAATGGCGCCTTCGCGCACCAAGGCGCAGGGGCTGGAGCAGTACTAATCTTGCCCACTCAGGATAAGCTCTATTACGCCGTGCAACTCTGCTTTCAGCATGGCGAGAAGGTCTCCAACAACATCGCATAATACGAAGGCCTCATAGCAGGCCTGAAGGCCGCGGCAGCTCTGGGGGTGAAGCACCTCACCGTTAGAGGCGACTCACAGCTCCACGTCAACTTCTCCAACAAAGTATACGAGCCAAGGGACGAGCATATGGAGGCATACCTCGCAGAGGTGCGCAAGATGGAGAAGCAGTTCTCGGGCTTAGAGCTGCAGCACGTGCCCCGGGGCACCAACAAGGAAGCCGATGACATCGCCCGGAGAGCATCCAAGCGACAGCCACAAGAGCCCGGTGTCTTTGAGGAACGGCTCTTCAAGCCATCGCCGACACCACCACTTTCAAGCATAGCTCAGACTCGGGAGGAGCTTCCACAGCCTCCTGCCTCAGGAGCCCCGGCCTGTGACCCGACCTCAGGAGCTCGCTTGCTCTTGGCGCTTGAACCTCAGGAGCTCGCTTGCTCTTGGCGCTTGAACCTCAGGAGGGATGCTGGTCCAGGGAATTGAAGGAGTAACTGATGCAAGGGGCGCTGCCAGAGAAGGAGGAGGATCCAGAGCGTGTGGTTCGGCAAGCCACGGCGTATTGCATCCAGGATGGCGAGCTGTACAGGAAGCGGCCAAACGACGTCTCCTTGCGCTGCATTTCCAGGGACAAGGGCAAGGAGCTGCTAACTAACATACACAGTGGTGACTGCGGGCACCACTCGTCTTCACGGACCCTTGTCGGCAAAGTATTTCGCTGTGGGTTCTCGCCCATCAAGCGCTCACGACGCAACTGAAAGCTGGTGAAGTCATCTGGCTTTGCCAGTTCCACGCCAAGTAAATTCATCAGTCGGCTCAGGGCCTCCAGACCATTCCGCTCACGTGGTCGTTCACGGTCTGGGGGCTGGACATCTTGGGCCCGTTCCCACGAGCGCCAGGGGGCTACCGCTACCTCTACGTCGCCACCGACAAGTTCACCAAGTGGACGGAAGTGGAAGCCGTCCGCACCATCCAGCCGGCTCTGCTGTCAAGTTCCTCAAGGGCCTCATGAGCCGCTTCGGGGTCCCCAACCACATCATCATAGATAACGGCTCGCATTTTACTAGTAACCTCTTCAAAACCTATTGTGCTAACCTTGGAACGAAGATCTACTACACTTCGGTGGCGCACCCCAGGAGCAATGGTCAGGCCGAGCGCGCCAACGCATAGGTCTTGAGGGGCCTCAAGACCAGGACCTTCAATAAGAAGCTCAAGGCCTGTGGCAGGGGCTGGCACGACGAGCTCCAGTCCGTGATGTGGTCTATCCGCACCACCACCACCAAACCGACGGGCGAGACCCCATTCTTCCTTGTCTACGGAGCTGAAGCAGTCCTTCCTCGCGAGGTTAAGCATCACTACGCACGGGTCCTGGCGTTCGATGAAACGCAGCAGGACGCCAAGCGGGGTATGGACCTCGTGATGGGGGAGGAGCATCGTCGCGAAGCTGCACTGAGGGCGGCAAGGTACCGGCAGGCACTGCGGCGATACCACTGCCGCAGCATCCGCTCCAGGACACTCGAGGTAGGCGACCTCGTCCTGAGGCGGATCCTCTCCAGGGAAGGGCTACACAAGATTTCACCCATGTGGGAGGGACCATTCAGGGTCGTCCATGTCTCCAGGCCTGGAGACGCGGGACGGGATACCTATCCAGAATGCCTAGAAAATCCAGCACCTCCGGAAGTTCTACCCATGAAGCAAGGCCCAAAGCCTGTGAAGAAAGGCCCATAGCCTGTGAAGAAGGCCCGGTGCCTGTGAAGAATCGCCGCCCGTGACACTCTCACGTAATAATGAGTGGGGCTGTACACGCCCCGGAGTCTCAGGAGCGCCGGCCTCAGGCCCTAGGGCTCCCTCCCACGCCTAGTGGCAGCACTTAGCTCCGCGCTGGTGAGAAGACTTGAAGACTAGATTAGGTGCCGGGCGCGGCTTTTCATTTGCTTTCCATAGTTGGCTCGCTTTTCCTTAATCGAAGTTTGCTTTTGGTGTTCCTTGCTGATTCAATTCCATCGCCTCTTACCGCATTTTCCGGCTCTGGTTCGCTCGTGTTCTCTCTCTCGCATACCTCGCGAGGGGGCTAGGCAGGCGCCCTCGCGAGCATTTTTCTCCTCTCTGCCTTCTCGTGAGCCACCCTCGTTCGAGCCCAAAAACTGGCGCATCTCTCCTAGTCTGTGCCTCTCGGGTACCACGATACAAAGCGCCAGGTCAAGGCTTGGGTGGATGGCAAATCTTCTAGCGCACCTCCTAACGAAATTTTGCAGTTCCGGAGCAAACACAGACCACCAGGTCAAGATTGACACGAGGAAATAAACGCCTCGTAAGGAAGAGGGCGTCCCGAATGCACCAGGTTAAGTTATCTTTGCGCAAAATAACAACATGGCACGGGAACAACACGCACAGTGCAATAACCAAGGAACCACAGTTCGATACACGCCCCTCTGAGCCCATACTCATTTTGTTTTTGATGCAGGAAAAAGAGCAAAACAAAAGCGGTGTTGCAGCGATCCACGGAGGCAGGCCCCTAGCGACACCCCGAGCCTAGCCAGACCCTTCTTCGCGCTTCACTGAGGCACGGCGACGAGATGACCCGCTGCCACCCTCAAAGCAGGTGCGGCGGCACGGCGGCTGGTCGTAGCCACCACTGCTGGAGCTGTCGCCGAAGGAAGAGCCGTCGTAGCTGGACGAGACAAGATCGCCGCCGAGGGTAGGCTCGCCCTCATCCTCGTCGTGGCCTTCACCAAGGCCGAGCACCTCATCGCCGTCGTTCGCCTCGGGGCAGCACCTAGCGCGGCGACCATCTTCCCCAAACACCCTCACATAGAGGTTCGATCCACCATCGTACTTGAAGTGGAGGGTGCACCGCCTGCCCAGGCCGCGCGCGCGGGCGAACGTCTGCCAGCCGTGGTCCAGCGCTATGTTGCCCGCGGCGGAAGTCTCGACCGCGACCCAGGAGGCCTTGCTGCAGCAACCATCTGCTTGCAACCAGAGCCCGCCTGGACCAGAGGCCGGCAGTTCGTCGACGAAGAAGCGCGGAAGCTGGAGCCAGTTGCCGGCCGGGTTCTCCGACCAGACGACGAACTCCGGCGACACTTCCGCCGAATGGAAGCGCGGACGGGGAGGCCGCGCCACCATGGCACGCCTCCCTTCGTCAACTGGGCCGCCATGGCTGGGACGACCCCCTCCGCGTGCCGCGGCGGGGGTCGCGACGTGCTTGCACGGACGGCCGCGTCCGCGCTTGGGCGCCGGGGAGCCGGGTCCCGCGCGAGGGGCCTTCCCCTTCTCGGCAGTAGAGAACTTCCTTCGTGACGCCATTGGTGGCGCTGCTAGCAATGGAGCGAGGAGGAAGAAGCAAGCAAGGAGGAAGAAGCAAGCGAGCAAGGAAGAGATGGGCGACAGGGGCTCCGCCCCCTTCCCCATTTATAGTGAGAGGAGGCCAACCGGTGCCTCCCATGATCACAGGTAATGATGGTTTACCTTGCATGTTGCAGGGACTTGTCAAGTCGTGCAGTTGCTGAGGCAGCGTGTGAAGTGGAGACGCCCACGTCCAATCAACCGCCACGTGTCGACCGAGGCCACAGGCTTTGGGGGCCCGCGGCGCTCCGTACTTGACCCTTGGCTTCGCCGTGAAGCCAAGCCCGAGCGTACCTTGGGATCGGGGGCTACTGTCGGCGTTCTAAGAACGGGGGTCCCCAGACTTGCCTGCCTGTGGCCCACGGTGTGGCTATGCTAGCAGGCCTGTACGGCCCATATTCATCAACAAAGCATTCAAGACCCTCGCGAGGGGCCAAGCCTCGCGAGGCAGACGGCGCAAGACCTCCTCGGGAGCGGGCTCGCCAGGCCGCCTCGCGAGGAGCGGAGATATCAAGGTGGGGCAAACCTCACGAGGCTCTCGTGACGTGAGCCATGAAGATCGACACCAGGCGGGTGCCAGGCGGGCACCAGCTCGCGCAGCGTCCTTGTTTCTTCTTTGGTGCTAAGGAGGCAGGCGCAGGCGCGGAGTACCGAGGCATCAAGCAAAGGTTTCCATATCGGTGCAACAAGACCAAGACCAGCGGGACGGCAAGATGGAGGTCACCATGGAGCCCGAGACGACGTCACCACCAGAGCCTTTTGCAGGCGAAGACCGCTTTTGTCAGGATAGCTTGTACTAGCTGTCCCCTTTCAAATTTGCCCGCCGTTGTTGGCTCCCTTCCCGCTCAATATTTGGGGAGAGGGCCAGGGCCTATATAAGTAGGGCTAGCCACCACAGTAGAGGCAGGTTGAACAGACCGGGTTCTCATCCACCAGTCCACAGAGCACAAGAACACCTCAACCTCAGGAGGCTGTTCTTCCCCTTGTACTGTTCTTCATCAGCCCAAGAGGCAATCCACCACCACACACTGGAGTAGGGTATTACACCACAACGGTGGCCCGAACCAGTATAAACCTCGTGTCTCTCTGTGTTGTGAGTTCGTCGAGTTCGTCCGTGAGATCTTAGCGAGCTAGGGCGTGGATCGGTAGGAGGGAAAGAACTTCGCACGCACCCCAGAGTTTGAACCTTAAGGGTTTTGCCGGAACCCCACATCCGACAACACTTTTGGGCGGAAGCAGTTGAGACAGCTTGTCATGCAACAAATCGCTTGTATCTTCACAAGCTACTCGGCAAGACGGCATACGAGCTCCTCACCGGTAACAAATCTCAAGTTGGATACTTTCGAGTATTCGGCTCAAAGTGTTACATTCTTGATAAGCATCGTCGTTTTAATTTTCTCCTAAATCTCATGAAGGTTTCCTACTTGGTTATGGCTCAAACTCTCACACTTACCGTGTCTACAACAATTTCACCCGAAAGGTTGAAGAGACGGTAGATGTGAAGTTTGATGAATCTAACGGCTCGCAAGTAGAGCAATTGCCAATTGATGTAGGATATAATGACCCTTCGGAAGCAATCCAAGACTTGTCTATTGGCAAGATTCGTCCAACGGAGGTGAAGGAGAGTACCTGTTCCGTCCAAGTGGAAGCTTCCACCTCACGACAAGGTGAACCAAGAGTTGATACTGAAGGATCCACAAGTGGGACACAACAAACAACGAAGTACACCAAGATGAACATAAACAACCTCCTTCTCCACCACGACAAGAGAATGATAACGTCAACAATGAAGAGGGCCAAGAAGAAGAAGAACAAGATGAAGAAGATGTTCCACCCCGAGCCAAGCAAAAGCTCCCACGAGTTCGAGCAAGAGTCGCCAAAGACCATCCCGTCGAGCAAATCTACAATGATATCCAAACCGGGAGAATCACTCGCTCTAAAACTCGTTTGGCTAACTTTTTTGAACATTATTCATTCATTTCTAGCATTGAATCTATGAAGGTTGAAGAAGCATTGGAAGATCCGGATTGGATAAACGCTATGCATGAAGAGCTACACAACTTTGAGAGAAATCAAGTGTGGACATTGGTTGAGAAGCCCGACAACAACCACAACATCATCGGTACCAAATGGGTGTTTCGCAACAAGCAAGATGAAGATGGACAAGTAGTTCGCAACAAAGCACGTCTCATCGCCCGAGGCTACACTCAAGTCGAAGGTATGGACTATGGTGAGACATATGCCCCCGTTGCTAGACTTTAGTCCATTCGGATCTTACTTGCTTATGCTAATCACCATGATATCACCTTGTACCAAATGGACATTAAAAGTGCTTTTCTAAATGGTGAAATTAAGGAGGAATTTTATGTTAAGCAACCTCCCGTCTTTGTCAATCCTAAGAAACCTAATCATTTTTACAAACTTCACAAAGCTCTTTATGGTCTTAAACAAGCTCCTAGAGCGTGGTATAAATGCTTGACCAAATTTCTTATTGAAAAAGGCTTTGAAATTGGAAAAATAGATTCTACTCTTTTTACTAAAAGGGTTAATGGAGAACTATTTGTGTGCCAAGTCTATGTTGATGATATTATATTTGGCTCAACCAAGCCTCACTTTAGTGAGAAGTTTGGAAAGCTAATGTCGGAGAAGTTTGAGATGTCTATGATGAGTGAACTCAAATTCTTTCTCGGTTTGAAAATCAAGCAAACTAAGGAAGGTACCTTTGTCTCTCAAACAAAGTACACCATGGACTTATTCAAGAAGTTCAATATGCAAGAATGCAAAGGTATGACTACACCCATGCCTACTAGTGGACATCTTGATTTGACCAAAGATGGTGAACCGGTTGATCAAAAGGTTTACCGCTCTATGATCGGTTCATTGTTATATCTATGTGCCTCTCGTCCCGGTATTATGCTAAGTGTGTGCATGTGTGCACGATATTAAGCGGCCCCTAAAGAAAGTCATCTTAAGGCTGTGAAAAGGATAGTGAGATACTTAATACACACACCAAATTTTGGCATTTGGTATCCTAAGAGGTCTTCTTTCGATCTTGTTGGTTACTCCGATTCGGACTATGCCGGAGACAAGGTTGATAGAAAGTGCACTTCGGG
This sequence comes from Aegilops bicornis, assembly GCA_021605145.1. Lineage (NCBI taxonomy): Eukaryota > Viridiplantae > Streptophyta > Magnoliopsida > Poales > Poaceae > Aegilops > Aegilops bicornis. The sequence continues at coordinate 318,028,533 of CM038675.1, forward strand.
TACATGTCAATTTCTTGGTAGATCTCTTGTGTCTTGGTCCTCCAAGAAACAAAACTCGGTATCCTTATCCACCGCCGAAGCGGAATACATTGCCGCTGGTTCATGTTGTTCTCAGTTACTTTGACCCAAACTCTTAAGGATAATGGGTTATATGTGAAACATGTTCCATTGCTTTGTGACAATGAGTGTGCTATTAAGATTGCTCACAATCCCGTGCAACATTCTCGAACTAAGCATATTGAAGTTCGTCATCATTTCATTCGAGATCATGTTGCTAAAGGAGACATTGATCTTAAGCATGTTCATACCGATAAGCAATTGGCGGATATATTCCCCAAACCGCTTGATGAGAAAGTCTTTTGCAGAGGAGAATTGAACATCATTGATGCTTCAAACTTGAAGTAGGAACTCCGTTTGGATACATTCAAGGCATGAGCCTTTGACTAATCCTTGATATTTCTTTCACGATGCTATTTATATGTCTTGGATATATTTGCACCCTTGCATGCTATCTAACCATTGTAGGTACTTGGATGAATCTAAATCTATGAGATTGCAACTCACTCACATCTTGAGAAATTTCTACATCACCAAGTCTCTACACAATGGTGGTTGAAGACAAGGAAGCATGAAACCCTTCAAACATATCCTTTGACAAATTCTATATTAAATTTTATGATTGTCACTTTGGATACACAAGTGCTCTTCCTTGCAAGACTAACCCATGTAGGTAGATGAACTCAAATTCCAAGTGGTGCTCCGAATTCTTAATAAGCTACATCAACCTTGAGCAACCCACACAAGTTCAACTACATGACCAAGATCAACACCACCACCCAAGGTATGTTATTCCATCTTAGATAAGCTTTACTCCAAGTCATGGGTCAAAGAAACTCAACAAGATTTGAATACATCAAGATGCTTAAACGAAAAATGGTAACCCCATTTTGAGCTTAAACGATGAGTATGACCAATGATCAAGTGACCTCACTTGACTCCTAAGTCAATATACTCTAACATAGGTGACTTTGTCACCGACCAATTGTAGATGAAGTTCTCTTGTGTTTCTCCGTGCTCTTGCATTTGTCTCATGCATATTTGTTTCCCCTTTAAAAAACTTTGTCTAGATCTTTTCATTTCTTTTCTTTTCTGTTCTGCATTTCCTGCATCCAATTCATTGCAAATCTTTTAGACAATTCCTTGCAAATCCTTGTGAGATCTTATTTGCCTAGTGAGCTGAGGTGGCAAGTGTTTTTCACTGTGATGAACTCGGTCACACCGGTTTGTTTTCTTCGAACCCACCGAATTCTTTCGGTGCCACCAAAGCACACAACTCGGTGCTACCGATTTCACTGCAGAAAAGACAGCTTGCCACTTGTTCCTGCATTCCTTTTACTCCAGCTCCACTCAATTATTCTTGTCCTCTACCAGCATCACATTCGACTTGCTTCTTTGCTTTGTGACTCAAGGACCAAACCCATTTGAAACAAATATCCAGAAGAACCCTTCTTGGAAATTGACGTCAAAGGGGGAGAGAGAGAGATCACATCAAAGCTCAATCATTTTTATAAAGGGAGAGAATGCTCAGGGCAAGAGTGTAGAAGCCCCAGATGCTTGGTGTTCAAGAGGAGAGAAGTCACATGTCTTTAAGAGGGGAAAGACATGTTCATATTTAATTGTTTGCATTAGCTCTGTTTCCTGTCTTTGCTCTGATTTTCTGTTCCCTATCTTCTCCCAAAGATCCCATGCTAGATTCAGGGGGAGCAAGACATCTAAGGGAAGGAAATTCTTGAATTCATTGCACATCTTTACCTTTGGGGACATGTCTATATCCAATAGAGTACTTAGTACTCACTCTCTACATGTCATCCCAGTTTTGGTACTCTTGTGGTTTCTTTTGTTTGCTCTGGCTAGTAGGTGTATCTGTGTTATCTAACCTTGTTTACTCAGGTTCATTCCTTCCTAAGCCAACTCAAGACCACAAGGTAAGTATATGCATCATAGTCATGTGTATGAAGATTTCTTGCTGTTGTACATACTGTTTGCAAGAAGGACTCATGAGCATGAAGGTACATTTCCCATATTCACATAATTTGCTCTGATGCATATAGCCAAGATACATGTAACACATTGCTTACTCTGTCATGCTTATGCATTCACATGCTCCTATATTCCATATTTACATGTTTGCATACATGTAGGGGGAGCCTATGCATGTTACATGTCTTTCCAAAGATTTACTCGTTATTCTCTATATCTTTATCTAAAGCTTTGATGTATGTTGTCATCAATTACCAAAAAGGGGGAGACTGAAAGCACAAGTGCTCCCTGGGTGATTTTGGTAATTAATGTCAACATATCTCTTGTTGGACTAATTCTTCTACCTAGTATGTTTCAGATAAGTTCGAAAATGGAGTGGCACGGACTAGAGGATGTGGAACCCCTTCAAGACGCTGAGGACAAAGGATTGGCTCAAGCTCAAAGCTCAGGACTCTACATTTTTCATTTTAAGTGATCCAGGATCACATTGAGTCCATAGGAAAAGCCAATACTATCAAGATGGGGTGAGGTGTTGCTTAATGAGTTTCTTGCTCAAAGTGCTTAGTGCTATGCTCCAAAAACCCTCAACTACTTTCTCACATCCACATATGTCCCAAACCAAAAGTCAAACTCGGCCCCACCGAAACTTTCTATCCCAAGGCCACCGAGTTCAATTGACATAGCCACTGCCAGAAACCCTAGTCTTTTCGGTCTCACCGATAGGGATCTCGGTCTCACCGAGATGGGATTGTAATCTCTCTGTTTCCCTTCGTAACATTTTGGTCAAACCGAGATGAGCAATCGGTCCCACCGAGATTGCAATGCAAACTCTCTGTTTCCCTTTCATAAAGTTTTGGTCCAACCGAGATGAGCGAATCGGTCCCACCGAGTTTGCCTGACCAACTCTCTGTTTGACTATTACCAAAATCGGTCTCACCGAGTTTGTGTAATCGGTCTCACCGAGATTACGTTATGCCCTAACCCTAACGAAATCGGTCTCACCGAGTTGACAAGCCGGTCCCATCGAGTTTCATGATTCGGTCCCATCGAGTTTGGTAAATTGTGTGTAGTAGTTAGATTTTGTGTGGAGGCTATATATACCCCTCCACCCACTCTTTATTCGTGGAGAGAGCCATCAGAACATGCCTACACTTCCAACATATATTTTCTGAGAGAGAACCACCTACACTTGTGTTGAGGTCAAGATATTCCATTCCAACCACAAAAATCTTGGTCTCTAGCCTTCCCCAAGTTGCTTTCCACTCAAATCATCTTTTCCACCAAATCCAATCCTATGAGAGAGAATTGAGTGTTTGGGAGACTACCATTTGAAGAACAAGAGCAAGGAGTTCATCATCAACACACCATTTGTTACCTCTTGGAGAGTGGTGTCTCCTAGATTAGCTAGGTGTCACTTTGGAGCCTCTGTCAAGACTGTGGAGTTGAACCAAGGAGTTTGTAAGGGCAAGGAGATCGCCTACTTAGTGAAGATCTACCCGAGTGAGGCAAGTCCTTCGTGGGCGACGACCATGGTGGGATAGACAAGGTTGCTTCTTCGTGGACCCTTCGTGGGTGGAGCCCTCCGTGGACTCGTGCAACCGTTACCCTTCGTGGGTTGAAGTCTCCATCAACGTGGATGTACGATTGCACCACCTATCGGAACCACGGATAAAAAATCTTCATGTCTCCAAATTGCGTTTGCACACTCCAATCCCATCCCTTTACATTCTTGCAACTTGCATGCTTTACTTTCCGCTGCTCATATACTCTTGTCATGCTTGCTAGATATGTATTGTGAATGTTTAAACTTGTGCCAAAACTCCACATCAACTTAAGGAAATCAAAAACTACAACTTTTCTTCTTAGAGTCTATTCACCCCCCCCCCCTCTAGACACCTCGTCTCGATCCTTTCAATGATCATGAAGCTTCTGATCAAGTTACTACCAAACCTCGTAGGTCAAATAGAGTAAGATCCTCACCAGAGTGGTACAGTAATCTGGTTCTGGACGTCATGTTACTTGACCATGACGAACCTACGAACTATGAGGAAGCGATGATGAGCCCAGATTCCGCAAAATGGCTTGAGGCCATGAAATCTGAGATGGGATCCATGTATGAAAACAAAGTGTGGACTTTGGTTGACTTGCCCGATGATCGGCAAGCCATAGAGAATAAATGGATCTTCAAGAAGAAGACTGACACTGACGGTAATATTACTGTCTACAAATCTCGACTTGTTGCGAAAGGTTTTCGACAAGTTCAAGGAGTTGACTACGATGAGACTTTCTCACCCGTAGCGATGCTGAAGTCTGTCTGAATCATGTTAGCAATTGCTGCATTTTATGATTATGAAATTTGGCAAATGGATGTCAAAACTGCATTCCTGAATGGATTTCAGGAAGAAGAGTTGTATATGATGCAACCAGAAGGTTTTTATCCAAAGTGTGCTATCAAAGTGTGCAAGCTCAAGCGATCTATTTATGGACTGGTGCAAGCCTCTCGGAGTTGTAATAAATGTTTTGACAGTGTGATCAAAGCATATGGTTTTATACGGACTTTTGGAGAAGCCTGTATTTACAAGAAAGTGAGTGGGAGCTCTGTATCATTTCTAATATTGTATGTGGATGACATATTATTGATTGGAAATTATATAGAATTTCTGGATAGCATAAAAGGATACTTGAACAAGAGATTTTCTATGAAAGATCTCGGTGAAGCTGCTTACATATTGGGCATCAAGATCTATAGACATAGATCAAGACGCTTAATTGGACTTTCACAAAGCACATACCTTGATAAAGTTTTGAAGAAGTTCAAAATGGATCAAGCAAAGAAAGGGTTCTTGCCTGTGTGACAAGGTGTGAAGTTGAGTGAGACTCAATGCCCGACCACTGTAGAAGATAGAGACTTCCTTTTCCCGCTACCATTATCAGGATGGTTTCCTGGAGTAATATGCCTACCTTCTCTAATTCCACTTGCAACTCATCGGCGGTGAGCCTCTTTGGCGCATCACAGTTTTCATGCTTTGCATTGAACACATGTCTTCGGTCTTTTGTAGGACGCGGATTTTCCTTGGCAAGGAAACGACCGTGTCCAATGTAACAATCTTGCTAAGTATTGCGTATGATAGTGGATTCCTCTCACAGCGAACACATGCATTGTAACCATGTTTCGTTCACCCTGACATAGTGCCCAAAGCCGGATAATCATGGATGCACCAAATTATAACAGCACGTAGAAAGAAATCAGCTGGTGGGCTGATATATAGGTCCCGAATGAGAACACCCCTCCATAGTTGTTGAAGTTCCTCCACAAGAGGCTCCATGAATAAATCAAAATCCTTTGCAGGAATTTTTGGACCTGGGATGAGCAAGGCCATCATGTACTTTGATTCTTTGGTGCAGACATTTGGAGGCATGTTGTAAGGGATAACAAGCACTAGCCACATGCAATATGTGGCGCTCTGGTGGCCAAATGGGTTAAATCCATCTGAAGCTAAGCCAAGTCTAATGTTTCTCGGGTCAGCAGCAAACTTTTTGTGTTTCTGATTGAAGCTTTTCCAGTCACTACCATGAGATGGATGGCTCATTAAATTCTAACCTTTGTACTCCTGGTTCCTAGAATGCCACAGTACATCCTCTCTTGTTTCAGCATCATGAAACAACCTCTGCAATCTTGGTATAATTGGAAAATGTCTCAGAACATTATGAGGAATCCTCTTCACAGCATCGCCATCTTCCATCTTGATGATTTGCATTTTGGGCATTCACTTAAGTTGGCATAATCCTTTCAAACAGAACACAATTATTCTTACAAACATGGATCTAATCATATCATATCCAATTCCAGCTGCACGAAGGAAATTCTTCATTTTACTGTAGGTGTGTGGCAGCTCAGACGCATCTGGGAAAGATTTGCGGAAAGCAGCCAACATCGCATTGAATGATGCGTTGGTCATCCACTCAGATGTCTTGACCTGAAGAAAGGTGACCATAGCTGAGACTACTAACAGCTTATTTCCTGGGGTGACAGCCATGTTGCATTATTCCAACATGCGGGCCCACTGTTTTTCTTCAGCAGGTGAAAGTTCATGAAATGCACGAGCATTTCGTAGCATTGTTTCAATGTTGGTCAAACTCACTAGCTCCGCCACCACCACCACCTCCTCCTCTTCCACCTGAGCATCAGGCAGATCAAGATGGTGATCTGCTGCTTCGACATAGTCAAGAACATTGACGCGTTCATAGCTTCACCATGATGAACCCACCTAGTATATGTGACCGACATCCCATACAAGTGTAGATGATTTTGCACAGTTGACTAGGGTCTTTTAAGCGAATTCATAAAACTGCTACACGGGCAGAAAGCACATCTGATTTTGACCACCGTGCTCAGCTCTGGTAAAGTAGTTTTCAACCCCCTCGACATATGCAGCGGAGAATCTTCGAGCAGGAGTTATCCAAGTCCTGTCCATCTGTTAGACATACTAATTAGTTCTTCTACTAGATATTACAGGAAAAACATATATGCTTTTTTATGAAGTCCAGAAAAAATACCTAGGTCGACGTCTAAAGCTATGGCAAGATATTTGGACAAGCAGATCTAAGTAACGAAATATATGTAAAGCTAATTCAGCAAACAGATTTGAGGGCTAAATTATGGCAGGTTGTTTCAGTAGTCAATGAGGCCGAGCACACATCCATCAAACTATCGAAGGCCATCTCAGCAACAAAGATCGAGTATAAAAGGGTGTAGAGCTATTTCACCTAACAGATTGGCTACTAGACCATGGCAATCTACGTCACAATAGATATATGGCAGGATATTTTAGCAACTAATCGGGCTTGGCATGCCATCTCAGCTAAGCAGATTGAGTGCGGAATAGGGCAAGGAAGCTTCTTAAGCAAAGCATATTGATCAGAACTACTTCACAAACAGTGAGATTAACATCGTCTATCAGCTAACATTCAGCGCTACACCGACATGCACGGGGCCTCAGTCTAGAATGCGCGTACCGTGGGAGAAGCTGACCGTTGTGCATCTACACATGAACGTCGCCAGCAGTGGCGGCGCTAACCGCCATGCGTCTCCACAAGCGATGGCGGCGCAGCTAGAGGACGGCAGTCTAAGAGAGCGTACTGTGGGAGCAAGAGGATCGCCATGCGTCCCCTCGACCAACCGTGGCGCCAACGTATCAGCGCTGCGGGGAGGGCGGCTTTGGCGGAGTGAATAGAGTGGAGGGGGCCGGGGGGAGGGGATTTGGGGAATATTATTGGCTAGTTGGCTGAAGGGCGGTTGAATTTGGGATTTGGGTGGAATTTTGGGGGGGGGGGGGTGTCGGATTTCGGGTTCCGGCAGATCCTTAAGGTTCGAACTCTGGGGTGCGCGCGGAGATCCAACCCTCCAACGTCTCGTACCTCACCGAATCGCAAGGACCTAAAACTACCAGCAAGAATAGCACAAGAGACGCAAGATTTATACTGGTTCAGGCAACCATCATGGTGTGATACCCTACTCCAGTGTGTGGTGTGTGAATTGCCTCTTGGGCTGATGGAGAGCAGTACAGGGAAGAACAGCCTCGCGAGGGTCTGTTCTTGGTGGAAGCGATGAACTGCTAAGTGGTGTCCCGTCGCTCTAGCTTGAGGCTCCAGTCTCTCTCTCTCTCTCTCTCTCTCTCTCTCTCTCTCTCTCTCTCTGGATTCCGAATGGCGGATCCTTCGTCCCCCTCCTATGGTGGCTAGCTCTACTTATATAGACGAAGGCCCTGGGCCTCTTCCCAAATATTGAGCGGGAAGGGCGCCAACAATTGGCCATTTTGAAGGGGAACAGCGGGTACACCTATCCTGACTAAAGTTGGTCCTCGCCTGCCAAAGGCTCTGGTGATGACGCCTGTTTGGGCTCCACGATGACTGCATTCCAGCCGTTGGGGCTGGTCTTGGTCTTGTTGCACCGAAACGGATGCCTTTGCTTGATGCTCTCGCCTGCGCTTGCTCCCTTTGCACCAAAGAGGAAAGGAGGACGCTGCGCGGCTGGCGCCCGACTGGCGCCCTTGGTAAATCATGGCTTACGTCATGGGCACCTCGTGAGGTACCCTGCCTTGAACTCTCCCCCTCCTCATGAGCCAGCCTGACGAGGCCGTGCCTGAGGAAGTCCTTGGTCGTCCGCCCCATGAGGCTTGGCCCTTCGCGAGGGTCTTGAGCTTGTGTAGATGAATATGGGATGTCCTGGGCCTCCTTTGAGCCACGCCGCAGACCGCAGGCAGGCAAATCTGGGGACCCCATTCCCAGAATGCCGACAGTAGCCCCCGGGGCCACGGCGCGCCCGACCTTGGCCGTGCAGAGAGGCGAAAGGGCAAGTGTGAGCGTCGTGGGCCCTAACAAAGATGCAGCCTTAGGCGCCAGCGTGGCGGTTGATTGGGCGTGGGCGCCTCTTGCAAAGCAGCTGGTTGATAATAGAGCGGCATCTTCCTTGCCTCCTTTACTTTCGCCAGTTGCTACTCAGATCCCCTTTCTTGCGCCTCTCCTCCCTGCTTCCAAGACCTTCAGATCCACTCCGCCTTCGTGCCCTAGCCAGCCATGGCTCCTCGTCAAACCCCGGCCGGAGCCTGGTACTCTCCTGCCTTGGACCCGCCGAATGTGTCAGCAGCGAGCCTTACCCTGATGCACCGGCTGGCGGAGGTGCAGGGCGTCAGTGGAACGGCGGTGTTCAAGGCCGGCTCCTCCGCCCCTGAGGGTCGGGGGAGTACCTTCTACCCGTTCTTCGCGGGCGCCATTATTGCTGGTCTGGCGCCTCCCTTCTCTGAGTTCTTCTTCTCCGTCCTTCGCCATTACAACATTCACGCTCTGCACCTTCATCCCAACTCCGTCCTTCTTCTGGCAATCTTCGCCTACTATTGTGAGGCCCATGTTGGGGTGAAGCCCTCGGTGGCCTTGCTGCGCCACTAATTCTTCCTCCGATTCTCCCGTGCTCCCTTCTCGCGTCGCGAAGCTTAGTCGACATGGGCGGCCATTGCCATTTCAAACACTGGGAAGCGGATTGAGGGCTTCCGGAGCAAGTGGGTCTTGGTGGATGCCGGGCGGATCCATCCTCGGCTGATCCTGCCCACGGAGCCCGCCGAGAGTTTCGACGACTGGTCCCGAGCGAAGCTTCGGGATCCTCGCGCGAAGCTGGTGCTGGAGAGGATGGATGCAGATCTGAAGCCGGCCGATGCGGCGGCGGCGAGGCTGACCGGTTGTCGTTCTTGAGGGAGTTCCTGAGCACCAATCGCTCGCTTCGCCAAGATTTCGCTTCGATGTGGAGGCCTAACCCGAGCCCCGTGGCCCTGGCCAGCGAGGATCTGGTGACGGTGCTCCAATCCTTGGTTGGGGGCGATGTGGCGAGACCTGAAGGCGCCCATGTGCCCTTGTTCCTTCGCGAGGATTGGGAGCAGGTTGTAGGGTTTGTGCCCGCCTTCAATGGGGACAGGCTCGTGCCTGCGGAGGCTACGGAGGACCTGGTGGACGTGTCCTCTTCCAACTCCGGCGAAGAGGTGGAGGAAAGGGAGCCAGGAGAGGGGGTTGACTCGGGGGCAGAGTCAAGGGCTCCCTCCCTGCGGCTCAGGTCCCGCATTCTCCGCCTCCCCGAGAGTGACGACGACGAAGATGAGGATGAGCGGGAGGCGTAAGCCCGCCCCGATCCCGAAGAAGGACCGGACTGGATGGTCCCCGCTGGTCCGCCTCGGCCCCGGGCGATCATGGATGCGCCTCCCGCCTCTGGTCCCTTGAAGCCGATCCTCGCAGCCAGCTCTCGGGCTTCAAGTATTGCCGAGGCTGCTCGAGTCCACCAAAGGACGACTTGTAAGTGCTCGCTTCCCGCCTTGATTATTGTTCTGCCGACGAGATCTCGATGTCCATGCTCTTCGCCAGCCGGGCGCCCGCGGCGAAGAAGTCAAGGGGCTCCTGAGGCCCCATCCATGGCGGTGCCTTTGCCCAAAGGAAGATGACCCCGACGCCTGCACCTCTCCTGCCCGGGCGTCTCGCGAGGCTCGGCCTGAGCTCATTGGGCGAAGCTCAGCCCTTTGTCCCAGGCGACTCCCGAGGTGGCCTTGCTGGGCGCTGCCTCTACCGTTGTCGTGGCGCCGCTGGTTCCGCCTCAGGTGGCCTTGCTGGGCGCTGACTCCCGAGGTGGCGTTGCTGGACGCCGCCGCCAACTCCTCCTACTCCGCAAACCGCTGTCTCTTCGACTCCTCCCGCGGTCCTGGACCGCGCTGCTGCTGAACTGGACCGGCTGCCGCAGGATCTTCTGGGCGCCGACCCTCGCTTGGTGGCCGGGCGCTTAGAGTTGGCCTCTGGCTGGATTCGTGCCGACGCTTCGATTTGGGCGGCGCGGCGCTGGTCCAAGCTTCGACGGCTTGTGACGAGGAGAAGCAGGCTGTTCGCGAGGCGAAGGTAGCCCGCGATGCTGCCTTGGGGGAGGTAGCCAGCATCCGAGGTCGCTGTGAGACGCTGGAGGGCGAGCTGAAGGGCCTGCAGAACCAGCTCGCCGAGGAGGCCCGCCTCCGCCAGGAGCAGGAGGAAGGCATGAAGGCTCGCGAGGCGGCCATCAAGGACCGGGAGGCCAAGCTGAAGAAGCGCCGTGACCGCCTAGGCGCGCTGGAGCCGGAGCTGGAGGCGAGGAAGGTCGAGCTGGACGCCAAGGCGCGGGTTCTTGCTGAAGATCGCGTGGCCTTCATGGATATGGGGGTGAAGGCTCGTGTCTTGCTGAGGGAGCTTTATGACAGCGGCCTGGAGAGCCCACTGGCCGGTGCAGAGGACGGCCCCGCCAAGCTACTTCCCTTCCTAATTCGCGCTCTTGAAGATGTCTCCCTTGGTCTTGGCCCCACGGCTGAGGCCGAGGCGCGTGTCTTGTCTTCGCGTGACCGACGCGATCCTCACCCACATAAATCTTTGCGATCCCAGCCGACATGGACAGCCTCTTTGGATCCGCGAAGGGCGAGCACGCAGCCTGCCTTGCCGAGGTTGTGAAGGGTCGCGCGGAGGCTCATGGGGAAGTTCCGGCCTTCAGCACCAAGCCGGGCGAGGCGCCGCTGCCCTGCTGCTTCACGAGGCGAGCCCACTCCGCGCTGCTCCACCGCCGACAAGTGACTCCGGTGCGGCTCCTGTCTTGCTTTTAATTCCTGCACATGTATCATGCCTCGGGGAGGCGTTTAAACTTGTGTTTGGTACTACGATAACAGTGGGGACTGTAATATTTGCTTTTTGAATTCCTTGAAATTTGTGCTTCCTACTTGCTTATGTTCTACGCCGGCAGAGCTCTGCCTCACAAGATACTCGGCCGCCGTTAGCCCCGACCGGAAGCCAGTACGGGACCAACGAGTGAGGGGCTACGTGACAAGTTAGGCTCCTGAGTCGCGATGCTCAGGAGTCCCCCTTGGCGCACGAACAACAAGTAGGGAGGTGAGGCATGGGCGGATCCACTGTTCTATGTCTGCAGAGCCCGGCCCCGTGCATACCCCAACCGCCGTTAGCCTTTTGGAACTAAGGGATGAGGGGCTACGTGACCAGTTAGGCTCCTGAGTCGCGATGCTCAGGAGTCCCCCTTGACGCTCAAACGGCATGCATTTTGGCTCCGCTCGGGAGTGGCGTGACGAACCAGGCCCGAGGGGCCTGGCTGGGTGGCGTGCGTCTGGGCGTGACCCAGCGCAGCCCCTGCGGCCCAGCCCTCAAGGCGCCTCCCGATGGGAGGCGCGGCGACGAGGCCGTGACATCGAGCTCTGGGCTCCCCGAGGTTAATGCGACCCGAGGCCACCCTCGCTTGTTTATCACCAGCGAGCATAGCGCTTCCGCATGCGGACGGGCATAGCCGCTCCTCGGCAGGTTGTCGCCACCAACATGGAGCATGGTGCTTCCACTGAACGTGGAGGGGCTCCCCGGGAGGAGCCTCGGGCGCAGTACAGCCCACCTGACACGTGGCTGGCACGGTAAGGCTAGACGAGGTGTATCTAGGCACCCGTGACCCAGCGCGGTACTCACGAGGCCCTACCTCAAGGCGGGTTGCGCCTGGCTCTGGGCCTTGTCTTCGAGTGTGTTCCTGCAAATTTGGCCAGATGTCGGGTGTTTCACGCCTTGGTCCCGGCTCTCGGGCTGGTCTCACCGTCACCGGCAAGCCGTGTCTCGATGCCATGGACAAGACCAGAGGGTGAGGGCCAGAGAGCCGGTAGGAGCCCTGAGTCGTGATGCTCAGGCACCCCCCCTTTGACGCGCAAGCTAGGTTAGATGACGCAACACTACGTCCTTGGGTCCCGGCTCTCGGGCTGGTCTCTGCCGTCGCTGGCAAGCCAGGTCGCGATGCCATGGACAAGACCAGAGGGTGAGGGCCGGAGAGCCGGTAGGAGCCCTGAGTCGCGATGCTCGTGCACCCCCTTTAACGCCAAGCCGGGTCGACGCAGCAACTCCACGCCCTCGGGTCCCGCTCTCGGGCTGGTCTCTACCGTCAGCCGCAAGCCAGGTCACGATGCCATGGACAAGACCAGAGGGTGAGGGCCGGAGAGCCGGTAAGAACCCTGAGTCGCGATGCTCAGGCACCCCCCCTTTAACGCGCAAGCTGGATTGGATGGCAAAACTCTACGTCCTCGGGTCCCGGCTCTCAAGCTGGTCTCTACCGTCGCTGGCAAGCCAGGTCGCGATGCCGTGGACAAGACCAGAGGGTGAGGGCCGGAGAGCCGGTAGGAGCCCTGAGTCGCAATGCTCAGGCACCCCCCCTTTAACGTGCAAGATTTCGCCACCCAGGAGAAGGCACCAAATAACAAGCATGGTGGAACCAGAGCATAATCCTAAGGAAAACGCATGAAGGATACATGCCGCTGGGACTGGCCCGAGCGGCTTGGGGATGATGCAGCCCGAGGGGCACCCCCAACAGGATAAGCTAAAGACATGAAATAAGAAAGGATACATGCCGCAGGGACGGACCCATGCGGCCTGGGAATAATGCGGCCCTGAAGGCGCTCCCAGCCGGAAGTAAAACTTAAAGATGTCACCTAGTGATGTTGGGGATGAAGGGTTGTTGATGTAGCAGACTCGGTGGGCTGCGGGAGCCGATCCTCACGAGTCCCCAGGCCCGGGGGCCTCGGGAGGCTCCGGAGGCGCTGGCGGCTCCTCATGGGCCATCTCCATCTCCGCCAGGGCTCTGCGCGTGCACGACCTCTTGAGCCTCAGGATGGTCCTCATGAGACGCCAGTGCGCAGCAGCCGCGTTTGGCAGGCCATAAGGCATGCGTACGTAGCTGTGGGGCGGACCCTCGCAATGTCCCACTCGCGAGGGCCAGAGGCGCTCTTGAGATACGGCTCAGTTGAGCCCTGGTATGTCGATGCAGATGCGTAGCCCACCATCCTCGCCTGGATGGGGGGCCACAGCGGGCAGGCGGCGGCTGCCCCTCATGACCCTTGACTCCTGTGGCTCCTGAATGGCCTTGCTGATGAACTCTTGGGGGTTCTGTCCTCCTGGTCTTGCTCCCGCTATGGAAACGTGCTTCGAAACATGCCTCCATGTGGTGCCCAAGCGCCTCCCTCGAGACCTTGGCGAGGTCGACGGCTCTCCAGAGGAGAGCCCCCGAGCCCTGCCTGAGGAGGGCGCCGGGCGCGCTTTCCTATGCGATGGAAGGAGGCTCCTCGCCCGGCAGGGCCCTTAGGGCCTGTCTCTTGAAGAGTCGGGCCGGTCGATGTCTTCTTCTTCTTGGGTGCTGCCTCAGGAGGCGTCCTGCTGCTGTGGTCTGGGTCTTCCAGCGATGCGGCCTGAAAAGCTCGTTCCGGGGAGCACACTGCATCTCTCTCTTCACAGGGCACCGTGATAACCCCGCCGCTTCCTGGCATCTTGAGCATGTTGTAGCCGTGGTGGGTTACGGCCATGAACTTGGCCAACGCTGGGTACCCGAGGATGGCGTTGTACGGAAGGAGAATGTGGGCGACGTCGAAGTCGATGAGCTCGGTGTGGTAGTTGTCGCGGCCCCGAAGGTGACGGGAAGGCGAACCTGCCCGATCGGGACCGTGGAGCCGTCGTTGACTCCGGATAAAGGCTTGGTTGGCCGAAGCTGGCTGTAGGGCACTTGAAGATTGTTGAATGTCTCCACGGACAGGACGTTGAGCCCTGCTCCGCCGTCGATGAGGGTCTTGGTGACCAGCACGTTGCTGATGATTGGGGAGCAAAGCATCGGGAGAACTCCGGTTGTGGCTGCGCACTTGAGCTGATCCGCTGAGCTGAACGTGATGGCGCACGCCGACCACCTGAGAGGGTGCGTGGACTCGAGCTTGGGGAGGACTGCATTCACTTCATGGGCTAACTGCTTGAAGATGCGGTGAGAGGCTGGGGCTTGAGCTCCGCCCAGGATGCAGGAGATCGCACGCGCTTCCTGGAAGCCCCCAGCCCCCTCGTCCTGATGACGATCTTCGATTCTCCTTGGCGCTGGCGGCAGCGGAGGGAGGCCCGCGTTCCCTTGCGGACGATCCTCACGAGGCTGATCCCTCCAGCCCCCCTCGCGTGGTGGGTCTTGTCAGCGTTCCTCGCGAGGTTGGTCGCGCCACCCTTGGCGCGGGCCGCGATCTTCCCAGCGTCCTGCATTCCTTCCTCCTCCTCGGCCGTAGCCCCGGTCGCTGCGCTCAGGGTGTCTGCTGAACCTTCCTTCGCGCACGGCCCGGAGCTCTTGACATTCATTGGTGTTGTGGGTGTGGAGGTCGTGGTACACGCTACCGGCTGCCCTTGGAAGACTCGGGCTGATCTCTGCCTCGCTTGGTGTCTGGTTCGGCTGCGAGCACGACAGCCCCCTTGCGCTTCACGTCCTTGGCCTTGGACTTCTTCTCTTCGGGATCCGCGGCAGGCAGCTCGAGGAGGAGAGGCGCCCCACCTCAGCCTCGGGCGCACTTGGTCGCCAAGTTGAACAGCCTGTGGAGGTGCATGATCTTCATGCATCGCCAGCTCCTCCTTCATCTTGACGTCAAGACACCGTCGGAGAAGGCGTAGATGATGGCCTCCTCTCATACCCCGGGATCTTGAGGCGCTGCGTTGTTGAAGCGCCGATGTACTTTTGTGGTTTCCCACAGCTGCGCTTGATCCGGCGCGATGTCGCTCATGGCGGTGGCCGGTCGCGAGTACCTTGGAAGTTGGCGATGAAGCGGGTGCGCATCTCGCCCAGAAGAGATCGCGGCTCGGGGCCAGATTCAGAGCCAAAAGTAGTCTGGCCCTTGAGCGCCATGGGAAACCAGTTCGCCATGACCTTTTCATCTCCGCTGGCAGCCTCGATGCCCAGCTCAGAGCTGGAGGAACTCCGTAGGGTCAGCCGTGCTGCCGTAGCGTGGAGGCAGGTCCGCTTGAACTTGGTGGGCCACGCGAGGCTGCGCAGCTCGGTGGTGAAGGCGCGGCAGCCCGCCGTGGCCGCGGGGGGCCTCGGACGGCAGAGAGCTTGGTCTTGTGGGCCTCCCTGCGCCGCGGCTGGGGGTAGCGCAGGGTCTTGACATGCTGGAGCAGGGAGCGCTCGGGCAGCTTCTTGCGGGCGAGGAACTTCTTGGCAGCTCTGCTCTTGTTGCCGCTGGCGCTGGCGGAACGGGTTCCGCCAGGTCAGCGCGCTTTGGGGCTGTGGCACCGTCTTGAGGAGGAGGTAGCTGAGGCACCCCGGGAGCTTCATCGCCCGTGCGGGGCGGGGTGCGGTGCAGCGAGACAGACGGTGCAGGGTCGCCTCCTGCAGCGCGGACGAGCTCGGGCTTCAGCGGCAGTCGAGCCATTCTTCGTGAGACGTCGTCGGGCGGTAGCGCCTTGAGAGCTTCGTTAGCGCGATGAAGTGCAGCCCGGGCCTCCATGGCCGCGCGGGGCGCGCGCGACAAAGAACCAGCAGGGGTGAGCGAAGGCGTGGCGGTGCGCCCGTCCCGCCTCATGGACGGGTGCTGGGACGACACTTGTTGCTCGTTCCCCGTCGGGCCAGTGGCAGCGTTGACAGCAGGTGACGGGGAACGACGAGGACGCCTGCCGACGGGGGCCGTCTGGGCGACATGGGAGGCGAGGGCGGCTCGGCGCTCGGCGCGGGCCCGACGAGCGTCAGACATGGTTGTGGTGGTCGGGGAAGAACGAGGCGACGAAAGGCAGATTCCGGCGCACCCCTACCTGGCGCGCCAAATGTCGGATTTCGGGTTCCGGCAGACCCTTAAGGTTCAACTCTGGGGTGCGCGTGGAGATCCAACCCTCCACCGTCTCGTACCTCACCGAATCGCAAGTACCTAAAACTACCAAAGAAGAACAAAGATAACAGACGCAAGATTTATACTGGTCCAGGCCACCATCGTGGTGTAATACCCTACTCCAGAGTGTGGTGTGTGAATTGCCTCTTGGGCTGATGGAGAACAGTACAGGGAAGAACAGCCTCGCGAGGGTCTGTTCTTGGTGGAAGTGATGAACTGCTAAGTGGTGTCCCGTCACTCTAGCTTGAGGCTCGGGTCTCTCTCTCTCTCTCTCTCTCTCTGGATTCCGAATGGAAGATCCTTCGTCCCCCTCCTATGGTGGCTAGCTCTACTTATATAGACGAAGGCCCTGGGCCTCTTCCCAAATATTGAGCGGGAAGGGCGCCAACAATTGGCCATTTTGAAGGGGAACAGCGGGTACACCTATCCCGACTAAAGTTGGTCCTCGCCGCCAAAGGCTCAGTGATGACGCCTTTGCTTGGGCTCCACGATGATCGCATTCCAGCCGTTGGGGCTGGTCTTGGTCTTGTTGCACCAAACGGATGCCTTTGCTTGATGCTCTCGCCGCGCTTGCTCCCTTTGCACCAAAGAGGAAAGGAGGACGTTATGCTGGCTGGCGCCTCGATCGCGCCCTTGGTCGTCATGGCTTACGTCATGGGCACCTCGCGAGGTACCCTTCCTTGAACTCTCCGCCTCCTCATGAGCTAGCCTGACAAGGCCGTGCCTGGGGAAGCCCTTGGTCGTCCGCCCCGCGAGGCTTGGCCCTTCGCGAGGGTCTTGAGCTTGTGTAGATGAAGATGGGCTGTCCTGGGCCTCCTTTGAGCCACGCCGCAGTCATGCAGTGCAAGTCTCTGGGACCCCTGCTCCCGGAACGCCCGGCAGGGGAGTTTGGCGCATGGTCAGTTTCTCCAAGTGTAGTCCCATGTGTCAGTGAAGAGTCAAGCCGAAGCGCGTTCCATTTGCGTGAGCCGTGTGCAGGACCGAACGTGTGTGGGGTGCAATGCGATCGCTACAGGGGTGTTGTGAGTGTACCGCCTTTTTTCTTTTTAAACTTGGTGCTTCGCTCCCTCAATAAAAACTTGGTGCTTCGCGTGATCCATCGATACTACTACTAGTAATCCGGTAATCCTGACTAAAACGGCGCGGCCGGGTCTTTTCTCGCGCGATATGCTTGGAGGTTGGCTTAGTTGGGTTTTTTAGGACGAGTAATACTACACCTACGTAATCCCAGTTACGTAATTGACGTCATGTGAAACGTGTGAGTTGTTGATTGTAGATTGGGGGGGAGGGGCCCACCACCATGAAAATCTGGGAGGAGAGAGGGAGGCAATTTATGTTAACCCTTTCGTAGGTTCCCATAGATGTAGAAAGATGTGAAATGCATGAATGTGTAGTGGACGTACTGTTGGAGTGCCTAAGATAAATTGTGTATGTAGACCCTATGTGTTTATTTACTTTTTTTTACCTTGGTGTTTATTTACTTCGCATTTTAGCTCTATCTCGGGTCAAACCTTCTAAGTTTATACACACAAAAACGAAACATCAATCCATATACTCCTACAATATATCTTACTATTATTGTGAAAGCTCATATACACCGGACGAGATTAATGCAAACACGGCAGATTTTCATTACATTTCAAACTTTTATAGAACAGAAAAATAAAAGAAACCCGACCCTAAACCTATTCTACGACGGCGACCGACGTCCTCCATCTGCTATCTCCATGTACGGGGGCAGGGTTCAAGACCCGTGAAGTGAAGGTGCGGTCTCCGGCGAGGAAGAGTAGAACACGGGAGACGGACCGGCCAGTTGGCACACCATGCCCAGCCGCCTCCCTTGCCCTACTCATCCTCGGAGGAGTCCCCGACCTTGGCGGTGCCAGATGTTGGACGGTGGCAAGTAGGACGCGTGGTCGACGGTGTTCTCCGTCGTCACAAAGATGGCCATCGCTTGTACAAATACATCCGCGTCCGGCTATGCCGCTATTGCGTCGCAAGCAGCGACTTGAGCGAGGGTGGTGACCTTGAGCTTCATCCCCGAAGACAAGCTCTCCTGTAGAGCGTTCGCGCTCGCGGTCATGGCAGATGTGGTGCCAGGTAGTAGGACAATGTGCTATGGTGTGGAGTTTAGCTGGGCGTTGCCGCTTTAAGTAGCACATTCCGGTGAGGCCAAGCGTCCGGGTGTGTCATTAAGTCACCGGAGTTGGTTCCTCGAGCACCGAGCCTCTTAATGACGGCATACGGACAGACGACATGAATGCGGGCAGCTGGCGCCGGCTAGGAACGCACCGCGCGACGGCGCGAGGGACGAGGGTTTCTGGTGTGCTAGGGTAGTCAGCTGCGGTCGTGGCAACGTTGGAGATGCCCTTTGCTCACATGCGATCCTCACATGTCCTTGAAAAAGCAAGACGACCCAGCATGGTCTCAGGCCCTGGGGATGCAGTTGGTCGCGCTACACCACTCCGTGGATGCGTCGCGGCGCGCGTGCACTTCGGTGCCCCGTGCATCCTCGACGAGCCGGGTGTTGATCTGCTAGTCGTGCCATAGTGCTAACGCCGCCCTCAGCACACTGAAGCCGACCGTGTCTAGTGACGATGAGTGTGTCGCTCACCATGGTCGCCATGTCTAGAGGCGGTGCGGGAGCTGCGCCACGTTGCTGGCCCCCACGACCCACACGAACGGTTGCCGGTGGCGAGGAGGTCATGGGCCAGCTCCTCCATTGGACTAGTCTACACCACGTCATCCCGACAGGTATGCCCCACATGCCGGTTTCCCTGTTTTCCCGGCCAAATTCGAGCGTCAGTGCTCCACGTTGCACATTAGGCGCAGAACAGGTGGTTTTTATGCCCTGGTTCAAATGTGGTATAGTACCAAGTTGTTACCCTAGCCCCAAGTGTGGTGGTTTTGGGTACGGTACCACCCTTTTCCTTTTCAACTAGTGAAGCGTAACACTTGATTAAGTAGCCGAATGGTGTGCTAAATGTAGGTGTTTGACTGTTTCAAGGAATAACTGAGGTGTGCCCGGTCCGTGCCCGCATTTAGGGGTCTAACTTACCATGTTTCAGCGGTAGTAACTATTCTAGTCCCTGCGCACTCCCTCTGTTTTTATTTACTTCGCATTTTAGCTTTGCTCAAAGTCAAACTTTGTAAACTTTGACAACGTTTGTAGACAAAAATAATAACATATACAATAACAAATCAATACCATTAGATTCATTATTGAATATACTTTCACATCATATAGATTTGCTATTGTAAATGTTCATATTTTTCTATAAATTTGGTCAAATTTTATGAAGTTTGACTTCAATCAAACCTAATATGCAGAGTAAATAAAAACGGAGGGAGTATCTTAATCCGTGACCAAGACGGAAGGGAAAACGAGACAACTTATTGTTTATTTGAGCCGTTCAAGTATAATCATGTGGCATTGCTTATTTCTCATTCCTCTCCAGCCCTCTTCTCCATCGATCATGCCGCCCTCCGGTCGAGTCCATCCTCCCGCATGCCTCATTTGAACATTCCGTCGTGTATCATTCGGATGTGGGCCTAGAACATGCTTGTATTTCCAATGTTGTAATTTGTCCGACATGCATACAAACAAATGATTCGTTTAAATTTTCACTTTGCCTCCACTACGTGTTGCTTCCCATCTTAGTTTTGACAAGCCATTCGGTTCATGCCCCGACACATCTTGACGAGATCGTTTGATGTTGAGAAATCAATTGTGTGTCGTGCAAGGAGATAAAATTTTGGTCTGTTTCTATGATAGAAATGACCCCTGGGGGGGGTCGGAGGGAGTATATTGTACGTTCATAAGCGAGACGAATGTATTGTTCCCACCCTAGTCCTCTTTCAATCGATCTCCGGACCCCGAGATGAAATCGAGAGCGAACGAGTGGGTGCATGTGTGGTACCTAAGGCGGATTCAAAATTTTGAACCGATGATCATAGCATACGCAAATCATATATAAAGGGTATTAAATGTTCTTTTAGCTTTTGAACGTACAATATACTCCCTACGATCCTTTCTAGTTTACATATAAGTTTTAGGTGTAATCAAAGTATCTCTACTTTGATCAAACTTACAGAAAAAATTATCAACATTCAACGACACCCAATCAGTATTGTTAGATTCGTACATACTCCTAGATTTGTATTCAAACAGGGACGGTTTCCAATTTGTTTTCAACCACGTCAATGTGCTTGTTCTCACGCATGCTCTTCCTACTAGGATTTCGCCACGTATAGCCCGTCCAATAGTAACCTTTTTAAGCTCCCTATCCAATAGTACTAGTGGAGTACTGACAACGTCTGTAGTAGAGTATGCAGTGCTCATAGTACTCCCTCCTTACATTTATATAGGGCCTAAGAGCAAGTCTAATAAGGCCTAATCAGTAGTCTATAAGACTTGCCATGTCATTAAAATCCTACTTGGAGGAGTGAGAGTGAAGCGGGCTCTTATTCTACAGCCCAGCTATAACACATAGATCAAGAAAAAAATAGTATGCATGCAAATCTTTTCCAATCACATACCTTTCTCATGCAAATATTAAATGCTTAGAGCAAACCTAATAGCCATTCCAAGAGCCAACCTATTACTTAACGATGCAAATATTAAATTCTTATATGAGTATTTTTTATGATGGCTCTAAGTGAGGTGGCATCTCTTTATAGCCAACAGTCGGCTACATTATTAACCATGCTCTAATGCGTTTTTCAAAACCGCCTTTGACTATTGACAAGATTAATAGTACATGAGATGTATAATGTGAAAATTATATCATTGGAAGCTCCTTTCACATACGAATTTGACTGTATGCTTTGTGTAAGTTGCATGTCATATATTATTACTCTAACATTTGGTCAAAGTTAGCCTCGAAAAACGCATTAGGCCTTGTATAGATGGAAGGAGGGAGTAGTAGTGGAAGTGGATCCTCTGACATAGGTATCCCTGCCTTACCCTCCCTTTCAGTCACTTACTGGCGGGCCCCATGCTTGCTAGGCCCCACATGCCAGTTACTCAATGGGTTCGGCCACGTCAGGGGATCCTCATCCGTAGTATACTCCCTCTGTGTTTATTTACTCCACATAAAAGAGAGGTGGTAGTAGTATAAATGGCGGGGGCGGGGGAGGGGGAGGGACGTTGGTTTGCTCTCAACTGCGGTTCCACAAGCGAGCGAAAACGCAAGACGAAGCGCGTTCCATTCGGTGAGCGATGTGGAGGGTCCAGCGTGCCGGGGTGCAACGCGAACGCGACAAGAGCGATGTATAGTCAATACCGATTGATCGGTCGTCACCAGAACCACTATTCACACCAGAACCTTCGCTGCTCGTCCTACGCCAGCCACTGCCCCAAATCCACAACTCCTCTCCAGCCCATTCCCCCACCTTTCGATCCCCTAGCCTGCATCAAGCGTCCCCTAGTTCACCAGAAATCCATAGTGCGCCACAAGATCATATACTACAAGATGCTGACGCCGGAGCGCCGCGCAGAAATCGCGGTGGCGGCCGGCGCCACCAACCTTCGTTTCCAAGCTCGCTTTGTGGCGGGCCAATCCCTAAGTTCTTTGGAGCCAAGCTACGAGGAGGAGGAAGCTGATCCAATGTTCATGGCAGAGGTCACGGTGTAGAAGGCCCCCGATGCATATGAGACGATGGACGTCGACTTCGTGCCGGCGTCCGGGTCCCCCATGGTGCAGGCGGACCAGCGGTTCAACCTGGTGATACTAAAGGAGGACCGGGAGGCGGAGGCTCAACTCGACATGGAGCGCGCGCATGCCGCTGCCATCGAGGCTCTCCTGCAGGCGAAACCTGATGTCGTGGATGTGAACCAGGCGGCGGAGGCTCAACTTGACGCGGACCGCGCGGATGCCACTGCCATCGAGGCCCTCCTCCAGGTGGAACCGGACGTCCTGGACTTGAACCGGGCGGCGGAGGCTCAACTCGACGCGGAGCGAGGGGTGCCGCTGCCATCGAGGCCCTCCTGCAGGCGGAACCAGACGTCTTGGACTTGAACCGGGCGGTGCTCTCGTCCGTGCAGAGCGCCCGCACGCTCCATGTGAACGAGTAGCTGGAGGCCGAGGACAACCACGGTGCGGAGACACACGTCGGCAGCTACGGCTGGTTCGCGCCGGCAGCTAAAGATGACGAGACCATCTCGTTCCGCTAGCAGTGATAGTTTTTCTTTATGTTGTTGTTTTTAGGGATCTTTTGCTGTGTAAAAACATATATTTATGCAAGTCGCCTGACTTTCATCATTTGGGTCAGTCGACCATTTCAGGCGGTTGGATGAATATCCTACGTCTCATAACCCTTCTTCCTCACCTCTTCTTCTTCCACAACAGACCATCACATTGGCCGTACGGATCTTCCCCAACATGTGGTTGGATAAACATACTGTATGAACGAAAATTATGTGTCAGCGTTAGGATGGCTAAGTTTGGTTTGATCACATGCGGTAGCACGTGTTAGTGAGGGTGTGTTCCCTTGGTTGGGTTTGCAGCGTGCAGGACCGATAGTGTGAGGGTGCGGTGCGACCGCGACAGCCGTGCGCAAGTGTACCTCCTTTTCATTTTGAAAACTCTAGGCAAGCTTGGTAAAAATGTGTGGCGAAGTATGGCAATGCAAGACCTAGACCCAAACAGGATACAAGTACGTATGTAGGAGTGCTAGTGTTAAAAAAGAAAGGTGGGGTTTTCCTTCGCGGGATTAATCAATACAAATCCTCGTTTGACATGTCAATTCATGCGTATTTTTTTCTCCAAAGCCCAAAGAGCTAACCATCTCACTCCTCATCACTTGATTAATGTAGCGCCATGCAAACCAACCTTCTCACTTCCGCATGCATGCAAGGGTATAGTAATGTCCTTGGTTGCTAGTACGAGTCAAACCCCATCAATTTTGCCTCGATTAGTGTTAATGGCCTTCTGCAAATTGTAGTTTTGATATACTGGCCTTGTGTACAAAAAATGGAGGTAGTAACTATTTGACTTCCTTCCGCATTGCTATGACGTCGACGATATCTCGAACGTTGTGGTTTGGCGAAGTGCGTTTGACGGAAAACCCCACTGAGGGAGACCACGGTAAGTTGTTCGCAAGTGCCGCCTGCAAGCCGAGACAACCGCATTATTTGCATCCAGGAAGTCCGCTGAACCAAAGGGAGCATAAATGTACTAGTACTACACAATAGCATCGTTCGTCCGGCTTAGTGCAGTGAGGTGGTTTCTCAAAGAAGACGATGGAGAAGCGGAGTCAGCGAAGAGTGAAATGATGGTTGCTTCGTACATGCTTTGTGATTTGACGCCTCACTACTTTGTGGTTTGTGATAGAAGGGACAAGGGAGTAGACTCTGTGCTCTATACTATACATGCGTCCAAGCACAGGAGAAAGAGGAGAGATGTTGCATTTTTCTATTCCTTCAATCAATCAGGGAGCTTCGGTTCCATCTTTTTGGCTTTGGCAGCACCGTCCAGAATGGTTCCCATCGATGCCAAAAGCTATTTCCACATTTGGCTACACATTGTGGACGCCCTTAACCGTACCACTTGGTTTTGCTCCTGTGTGCTATCTATACAAATCTCAATTATATTGATCTAAAAAATTATAGTATCAAGATTAATAAAAAGGAGGTGATTTTGCCGCGCGGATGGCGGGGGAGGTTTCTTATTTTTAGAGGACGTTGGCCTGTTGGTTTGCTAACATGCGGTCCCACGTGTCAGTGCTTTACCAAGCCGGTCCGCGTCCCACATGAGGCAGAGCAACGGTAGAAGCAACACGTGGTTAACTTGAAGAAGCCGAGGGAGAAGCGGATTCAGCAACGAGTGAAATGATGGTTGCTTCGTCCCTCCAACTTATTTTTTTAGCATTATTACTTCGTCCCTCCAACTTAACTACGGGAAAGGTGCAACTTTGTGATTTGACGCCTCATTGCTCATTACTACGCCAACGCCATGACCGGGGTGCTTCACCCCTGCTGCTCTGCACTGTATTTCAGTATGGCACGTGGGCCCAGTAGCTTGATGTCCCACATATCAGTGAAAGGGACTAGAACATTTATGAAAGCGAGCATTCAACTCTTACGATGGAGGAGTACACGACACGGCGGCCCAGTGAACTGTTACTTGTACTGTAGCACTACTATAGTTTTGTTGTTTCGCACGATCCATCGATACAAACCCGATTAAACAGGAAAGGGCGAGATTTTTCCCGCGCGGTAGATGATACTGGCCATACATTTCAAAGGAAATTTCAATGTATGCAAACTGAATAATTTAAGTAACAATATGAGATCCGGTAAAACTAAAAACACATATGATTTATTGTGTTAGAGTGTAGTAGTAGTGCTATATTGCATAGTTTTTAGATGTAACATGCAAGAGCGTGTAGAGATGTGGTTTTGGAGGGCCTACAGAGAGAAAAGCGTAATACGGTCACCGGACTTCAGAATATGCTCATTACGGTCACTATATTCATTTTGCGGTGATTATACGGTCACGTGCTCACCGTTCAGCATCGGATTGCACTCTATTGAGCGGCTAAATATTCTGCGTGGAACTATGTTGACTAGTTAAATTGACCATGTTCCTTGTGGATCCCACCTGTCAGTTCGCATAGGAAAAAGGTCAGATAAACACAAATTTACGCAGGCTCGACAAGACTCCAACCCGTGCACGGGAACCACCTGGCTTAATATGTGTCTGTGAGGGCCTGATGTGTGCGCATGCATGTGTAGGTTGAGCACTTGAGTGTGAGAGTGTGTGTTGGTCATGTGGTGTGTGCATGCATCCGTGCGTGTGTGCGTGTGAGTGTTGCGTACGTGCGTGGCTGCGTGTGTACGTGTGAGTGTTCCATGTGTGCGTGGCTGCATGTGTTCGTGTGAGTGTTGCATGCATGCAGTTCGTGTGCATGCGTGCGTGTGTGTATAATCACCACACCAGCTCCTGTGTGTTAAAACAGACGGCTCAGCATACCAATACAAGGCCACCTTGTCCGTTGTGCCCGCGGTCATGACTTCGAACCACCGTCCAATATTTTTTTGTCGTTTGTTTTCATTCTTACTAGCAAGATGCCCGTGCGTTGCACATAACATCAAGATGCATTTGTATTAGTAGTTTATCTTGTGAGAGAAAAGAATGAACGAGGGAAGGCCTTATTTGCAAATATGGAGAGGTATGTGGATACCTTTTCGCAAAATTGCCATAGTTTCCTTCCTATCCGTCAGATATAAATCGGACGGCCTATATTGCAGGATGGCAGGAACACCGTCATCACCAACTCTGTTTTTTATAAGAGTGTAGAGTAGATACACACCGACAGGTGGGCCCAATGGTAGTGAGATAGTGTGATGCAACACTAGAGGTGCCACGTGGAGCGTGTAACTGGTCAACTAGTCGTGTCTTGAGCAAATACAAAGCTGTACGGTGAGCCCATGACTGTGTAATAACCACAAAACGTAAATGGTGACCTTAATGAGTGGATTCTAAAGTCCAATGTACGTATCGTGCTTTCGCTTCAAATACAATGATCGTCACTGTATATATCGCGAGAGAAAGATGAAACATGCGTGAATGTGCTGGGGTGTACTTTTAGAGGACCTGGAGATAGTTTGTGTGCATACATGAAAGGGGCGTAGAGGGGGTGTATGCGATGGAGAGGGATATGCTCTTCGTTTCTCTTTATTATGACTAACTTTATATATAGTATAAAAATATAAAAATTCACAGTGCGGAATAAATATCATTGTGGGCACCATGCAATGCAAATTTGTAGGGGAACGTAGTATTTCAAAATTTTCCTACGATCACGCAAGATCTATCTAGGAGAAGCATAGCAACGAGCGGGGAAAGTGTGTCCACGTACCCTCGTAGATTGAAAGCGGAAACGTTAAGTAACGCAGTTGATGTAGTCGAACGCCTTCTCGATCCAACCGATCAAGTACCGAACACACGGCACCTCCGCGATCTGCACACGTTCAACTCAGTGACGTCCCTCGAACTCTAGATCCAGCTGAGGCCGACGGAGAGTTTCGTCAGCACGACGGCATGGTGATGGTGATGATGAAGTTACCGGTGCAGGGATTCGCCTAAGCACTACGACAATATGACCGAGGTGGAAAACTTTGGAGGGGGGCACCGCACATGGCTAAGAAATCAACTTGTGTGTTTATGGGGTGCCCCCCTCCCCCGTATATAAAGGAGGGAGGAGGGGAGGGCCGGCCGGCCCCTAGGGCGCTCCCCAAGTGGGGAATCCTACTAGGACTCCAAGTCCTAGTAGGAATCCACCAAGAGGGAGAGAGGGGGAAGGAAGGAGAGGGAGAGAGGGAGAAGGAAAGGGGGGCGCCGCCCCCCTTCCCTTGTCCTATTCAAACTCCAAGGGGGGGGCCTGCCCTGGCTTCCCTCCTCTCTCTCCACTAAGGCCCATGGTGGCCCATTAATTCCCCCGGGGGGTTCCAGTAACCCCTCCGGCACTCCGTTTTACCCGAAACCACCCGAAACACTTCTGGTATCCGAAAAACATGGTCCAATATATCAATCTTTATGTCTCGGCCGTTTTGAGACTCCTCATCATGTCTGTGATCTCATTCAGTATTCCAAACAACCTTCGGTACATCAAATCACATAACTCATAATACAAATCGTCATCGAACGTTAAGCGTGCGGACCCTACGGGTTCGAGAACTATGTAGACATGACCGAGACACATCTCCGGTCAATAACCGGTAGCGGAACCTGGATGCTCATATTGGCTCCTACATATTCTACGAAGATCTTTATCGGTCAAACCGCATAACAACATACGTTGTTCCCTTTGTCATTGTTATGTTACTTGCCCGAGATTCGATCGTCGGTATCCCTATACCTAGTTCAATCTCGTTACCGGCAAGTCTCTTTACTCGTTCCGTAATACATCATCCCGTAAATAACTCATTAGTTACATTGCTTGCAAGGCTTATAGTGATGTGCATTATCGAGAGGCCCCAGAGACACCTCTCCGACAGTCGGACTGACAAATCCTAATCTCGATCTATGCCAACTCAACAAACACCATCAGAGACACCTATAGAGCATCTTTATAATCACCCAGATACGTTTTGACGTTTGATAGCACACTAAGTGTTCCTCTGGTATTCGGGAGTTGCATAATCTCATAGTCAGAGGAACATGTATAAGTCATGATAAAAGCAATAGCACCAAACTAAACGATCATAGTGCTAAGCTAACAGATGGGTCTTGTGTGACGCCCAGATAATTAAGCTACAATAATCCTCTGCTAATGATGCCACATCACCTCGATTACTGTTGATAAACTTGCGTTGGTTCGAAACCGATTCAAATTTCAAATTCAAATTAAAGTCCAAAACACAATGTTTTCAAACATGGAAGCTAAAATGTTCAAAGCGTGGCAAATAATCATTGAGTAATTGTCATGTTGGAACCAACCTCTTTTGGTTTTCCAAAGTGCCCCTCGATTTTATTTAATGGTCCCGCAGCTTTTAAATCTGGCCTTCAATTTCTAAAAATGGTTAGACAACTCATTTTGGCCTCAAACTTTTTGTGACTCCTAGAAATACTGTGCTTGATGTATTTGAAAAGTCTCTTTTCTAATAAAACTCTTTTAGTTTTTCCATTTAATAGAAACAGTAGCTAAAGTTGAAAACAGAAAATAAAATGTGAAAAAGAAAGAGAGAGAGAGAGAGAGAGAGAGAGAGAGAGAGAGACCCCTTTTTCCCACTGGGCTGACTGGCCAAGCTGGCCATCGCACCCCCCAGGGAGGCCGGCCCAACTAAAGCGGCCCAGCCACACCCACTTCCCAGGAACCCTAGCGGCCAACCCCACTCCCCCCCCCCACGTTTCCCTCGCTCCTTCCCCTCCCCCCCCCCCCCCGATCGGATCTGGATCGGGGCAGTTGCCCCGGCCCCGTCAAACGCCGCCCGCCGCCCAAAGAACCCCCCCCCCCTTGCCGGACGCCTCGCCTTCCACCACTCCTCCCCCTCTCTCTGCTGGATCCAGGCGATCCACATCGCCCCTGACCCCGCCTCCCCGACACCGCCACGACGGCCCGCGCCTCTGCCCCGACGGCAGCCGGTGCCCCCGTCGCTCAACGTCGTTCGCCGGCGCCGGCGCCGCCCATCATCGCCGGACTGCCTCGTCCCCGACTCTCCTTCGTCATTCTCCCACAAGCCTCGCCGACCTGATCCCCTACAAACGGGGGTGAGGTGCGCATTTCCCCCTCCTTTCCTCTATCCCCACGTCGGCCACGTCAGCTCTCGCCCGCTCAGGCCTGCGAGCCCCTGCCTGCGCCGCCCAACACAACCACTTCGGCCGCGCCCCTAACCCCCTCGTCGCCCTGGTTTCACACCCCACCCACGCTGCGGCACTCCACCTTTCGCCCATTGCACCGCCTCTGGTTGTCGGCCGCCGCGCCTGCACCTAGTTGCTTGCCGCCATTGCGTCAGCTCATGGCCAGTGCCCATCTCCGGCCGCCACCGCTTAGCGCCAAGAAGGCCCTGCGAGCCCCCTCCTTAAGTCGCAGCCCAGCCGGCCGGCGCCCATAACCAGCGACCCGTCTTGTGTCCGTGTGTGTTTGGGGCCGAAAACCTCCTTTTGCTTATTAGTACTAATGTTGATTAGTGCTAACCGCCCCCTCTTCTAATTTTGACTAAAAAAGAAAATGCTAAAATATGTGTGAATACACACAGGTCCCATCGTCCCATCGACGGTCAAATCGCTGACCGGGATAACCCAGTCAATGACATGCGGGTCCCCTGGGCCCCTGGACTAGTCAACGGTCTTAGTTGACTGCTAACTTGGCAGTCAACTGGACCCCACCTGTCAGCCTCTTGCACACTGCTTGGTACACTCTCTGTGTACCCGTTGCATTTTAATCTTTTTTCACGAATTAATAATAATTTCAGTAATTTGCTAAAACTTTGAAAAATCTTAGAAATTAAACTGTAGCTCGGATGAAAAGATTTATACATGAAAGTTGCTCGGAACGATGAGGGGAATACGAATGCGCTCTCTGTTCATCTGTCACGTGTACCTACCATAGCGAACATGCAACCTTCCCCCTCCGGTTCGTCTGTTCGATAATGCCAAACTTCGGGAAAACTTTCCCGGATGTTACCCCCTTCGCCAGTATCACATAGTACTGCGTTAGAACACCTCTAGCTTTGCTTATCGTCATGTCATGCTTAGTGTTGCACTTGATTTCTTGTATTTACTATTTCTTCCCTCCTCTTCTCTCTGGTATACCCCGAGACCGATGATGACCCTGTGATCGACTACGTCGCCGACGACCCTTCTTCCTTTTCAGCAGGGCTTCCAGGCAAGCCCCCCCTTTTGATCATCCCGATATCGCCCATTCCATTCTCTCATGCTTGCATTAGATTTTGCTACTATTATTGTTTGCTCCTATTCTGATCCATAGCCTGCTTTTGTAACCTGCTCATTGTACCTTACCTGCTTATCCTAAACTGCTTAGTATAGGTAGGTTAGTTCTACATCTTGAGCTTGCGCTGGTTTTCCCCGAAGAGGAGAGGATGATGCAGCAAAGTAGCTTAAGTATTTACCTCAGTTTTTGAGAACCAAGGTATCAATCCAGTAGGAGGCCACGCACAAGTCCCTCGTACCTGCACAAAACGATAGCTACTCGCAACCAATGCGATTATGGGTTGTCAATCCCTTCAAGGTCACTTACGAGAGTGAGATCTGATAGAGATGATAAATAATATTTTTGGTATTTTTGGTATAGAGATGCAAAGTGAAAAGTAAAAAGCAAAGTAAAAACAAAGCAAGTATAAAAGTGATGGAGATTGATATGATTAGAATAGACCCGGGGGCCATAGGTTTCACTAGTGGCTTCTCTCAAGAGCATAAGTATTCTACGGTGGGTGAACAAATTACTGTTGAGCAACTCACAGAATTGAGCATAGTTATGAGTATATCTAGGTATGATCATGTATATAGGCATCACATCCATGACAAGTAGATCGAAACGATTCTGCATCTACTACTATTACTCCACTCATCGACCGCTATCCAACATGCATCTAGAGTATTAAGTTAAAAATAGAGTAACGCCTTAAGCAAGATGACATGATGTAGAGGAATAAATTCATGCAATATGATAAATACCCCATCTTGTTATCCTCGATGGCAACAATACAATACGTGCCTTGCAACCCTTTCTGTCACTGGGTAAGGACACCGCAAGATTGAACCCAAAGCTATGCACTTCTCCCATTGCAAGAACTACCAATCTATTTGGCCAAACCAAACGGATAATTCGAAGAGACTTGCAAAGATAACTCAATCATACATAAAAGAATTCAGACAAGATTCAAATATTATTCATAGATAAGCTGGATCATAAACCCACAATTCATCAGTCTCAACAAACACACCGCAGAAAGAAGATTACATCGAATAGATCTCCACAAGAGAGGGATAGAACATTGTATTGAGATCCAAAAAGAGAGAAGAAGCCATCTAGCTACTAGCTATGGACCCGAAGGTCTGAGGTAAACTACTCACACTTCATCGGAGGGGCTATGGTGATGATGTAGAAGCCCTCCGTGGTGGATGCCCCTCCGCGGAGCTTTTGAACAGGCCCCAAGATGGGATCTCGTGGATACTGAGGAAGTTCTTGGCCGGTGGAATTAGGTTTTTGGCTCCTGTTCTGATCATTTGGGGGTATGTAGGTATATATAGGAGGAAGGAGTACGTCGGTGGAGCAACAGGGGGCCCACGAGGCAGGGGGCGCGCCCTAGGGGGGTGCCCCCACCCTCGTGACCGCCTCTGTTACTTCTTGGAGTAGGGTCCAAGTCTCCTGGATCACGTTCGGTGAGAAAATCACGTCCCCGAAGGTTTCGTTCCGTTTGGACTCCGTTTGATATCCCGTTTCTTCGAAACACTGAAATAGGCAAAAAAAAACAGCAATTCTGGGCTGGGCCTCTGGTTAATAGGTTACTCCCAAAAATAATATAAAAATGGAAAATAAATCCCAATATAGTCCAAAACAGTAGATAAAGTAGCATGGAGCAATCAAAAATTATAGATACGTTGGAGACGTATTAGTTAGTGATCCATCAGTGACCCCCACCTTGTCCTTGTCGCCCCTGCTTCATCATCGAAGACCCGATCAACGGGATCGAAGACCAGGCCCCGGCACCGCACATCACTTTCCCCTTAGTTGCTCGACACTACTGGGTTACTATCGAGTGCCAAGGGTGAGGCCTCATCAGCACTTCCGATGTTAACCCTGTAGCGTAGCTATTCGGTCATGGTCATCGAGGGTGATTCCGCCTTAACCACTTCCAATATGACTCCGTCGTGCAACCCCTCAAGTGTGAACCTCGAGGGTGGATCCTCTTACGTTCACCTTGATGATTACATCGAGTGGAATCTGTCAAGGGTGATTCCTCAGGTTTTCCCCATGGTGTTAGACACACGGTTACTATGGTTACTATGACTTTACCCTGAACCAAGTTACCAAAGACGGGTCGGCCCCGAGGCGTACCCGCGCGAGCTTAATTGCAAGTGATGTGGAGTCGGGTTGACCTGGAAGGTGCCCGCGAGATACTTATGAGACGTGGCCGGGCATTCTTAGCCCTTGTCGCGAGTCCTCGAGATGGGGCAACACGGTCACATCTTTCGTGAGTCTCTGCTTGTTACCGCGCGTTCCTAATCCACTACGATTTGGATATTTTATCCGAGGGGCCTTTGGCCTGATAGCACTAACCATCAAGTGGGCATAGTATCGGCGTTCTGCGTCATATGCATCAGCCGAAGCTTTAATAGACGCCGGGTCGAGCGCGGCTACGCCAAAGTTGGACTGCGTAAACACCGCTTTTTGAAGGAGGTAGATAGGTTCCGCTCACCGGCCGCTGCTCGCAACATGCAGGAGTTCCCAGGCGATGGCCCATGACCCCCGGGGCATAGGTTTAGTCCAAGGTTGACCTCTCTATTAAGCCTAGGTCGGGTTGCGGCGTATTGTTTGGCCGATGCCGGGCATGACCCAGGAAAGTGTGTCCGGCCGGAGTTAATCGAGCGTTGTGGGTAAGTTGGTGCACCCCTGCAGGGAAGAAAGCATCTATCGATAGCCTGTCCTACGGTAACAGACACTTGGAGTTGTATCCCGATTGATACAACTAGAACTGGATACTTGAGATGAGTAATTGGTATGAGAAATGGATAGTATGGCTCTGGGGTTGCTTTCTCGCAGGGAGTCGAGAAAGAATCTCTGGCCGAGGTTGATAACACTACTACTACTTTACATTTGATCTATACTCTTCTAATGCTGCAAGACCACGGAAGATGTTGAAGATGTTAGTCTTTGATAGGACTAGGCTCTCCCCTCTTATTCTGGCATTTCTGCAGCCCAGTCCACATATACAGCCTTCCTTTGATAATGTTGCATATGTAGTGTAGATCCTTGCTTGCTGAGTACTTCGGATGAGTACTCATGGTTGCTTTGCTTCCTCTTTTCCCCCTTTTTCCATTCTTCTCGGATGACACAACCAGACGACGGAGTCCAGGAGCTAGACGTCACCACTGACGATTACTACTACACCGAGGGTGCCTACTACTACGTGGAGGCCGCCGACGACCAGGAGTAGTTAGGAGGCTCCCAGGCAGGAGGCCTTGCCTCTTCAATCGTGTTGCTTTGTGCTAGCCTTCTTAAGGTAAACTTGTCTAACTTATGTGTGTACTCAGATATTGTTGCTTCCGCTGACTCTTGTGTATTCGAGCTTATGTATTCGAGCCCTTGAGGCCCTTGGCTTGTAATATAAAGCTTGTATTATTTTTAATTTGTGTCTAGAGTTGTGTTGTGATATCTTCCCGTGAGTCCTTGATCTTGATTGTACACATTTGCGTGTATGATTAGTGCACGATTGAATCGGGGGCGTCACATCTTGTCCATCACATCATTCTCTAATGATGTGATCTCGTTCATCAAATAACAACACATGTCTATGGCTAGGAAGCATAACCATCTTTGATAAACAAGCTAGTCAAGTAGAGGCATGCTAGGGACACTCTGTTTGTCTATGTATTCACACATGTACTAAGTCTCCGGTTAATACAATTCTAGCATGAATAATAAACATTTATCATGATATAAGGAAATGTAAATAACAACTTTATTATTGACTCTAGGGCACATTTCCTTCAATCTCCCACTTGCACTAGAGTCAGTAATCTAGATTACACAATAATGATTCTAACACCCATGGAGTCTTGGTGCTAATCATGTTTTTCTCGTGAGAGAGGCTTAGTCAACGGGTCTGCAACATTCAGATCCGTATGTATCTTGCAAATCTCTATGTCCCCTTCCGACACTTGATGACTGATGGAATTGAAGCGTCTCTTGATGTGCTTGGTCTTCTTGCGAAATCTGGATTCCTTTGCCAAGGCAATAGCACCAGTATTGTCACAAAAGATTTTCATTGGACCCGATGCACTAGGTAGGACACTTAGATCGGATATGAACTCCTTCATCCAGTCTCCTTCATTTGTTGCTTCCGAAGCAGCTTTGTACTCTGCTACACACGTAGATCCTGCCACGACGCTATGTTTGGAACTGCACCAACTGACAGCTCCACCATTCAATATAAATACGTATCTGGTTTGTGACATAGAGTCATCCGGATCAGTGTCAAAGCTTGCATCGACGTAACCATTTACAACGAGCTCTTTGTCACCTCGATGAATGAGAAACATATCCTTAGTCCTTTTCTAGGTATTTCAGGATGTTCTTCACCGCTGTCAAGTGATCCACTCCTGGATTACTTTGGTACCTCCCTACTATACTTATAGCAAGGCACACATCAGGTCTAGTACACAGCATTGCATACATGATAGAACCTATGGCTGAGGCATAGGGAATGACTTTCATTTTTGGCAGGGCAAAAGAGAGATTATTTTTGACCCGCAGGTCCACTTTGTGGGACTTGGAGTACTGGAAAGATTTGGATCTGCGGCATAATCTTGATGTGATGCACATCGAGAAAAATATATGTGACAGCATTATCGGCACACTTCTTAATATTGAAGGCAAGACGAAAGATACCCTAAAATCTAGTTGATTTAACACACCTGGGTATCAGAAAGGATTTGCAGGTGCAAGATGAAGGTAAACCACGGGATATGGCACCAGCTATGTACGTCTTGGACAAGGTAAAAAGAAAAGAATTCTGCGAGGTCCTGTCACGTGTGAGATTCCACATGGATTTGCTTCCAACCCTGAAAGGAGAGTCAGCGCAGATGGAAACAAGGTACAAAGGCTCATGACTGCCACGTCCTACTTCAAAGGGTTTTACTTGTTATCCCTAGAGGATTGGGCCGCCCTGACTTATACACAGTAGTTGTAGAGTTGGGACAATTCTTCAGGGAACTCTGCAGTAGCAATATGAGGATAGATGCTTTGGAGCTTCTTAGAGACAAGATACCAACTATCCTATGCAACCTTGAGAAGATATATCCTCCAGCCTTCTTTGATGTGATGGTGCATTTGGCTGTTCATCTACCTGATGAGGCACTACTGAGAGGTCCAGTACAGTATGGCTGGATGTACCCTATTGAAAGGCGGCTAGGAACTTTCAAGGGCTATGTTAGGAACAGAGCTAGACTCAAGGATTCCATTGCAGAGGCCTACATTGCTACAGAAGCGTTAACATTCTGCTCAAAATACATTGAAACAGCTGATCAGCTTAGCAAAGAGGTGGGTGAAAACAATCCCGG
Source organism: Aegilops bicornis (assembly GCA_021605145.1). Taxonomy (NCBI): domain Eukaryota; kingdom Viridiplantae; phylum Streptophyta; class Magnoliopsida; order Poales; family Poaceae; genus Aegilops; species Aegilops bicornis. Next base: position 318,063,520 of record CM038675.1, read on the forward strand.
GCTCAATGGTTTCGATTGTTTTGTTCGAGTTACACGGAAGAGTCGACAAGATGACAAACCTAAAGATTTGGACAAAATGGTTTGGTATGTGTTGAATAACTGTCCTGAGATACTACCTTATATCAAGTAAGTGCTAAGTAGTGCAGCTTATACATCGTAATCTACTAAACTTGCAGGACATTCTTTTATATTTAGATGATTGACGTGATAACTATGATGTGCAACATCTACAAAATGGAGTTACTGCCGCAAAATCCAAGAAACATTGACTAACTAGTTATGGCAGGATTTGTGAAATGGTTCAAGAGCCATGTAAGCTTTTGAATTGCACTGTCAGTTTTTTTAATATATTGAGTACATAAGATGATCAGCTTGTCTATTTTATAACCATAGGTTAAGAAGATGCGGGAGGATGAGCAGGCAGTTGATGATGCCCTTTACGCACTAGCAATGGGTCCTGGTACTTGGGTAAGGCATTATGAATCTTGCATTATTGGAGATGTGCGCTACAACACCCTTTGCACGCCGAAAGGCAGAAGACACAAAAGCAGTGCCATCATGAGCACGGATACGCACGCGAGAGACAACTGAAATGTATGCTAACATAACAGGCATTGTTCGGTTGCAGATATCTCCAATTTCGAGGTTCATCGGTGTGTGGTTACATTTGTCTTTGTCGTTGGTATAACCTGTTTTCTAGGATCGCAAAACCCAGAGCTGATGATTATTTTAAATCCATTAATGTCAAGGCGGCGTACCAGACCAACGAGCCTTTTATTTTGGCAAATCGAGCAACGCTGATACTTTTCTTGGAAGACACATTTGCATGTAGCGATGACTGGAGAGTATTGCAAAGGTTTGAGCAAAGGAATTTGTTTAATGAAGTTGCACAACAAGATGATGCTTGCACTGCTCCTGGTGTACAAGATTCCTTAGATGTTCCTAATATCTTTGAGAACCATCATGTCTGGCTATGGACATACAAGAGTTGATCAAGAAGAAGCCAATGTTCGAGGACATTGAGGATGAAGAAGAAGATGACACTGTGGGGAATTACAATTCAGACTGATACACATTGCGAAGATGTTGACATTGCTGATGTGGATGATGATTAGATTGCTTTTGCCGTATTTGCCTGTCAGAAGATGTTTTTTTATCTACTATGTGAAATTGTGTTTGCTATGACAACTGAAACTTGATGAACTTGTTCTTTAGTATTTTGCTGTGAGAACATCACTTATTATGTATGTTGATTTGTGTTTGGTGATTGTATGACGACTAAAACATGATGACATTGTTGTTTAGTTGTACTCATATTTGGTATGAAACTTGAATTTAATGACATAGTTTGGTGTTGGACTGCAATTTGCTCGACGCCTTTGAATGGGAACAAAGCTGACCCGACAGGCCTCTGCTTAATTTATTTATTTATTAGCAAAAGGGCCTCTCGTTATTTATTTATTTATGAGCAAAAGGGATACCCCCCATTTTCATTAATAGAAATCATTAGATGTTCACAACACTTACGCCCGGTACTAAATGTGTTTCATTCATTACTAGTTTCAGCAAAGTGCTCATGCCATAGCCACTCAATACATCACGAGTGCTACATACACTACAAATAAAGAGACAATCATCCTATAGAGCACATCGATTTTGCCCATTATCTTCACAAGCTCTTTTCGCCTCCTCATTCTTGTCATAAGGCCGTTCAACAATGTTGCTTGGCCATGATCGAGGAACTGCATCTTTAACCTTCTGCTCAGATCTTCCTCTTCCGCCGTTCCTTCAGCCATTTGTCCAACACCCCAACCTGCTGGTATTGGGATTCCTCACTTAACCAAATAATCAAGTGAAGTTGCATTCCCCACATCAAGAACTTCCCGTAAATACAAATCACACGAATCTTCCCTTTTCTGCACGAATCAAATTGGAAGATCATCAACCAAACTATTAAAATATCAGCAACTGAAAGCAGCAGAACAACACTTAAACATATTATTACCCCATGATTTGGGCATTTGTAGAAGACTCGGCCAGGGTTGAGGATTGTGGTTGAGACGCGATGGATGAATCTGCATGATTTGCAGCAGTGGTACCATGTCGGTGTACAAAAAGAGGGGTACACCTTTTAACTGTGCACGGGCAGTCTGAGCCGCGGGCGCCGCCACACTACGCAAGGCAAGGAAGGTGAGCCAAGGTAAGGCCGAAGCTCGAAAGGAGCAGAACGACGCCAAGACCAAGACCACAAAGAGCAAAGGGGACGAAGCAGACTCCCCCGACAAGATCCTTGCCGGGGGCGGTTTTAGCAAACCCGGCAAGGCCCTTGCCGGGGCGGCTCGCCCCACGCCCATGGAGCGGATCACCTTTGAGTCCACTGCCCCCCATGGGGCAAAGGATTCGGGAGACATCCCCGTGGTGGCATGCAGATCTTTGTGAAGACATTCAAAGATCAGATACATACTATAGAAGATGACGACCCTTGGCGGGATCCCGCCAAGGAGGACCACAAGGCCCCCGGCCAAGAGCCTTCTTTGGGGATGACAAGAAGCGCCAAGCAAGACCCTTGCCGGGCTGCGGCAAGGCCCCCGCCAACGACACCGTGAGGGCCACCATCGTGCCCGCGCCAATCAAGCCTCCGCCATGCATGTGCCGACCCAACCCGGTTGGCGGGCACTGCGATGGCGGCAAGCTTAACCTTCGTGGAGACCCACCACGGTGCCACCTCACCTGCTCGCTTGCCTACATGGCACCACAGTGCACCATCGCCGTGGCGCGTGTCAACACGAAAGGGAGCGGCGACGGACGAGACCGGGCTCTCCCGCCCCCGATAAAGCAAGGACACCTAAGCAAGACGCATTTATGGCGCTTGTCATGTAATGCGAGGGATAAACTCAGATGATCATAGCCTTTCCACCTCCTGGGTGCCACTGTGGCAACCCCTTTCCCTATAAAAGGAGGCCCAAGGCGACCAGGAGGGGGATTCAGCTTTTTGGAGCTCCTCACGCCCCATAGCTAGCTCAAGAATGCAGATAAACTAACCACCAAAGCAGCAGTAGTGTTTTACGCATCTCGCGTCTTAACCTCGATAAAGAACCCGTGTGCTATCTGCTTGATCTGCTTCTTCTCACGACTTCGCCCGCAACCGTAGTAGGGATTCTTCTGATCCCATAGGTGTCGTCCCTGCACTGACATCTTTGGCGCGCCAGGTAGGGGGTCGCAGTTGTGAGAATCAGCTCTAGCAGTTAGCCCGACGCTCCTTCATCTTCGTGATCCTGGAAGAAGAAAGGAGGCCAGAAGGTCGACGCTCGAGCGATCGCCAACAGAAGCTAAGTTGCACTGACTCCTTATTTGTGCTACCCTTCTTATTTGAGGTTATCCCCCCCGGAGATGTCACGCCTTTGTATGAGAAACCCGCACGCCAGGGGGCTCTCCCACGATCGGCAACGCCGTTGCCCGGTTTCGAGTCCGCTCAACAGCTCAAGCGGCTGCGTCGAGAATGGCAAAGTAACCTTCCTCGATCGACAACGCCCTCGGTTCTGACTCGAGTCAAGCTCGACAGTTCGGGCGGCCGCGTTTGGAACGGCAAGGTGGCTCGTCTGGTAGCACGCGTACCCAGCAGGCCCTAGGGATCCGTCCCCAAAACGCTGCTAGGAGCTTACGCGCCAGCAAGCCTACCCGATCGACGAGGGGCACACATACAAAGAGGAATTAAACGGGGAAATAACGTGCAAGAAAATTAAGAGTACTTCAAAGTTATATTACATCACGTCATAGCTGCGGTTCTAACTAAAGATAAAATTTGTCTTGGTCGGGAACCTGCAGCGCGAAGAAGAACGGATGCTCAATCCTCGCTACCGCTTTCCACCCTCTTGATTTCGTCGATGCCGTTGGTGATGGGCTTGATGCGCTCCTTGAGCATCGTGTGGTCAACACAATCCGGCAAGCTCTTCATCGAGGCCGCGAAGTCAAGGTTGGGATTCCAGTGCGCCACCTTGGTGGGGACCTTTGTCACAACCCTCCGGCAAAGTTGCCGGGCCTCCTCGGCCGGCGTGGCCGTCCTGTTGGAGTGGAGATAGGCCAAGGCTCCGAGCACGCCTTCGAAGAACTGGGTCAGCTTGGCGTTGACGGTCCTGCTGGCGCTGGGGCGACCTCACGTTTGGCAACCCCATGGTGGCCAATTGCGAGGTGACCCTGCTGGCGATGACCTCCAGATGGCTGATCCACTTGTTCCCACCCACCACATATTCCTGGTGGGAGGCGGCCTCGTTAGCCCGCAGCTGCTTCTCCTCCTCGAGGCTTCTGGTCAAGGTCTCCTCCCGAGCCCTGCTCTCCGACAGCATCTTCTCGAGACCCTCCATGTTCGGCTTGAGGTCTCTGATGGAGTTTTGCGCGTCGGAGAGCTCCCCAGTCCTGCTGATGACTGCTCCTTGCGCCTCTACCAAGGCGCGGTTGAGCGTGTTCTTCTCGTCGGACAGCTTGAGGGCCTGCTCCTTCAGCTTGTCCCGCTCCGCTTCCAGCTCCTTCGCCTTGCTGGCATGGGCCAGAGCCTGGGCATCGAGTGCCTCCTTGTGCCTCTGCTCTAGCTCGCGGGTCCGTCGCGCGACAAGGGCCTCGAGCTCCTCATCCTTGCCACGGAGTGTTGCGTTAAGCTTCGCTTCACGCGCGGAGAGGTCCTCTTCCTGGGAATCCAAGGCGGCTTGATGCTGGTTCCGGGCGGCTGGCCAAGGGCGCTAAGTTCGCCGCCTCTTCCTGAGCCTTCTCGATGTCGGCCATTCTCATGGTGAGCTCCACGTCGCACTTGGCCAACTCCTCCTGAAAGGCCCGTTGCTCCTCACGAGTCTGGTGGAACCAGGTCTGCGTCTCAGCAATGCGCGCCTTGAAATCCACCTCCGCGTTGTCCACCGCTGCCATCCTGGCCTTGATCTTGTCCAGGCGAGCACGATAGAGCACTTGGAGCTTTCGGAAGTCGGCCCCTGTCAGTGTCAAAACCGGCGGATCTCGGGTAGGGGGTCCCGAACTGTGCGTCTAGGCGGATGGTAACAGGAGACAAGGGACACGATGTTTTACCCAGGTTCGGGCCCTCTTGATGGAGGTAAAACCCACGTCCCCGCTTGATTAATATTGATGATGTGTGTTACAAGAGTGGATCTACCACGAGATCAAAGAGGCTAAACCCTAGAAGCTAGCCTATGGTATGATTGTTGTTCGTCCTATGGACTACAACCGTCCGGGTTTATATAGGCACCGGAGAGGGCTAGGGTTACACAAAGTCGGGTTACAAAGGTAGGAGATCTACATATCCAGATTTCCAAGCTTGCCTTCCACGCCAAGGAAAGTCCCATCCGGACACGGGACGAAGTCTTCAATCTTGTATCTTCATAGTCTTGGAGTCCGCCGATGATGATAGTTCGCTATCCGGACACCCCCTAGTCCGGAACTCCCTCAGTAGCCCCCGAACCGGGCTTCAGCGACGAAGAGTCCGGTGCGTATATTGTCTTCGGCGTTGCAAGGCGGGTTCTCCTTCAAACTTCATGTTCCCGTCGAATAGTGTCCGGCTTCCTTATAAATGTTGCGCTACTTGGCTTCTACGCCCAATAACGGCCTTCTTCCACGTGTCATACGAATGCGAAGGTCAGTATTTTTACATTTTACCCCCTAGCCGTGCGAACGATCCGCCTATAAGAGAGGCGAGGATCTAGATCCAGCTCACACCATCCTCCATCCGCAAGTTCTCATTGAAGCGCCTCTAACAAAAATCCATTCCATCATGGATAGCCGATGCGGCTCCTCCTCTCAAGGCTCCCAGCCCTAAGCCAGAGATTGGGGGAGATTCTCGGCCCATACAAATGAGCTAGTGGCACTCCAAACCGAGGGATATCTTCCCCAGCTTTCATGGTTCCGGTTCGAGCCGGACTAGCCACCTACAAGAGTGGAAAGCAAAGTGAGAGCGTCCCCAACCCTTCCAAAGGGGAGCGGGTATGCTTTGTCACCTATCTAATAAGGGGACTCGGATTTCCCATACATCCGTTTCTCCGGGGGCTCCTAGAGTTCTACGGACTCCAGCTTCACCACCTCACGCCCGCCTCTATTTTGCACATCGCGGGCTTTGTAGCTCTTTGCGAGTTGTTCTTGGGCATCGAGCCCCATTTTGCACTGTGGAAGAGATTGTTTTGCCTCGTACCCCGTTCTCATGAGGGGTCGATATATCAAGTGGGCGGAGCCGAAATATGGCGCATCATCGGGACCGGATATCTATCCGTCACCCCGAAGAAGGCGTCCGAAGACTGGCCTTCGAAATGGTTCTACATGGAGGACGCCCCTCTGCCGGATCCAGTTCGGATCGGCCTCCCGGAGTTCAACAATGCTCCCTTGAAGAAACTCCTGAGTTGGCGGCCACGGAGCCCTCAATGGGAAGATGATAGGAGCGTCCATTATCTGATGGGCCGGATTAGGTTACTGGCCCACTCCGGATTGACCATGATTGGAGTCATGGCCACGTGCATTATGCGAGGGGTGCAGCCACTCCAATATAGGGGCCACCCTATGTGGGATTTCAACAGGAAGATGACGCCACCCGTCATGGCCGCAAAGGGCTGTGCTCGGCAGCCGATCCGCAAAGATCCCGTCCGGCTTGTACAAGGGAGAGGAGGAGGACTTCCTCCGCACGAATCCGTTGAATGGGTTTTCTATGAATAACCCTGAGCTGGGTAAGCGGATGTTCATCTACCCGATCCATACTTTTAAAGTCAAGTATCTTACTCTGTGATTTCGACGCAGAGCTACGCCGGACGTGGAGGGCATACGAAGCCTAACTCCACAGCCCGAGGATCCGAACGATCCCTTGATCCGACCTCCAAGAGGATCCGTACATAAAGGTGGAGCTGATTGACGGGTGTTCCACCAACGTAGCATAGACAATGCCCTAGTCGCCATTACGGCCGACTATCCCGGTTTGTTTCCGCCTCCTGTGTGACTACGACCGAGGTATTGACACCATCATTTGATCCGCGCTCAATTCGACCATCCCATACCGATGGTGCATCGCAGAGGTACCTTTAAGGCGGAAGTCGAACTCACGGGCGGCCGACCAACAAGGGTCATCCGGCCCAAAGAAAGCGGAAGAGGAGTGCGACGCGAATCAAACGTCGCCAAGCAACGGCACGGACCACCGCTATTTTTAAGGGAAGGATCCCGTGGAGGTATATTAATGCTCATAACTTTTCCAGAAGAGCGCCACGGACAAAGGTCCGGAGAGGTTGCCAATCAAGCCTCCGCCACCATGCTCCAACGCATGGTCCGGAAGGGGAGGCGAATACAAGGCATGAGCCGACGCTCCTCGATGGAGGATGCCGACAGCTGTCCGCCACCCAGTCCCGAGGTGGAGAGCGCCATGAATCACGAGCATCGCCGACGGTTCTTCGTGACGCGTGTTTCTCCCCGGAGGCGTTAAATGCCTTTGATGCGGAACGCGCACCTCCGTGCCGCTCAAGATGGGTTAACCAGAGCCACGGAGCAAGATGTGAAAGACATACGGGTAAGTAATTTTAATAGTTATATATGCCAAGAGTCCCGAGACTTAAAATAGTTGAAATAACTGATTTAAGGATCAATTATTATGCAGATCTTACGGAGAAGAATACCCATCTCGTCCCGTGAGCTCCAAGAGTGCAAGGCCCAACTTGAGGTCAAGATCAAGCCGCCACAGGGGAGCCACAGAGACCCCCACCGGGTAAGACGTACTTTGAAAAGATAATTATTTAACAAAGTGCGGCGTGAATCGACAATAATATTGCAGAGGGCGCCGGACTAGATCCGGACAAACAACAGCTACTCAAGGCCAGCCTAAAGGCCGGCGAGAGGGTGCTTATGAAGGTGCAGCAGAGAGAAACAAGCTCCAAGATGCCCACACCCAAATGAGGAGAAGAGCTGAAGGTGTTCGCCCAAATGCAGCTCAAGTGAATGAGAATCAGCTGCTTCGTCGCGGCATTTATAGTAAGTGCTTGAACATATTACTTTGAAAAGAAGAATTCATGAGGAAGTCGATTGATGTAAATATGTCTTTAGGTGTGCTCACAGGTCGCCTCATGAGGAAATGCCTGGGTCAACGGGTGACCAACTTCCCGAGCTGGTGCAATTGCTCGAACGTGTTCGGCAGCGATGAGTGGCGCTGCTCATGCTTTATGGCCATCCGCCTCCCTACCCGAGGGCCTTGGTGAGCTTGCTTTGAGAAGCTTCAGGAGCACGGCGACGCCTCCGCTTGTGGAAGATATCAGCCTGCCGTCAGGCGCTTAGGGAGGCTCAGGCCATGGTGAAGACATCGCTACTCAAGGCTGACCCAAACCACATGGCCGAGGTCGGACCAAGGGGCCTGATGGGAAGGAGATCCTCAGAGCTTGATGTACGGCCAAGTAGAACTGGCCGTTAAAATATTCCCAACAGATCAGAATTAGACACTGTTAGATGGGATTGAGGAGGAGTACAATCACCGGTTTGACGATGTAATTTGAAATGACATGTAAAATGCCTTCTAGCCGGATTGTAGATCGTTTGTCTTTGCGGACCGCTTTCGCTTCAACCTCGGGACCCAACAGTCCGGAGTGTGTCCGAATACCCTTACGGTTATAAAAGAACCGGGGCATGCATGGAGACAAGGTGTCGGGGTCATAATTGCTTTATCAGACAAGTGCCCAACTAGTTATGTTATATTACATGGTTAGTAAGAAACATCTTCCAGGAGAATAGTTCCGCTAAGGGTTCCTTTTCTCGGGAGGCATGCCCTAAAGTGCAATGCCGGATCATAAAAATAGCGTAAAAAGCATCCGGGGTATATAAATAAGTAAGTAATAAATCATCTTTCAAGTCACCGACCGAATATTCTCTTAAGAACGCTTAGCTTTCGGCTTCACCCACCGAGGTACACATCCGATCGACCTGGCAGAGTAATCGCAGAGGTGCTCCCTTTACCTCCTAGCCGAACAATCGGGAAGGTAGGGGTAAGCACAGGAGCCAGGCAACCCAGCTTGGCCAAAAATTAAGTCATATCGATGCATACAATGGTGAATAAAAGGTACATGCGGAAGTATGACACATGTATTTGGCATGAAGCCCGTATGAATAAGCTTCGCTGAAGAAGCCCCGAGTATAATGAGTGTCGGGAGCACATCAAGTGTGTGCGAACAAAACGCAAATCAGCCTATAAAAGGTATTGAAAAAAAGTGGGAAGGAGGGGGACAAGAGACAGTAAAAAATATAAAAAGGTGGACGGGGGAGTGAGACGAACTCGGAGTCCGGCGTTAGGCGTAGAATCTTCGGAGACGGGCTGCATTCCATGGGTTCGGCTTGAGTCGGTTGTCAGATGCGTTACGTAGACGGTATGCCCCGCCGGTCAGGACTTGGTCGATGATGAAGGGACCTTCCCACTTGGGCTTAAGTTTGTCATTTTTCTTGTCCGTCAGGCGTAGAACAAGTTCACCAACATTGTAAGTTTTGCCTGCATTTTCTGCCTTTGATATCTTCGAGCTGCTGGCGATAAAATGCGGAACGAGCCTTTGCCACGCCCCGCTCCTCCTCTAAGGCGTCAAACTGTCCTGCCGATCCAACTCGGCTTCTCTTTCTTCGTACATGCGCACACGAGGTGAGTCATGAATTATATCGCAGGCGTAACTGCCTCTCGCTACCGTATACCATGAAAAATGGTGTGAATCCAAAGAGTTCGGTTTGGCGTGGTCCGCAGCCCCCAGAGTACGGAGTCGAGCTCCTCTACCCAGTGCATTTTAGATTCCTTGAGGGACCGCACTAGTCTGGGTTTGATGCCGCTCATGATTAGACCATTTGCTCGCTTGACTTGACCGTTAGATTGGGGGTGATAGATTGAAGCGTAATCGAGCTTGATGCCCATGTTTTTGCACCAAAGTTTAACCTCGTCGGCCGTGAAGTTCGTGTCGTTATCAGTGATGATGCTGTGCGGGACGCCAAAAGGGTGTACTACCCCGGATATGAAGTCTATCACCGGTCCGGATTCTGCCGTTTTAACCGGCTTGGCCTCAATCCATATGGTGAATTTGTCCACCATGACCAATAAGTATTTGTGCTTGTGGGTTCCCCCTTTAAGGGGTCCAACCATGTCAAGCCCCTGCACCGTGAACGCCGGGTAATGGGTATAGTTTTGAGGGCGGTGGGTGGCATGTGGCTCTGATTAGCAAAGAGCGGCAACCGACGCATCATTGGACTAAGTCCCGAGCATCTGCCTGGCCGTCGGCCAATAAAATCCCTGTCGGAAGGCCTTGCCTACAAGGGCCCGGGCTGCAGCAGTGGTGCCACGCCGAGTCCGGCGTGAATTTCAGCCAGAGATTTCGCCTTCCTCTTCGGAGATACACCTTTGAAGGACTCGGTTGTGCTTTTCTTATAAAGTTCTCCCTAATGGACCTTGTAGGCTTTAGATCGCCGAACTATGCAAGCGGGCCTCATTTTGGTCTTCGGAAGTTCCTGCCGCATTAAGTAGGCTAGGAATGGTTACATCCACGGGCAATTACTGCCATTATTTCATGAAATTTGAAGGTGTTATTTCATTGGTGAGCCGCCCGATTGTGTCGTAATGGTGCGAGTTAGGTGATGCACTAGCTCGGATTGTTATTTCCGGACTCCTCTTCCCATAATACGGATGGCTTAAAGAGCCGTTCAGGAAGATGTTTGGAGGGACGGCGTCTCGTTTCACGCCGATGCGTGCTAACACGTCTCCGCCTGGTTATTATCCGGGCTACATGGTGGAATTCGAGTCCTTCGAACCGATCCGACGCGTTTTAGGGACGGCGTTGCTATGTAAGCTGCCATTTTTGGATCTTTGGCGTCAAAGTCTCAATTTACTTGGGATATTGCGAGGTTTGAATCCTCACAGCACCTCTAGGCATTGAATGCCCATGGAGATTGCCATCCGGAAGCCATGTAGAAGGGCCTCGTGATTCGGCTGCGTTGTTGGAGTCCATGTACATTATTTGAAATGCGTATTGGATTGTGTCTCCGATTGGGGGCGTCGGGCAACGCCTTGACCCCAAGCCAGCCAACATTTTGGATCCGTCAAAATGCATGATCCGATTAGATGCAGCCGTACTCTTTAGGGAGTTCGGCTTGGTCCATTCGTGACGAAGTCAGCCGTAACTCGCGATTTTAGCTCGCCGTGGTTTGTAGGTTATGTCAAATGGTAAGAGCTCGATAGCCCATTTTGCAATCCTGCCCGTTGCGTCGCGATTGTTTATAATATCGTTGAGAGGTACTTGAGGCCACCGTTATTGAACACTCTTGAAAGTAGTGTCGCAGCTTCCGGATGCCATGAACACCGCATACGCTATCTTTTGATAATGTGGGTACCGGATTTGCATGGAGTTAGAACAATTGGATCGTAGTACAATCGGTTTTTGAAGACGGAATCTGTGCCCTTCGCTTTCTCGTTCAACGAAGAGTACCGCTACCGACAACTTGATGTGTTGCTGCGATATATAATAAAATAGGTTCGCCCGGGTTGGGCGCGCTGAAACGGATTTGTTGCCGGTATGGCCTTTATTTCTTCGAAGTCCGGTGTGGCAAGATCCGTCCATTCGAAATGTTGGTCAGGAGGAGGCGGTAGAGGGGCAGAGCCTTTTCTCCCAAACGGGAGATGAAGCGACTTAAGGCCACTACGCATCCGGTTAGTTTTTTGTGTCTGCTTGAGGTCTTTTGGAATATCCAATTGTGAAAGAGCTCGGATTTTGGTCGGGTTTGCTTCAGTTCCTCTACCGGATACGATGAAGCCCAAGAGCTTTTCCGGTGATACGCCCAAGACGCATTTTCCGGATTGAGCTTAATGTCATATGCTCGGAGGTTGTCGAATGTCACCCTCAAGTCTTCTACTAGAGCTCCGACGTGTTTGGTCTTGACGACCACATCGTCTACGTATGCCTCTACTGTTTTGCCTATCTGGGTAGCCAGACATGTTTGAATCATGCTTGATATGTTGCGCCGGGCGTTTTTGAGTCCGAAGGGCATTGTGTTGAAGCAGAATGGCCCATATGGAGTAATGAATGCCGTTGCGGCCTGATCTTTCTCCGCCATCTTGATTTGATGGTATCCGGAGTATCGTCGAGGAAGCACAATGAATCGTGCCTCGCGGTAGCATCGATGATTTGGTCGATGCGAGGGAGGGAAAGGTCCTTTGGACAGGCCTTGTTAAGGTCTTTAAAATCGACGCAGAGGCGCCCGGATTTGTCCTTTTTTGGTACCATTACTATATTGGCTAGCCAGTCCGGATGTTTTATATCTCTGATGAATCCGGCTTCCAAGAGTTTGGCTAGCTCCTCTCCCATTGCGTGTCTTTTGTGTTCGGAAAATCGCCGAAGGCTTGTTTGACTGGCTTGAATCCTTTTAGGATATTTAGGCTATGCTCTGCCAGCCTGCGTGGGATTCCTGGCATGTCTGAAGGGTGCTAGGCAAAAATGTCCTAATTTTCCCGAAGGAATTCTCGTAGTGCGGCTTCGACATCAGGACTCAATTGTGCCCCAATGGAGGCCGTCTTTGTGGGGTCCGTTGGATGGACCTGAATTTTGACTATTTCGTCTGTTGGTTTAAAAGAGGTGGACTTGGACCTCTTATCGAGTATCACATCGTCCCTATCCACCGTGGAGCGCAGCGTAGTTAGTTCCTTTGCCTCTAGGGCTTCGGACAATGCCTCTAGGGCCAGTCTTGGCTGTCTTATTTATTTTCAGCGGAGTGTTGTATCTGGATCCTTTGGCGAGTGATTATCCTCGGACCTGTAATTGTCCGGTGAGCGAACACTACATCTAGTGTGATTTTTTCCCGCAGCGTACTTCTCGACTAGGATTATCCTCTCAAGATTGTGCGCTTCGCTCAATGCGGCTCCAGTCAATTTCCATTTTTGAAGGGTTTCCTCATAGATGAGGTTTAATCCGCTGCCGCCATCCATGAGTACCTTCAGAAGACGAAAACCGTCCACTATCGGACCGAGGACCAATGCGGCCGGTGCTCTAGCTGTTCGAATTTAGGTTCGTCATTTGGCGTTGAAGGTGATAGCCGTCTCGCTCCATGGATTTGTTGTTGCTACTTGGTAGACTTCGGCGAGGCTGCGGATTGTTCGTTTCCGCATGTTATTTGATGCGAAAGTCTCGAAGACTGTTAATACCGTACTAGTACTGCTGGGTTGGTTGCCCGGGGCTAAAAAGCCTACGCCACTTTTGGCCACCTGCCGTAGTATCCAACACGCCGAAGGCATGTGTTGGAGTGGCGCCCTCCGTCTTGTGGATTTTGCGAGGTCCGTTGAGCCGTCCCTCCAAGATCTGGGTTCCGCACTTTAGGGGTTTTTGCTTTGGTTTTAACCCTGTGCTTGAGTATGAAGCACCCTTTTATTTCGGACTGGGTTTTGTATTCGGGGCGGATTGTCCCAAAACCTAGTTTCGGTTTTCCGTGCACTCTCCATCGCGCAAAGATTTTGTACGATGGTCGCTAGGTCGGGAGGCGTGAAACTTCGCGACGACTGATGGCGTTTATGATTCCCTTGTCCGTGCAATTGTTGCAGAAGATTGAGATCGCACTATCTTCATGGCAGTCCTTTATCTTGTTCATAACCAGGAGGAATCTGGCCCAGTAATGATGTATTGTTTCATCGGGCTCTTGCCATATTTGAGATAGATCGCTTATGTTTGGGTGGGCGGGTGGAATTAAGTTTGGAACCCCTCCTGGTCTGAGGCTCAAAGGCCAAGAAGCTTCCGGATTCGGAAGCTTGGTTTGCTGAGCGCTTTCCAACAAATCTGGTCTAATGCCTGACTTTAGGTTCAGTATTTGATTAGCGTCCGTCCTCTGCGGAATCCGGCATGGAGGGATCCGAATCGGACATAGTTGGATTTTAACATAGAAGAAGAGTCGCCACATTGTTCCTCTACCACGACAACGTGGTGGGTAACCTGGGGAGAGTTAATTTCTCTCAGATCGGTTTTAAGCCCAATCTGATCGTAGTCGGTAGCGACTCCCAGGGCGGCGATGCGATCCAAAAGCTCGTTTATGGAGGAGAGCTCAATCGGATCTAGCTACTCGGCGAATTCCGAACTGACGTGAAGATTGCTTTTAATGACTTGAGAGGTCATTGTCGGGGCGGTGGCCGAACAGGCGGTCATGAGAAAACCGCCTAGCCGGATAGTCTGGCCGGCGGCCAAAGCTCCCTTGAGGGACGGTGCTGTCTTTAAAGACGGGAAAAGGCATCCTTCCTGATGGTGACGACACAGAGGAACTCTCAATGAAAGCACCAATGTCGGTGTCAAAACCGGCAGATCTCGGGTAGGGGGTCCCGAACTGTGCGTCTAGGCGGATGGTAACAGGAGACAAGGGACACGATGTTTTACCCAGGTTCGGGCCCTCTTGATGGAGGTAAAACCCTACGTCCCGCTTGATTAATATTGATGATGTGTGTTACAAGAGTGGATCTACCACGAGATCAAAGAGGCTAAACCCTAGAAGCTAGCCTATGGTATGATTGTTGTTCGTCCTATGGACTACTGACCGTCCGGTTTATATAGGCACCGGAGAGGGCTAGGGTTACACAAAAGTCGGTTACAAAGGTAGGAGATCTACATATCCGTGACGCCAAGCTTGCCTTCCACGCCAAGGAAAGTCCCATCCGGACACGGGACGAAGTCTTCAATCTTGTATCTTCATAGTCTCGGAGTCCGGTCGATGATGATAGTTCGGCTATCCGGACACCCCCTAGTCCGGAACTCCCTCAGCCCCCATGGCACGGAAAAGCTGCTCTTCTGGAGAACCGTCGCCACCAACGCCCGGCTCATCAACCACCTCAAGCCCGGTGGCGGCAAGCACCTCGTCGTCAAGGCTTCCCCTTCGGCAGCGCCGGCAGCGTCCCGGAGATGGGCGAAAAGATCGTCGCCCACCTTCAGATATCTGCCGGGGCCGGGGTTGAGGAAGAGGGAGGCTGGTCACCCGCCACCTCTTCCTCGGCGGAGGCCTTGCCGGCCCGCCGGCAGCCCATCTTTGGCGCCCTCGGCAGAAGCTTCGCCGGATGCCTTGGCGGCCTCAAAGCTGGCGTCTCGGCAGCACCCTTGGCGGCTTCGTCGTGGCAGCCTCGTCAGCAAGATCCTTGGCGGCCTCCTCGGTGGCGATCCTGCGGCCTCGCCGCTGCCTCCCCAAGAATGTCTCCCACGACGGTGTCCACGTCCTCCATGTCATTGAAGGAGGGCCTGGGCAGTAATGGGGGCGATGAAGCCAAGAAAGGAATAAGGGAAAACAGAGACGAAGGACAGGCGACTCACCGGTGCCAGGCTGTGAAGCAGAAGTCCCCTCTCCGCCCAAGATTTGGCGCCCTTGGCAGAGTCACCACCAAGTTCCCCTCTTCCTCCATGGGTATAGGCTCAGTGCTGGTGCCCTTGCCGGGGCGCCCAGGCGGCGTGGTCGATGGGGTGGTGTGTTAGGAGCAGCCCTCTGTGGCTCCTCCCATTGCCGCTCCCTCCTGCAAAACCCGGCAAGGTCAGCATCGTGGCATCGGCGCCTACCACATGTCGACTAGGAAGAGGGTGACGAACTTCTGTTGGGGGCTGCGCCGGGGGCTGCTGTCCGGGCTGCTCAGCACCACCGGTGGTGTCTCTGAAGCCCAGTGGAGTCTTGATCGCTCGCCAAGGTCCTCGCCCTCTTCGCCCTCTGGGCCAATGTCTCCGTCTCCCCGCAAAAGTAAAAATGGATCAAGACAAGCGACCCGATTCGGGGAAGTGGAAATAACAGTAAGGATTGGGGTACTTACTCGTCATCCGTCTCCTCCTCTTCCACCAGCTTCCTCTTCCTCTCCGGGCTGAGAGACCCGAGATCAAAAGGGAGCTCCTCATCATAATCGAATCGACGCCTGCCAGAGGAGGCAAAGAGGGCGGCGGGGTTTGCACGCGCCTGGATGAGGAAGGGGCCGCCGCCTTCTTCTTCTCAGCGGCCCTCGTCAGCCCCTTCGCCGCCATGGCCCTCGTGTGGCGCCCGGACCCCTCCAGGGTCAATTGAGGCCGTGTAGCCCTGCCGGGCCGGACCGGCTCGCCGGAGCCAGCCCGCCGCAGGACTCGCCCTCTTCCCCTGGTTGGCGTCGAGCCCGCCGCCACATCCTCCTCCGACGACGACGACGACTCGTCGGCCGCGTCCTCGACAAGCGGAGCTCTAGCATCGGTGCTGCTAGCCTCCCCGGTGGCGGCCGCCGCCCACAAGGTTAACTGCTCCTCCTCCGCAGCCATCGCGGTTTTGTCCTCCACACCCCCGGCGCTGTCGGCCTCCATGGCAAGTTGTGCCTCCCTCGCCCTAGTGGCGATGTAGTCCAGCTCCGCCTGGGTGGTGTCCATGACAAGCCACCGCTCGACGTCAGCATTGACGTACACCTCGACCAAGGAGTCAAGAACTGCTGACGTTTGCTTCCGTCGGCTCCCGCCAGGAGACAGGGCGTGCGGCGTTGCGATCCGGCATCATAGCAATGATCTTGGACGGCGTGAGTTATTGCACAACGGACCACCTCACCGGCAACTTGAAGAACAACCCCTTGAGGGCCTTGTCGACCTTTGCGGCAGCCCTCGTGGCCTTGCCGGTCCGTTCAATCTTGCCGTCGCGACCCACGTCGAGCTGGAAAAGCCGCTGGCAGAAGTGGGCATGCCCCATCACCGTGAAGTTGTGGTCGAGGCCAGGGCGGAGCCGCATAATGTCAGCCGGGTTCGTGAAAAGCCAGGCTGGCCTCCCCTTGTTATGCAACGGGGCGATCCGGCGGCGAATGAAGTCCGCCCCGATCATCTCCAGGGTGATCCCCGCCTGGGTCAGCCGGAGGATCCTGGTGGTGGCGACGGTGAGCCTCCCGTCGGCAACATCGACGTCACCCCAGTCGCTGCCGCGGACCGGCGGCGTTCGACGGACCTTGCAGAACTCCGGCGGGTCTTCGTCCTCGATCCAGCACCACCGGCCACGCCATTCATCCCACTTCTCCTTCATGGCACCTTCCGGGTACGCCCCCTTGGATCTTGAGATCCAGGCGATACATCCGGAGACGGCGCCTCCGGGCTGGATTCGAGGGGAGAAATAATGGCGAAAGAGTGCCGTGTTGGGCTGCACTCCGGCAAAGCCTTCGCAAAGATGCGCGAAGAGAGCCAAGCATGCCACCGCATTCAGAGTGAAATCCAAAAGGCGAAAGCCAAAGGTGTGCATGATATCGCAGAAGAAATCGGAAAAAGGGGGGCATAACCCGCAAGAAAGGTAATCGACGAAAAAGGGATACCGGTTTGGGGCAGGATCGGCGCAGGCGGCAGGAATGATCTGCATCGCCGGGTGCCCCGAATTCTCTCCCCCCGTCTTCACTCCCCATAAGGGCTTGAAGGAGGCCAGGAGATTATGAACACCAATCGACGAGGGGATGAAGAAGGCATACTTCGTCCGGTCCCCCGACAGCGCGCTCTCCTGCGGCTCCACGGTCTCAGAGCTCTTAGCCACCCCCTTGCCCTTGGCAGATTTGGGCGCCATGGCGGCCAAGAAGTCTAGAGGAGCAAGGAATGAGGGTGATGGCAAAATGGCGACGGCATTTACTTAAAGCTTAGGAGGGAAGGAAGAGAGGAAACGACGGCTCTGAGATTGGAAAAGGTACGAGAGAAGAGGTGAAAGTGAGCAGCGTGCCCGCGGTTATTCCTTTTTATGGGGGAAAACGCGGGCCGCCTCCTTTCACATTAACTACGACGGGACGCATGCGTGCAGAGATCAGCCCCACGCATGCCGCCCACGTCACGCACACCTCCCCACGCCAAGCCACGCACGGGAGCCATGGGAAGCGCAGCGCGCAAAAAGACTTACCACGGTAAAAACCACCCTGCCTGCCCGCGCACCGTTCTTGGGCCTAGCCCAACGACGCGATTGCGCTTACGTGTGGCCCAGACCCGGGGGCTCCTGTCGGTGTACAAAAACAGGGGTACACCTTTTAACTGTGCACGGGCAGTCTGAGTCGCGGGCGCTGCCACACTAAGCAAGGCAAGGAAGGTGAGCCAAGGTAAGGACGAAGCTCGAAAGGAGCAGAACGACGCCAAGACCAAGACCACAAAGAGCAAAGGGGACGAAGCAGACTCCCTCGGCAAGATCCTTGCGGGGGGGCGATTTTAGCAAACCCGGCAAGGCCCTTGCCGGGGCGGTCATTTCACGCCCACCGGAGCGGATCACCTTTGAGTCCACCCCCCCCATGGGGCAAAGGATTCGGAGACATCCCGTGGTGGCATGCAGATCTTTGTGAAGACATTCAAAGATCAGATACATACTATAGAAGATGACGACCCTTGGCGGGATCCCGCCAAGGAGGACCACAAGGCCCCGGCAAGAGCCTTGCACAGGATGACAAGCGGCGCCGCAGCAAGGCCCCCGCCAAGGACACCCGTAGGGCCACCATCGAGCCCAGCGCCAATCAAGCCTCCACCATGCATTGCCGACCCAACCCGGTTGGGCGGGCACTGCGTGGCGGCAAGCGAACCTTCATGGAGACCCACCACTGCGCCACCTCACCTGCACGCCTACATGGCACCACAGGCACCACCGCCGTAGGCGCATGTCAACACGAAGGGAGCGGCGACGGACGAGGCTGGGCTCTCCCGTCCCGATAAAGCAAGGACACCTAAGCAAGACGCATTTATGGCGCCTTGTCATGTAATGCGAGGATAAACTCAGATGATCGTACCCTTTCCACCTCCTGGGTGCCACTGTGGCAACCCCTTTCCCTATAAAAGGAGGCCCAAGGCGACCAGGAGGGGGATTCGGCTTTTTGGAGCTCCTCACGCCCCATAGCTAGCTCAAGAACGCAGATAAGCTAACCACCAAAGTAGGAGTAGGGTTTTACGCATCTCACAGCCCGAACCTGGATAAAGAACCCGTGTGCTATCTGTTTGATCTGCTCTTCTCACGACCCCTCGCCCCGCAACCGTAGTAGGGATTCTTGTGATCCCATAGGTGTCGTCCCCGCACCGACACACCACACCAACGTAGCAGGTTCCGATGAGTAACCGGCTGTGGTGCATGTGCCGGTGGGGGTGTGATGAGACCCACAGACGATGGTACGGGTGGCGACTTGGCGCATATCTGGTTGTTTCCTACTGAAGAGCAGATGGACGAGCAGCCAGCGGACATGGTTGCTGCAGCCAGAGCTTCTGATGTTGGGCAGAGTAAGTAGAGAAGAGGAGAAGCGAACGTTGGATATGTCAGTTTCATTTCTTGCAGAGTAGCATAGCACCATATATAGTCATAGTCTAGGTTTGGATTCGAACCAGCTATAGGAGCACGTCTCTCTTTTTTTCTAAAACTCAGCAACGTCTCTTTACTGGTACACTAGATTGTTCAGTACGCCTTCTCAAGTCATTGATTTTCTTTCTTTTTTTGTGAGGAAGGAAAGAGGACAAAATTGAGAGTTCCTGGGACTCGAACCCAATACCTCTCGCTTGAAAACCAAGGGTGCTAGTCACTTATGTGGCGAACGTTCCCTGGGAGGAGGACGGCAGACAAACGCATTTTCCTCGCAGTTTTAGTTGCGATGCAAGATCTAACGGTCGCAGTTTCGGGAATGTTATCAGGCGAACGAGCCCAGTTTTTCTTTTCTTCCAATATATAAAAAAGTATGCTACTTCATGTCGGCTTACTCAATAAACGATTGTGCCAACCTTGACCATTGGATTGACATTCAATGTATGTCGTGTTTCTTCAGTCTCTTCTTCCTCCAGCCGCCAAAGCCAAACCAGCGATGGCAGGACCACCTGCTCCCGCCTCACACGGCTGGCTATGCTGCCGCGCACGCATCGTCGCCACATCGCACCCTAAAACTCTGCGCATCTTCCCCGGCTCCTGTCCGTTCCCGTCCGAGGCCTCACCATCGTCCTCCTCCTTGGTTCGCTCACCACGGTGTCACCCTCCGGTGTTGTCAACATGGTTAACAACCGAGAGGAATAAGGAGATGACTGTACATGGTGAGGATGACAGTAGGGACCCAGCAGCGTGATAACCCACAAGTATAGGGGATCAATTTTAGCCTCTGTCGATAAGTAAGAGTGTCGAACCCAACGAGGAGCTAAAGGTAGAACAAATATTCCCTCAAGTTCTATCGACCACCAATACAACTCTACGCACGCTTAGCGTTCACTTTACCTAAAACAAGTATGAAACTAGAAGTACTTTGTAGGTGTTTTTGGATAGGTTTGCAAGATAATAAAGAGCACGTAAATAAAAACTAGGGGATGTTTAGATAAAGAAGCAATAAAGTAAATATAGCGAGTGTGGAAAAGTGGTGGTAGGGAAATTGCCCCTAAGCAATTGACTAGTTTACTAGACCGATAGCAAGTTTTATGTGGGAGAGGCCACTGCTAGCATGTCATCCCTGACTTGGAATCCTATGCACTTATGATTGGAACTATTAGCAAGCGTCCGCAACTACGAACGTTCATTAAGGTAAAACCCAACCATAGCATTAAGATATACTGGTCCCCCTTCAATCCCCTATGCATCAATTTCTATGCTGGTTGAAGCTTCTGTCACTCTGTCCTATCAACATACAACTAACCCTATGGTGTGATCCACGCGCGCGCTCATATGATGGGCACCAAAGGACAGCAACATAACCACAAGTAAATTAAATCAATCATAGCAATTCATCAACCACCGATAGGACAACGAAAATCTACTCAGACATCATAGGATGGCAACACATCATTGGATAATAATATGAAGCATAAAGCACCATGTTCAAGTAGAGGGTACAGCGGGTTGCGGGAGAGTGGAACACTATAGATAGAGGGGGGAAGGTGATGGAGATGTTGGTGAAGATGGCGTAGGTGTTGGTGAAGATCGCGGTGATGATGATGGCCCCGACGGCGTTCCGGCGCCACTGGAAGCGAGGGGGAGAGAGCCCCCCTCCTCTTTTTCTTCTTCCTTGACCTTCTCCCTGGATGGGAGAAGGGTTTCCCCTCTGGTCCATGGTCTCCATGGCGTGGGACGGGCGAGAGCCCCTCCGAGATTGGACATGTCTCTCTGTCTCTCTATGTTTTTGTGTTCTGGTAAACTGCCCTTTCGCCGTTTCTTATATATCCGGAGATTCGTAACTCCGATTGGATTGAAACCTTCGCCAAGATTTTTTTTCTGAAAATTAGCTTTCTTGCGGCCAAAGAAGAGCAGCAACCGCCTTATGGGGGCCCCACAAGGGTCAGGGGCGCGCCCTGGGGGAGCAGGCGCGCCCCCTGCCTTGTGGCCACCTCGGGCACCGTCTCGCGTTGATTCTTCTTTCCATATTTTCCAAATATTCCAAAAATATTCTCCTTCCGTTTTTATTCCGTTTGGATTCCGATTGATATGGGGTTTCTGCGAAACATAAACCATGCAACAAATAGGAACTGGCACTGGGCACTGGATCAATATGTTAGTCCCAAAAAATAGTATAAAAAGTTGCCAAAAGTATATGACAGTTGTATAATATTGGCATGGAACAATAAAAAATTATAGATACGACGGAGACGTATCACAGCACGTGCAGTTTTTTTTGGGACGGAGAAGGGTATCAACTGGGTTGTGCGGGAGCTCTGGCCCGTCTAGCCTAGGCTTTTATTTCATATGTTTACCACATGACCAGTCCAGTTTGTTTTTTCCTTTCTGAAAATGGCTAGCCCAACTATTTTTTTTTGTAGAATAACCAACATAGGCCTACTTGCTTTTCTACGCCCTGCTGGGTTGGAAATCTTTCAAGACAAGGAGGGATGCATTTGGGCTTGCCCAAAAAATGGGCTATAAGTAATAAGAAATGGGCTATAAGTCATAATAAATGGGCTGTAAAATAAAAAAATACATCAAACAGACAATTAGTTCCAAAATACTTTTTTCTTTTGGATTTTGATATTTTAAATTTCTTTTTTTTTGCAAGTAAAATTTCATTGGATTTAAATTAAGGTATGTTTAGTTTTTAAATTAACTTGAATCTAGCTAGAAATTTTGGGTTCTATGTTGTTTGGGACAGATTTGGAGGCTGACTTGTTGGTCTACTAGGTTGACGTGTACGAAAGGCTTTGTCAACTTAGTCCACAAACGATTCTAGCAACAGTGACCGTTCGATGTTAATCCAACGACGGTGCTGCTTCTTCAATATCAGATCTTCTTGCTCCAGCCGCCCAAACCAGCGCCGGTGGGACTGCCTGCTCCCGCCTCCCATGGTCGGCTGTGCTGCCGCACAGGCCGCACCTCCCCGCCCTACTCCATCGCTGGCTAGGCCATTCCTCTACTCACCCACACCTCTTGTTATTTTCCGGTGACCGCAGCCGAACGAGTAAACCCTCATACTCCCCACCACGTGGGCAACCACTGCCGCGTCTTCACCGGCTCCATGCCGTTCCCTTCCTAGGCCTCGCCGTCGTCCACCGCCTTGGTGCTCTCGGTGCGGTGTGGTCACCATGGTCAACGAATGACATCCATTAAAAGTGGACTGTAAGTGGAGAGGCTGATAGCTGGGTCCACGGCCGCACACAAGGAAATGCCTCCTTATTACGCGCAAAATAATGATTCCTCCACCTGACAGCGGGACCCACCGGAAGGGCCTCTGTATTTCATGAAAAAAATGTTCCCTCCGTTGTCAGCTCGGACCCACCAGCTATATCTTCGCACGCAAGGAAGTGCCTCTTTATTACACACACAAAATGAATACTCCCCTGCTAGCTGGGACCCACCATAGTGGGAAGCTAACTTGTGGGCCTACTAAGTTGACGGGGATGCATGGCTTTGTCAACTTAGTCAATATGAACGATTCTAGCTCGAGTGACTGTACGATGTCCATCCAACGGCCGTAGTGCTTCTTCAACCTCTGGTCTTCTTGCTCCAGCCGCCCAAACCAGCGCCGGTCGTGTCGCGTGCTCCTGCCTCTCGTGGCCGGCTGTGCTGCCGTGGAGGCCTCACCACCCCCTACTACTCCCACAGCTGGCCAGGCCATCCCTCTACTCACCCACACCCCGTGTTTTTCTGCAGCGACGACAGCCTCACACCGCAGCCGAACAAGTGAAACCCTCGTACTCCTCTCCTCATGGACATCCACTGCCACGTCTTCCCCGGCTCCGCGTCGTCCCCTTCCTAGGCATCGCCTCGTCCATCGCCTTGGTGCTCTCGGCGCAGTGTGGTCAATGTGGTCAAGGAAGCACTTCCATCGGAAGAGTACTATATGTGGAGAGGCTGATAGCTGGGTCCACGGCCGCAGCAAGGAAGTGCAAACTTATTACGCGCAAAATAATGATTCCTCCACCTGATAGCAGGGACCCACCAGACGGGGCACCGTATTTCGCGAAAAAAACGTTTCCCCCCTGACTGCTGGGACCCACCAGCTACATCTTCGCACGCAAGGAAGTGCCTGACAGTCGGGACCCACCTGGTCGAAGCGTACGTAGCGTTGTCATTCTCGTCGTGAACGTGTACGTACATACTGGTCGATCAGTCTGTCCGCAGGCTGTAGCGATGAACCATGGTCGGGTAAGGAAGGGCACGTGTCATAGTAGAGGTGCGCACATGGCATGTCACACAGTCCCGTTAATATCGTATACACGTACGTATAACAGGGTGCAAGAAAGTAAATACGGCCACGTACGTACATACGGGCGGGGTCTCAAACGCCTACTCGAGCATACGTACGGCCAGGGCTCGTGTACATGGACAGGCAACGACGGCGTCCTGTTATGTCGGCGCTCTGGGAACGGGGGTCCCCCAGACTTGCCTGCCTGCGGCCTGCGGCGTGGCTGTGCTAGCAGGCATGTACGGCCCATCTTCATCAACAAGGTGTTCAAGACCCTCGCGAGGGGCCAAGCCTCGCGAGGCGGACGACACAAGACCTCCTCAGGAGCGGCCTCATGATAACCCACAAGTATAGGGGATCAATTGTAGCCTCTTTCGATAAGTAAGAGTGTCGAAGCCAACGAGGAGCTAAAGGTAGAAAAAATATTCCCTCAAGTTATATCGACCACCGATACAACTCTACGCACGCTAGACGTTCGCTTTACCTAGAACAAGTACGAAACTAGAAGTACTTTGTAAGTGTTGTTGGATAGGTTTGCAAGAAAATAAAGAGCACGTAAATAAAAGCTAGGGGCTTTTTAGATAAAGACACAACTAAATTAGTTTTAGTAAAGATCTTTTTGTTACGAGAAAGTTATTTGTCAATAGGCAATCGATAACTAGACCGGTAATCACTATTGCAATTTTATATGAGGGAGAGGCATAAGCTAACATACTTTCTCTACTTGGATCATATGCACTTATGATTGGAACTCTAGCAAGCATCCGCAACTACTAAATATCATTAAGGTAAAACCCAACCATAGCATTAAAGTATCAAGTCCTCTTTATCCCATACGCAACAACCCCCTTACTTGGGTTTGTGTTTGATCCTCCACGCAACCCACTATAAGCGAATCATGAACGTGTTGCAACACCCTATAGCGGGATCCCTCACGCTATGCAACACGGAGAGCACCATAGGACAGCACCAATAATAAAACATGCAACTCAAACCAATCTTGATCATCAAATAGCCCATAGGACAAAACAGATCTACTCAAACATCATAGGATAGCCATACATCATTGGGAAATAATATATAGCGTTGAGCACCATGTTTAAGTAGGGATTACAGCGGGTAAGAGAGAGGTTACACCGCTGCATAGAGGGGAGAAGAGTTGGTGATGATGGTCGTGAAGTTGTTGGTGAAGATTGCGGTGATGATGATGGCCACGGCAGCGTTCTGGCGCCACCGAAAGAGAAGGGGAGAGGGGGGCCTTTGTCTTCTCCTTCCTTGACCTCCTCCCTAGATGGGAGAAGGGTTTCCCCTCTCGTCCTTGGCCTCCATGGCATGGGAGGGGCGAAAGCCCCTCCGAGATTGGATCTGTCTCTCTGTTTCTCTCTGTTTCTGCGTTCCCGTCTGCTGCCCTTTCACCGTTTCGTATATATATGGAGATCCGTAACTCCGATTGGACTGAAACCTTCGCCGTGATTTTTTACCAAAAAATAGCTTTCTTGCGGCCGAAGAAGGGCATCAACCGCCTTACAGGTGGACCACGAGGGTCAGGGGCGCACCCAGGGGTGGGGCGCGCCCCCTGCATCGTGCCCACCTCGGAAACCGTTTCGCGCTGATCTTTATCCTAGATTTTCCAAATATTCCAAAAATGAGCCCCGTCCGTTTTTATCCCGTTTGGATTCCGTTTGATATGGATATTCTGTGAAACATAAAACATGCAAATGCATGTGAACCGACCTTTGAGCCTTTGGATCAATATGTTAGTCCCAAAAATAGTATAAAAAGTTGCCAAAAGTGTATGAAAGTTGTATAATATTGGCATGGAACAATCAAAAATTATAGATACGACGGAGACGTATCACCTCACCAGGTTGCCTCGCGAGGAGCGGAGAGATCAAGGCAGGGCAAACCTCGCGAGGCTCTCGTGACGTGAGCCATGACGATCAAGATCGGCGAGGCGTCGGGGCAGGCGCCCGGCGCCTTGGCGTCCTTGTTTCCCCTTTGGTGCTAAGGAGGCAAGCGCAGGCGCAGAGTACCTAGGTATCAAGCAAAGGTTTCCATATCAGTGCAATGAGACCAAGACCAGTGGGACGGCAAGATGGAGGTCACCATGGAGCCCAAGGCGGGGTCACTACCAGAGCCTTTTGTAGGCGAAGACTGCTTTTGTCAGGATAAGGTGTACTAGCTGCCCCCTTTCAAATTGGCCATTGTTGGCTCCCTTCCCGCTCAATATTTGGGAAGAGGACCAGGGCCTATATAAGTAGAACTAGGCACCATAGTGGAGGAGGGATTCCATCTTCCATCCACACACCCACAAGTTCACTGAGCTCAAGAACACCTCATCCTCAGGAGGCTATTCTTCCCCTTGTACTGTTCATCATCAGCCCAAGAGGCAATCCACCACCACCACCACACTGGAGTAGGGTATTACACCGCAATGGTGGCCCAAACCAGTATAAATCTCGTGTCTTTCGTGATTGTGAGTTTGTCAAGCTCGTTCTTGAGATCTTCGCTAGTTAGGACGCGGATCGGTAGGAGGGAAAGAACTTCACGCGCACCCCAGAGTTCAAACCTTAAGGGTTTTGCCGGAACCCGAGATCCGACATGTTCATCGGCGGCCAACCGGCTCGGGTCGGAATGGAATGCGTCGTGTTCATCGGGAGTCAACCGGCTTGGACGGAACACCCGATCGAAACGAGGCCTGGTATACCGCAGAACGGAGGAAACGGCCTTGTGTTCGACCCCCTACGGTCGAAACGGGATCCTATTCACCGGGAGGGGGTGGTGTACCGCAAAATGGAGGAAACGAACTTCTCTTGGACTCCTACAGTAAAAACGGGGTCCTGTTGATCGGGAGGGGTGTGGCGTACCGCAAAATGGAGGAAACGGACTTGTGTTTGAGCGCTATGGTCAAAACGGGGGTCCTGTTCATCGGGAGGGGTGTGGCGTACTGCAAAACGGGACTCCATGGGCTACTGTTCATCTCCATCGTCGACCTCCTCCAGCCTCCACGGGCTACTATTCATCCACCATCGACCTCCTCCAGCCTCCACCTGCGATTGTTCATCCACGTGCTCCAGTTCATCCAGCCTCCACCGCTCCTCCACCGGCTACTATTCAACCAGCCCTCTCCACAGGGTCCTGTTCAACCACCCCTCCACGGGCTACTGTTCATCCAGCCCTACACCGGCTACTGTTCAACCAGCCCTCCACCGGCTATTGTTCAACCAGCCCTCCATGGGGTCCTGTTCATCCAGCCCTCCACGGGGTCCTGTTCATCCACCCCCAACCGGCTCGATCGGGGTCCTGTTCATCCAGTGGCAACAGCCTCTACTACCACGGGGTCCTCTTCATCCAACCCCCACCGGGAACTGTTCATCCAACCCCCCAATAACACTCACTGTTCATCAAGAGGCAGCAGGTTCGATCGGCTTCAGTTAGCAGCAGTAGCGAAGAAATCGCTTGATCGGGTTCAATTAACAGCCAGATCGATCGATCACTCAGGTTCATTAACGCGTAGCCTGTAGTGCAATCACTCGGGTTCAGTAGGCAAACGCCTCGCTTGGGTTCAGTTAGAGTGCAATGCCTCACACACACGCGCATACATGTACGATAGAAACGCGCGTCCTCGGCCCCTGATCACCCACCGTAACCGGGAAATCTCCGATATTTTCCTCGCCCTCACTTCTACCACGGTTTTTTCCGTCATGGACGGCCCAAAGAATGTCATGCAGCTGCATCTCCAGCACGCCCAGGACGAAAAGCCCATTTTTTGTCATGATTTTTTGTCATATAAGTAGGAGCCCACCACATCTATGATGATACCAGGTTTTGTCACAATTATCGTCATAGAAGTGTCATAAGCATGGCAGGAAAAAAATTCGTTCGTCCCAAAATGTCACGAATGTGTGTTTTTTTGTAGTGGATAAAATAGATCTCCAAGAGACCATTGTATTGAGAATCAAGAGAGAGAGAGAAAGCCATCTAGCTACTGCCTACGGACCCGCAGGTCTATGGTGGACTACTCACGCATCATCGGAGAGGCACCAATGAGGATGATGAACCCCTCCGTGATGGTGTTAGATTGGGTCTCGTGGTTCTGGAACTTGCGGTGGCTGGAATTGTGTTTCGTCGACTCCCCTAGGGTTTCTGGAATATTTGGGAATTTATAGGACGAAGAGGCGGCGCAGGGGGGCTCCGTGGGGGACACAACCCCCCTGGGCACGCCTGGGCTCCTGGGCGCGACCTGGTGGGTTGTGCTCCCCATGGGCCTCCACTTCCGTACTTTCTTGGCCCACTAGGTGTCTTCTGGTCCAGAAAAAATCTCCAAAAAGTTGCGAAGTAAAAAACAGCAACTGGCACTGGGCACCATATCAATAGGTTAGTCCCAAAAATGATATAAAGTTACTATAAAATGATTGTAAAACATCCAAGAATGATAATATGAGAGCATGGAACAATCAAAAATTATAGATACGTTGCAGACGTATCAGCATCCCCAAGTTTAATTCCTGCTCGTCCTCGAGTAGGTAAATGATAAAAATGGAATTTCTGATGTGGAATGCTGCCTAACATGTTTGATAACCCACAAGTGTAGGGGATCAGTTGTAGCCTCTTTTGATAAGTAAGAGTGTCAAACGGAACGAGGAGCTAAAGGTAGAACAAATATTCCCTCACGTTCTATCGACCACCGATACGACTCTACGCACGCTTAATGTCCGCTTTACCTAGAACAAGTATGAAACTAGAAGTACTTTGTAGGTGTTGTAGGGTAGGTTTGCAACATAATAAAGAGCACGTAAATACAAAACTAGGGGCTATTTAGATAAATAAACAATTAAGTTATTATAGCAAGTGTCGAAAAGTGGTGGTAGGAGTTGCGGAATTGACCCTAAGCAATTGAACGTTACTAGACCGATAGAAATTTTTGTGAGAGAGGCCACTGCTAGCATGTCATCCCTTACTTAGAATTCTATGCACCTATGTCTGGAACTATTAGCAAGCATCCGAAACTACTGATGTTCATTAAGGTAAAACCCAACCATAGCATTAAGATATATTGGTCCCTCTTTAATCCCGTGTGCATCAATTTCTATGCTAGGCTGAAGCTGCTATCACCCTTGCCCTCCAATACGTAGTCCTATCAACATACAACTAACCCTATGGTGTGATCCACACGCGTGCTCATAGGATGGGCACCAAAGGACAACAACATAACCATAAGCAAATTAAACCAATCGTAGCAATTCACCAACCACCAATAGCACAACAAAAATCTACTCAAGCATCATAGGATGGCAACACATCATTGGATAATAATATGAAGCATAAAGCACCATGTTCAAGTAGAGGGCACAACGGGTTGTGGGAGAGTGGACTGTTGTAGATAGATGGGGGAAGGTGATGGAGGTGTTGGTGAAGATGATGGAGTTGTTGGAGTAGATCACCGTCACACGATGATTGCCCTAGCGGCATTACGACGCCACCAGGAGAGAGGGGGAGAGGCCCCCTCCTTCTTCTTCTTCCTTGACCTCCCCCTAGATGGGAGGAGGGTTTCCCCTCTGGTCCTTGGCCTCCATGGCGGCGGAGGGGCGGGAGCCCCTCCGAGACTGGATCTCTCTCTCTCTCTATTTTCTTCTGTTTGTGTGTTCCCAGATTCTGGCCTTTCGCCATTTCTTAAATTCCCGGAGATCCGTAACTCCGATTGGGCTGAAATTTTAACATGACTTTTATCCGGATATTAGCTTTCTTGCGGCCAAAGAAGGGCACCAACCGCCTCACGGGGTGGCCACAAGACCCTAGGCGCGCCTAGTGTAGGTGGGCACGCCCATAGGGCTTGTGGGCCCCTCGGACATCGTCTCGCGTTGATTCTTTTTCCCAGAAACACATATATTCCAAAAAAAACTCCGTAAGTTTTTATCGTGTTTGGACTCCGTTTGATATGGATATTTTGCAAAATAAAAAACATGCAACAAACAAGAACTGGCACTGGGCACTGGATCAATATGTTAGTCCCAAAAATAATATAAAAAGTTGCCAAAAGTAGATGAAAGTTGTAGAATATTGGCATGAAACAATAAAAAAATATATATACGACGGAGACGTATCAGCATCCCCAAGCTTAATTCCTGCTCGTCCTCAAGTAGGTAAATGGTAAATAAGATAATTTTTGATGTGGAATGCTACCTAGCATAATCTTGATCATATAATCTAATCATGGCATGAATATTAAGACACGAGTGATTCAAAGCAATAGTCTATCC
The DNA here is from genome assembly GCA_021605145.1 of Aegilops bicornis. Classification (NCBI taxonomy): domain Eukaryota; kingdom Viridiplantae; phylum Streptophyta; class Magnoliopsida; order Poales; family Poaceae; genus Aegilops; species Aegilops bicornis. The sequence continues at coordinate 318,093,337 of CM038675.1, forward strand.
TTTGATATGAAGACAATAATACTTCAAGCATACTAATAAAGCAATCATGTCTTCTCAAAATAACTTGGCCAAAGAAAGTTATCCCTACAAAATCATATAGTTTGGCTATGCTCCATCTTCATCACACAAAGTATTTCATCATGCACAACCCCGATGACAAGCCAAGCAATTGTTTCATACTTTTAATGTTCTCAAGCCTTTTCAACTTTCACGCAATACATGAGCGTGACCCATGGATATAGCACTATAGGTGGAACAGAATATGGTGGTTGTAAGCAGAAGACAAAAAGGAGAAAGTCTCACATCAACTAGGCAAATTAATGGGCTATGGAGATGCCCATCAATCAATATCGATGCAGGTGAGTAGGGACTGCCATGCAACGGATGCACTAGAGCTATAAGTGTATGAAAGATCAAACTGGAAACTAAGTGGGTGTGCATCCAACTTGCTTGCTCATGAAGACCTCGGGCATTTGAGGAAGCCCATCATTGTAATATACAAGCCAAGTTCTATATGAAAGTGACAACATAGGAGACTCTCTATATGAAAAGCATGGTGCAACTCTAAAGCACAAGTGTGGTAAAGGATAGTAGAATTGCCCCTTCTCTCTTTTTCTCTCATTTTTTTTCATTTTTTTATTATTATTTTGGGCTCTTTGGCCTCTTTTTTTATTTGGGCTTCTTTGGCCTCTTATTTTTCTAAAGTCCAGAGACTCATCCCAACTTGTGAGGGAATCATAGCTTCCATCATCCTTTCTTCACATGGGATAATGCTCTAATAAAAATGATCATCACACTTTTATTTACTTACAACTCAAGATTTACAAATCGATACAAGAACAAAGATACGACTCTATATGAATTCCTCCGGCGGTGTACCGGGATGTGCAATGATCTATCGTAGCAATGACATAAAAAACGGACAAGCCATGAAAACATCATGCTAGCAATCTTACGATCGTGAAAAGCAATGTGAAAATGATGGTGCGTGTCATAATAAACGAAATGGTGGAAGTTGCATGGCAATATATCTCAGAATGGCTATGGAAATGCCATAATAGGTAGGTATGGTGGCTGTTTTGAGGAAGGGGATATGGTGGTTTTAATGCACTGGCAAAAGTTGCACGGTACTAGAGAGGCTAGCAATGGTGGCAGGGTGAGAGTGCGTATAATCCATGGACTCAACATTAGTCATAAAGAACTCACATACTTATTGCAAAAATTTATTAGCCATCAAAGCAAAGTACTAATACGCATGCCCCTAGGGGATAGATTGGTAGGAAAAGACAATCGCTCGTCCCCGACCTCCACTCATAAGGAAGACAATCAAAAAATAAATCATGCTTCGACTTCATCATATAACGGTTCACCATACGTGCATGCTTCGGGAATCACAAACCTTAACACAAGTATTTCTACCAACCCACAATTACTCACAAGCATGACTCTAAAATCACCATCTTTATATTGCAAAACTATTGCAAGGAATCAAACATATCATATTCAGTGATCTACAAGTTTTTATGTAGGATTTTATGACTAACCATGTGAATGACCAATTCCTCTTAACTCTCTAAATAGATATAAGTGAAGCATGAGAGTTTAATTATTTCTACAAAAGATATGCCCATGCTCTAACAAATATAAGTGAAGCAAAAGAGCATTCTACAAATGGCGGTTTTCTATGTGTAGAGAAACAAGCAATCCAAACTTCAAATGGTATAAGTGAAGCACATGAAGCATTCTATAAATACATACTCAAAAGATATAAGTGAAGTGCAAAGAGCATTCTATAAATCAACAAAGGACTATCTCATACCAGCATGGTGCATTATTAAAAGAAAAATAAAAAGCACACGACACTCCAAGATTTACGCATATCATGTGACGAATAAAAATATAGCTCCAAGTAAAATTACCGATGACAGTTAGAACAAAGAGTGGATGCCTTCTGGGGCATCCCTAAGTTTAGTTGCTTGGGAGTCCTTGAATATTACCTTAGGGTGCCCCAGGCATCCCCAAGCTTAGGCTCTTGCCACTCCTTATTCCTTCATCCATCGTGATCTCACCCAAAACTTGAAAACTTCAATCACACAAAACTTACACAAAACCCTCGTGAGATCCGTTAGTATAATAAAGCAAATCAACACTTCAAGTACTGTTGCAAACCCATTCATATTTTATTTTTGAATTGTAGCTACTATATTATAACTTCTCTATGGCTTACTCCACAGATAAAATCGGTAATTTCATCAAAACTAGCAAAACAATGCATCAAAAACAGTATCTGTCAAAAATAGGACAGTCTGTAGTAATCTGAACAACGACCATACTCTATAACTCCAAAAGTTCTAAAAAATTAGGACAAAATAAAAAAATTGCATAACAGTACTATGTAAAAATTTCAGAAACTTATGACATTCCAGTAAAAAATGTAAAGCCACGCACTATAGACAAAGTTTCTGTTTTTGCACTTCACATACCAAACAAGCAATCTAAACATCCTAAAGGCAAATCTTGGCACATTATTTTTATAATACAATGGGTTTGTACAAGGGGATAATTATTTTTGTTGAAAAGTTTCTGTCAAGGTTCGCAAAGTTTCCATGGGCATGAACAAAGTTCAAGGAGCTCCCCCACTTCAACGGTGCTCGTCTTTCTTACTTTCACTTTTCTTTTTGAAAAAGTCTTAGATTCCCCACTTTATTTTTTTGTTTTTAAACTTAATAAAAGCACACAACAGAAATAAATGACTCCCTAAAACTTCCGGGTTGTCTCCCTGGCAGCGCTTTCTTTAAAGCCATTAAGCTAACCATATAGTGCTCAAGTAATGGATCCACCTAGATCCCAAGGTATATCAAAGTCAATTTAAATTAAAAATTATTTGTAATTTAGTAGTGAGCACAAAACAACATATATCATGCAATATCGAAGTCTAACTCTCTTCGTATGCGTCGGCATGTCATAAAAGAACAATTCGGGCACACAAAGTAAAGGCCAATGCATAGTATAAACATTTTCTTTCAATTTTATCGTATTGGAAACATAGAGAGGCGGAGATGTAGTTCCTATCTCATAATAATTGCAAGTAGCATCAGAAAGCACATGCATATTACATGTATCAAAATCAACATGTGTAGTAGTAAAACGCAACCCATCAATATAATCCTTAATTAGCGCAAACTTCTCCGATATTGTGTAGTAGGGAGAATCCAAACACATAATAGGACTATCATGTGTGGGTGCAATAGAAACAATTTCATTCTTAACATAAGGAACTATAGCAAGTTCATCTCCATAAGCATAATTCATATTGGCATCTTGGTCACAAGCATAGCAAGCATCAAGTTCATCAAAAAGGGGTATTTCAAATGAATCCAAGGGGTCATAGCAATCATCATAGCATTCATCCTTCGGTAAGCACGAAGGGAAATTAAACAATGTATGGGATAAAGAGTTACTCACATTAGAAGGTGGGCATGGGTGATCAATCCGCTCTTCCTCCTTTTTTTTCTTCGCTCTCCTCCTCATCTTTTTCATCTAATGAGCCCACGGTGTCATCAATTTCTTCTTCCATAGATTCTTGTAAAATATTATTCTCTTCTTGGATAGCGGAGACTTTCTCAATAAACTCATAAATATCGGCATTATATTCATAATTCTCATAGCAATATTTAAGTATAACATAATTTTTAGGTCTGTAAACGGCATCATAATTTTTCTCACACTTTTCAAACAAAGACTCAATTTCATAAGCACCCTTAAAAGCAACAAATTCTTCTATTTGTTCCACATCATACTAATCATATATAGCATTAGCATAAGAAGCCAAGGTTTCATTATCACTAAATTTACATGAAAAGGGAAGGTGTGGAGCCTTCATCCTAGAGCAACAAGTATAATCATAACTCCGGCATAAATTCCAAGCATACCAATGCAACATATGAATTTGATCCCATAACAGTTTCCCTTTTAGAGTCAAGCGATAATCCCAAAAGTATTCATGTTGATCCAACGTGTCTCCCATTATCAAGTTGAATGGGGTTTTCTCGGGATTATCAAAGTAGTGTTTAATACTTTCCAGATAGGGAGCATCGAGGGTTTAGGAGGTTCCCCATCTCCATGAGTAGCAAGTACACCTAATTTTTTTGGTATTTCGTGTTCCATATCCATAACTAAAGATAGAGAAAAACTTATAACAGAAAATAAAATCTACTAAGTGATAAAGCAAACAAGCACACACGAGAATATTCACCCCACGCTATTGCTCCCCGACAACGGCGCCAGAAAAAGATCTTGATAACCCACAAGTATAGGGGATCAATTGTAGCCTCTTTCGATAAGTAAGAGTGTCGAACCCAACGAGGAGCTAAAGGTAGAACAAATATTCCCTCAAGTTCTATCGACCACCGATACAACTCTACGCACGCTTAACGTCCGCTTTACCTAGAACATGTATGAAACTAGAAGTACTTTGTAGGTGTTCTAGGATAGGTTTGCAAGATAATAAAGAGCAAGTAAATAAAAACTAGGGGTTGTTTAGATAAATAAACAATTAAGTTAGTATAGCGAGTGTGGAAAAGTGGTGGTAGGAGTTGCGGAATTGTCCCTAAGCAGTTGACTATGTTACTAGACTGATAGCAAGTTTTATGTGGGAGAAGCCACTGCTAGCATGTTATCCCTTACTTGGAATTCTATGCACTTATGATTGGAACTATTAGCAAGCATCTGCAACTACCAACGTTCATTAAGGTAAAACCCAACCATAGAATTAAGATATATTGGCCCTCCTTCAATCCCATATGCATCAATTTCTATGCTAGGCTGAAGCTGCTATGACCCTTGCCCTCCAATACATAGTCCTATCAACATACAAGTAACCCTATGGTGTGATCCACACGCGCGCTCATATGATGGGCACCAAACGACAGCAACATAACCACAAGAAAATTAAACGAATCGTAGCAATTCACCAATCACCGATAGGACAACAAAAATCTACTCAAGCATCATAGGATGGCAACACATCATTGGATAACAATATGAAGCATAAAGCACCATGTTCAAGTAGAGGGTACAACGGGTTGCGAGAGAGTGGACCGCTGTAGATAGACGGGGGAAGGTGATGGAGATGTTGGTGAAGATGACGGAGTTGTTGGAGTAGATCGCCGTCACACGACGATTGCCCCGGCGGCGTTCCGGCACCACCGAGAGAGGGGGGAGAGAGCCCATGTAGGATCGAAAGTATGTCTAGAGGGGGGACTACTTGACCAAATAAAAATCTAGCCTTTTCCCAATTTTAAGTCTTGGCAGATTTTAGCAACTTAGCACAAAACAAGTAATCAACCTACACATGCAATTCTAAGAGTATAGCAGTGGAATGTAAAACAATTGCATATGAAGGTAAAGGGAGGAGTTTGGAGGGAGAAAACGCAATGTAGACACGGAGATTTTTTATCGGTGGTTCCGATAGGTGGTGCTATCGTACATCCACGTTAATGGAGACTTCAACCCACGAAGGGTAACGGTTGCGCGAGTCCATGGAGGGCTCCACCCATAAAGGGTCCACGAAGAAGCAACCTTGTCTATCCCACCATGGCCATCGCCCACGAAGGACTTGCCTCACTAGGGTAGATCTTCACGAAGTAGGCGATCTCCTTGCCTATACAAACTCCTTGGTTCAACTCCACAATCTTGACGGAGGCTCCCAAGTGACACCTAGCCAATCTAGGAGACACCACTCTCCAAAAGGTAATAGATGGTGTGTTGATGATGAACTCCTTGCTCTTGCGCTTCAAATGATAGTCTCCCCAACACTCAACTCTCTCTCATAGGATTGGATTTGGTAGAAAGATGATTTGAGTGGAAAGCGACTTGGGGAAGGCTAGAGATCAAGATTTATGTGGTTAGAATGGAATATCTTGGCCTCAACACAAGTGTAGGTGGTTCTCTCTCAGAAAATGTATGTTGGAAGTGTAGGCATGTTCTGATAGCTCTCTCCATGAATGAAGAGTGGGTGAAGGGGTATATATAGCCTCAACACAAAATCTAACCGTTACACACAAATCACCAAACTCGGTGGGACCGAATTATAAAACTCGGTAAGACCGATTTAGTTCAAAATGTGAATGTTAGGATTTTCGGTGGGACTGACATGTCAACTCGGTGGGACCGATGTTGTTAGGGTTAGGCCATAACGTAATCTCGATGAGACCGATTACACAAACTCGGTGGGACTGATTTTGGTAATAAGCAAACAGAGAGTTGGTCAGGAAAACTCGGTGGGACCGATTCGCTCATCTCGGTTAGACTGAAATGTTACGAAGGGGAAACAGAGAGTTTGCATTGCAATCTCGGTGGGACCGATCGCTCATCTCAGTTAGACCGAAACGTTACGAAGGGAAACAGAGAGGTTGCAATCCCATCTCAGTCAGACCAAGATCCCTATCGGTGAGACCGAAGTGACTAGGGTTTGTGGCAGTGGCTATGTCAAGTGAACTCGGTGGCGCCGGATAGAAAGTTTCGGTGGGGCCGAGTTTGACTTTTGGTTTGGGACATATGTGGATATGAGAAAGTAGTTGAGGGATTTTTGAGCATATCACTAAGCATTTTGAGCAAGTAACTCATTAAGCAACACCTCACCCCCTTTTAATAGTATTGGCTTTTCCTATGGACTCAATGTGGTCTTGGATCACTAAAAGTAAAATGTATAGTCTTGTGCTTTGAGCCTGAGCCAATCTTTTTGTCCTTAGCATTTTGAGGGGTCCACTTTCTAATCCATGCCATGCCAATCATTGATCTTTCCTGAAATATTTATCTTGAAATAGCATTAGCTCAATGAGCTATATGTTGTTAGGAATTACCAAAACCACCCAGGGATAGTTGCACTTTCAATCTCCCCCTTTTTGGGAATTGATGACAACATATAGATCAAAGCTTCGACAAATGATCATAAGATTGAAAAACATCGTCGCTTTGAGAAGTATGTGATAAGCAAGAGCTCCCCCTAAATTTGTGCATTATTTAAAATTTGCTTTTGAATGCAAATGCACAATCGATTAGGATCATGGGTTACTCTTCCATGTCACATACATCTTGGTTGAGCGCTCAAAATGATAGAAATTAAAAGCATGCACTCATCACCAAGCAAGTGAATTATCATATATGAGATATAAAAGATAGTATCATCCAAACAAGCATTAAGGTATCAAATGATCAAACACATGATCATACAAGTATCTCACAAGGACATAAAGTATCTCACACAAGCACACAATAAAAGTTCAACCAAAGGAAAAGAAGCAAAACACTCTCTCAAAGCCTATGATCTATACATATTTCTCCCCCTTTGGCAACAAGTTACGAAAAAGTTCAAATATGCATAGTGCTATGTGTCTCTCAGACTTGGTCTTCAGGAGGTGGTGTAGAGAGAACTCCAAGGACGAAGGCATCTGTGGATGTAGTTGGAGCTGGTGTAGTGGCTGCTGGAGGTGGCACTGGAGCTCTAGCTGCTGGTGTTGATGTTGTAGCTCTAGAATCTCTCACTGGCACTGCAGTAGACCTCTGTCCTCTAGGCACTCGCTCAAATGAATCCGTAGTTGCCTTGCCTCTCTTCTCTTCTGCTTCCTCCTGAAGCTGCTCAATTGTTGTTTGAATCTCAGTTACCTTTAGATCAAGATCATAAAATTCGGTTTCTATGATCCTCTCCAAGCTCTCCTGGTTTTGAGTCAGGGTGGCCAAGCCCTTCTCAATCCTCAGTGTAGACTGGATCAAATATCCAAGTTGATCTTGCTTGCTCTTCAGGAAAACTTGAGATGCCTCTTCAACACTTGGCATCTTGGCAGCTTTTTCAGCCTTTGCTTTGGCTCTCCTCTCCTGTGCTTGCACAGATGTGGGGTCTTCCTCATTCATCACAATAGTATTATCTTCAAAATCAGGATGCAGAGGAAGGTGCTCCTTGTCCAACAAGTATGTACCTGTGCCCATCTTAGAGTTGATTCATGAATGTGTGGAGCATACCCACAGCTTCTCTTTTGATCAGCAGCTGTCCTCTTGATTGTTTCTACAATCAAACTCGTAACCTTGAACTTCTGAGACACATCAAACAAATATAGCAAATTGATAGCATGTCCTCTGATCATCTTGTGATCTCTAGACTTGGGTAGCAATGTGTGCCTAAGGATCCAGTTGATGGTAGGCAGAGCAGACAACAAGAAGTGTACTGATCCAAGCTTGTGAGTCTCCAAAGCTTTATCTGGGATCTCCTTGTACATGTTGGCCATAGTGTTGTGGTCTTTCTTCTTGGTGGCATACACATCCAAGTCATCTTCATGTTCTTCAAGGGCATTTATCAGCTTGGCCCATTCTTCAACTGTGGATTGGTACCTAGTACCTTCTGACATCCAAATGATCTTCCCATCTGGGTAAAAGTGAGCAGTGGAGTAAACTGCATGATCAGCTCATCATTCCATTTAGTGAGCTTCTGTCCAACATACTCATCTACTCCACATGCTTTGAAGCTGTCAAAAACTCCTGGAAAATGATCTTCATTTTCCTTGATGTATTCCCAATCCACCCATCTCATGTCACATGCAATGGGCTTCTTGTCAAGCAAAATAGTTTCATAGAAGTCTTGTTGTTCCTTTGTGTGAAACCTGTAATCAACTCCTGTCCTCCTCCTCACAGCATAAGGATCAGACTGTCTCCACAATCTCAGTCATGCATCCTTTCTGATATGCATGTCTTCTGCTACTGGATGAGCATCATTGTGGTCAGGAATCTTGGGCTTCAACTTCCTCAAAACAAGTGAATCATCTTCCTCTTCTTCAGCTTGAGGCACTGGGGCCTTGTTATTTTCCTCAGCAGGTATACTTCTGGTGTTCCTCTTGGGCTTACTGGGCTTCTGAGCTGGAGCTTTGGGAGCAGACTTGGGCTTAGATGGAGCAACCCCTGCCTTTATAGCATCTCCCATAAACTTCTGAGCTTTGGGTGCTGGTGCAGCATCCTCTTCCTCTTCCTCTTCTTTGGAATCTCTCACCATTGAGGGCTTGCCAAGAACTTTTGCAGTAGTGGTTCTTGCCCTCTTCTTTTTCTGGCCATCACCTGCTGCTTCTCCATCATCTGATTCTATGGTGAACTTCATTGTTTCTCCTGTTGCTACCTTCCTTGGCTTTGACATTGGGATCCTTCTTGTTGGTGCCTTCTTATTCAGTCCTGGCTTACTTGCAGCAGCTGTGCCATACTCCTTTTTCAGCACCTTCTTTTTGGAGCTTACATCCTCCTCAGTGGCAACATAATCCTCATCCTCGGATTCTGAGGTTCTCTTCTTCCTGGTTCTCATTGCTGCCTTTGGCAAGTTGCTTGGAGTGCTCCTGCTGCCATCATCAGAAGTGCTAGAGGAATCTGAACCCTCACTCATACACTGTTCCTCGACCTGTTACATTGTCACTTTGATCAGACATCTCTGCAAACTTACTGATAGCAGACCCTGTGAATAGATATAGATGAGGTAGAGTGGATGAGCATCACAAAGTGCAGAGTTTTTGCAAAACAGGTGACTTAAAAATTTAGTTTTAGTTCTTCATAGAAAGCATTTCGGAGCTACCTATTTGTAAACTCGGTGATACCGAAGCAGATTTTTGGAACCTAAACTAGTGAACTCGGTCAGACCGAGTCACAGTTTGGTGGCACCAAGACTGCTAGGGTTTCACAAAGAATCAAACTCGGTCACACCGATTTGCAGTTTTCGGTCAGACCGAAAGTGCAAGTGCAATGGCCTAAGCCAAATCGGTGAGACCAATTTCTACAATTCGGTCGGTCCGAGATGAGTTCGGCGGAGACCTAACCCTAAATTTTCAAACCAAACCTAACCTAAGGGATGTTTTGAGTGGATAGAGTGTTTGCATACGTGGTGATGATCATGGCAGAGTAATGTGCTATGAATCGGAGGTAAAAGAATAGCACAAAGGATCGAACTCGTACCCTAGTTCGGCAGAGTTCGCTACGGCGGCAACAGAGGGGCAGAATTCCGTTGACAGCGATGGAAACCAGCGGCGGGAGGTCGCTGGTGACGAGAAGACGATCCGGAGACCTGAGGCGGCAGAGCAGGATACGCGCGGGCTGAGAGGTTTCGAAGGAATTTCCAAAATCTCACTCGTGGGTTTATATATCCCGACCCTGTAGGTGTGACCGAGTGGAACAACTCGGTGGCACCGAGATGCAAAATCGCAAGCGGTTACTGTAACTCGGTGTGACCGAAAAGTTCGATTGGTTGCACCGAGATTGAAAACCTAGATCAACTTAGTGATCTCGGTGTGACCGAAGTGGATGACTCGGTCATACCGAAATACACAAAGAGGTTTTGGAAGTTTAAGTCTATGACGAATCGGGGACCCCGAGTGCTCCTCACACAGAGTGGTTCGAATCTGACTTGATCAAACTTTGTGATGTAGCATGAATAGAGTTTGAGACGAGAAAAGCATAGATAGCTAGAGGGAGTTCTTAGGCATTCTTGTCCATCCATTTGGCAAAAGAGAAAAAGCCAAACAATCAAAGCAACAAATGGATGTCCTCGAATGAGTAAAATATGCATCCAACATGATCACACAATAAAATGACAAATGAAATATGTGACAAAGCATGCACAATCACTCTAGCATCTATCAAGCAATTTGGCGATGACTAGGTCATCTATATATGAGTATATTGACTTAGGAGTCAGATGAGAACATTTGATCATAGGTCATACTCATCGTTTAAGCACAAGTGGGGTTGCCACTTTTACATAAAGCATTGTTGTGTTCACATCATTAGAGTTGCTTTAGCTCAACTGATTAGAGTAAAGTTCCCCCTAGATGTGATATCCCCCCTAAGAGGGATGAACTAACCTCGGGTTTTGTCGATGATGACTTCATGTAGGTTTTGAAGATGTAGATGCTCAATGTTGATGTAGATCATTCGGAGCAATCCTTTGGAGTGAGTTGCACTTTCAATACCTACACGGGTTAGTCCCACAAGGAACAAACAAGGATATCCATAGACATAGAGTGATGTTCACATGAGATGATGTCCATGAATGCATTAGGTTACCTTGTCCCTTGTCTTACCAACAAGAGGGTTTGTGACTCCTTGAACTAGTGCGAGATATGGAAGTTGTTTGCACTTGTCCTTTCCAAGATGATAAGAGTGAAGTATGTTGGCGAAGTCACCCTCAAGAACTCTCTAGTTCTTCTTCTTAGGGATCCACACCATCTTGATGGGAATCCTTAGAGTTGTAGTCGTACTTGATGAAGTGGAACTTGATGTAGTCTTGGGAACCCACTTGACCAAGGCCTTAGGAGCTTCTTCAAATGCATCAATCTCCTCTCGAAGCTTATCATTGCCCTTTAGCTTGTGGTCTTGTGGTGGAAGATCATCTTGAGCTTCTGTTCCTTGGAAAGAAATAGGATCATACTTCTCTTGTTGAGGAACAAACTTCGTCTTGGGGTATTGATCTTCTTCCCACTCAACTCCATAGGCATTGAACTTTCGTTCAAAACCAACACCTAGATTCTTCCAGTGTCTTCCTTGCTTGCATACAATTTCCTCAAATTGCTTACTTCTGGCAGGACTCTTGTAAACACCTTTCTCTATAATTCCCTTCAATAAGCTATTTTCTTGCTCAAGTGTAACTTGGCTAAGAGAATCATTAGTGGAATCAAGAGAACTACTAGAAGCAACAACATTGGATTTAGCATGATTGTTGTTACTACTAGAGGAAGAATCTTTCTTGTTCTTGTTGCTATATTTAACTTGTGGAACCTAAGTGGACAAGAGTAAACGCTTGGCAATGTAAGAAGAACTTTACTTGCAAAGATCATCATTGATTGCTTTTAAGAACTCATGCTCTTGCTCAAGGTTGAGATTTTCTAAGTGTAGCTTCTCATGAGTCTTTAAAAGTTCTCGATGATCTTCCAAGGTAGTTTCATGAGCTAACTTAAGAGTGTTTAGTTCTTTAGTTAGACGCTCAATCTCCTTCTTATCATTGTCATTTGTTTTATCTTGATTATCATGATTAATAGCAAGTTCATCATAGTTTTCATAACTACAGTTGTCAACAAGTAAATCATCATCTCCTAGCAAATCATCTTCATCACTATTAAAATCAACATACTCGGGGTGTGTTACCTTTGGACCTTTAGCCATGAAGCATATTCCAATTCCTTCATTTGGTGAGTCAAATATGTCAAAGGAGTTGGTTGTCACAAGAGCTAGACCGGCAACACCTTCATCTTGAGTATATTCGGAGTCGGAGTGATAACTTCTTTCAGAGTGATGGTCGGAGTCGGAGCCGGATACCCATTCACCAACATGAGCTTGATGTCTTCTTTTTGTGTAGCTCTTTGATGATTTTTCCTTCCTTTCTGAATCCTTGCTTCTCCGAGGGGGTCTTCGTTCATAACGATCATCTCTACTCCTTCTCTCTCTTGGTGGTGATTCTTCTCTTCTACTTCTTCTCTTGGGAGAATCTTCTCTTCTTTTGTAGGGAGCCGTACACTCATTTGAGTAGTGTCCGGGTCTTCCACAATTGTAGCAATTCTGTTCACGACTTGAAGATCTCTTGTCGTTGTAGGACCTTGACTTAGAGCTTCTTTCCATGCTTCTACTCTTGTAGAATTTGTCGAAGTTCTTCGCCATTAGGCTCAATTCTTTATTGAAGGTTTGTTTCTCACTTGATGATGTTGGAGCATCACATGAGGCTTTGTAAGCACCACTTGACTTGTTGTGGAGCTCTTCCTTATCCTTAAGTGACAGCTCATGAGCAACAATTCTCCCAATGACTTTTGTTGGCTTGAGATCTTTGTAGTTGGGCATCATTTGGATCAATGTGCACATGGTATCATATTTTGCATCCAATGCTCTTAGGATCTTATTGATGATGAATCTATCAATCATCTCTTCACTTCCTAAGTCGGCAATCTCATTAGTGACGAGAGCAAGCCTAGAGTACATTTCAGCGACGCCTTCACCATCCTTCATTTTGAACTTGTCAAGTTGACTTTGAAGCACATCCAATTTGGATTCATACTTGGTCGGTACCTTCGTGCATATCAAACAAAGTATCCCAAATTTCCTTTGCATTCTCAAGGCGGCTGATTTTGTTGAATTCGTCGGGGCACAATCCGTTGAAGAGAATATCACAAGCTTGAGCATTGTATTGCAGCATCTTCAACTCTTCGCATGATAGCTTCACGGTTCGGTTCTCTCCCATCAAAGAATTCACCTTGCAAGCCAATACACACAATAGCCCAAAGCAATGGGGTTATGTCCAAGAATATGCATTTTCATCTTCTGCTTCCAACAAGCAAAATTAGTACAATCAAAGTAAGGACCTCTACGGTGGTAATTTCCCTCGCTAGACGCCATACTCTCCTAGGTTGTGAAACCGAGGCTATGATCACCAAAAGCTATGGAAATCAAGGCAAATGGAGACCAAAGCGCTGATACCACTTGTAGGATCGAAATTATGTCTAGAGGGGGGTGATTAGACTACTTGACCAAATAAAAATCTAGCATTTTCCCAATTTTAAGTCTTGGCAGATTTTAGCAACTTAGCACAAAACAAGTAATCAACCTACACATGCAATTCTAAGAGTATAGCAGCGGAATATAAAACAATTGCATATGAAGGTAAAGGGAGGAGTTTGGAGGGAGCAACGCAATGTAGACACAGAGATTTTTTATCTGTGGTTCCGATAGGTGGTGCTATCATACATCCACGTTGATAGAGACTTCAACCCACGAAGAGTAATGGTTGCGCGAGTCCACGGAGGGCTCCACCCACGAAGGGTCCACGAAGAAGCAACCTTGTATATCCCACCATGGCCATCGCCCACGAAGGACTTGCCTCACTAGGGTAGATCTTCACGAAGTAGACGATCTCCTTGCCCGTACAAACTCCTTGATTCAACTCCACAATCTTGACGGAGGCTCCCAAGTGACACCTAGCTAATCTAGGAGACACCACTCTCCGAAGGTAATAGATGGTGTGTTGATGACGAACTCCTTGCTCTTGTGCTTCAAATGATAGTCTCCCCAACACTCAACTCTCTCTCATAGGATTGGATTTGGTAGAAAGATGATTTGAGTGGAAAGCAACTTGGGGAAGGCTAGAGATCAAGATTTATGTGGTTGCAATGTAATATCTTGACCTCAACACAAGTGTAGGTGGTTATCTCTCAGAAAATGTATGTTGGAAGTGTAGGCATGTTCTGATGGCTCTCTCCACGAATGAAGAGTGGGTGAAGGGTTATATATAGCCTCCACACAAATCTAACTGTTACACACAAATCACCAAACTCGGTGGGACCTAACTATAAATCTCGGTCAGACCGATTTTTATTCGAAATCTGAACATTAGGATTTTTGGTGGGACCGACATGTCAACTCGGTGGGACCGATGTCGTTAGGGTTAGGGAATAACGTAATCTCGGTGAGACCGATTACACAAACTCGGTGGGACCGATTTTGGTAATAAGCAAACAGAGAGTTGGTCAGGCAAACTCGGTGGGACCGATTCACTCATCTCGGTTAGACCGAAACGTTACGAAGGGCAAACAGAGAGTTTGCATTGCAATCTTGGGACCGATCGCTCATCTCGGTTAGACCGAAACGTTACGAAGGGAAACAGAGATGTTGCAATCCCATCTCGGTGAGACCGAGATCCCTGTCGGTGAGACCGAAGTGACTAGGGTTTGTGGCAGTGGCTATGTCAAGTGAACTCGGCGGCGCCGGATAGAAAGTTTCGGTGGGGCCGAGTTTGACTTTTGGTTTGGGACATATGGGGATGTGAGAAAGTAGTTGAGGGATTTTGGAGCATATCGCTAAGCATTTTGAGCAAGTAACTCATTAAGCAACACCTCACCCCCTTTTAATAGTATTGGCTTTTCCTATGGACTCAATGTGATCTTGGATCACTAAAAGTAAAATGTAGAGTCTTGTGCTTTGAGCCTGAGCCAATCTTTTTGTCCTTAGCATTTTGAGGGGTCCACTTTCTAATCCATGCCATGCCAATCATTGAGCTTTCCTAAAATATTTATCTTGAAATAGCATTAGCTCAATGAGCTATATGTTGTTAGGAATTACCAAAACCACCCAGGGATAGTTGCACTTTCTGCCCCCTCCTCCTTCTTCTTCTTCCTTGACCTCCCCCCTAGATGGGAGGAGGGTTTCCACTATGGTACTTGGCCTCCATGGAGGCAGAGGGGCGGGAGCCCCTCCTAGATTGGATCTCTCTCTTTATTTTCTTCTGTTTTTGTGTTCCCAGATTCTAGCCTTTCACCATTTCTTAAATTCCCGGACATCCGTAACTCCGATTGGGCTGAAATTTTAACACGATTTTTATTCAAATATTAGCTTTCTTGCGGCCGAAGAAGGGCACCAACCACCTTACAGGGTGGCCACAAGCCCCCTAGGCGTGCCCAGGGTAGGGGGCGCGCCCCTAGGGCTTGTGGGCCCCTTGGGAATCGTCTCGCGTTGATTCTTTTTCCCAAAAATCACATATATTCCAAAAAAATCTCTGTAATTTCTTATCACGTTTGGACTCCATTTGATATGGATATTTTGCGAAACAAAAAACATGCGACAAACAGGAACTTGCACTGGGCACTAGATCAATAAGTTAGTTCCAAAAATAATATAAAAGTTGCCAAAAGTATATGAAAGTTGTAGAATATTGGCATGAAACAATAAAAAATTATAGGTACGACGGGGACGTATCAATGTTCATCACATATTCTTTTCTTTTGTAGCATGTACATTTGGAATTTTATATGGTTCAAAGCAATAGTCTAGTTTTGACATGAAGATTTCAATACTCAAGCATATCAGCAAGCAACCATGTCTTTCAAAATATCAACACTAAAGAAAAGTTATCCCTAGCCCATCATTCTCAATCATTGATCCATCCATGAAACACACTCGCATATTAGCTACATCTAATGCTCAAGTATGATCATAGTGCCCCTTAGTTGGTGCTTTATAAGAGAAGATGGGGATTCGCATAAAAATAAAAATTGCATAAATTAAAAAAGAAAGGCCCTTCGCAGAGGGAAGTAGGGATTTGTAGAGGTGCCAGAGCTCAAAGCTTAAATTGAGAGATAATTTTTTTAAGAGGCATACTTTTCCCGTCACCGAAAACGACCGAGTAATTCCCAACACTTTCCATGCTAGGCATATAATAGGCGGTTCCCAAACAGAAAATAAAGTTTATTCCTTTTTTCACCATTCTTTCACAATCCATGGCTAGCTGTATCCACGGGTGCCTTCCATACCAACACTTTCCAAGGATTTATTATTTGACAACATAGAGTAAATTTCCTTTTCATTTCGGGACTGGGCATCCCTATTACTGTCTGATACGTCTCCGTCGTATCTATAATTTTTTATTGTTCCATGCCAATATTATACAATTTTCATATACTTTTGGCAACTTTTTATACTATTTTTGGGACTAACATATTGATCCAGTGACCAGTGCCAGTTCCTGTTTCTTGCATGTTTTATGTTTCGCAGAAACCCCATATCAAACAGAATCCAAACGGAATAAAAACGAACGGAGAATATTTTTGGAATATTTGGAAAATATGGGAACAAGAATCAACGCGAGACGGTGCCCGAGGTGGCCACGAGGCAGGGGCGCGCCCCTGACACTCGTGGGGCCCCCCGTAAAGCGTTTGCTGCTCTTCTTTGGCCGCAAGAAAGCTATTTTTTGGGAAAAAATCTTGGCGAAGGTTTCAATCCAATCGGAGTTACGGATCTCCGGATATATAAGAAACGGCGAAAGGCAGATTACCAGAACGCAGAAATAGAGAGAGACAGAGAGACAGATCCAATCTCGGAGGGGCTTGATGTCTACTATGCAACCTTCTTCTTGTAGACGTTGTTGGGCCTCCAAGTGCAGAGGTTTGTAGGACAGTCACAAATTTCCCTCAAGTGGATGACCTAAGGTTTATCAATCTGTGGGAGGCGTAGGATGAAGATGGTCTCTCTCAAACAACACTGCAACCAAATAACAAAGAGTCTCTTGTGTCCCCAACACGCCCAATACAATGGTAAATTGTATAGGTGCTCTAGTTCGGCGAAGAGATGGTGATAGAAGTGCAATATGGATGGTAGATATAGGTTTTTGTAATCTGAAAATATAAAAACAGCAAGGTGACTATTGATAAAAGTGAGCACAGACGGTATTGCAATGTGTTGAAACTACGCCTAAGGTTCATACTTTCACAAGTGCAAGTTCTCTCAACAATAATAACATAATTGGATCATATAACTATCCCTCAACATGCAACAAAGAGTCACTCCAATGTCACTGGTAGTGGAGAACAAACGAAGAGATTATTGTAGGGTACGAAACCACCTCAAAGTTATTCTTTCTGATCAATCTATTCAAGAGTCCATAGTAAAATAACACGATGCTATTCTTTTCGTTCGATCTATCATAGAGTTCATACTAGAATAACACCTTAAGATACAAATCAACCAAAACCCTAATGTCACCTAGATACTCCAATGTCACCTCAAGTATCCGCAGGTATGATTGTACGATATGCATCACACAATCTCAGATTCATCTATTCAACCAACACAAAGAACTTCAAAGAGTGCCCTAAAGTTTCTACCAGAGAGTCAAGACGAAAACGTGTGCCAACCCCTATTCATAAGTTCACAAGGTCACTGAACCCGCAGGTTGATCACCAAAATATACATCAAGTAGATCACGTGAATATCCCATTATCACCACAGATAAGCACATGCAAGACATACATCAAGTGTTCTCAAATCCTTAAAGACTCAATCCGATAAGATAACTTCAAAGGAAAACTCAATCCATTACAAGAGAGTGGAGAAACATAATAAGATCCAACTATAATAGCAAAGCTCGCGATACATCAAGATCGTGTCGAATCAAGAAAACGAGAGAGAGAGAGAGAGAGAGAGAGAGAGAGAGAGAGAGAGAGAGAAATCAAACACATAGCTACTGGTACATACCCTCATCCCCGAGGATGAACTACTCCCTCCTCGTCATGGAGAGCGTCGGGATGATGAAGATGGCCACCGGTGAGGGATCCCCCTCCAGCAGGGTGCCAGAACAGGGTCTCGATTGGTTTTTGGTGGCTACAGAGGATTGTGGCGGCGGAACTCCCGATCTATTTTGTTCCCTATATAGGCGAAAGAAGTCGGTCAGGGGAACCACGAGGGGCCCACGAGGGTGGGGGTGCGCCCAGGGGGGCAGGCGCGCCTCCCTGCCTCGTGGCCACCTCGAAGCTTCCCTGACTTCAAATCCAAGTCTCCTGGATCACGTTCGTTCCAAAAATCACGCTCCCGAAGGTTTCATTCCGTTTGGACTCCGTTTGATATTCCTTTTCTGCGAAACACTGAAACAAGGGAAAAACAGAAACTGTCACTAGGCTCTGGGTTAATAGGTTAGTCCCAAAAAATAAAATAAAAGTGCATAGTAAAGCCCATTAAACATCCAAGATGGATAATATAATAGCTTGAATACTTCATAAATTATAGATACATTGGAGATGTATCAGCATCCCCAAGCTTAATTCCTGCTTGTCCTCGAGTCGGTAAATGATAAAAGAAATAATTTATGAAGTATGAATGCTAGCAGGTGCAGAAGTTTGATCAATGATAATTTCAATCACCTTTTCTAGCATCATTATATGTCATAACAGTAGCTCATATCATAAAGCTTCTCATGATCAAGTAACAAGCTATTCACATGTTAAAGTATAGATCATAAACTTTCTTGAAAACTAACAAGCAGTTCTCAGTCATCAAACAATTGCAATTAATCTTATTTTCAGGAAGGGTCTATGTAAGAGCTTTGATTTAGCAAATCCCACATACTCAACTATCATATAGTCTTCCATGATTGCTACCACTCAAAGCATATTTTTAGAACAAATAGCATTCATCGAACACAGAGAAAGATAGGGGCTTAATTTTTCTCCTCCCAACTTATTTATCATATAGATAATTGTCAACAATAGTAATTCATGATCAAATATATTTGAATGGCCATATATGCTTAGATCTACCATCACATGATGCTTGCCAACTAAAGAGTAGGTTGGAATGAGAAGGAATACTACTGACTCTTGCATAAAAATAAAAGATAGGCCCTTCGCAGAGGGAAGCAAGGATTTGCAGAGGTGACAGAGCTCGAAGAAAAAATAGAGATGAAAATAATTTTGAGAGGTATGCTTTCATTGTCAACATAACAACCAAGAGTTCCCAATATCTTCCATACTAGATACATTATAGGCGGTTCCCAAACAGAAAGGTAAAGATTTTACTCCCCCTCCACAAACAATCACACTCCACGGCTTGTCCGAAACAACGGGTGCCGTCCAACTTTCAACAATCCTGGGGGAGTTTGTTTAAATTATTTGCGAATTTGTTTTTGATCTTTTGATCATAGGACTGGGCATCCCAATTACTAGCCATTTTCTCGTGAATGATGAGCAAAGTTCACTCATCGTGAGAATAACCCACCTAGCATGGAAGATACTGACAGCCCCTAGTCGCTACATGAGCGATTCGGGCATACAAAACAGATTATTATTTGAAGGTTTAGAGTTTGGCACATGCAAATTTACTTGGAACGGCAGGTAAATACCACATATAGGTAGATATGGTGGACACTCAAGGAATAAACTTGGTTCAAGGAATTTGGATGCACAAGCAGTATTCCCGCTTAGTATAGATATTTTGGCCAGCAAAGGATTCTAAAAAGCAAGCACCACATGTTAGAGGATCCATAACAATATAACTTATACAAATATACCCAAACATAACTCATTAAGTTGTCTTCCTTGTCCAACTTCAACTAATTTGCTCAGGTTTGAAAATAATTAATGGGGATCACAATCATAGAAGATGCCCAAGATAGTATATTTATATGTGAAATCTCTCGTCCTTCAATATTATTTCATGAATTGTTCAAGTGACCAATACAATGTTTGCTAACCTTCAATAAATTTACCACCTCTACTTCTTATATGTGAAGTCATTACTCCCCATGGGATAAGCATATGAAACATATATAATTTCATATTTATGATATTCAAATCACTCAACTATTTACTCATAGGATATAAGTGAAGCACACGAGTAAATGACAAACTACTCCAAAAAGATATAAGTGAAGATCAATGAGTAGTTAAATAATTATGTAGCTATGTGAAGACTCTCTCTCATTTAAGAATTTCAGATCTTGGGATATTATTCAAATAGCAAGAAAAACAAAATAAAACGACATTTCAAGGATAGCACTCATCATGTGAAGAAGCAAAAACTTAGGCTCAACCGATACTAACCGATAATTGTCGAAGAAGAAAGGTGGGATGCCTACCGGGGCATCCCCAAGATTAGATGCTTGAGACTTCTTCAAATATTATCTTGGGGTTCCTTGGGAATCCCCAAGCTTGAGAATTTTTTTCTCCTTAATTCCTCTCATATCACGGTTTCCTAAATCTCGAAAGCTTCATCCACACCAAACTCAACAAGAACTCGTGAGATAAGTTAGTATAAACCAATGAAAAAACCTTATCATTTTATATTGTGTAAAAAATCACTAAAATTATTATTCAACATTGCATACTAAATGCCTCTGCATATTTAATACTCCTATCCTCAAATATAATCATTAAACAAGCAAACATATGCAAACAATGCAAACATAACAGCAATCTGCCAAAACAGTACAGTCTGTAAAGAATGCAAGATTCATCATACTTCCCTAACTCCAAACATTATGAAATTATATCATACTGTAGAAACATTAATCAGAGCTCAATATGCAAAAAGTTTCAACATCTTATCATATTCTGACTTTTCTAGGGAATTTTTGCAACAGCGGTGAACTTTCTGTTTTGAAACAGCAACATGTATACTTGCAAAATAAGCATGGTAAAAGCTATCCTTGAAATTTTTATTGAAACTAGAGATGCAAAACATTATTCTAAATAACAGCAAGCAAATACTAACAAAATAAAATAATGCTCCAAGCAAAACACATATCATGTGGTGAATAAAAATATAGCTCCAAGTAAAGTTACCGATGAACGAAGACGAAAGAGGGGATGCCTTCCGGGGCATCCCCAAGCTTAGGCTCTTGGTTGTCCTTAAATATTACCTTGGGGTGCCTTGGGCATCCCCAAGCTTAGGCTCTTGCCACTCCATATTCCATAGTCCATCGAATCTTTATCCAAAACTTGAAAACTTCACAACACAAAACTCAACAGAAAACTCGTAAGCTCCGTTAGTATAATAAAATAAATCACCACTTAGGTACTGTTGTGAACTCATTCTAAATTCATATTGGTATAATATATACTGTATTACAACTTCTATATGGTTCATACCCCCCAATACTACTCATAGATTCATCAAAGTAAGCAAACAACACATAGAAAACAGAATCTGTCAAAAACAGAACAGTCTGTAGTAATCTGCATCAAATGCAAACTTCTGGAACTCAGAAAAAACTGCCAAAATAAGAAGACCTAGATAATTTGATTATTGATCTAGTGCAATTGGAATCAGTATTTTATCACTTTCTGGTGATTTTTAGCAATTGTTTTCATGAGCAGAAAGTTTCTGTCTTTTTCAGCAAGATCAAATAATTATCATCCAAGAAGATCATATAGGTCTTACTTGGCACAAACACTAATTAAAACATAAAACCACATCTAGCAAGAGGCTAGATGATTTATTTATTACTAAACAGGAACAAAAAGCAAGGAACACAAGTAAAATTGGGTTGTCTCCCAACAAGCGCTAATGTTTAACGCCCCTAGCTAGGCATGATGATTTCAATGATGCTCACATAAAAGATAAGAATTGAAACATAAAGAGAGCATCATGAAGAATACGAATAGCACATTTAAGTCTAACCCACTTCCTATGCATAGGGATTTTGTGAGCAAACAACCTATGCGAACAATAATCAACTAGCATAGGAAGGCAAAACAAGCATAACTTCAAAACTTTAAGCACATAGAGAGGAAACTTGATATTATTGCAATATGTAGAAGCATATGATCCTCTCTCATAATAATTTTCAGTATCTTCATGAATAAATTCAACCATATAACCAGCACATAAGGCATTCTTTTCATGATCTACAAGCATAGAAATTTTATTACTCTCAACATAAGCAGAATTCTTCTCATTCGGAATAGTAGTGGGAGCAAACTCAAAAAAATAATTATCATGTGAAGCATAATCCACTTGAAAATTAAAATCATGATGACAAGTTTCATGGTTATGTTTATTCTTTATAGCATACGTTTCATCACAATAATCATCATAAATAGGAGGCATGCTTTCATCATAATTAATTTGCTCATCAAAACTTGGGGGACTAAACATATAATCTTCATCAAACATAGCATCCCCAAGCTTGTGGATTTGCATATCATTAACATCATGGGTATTCAAAGAATTCATACTAACAACATTGCAATCATGCTCATCATTCACATATTTTACGCCAAGCATTCTATGTAATTCTTCTTCTAGTACTTGAGCACAATTTTCCTTCCCATCATTTTCACGAAAGATATTAAAAAGATGAAGCATATGAGGCACCCATAATTCCATTTTTGTAGTTTTCTTTTATAATATAAGCTAGTGATAAAACAAGAAACTAAAAGATTCGATTGCAAGATCTAAAGATATACCTTCAAGCACTCACCTCCCCAGCAACGGCGCCAGAAAAGAGCTTGATGTCTACTATGCAACCTACTTCTTGTAGACGCTGTTGGGCCTCAAAGTGCAGAGGTTTGTAGGACAGTAACAAATTTCCCTCAAGTGGATGACCTAAGGTTTATCAATCCGTGGGAGGTGTAGGATGAAGATGGTCTCTCTCAAACAACCCTGCAACCAAATAACAAAGAGTCTCTTGTGTCCCCAACACACCCAATACAATGGTAAATTGTATAGGTGCACTAGTTCGGCGAAGAGACGGTGATACAAGTGCAATATGGATGGTAGATATAGGTTTTTGCAATATGAAAATATAAAAACAGCAAGGTAACTATTGATAAAAGTGATCACAAACGGTATTGCAATGCGTTGAAACAAGGTCTAAGGTTCATAGTTCACTAGTGCAAGTTCTCTCAACAATAATAACATAATTGGATCATATAACTATCCCTCAACATGCAACAAAGAGTCACTCCAAAGTCACTAATAGCGGAGAACAAACGAAGAGATTATTGTAGGGTACGAAACCACCTAAAAGTTATTCTTTCTGATCGATCTATTCAAGAGTATGTAGTAAAATAACACGAAGCTATTCTTTTCGTTCGATCTATCATAGAGTTCGTACTAGAATAACACCTTAAGATAGAAATCAACCAAAACCCTAATGTCACCTAGATACTCCAATGTCACCTCAAGTATTCGTGGGTATGATTATACGATATGTATCACACAATCTTAGATTCATCTATTCAACCAACACAAAGAACTTCAAAGAGTGCCCCAAAGTTTCTACCGGAGAGTCAAGATTTAAAACGTGTGCCAACCCCTATGCGTAAGTTCACAAGGTCATCGAACCCGCAGTTGATCACCAAAATATACATCAAGTAGATCACGTGAATATCCCATTGTCACCACAGATAAGCACATGCAAGACATACATCAAGTGTTCTCAAATCCTTAAAGACTCAATCCGATAAGATAACTTCAAAGGGAAAACTCAATCCATTACAAAAGAGTAGAGGGGGAGAAACATCATAAGATCCAACTACAATAGCAAAGCTCGCGATGCATCAAGATCGTGCCGAATCAAGAACACGAGAGAGAGAGAGAGACACACACACAGAGAGAGAGAGAGAGAGAGAGAGAGAGAGAGATCAAGCACATAGCTATTGGTACATACCCTCGGCCCCGAGGGTGAACTACTCCCTCCTCGTCATGGAGAGCGTCGGGGTGATGAAGATGGCCACCGGTGAGGGATCCCCTCCGGCAGGGTGCCGGAACAGGGTCCCGATTAGTTTTTGGTGGCTACAGAGGCTTGCGGCAGCGGAACTCCCGATCTATTCTGTTCCCCGATGTTTTTAGGGTATATGGATATATATATATAGGTGAAAGAAGTCGTTCAGGGGAGCCACGAGGGTGGGGGCGCGCCCAGGGGGGCAGGTGTGCCTCCCTGCCTCGTGGCCACCTCGAAGCTTCCCTGACTTCAACTCCAAGTCTCCTGGATCACGTTCGTTCCAAAAATCACGCTCCCGAAGGTTTCATTTCGTTTGGACTCCGTTTGATATTCCTTTTCTACGAAACACTGAAACAAGGGAAAAAACAGAAACTGGCACTGGGCTCTGGGTTAATAGGTTCGTCCCAAAAATAATATAAAAGTGCATAGTAAAGCCCATTAAACACCCAAGATGGATAATATAATAGCATGAATACTTCATAAATTATAGATACGTCGGAGACGTATCAGGGCTCTCGCCCCTCCCACGCCATGGAGACCATGGACCAGAGGGGAAATCCTTCTCCCATCTAGGGAGAAGGTCAAGGAAGAAGAAGGAGGAGGGGGCTCTCTCCCCCTCGCTTCCGGTGGCGCCGGAACGCCGCCGGGGCCATCATCATCACCGCGATCTTCACCAACACCTACGCCATCTTCACCAACATCTCCATCACCTTCCCCCCTCTATCTACAACGGTCCACTTCCCGAAACCCGCTATACACTCTACTTGAACATGGTGCTTTATGCTTCATATTATTATCCAATGATGTGTTGCCATCCTATGATGTCTGAGTAGATTTTCGTTGTCCTATCGGTGATTGATGAATTGCTATGATTGGTTTAATTTGCTTGTGGTTATGTTGATGTCCTTTGGTGCCCATCATATTAGCGCGCACGTGGATCACACCATAGGGTTAGTTGTATGTTGATAGGACTATGTATTGGAGGGCAAGAGTGACAGAAGCTTCTACCTAGCATAGAAATTGATGCATACAGGATTGAAGGGGTGATACGTCTCCAACGTAGCTATAATTTTTTATTTTTCCATGCTATATTATATTTTTTTTTGGACATTATTGGGTTTTATTATACACTTTCACATTATTTTTGGGACTAACCTATTAACCGGAGGCCCAGCCCAGAATTGCTGTGTTTTTGCCTATTTCAGAGTTTCGCAGAAAAAGAATATCAAACGGAGTCCAAATGGAATGAAACCTTCGGGAATGTGATTTTCGGAATGAACGTGATCCAGAGGGCTTGGACCCTACGTCAAGACATCAACCAGGAGGGCACGAGGTAGGGGGGTGTGCCTACCCCCCCAGGGCACGCCCTCCACCCTCGTGGTCCCCCTGCTGCTCCACCGACGTACTCCTTCCTCCTATATATACCTACGTACCCCCAAACTACCAGATACAGAGCCGAAAACCTAATTCCACCGCCGCAACCTTCTGTACCCGTGAGATCCCATATTGGGGCCTGTTCCGGAGCTCCGCTGAAGGGGGCATCGATCACGGAGGGCTTCTACATCAACACCATAGCCTCTCCGATGATGTGTGAGTAGTTTACCTCAGACCTTCGGGTCCATAGTTATTAGCTAGATGGCTTTTTCTCTCTTTGTGGATCTCAATAGAATGTTCTCCCCCTCTCTCATGGAGATCTATTCGATGTAATCTTCTTTTGCGATGTGTTTGTTGAGCCCGATGAATTGTGGGTTTATGATCAAGTTTATCTATTAATAATATTCGAATCTTCTCTGAATTCTTTTATGTATGATTGGTTATCTTTGCAAGTCTCTTCGAATTATCAGTTTCGTTTGGCCTACTAGATTGATCTTTCTTGCAATGGGAGAAGTGCTTAGCTTTGGGTTCAATCTTGCGGTGTCCTTTCGATGTGATCGGGGCAGCAAGGCACGTATTGTTTTGTTGCCATCGAGGATAACAAGATGGGGTTTATATCATATTGCATGAGTTTATCCTCTACATCATGTCATCTTGCTTAAAGCGTTACTCTGTTCTTATGAACTTAATACTCTAGATGCATGCTGGATAGCGGTCGACGTGTGGAGTAATAGTAGTAGATGCAGGCAGGAGTCGCTCTACTTGTCTCGGACGTGATGCCTATATACATGATCATACCTAGATATTCTCATAACTATGCTCAATTCTGGCAATTTCTCAACAGTAATTTGTTCACCCACCGTAATACTTATGCTCTTGAGAGAAGCCACTAGTGAAACCTATGGCCCCGGGTCTATTTTCCATCATATTAATCTTCCCACACTTAGTTATTTTTATTGCCTTTTATTTTACTTTGCATCTTTATCATACAAATACCAAAAATATTATCTTATCATATCTATCAGATCTCACTCTCGTAAGTGACCATGTAGGGATTGACAACCCCTTATCGCGTTGGCTGCGAGGATTTATTTGTTTGTGTAGGTGCGAGGGACTCGTGCGTGGCCTCCTACTGGATTGATACCTTGGTTCTCAAAAACCGAGGGAAATACTTACGCTACTTTGCTGCATCACCCTTTCCTCTTCAAGGGAAAACCAACATAGTGCTCAAGACGTAGCAAGAAGGATTTCTGGCGCCGTTGCCGGAGAGGCTTAAGCAAGGTTAAGTCAAGATTTGGACTCCCAACAACGAGCCATTTCTGGCGCCGTTGCCGGGGAGTCTACGCAAAAGTCAACATACCAAGTAGCCATCACAAACCCTTATCTCCCACATTACATTATTTGCCATTTGCCTCTCGTTTTCCTCTCCTCCATTTCACCCTTGTCGTTTTATTTGCCCTCTCTCTTTTCCATTCGCCTTTTTTCCGCTTGCTTCTTGTTTGCTCGTGTGTTGGATTGCTTGCTTGTCACGATGGCTCAAGATAATACCAAACTGTGTGACTTTACCAATACCAACAATAATGATTTCCTTAGCACTCCGATTGCTCCTATTACTGATACTGAATCTTGTGAAATCAATGCTGCTTTGTTGAATCTTGTCATGAAAGATCAATTCGCTAGCCTTCCTAGTGAAGATGCCGCTACCCATCTAAATAGCTTCGTTGATTTGTGTGATATGCAAAAGAACAAATATGTGGACAATGATATTGTTAAATTGAAGCTATTTCCCTTTTCGCTTAGAGATCGTGCTAAAGCTTGGTTTTCATCTTTGCCTAAAAATAGTATTAATTCTTGGAATAAGTGCAAAGATGCTTTTATCTCTAAGTATTTTCCTCCCGCTAAGATCATCTCTCTTAGAAACGATATTATGAATTTTAAGCAACTTGATCATGAACATGTTGCACAAGCTTGGGATAGGATGAAATTAATGATACATAATTGCCCTACTCATGGTTTGAATTTGTGGATGATTATACAAAAAATTTATGCCGGATTGAATTTTGCTTCTAGAAATCTTTTAGATTCGCCATGGGAGGTACTTTTATGGAAATCACTTTAGGAGAAGCTACTAAACTCCTAGATAATATTATGGTTAATTATTCTTAATGGCACACTGAAAGATCTACTAATAAAAAAGTGCATGCGATAGAAGAAATTAATGTTTTGAGTGGAAAGATGGATGAACTTGTGAAATTATTTGCTACTAAGAGTGTTTCTTCTGATCCTAATGATATGCCTTTGTCTACTTTGATTGAGAATAATGATGAACCTATGGATGTGAATTTTGTTGGTAGGAATAATTTTGGTAACAACGCGTATAGAGGAAACTTTAATCCTAGGCCTTATCCTAGTAATTCCTCTAATTATTATGGTAATTCCTACAACAATTCTAATGGAAACTTTAAAAAGATGCCTTCTGAATTTGAGACTAGTGTTAAGGAATTTATGAATTCGCAAAAGAATTTCAATGCTTTGCTTGAGGAAAAATTGCTTCAAGTTGATGAATTGGCTAGGAACGTTGTCGGTGTCAAAACCGGCGGATCTCGGGTAGGGGGTCCCGAATTGTGCGTCTAGGCGGATGGTAACAGGAGACAAGGGACACGATGTTTTTACCCAGGTTCGGGCCCTCTCAATGGAGGTAATACCCTACTCCTGCTTGATTAATATTGATGATATGGGTAGTACAAGAGTAGATCTACCACGAGATCAAGGAGGCTAAACCCTAGAAGCTAGCCTATGGTATGATTGTTGTTAGTCCTACGGACTAAAACCCTCGGTTTATATAGACACCGGATAGGTTAGGGTTACACAGTCGGTTACAATGGTAGGAGATCTACATATCCGTATCGCCAAGCTTGCCTTCCACGCCAAGGAAAGTCCCATCCGGACACGGACGAAGTCTTCAATCTTGTATCTTCATAGTCTTGAAGTCCGGCCGTGACGATAGTCCGGCTATCCGGACACCCCCTAGTCCAGGACTCCCTCAGTAGCCCCCGAACCAGGCTTCAATGACGACGAGTCCGGCGCGCATATTGTCTTCGGCATTGCAAGGCGGGTTCCTCCTCCGAATACTTCATAGAAGGTTTTGAACACAAGGATAGTGTCCGGCTCTGCAAAACAAGTTCCACATACCACCGTAGAGAGAATAACTTTTGCACAGATCTGCTGGCGTATTCCGCGGCGTGACATCACACCACGGCCAGGCCTTTATATGAATCGTTTTTTACTGTTCCACCTCAGCGTGTTTAGCGAGGCGGTTTCCTTGGCACGTCTTATCAAAGCATAGATCGTGCCCCCCCCTTATTCCGGGATTCCCATAAATACGGACGTTGGTAACCCAACCGTGCTTGTTGGCACGCCTCCTCTATCAAAGGCGAGTCCTAATCGACCACGGGGTGGGCTCTTGGTATTCAACCTCTTTATAATGAGACCAAGGCCCTCTTCTTTTTACACCCTCCATCGAGTTCGCCTCGCGCTTCGAGTTCCAACACCCAAAGCTTCAGATTTAGGCGCTTCGGACCTTCAACGATGTCTGGCTCCGACCAGCACGGCCGATGGATATCTTCCTCCGTCACAGAAGAAGATGAGCTAAAGCTGCGAGACGCCGGGTATCTAACCAGCGAGATCTCGCATAGGCTACCTGCTCCAGGGCAGGTCATTCCCACTCCTGAGCCCGGCGAGAACGTGGTGTTCGTGTCTCACTTCCATCGGGGTTTAGGCTTCCCGACGGATCCCTTTGTGCGGGGGCTCATGTTTTATTATGGGCTGGATTTCCATGACTTGAATCCGGAGTCCATCCTCCATATCTCGTCATTCATTGTCGTATGTGAGGCCTTCCTCCATATTACCCCCACTTTGGATTGTGGCTCAAGACCTTCAAGGTGGAGCCAAGGATGATTGGGGGCAACAAGCGAAAAGTCTTGGAGGGGCAGTCATAAGCAAATGTGCTGATGCTCCATGGCCCGAGGGCTCTTTTCAAGAGGAGCTTGGCTTGTGGCAACGGGAGTGGTTTTATATCACCGCTCCCGGGGCACCAAATGGGCGGCGCTCCCGCCTTGGCTCAGTCCACCACAGCGGCTGGCGTCATGGGTCAACAAGGGGCTCGGGGGGGCCGTCCAAGGACGTTCCCTTGCTGCGAGGCCGTATTCGAGACCTCCAAGAGAGGGAGATCAATCTGATTGCGATGCTGGCACAGTTATGTTGATCCGGCGCCTTCAGCCCTGCAAGCGTCGCCTCCTCCTTTGTGGGAATTCAATCCGGAGGGACCACGAGCTCTCCAAAATTTTATGGGCACGACGCCCGTGGAGATGTATAAACTGTTCTTTGGATCACAAGAGAAGTGTCCGGACCTGACTGAGGATGCAGGACTAAGCTGCAATCGCCCAGATACTCAAGTAAGTAGTCCTGTAACCGGACAAGCTGTCCATTCATTTATCCTATATGTATGCCCTTTAAAGGAGTCGTTTCTTTGAACAGGAGTGGATTGCCAAGGCAAAGTTAATAAGGTGTCCGGCTCCCCTCCCAGAGACCACGCCAGATACCATGCTGACCAAGATGTTGAAGGTCGCGCCTATTGAAGAAGGCGAAGGGGGGAAGCAAATCGCCTATGAAGGAGGCTATCAAGGAAGGAGGGATTAAAAGTCCCGTCTTTCGAGGAGAGAAGAGGACTGCTTCGGAAGATCCGGAGGTCAAGGCCTCAAAGAGGGGAAGGGAATCTTCATCGGAGAGTCCGGCGCTGGGAAGTAACCCAGCCGCACTATTTCCCCAAGGGGATCAGCCCTCCAATGAGCCGTAAGTAAAAAGAAGGGGCTTGTAAATAAGGAACATCCCTGTATTTATTTATGAAGATAACCGAAAGTGTACCTTGTAGTTCGGACCTCAGCCCTTCTCAACAGAGCTCGTCTTCGGGGGATCTTCTTCCGGAGATGATGGAGAGCGAAACGCCTCCACCTGTCGCACCCTCATGTGAAGCGGACGACCCGGAGGTGTCGTTGCGGAGGGTTCCCCCAAGTCCGTGGGCGGAAGGTCTAGCGCCA
The DNA here is from genome assembly GCA_021605145.1 of Aegilops bicornis. Taxonomy (NCBI): domain Eukaryota; kingdom Viridiplantae; phylum Streptophyta; class Magnoliopsida; order Poales; family Poaceae; genus Aegilops; species Aegilops bicornis. Next base: position 318,123,802 of record CM038675.1, read on the forward strand.
AGTGGTGTGCGGTCGGAGGAGTGAAGGATCTGCTCGGGCGGCGGCTATCTCGTAAGATCACCGTGGTCTAATGGGTACGGTGATTGAAAGAATTGCATCCAGCGGAGAGCGAATTGCATGAAGCCGTCGAAGCTTCTTGACGGGGTTTGAGGTACGCAAAATGATGTACCTTCCGGCAGTTATGCATATAAAATGCGCCTGTATAGATAGTAGCCCCGAGACTCGGTATGTTGTCAAAATTGACAACGTGCGAGGATCAAATTCTCGATTATAACATATCGCCGCTCCTAAACAGGTGGCGGGGCATCCGATGGCCAGCCGGTGATGAATATGCTGAACTAAAGCGGCAACTTGACGAGGCGGATGCGGACATCGCTACCGGTGAATAAGCGGTTTGACGAGTCACAAGGTATGCGACTTCTACTGCGGACACCTAGTAAGGGAGCTTGACGCCCATGTCTTACTATTTGTATGCTAAATGCAGATGGTGCATTGTTGTGGAAGAGCTACGGGCAGAACTTCGCCCGAGCGAAAAGAGCAAGCCGAAATAGTAATGTCTGGCGCTTTAAGGGCGGCCAAGAGCTAGAAGCGAACGGGCTGCTCACTGCCGAAAGAAGAGGAAATGGCCGAAATGGCGGAAAATTGAAGGATACTACCTACCGCTGCGAGGTTCTTGAAAAAGAACGCCAAGCGGAGCAAGAGGGCCTGAAAAGGCCGCGGCGAATCCAAGAATGCCCATTCGCTTTGAGAGCTGCCAAGGAGGAGCTGAGTCGGTCGGGCAATTGCGGTGGAAAACCGTTTACATTGCGGAGGAAATATCTGGATCCAAAGTATGCTCAGTTGGATAAGTTGTGGAGTTCGGAGGATGCTTATCTGGACTTGGCGGCGAGCGCCAGGATTTAGGTTGAGCACTTCCAGGGCCAGAAGGGGCACAGAAGGGAAGAGCTATATTGGTCGCAATTCCATAGTCCGGAGCATCCTCTGCCGCTGATCGATCGGTTGGCCGAATGGGCTGAGCTGAATCGATTGTCCGGATTTGCCATGAAGCATGTCTTGACTCACTTGTGGCCGGGCGGACCCCAGCCGAAGAGCTATTTTGGTTTAGTGCAGCAGTTCATTGGTGTGGTACCGCGTATCAACGCAATGAAGCGATAGGCGTGTATTGAGGGAGCGTGGATGGCTCTGGCCCATGTCAAGACATATTGGGCAGAGATGAAGGCCACTGACGTTGCATCCCAAGATTCGGACAGAAGCCGAGTACCTGCCGAGAACTACTTTGAAGAAGTCCTGCCGGGCGCTCGTTTAATAGAGACGCAGTGCTCGAAGGATATTATGTTTAAATGACATGTATGATTTGTGAAAACAATGTTTTCAATATAATATAAGAGCTTTTATACCTGCGTTCAAGTAGTAAACTACCCTGTGCGGCCGTTTATGTATATGTGTATATAACCTGAAAGATGGCAGTCCTTGGCTTCAGCCCCCACGCACATAGTGCGGGGGTGTTTGCAAAGAAAGCGCTTTTTCGCACTTAATCCAACGTCTTGGTCCTGTTAAGGAGGTGGTAGCGTAGCAAACCAGGCAACCAGACTATAATGCTTTATCACTTTCACTTAGCCATAGGAGTTCGAGGGTGGGGCTACTATATAGCCCTCGGGGCACCGCACTCTCCCGGATTCGAGTGCGTATGTGCCTGACCGAAAACCGGTCCTTCGTTAATGCGGAGGAATCCTAAACATTCCAAAGTGAGTCATCGAGTGGTTGACCAGTCTCTCACTATATCATGACGATCAGTTTTGGCTTTACATCGAGGTGCTCGCCCGGCGAACCGGGGCACAATTGCGATGAGTTCTCCACGGTGCCGCGTTAGCCTTGAAAGCGGAACGTAAGGCAGCAAAACACAGAGCCGGGCAACCCAACATGTGACCAAAGACATGATTCGAGCTGATGCATATAAGGCCCTAACTCGAGACGCCGAATACTCCCTAAGGTATTCGGTCTTTATGAAAATGGGCAGAATAATGCCCTAAGCCCCGGTGTCCAGTGCACGCATAAAAAATTCTGGTGCGGCCAATGCCAAACGCCAGCCTCCTCCTCGGTTATAGTAAGGAACCGGGAAGTATATCAACAAGAGACAAAGAAAAGGTTTACGCAGGTCTTAATCTGAAAAGAATCCTTGCAATGGGTCCCTCTTGCATCGCGTCTGCGCTGTGTCCCGTTGTGCCGTATCACGGGCGGGTGTAGCACGTTGTTCATCTGTAAAGAGAGGAACTTAGTTTGAAAGAAAAGCGATCGTATGAAAAATGTACTTTACATTAAATAAAGCAGTACAATTTTAAAGAAGTGAAGAAAATTGAGATTTATTGTCTCTTGTTGTATATGCATGCAGCCCCTTGTACGAGGGTATGCCGCTAGTAGGCGCCGGACTCGTCTAGCCGTGTCCGGGGTTTGAATGACCTATTCAGTTTCTTTGACTATCGGAGCTGGAGAGGTGTGGGGCTGTCAAGGCGGTCTCACGTTCTTCCGTGCTCGAGTAACACTTAACACTCCCTTTTAATGAGATGATGCCGCGTGGACCGGGCATTTTAAGTGTTAGAGATGCATAATGCGGTATTGCATTAAAGCGGGCGAAAGCTTCACGTCCCAATAGTGCTTGATGGCTACTTTTAAACGGGGCGACATGGAAGATTAACCTTTCGCGACGGAAGTTGTCGGATGAACCGAATACAACTTCTAGCAGTATGGAGCCCGTACAATGGGCATATGGGCCTGACATTACTCCTTTAAAGGAGGTGTTGCTACGGCGAATTTTGGTTGGGTTTATCCCCATCCTGCGGATTGTGTCCTGATATATCAGGTTTATGTCACTGTTGCCGTCCATGAGGACTTGTGTAAATTGGAATCCGTCGATTATAGGATCCAATATCAAGGCAGTCCATTCTGTGTTCCGGATATTTTCGGAATAGTCCTGATGGTCGAAGGTGATTGGTTTTGACAACCAGTGTGCGGCGCGCCTTTTAGTGGGCGCCGCTCTGTTGTTCCCTTTGATCACGTGAAGTGAGTTTACTATTTTAACCTCTTGTGGGAAAGTTTTTTATTTTCCGGGGCTCTGCTTGTGGTGCTCGTCGTCATCTTCACTTGGTGTGTCGAGCCCCTTGTGTTCGGCGTTCAGTCTGCCGGACTGTTTGAAGACCCAACAATTTATGTGGGTATGGTAAGCAGGCATCCCAGGAGTACTGTGGATTTGACATATCTTGTCCAAGATTTTGTTGAAGTTGGATAGCTCATCGCTATTGTCCTTAAGGGACAGTTTTTTGTTGTTCTGCCGTGAGCTTTTGAATCCGGCGTTGACCGCCGCGCTCTTTGGACCGTTCCCATTAATCCGGCGTTGGTCCTTGTTGCGCCGTGGTTTCCTGTTTCCATCCCAGACTTCGGATGTACTTGGGTCGCTGATGCGCATCTTGCTAGCCAGTTGTCCTCTCCAGCATAAGCGGGTCATGAGGCTTGTTAATGCGGCCATTGTTCTTGGTTTTTCTTGGCCGAGGTGTCTGGCGAGCCATTCGTCTCGGACGTTGTGTTTGAAAGCTGCTAAGGCTTGACATCCTGACAATCGACTATTTGGTTCTTTTAGTAAGGAACCTGTTCTGAAATTTCGGGCTGACTCTCCGGCTGTTGAGTTATGTGACTTAGATCGTCTGCATCCGGAGGGCGGACATAGGTCCCCTGAAAATTTGCCCGAAACGCATCCTCGAGCTCTTCCCAGCTTCCAATGGCATTTTCGGGGAGGCTTTTAAGCCAATGCCGAGCTAGCCCTTTGAGTTTAAGGGGTAAGTATTTTATGGCGTGGAGATCATCTCCTCTAGCCATATGTATGTGGAGGATGTAATCCTCGATCCAGACTCCAGGGTATGTTGTTCCGTCGTATGCCTCTATGTTTACGGGTTTGAATCCCGCTGGAAATTCATGATCCAGCACCTCATCGGTAAAATATAGGGGGTGTGCGGCACCCCTATATTTGGGTGTGTCGTGATCTTCGGAATTTTGTCGTGTTGCATTGCTTTGTGAGCACCTTTCTTGGCCCATAGATGGACCTAATCTGGGCCATCCTTTTGATGTGAATCCTTATGCGGATCGCATATTGGCTTGTGTCTTGGCGCCATTCGCCGCTCTCTTTTTGCCATGGGGTCGTCCATCCGACCGGGTGGCCTTCTTACTTTTTAAGTGTGGGGGCTCTAAGGCCTCCTCGTCGAATTCGGGCAGTAGCTTTCTTTTCGGGTAGCTCTTTGTTCGGTGACTGTCGCCATACTTGTCTGCGGTGCTGAATAATTTGCTCCATCTGATCCTGAGTGCATCTTCCGCTGTTTTGAGCTTCCGCTTCCGCTTTTTCAGGCTACGCGCAGTGGCGACGAGCCTTTTTCTGGAGGTCATTTTGCTCCAATAGTTTGTCCGGCGTGAGGTCGTCCGGACTGTTGTCTTCGCCGGGGACAGATTGTTTATCCAAGTTGTCTTGTTAAGACGATTGCTCGATAGCTTGTTCGTTGTCCACCGGCTCGCCCTGCTCTATGGCTGGGTCTTTGTTGAGGCGGGACTTTGTTCGGCGTTTACGTTGCCGTTTTGACTGCTTTTCGAGGGATTTATCCTTCGTAGCGTCCCGTTGTTCCTCGTCTTCATTTCCTTTAGGTGTATCCACCATGTATACATCATGGGATGAGGTGGTTGTCCAGCATCCTATAGGTGCTGGTTCATTGTTGTCTCCTACATCGCCGTCCATACCGTCGATGTCTTCGGAGTCGAAGTCGAGCACGCCGTGTAAGCTTTCGGCGATTAGCTCTGAAAGTGGGTGGTGGGTGGGCGTTGAATTTCTTCGTCGTCCGCATCCCAACCTTCCTGACCGTAGTCCGGCCAGGTCTCTCCGGATAAAGAGAGAGACTTTATTGAATTTAGGATGTCGCCAAAGGGCGAGTGCTGAAAGATGTTCGCGGCCGTGAACTCCATGACAGGCGCCCAATCAGATTCGATTGGCGGGGGCGCGGGGGGTTCGGAGTCCGGAGAGGAGTCCGGCACCCTGGAGTCGACGTATTCGCAAAGGACAGGGATGGAATTCGCCTCAACCGCCAGAGATTGTAGTAGCCCCGAGGCGGTGTCCAACCACTCGTCCTCGATCGGGAATCCGGCTCCGGATTAAGGGTCGGAGCGAATCTTTGATGCGGCCTCGAGCCTTTGTCCGGCTGCAGAGCTAGATCATGCCCATCGAGACAGTGAGGCATGCTTGGCTGCGGCTCGAATCCGTCGAAGATCAAGTCTCCGCGGATATCGGCCGTATAGTTCAAACTTCCAAATTTGACCTGATGGCCAGGGGCGTAGCTTTCGATCTGCTCCAGATGGTCAAGCGGGTGTCCTGATTGCAAAGCCGCCCGAACACGAAGATCTGTCAGGAGAAAAGTCTCACCCTGGACGCGTCGTTGTTGATGATCGAAGGAGCCATCGGGCCTATCGGTGGCGACACGGAGGAACTCTCCATGAAAGCACCAATGTCGGTGTCAACCCCGGCGGATCTCGGGTAGGGGTCCCGAACTGTGCGTCTAGGCGGATGGTAACATGAGACAAGGGACACGATGTTTTTACCCAGGTTCGGGACCTCTCTATGGAGGTAATACCCTACTCCCGCTTGATTAATATTGATGATATGGATAGTACAAGAGTAGATCTACCACGAGATCAAGGAGGCTAAACCCTAGAAGCTAGCCTATGGTATGATTGTTGTTCGTCCTCTGGACTAAAACCCTCCGGTTTATATAGACACCGGATAGGTTAGGGTTACACAGTCGGTTACAATGGTAGGAGATCTACATATCCGTATCGCCAAGCTTGCCTTCCACGCCAAGGAAAGTCCCATCCGGACACGGGACGAAGTCTTCAATCTTGTATCTTCATAGTCTTGGAGTCCGGCCGTGACGATAGTCCGGCTATCCGGACACCCCCTAGTCCGGGACTCCCTCAAACGTCGATAGAATTTCTCTTGATGTTGATTCTTTGAAACATAGATCTATTCCTACTAAGCATGATATCAATGAGTCTCTCAAAGCCATGAGAATTTCCTTTGACGAGTGCAAAGAAAGAACCGCTAGGATGCGTGCTAAGAAAGATTGCTTTGTGAAAGTGTGTTCTTCAAATTTCTATGAAAATAAAGATGAAGATCTAAAAGTTATTGATGTGTCCCCTATTAAATCTTTGTTTTGCAATATGAATCTTGATAATGATGGGACTAAATATGATCCACCTTTACCTAGAAGGCGTTCCAGAAATTCGGAGTTTTTAGAACTTGGTGCTAAAATTGATAAAAGTGGGATTGAAGAGATCAAAACATTAGACATTAATAACCCACTATTTTGGATTTCAAGGAATTTAATTATGATAATTGCTCTTTGATAGATTGTATTTCCTTTTTGCAATCTGTGCTAAATTCTCCTCATGCTTATAGTCAAAATAAAGCCTTTACCAAACATATCGTTGATGCTTTGATGCAATCTTATGAAGAAAAACTTGAGTTGGAAGTTTCTACCCCTAGAAAACTCTATGATGAATGAGAACCTACTATTAAAATTAAAATTAAAGATCACGAATGCTATGCTTTGTGTGATTTGGGTGCTAGTGTTTCCACGATTCCAAAGACTTTGTGCGATTTGCTAGGTTTTCGTGATTTTGATGATTGCTCTCTAAACTTGCACCTTGCGGATTCCACTATTAAGAAACCTATGGGAAAATTAATGATGTTCTTATTGTTGCAAATAGGAACTATGTGCCCGTAGAATTTATTGTTTTTGACATAGATTTCAATCCTTCATGTCCTATTATTCTTGGTAGACCTTTCCTTAGAACGATTGGTGCAATTATTGATATGAAGGAAGGGAATATTAGATTCCAATTTCCGTTAAGGAAAGGCATGGAACACTTCCCTATAAAGAAAATAAAATTACCTTATGAATCTATTATGAGATCCACTTATGGATTGCCTACCAAAGATGGCAATACCTAGATCTATCCTTGCTTTTATGCCTAGCTAGGGGCGTTAAACGATAGCGCTTGTTGGGAGGCAACCCAATTTTATTTTTAGTTTTTTTGCTTTTTGATTCTGTTTAGGAATAAATATTTGATCTAGTCTCTGGTTAGATGTGTTTTTATGTTTTAATTAGTGTTTGTGCCAAGTTAAACCTATAGGATCTTCTTGGATGATAGTTATTTGATCTTGCTGAAAATTGCAGAAACCTTCTGTTCACGAAAATAATTGTTAAAAATCACCAGAACGAGATAAAATATTGATTCCAGTTGCTGCTGATCAATAAACAAATTTTCTAGGCCGTCCTATTTTGGCTGAATTTTTGGAGTTCCAGAAGTTTGTGTTAGTTACAGATTACTACAGAATGTTCTGTTTTTGACAGATGCTGTTTTTCGTGTGTTGTTTGCTTATTTTGATGAATCTATGGCTAGTGAAATAGTTTATAAACCATAGAGAAGTTGGAATACAGTAGGTTTAACACCAATATAAATAAAGAATGAGTTTATTACAGTACCTTGAAGTGGTCTTTTGTTTTCTTTCGCTAACGGAGCTTACGAGATTTTCTGCTGAGTTTTGTGTTGTGAAGTTTTCAAGTTTTGGGTAAAAGATTTGATGAATTATGGAACAAGGAGTGGCAAGAGCCTAATATTGGGGATGCCCATGGAACCACAAGATAATCTAAGGAAACCTAAAAGCCAAAGCTTGGGGATGCCCCGGAAGGCATCCCCTCTTTCGTCTACTTCCATCGGTAACTTTACTTGGAGCTATATTTTTATTCACCACATGGTATGTGTTTTGCTTGGAGCGTCTTGTATTATTTGAGTATTTATTTTTTAGTTTACCACAATCATCCTTGTTGTACACACCTTTGAGAGAGACACACATGATTCAGAAATTATTAGAATACTCTATGTGCTTCACTTATATCTTTTGAGTTATATGGTTTTTGCTCTAGTGCTTCACTTATATCTTTTAGAGCACGGTGGTGGATTCGTTTTATAGAAACTATTGTTCTCTCATGATTCACTTAGATTATTTTGAGAGTCCTACAAAACAGCATGGTAGTTTGCTTTAACAATAATAGGCATTCAAGATTAGAAAAAAGGAAATTCTTATGAGTGTGTTGAATATTATGAGAAGTTTGATGCTTGATAATTGTTTTGAGATATGAAGATGGTGATATTAGAGTCATGCTAGTTGAGTAGTTTTGAATTTGAGAAATACTTGTGTTAAAGTTTGTGATTCCGTAGCATGCACGTATGATGAACCGTTATGTGATGAAGTCGGAGCATGATTTATTTATTGATTGTCTTCCTTATGAGTGGCGGTCGGGGACGAGCGATGGTCTTTTCCTACCAATATATCCCCCTAGGAGCATGCGCGTAATACTTTGCTTTGATAACTTGTAGATTTTTGCAATAAGTATATGAGTTCTTTATGACTAGTGTTGAGTCCATGGATTATACGCACTTTTCTTCCTTCCACCATTGCTAGCCTCTCTAATACCGCGCACTTTTCGCCGGTATCATACACCCACCATATACCTTCCATAAAACAGCCACCATACCTACCTATCATGGCATTTCCATAGCAATTCCGAGATATATTGATATGTCTCCAACGTATCTATAATTTTTTATTGTTCCATGCTATTATATTACCCCTTTTGGATGTTTATGGGCTTTATTTTACACATTTATATCATTTTTGGGACTAACCTACTAACCGGAGGCCCAACCCATATTGCTTTTTTTGTGCCTATTTCAGTATTTCGAAGAAAAGGAATATCAAACGGAGTCCAAACGGAATGAAACCTTCGGGAGCGTGATTTTTGGAACGAATGTGATCCGGAGAGCTTGGAGTGCAAGTCAAGAAGCTACCAAGGAAGCCACGAGATAGGAGGCCGCCTCCCCCCCCTATAGGGCACGCCCCCTGTCTTATGGGCCCCTCGGGCGGCCACCGACGTACTTCTTCTTCCTATATATACCTACGTACACCGAAAACATCCAGGGGCACCAGAAACACAATTTCCACCGCCGTAACCCTCTGTATCCGCGAGATCCCATCTTGGAGCCTTCGCCGACACTCTGCCGGAGGGGGAATCAACCACGGAGGGCCTCTACATCAACATCCTTGCCCCTCCGATGAGTTGTGAGTAGTTTACCACAGACCTACGGGTCCATAATTATTAGTTAGATGGCTTCTTCTCGCTTTTTGGATCTCAATACAATGTTCTCCCCCTCTCTTGTGGAGATCTATTCGATGTAAACTCTTTTTGCGGTGTGTTTGTCGAGATCCGATAAATTGTGGGTTTATGATCAAGTTTGTCTATGAATAATATTTGAATCTTCTCTGAATTCTTTTATGTATGATTGAGTTATCTTTGCAAGTCTCTTCGAATTATCAGTTTGGTTTGGCCTACTAGATTGATCTTTCTTGCCATGGGAGAAGTGCTTAGGTTTGGGTTCAATCTTGTGGTGTCCTTACCCAGTGACAGAAAGGGTTGCAAGGCACGTATTGTATTGTTGCCATCGTGGATAACAAGATGGGGTTTATATCATATTGCATGAGTTTATTCCTCTACATCATGTCATCTTGCTTAATGCGTTACTCCGTTCTTATGAACTTAATACTCTAGATGCATGTTGGATAGCGGTCGATGTGTGGAGTATGATAGTAGATGCAGGCGAGTCGGTCTACTTGTTATGGACGTGATGCCTATATACATGATCATGCCTAGATAATCTCATAACTATGCGCTTTTCTATCAATTGCTCGACAGTAATTTGTTCAGCCACCGTAATACTTATGCTATCTTGAGATAAGCCACTAGTGAAACCTATTTGCTTTCAATCTACTTTTATTTGCATCTTTACTTTTTGCATCTATATTATGAAATACCAAAAATATATTTATCTTATCATACTATCTTTATTAGATCTCACTTTCGCAAGTGGCCGTGAAGGGATTGACAACCCCTTTATTGCGTTGGTTGCGAGTTCTCAGTTTGTTTGTGTAGGTGCGTGGGACTTTTGAGGAGCCTCATACTAGATTGATACCTTGGTTCTCAAAACTGAGGGAAATACTTACGCTACACTTGTTGCATCACCCTCTCCTCTTCGAGGAAAACCAACGCAAGCTCAAGACGTAGCAAGAAGGATTTCTGGCGCCGTTGCCGGGGAGGATTTCTGGCGCCGTCGCCGGGGAGGTCTTCGCTCAAGTCAAGACATACCAAGTACCCATCACAAACCCATCTCCCTCGCATTTACATTATTTGCCATTTGCCTCTCGTTTTCCTCTCCCCCACTTCACCCTTGCCGTTTTATTCGCCCTCTCTTTCCCAATCTCCTCCTCTCTTTTTTGCTTGCTTTCTTCCGCTTTGCTTTTGTTTGCCGCTGTGTCTGAAAAATGGGAGATTATTGTCGATATGGACAATAATGATAACACAGAAAATCCCGAGGCTCCGGCCGATGAACCCCCTATCTTGCATACTAGAAAGTTTCGAATCGGTAGTGGTAACATCATTGGCAAAGGTGTTATTCAAGATTTCTTTACTTATGTCGGTGCTTTACCTTCCATGGGTTGTTCTATTCTTCATAGAACTAGTAGTCTTCTTGGATGCTATCGCTATGCTTGTAGTTGAACTTGAAAGACAATTTATGCATATGCATCCTTGCATACAAAGAATTTTCCTAGAATTCTCTAATATTGAGCATTCTTCTATTAAGCGCGTTGTTACTATCTTTTTGGCTCATGAGTTTAGATTTATTATAAGAGAGGCCAAAGAAATTTTGCGCACTATACGGTGGACGCCGGTCGTCCTCCCATAGAAGCAATCCTCTATGATCAAGAGGAAATTAGACGTTTTCAATCTTCGGATTATGTCGCTTTTAATGAAAACCTTAGAAAAAAGGTTCCCACTAATGTATTGGTTGATTGCATTAATGAGCTTAATAATGATTTTGCTCTTCGAAAAATGAGCTAGGATACTCTCTTGAGTATAGGCTCACAAGATTTTGCCAAAAGAATGCTTTTAGTGATGAAATAGTTGCGCACTATGAAGGGCCAAAGGAGGAACCCGTTCCTCCTGTGATTGATCTTGGGGATCTTTGTCCCACTAAATTTAGCCCTTTTGATTACTTTTTCTTGCCTCAAAGGAAACTTGCTGCCGAACGTAAAGAATATGAGATGAGCTTTCAAGATCTATCTTATTATTACGACACCACTTAGATCTATCCTTGCTTGTATGCCTAGCTAGGGGCGTTAAACGATAGCGCTTGTGGGGAGGCAACCCAATTTTATTTTTAGTTTTTTGTTTTTGTTTCTGTTTAGGAATAAATAATCCATCTACCTTCTGTTTAGATGTGTTTTTATCTTTTAATTAGTGTTTGTGCCAAGTTAAACCTATAGGATCTTCTTGGATGATAGTTATTTGATCTTGCTGTAATTTCCAGAAACTTTCAGTTCACGAAACAATTGTTAAAGATCACCAGAACGTGATAAAATAGTGATTCCAATTGCTGCTGATCAATAAAAAAATGTTCTAGCTCTTCCTATTTTGGCTGAATTTTTTGAGTTCCAGAAGTTTGCGTTAGCTACAGATTACTACAGACTGTTCTGTTTTTGACAAATTCTGTTTTTTGTGTGTTGTTTGCTTATTTTGATGAATCTATGGCTAGTAAAATAGTTTATAATCCATAGAGAAGTTGGAATACAGTAGGTTTAACACCAAAATAAATAAAGAATGAGTTCATTGCAGTACCTTATGTGGTGGTTTTGTTTTCTTTCACTAACGGAGCTTATAAGATTTCCTGTTGAGTTTTGTGTTGTGAAGTTTTCAAGTTTTGGGTAAAGCTTTTATGGACTATGGAATAAAGGGTGGCCAGAGCCTAAGATTGGGGATGCCCAAGGCACCCCAAAATATTCAAGAATAGCCAAAAGCCTAAGCTTGGGGATGCCCCGGGAAGGCATCCCTTCTCGTCTTCGTTCATTGGTAACTTTACTTGGAGCTATATTTTTATTCGCCACATGATATGTGTTTTGCTTGGAGCGTCGTGTATTATATTAGTCTTTGATTTTTATTTTATCACAATCATCCTTGCTGTACACACCTTTTGGGAGAAGCCTATTTGCTTAGAATTTGCTAGAATACTCTATGTGCTTCACTTATATCTTTTGAGCTTGATAGTTTTTGCTCTAGTGCTTCACTTATATATTTTTTAGAGCACGGTGGTGTCTTAATTTTGAAGAAATTACTAGTCTCTCATGCTTCACTTATATTATTTTGAGAGTCTTTTAGAACAACATGGTATTTGCTATGGTCATAAAGTTGGTCCTAGAATGATGAGCATCCAAGTTGGGTATAATAAAAACTATCATAGGAAGTGAATTGGATGCTATGATCAACTTGATACTTGATAATTGTTTTGAGATATGGAGGTAGTGATATTAAAGTCATGCTAGTTTGGTGATTATGAATTTAAAGAATGCTTGTGTTGAAGTTAGCAAGTCCCGTAGCATGCACGTATGGTTAAAGTTGTGTAACAAATTTGAAACATGAAGTGTACAGCTTGTGCATCCTTATGAGTGGCGGTCGGGGACGGCGATGGTGTTTTCCTACCAATCTATCCCCTAGGAGCATGCGCATAGTACTTGATTTTTGACGACTTCTAAATTTTTGCAATAAGTATATGAGTTCTTTTGACTAATGTTGAGTCCATGGATTATCATACGCTTTTACCTTTCCGCCTTTGCTAGCCTCTTGATGCGTGCATTGCCCTTTCTCACCTTGAGAGTTGGTGCAAACTTGGCGGTGCATCCAAATCCCGTGATACGATACGCTCTATCACACATAAACCTCCCTATATCTTCCTAAAAACAGCCACCATACCTACCTATTATGGCATTTCCATAGCCATTCCGAGATATATTGCCATGCAACTTCCCACCGCTCCGTTCATCATCATCATGACATACTTTACTTTTGTCATATTGCCATTGCATGATCATGTAGTTGGCATCGTATTTGCGGCAAAGCCACCATGCATTATTTTTCATACATGTCACTCTTGATTCATTGCACCATCCCGGTACACCGCCGGAGGCATTCATATAGAGTCATATCTTGTTCTAGTTTCGAGTTGTAATTCTTATGTTGTAATCAATAGAAATGTGATGATCATCATTATTAGAACATTGCCAAAAAAAGGCCAAAAAAGGGACAGGCCCAAAAAAAGGGCAATGTTACTATCTGTTTTTCCACACTTGTGCTTCAAAGTAGGACCTTGTTCTTCATGTAGAGAGTCTCATATATTGTGCTTCAAAGTAGCACCATGTTTTTCATATAGTGAGTCTCATAAGTTATCTTTTTCATACTAGTGGGAATTTTTCATTATAGAACTTGGCTTGTATATTCCTACGATGGGCTTCCTCAAATGCCCTAGGTCTTCGTGAGCAAGCAAGTTGGATGCACACCCACTAGTTTTCTTTTGTTGAGCATTCATTTATAGCTCTAGTGCATCCGTTGCATGGCAATCCCTACTCCTCATGTTGACATCAATTGATGGGCATCTCCATAGCCCGTTGATTATCCTCGTCAATGTGAGACTTTCTCATTTTTTGTCTTCTCCACACAATCCCCATCATCATATTCTATTACACCCATAGTGCTATATCCATGGCTCACGCTCATGTATTGCGTGAAGGTTGAAAAAGTTTGAGATTATTTAAGTATGAAACAATTGCTTGGCTTGTCATCGAGGGTATAGAAGTTGGGAACATCTTTGTGTGTGAAAATGAAGCATAGCCTAACTATATGATTTTGTAGGGATGAACTTTCTTTTGCCATGTTATTTTGAGAAGACATGATTACTTTGATTCGTATGCTTGAAGTATTACTATTTATTTTATCAATATGAACTTTTATTTTGTATTCATTTGGATCTGAACATTCATGCCACAATAAAGAAAATTACATTATGAATTATGCTAGGTAGCATTCCACATCAAAAATTCTCTTTTTATCATTTACCTACTCGAGGACGAGCAGGAATTAAGCTTGGGGATGCTTGATACGTCTCCAACGTATCTATAATTTCTGATTGTTCCATGCTATTATATTACCCCTTTTGGATGTTTATGGGCTTTATTTTACACATTTATATCATTTTTGGGACTAACCTACTAACCGGAGGCCCAACCCATATTGCTGGTTTTTTCCTATTTCAGTATTTCGAAGAAAAGGAATATCAAACTAAGTCCAAACGGAATTAAACCTTCGGGTGGGTTATTTTTGGAACGAACGTGATCCGGAGAGCTTGGAGTGCAAGTCAAGAAGCTTCCGCGGAAGCCACGAGATAGGAGGTTGCCCCCCCCCCCTGTAGGGCATGCCCCCTGTCTCGTGGGCCCCTCAGGCGGCCACCGATGTACTTCTTCTTCCCATATATACCTATGTACCCCGAAAACATCCAGGGGCACCACGAAACACAATTTCCACCGCCAGAACCCTCTCTCAGATCCATGAGATCCCATCTTGGAGCCTTTGCGGCACTCTGCCGGAGGGAATCAACCAGAGGGCCTCTACATCAACATCCTTGCCCCTCCGATGAGTTGTGAGTAGTTTACCACAGACCTCACGGGTCCATAGTTATTAGCTAGATGGCTTCTTCTCTCTTTTGGATCTCAATACAATGTTCTCCCCTCTCTTGTGGAGATCTATTCGATGTAAACTCTTTTTGCGGTGTGTTTGTCGAGATCCGATGAATTGTGGGTTTATGATCAAGTTTATCTATGAGTAATATTTGAATCTTCTCTGAATTCTTTTATGTATGATTGAGTTATGTTTGCAAGTCTCTTCGAATTATCAGTTTGGTTTGGCCTACTAGATTGATCTTTCTTGCCATGGGAGAAGTGCTTAGCTTTGGGTTCAATCTTGCGGTGTCCTTACCCAGTGACATAAAGGGTTGAAAGGCACGTATTGTATTGTTGCCATCGAGGATAACAAGATGGGGTTTATATCATATTGCATGAGTTTATCCATCTACATCATGTCATCTTGCTTAATGCGTTACTCCGTTCTTATGAACTTAATACTCTAGATGCATGCTGGATAGCGGTCGATGTGTGGAGTAATAGTAGTAGATGCAGGTGAGTCGGTCTACTTGTTATGGACGTGATTCCTATATACATGATCATGCCTAGATAATCTCATAACTATGCGCTTTTCTATCAATTGCTCGATGTAATTTGTTCACCCACCGTAATACTTATGCTATCTTGAGAGAAGCCACTGGTGAAACCTATGGCCCCCGGGTCTATCTCTTATCATATTTGCTTTCAATCTACTTTTATTTGCATCTTTACTTTTTGCATCTATATTTTGAAATACGAAAAATATATTTATCTTATCATACTATTTTTATTAGATCTCACTTTCGCAAGTGGCCGTGAAGGGATTGACAACCCCTTTATTGCGTTGGTTGCGAGTTCTTAGTTTGTTTGTGTAGGTGCGTGGGACTTTTGAGGAGCCTCCTACTGGATTGATACCTTGGTTCTCAAAACTGAGGGAAATACTTACGCTACACTTGTTGCATCACCCTGTCCTCTTCGAGGAAAACCAACGCAAGCTCAAGACGTAGCATACATTGCCATGCAACTTACCACCGTTCCATTTACTATGACACGCTCCATCATTGTCATATTGCTTCGCATGATCATGTAGTTGACATTGTATTTGTGGCAAAGCCACCGTTCATAATTCTTTCATACATGTCACTCTTGATTCATTGCATATCCCTGTACACCGCCGGAGGCATTCACATAGAGTCATATTTTGTTCTAAGTATTGAGTTGTAATTGTTGAGTTGTAAGAAAATAAAAGTGTGATGGTCATCATTTTTAGAGCATTGTCCCAAGTGAGGAAAGGATGATGGAGACTATGTTTCCCCCACAAGTCGGGATGAGACTCTGGACGAAAAAAAAGAGGCCATAAAAGAAAGAAGAAAAGGCCCAAATAAAAAAATGAATGAGATAAAAAGAGAGAAGGGACAATGTTATTATCCTTTTACCACACTTGTGCTTCAAAGTAGCACCATGATCTTCATGATAAAGAGTCTCCTATGATATCACTTGCATATACTAGTGGGAATTTTTCATTATAAAACTTGGCTTGTATATTGCAATGATGGGCTTCCTCAAAATGCCCTAGGTCTTCGTGAGCAAGCGAGTTGGATGCACACCCACTTAGTTTCTTTTGTTGAGCTTTCATATACTTATAGCTCTAATGCATCCGTTGCATGGCAATCCCTACTCACTCACATTGATATCTATTGATGGGCATCTCCATAGCCCGTTGATATGCCTAGTTGATGTGAGACTATCTTCTCCTTTTTTCTCCACAACCACCATTCTACTCCACATATAGTGCTATATTCATGGCTCACGCTCATGTATTGCGTGAAGATTGAAAAAGTTTAAGAACGTAAAAAGTATGAAACAATTGCTTGGCTTGTCATCAGGGTTCTGCATGATTTAAATATTTTGTGTGGTGTAGATAGAGCATAGCCAGACTATATGATTTTGTAGGGATAACTTTCTTTGGCCATGTTATTTTGAGAAGACATAATTGCTTAGTTATTATGCTTGAAGTATTATTATTTTTATGTCAATATTAAACTTTTTTCTTGAATCTTTCGGATCGGAATATTCATACCACAATTAAGAAGAATTGCATTGAAATTATGCCAAGTAGCATTCCACATCAAAAATTCTATTTTTATCATTTACCTACTCGAGGACGAGCAATAATTAAGCTTGGGGATGCTTGATACGTCTCCAATGTATCTATAATTTTTTATTGTTCCATGCTATATTATATTCTGTTTTGGACATTATTAGGCTTTATTATACACTTTTATATTATTTTTGGGACTAACCTATTAAGCGGAGGCCCAACCCAGAATCGTTGTTTTTTGCCTATTTCAGAGTTTCGCAGAAAAAGAATATCAAACGGGGTCCAAACAGAATGAAACCTTCGGGAACGTGATTTTCGGAACGAACGTGATCCAGAGGACTTGGACCCTACGTCAAGACATCAACCAGGAGGGCACGAGGTGGGGCGCCTACCCCTAGGCGCGCCCTCCACCCTCGTGGGTCCCCTGTTGCTCCACCGACGCACTCCTTCCTCCTATATATACCTCGTATCCCCAAACTACCGAGATCTGAGCCAAAAACCTAATTCCACCGCCGCAACCTTCATGCCGTGAGATCCCATCTTGGGGCCTGTTAGGAGCTTCACGGAGGGGCATCGATCACGGAGGGCTTCTACATCAACACCATAGCCTCTCCGATGATGTGTGAGTAGTTTACCTCAGACCTTCGGGTCCATAGTTATTAGCTAGATGGCTTCTTCTCTCTTTTTGTATCTCAATACAATGTTCTCCCCCTCTCTCGTGGAGATCTATTCGATGTAATCTTCTTTTGCGGTGTGTTTGTTGAGACCGATGAATTTTGGGTTTATGATCAAGTTTATCTATGAATAATATTTGAATCTTCTCTGAATTCTTTTATGTATGATTGGTTATCTTTACAAGTCTCTTCGAATTATCAGTTTGGTTTGGCCTACTAGATTGATCTTTCCTACAATGGGAGAAGTGCTTAGCTTTGGGTTCAATCTTGCGGTGTCCTTTCCCAGTGACGATGAGGGGCAGCAAGGCAAGTATTGTATTGTTGCCATCGAGGATAACAAGATGGGGTTTATATCATATTGCATGAGTTTATCCCTCTACATCATGTCATCTTTCTTAAAGCGTTACTCTGTTCTTATGAACTTAATACTCTAGATGCATCTTTGGATAGCGGTCGATGTGTGGAGTAATAGTAGTAGATGCAGGCAGGAGTCAGTCTACTTGTCTCGGTCGTGATGCCTATATACATGATCATACCTAGATATTCTCATAACTATGCTCAATTCTGTCAATTGCTCAACAGTAATTTGTTCACCCACCATAATACTTATGCTCTTGAGAGAAGCCACTAGTGAACCCTATGGCCCCTGGGTCTATTTTCCATCATATTAATCTTCCAACACTTTGTTATTTTTATTGCCTTTTATTTTACTTTGCATCTTTATCATAAAAATACCAAAAATATTATCTTATCATATCTATCAGATCTCACTCCCGTAAGTGACCGTGTAGGGATTGACAACCCCTTATCGCGTTGGTTGCGAGGATTTATTTGTTTGTGTAGGTGCGAGGGACTCGTGTGTGGCCTCCTACTGGATTGATACCTTGGTTCTCAAAAACTGAGGGAAATACTTACGCTACTTTGCTGCATCACCCTTTCCTCTTCAAGGGAAAACCAACGCAATGCTCAAGAGGTAGCAAGGGGTACCAATATAACTTAATGCTATGGTTGGGTTTTACCTTAATGAACGTTAGTAGTTGCAGACGCTTGCTAATAGTTCCAATCGTAAGTGCATAGAATTCCAAGTCAGGGATGACATGCTAGCAGTGGCCTCTCCCACATAGAACTTGCTATCGGTCTAGTAAACTAGTCAATTGCTTAGGGACAATTTCGCAACTCCTACCACCACTCTTCCACACTCGCTATATTTACTTTATTGCTTCTTTATCTAAACAGCCCCTAGTTTTTATTTACGTGCTCTTTATATTCTTGCAAACCTATCCAAAAACACCTACAAAGTACTTCTAGTTTCATACTTGTTCTAGGTAAAGCGAACGTTAAGCGTCTGTAGAGTTGTATCGGTGGTCGATAGAACTTGAGGGAATATTTGTTCTACCTTTAGCTCCTCGTTGGGTTCGACACTCTTACTTATCGAAAGAGGCTACTATTGATCCCCTGTACTTGTGGGTTATCAAGACCTTTTTCTGGCACCGTTGCCGGGGAGCAATAGCGTGGGGTGAATATTCTCGTGTGTGCTTGTTTGCTTTATCACTAAGTAATTTTTGTTTGCTATTCTTAGTTGTTCTCTATCCTTAGTTATGGTAGGAAACGCAAAATACCAAAAAAATTAGTTGTACCTACTGAACCAATGGTTGAAGAACCACTCAAAATCTATCACACTCCTGAAGCTTTTTACTTGGATCATCTTCGATCCCTATGTGCTCGTCTTTGAAACCCCAACTAGCTTAGTTGAGGGCAAATCTTTAGATGAGCATGCTTGTTATGTGCGACACCGCATATCTCAAAAAGGGAAGCTTTTACTGGATCAAATTCATCGTTTGCAATTCTATGCTTGGAATTTATGTGAAATTTATGATTTTACTTGTTGTTCTGAAAACCCTAAGAAACACCTTCCCTACCAATGTGAGTTTAGCAATAATGGAATCGTATCTTCGTATGCTAAGGGTGTTTATAATTACTATGATGTTCAACGAATTGAAGAATTTGTCGCTTTTAAGGGTGCTTATGAAATTGCTTCTTTGATTGAAAAGTATGATGCTACTCTTTACAAATCTGAAAATTTTGCCATACTTGAATATTGTTATGATAATTATGCTTCTAATGCCTATGTTAAACCATATATTGAGGACTCCTCCGCTGTCCAAGAAGAGAATAATACTTTGCAGGAGTCTATGGAAGAAGAAATTGACGAAACTGTGAGCTCATTGGATGAAAAAGATGATGAGGAGAGCGAAGAGCAAAAGGAGGAAGAACGGATTAGCTACCCGTGCCCACCTTCTAATGAGAGTAACCCTCCAACTCATACGTTGTTTAATTTCCCTTCGTGCTTACCGAAGGATGATTGCTATGATTGTTATGATCCCGTTGATTCTTTTGAAATATCCCTTTTTGATAATGCTTGCTATGCTTGTGGCCAAGATGCCAATATGAATTATGCTTATGGAGATGAACTTGCTATAGTTCCTTATGTTAATCATGAAATTGTTGCTATTGCACCCACGCATGATAGTCCTATTATCTTTTTGAATTCTCCCGACTACACTATATCGGAGAAGTTTGCCCTTATTAAGGATTATATTGATGGGTTGCCTTTTACCATTGCACATGATGATTTTAATGAATATAATATGCATGTGCTTGCTGCTCCTACTTGCAATTATTATGAGAGAGGAACTATATCTCCACCTCTCTATGTTTCCAACACGAAAAAATTGCAAGAAACTGTTTATACTATGCATTGGCCTTTACTATATGTGCATGAATTGTTCTTTTATGACATGCCGATGCATAGGAAGAGAGTTAGACTTTGCTTTTGCATGATATATGTTACTTTGTGCTCACTACTAAATCACAAATCATTGCTAATTAAAATTGGCTTGGATATACCTTGGGATTCGGGTGGATCCATTACTTGAGCACTATATGCCTAGCTTAATGGCTTTAAAGAAAGCACTGCCAGGGATACAACCTGGAAGTTTTAGAGAGTCATATATTTCTGTTGAGTGCTTTTATAAATTTTAAAAACAAAACAAAAATAAAGAGGGGAACCCTAAACTTTTCAAAAAGGAAAGTGAAAGTGAGAAAGGCGAGCATTGTTAAAGTGGGAGCTAGCCTTGAACTTTGTTCATGCTCACGGAAACTTTGTGAATCTTGATTACAGAAACTTTTCAACAAAAATAATTATCCCCTTGTACAATTCCATTGTATTATAAAAATAATGTGCCAAGGTTTTCCTTTAGGATGTTTACAATGCTTGTTGGTTTGTGCGGTGCAGGACAGAAACTTTGGCTGTAGTGAGCGATTTTACATTTTTTACTGGGACGTCAAACGGTTCTGAAACTTTTTGCACTGTCTTTCTATACAAATTGTTTATTTTTCCTAATTTTGGCAGAATTTTTGAAGTACCAGAGGTATGGTGAATGTTCATATTATTACAGACTGTTCTGTTTTAGACAGATTCTGTTTTTTTATGCATAGTTTGCTTGTTTTGATGAAACTGTCATTTTCTATCAGTGAATTAAGCCATGGAAAAGTTATATTACAGTAGCTACAATGCAAAAACAAAATATGAATTGGTTTGAACAGTACTTAGAGTAGTGATTTGCTTTATTATACTAACGGATCTTACCGAGCTTTCTGTTGAGTTTTGTGTGGATGAAGTGTTCGAAGATCGAGGAGGTCTCGATGTGAGAAGAAGGAAGAGAGGCAAGAGCTCAATCTTGGGGATGCCTAAGGCACCCCAAGTAAATATTCAAGGAGACTCAAGCGTCTAAGCTTGGGGATGCCCCGGAAGGCATCCCCTCTTTCTTCAACAAGTATCGGTATGTTTTCGGATTCGTTTCGTTCATGCGATATGTGCAAATCTTGGAGCGTCTTTTTCATTTAGTTTTCACTTTTATTTTATGCACCATGCTGGTATGAGATAGTCCTTGGTTGATTTATAGAATGCTCATTGCACTTCACTTAAATCTTTTGAGTATGGCTGTCGGATTTCGGGTTCCGGCAGACCCTCTAGGTTCGAACACTGGGGTGCGCGCGGAGATCTCGCCCTCTACCTACCTGCACCTCGCCACCTCGCTAGGATCTAAACTATGAAAGGAACAACACAAGAGACACAGGGTTTATACTGGTTCGGGCCACCATTGTGGTGTAACACCCTACTCCAGTGTGTGGTGTGGTGGATTGCCTCTTGGGCTGATGATGAACAATACAAGGAAGAACAGCCTCGCGAGGGTCTGTTCTTGGCTGGTGCGATGAACTGCTAGGGGGAGTTCAGTCGCTCTCTCTCTGCTGATTCAAGGTGCTGGATCCTCTCTCCCTACCCTGTGGGTGGCTAGTCCTATTTATAGGCAAAGGCCCTGGGCCTCTTCCCAAATATTGAGCGGGAAGGGCGCCAACAATTGGCCATTTTAAAGGGGAACATCTAGTACACTTATCCTGACTAAAGTTGGTCCTCGCCTCTCAAAGGCTCTGGTGGTGACACCGGCTTGGGCTCCACGATGACTTCCTTCCTGCCGTTGCGACGGTCTTGGTATTGTTGCACCAAAACGGATGCCTTTGCTTGATACTCTTGCCTGCGCTTGCTCCCTTTGCACCAAAGAGGAAAGAAGGACACTGCGCGGGCTGGCGCCTGCTTGGCGCCCTTGGTCGTCATGGCTTGCGTCATGGGCACCTCGTGAGGTACCCCGCCTTGATCTCTCCGCCTCCTCGAGCCAGCCCGACGAGGCCGTGCTCGAGGAAGCTTCTGTTGTCCGCCCAGGCTTGGCCCCTCGTGAGGGTCTTGAGCTTGTCTTGATGAAGATGGGCCGTCTTGGGCCACCCCTTGAGCCACGCCGCGGGCCGCAGCGAGCAAGTCTGTAGCCCCATTCCCGTAACGCCGACAAGAGCCCCCGCCCAAGGCGCGCCCGGACTTGGCTGAGCAGAGAAGCGAAGGGGCAAGTCTGCGCTGGGGGCCCTAACGACTCTTGACCTTGGGCGCCGCGTGGCGGTTGGTTGGACGTGGGCGCCTTAGCAACTGCGTGAATCGACAAAAGAGCGGCGTCTGTCTAGGCTTTGCTTCCCTCATCTCCTCCGGTCATTGCCCAGATCCCCTTTCTTGCGCCTTTCCTTCCTTCCTCTGAAATCTCCAGATCTACTTCGACCGCGTGCCCTAGCAAGACATGGCGCCTCGCCAGACCCCGGCCGGAGCTTGGTACTCAGCCGCCTTGGACTCGTCGAATGTGTCTGAGAAGGGCCTTGCCCGGGTGCGCCGGATGGTGGCGGCGTAAGGCATCGACGGGGCAGAGGTGTTCAAGGCTGGCTCCGCCCTTCCCGAGGGCCAAGGAAGCACCTTCTATCCGCTCTTCGTGAGCGCCATTGCTGCCGGTCTGGTGCCTCCCTTTTCTGAGTTCTTCTTCTCTGTCTTCCGCCACTACAAACTGCAAGCTCTGCACCTCCATCCCAACTCTGTTCTTCTTCTGGCGATCTTCGCCTACTATTGTGAGGCTCACGTCGGGGTGCAACCCTCAGTGGCCTTGCTGCGCCACTACTTCTACCTCCGGACCTCTCGCGGTCCCATCTCCGCGTGCGCGAGCTTTGTCGCGTATGGCAGCTCCAATGCCATCTCGAAGCCCGGGAAGAGGATTGAGGGCTTCAGGAGCAAGTGGGTAATGGTAGATGCTGGGCGCATCCACCCTCGGCTGATTCGCCCACGGAGCACCCCACGACCTCCGACGATTGGTCTCGCGTGGAACTCATGGATCCGTCGCGAAGCCGGTCTTTGGAGAAGATGGACGCGGATCTGTGGCCGAGCAACATGGCGGGCGGCGGCGACCGGTGTGTTGCTCCGAGGGAGTTCTGGAGCATCGTGGCCCGCCGTCGTCAAGATTGCTTCCGCTTATGGAGGTTCGCCCGAGCCCCGCAGTCTTGGCCGACGAAGATCGGGCCGCGGTCCTCAAATCTTTGGTCGGGGGAGACGTGGCGAGGCTGGAGGGCGCTCCTGTGCCCCTGTTCCTTTGAGATGATTGGGAGCAGGCGCTGGAATCCATGCCCGTCTTCAATGGGGACGGGCCCGTGCCCGTGGAGGTTCCCGAGGACCCGGCGGCCCTGGCGGCGGTGAACGTGTCCTCCGGTGACTCCAGCGAAGAGGAGGAAGAAGAGGAGCGAGAAGCGGGGCCTTACTCCGAGGCGACCGACGGGGAGTCGAGAGCGCCCCTCCCCCGGCGCAGGTCCCGCGCTCTCTGCCTCTTGCCGAGTGACGACGACGAGGATGGCGACGAGCGGGGCGGCGAGAGCTTGCCCGCGATCCTGAAAAAGGACAGGACTGGGCTGGTCCCCCACAGGTCTGCCCCGGCTCCGAGGCGATCCGCAGACGTGCCTCCTGCTCCCGGGCCTCTTGAGGCTGATCCCTGCAGCCGGCTCTCGGGCTTCAAGTATGGCTGGAGGTTGCTCGAGCTCGCGAGCAATGACGAGTAAGTGCTTGATTCTTGTTTTATTCCTTGCTTTGTCGCTCAGGCTTGATATCTGTATCTCTTGGCTAGGCTGGCGCCTGCGGTGAAAAAGCTGAAGGGAGCTCCCGAGGCTCCTCGGCAGCGCCTCTGCCCGAAGGAAGGCGACGGCAAGACACGGGCCTCTCCTGCCCGATCATCCTCACGAGGCCTGGCGGAGCTGGCTGGGGCGAGCTCAGCCCCCATGGCCCAAGCGACTCCTGAGGTATCCTTGCCTGATGCCACCGCCACAGCTGTTGGGGCGCAGCAGGTTCCGCCTCGAGATCTTGTGGTTACGCCGCCGTCCTCTCCTCCTACTCCACCAACCTGCCTCTCCGACTCCTCCCACCTCTGGATCGTCTTTGCCGCTGAATTGGACCGGCTGCGGCAAGATCTTGGCGCCGACCCTCGCTTGGTGGCGGGCGCTTGGAGCTAGCCTCCGGCTGGATTCGCTCTGACGCTTCGATTCGAAAGCGGTCTTTGGTTCAGCCTCGGCGGCTTGCGGCGAGGAGAAGCAGGCTCCTTGGGCGAAGGCTACTCGCGACGCCGCCTTTGGGGAGGTAGCCGATGTCCGAGGTCGCTGCAAAGGCGCCGAGAGCGAGCCGGGGCTCGGGACCAGCTTGCCAAGGAGGCCCGCATTCGCAAAGAGAATGAGTAAGACATGAAGGCTCGCGAGGCTGCCGTCAAAGACAAGGACGCCAAGCTTAACAGGCGCCGTGACCGCCTGGGTGCGCTGGAGCAGGAGTTGGAGGCGAAGAAGGTCGGGCTGGACGGCAAGGTGCGGGTTCTTGCCGAGGACCGCGAGGCCTTCACAGAGATGGAGGTGAAGGCTCGCACCTTGCTGAGGTCGCTTTACGACAACGGCCTGGAAAGCCCGCTGGCCGGCGCCGAGGACGGCCCCGCCAAGCTGCTTCCCTTCCTGATCCGCGCTCTTGAAGATGTCACCCTTGGCCTTGGCCCTACGGCTGAGG
This sequence comes from Aegilops bicornis, assembly GCA_021605145.1. Classification (NCBI taxonomy): domain Eukaryota; kingdom Viridiplantae; phylum Streptophyta; class Magnoliopsida; order Poales; family Poaceae; genus Aegilops; species Aegilops bicornis. Next base: position 318,148,719 of record CM038675.1, read on the forward strand.
CCGAGGCGCGTCTCCGTCTTTCTACACGACGCGGGTCCTTACCCACGTCTACCGTCGCGAGCCCGACGTCGACCTCGACAGCCTGCTGGAGCCAGCGAGCGACGAGCTTGCCGCTGCTGCTGTTGAGGCCGTGAAGGGTCGAGCGGAGGCTCTCATCAAAGTTCCGGCCTTCAAAGACTAAGCCGGCGTTGCGATCCCGAGGCTTCACGAGGCGAACCGCTGGCGCAGCTCCGTCATCGACAAGTGACTCCGTTGTGGCTCTTGTTCTGCTTCCTGCAACATGCATCATGCCTCGGGGAGGCGTTTAAACTTGCGTTTGGTGTTGTGATAACAGTTATGGAATGTAATGTTTGCTTTTAAATTCCTTGAGATTTGCGCTTTTCCTTCCTACTTGCTTATGTTCTACGCCGGTAGAGCCCAGCCCCGCGCATACCTGAGCCGCTGTTAGCCCCGACCGGAAACCAGAACGGGACCAAGGAGTGAGGGGCTACGTGACAAGTTAGGCTCCTGAGTCGCGATGCTCAGGAGTGCCCCTTGGCGCACGAACAGCAAGTAGGGAGGTGAGATGTGTGGGTGAATCTACCATTCTACGTCTGCAGAGCCCGGCCCCGCGTATACCTCAACCGCCGTTATCCTTTCGGAACTAAGGAGTGAGGGGCTACGTGACCAGTTAGGCTCCTGAGTCGCGATGCTCAGGAGTCCCCCTTGACGCTCAAACGGCATTCGTACCTTGGCTCCACTCGGGGAGTGACGTGCGACGAACTAGGCCCGGGGGCCTGGCTGGGTGGCGTGCGCCTGGGCATGACCCAGGCGTAGCCCCCCTGCCCAGCCCCCTCGCGCGGCGTTCCCGAGGGGAGGCGTTGCGATGAGGCCGGACACTGAGCTCTGGGCTCCCTGAGGTTGATGCGGCCGGGCCCACCTCGCTTGTTTATCACCAGCGAGCATAGCGCTCCGTATGTGTACGGGCATAGCCGCTCCTCGGCGGTGTCGCCAGCCAACGCGAGCATGGTGCTTCCATCAGTGCGTGGGAGGGGCTCCCCTCCGGAGGAGCCCAGGCGCAGGTACAGCCCCGCCGACACGTGGCTGGCACGGTAGGGCCTGACGAGGTGTATCTGGGCACCCGTGAGCCGGCGCGGGACTCACGGGGCCCTACCTCAAGGCGGGTTGCGCCTGGCACTGGGCATTAACTTGTGATGTGTTCCTGCAAATTTGGTTAGATGCCGACGCTCTACGTCCTCGGATCCCGGCCCTCGACCGGGTCTCGGTATCATTGGTATGCTGTGTCATGATGCCGTGGACAAGGCCGTAGGGTGAGGGCGGAGAGCCAAGAGGAGCCCATGAGTCGCGATGCTCAGGTACCCCCCTTTAACGTGCAAGCGGCCGACATGAAGGAAGAAGGGGTGCCGTGGACAGGCATCAAATAACAATCATGATGGGTCGAACGCATGACCCGAAATAAACGCAAGAGGGGTACATGCCGCTGGGTCTGGCCCGAGCGACTTGGGGATGATGCAGCCCGAGGGGAACCCCCAACAAAGTAAGCTAGGAACATGAAGTAAAGGGGATACACGCCGCAGGGACGGACCCACGCTGCACAGGAATAATGCAGCCACTGGGGCGCCTCACCGGAAATGAAACTTGAAGGATGTCACCGATGACGTTGAAGACGGCGATGTTGAAGTAGCGGACGTCGTGGGCTGCGGAAGCCGATCTTCACGAGCCCCAGCCAGGAGCCTCGGGAGGCTCGAGGCGCCATGGATCCTCGTGGACCATCCCCATCTCCGCCCAGGGGATCTGCGGGAACGCCTGGCCTCTTGAGCCTCCGTGATGCTCCTCATGAGGCGCCGGTATGTGGCGGTTGCCAGACGGCACGCCGTAGGGCATGCGAACGTAGCTGTGGGGTGGACCTTCGCAGCGCCCTACGCGTGAGGGCCGGGCGCCTGAGAGGCGGCTCGGTTGAGCCCTGGGATGTCGATGCAGACGCGCAGCCCACCATCCTCGCCTGGATGGGGAGCTACGGCGGGTAAGCGGCGGCTGCCACTCATGACTCTTGACTCCTGCAACTCCTACGTGATCTGACTGACGAACTCCCGAGGGTTTGTCCCTCCTTGCCTTGCTCCTTCCTGTGGGAAACGTGCTTTGAAGCACGCCTCCAAGTGGTGCCCAAGCGCCTCCCTCGTGACCTTAGCAAGGTCGGTGGCCCTCCAGGAGAGAGCCCCCGAGCCTTGCTTGAGGAGGGCGCCGGGCGCGCCTTCCTATGCGTCAGAAGGAGGTGCCCCCTGAGCAGGCGCGGACCCTGAGGGGCCTACCTCCCGAGGGGTCAGGCCTGGCGATGTCTTCTTCTTCTTGGGAGCGGTCTCAGGGAGCCTCACGCTCCTGCGATCTGGGTCTTCAAGTGATGCGGCTTGAAAGGCTCGCTACAGGGAGCACACTGTGTCTCTCTCTTCACAAGGCACCGTGATGACTCCGCCGCTTCCTCGCATCTTGAGGACGTTGTAGCTTTGATGATTCACGGCCATGAACTTGGCCAGAGCTGGGTACCCGAGGATGGCATTGTATGGCAGGCGAATGTGGGCGAAATCGAAGTCAATGAGCTCGGTGCGGTAGTTGTCGCGCGCCCCGAAGGTGACAGGGAGGCGGACCTGCGCAATCCGAATCGTGAAGCCATCGGTGACTCTGGAGAAAGGCTAGGTTGGCTGAAGCTGATTGTAAGGCACTTGGAGATTGTTGAATGTTTCTACGGACAGGACGTTGAGCCCTGCTCCGCCATCGATGAGGGTCCTAGTGACTTGCGTTCGCGATGGACCGGGGAACAAAGCATCGGGAGGACTCCTACTGTGGGTCACAAGACTTGAGCTGATTCGCTGAGTTGAACGTGATGTCGCACGCTGACCACCTGAGAGGGCGCGTGGCTTCGAGCTTGGGAGGACTGCATTCACTTTGCGAGCGAACTGCTTGAAGATGCATTGAGAGGCTGGGGCTTGAGCTCCGCCCAGGATGCAAGCGATCGCGCGCGGCTCCTAGAAACCCCCGGCCCCCTCGTCCTAATGATGGTCCTCGTTTCTCCTTGGCTGTGGCGGCAGAGGAGGGAGGCCTGCGTTTCCTTGTGGGCGATCCTCGCGAGGCTGATCCCTCCAGTCTCCCTCGCGAGGCTGATCCTGCCAGCGATCCTCGCGAGGTCGGTCGCACCACCCTTGGCGAGGGCCACGGTCTTCCCAGCGTCCTGCGTTCCTTCCTCCTCCTCGGCCGTAGCCTCGATCGTTGTGGTCGGGGCGTCGGCCGATCCTACCTTCTCGCACGGCCCGGAGCTCTTGACATTCGTTGGTGTTGTGGGTGTGTAGGTCATCGTACACACGATCTGGCTGCCCTTGGAAGACTTGGGCTGATCTGCCCGCTTGGTGTCTGGTTCTGCCATGAGCACGGCAGCCCCTTGCGCTTCACGCCCTTGGCCTTGTATTTTTTCTCTTACGGTCTGCGGTGGCAGCTCGAGGAGGGAAAAGCGCCCTTCCTTAGCCTGGCGCGCCAGTCGCCAAGTTGAACAACTCCAAGGAAGTGCACAGATCTTCATGCATCGCCAGCTCCTCCTTCATCTTGACGTCACGCACACCGTCGGAGAAGGCAGAGATGATGGCCTCCTCGGTCACCTTGGAAATCTTGAGGCGTGCGTTGTTGAAGTGCTGGATGTACTTCTGCAGGGTCTCCCTTGGTTGCTGCTTGATGCGGCGCATGTCGCTCACGGCAGGAGGCCGGTCGCGAGTACCTTGGAAGTTGGCGATGAAGCGGGTGCGCATCTCGTCCCAGGAGGAGATCGTGCCAGGAGCTAGGTTCAGGAGCCAGGTGCGGGCTCCGTCCTTGAGTGCCATGGGAAACCAGTTCGCCATGACCTTCTCGTCCCCGTTGGCGGCTTCGATGCCCAGCTCGTAAAGCTGGAGGAACTCTGCAGGGTCGGCCGTGCCGTCGTAGCGAGGAGGTAGGTCTGGCTTGAACTTGCCGGGCCACACGATGCTGCATAGCTCGGTGGTGAAGGCGCGGCAACCTGCTGTGGCCACAGGAGGCCTTTGGTGACGAAGAGCCTGGTCTTGCGGGTCCCCATGCGCTGCAGCTGGGAGCAGCGTGGGGTCTTGGCGTGCTGGAGCCGGAGCGTGGTCGTGACGAGCCGGTGCAGGGAGCACTCGGGCAGCTTCTTGGGGGCGAGGGACCTCTTGACAACTCTGCTCTTGCTGCGCTGGTGCCGGATGGAGTGGGTTCCGCCCAGGGGCCACGCGCCTTTGGGGCTGTGGCGCCTTCTTGAGGGGGAGGCGGCCGAGGCACCCCGAGCTTCATCGCCACAAGAGGGCGGGCGCGTGCAATGAGAATGACGGCGCGGTATCCCCTGCGGCCTTGACGAGCTTCAGCGGCGACGCGGTCGAGCCACTCCTCGTAGACGTCGTTGACAGGCGGTAGCGCAGAGCTTGTTTGCCGCGATGAGTGCAGCTCGAGTTTCCATGGAAGCGCGGAACGCAGGACGGAAGAACCAGCGGGCGAGTGAGGGAGTAGGCATATGGCCGTCTCGCCTCACGGACGGATCTTTGGGACGATGTTGTCGCTCGTTCCCAGCCCGGGCCTGTAAGCGGCGTTGACGGCAGGCGGCAGGGAACGGCGGGGGCGGCCATCGAAGGGGGCCGTCTGGGTGACGCGGGAAGCGAGAGCGGCTCTACCTGGCGCGCCAAATGTCGGATTTCGGGTTCCGGCAGACCCTCTAGGTTCGAACACTGGGGTGGGCGCGGAGATCTCGCCCTCTACCTACCTGCACCTCGCCGCCTCGCTAGGATCTAAACTATGAAAGGAACAACACAAGAGACACAAGGTTTATACTGGTTCGGGCCACCATTGTGGTGTAACACCCTACTCCAGTGTGTGGTGTGGTGGATTGCCTCTTGGGCTAATGATGAACAATACAAGGAAGAACAGCCTCGCGAGGGTCTGTTCTTGGCTGGTGCGATGAACTGCTAGGGGGAGTTCAGTCGCTCTCTCTCTGCTGATTCAAGGTGTTGGATCCTCTCTCTCTACCCTGTGGGTGTCTAGTCCTATTTATAGGCAAAGGCCCTGGGCCTCTTCCCAAATATTGAGCGGGAAGGGCGCCAACAATTGGCCATTTTGAAGGGGAACATCTAATACACTTATCCTGACTAAAGTTGGTCCTCGCCTGTCAAAGGCTCTGGTGGTGACGCCGGCTTGGGCTCCACGATGACTTCCTTCCTGCCGTTGTGACGGTCTTGGTCTTGTTGCACCAAACAGATGCCTTGGCTTGATACTCTTACTGCGCTTGCTCCTTTGCACCAAAGATGAAAGGAGGACATCAAGCGTAATGGCGCCCACCTGGCGCCCTTTGGTCGTCATGGCTTGCGTCATGGGCACCTCGTGAGGTACCCCGCCTTGATCTCTCCGCCTCGCGAGCCACCGACGAGGTCGTGCCCGAGGAAGCTTCCTGTTGTCCGCCTCATGAGGCTTGGCCCCTCGCGAGGGTCTTGAGCTTGTGCTGATGAAGATGGGCCGTGCTGGGCCACCCCTTGAGCCACGCCGCAGGCCGCAGGCAGGCAAGTCTGGGTACCCCCGTTCCCAGAACGCCGACAATGGCTTTATAGAATGCTTCATGTGCTTCACTTATATCATTTGAAGTTTGGACTGCCTGTTTCTCTTAACATAGAAAACCGCCATCTGAATAATGCTCTTTTGCTTCACTTATATTTGTTAGAGCGTGGGCATATCTTTTGTAGAAAGAATTAAACTCTCTTGCTTCACTTATATCTATTTAGAGAGATGACAGGAATTGGTCATTCACATGGTTAGTCATAAAATCCTACATAAAACCTGTAGATCACTGAACATGATATGTTTGATTCCTTGCAATAGTTTTACGATACAAAGGTGGTGATATTAGAGTCGCGCTAGTTGAGTAATTGTGAAATTGAGAAATACTTGTGTTGAGGTTTGCAAGTCCCGTAGCATGCACGTATGGTGAACCGTTATGTAACGAAGTTGGAGCATGAGGTGTTCTTTGATTGCTTTCCTTATGAGTGGCGGTCGAGGACAAGCGATGGTCTTTTCCTACCAATCTATCCCCCTAGGGGCATGCGTAGTAGTACTTTTCTTCGAGGGCTAATAAACTTTTGCAATAAGTATATGAGTTTTTTGTGACTAATGCGAGTCCATGGATTATACGCACTCTCACCCTTCCATCATTGCTAGCCTCTTCGGTACCGTGCATTTCCCTTTCTCACCTCGAGAGTTGGTGCAAACTTCGCCGGTGCATCCAAACCCCGTGATATGATACGCTCTATCACACATAAACCTCCTTATATCTTCCTCAAAACAGCCACCATACCTACCTATCATGGCATTTCCATAGCCATTCCGAGATATATTGCCATGCAACTTCCATCATCATCATATACATGACTTGAGCATTTACTGTCATATTGCTTTGCATGATCTTAAGATAGCTAGCATGATATTTTCATGGCTTGTCCGTTTTTTTGTTGATATTTTTGCTATGCTAGATCATTGCACATCCCGGTACACCGCCGGAGGCATTCATATAGAGTCATATCTTTGTTCCAGTATCGAGTTGTAATATTGAGTTGTAAGTAAATAAAAGTGTGATGATCATCATTATTAGAGCATTGCCCCAGTGAGGAAAGGATGATGGAGACTATGATTCCCCCACAAGTCGAGATGACACTCTGGACTTTAAAAATAAATAAAAGAGGCCAAAGAAGCCCAAATGAAAAAAGAGAGGCCAAAGAAGCCCACCAAAAGAAAAAAGAGAAAATAAAAAAATGAGAGAAAAAGAGAGAAGGGGCAATGTTACTATCCTTTTACCACACTTGTGCTTCAGAGTAGCACCATGTTATTCATATAGAGAGTCTCTTGAGTTATCACTTTCATATACTACTGGGAATTTTCATTATAGAACTTGGCTTGTATATTCCAATGCTGGGCTTTCTCAAATGCCTGATGTCTTCATGAGCAAGCAAGTTGGATGCACACCCACTTAGTTTTCAGTTTGAGCTTTCATATATTTATAGCTCTAGTGCATCCGTTGCATGGCAATCCCTACTCCTCACATTAACATCAATTGATGGGCATCTCCATGGCCCATTGACTAGCCGCGTCGGTGTGAGACTTTCTCCTTTTTTGTCTTCTCCACACAACCTCCATCATCATATGCTATTCCACCTATAGTGCTATGTCCATGGCTTGCGCTCATGTATTGCGTGAGGGTTGAAAAGGCTGAAGTGCGTTAAAAAGTATGAACCAATTGCTCGGCTTGTCATCGGGGTTGTGCATGATTTGAATGCTTTGTGTGGTGAAGATGGAGCATAGCCAGATTATATGATTTTGTAGGGATGAGCTTTCTTTGGCTATGTTATTTTGATAAGACATAATTGCTTGGTTAGTATGCTTGAAGTATTATTGTGTTAATGTCAAATGATAGACTATTGCTTTGAATCACTCGTGTCTTAATAGTCATGCCATGATTAGACTATGTGATCAAGATTATGCTAGGTAGCATTCCACATCAAAAATTATCTTTTTTATCATTTACCTACTCGAGGACGAGCAGGAATTAAGCTTGGGGATGTTGATACGTCTCCGTCGTATCTAATTATTTTTATTGTTCCATGCCAATATTATACAACTTTCATATACTTTTGGCAACCTTTTATACTATTTTTTGGGACTAACATATTGATCCAGTGCCCAGTGGCAGTTCCTGTTTGTTGCATGTTTTATGTTTCACAGAAACCCCATATCAAACGGAATCCAAACGGAATAAAAACGGATGGATAATATTTTTGGAATATTTGGAAAATATGGGAAGAAGAATCCACGCGAGACGGTGCCTGAGGTGGCCACGAGGCAGGGGGCGCGCCCCTGACCCTCGTGGGCCCCCCCTAAGGCGGTTGCTGCTCTTCTTTGGCCGCAAGAAAGCTAATTTTCAGGAAAAAAAATCTTGGCGAAGGTTTCAATCCAATCGGAGTTACGGATCTCCGGATATATAAGAAACGACGAAAGGGCAGATTACCAGAACGCAGAAACAGAGAGAGACAGAGAGACATATCCAATCTCGGAGGGGCTCTCGCCCCTCCCACGCCATGGAGACCATGGACCAGAGGGGAAACCCTTCTCCCATCTAGGGGGAAGGTCAAGGAAGAAGAAGAAGAAGGAGGGGGGCTCTCTCCCCCTCGCTTTCGGTGGCGCCCGAACGCCGCCGGGGCCATCATCATCACCGCGATCTTCACCAACACCTATGCCATGTTCACCAACATCTCCATCACCTTCCCCCCTCTATCTATAGCGGTCCACTCTCTCGCAACCCCGCTGTACCCTCTACTTGAACATGGTGCTTTATGCTTCATATTATTATCCAATGATGTGTTGCCATCCTATGATGTCTGATTAGATTTTCGTTGTCCTATCGGTGATTGACAAATTGCTATGATTGGTTTAATTTGCTTGTGGTTATGTTGTTGTACTTTGGTGCCCATCATATGAGCATGCGCGTGGATCACACCATAGGGTTAGTTGTATGTTGATAGGGCTATGTATTGGAGGGCAAGAGTGACAGAAGCTTCTACCTAGCATAGAAATTGATGCATACGAGATTGAAGGGGGACCAATATAACTTAATGTTATGGTTGGGTTTTACCTTAATGAACGTTAGTAGTTGCGGACGCTTGCTAATAGTTCCAATCATAAGTGTATAGAATTCCAAGTCAGGGATGACATGCTAGCAGTGGCCTCTCCCACATAAAACTTGCTATCGGTCTAGTAAACTAGTCAATTGCTTAGGGACAATTTCGCAACTCCTACCACCACTCTTCCACACTCGCTATATTTACTTTATTGCTTCTTTGTCTAAACAGCCCCTAGTTTTTATTTACGTGCTCTTTATATTCTTACAAACCTATCCAAAAACACCTATAAAGTACTTCTAGTTTCATACTTGTTCTAGGTAAAGCGAATGTTAAGCGTGCGTAGAGTTGTATCGATGGTCGATAGAACTTGAGGGAATATTTGTTCTACCTTTAGCTCCTCGTTGGGTTCGATAGTCTTACTTATCGAAAGAGGCTACAATTGATCCCCTATACTTGTGGGTTATCACTGTCGTACTCTCGTGCAATGACAAGTGAATAAACACTCATCGAATAACACATCTAGCAAGGAAAATATTGGCCAGCCCCTGCTGCTTCATGAGCGGTACGAGCACACAAAAAGGAAATTCATTTTGAAAATTAGATATGGCACATACAAATTTGCTTAGAACGACCGCATATAGGTAGGTATGGTGGACTCATATGAAAAAACTGGGTTTAAAGATTTTGGATGCACAAGTAGTATTTCTACTTAGTACAAGTGGAGGCTAGCAAATAAATTGTGCAGCAACCAACCAAGAAATAAAAATCATATAAGCGAGCATTAGGCATAATTAACACCAAATAATGCACCATAAGTAGGATGTAATTTCATTGCATAACTATTGAATTTCGTGCTTGCATAGGGAATTACAAACCTTAACACCAATATTCTTACTAAAGCATAATTACTCACCAACATGACTCATATATTACTATCATCATATCTCAAAACTATTACAAAGAATCAAGTTTAATTTGTCCAATGATCTTCATAAAAGTTTTTGTTACATCCCTCTTGAATATCTATCACTTTGGGACTAATTTCATATGTTACAATTGCTTTTGATAGGCTCAAACAAATTTAAGTGAAGGACATGAGCAAAAAAAATCGTCTCTCAAAATAATATAAGTGAAGCATGAGAGAATTTCTTCAAAAGATTACTAGATATAAAACAAATATAAGTGAAGCATGAGAGCATTTATTCAAAAATATTAAAGCACACCGTGCTCAAAAAGATATAAGTGAAGCACTAGTGCAATTCCATAGCTCAAAAAATTAAGTGAAGCACATAGAGCAATTCTATCAAATCATAGCATAATTTTGGCTCTCTCAAATAGGTGTGTCCAGCAAGGATAGGTCACACAAACTAAAAAGCAAAACAAGCAATGACTCATATAATACAAGACGCTCCAAGCAAAACTCATGATATGTGATGAATAAAAATACAGCTCCAACTAAAATACCGATGGTCGTTAGAAGAAAGAGGGGATGCCTTACGGGGCATCCCCAAGCTTAGTTGTTTGGTTCTCCTTGAATATTATCTTGGGGTGCCATGGTGCATCCCCAAGCTTAGGCTCTTTTAACTCCTTATTCCTTCATCCATCGTGATCTCACCCAAAACTTGAAAACTTCAATCACACAAAACTTAACAAAACCTTCATGAGATCCGTTAGTATAATAAAGCAACATACTACTATAAGTACTGTTGCAAGCCATTCATATTTCATTTTTGCATTATATCTACCGTATTCTAACTTTACCATGGCTTATACCCCCCGATACAATCCATAGATTCATCAAAATAAGCACACAACGCAAAGAAAACAGAATCTGTCAAAAATAGAATAGTCTGTAGTAATCTGGAAACTTCATATCAATCACGGCACCTATAGTGCGTAAAAACGGTCTACCAAGTATGATAGGACAAGACGAATTGCAATCAATATCAAGAACAATAAAATCTATGGGCACATAATTCCTATTTGCAAGAATAAGAACATCATTAATTCTTTCCAAAGGCTTTTTAATAGTAGAATCTGCCAAGTGCAAATTAAGAGAACATTCTTCAATATCGATAAGACCAAGCACATCAAATGAAGATTTCGAAATTGTGGAAACACTAGCACCCAAATCACATAATGCAAAGCACTCATAATTTTTTATCTTGACTTTGATAGTAGGTTCCCATTCATCATGTAATTTTCTAGGAATTGAAATCTCTAATTCCAACTTTTCTTCTAAAGCTTTCATCATGGAGTCTATGATATGTTTAGTAAAAGCTTTATTTTGTTCATAAGCATGAGGTGAATTTATCATGGATTGCAATAAATAAATGCATTCAATCAAAGAGCAATTATCATAACTAAGTCTTTGTAATCCAAAAGAGTAGGCACATCACTAGTTAAAGTTTTGACCTCTTCAAACCCACTTTTATCAATTTTCTCAACAAGATTTTCACCCTCCGAATTATCGGGACACCTTCTAGCTAAAGTTGACTCTTCTTAGGTCACTTTATCATCAATTTTAATTTTACTAAACAAGTAATCAATAGAAGAAACACCAACCATTTTGAGATCTTCATCATTTTTATGAAAGCAATCGATAGAAAACGCTCTTTCTAAAAATTCTCTTTTAGCTCTAAGCATAGCGATTCTTTTCTTAATTTCATCCATAGAAATATATAAAGCTTTAATTGATTCATTAATATCAACCTTGGTTGAAAAACTTTAATCTTGAGATTTTCTGCATCATGAGAAATTCTATCAATACTCCTAGACATATCATCAATCTTATTCAACTTTTCTTCTATCGAAGTATTGAAAGCTTTTTGAGCATTGATAAATTCTTTAATATTATTCTCAAGATCAGAGGGGTTCATATTATTATTGTAAGAAGAATTACCATAGGAATTACCATAATTATTAGAGGAATTTCCAAGAAAAGGCCTAGCATTAAAATTACCTCTATAAGCATTGTTGTTAAAATTGTTTCGCGAGACAAAATTCACATCTACAGGATCACTATTTTGCTCAATCAAAGTATACAAAGGCACATCATTAAGATAAATAGGAGCACTTTTACTAGCAACCAATTTCATAAGAACATCAACTTTTTCACGAAACGTACTAATTTCTTCAATCGAATTAACCTTTTTACTAGTAGGTGCTATTTCGGTATGCCATTGTGAATAATTTTCCGGGATATTATCAAGTAATTTAATAGCTTCACCCAAAGCAATCTCCATAAAAGTACCACCCACGACGGAATCTAAAAGATTTCTAGAAACAAAATTCAATCCCGCATTAAAAATTTGTATAATCATCCAAAGATTTAAACCATGAGTAGGGCAATTTCTCAACATCAATTTCATTCTTTCCCAATATTGCGCAACATGTTCATGCTCAAGTTGCTTAAAATTCATGATCTGAGTTCTAAGGGAAATAATTTTCGTGGGCGGAAAATACTTAGTAGTAAAAGCATCTTTGCACTTACCCCAAGAATCGATACTATTGCGAGGCAAAGAAGAAAACCAAAATTTTGCATTATCCCACAAAGAGAAAGGAAACAATTTCAACGTCACAATATCATTGTCCACATCTTTTTTATTTTGCATATCACACAATTCTACGAATGTGTTTAGATGGGACGCAGCATCCTCATTAGGAGTACCGAAAAATTGATCTTTCATCACAAGATTCAGCAAAGCGGCATTAATATCACAAGATTCTGTGCTAGTGGTGGAGGAGCAATCGGAGTGCTAATAAAATCATTATTATTGGTATTGGAAAAAACACAGAATTTGGTATTTTCTTGAGACATCGCAACTACGCAAACAAGATTGCAAACAAAAAGATAGATCTGACGAAAAAAAGCAAACGAAAAAGAGAGCGAATAAAACGACATTTTTTGTGAAGTGGGGGAGATGAAAACGAGAGGCAAATGACAAATAACATAAATTGCAAGGAGATGAGATTTGTGATCAGGAACCTGATAGATGTTTATGATGTCCCCCCGGCAACGGCGCGATGTCGCTTGAAACTGCATCGGTATTTTCTCAAAGAGGAAGGGATGATGCAGTACAGCTACGGTAGGTATTTCCCTCAGTTGTGAAACCAAGGTATCAATATAGTAGGAGAACCAGGCAACACTATGTAAATGGTACCTGCACACAATGAACAAATACTTGCAACCCGACGCGTAAGAGGGGTTGTCAATCCCTCCTCGGTAACGGCCCTAGAAATTGGCAAGTTGACGGAAGAATATTTGTGATAGATTGGATAAATAGCTCTCGATAAAATGTGAAATAAAATAAGTAATAAAAAAGTGCAGCAAGGTATTTTTGGGTTTTGGGAATAATAGATCTGAAAATAAAAGCGAATAAAAATAGAACTCAAGGCAAATATGATAAAGAATAGACCAGGGGGCCATATATTTCACTAGTGGCTTCTCTCGAGAAATAGCACTTGGTGGGTAAACAAATTTCTGTTGGGCAATTGATAGAAGATCAAATAATTATGAGGATATCCAAGGCAATGATCCATATATAGGCATCACGTCCAAGATTAGTAGACCGACTCCTGCCTGCATCTACTACTATTACTCCACACATCGACCGCTATCCAGCATGCATCTAGTGTATTAAGTTCATCGAGAAACGGAGTAATGCAATAATAATGATGACATGATGTAGACGAGATCTATTCATGTAGGAATAGCCCCCATCTTGTTATCCTTAATAGCAACGATACATGCGTGTCTTGTTGCCCCTTCTGTCACTGGGAAAGAACACCGCAAGATCGAACCCATCACAAAGCACCTGTTCCCATGGCAAGAAAAATCGGTCTAGTTGGCCTAACTAAACCAAAGATTCGAAGAAGAACTATGAGGCTATAAATAATCATTTATATAAGAGATCAAATAAGACTCAAATAATATTCCTAGATATAGATCTGATCATAAACTCAAAGTTCATTGGATCCCAACAAATGCACCGCAAAAAGAGTTACATCAAATGGATCTCCAAGAGACCATTGTATTGAGAATCAAGAGGGAGAGAGAGAGAGAGAGAGAGAGAGAGAGATCTAGTTACTGCGTACGGACCCGTAGGTCTATGGTGCACTACTCACGCATCATCGGGGAGGCACCAATGAGGATGATGAACCCCTCCGTGATGGTGTTAGATTGGATCTTGTGGCTCTGGAACTTGCGGCGGCTGGAATTGTGTTTCGTCGACTCCCCTAGGGTTTTTAGAATATTAGGGAATTTATAGGGCGAAGTGACGGTGCAGGGGGCTCCGTGGGGGGCACAACCCCCTGGGCGCGCCTGGGCTCCTGGGCGCGCCCTGGTGGGTTGTGCTCCCCACAGGCGTCCCCTATGGTACTTTCTTGCCCACCTGGGTGTCTTCTGTTCCATAAAAGATTTTCAAAAGGTTTCGCTGTGTTTGGACTGCGTTTGGTACTGATATTTCTGTGAAATATAAAACAAGGAAAAAACAACAACTAGCACTGGGCACTATGTCAATAGGTTAGTCCCAAAAAATGATATAAAGTTGTTGTAAAATTATTGTAAAACATCCAAGAATGATAATATAACATCTTGGAATGATACGTCTCCAATGTATCTATAATTTTTTATTGTTTCATGCTATTATATTATCTGTTTTGGATGTTTTATATGCATTAATATGCTATTTTATATGATTTTGGGGACTACCCTATTAACTTAAAGCCCAGTGCCAGTTTATGTTTTTTCCTTGTTTTAGAGTTTCGCAGAAAAGGAATACCAAACGGAGTCCAAACGAAATAAAACTTTTGCGATGATTTTTCTTGGACCAGAAGACACCCAGGAGACTTGGAGTGCAAGTCAGAAGAGCAATGAGGCGGCCACAAGGGTGGAGGGCGCGTCCAGGGGGGTAGGACGCGCCCCCCAACCTTGTGGGCCCCTCGTTGACCCCCTGACCTAGATCTTCCTCCTATATATACTCTTATACCCTAAAAACATCCAGGGGAGCCACAGAACCACTTTTCCACCGCTGCAACCTTTTGTACCCGTGAGATCCCAGCTTGGGGCCTTTTTCGGCATCCTGCCAGAGGGGGATTCAATCACGGAGGGCTTCTACATCTACACCATTGCCTCTCCGATGAAACGTGAGTAGTTTATCTTATACCTACGGGTCCATAGCTAGTAGCTAGATGACTTCTTCTCTCTCTTTGATTCTCAATACAAAGTTCTCCTCGATGTTCTTGGAGATCTATTCAATGTAATACTCTTTTGCAGTGTGTTTGCCGAGATCTGATGAATTGTGGATTTATGATCAGCTTATCTATGAATATTATTTGAATCTTCTCTGAATTCTTAAATGCGTGATTTGATATCTTCGCAAGTCTCTTCGAACTATCGATTTGGTTTGGACAACTAGATTGGTTTTTCTTGCAATGGGAGAAGTGCTTAGCTTTGGGTTCAATCTTGTGGTGTCCTTTCCTAGTGACAGTAGGGGCAGCAAAGCACGTATTGTATTATTGCCATCGAGGATAAAAAGATGGGGTTTTCATCATATTGCTTGAGTTAATTCCTCTACAGCATGTCATCTTACTTAAAGCGTTACTCCGTTCTTCATGAACTTAATACTCTAGATGCATGCTGGATAGCGGTCGATGTGTGGAGTAATGGTGGTAGATGCAGAATCGTTTCGGTCTACTTGACATGGACGTGATGCCTATATTCATGATCATTGCCTTAGACATCGTCATAACTTTGCGCTTTTCTATCAATTGCTCGGCAGTAATTTGTTCACCAACCGTAATAATTTCTATCTTGAGAGAAGCCTCTAGTGAAACCTATGGCCCCTAGGTCTATTTTCCATCATATAAGTTTCCAATCTACAATTCTAGTTTCCTATTTACTTTCTTTGCAATCTTTTACTTTCCGTTCCATAAACCAAAAATACCAAAATATTACTTTATCATTTATCCATCTCTATCAGATCGCACGTTGCAAATAACTGTGATGGGATTGAAAACCCCTTTATCGCGTTGGGTGCAAGGTTGGTGTTTGTTTGTGCAGGTATTCAAGGTTTATGCGTTGTCTCCTATTGGATTGATACCTTGGTTCTCAAAACCGAGGGAAATACTTACGCTACTTTGCTGCATCACCCTTTCCTCTTCAAGGGAACAACCAACGCAAGCTCAATAGGTAGCATGGAACAATAAAAAAATATAGATACGTTGGAGACGTATCAGCAGAGAACTTGAAATGCTCCCGAGGAACACGCCACTCGGCCATGAAGCAACTAGGACGATATCTCGGGAGCCTACATGGCAAGTAAGCCCGCTGGCGACCGCGGTACCGAGCTGATAAAGATAAAACCTCAAGACCAGCATGAATATTAGGAGCCCCACCCGGGACCTCGAAGACCAACTACTTCCATCCCAAACATGCTCGGGGGCTACTGACGGTGTATTACACTGGGGGTGGCTTCTACCCAGGAGCCCGGCAACAGACCTGCCACGGGGCCCATGAATCCCACCAAGGAGTTGGCGATCAAAGGGAGCCACGGAGGATCGCTAAAGCATCTAGAGATCATCTTGGACCTTAGACCAAGATGACGGTGGCCAGATTGGAGCTACCTCCTATAAAACCCTAGCCCTCATCGCATATATAGGGTGGAGTCTACGAGAATCTCAAATTCATCTACTCGCGTAGACCTAAACTCTTGGTAGCAACTCATCCTCCCCACTGTAATCCCTCATACGAGGTACACCCACCATGAATAACAACACAAAGCAGGATGTAGGGTATCACTCCGCATCCGAGACCCAAACCTGGGTAAAACCTTTGTGTGATCTCCGATATGGTACTTCCGGACACATTAGCAACCCTACCGAGGGTACTAACCACATTATGCACCATCACCATCCATGTCAAGATGTTGAATGGCTTGATGACCAAGATGGATGTGGCCAAGAAGGAGGCAAATGGTGAGGAGGAGGAGGTGGCGGCAAAGTGAGCGAGGAGGCTCTGATATCGGGTCTAGCATGACAAAAATGCCGATTTTTCGCACGGATTGCCTCACTGATACTTTTGTGGCCAGGCGCATGTAAAAACTATGAACATACATCTCTTTTTTATTGTGGTCGGGCGCTATGAGCACCGCACTTGCTCACGTATTGCTATGCATTTTGAAATGAAATTTGCTAGACCTGGGCGGACATTTAAAATATGGTTGGATGGCGGGCTTTCGCATTTTTGCCCATGGATTGACTAGTAAACGAACAAATATGTAGAAGGAATAGAGAGGCATATTGATGGAATTGAGTATTTATTGCTTGAGCCTCATGGGCATATATATAGGAGTACATGATCTTCTTGGAGGACAAGGCAAGCTAGAATAATTCTTAGTCTATCCTATGTTTCCTAATAATCACGATACTCAACATCACCCTCCCCCCTCCCCCCACCCCCCGCAGTCACAACGGTAGCGACGCAGATGGTGAGACTAGAGAATAATTCGAAGGTAAGCCGACGGACATCCCCACACAGTCGAACGGTTGATGCATCACAGAAGTCGTGGCTAGAGTGAAAATCGACGATGTTGCTCAAGCAAGGTGGTAGCCCTTTGTGCTGATGTCGAGGTATTCGAGAGCGTAGGGTGGTGTAGTCGTGGTCGAGGTAGCCGTGCGAGGTATGTCGTGGTCTATGTCGAGTTGGGGTGGCCGGTGTCGAGGTAGTCACCATGGACCGGGAAGAAGAGCGGCGGCGGCGGCTAGGTTAGGAGCGCGGCGGCGGTGCTCGTAGTAGGCGAGGAAGAACGCGACAACGTGACGAAGAACGGCATGGACAGTGGCGTTCTCGCACCTAGGGAGGCGGCACGGTGCATACCACACATAAGTCGATGCGCGTGGACCGCGTGTCGCGGCGCTACGGACGGAAGGGATGATGTAGCGACAACGCGCGGGTCTGGGTGACGACGGGGAAGACCTCAGGGCGGCGGCAGGGGCCATGTGCCACGCTCACTACGGCCCGGTGGAGCAACACAGCGGCAGCGCGAGGGCCGGTGCAGCCACGGGGACAGCCTAGAGCAGACGACCTTGGAGCGCGCGGTGTACCGCGCACTACGGCCTGAAGGGGTGACACAGCGGTAGCGCGCAGGTAGGTGCAACCACGGGAAGGGCCTCGGGGCGGCGGTGTGGACCGCGTGCCACGACGCTACGACCCGAAAGGGCGACGCAGCGGCGGCACGGGTAGGTGCAGCCACGGGGAGAACCATGGGGCGACGCAGCGGTGGCCCTTTGCTCAATCGGTGGAGGGTGCGTTGTACTCGGGGACAGGGCGGCGAGCGGCGACGGCCGGCGCAGAACGATGGGCGGGCAGACGCATGGATGACGGCCGTGACGGTCTGCCGCGTCGAGGCTGGGTGGTCACGCCGTTGTAAGAGTAGAGGTGCGCGGGGTCGACGGCAGCGGGCGACGCATACCGATCTTAGATCGTAAAACCAAAAAGAAAGGCCGGTCAATGCAACCGGTGAGAGAAAGAAAACCTAGACCAAAGGATCAGGTAGAAAAGACTCTCTAGGGCAACCGGTCAACACGACCGGCGGACGAACCCTATGTACGGGCGACGCAGACCCCGGTGGCGATCACGGAGATCGGCCGACCCGGGGCAGTGCGGTGTGGAAGCGGCGGCGGCTAGGTTTGAATCAGGGTTAGGCTGATACCACATAGAAGAAATAAAGAGGGAGATTGGTGAAATTGATGATTTATTGTTTGAGTCTCGTGAGCATATATATAGGAGTACATGATTCTTGAATTATAAAACAAGCTAAAATAATTCCTAATTTTTCTTATGTTTCCTAATAATCACGATATATTCAACAAAATAGTCGTTTTAAAGGACGGTGTTGAAGATGCCCTAACTAAAAATAACACGAGCCACAGAAATCCAACTGAAAGTTAAATCTTACCACAAAAGAAGATAGGATGGTCTCCCTGGCCGGTGAGTTAATATGGTGGCAGGAAGGCCGATGTTGGGTTTGTCACGTAAGGGGCGGAGCTTAGTTGGGGCCAACCCAGGCCATGGCCCGCCCAGGATTTTGGCAAACGTTTTAATACCTAATGATGTGACTAAGCAGGCAACGTCTACTACTCCCGTTCATGATCGATCCAATCTAGCGGCCGCACAGCGGAACTCATGCATACCTCATGTCACACAGTTGAGAGGGGTTGCGATGTACGGACACCAGCCAGACAGCCAAAGGTCTAACAGATGGGCGTCACAGCGCCCAGGCAACAAGCAATCGAGCAGTGCATTTCAATTCCCTTGCAATTGCGAGTCTGCATGGCCTAGGTTATCTAATTTCTTTCCCCGAATTCCGGGTTCCCTAACTCATCGCCAATATTATTATTTTTTGAACATAATTCATCGCTAATATTTTTTTTCACTCAAATATTTGCAGCGGCCGGCCCTCTTCCTTTTATAAAAGAAAGTAAAAGTGTCACACTCATCTGCTGGGTCACCTGCCATAGGTACGAGTATAAGCAAAAACCTTTACAGAAAGTCATCAACGAAAAACTCATGGATGGTTGCATACTAATAGCTGTGCTATTCTTTGAGTTGGCCCGCCCAGTTTTTTCTTCGAAGCTCCACCACTGACTACGTGCCGGTGTTCTTGCATTATTATTTTGCTATTTTTATCTTTTTTGTGTGTGTGAGGATTTGCTATTTTTATCTGGTATATACGTGCTCCGCATTTGACATTTTTTGGCAAAGAAGCGATGTGATTAATCGAGTGATAAATGCTGCAATGCAAACGATATATTTAGAACCAGGGCACATGGAATCGTACCGTAGGAAACAGACGTGAAATAAAAATAAAAAATACAGGTACGGACCACGTCCGATCCCGTACTTTTCTAATTCTTGGTCTCCCAGAACTTCCATGATTGCTGTATAACAATACCAAAATGATAGTAACATTGTCGTAGCACCAGTACGTGAAGCAGTACTACTAGTCTCCCTCAAAAATAATATAAATAAAAGCAGTACTACAGTCTCTTCTTTTTGTTGCAGGAAAAAACTAAATGCTAGACGCACCACCATAATGCACACAGTAAGAAATCCTCCTCTCTGGTCTATATAAATCGAATTAGTAGTCCTTTTCCAACACGTCTGACTGTCCGAGCTTATAGAAAACTTGTCCACCCCGTCGCGATCAAAATCCATCACATCCTGAGCGAGATGCCATGTCCCTACAATTTACAAAAGGAGCCCGTCCTTGCCCCGAAAAAGAAAGGCGAGTGAACTGTCGTAGACGTACTTGTATATTCACACGAATTTTCTATGCGTCCCGGCATATGCCAGAGCGAGCGAGCGTGCATCGGCAGTCGACGACTCGTCACATGAACCGACGTTCCACCATCCAGCTGGGAGCTCGCCGTCCCTTGACTGCAGTACGTGCATGGCTCACACGATACATTCTCTGATTGTTTGCATGTGGTAAAATCATCATGCCGTGCGGGAGAATACGCAGCTTTCGTATACTACGCGAGGAAGGGGCACGGAGCAGAAGAGGTGGTCACGGCCCAGTCACAGATCTTATCACGAGCAAGGACGGAAGGAAGGACGCTAGCTAGCTAGGGTGCGTGGCCCAGTCCGGCAGGGCTGTGGGCTGTGGCCATAGCCGCCGGGACACGCGTGCCGTCCGGCCGGGGCAAGCGTACGGGCGAGCGGCCGTGCGGCGACACGGCGCGTGCGAAGGCAGAAAAGAAAAAGGCGTTAGGCGAGCGCGGGAAGAAAGGGGAGGAGTCTCACGCACACACACGAAAAAAAGAAAAGGAGGGCAAGGGTGGGGTGGTACACGAGTACGGGCGGATCGGCCGGGTGGTGGTGCAGCCATCGGGAAGCCGGGCGGGGGAAGGAATCCGAAAGGACAAATAATTGAGGCGAGGAGCAGGCACCCCGGCGGGCCCCGAGGTCGTCCTCGCACGGTCGCACCCTACCCCCACTTCTGCCCCTCTCCCGGTCCTGCCCTTGCGAGCTCGGACCAAAAACCAGTCACACTGTTTTGAACGTATCGTTCGCTCGTCGCTCGAATATTTTCTCGGTACAAGTTTCATTAGAAAAAATGAGAATAAGTTTCATATATATATTTTGGTTGTCTGCGGCTCCATTGATTCAAAATAATGATAATAGGGTTCTGGATTATTTTGATTCGTAGGATTTTTTTCATGCATAGAATGTTTCATTCATATAACTGGATTCCTAAGGAAATTTCGTAAGTATTGTTTTGCATTTTATTTTCGGAGTAAGATTTCCATCCCATCAAACAATCAAAAACCAAGAATATGATATACCGTCTGAATATTGCAAATATATGCAATAAAGTACACATAAAAATTAGGTTCCCTATGCGGTCTTTGTCTGGTCGTTGGTCACAATAAAATACACAAAATTGCAGCTATGGCACATATTTAACAAAACAAAACCCAATGGAGGAAACAAAAATTTGCATGCCATGGAGGGGCGAATCTAACCATATGTCGATTTCCTTCGCTTATACGGATCATAAAACTGTCTATTATCCCTTCTTTCCCGATAACACAGTCATGATCCAAAAATGAGGTGGCATATGACATGTACAAGGTTATGGACAAAAATATGAAGCGATGTATTGTATATTGTGCCATGTCTCCATGTATCATTTTGTCGTTTCAAAGTTATGAAACATGAATCCATTGCTTGCACACTCGTCTTCGTCTTCATATTTGATCATGCTTCAATGTGCGTCCCTCTTGCCATGCAATATCTTTTATTTCTAAGCAAAACAGGCTTATTTAATTTAGACACCATCATATTTTCATAAGCACTATAAAGCGGCTCCTACAAACAAAAGTGCCTAGTAATTTAATTGATGTGCATGAATTTTAATGACTAATACTTATTTCTATACTTTAAACATGTGTAGCCACGGGGATGTGGGTCAAAAAAGAAACCATCATAGGGAAATCCTCATTTGTTTCCTAATTCTACATGATTTAAGAGGACATATTATTCCAGTCATGTACTTTTTTTTATTCTCGCACTTTGAAAATCTTACGGATCAAAGAGACCATTTTTTTGTCAGACAAATGGATGCTCTCTTCATGCAATCCAATCGTTATTTTCCAATCCATTCATTTGGTATGTTTCTTGTCATGCAAACTTCATATGAAGTATGGATTTTAGAGGTTTCATTTTTTATTGCATGAAGCAAATGATCTTTCGCCTAGACAAGCCGCCACCAACATACTATTTGACCCCATACATCTCAACAGAAGCTCACTTGTGGAAAACTTGGTTCTGATCTCTGGCAATCTTACATGCGGTAATCTCTTTATCTATATTGATGCATGTCTTGGTGTGGGTCACCACAAAGTTCATTGAAATGTACCGTAAGCTTTCAAATAGATAAGATATACAACTGGCTCTATTGGTAGGTTGAAACCCGAGTAGAAACCAAGGGGGTTGATTGCCGCTACATTTGTTTTATATTTTTAGCAGAAGTGAGAATGAATATGGGAACCCAAAAATTAATAAGAAAGTCTATAATGTTGAAAATAAATATAGAGCAAATACGGAGTTGGCAAATAAAAGTTCATAGGATCCCAAAACCTCTTAATCCAAAAAGTAAAACATAATGAAACCAAGAAATTCAATCACTAATATGACTACTATTTTGTACAAGTTTCCAAATTTGTCGAGATGTCAAGTCAGATTACGGAACATGGTTTTTTTATATTTGGTAGATTGAGTTGGACTAAAAGCGTATATGGGTTTAATTGGAGTGCACTATACAAATGCACAGAAATATATGGAAACTTCCACGATAACGTATATGGGCATGAAAGCTCCTTTATTGCTGGTATTTTAGATTCCGTCTTCGCTTCCACGAGAAACTCTCTTTTCACTTTAGTTTTGTAAGTTTCATCACCAGTGCCCGCGTACCAATCGAAAGGAGCTCTTGGCGTTCAACTTTATCTGATCTTTTTGGGTGATCCCAAAGGCACCAAGAGTCGTCATTTGTTATGAAGGTACAATAAGATGACAAAAGCGAAGGGCCTTGAAGGACCCAGCTTTCATTGGATAAGCACGACGATACGAATTATATCGGTAACCAATAAAAAAGAGAAAATGCAAGCTAGTCCTTGCATTTTACATATAGGATTCTAGGTCAGAAAGTAAAACCGCAATTTAGTCATTATTAATAGGATTAGTGGAGAGCCAAAGGCACCACCGCGGGGGATAAACCACTTGGGATGGTGACCTCGCTACCCCATATCCACCAGTTTTGCCGCCGGCGAAGGAAGAAGCAAATGCTCGGCTAATGCTAGATACATGCCTCCCTTTTAGCTTCTCGTCGAGAGGAATGACGGAGCTGATGACGAGGCTCCAGTGGGCCGCCTTTGGACCGGAAGAAGTAGGGGAACAACTATGACCGACATGATCACCAACACCACATCCACAACCGGGGAGGGGGAAGGGGCACCGATGGGCACCAAAGCACCTCGGTGGACGCTCTTGCTGATGCGGGTAAGGAATTGCACTCGCATCTCAACGGAGGAGTTTGCCTCATCTGCATCTTCGTTCTCTCCATCCGGCGGCCTGGAGGGATGGGGCAAACTCATTATCTTCATAATTGGGCAGCCAACAGGGACAATGAAGCCTTCTCGTCTTCGGCTCCAGCCATTGGACCACCACATGTAAGAGGACGACGACCGCCATGCGTGACCCATAAGCTCCGCTGACACAATCCCCTCTGGTATAGCGCCAAAAACCATTTCAAGGCAAGTCTTAAACAACCATTATTATATACAAAGAGGAGCTCGAGCACCTCTCCCTAACCATCTGCAGCCGGCAACGCCATCAGACAAGGTATGTGATCGCCTGGGGAGCCATAGGAGACTCTCAACGGAGATTCTGGACGGAGAGAGGAAAGAAAGTGGTAAGAATGGGCCCCTTATCCAGGTTAAAAGGAATTAGGTTTTAAAATTGCTTTTCCCTATAAAACTCCTATGAGATACTTCACATAACAATAATAGCACAACAACAACAAGAGATTTATGGAGGAAATCAATAACAAGGTTAAACCTTGCAAAGCATTATTTTCGGCATGTATTTTATGTTTTCGAGTTCTTGCAAGTTCCCTCGAAGCTTTGAAGCAACCATCAATCCATACACGTATGTTTTTGTCTGTGTAGTAAGATTTAGCAAACATTTCTATCTTTTTTTTAGGGTAGCATTTCTATCTTTTGCAACTCGTGTTTCGGTGACGTCCTACGGATCATAGCCGTCAAGCCGAATGATGATAATTCTCATGCATGCTACAGTAGAGTTTTTGACTTTTCATCCGCGGTGGTTTTCTTTTTTCTTCTTGCTACCTCGCCCAAGAACGCGGGGCTTGGATTCAAAATTTCATTTGTAGCCAGCTTGAACACCATTTTTCTCACCGATAGTATTTGAATACTCGTACTACACATGTCAGGCCAAGTACAATAATGAAGCACCATGCAGTACCAGCGTTCGGCGAGGAGGACCCGATCGCGCAGAGGATACGAGGCCGGGCAATGCGACGTACCGGCGCCAGCAGGCAAAGCGACCCGAGACCGAGGGGAGCGGGCAGGGGGGACGCACCCGCACCGCGGGGGTGAGCCTTGCACGGGCAGAGACGCCGCGGTACGAGTACGAGTGGTGGTGCGGTTGACAGGCCCGAGGGGAGGGGAGGGCCAGCACCAGCAGCATCAGTCGTACCCGCACCAGCGCCAGTACCAGTACCGCCACTGCACCCGTGCCTATCGCCAACTCGCGCGATGCCCCCAGCCAGCCAGCCAGGCCCACCCGCCCGTACGGCCCGCGGCGTGGGACGGCGGGGCGCCACCACCCACCCCCGCGCGCGTTCTTTCCCTCTCGCCCCTGCCCCGCCTCCCCAATTACGCGCCCCCTGCCACGCCACGCCACGCCACGCGAACCCCCTCCCCTGCCTTGCCGCGGCATGACGCTACACGCTAGTTGAGCAGCTAATCCCAACCCGAACCCCGTGCGCTGCTGCGCTCGCCCTCCCCTCCCACCCGCCTCTTCGTCTCGGCTCGATTCGTTCCCCCCACTCGGTCTTCGTCTCCCTTTCCCCCTCCCTCACCCCTCTCGCCAGCGCCGCGTTCTCGCGTTCCGGCCGCCGTTTCCGCCATTTCTCCGGGCCGCTTGCCTTCTCCCGCTCCTGTTTTCTCCGCGGACGCGAGATGAGGTGAGGCGGGTGGCTCGGTTTTCTTCCGGGACTTCGCCCAGCTTCCGTGCGCGCAAAGGTAACTGACTAGCCGACTACTCCAATCGAATCTCCCGCTTCCGCCCGTCGGCGATCGTCGGTTTTGATCCGTGTTGTGGCGCTGGGCTCGTGCAGATCCGAGGGGAGAAGCGGGCGTGGGAAGCGCAGGACTGCGGGTGATGCAAAGGGAGGTGGGGCCGCAGGTGGCCTCCCCGCTCTACCTGCACCAGATCCAGCCGCTGCCTCCCCATGCGGCGGCGGCGGCCAGGAAGCGCGGCAGCCCGTGGCCCGCCGTGGAGCCGCCGGAGAACGCCGCGATGGGGGCCGCCGCCGCGGCTGCAGGGAACTGGAACCCCAGCATGTGGGACTGGGACAGCCGCGCCTTCACCGCCAGACCGTCCTCCGACGCGCTCCGCCTCGGCGGCGGGCTGAACCACCACCATCAACAGCAGCAGCAGCAGCAGGCGCAGCCGCCGCCGGCGATGGCTGCCGAGGTGCGGCGGCAGGGGGGCGGGGGTGCCGGTGGCCTGAGCCTTCAGCTGACCCTGCGGGAGGAGGCATCGATGGCGATGGATGTGAGCCCGACGACTACCTTGTCCTCTTCGCCTTCTCCGCCTGGACGGGCGTCACAGGAGCAGGCTGCTAGGCCTAGCAAGAGGGTTCGGTCTGGATCGCCCGGAACTGCTTCTGGAGGAGGCGGTGGCGGAGGGAGCGCTAGCGGAGGCGGCAGCTATCCCATGTGCCAGGTCGATGATTGCCGCGCGGATCTGACCAGCGCCAAGGATTACCACCGGAGGCACAAGGTGTGTGAGATCCACAGCAAGACAACCAAGGCGGTAGTTGGCAACCAGATGCAGCGCTTCTGCCAGCAGTGTAGTAGGTAATGATCGTGCCTGCAAACTTCCCCCCAAATTTTTTGTGGCATGATTCTTTGCTATGATGTCACTTTTAGGGATTTATGTCTATGATGCCACCGGTTGCTCTAGTGTGTGTATTGGGCCAGAGAAATGGTTTCTCTATCCAATGTTTATGGTCTCTATGTAGGCTGAGAGCATTTTAGTTACTAAAAGTTTTGTCTAAAAAAAAACAACTAAAAGTTGGTTCTTCTGGTCAATCATTTAGATTTCATCCGCTCTCGGAGTTCGATGAGGGTAAGAGGAGTTGCAGGCGAAGGCTTGCCGGACACAACCGACGGCGGAGGAAAACCCAGCCAACAGATGTTGCTTCACAATTGCTGCTTCCTGAAAACCAAGAAAATGCAGCAAATAGGACACAAGATATTGTCAATCTGATCACTGTTATTGCACGCTTGCAAGGTACTTGATCCCCTACTGAACTTGGATACGCTCTTTCACTTGTTGATTTAAACCTGATTACTATTTTTCCTGTCTCTGCATTGACAGGTGGTAATGTTGGTAAACTACCCAGCATCCCTCCGATACCGGATAAAGATAATCTGGTCCAAATCATAAGCAAAATAAACTCAATCAATAATGCAAACTCTGTGGCAAAGTCTCCTCCATCAGAAGCCATTGATTTGAATGCCTCGCAGGGGCAACAACAAGATTCTTCTGTCCAAAATGGAACAAAGGTGGTCGACAAGCAGCCTGTGCCATCAACCATGGATTTGCTAACAGTTCTATCTGGTGCTCTTGGGACATCAACCCCCGAGACCAATACATCTCAGTCCCAGGGGAGCAGTGATAGCAGTGGTAATAACAAGAGCAAGAGTCATTCAACAGAGCCAGCATGTGTTGTAAATTCCCATGAGAAATCCATTCGACCTTTTCCCGCAGCTGGTATGTTAAGGAGTAGCAGCACCCATGGAAGTCCACCTGAAGTATATAAGCAGCCAGACCGAGATACCCATCCGTACTTGTCGCTGCAATTGTTTGGTAACAATGAGGACATTCCTGTGAAAATGGACACTGCAAATAAGTACTTGTCTTCTGAGAGCAGTAATCCTATGGACGAGAGGTCTCCTTCATCCTCTCCACCTGTAACACACACATTTTTCCCCACTCGTTCAGTAAATGAAGGCATCAGGCATCCTCGTATTGCTGACTATGGAGAAGATGGTGCAACAGTTGAGAACAGTACCACTCGGGCATGGTGCGCGCCACCGCTTGAGCTTTTCAAGGATTCAGAACGGCCAACGGAAAATGGGTCACCACCAAACCCCACATATCAGTCATGTTATGCTTCAACATCTGGTTCAGACCATTCTCCATCAACATCAAATTCAGATGGACGGGTAATTTATATCGGAGCTTGCCATTTCAGTTGATTATGTCACAAGCCAAGGTGTCATTTATTATTTTAGATGCGCTTTCAACCTAATTTGCGCACAATTTTCCATTTTGTAGGATCGTACTGGAAAGATTATATTCAAGCTCTTTGGCAAGGAACCTGGCTCAATCCCTGGGAACCTTCGTGACGAGGTATGACCACGAAACTGTGCCAACATGGTAACTGGAAGGCACTCTTCCAGTTCATTTCACTCACCATATAATTGAAATGTTTCTCCTTCCTTGCTTAGGTTGTAAATTGGCTGAAACACAGCCCCACTGAAATGGAGGGTTACATTCGCCCTGGTTGCCTTGTACTATCCATGTATCTGTCAATGCCAACTATTGCATGGGATGAAGTAAGTCTGCTGCTACGCTAGCAATGAATGCATGCAATAGAATTGTTGCAAATTTATCTAACATCGTATGATTTTTAATGCAGCTTGAAGAAAATTTCCTCCAGCGAGTAAACTCGTTAGTTCAGGCTTCTGATTTGGATTTCTGGAGAAAAGGGAGGTTTTTAGTTCGAAGCGACAACCAGTTGGTGTCATACAAAGATGGTATACATAACTACTATTTGTGTGTTAATTTTCTTCTCTATTCCTGCTCACTCTTCGATGGGTTTTGACTATGAATTCATTCTGGTTGATATCAAATTTGTATTCCAGGAATGACCCGCCTCTCAAAATCATGGAGAACATGGAATACCCCCGAGTTGACCCTTGTGACACCAATTGCTGTTGTTGGTGGGAGAAAGACCTCCCTCGTTCTTAAGGGCCGTAATCTAACGATCCCGGGCACCCAGTAAGTTCCCTGTTGTAAAATAGTTTTCTTTTTGCAGGTATTGTAATTGTTTCCTGCTTGACCATTGACTCTGAATCTTTGCAGGATCCACTGCACCAGCGCGGGGAAGTATATATCGAAAGAGGTACTATGTTCAGCGTATCCGGGTACCATATATGATGATTCAGGAGTTGAGACCTTTGACTTACCGGGAGAACCAAGTCTTACTCTTGGGCGTTGCTTTATTGAGGTTTGTACTTTGTACCTCGGTTGCTCTAGATATGTAAAGATTTACTCTAGTTAGCACTAGGAAGGTGATTACAACTTTGAATGTTCATACGTGCAGGTTGAGAACAGGTTCAGAGGAAACAGCTTCCCTGTTATTTTTGCGAATAAAAGCATCTGTCAGGAGTTAAGAAACCTTGAAGATGAACTTGAAGATTCACGGTTTCCTGATGTCTCTCCAGACGATCAGGTCCATGATGCTAGGAGGCTAAAGCCAAGGGATCAAGTTCTGCATTTTCTTAATGAACTTGGCTGGCTCTTTCAGAAGGCCGCTGCATGCACACCTTCCACCAAATCAGATGTTTCTCATTCAGAGTTGATTCAGTTCTCTACTGCACGGTTCAGACACCTTCTGCTGTTTTCAAATGAGCGGGACTGGTGCTCCCTCACTAAAACACTACTCGAAATTCTTACCAAGAGAAGTATGGTTAGTGACGAGTTATCACATGAGACTCTGGAGATGCTCTCCGAGATTCATCTTCTGAACAGGGCAGTGAAAAGGAAGAGTAGCCACATGGTGCATTTGCTTGTGCAGTTTGTTGTAATTTGCCCTGACAATTCCAAACTGTACCCTTTCCTTCCAAATTATCCTGGCCCTGGTGGTTTGACTCCATTACATCTAGCTGCATCCATTGATAATGCAGAGGATATAGTTGATGCGTTGACAGATGATCCTCAACAGGTAAGCCCTGTATAATTTAACCTCTCTTTATCATAGTTATTTCTTAGTATTTCACATTGATAACTCTTCTGTTTTTTGTTATTACTGCAGATTGGTTTGAGCTGCTGGCACTCCGTGCTAGACGATGAAGGGCTATCTCCTGAAGTGTATGCGACGTTCAGGAACAACGGCTCATACAATGAACTTGTCACGCGAAAGCTTATGGACAGGAAGAATAACCAGGTTACCATTGTGCTCAACAAAGGTGAAATTCATATGGATCAACCAGGGAATGTTGGTGCGAATAATGCATCTGGGATCCAAGCATTGGAAATAAGATCCTGCAACCAGTGTGCCATTTTGGAGTCTGGCTTGCTAAGACGCCCTATGCGTTCTCGAGGATTGCTTGCTCGCCCCTACATCCATTCAATGCTTGCCATAGCAGCAGTGTGTGTCTGTGTCTGTGTATTCATGCGAGCTTTGCTGCGGTTTAATTCTGGTAGGTCCTTCAAGTGGGAGAGGTTGGATTTCGGTCCCACATAGACATTGGAGGATGCCTTATTACTTAGCCGCGTGATGTTATTAAGGAAATACCTTACAAGAACCAGAGGGTGTGGAACCAGATTGCTTTTAACCTTTCCAGTTTCCATGGAACTCTGCCCATGGACATAGATGATGAAATGTAATATTTGCATGGATAAAACCTTGCCGGAAGAAAGTGTTGATATGTGGGGATAATCAGCAGCCAGCTTCTAAGGGCAGAGAATCAAGAAAAGGGGGATTGGAGAACCCTGCCAAAAGATAAAACTTGGGCAGGGTTGGCACATAGTAGTTTTGTGACGAGGAAGGTACAAGAGCTTGTCAATGTCAAGAGCAATAAGACAGAGGCAACAATAGTTCTGTGCTTAATCAGTAAGTAACCTTGATTTCTTTTTGCTGGTGTAAGTGTGAATCTGCTGTTTCATGTATCATAAGATGGTATTTATTTATCTTGGTCTCTGTTTTTACTAAATCTTTTTTGTGTATCAAATACAGTGTTTCTTACTGTTTTGTCTTGTGTTTAGACGGTAGCAGGGGGAAGTATAAATGGTCGATAGTGTCAGTAGCTAAATAGGAATGAAGCAGATTTACATGTGTATCCGGATCTATTGGTTTATTCGATTACCATCACAACTCTGGAGTTCCCGTTTTGATAGAAAGCCTGGACATCTTTCTTTCTGTGCATGCATTTCCTTGATAAATATGTAATGCCCGTTATGCTGATTCACTTCCGTGTTTGATGTAAAAAGTCTGTAGTTGTGCTGTGTTATCCTTGCGGGCGCGGGGGGCTCGTGATGCGAATGAGATGCCGGAGCTTTTCCGGATGGCGCCGTGTGTGGATCGCCGGGCGGACACGCCGGCCAGATTCTGCCGAAATTGGCACGCCCCGGGCAGAAGCCGGACCCAGACGCGTGATCTGCACAGCTCGCACGGTAGGAAACGATGCCTTTCCCGCCCGGGGGCGCATGTGTGCGTTCCACGGCCCGTGTCGAGCGGCCGATGGCTTTCGCCCCTCCCCCTTTGCCCATCCCACATGGCTGTCGGATTGGACGCTTGCTTCCCAGCCACACACGCATGCAGCCACGATCGATCGGTGCCAACCCATCTCTCGCCTACAGCGACGGCACGCAGGGGCGCCGTACCCGCCCTCCCGCGTCCTCATGGATTCGCTCCGCCAGCCTTGATCGGCCGCTTTACGTACGTACGGCATCTAGTGGCGACCTAGCTGCTACTGGCACAGCAGGAGCATGTGAGCGCCCCTCTTTCCAGCCAGTTGCTTTGCCTCTCTCGCCCACGCTCACCGTTCGCTGTGCCCGTGTCGATCGGCAGGAGGCGGCGGACGGTGCCCGATCGCGCGCGCCTAACAAGATGGACCACGCTGTTGCGTGTGGCCATGAGCGGCACAGTGGCGGTCGATCGCGAGCAGTGCGTCACGGATAGAGGTTAGGGGCCTGTGGCGTGTTGCTTTTCGGAGCACAAGTGGCCGGCTTCTCTGTCCCGTTCCGGGAGCCGGTGATGTGCAACGGAAGGAAGCCAACGTTCGGCCACGCCACACGCGACGGAAGCATCCCGTCACGGCGGGTGGAGCCTACGTTCACGTCCGCGGCCCGCCGGCTGAGAGGATGAGCACGACATAAGTTTTTTGAGCCAGTTTGCTACATAAAATGATCGAATAGAAAACATGCGCAACTTGAAACGGAATCTCCTGCAGCTGGGTCTATACAATATTTCACCTGGATTATCACTCAATAAATACGTAGCCTAAAGAAATAGATTGCAGGGTCAACTACGATTTTCTATGGTGTAGCGTAAAAGCGCAAATCTTATTAGTGGCTCGCACTAGGCCGCTCGCACGTCAACTGTAGCGTCAGCCACTCCACCCGTTAGCGCTGTTTCTACGCCATGACATGACCCCTACTACCACCATGCCCCCCTTGACGTCGGCAGTGCGTAGAGATGCTCTAGATGCTTCAACTCCGTTAGTACGTACACATGTGATCGATTCATCGGCTGACTGCATGTGATACGATGGGCCGCCTGAATGATTGCACGATCGATCAGGTGGCCAGGGAGAAGGAAGGCACGTACGGTCCTCGCCGCTGCTAGTGCTAGCTACAGTGGCGGCTAGCCTAGCCTGGGCAGACGGACGTAGCCGATCGACCCTCCTCCGCCTCCGGACAAGATAAGATAGCCTGGGTGGGTCACTGGGTGACCGGCCCTCGCCCGCAGCGGCAGGGCGGACGGACGATGAAGACGTGTACGTACATCATCATACATCTATCTATCTATCCACCCGGGAGAGCCGGAAAAGCCTCGAGGGAAACGTTGCGACAGCTGCTGGCCGGCTGATCGCGAGCGGGGACGTGACCTGCTTGATGGACGAGACCCTGAGCGTGGTGAGTGCGCGTTTCGCTTGGTGTCCGTGGCCGTGGGCGCCGACAGATCGATCCATCTTCACCTTCGCACACGTTTCGTAGGATGGATGGCTGGGCGGCTGGCATCAACAGTGCGCGCCGACTGACGAGAAAGCACCCCACTGCGCCACACCACGGATGGATTTAGCTTGTAAAAACGTCTTGTATTATAGGATGGAGGGAGTAACATCTACGAATCAGCGACAACAAAGAGCAAACCAAAGACTAAGAACTTGGATGTCCACGAACAACTTAACCAGCAATGCGAAGCACCAGTAAAGATTTTACCGAGAAGTTACCTGAACCCGTAAGCTTCCACATTTGCCTCTTTCCTCGTTTAAAACGACACCCTTACAAAGTTTCTATAACCCCATCCAAATATCTAATAATTTTTTGAACGGTCACAGAGGGAGAGGATTCCCATCTGAATATATTGTTCAAAAAGCTGCCAAAGCCAAAAGTCTCCTCTTAAGCTTTGGCTGATCCAGTTTATAAGGTAAACCGGATCGAAAACCTAAACAAGTTGACCCCGTTTATGAGGGAAACCGAGCCAAAAACCGTACATGTAACAAGGTTACAGAAGAAGAGGAAAAAAATGGCCCAAGAGAAGGCATGACCTAGCTGGCAGACAGAAAGACCAACACCACGACAAACACAAGTAGATGTGGGGTGCTGTCGAGGGATCACAATACCAAGACTCAGCAAACAACCTAACGCACCACACCGGTGTGCGTACCGAGCCCCACGGCACAACAGAGGATACTTAACACGAACCTTGACTGGGAGATCCGCCACGGGCGGTCGAGACGATTAGTAGGTTGGGGGAGGCATCATTGCGTCGTCATTGAGCAAAAGTGAACCAAGACAACACCAAAAGCCCGAAGCTTGCCGCAGCACAACGACAACCATGGAAGGGTCTTGAGCATGACAGCAACAAGACGGAGACCACGCGAAGGACATCCGAAGAGAAAACACATGAAGAAGGACACACCAACATGGATGACACACAGAATGATGAGCAAAGGCGGAAGGATGGTGGCGAAGGGCTCGACGAGGAAGCAACAAAACGGCAGCCGTGGGAGGGTCTTGAGCACCACCGAAGGGCGGGGGTCGGAAGGGAGGCGGCGGTTGATGGGTTGGAGGGGGGATGTCACGAAGTCGTTGGCAGACCCAAAGTCGCCAGCAACCTAGCATGAGGCTTGTCAATTACAATGGCAGGGGTTCCCAAGCGACGCCTTCAGGAAGGTGTACAACGTCGTCGGAGCTTTCGACCGGAACCCCCCCCCCCCCCCCCAGAGGAGATGCATCTCCCAAACCACGCCTCCAGGGAGGATTGCGACGGAAAGGGCGTCGCCGTGGTCGCTCGTACTGAGCAGGATTTCTCCAGGAGCAAGCACCTGACCACAAAGGCACTACCAGCCGGCGTAGATACTCCAGCCTCACCCAAGCATCAGAATCAACGCTAGCAGTGGGGATGAAGCAGAGCAAAGGAGGTCGGGCTGCCACCCCGCACCACCCAGCCGGACGAAAGCGGTGACCAAGACCCGCACAAGGCGGGGATGGATCCCGCAGCCTCGGCACACCGGCCTGAAGCAGAGGGTTGACGCGGAGGATGGCGGCGCAGGTCGAGAGCGGCGAGCACTGGCCGGATCTGAACGGTGGAGGACGCCGTCGGGCACGATGGAAGTGGACGCCGCGTGGCGGCGCAAGATGCACCGAGGCAGCAGGAGCCGGTCGGGGCATGGAGGTGCAAGACCCGGCATGGAGCGAAGCCGCGCTGGTGCAGGCCATGCGCGAGAGGGGAAGGTTGAAGCCCATAGCAGCGGAAGTGGATCCAGAGCTGAGGTGCCACAGCTCGGCGCACGAGTGCGTGGAGCAGAGGCTTGGAGTCGAGGCGCGGGAGAGCTGCCGCGAAGGCTTAGCGCGGCAGGCGAGGAGGAGGGAGGTCGAGGGAGCCCGGTGGATGCCAGCACGGCGAGCGGCTGCGAGGACATGCCGCGGCAGGGCAGATCGAAGTTGTGCTCCCGGCAGATCCTCGTCTCAGTCGGATGGAGGTCGAGGAAGGACGAGGGAGACCGGCAGAGCCCATCGCGCCGAGCGGCGACGAGCGCTGGCAGGAGCCGTGCAGATCAAGGCAGCATAGTGTGATGAAGCTTTTTGAACCTTGGGGAGGAGTAGGAAGCCTGCAGGCGTGAGAGCAGGCAAAGCAAGGCCTCGCCGCCGCCGTCCGTCGCACAGGGCTTACCCCGGCGACATCCTCTGGCGACAGCAAGGGAAGGGAGCGATGGTGGGGGTTGGTTTGGTGGCGGCGGCGGCGGGCCTCCGGAGTCGCCACAAATGACCCGGGAGGTAGCGGGGGTGGAGCGAATATCTCCGTGTCCAAATATCTAATAATAAATAACCTCTCAAAGATCTCCTAAACTTAATGCTCTCCAACCAGAATTAAAAACTGAAGCTTCAGATATATTAAAACTTGTGTTTACATTATACGGCCTAAAAAATTATCACACGTCTTTAAGCCATTATCCACAGACTTATTGCAAAAATTATGAAAGATATATCTATAGCTTAAAAGACCTGCATAAAATTGGACTTACCAGGTTTTCTCCTAATACTAGCCAACAAATTATTACCGCGGTATTTCCTCCCAATAACAGTCTACCATAACCCTTCACTATTTTCTAATTTCCAAAGCTATTTACTTAATAAGCAAATGTTCATTACTTGAAGGTCAACTATCCCCAAACCCCCCTGATTCTACAAGTTGGCACACATCTTTCCCACACACAAGGCTATATTTATTGGACTTATCATCCTCCTACCAAAAAACCCTTTCTCATATAGAATTCCAACTTATGTAAAGGCCCTTAGGCAAAATGAACATGGACATCATAAAATAAGGGTATACTAGTTAAACAAGATCTAAGCAAGTTCAATTTATTACCACAGTCCACAAATTTACCCTGCCAAGTAGCCAGTTTTTTCTCCATTATGCCTTGTTCAAGTCACTATTTCTTAATTTGACATTATGTAGAGGAATACCTAAATATCTAATGGGTAAATCACCACTTATAGAAGTAAAAAAACATCTCTAAACATATGTTCCCTATCCTTAACCTCACCAAAACAACAAATTTCACTTTTACTAAAGTTAATCTTCAGACCTCACAAATGTTCAAACAAGCAAAGGCTATTAAAAAAATTTCTAGCACTAACCAAATCAGCTTCAAACATAAATATAGTGTCATCCGCACACTTACAATTCTTCTAGTCAAATTTTCTTTTACACCGTAGGTACTATCTTTTTGAGCCCAATCATGTGTGGATATCACCCTCGTGGTATTGTTGTCCACACGGCCGCGATAAAGCAAAAGAGACTCTTGGGCCGTATTGCACCCAGCCCACATGCAAAAAACTACTACTATGTATCTTCATCACATCATAGAGAGGTCCTCCCCGGCGCTTAAGTACCAAGTGGCAAACCACCGCCCACGCGCTCCCTCACGTGGACCAGCCCAATCTTATCCGAGTGCTCGCTTCGCCTCGCTCGCAACCTCGCTCTGGTCGTCAGGGCAATGTCCCGCCCGTACCGATTCCTAATACAAATTGCCTACGGACAACCGCTAGCAGGCCTACCAACACTGTAGCACAACATGAGTTTGTTTTTCTGTTGTCTTTATCTTTCCATTTTATCCAATTTCAGTAGACTGGTTTCCGCATGTTTTCTCTATTTTTTTACGGCTTTTGATTTTCCTTTTTCCTACGAATTTTGATCTTTTCTTTGATTTCTTCCTTTTCTTTTTTTTACCCTCGTTTTCCTTTGTTACTTTCTAGTTTTTTTGTTTCTTTCTTAAGTTTTACACCTTTTTATGGTTTTCATTGGTTTCCCCACTTTTCCCTTTTTATTTTTTATTTTTTTAAACACCCATCCACATTTTTCGTACGGATAGCGCATTTTTTCTATACATTATGATCATGTTTTTACCCATTTTTAACATTTTTCAAATACATCCAATCTACAAGTCTTGCTATATATGATTTAAATAAATTATTATGATTCGCATACGCGCTGTACAATTTTCATAGACATGTAAAACATTTTGTTTATAACTTTATAAATTTTTTAAATACATGTTTAACATTTCTTTACAAAAACATGTTTCTATTTTTTTTTTGAATACATTTTAAACATTAATAAACCTTGGAATATTTTCTCAATGATAAAGTATGTTTTCTGAACTATGCAATTTTGTTTTACATTGTACAAATATATTTTTGAAAATGTCATGAAAACAATTTTGAAACTTGCAACATGCATATTATTAAATTTATGAGTCATTTTCTAAATTACAAGATTTTTGTTTACAATGGATACATATCTTTTTGAATTTAATGTACATTTGTTCTGAAATGTGTGACATTTTTTTCATACACATGATTAACATTTTCTACTCTTTTTATTAATATTGTACATTTTTCATTTACATTATACAAAATTTTCTATGTATGTTTAATAATTTTCAAATACAATATTACCATTCTTTAATTATTTTATGTAATTTGTTTCTTAATATAACTTTTTTTCATATTTTGAAAATAAACAAAAATGAAAATGAAAAATGAGAAAAAATGGCATGACATCAGCATGATAATGGCACAGTTACTAGGAATACCTGCTACCTATAGGCGAGCCGTAGTAGGATTCATAGCCATGCCCCTGTTCTGGCTAGCTCTTCGTATGTTTCTTTTTTTCACCCGAAATTTTATGATATTGGTTGCTGTCCCATGAAAAAAACTTCCGGTTTTTAGGAAACCTTTCAAGCAAATTGGGAATTCATTTTTTGTGCATTTTGAAAAACTTCATGAATTGTTAATAAAGTTCGCAAATTCGAAAAGTTCATGAATTTAAAAAATAGTCCATGAGTTAAAAAAGTTCATGCATTTGAAAAAAACAAGGATATGGAAATATTTCATGAAGTTGGAAAATTTTGCGAAATTAATAAGGTTCACAAATTTGAAAAATAATTATGGATTTGAACAGAATTTCACGGATTGAACACTGTTCATGAAATTGGTAAAAGTTCACAATTTTTAAAATTGTTTGTTATTTTCGGAAAATATCGTGATTTGAAAGAGGAAAAAACTCATGACAGTTATAAAAATAAAAGGAGAAAATGAAAATAAAAATAGAAATAATGAGAAAATGAAAAACATAACGAAAAGAAAACAGAAGAGTAAACCAAACAAAAAAGCGAAGGAAAGATCTGTTTGGAAGTTTCTGGAAGCTTCCTCAAACCGGGGAAAGGGGAAGCAGACATGGGCCAACCCATCAAAACAACATCAATTCCCAGCATGGGCGCTCGTTGCGAAAGACTAATAATTGGTGCATGAAGCATCAAATAGGATTTAGCTACATCGCGCCAGAGCTATTTCTCACCCATTGTGAGACTGAATTCAGTCTCGCCTCTTGTGCAACGCTACTGGGCCGGACGAGTGTTGTGGCTTCGGCGAATTTTTCTTTGTGGTTTTCTCTATGAGGTTTTCGTTGTGTTCATCAGGCTTTCTTTTATTTCTTCTTTGATTTTCACCTTTTTTTCTTTTCCTTTTATTTTTCTTTTGTCATTTTTTTTAACAATTTGGACATTTTTTAATAGAAATGTACATTTTTCGTATACATTGGGACATTTTTTTTGTACCTGTTTATGATTTTTCGTGTACATAATGTTTTCTTCGAATATATATTTTAATGTCTACTTTTTGAGTACACATTGCATAAATTCCGTATACATCTGAAGCATTATTTCTATACTTGTTTAAAAATTTCCAGACACATGATTAACATTCTTCCAACTTCATGCCTAGATATCTTCAGTTCTTTTGGTCAGATTTTCATTTACACTTAATGTGTACTCTTTTGAGCCCAACCATGTATGGATATTACTTCCATTGTATTTTCCAAGCGGGGAGCACCAATGTCTTGTGTGCGCGAGCATATAGGCTGGCCCAGTTCATGGTAGTACACTACCTCGTTTTCTTTTCCATTTTTTTCACATTTTCTTTCTATTTTGGTTCCATTTTTACTTTTGTTCACACTTTAGAGTATTATAAACATATATATTACACAAATATAATTTACATAATGCTTAGAAAAATGATAATCATGCATTTGAAAAATGTTAAATATGTATACAAAAAAGGTTGATTGTGTAATGAAAAATGATAAAAAAGAAACAAAATGAAAAATAAAACCGAAGGCTAAAAATGAAAAGACAAGAAAAATGAAGAATAAAAAAAGAAACAAAAGAAAGCGTATTTTTTTTTGGAAAAACCTTGAAGAAAACCGAATAAAACAGAAGGAAATGGAGAAAGAAAAGAAAAAAAAAACAAGAAAACTTGTGTAGAACCAACTCTTTTCCTTTTAGTAGGTTGCTTCCAAGTTATTTAACTTCAATTTTATGTTGGCTTAGTGGCTATTAGTGCGACGAAGTAACATAGCTCTCGTGATCCGCGAGAGCTATTTATCGCTTTAAGCAATACGATAGCCTCCTCTCGCCAAAGGAATCTTCCTCTGTCGTACGAATCGGGCCGGCCAATTTCCTTCTGCTTGACTTAGAAGACAACGGAGAAAAAACGTGGATGACCGGAGGATCGAACCCTGGTCTCCGGGATGATGCGTCTAGCGTCTTGCTAGTAGGCTTCTGTCGGCATCGTGCTAAGTAGTTGGGCGCAATCGTAGTTGAAGGTGAAGATCTGGTTTTTCACCATATTTTCTGTTTTTGTTTTTTTCTTTCTTTTTATTTTTTCTTTTTTTCTTGTGTTTCTTTTTCTTTTTCCTTCTCCATTTTCATTCTTTTTTTGCACTTTGTTTTCTTTCTTTCTTTTTCCGTTTTCTTTTCTTTTTCTTTTTTTTGTTTTCTTTTTTCTTCTCCATTTTTTGTTTTTTCTTATGTTTTTTTTTGTTTTCATTATACATTTTCGCATATATCAAAAATATTTTTAATAAGTAATCGACATTTTTTATACACATTCAACATTGTTTAAACGCGTCGGGGGAAGCCCCAGACGGGCCGGCCCAGCAGCACGTGTAGTATCTATTATATAATAATGTTTAGGTAGTATATATACTACTTTTAGGTAGTACGTACCATAGTTTGACATAGTTTTTTTTACGTACAAATATGTACGTATTTTATAAATATAACAAAAATTATGAGCTCATATGCAATTTTTTCGTGTAACTTACTTTAAAATATCTAGATTATAGTATATGAATATATGTAGAATGATAAAGTAGTATATATATATTATTATATATACTACTTTATCATTATAAATATGTTCATATATTATATATAACATATTCTAAATTGAGTTACATGAAAAAATTGTAAGTTAGCCCATGATTTTTATTATATTTATGAAATATGTATATATCTGTACGTAAAAAAAGACATACTCAAAATAAGATGCATAATACCTAAGTAGTATATATATTACATAAACATTCTTATATACCACATACTATGCATTCATACTATCTGATTAGATAGATACTACATACAGCATACAAAACTCAAGTGATGGTAATTACCACTGGTGATAGATAAAATTTGTCCTATATATACCTAAATCTCTTTAACGTCGAACGACCATTGCTGCTCCAGAACTAGCCGATGATGCAGTAATGTCGTCACTCACCTACCAGAGCCAGTTTGACCATGCGGATGACAACCATGAAGTTTCTGTGCACGTGCCCCTAAAGACCAGCGTCCTTGAGCCGGAGCATCTGATACAGAATCACACCATCGTACATGCACGATGAGAAACCCTACCCTCGCTGCCCAAGGAGATGGTAGGGATCATCGTTGGAGGTCCGTCAACTACGTCAAGTCGGACGAATCGAGGAGGATCGAAGCCGTGAAGACAAACTTAAAGAAGAAACGCCATCATTGATGAGTGGATTTTCACTCGTGTTTACCCGTGTTTAAAATGGAAATTCTTATATATTTTTAAATTGTTATGTTGACTAATAAATGCAAAAAATGTGAATCTCCTTGTTTAGTTTTTTCTTTGTAGAAATGAACGTTTCAGATGGAAAATCGAACCATGTATGGAGTATTCACCCGGTAGGGTGGAAATCCCCAACAGATGATAATTGAACGAAGCTCTCTCAAGTTTTTGGTTTCTACTTTGCTGGTGTTGGAGTACAGTTTATATGGTCTAGCCACGACAAGGTAGGTAGGTGAAAAGATACATAGGCCCATGGCCACTTTCACTCCCCGCAGTGAAGTCAGACTTTCTGAGATGTCGGATAGTCTAGCCTCTGTGTGACAGAGTAGTCAACAAGGTCCAGAGAGATTTTGATAAGTCAGACATCAACATGTTGGATGTTAGTTCTACCCAAACGATAAGTGCCACACATGTGGCATGAAGTAACACAGTCCTGACGCTTTTTACACTAAAGTTGCCATAGAAAACCCCCAAAAAAACTGAAACTTGCCATCCAAACAGAAAGTTGCCATGCTTGACAACTAAAGTTGCCATCATCTTGCAACTAAACTTGCCATGAAAAACGTCAGGGCAGAATTGCTTCATGTCACACATGTGGCACTTATCAGGGTCCTAGTTCTAAGGTCAGAATATCCAGCATCATCCAGAGATTCTTTGATTAAGTTGGACATTGGGCCGGGCTGCATGCTGAAATGTCCAACTTTGATGATTGCAACATGATGACCCCCTTGGTTGTGTTCCACGGTTCCTCTTCGAATCCCTTCTTCTCCTTGCCTGATTCCTTCACACCCAAGAATGCACAAAGTTCTCGAACGAGGTAGCCACCATGTCTCACATGAATGTATATGAAGCTTGACTAGGAAGGAAGTCACTTTCGTTTTTATAGAACACGGGCCCTTGTCACGGGACCACTTGGAGCTTGAGGGTTGGATGACAAGTTCATGGTGATATCCATGGGATGCTTCACAACACCTAACCCCATGTCCGTATATATAATAGTTGTGGGAAACATAGTAGAAAAAAAATATCGTGCCTACGGTCACTCAAGATCAATAGGAAGATGCATAACGGGTTGGGATCACGATCGTTACCGTCACCAAGTTGCAGCGAAGGAAGAACGTCTCGGTGTAAAGCGTACTTGGAGTGCCTCGAACTGTCGATGAAAGATCCCTCGTACGGCCCACGAACAGCCCTCGAACTGAAGACCGAAAGCCCGACCTCTCTACTTGGTTGCAAGTGTGTAGCCTGCACGATTTGGCAACGCTTCGTCGTCCAAAGCTAATCATCGCCGAAGAGTTAGAGGGAGTACATTAGAACCACACAGGGCTTCTAATTATAAGGACAAGATGATTAGCCTAGCTCTAATTAGTCAACTAGGATCAACTATAACCATAACTAGAAGAACTAGAGGAGGCTCAAAAACTTGTATGTTCAAGGGGCCAAAGTCCTCAAGTATATATAGGTTGGAGGGAGGAGGAGAGGGGGCGCCACAAGGGAGTAAAATCCCTCCCTTTGGCCGGCCAAGGAGGGTAAATCCCCCTCCAATTTGGCCTACCCTCCCTTCCCTAAGTGGAAAGGAGGGCGCCACCTCCACTTGGGCCCAAGTGGACCAAGTAGCGTTCCACCACTTGGCCTTTTAAGGCCCGATGGCTCGTTTTATTAAATTAAATATAAAATCCTTCTAATGAATATTAGACCCTTTTATATGAAATTTAACATCCCCGGAAACATTTTTCACCTATATATAATTATCGGTAATACCCGGTATTAGCCGATAGTCACTGAAACCCTTCCGACGACCCCAAAACGCTTCCGGATCCTCTCCGAACTATTCCGAATGTTAATGAAACAATTCCACAAATATATTCTAATCTCCCATGCTACTAACACTCAACAAATCGTGATTGCCTTAAGCTTGTGACCCAGTAGGTTCAGTAACTCATAGACATGAACGAAACCGTTCGTTCAATGACCAACAACGGAATCGTGGACATCCATATAAATCCCTTTGAGCACACGAATGATATTTGAGTGAACCTTTGGTTATCATGTGATGTTCCTTTTGCTTCATGATACTTTACAATGTTGGGGAACGTAGTAATTTCAAAAAATTTCCCTACGCACACGCAAGATCATGGTGATGCATAGCAACAAGAAGGGAGAGTGTTGTCCACGTACCCTCGTAGACCGAAAGCGGAATCATTATGACAACGCGGTTGATGTAGTCGTACGTCTTCACGGCCCGACCGATCAAGCACCGAAACTACGGCACCTCCGAGTTCTAGCACACGCTCAGCTCGATGACAATCTCCGGACCGATCCAGAAAGTGTCGGGATGAGTTCCACAAGACGACGGCGTGGTGGACGATCTTGATGTTCTACCGCCGCAGGGCTTCGCCTAAGCACCGCTACAATAGTATCGAGGATTATGGTGGAGGGGGGCACCGCACACGGCTAAGAGAACGATCACGAAGATCAACTTGTGTGTCTTTGGGGTGCCCCCCTACCCCCGTATATAAAGGAGCAAGGGAGGAGGAGGCCGACCCTTGGAGGGGGCGCGCCAAGTGTGGAGTCCTACTAGGACTCCCTAGTCCTAGTAGGATTCCACCTCCCATATGGAATAGGACAAGAGGAAGGGAAAAGGAGAAGGAAGGAAGGGGGCGCCCCCCCTTCCCTAGTCCAATTCGGACCAGACCAAGGGGAGGGTGCGGCCACCCTTGAGGCCCTTTTCCTTCTTTTCCCGTATGGCCCAATAAGGCCCAATACGTATTCCCGTAACTCTCCGATACTCCAAAAATACCGTAATCACTCGGAACCTTTCCGATGTCCGAATATAGTCGTCCAATATATCGATCTTTACGTCTCGACCATTTCGAGACTCCTCGTCATGTCCCCGATCTCATCCGGGACTCCGAACTCCTTCGGTACATCAAAACTCATAAACTCATAATAAAACTGTCATCGAAACCTTAAGCGTGCGGACCCTACGGGTTCGAGAACTATGTAGTCAATAACCAATAGCGGAACCTGGATGCTCATATTGGCTCCTACATATTCTACGAAGATCTTTATCGTTTAAACCGCATAACAACATACGTTGTTCCCTTTGTCATCGGTATGTTACTTGCCCGGGATTCGATCGTCGGTATCCCAATACCTAGTTCAATATCGTTACCGGAAAGTCTCTTTACTCGTTATGTAATGCATCATCCCGCAACTAACTCATTAGTCACATTGCTTGCAAGGCTTATAGTGTTGTGCATTACCGAGAGGGCCCAGAGATACCTCTCCGACAATCGGAGTGACTAATCCTAATCTCGAAATACGCCAACCCAACATGTACCTTTGGAGACACCTGTAGAGCTCCTTTATAATCACCCAGTTACGTTGTGACGTTTGGTAGCACACAAAGTGTTCCTCCGGTAAATGGGAGTTGCATAATCTCATAGTCATAGGAACATGTATAAGTCATGAAGAAAGCAATAGCAACATACTAAACGATCAGGTGCTAAGCTAACGGAATGGGTCAAGTCAATCACATCATTCTCCTAATGATGTGACCCCATTAATCAAATGACAACTCATGTCTATGGCTAGGAAACATAACCATCTTTGATCAACAAGCTAGTCAAGTAGAGGCATACTAGTGACACTGTTTGTCTATGTATTCACACATGTATCATGTTTCCGGTTAATACAATTCTAGCATGAATAATAAACATTTATCATGATATAAGGAAATAAATAATAACTTCATTATTGCCTCTAGGGCATATTTCCTTCAGTCTCCCACTTGCACTAGAGTCAATAATCTAGTTCACATCGCCATGTGATTTAATACCGATATTCATATCTGTATATGATTAACACCCATAGTTCACATCGTCATGTGGCCAACACCCAAAGGGTTTACTAGAGTCAATAATCTAGTTCACATTGCAATGTGATTAACACCCAAAGAGTAAGGTGTGATCATGTTTTGCTCGTGAGAGAAGCTTAGTCAAGGGGTCTGTCACATTCAGAGCCGTATGTATTTTGCAAATATTATATGTCTACAATGCTCTGCACGGAGCTACTCTAGCTAATTGCTCCCACTTCCAATACGTATCCAGATTGAGACTTAGAGTCATCTGGATCAGTGTAAAAGTTTGCACCGATGTAACTTTTACAACGAACTCTTTTATCACCTCCATAATCGAGAAACATCTCCTTAGTCCTCACTAATGATATTCTTGACCAATGTCCAGTGATCTACTCCTAGATCACTATTGTACTCCCTTGCCAAATTCAGATCAAGGTATACAATAGGTCTGGTACATAGCATATCATACTTTATAGAACCTATGACTGAGGCATAGGGAATGACTTTCATTCTCTTTTCTATTTTCTGTCGTGGTCGGGATTTGAGTCTTACTCAATTTCATACCTTTGCAACACAGGCAAGAACTTTTCTTTGACTGTTCTATTTTGAACTACTTCAAAATCTTGACAAGGTATGTACTTATTGAAAAACTTATCAAGCGTCTTGATCTATCTCAATAGATCTTGATGCTCAATATGTAAGTAGCTTTACGGAGATCTTTCTTTTAAAGAACTC
This sequence comes from Aegilops bicornis, assembly GCA_021605145.1. NCBI lineage: Eukaryota > Viridiplantae > Streptophyta > Magnoliopsida > Poales > Poaceae > Aegilops > Aegilops bicornis. The sequence goes on from CM038675.1 coordinate 318,193,267, forward strand.
CTTTCAAATACTCCTTTATGCTTTCCAGAAAAATTCTACATCATTTCTGATCAACAATATGTTACTCACATATATTTATCAGAAAGGCGGTAGTGCTCCCACTCACTTTATTGTAAATACAGGCCTCACCGCAAGTCTGTATAAAACTATATGCTTTGATTAACTTAACAAAGCGTATATTCCAACTCTAAGATGCTTGCACCAGTCCATAGATGGATCGCTGGAGCTTACACATTTTGTTAGCACCTTTAGGATTGACAAAACCTTCTGGTTGCATCATATACAACTCTTCTTTAAGAAAACCATTAAGGAATGCAGTTTTGACATTCATTTGCCAGATTTCATAAAATGTGGCAATTGCTAACATGATTCGGACAGACTTAAGCATCGCTACGCTTGAGAAAAATCTCATTGTAGTCAACACCTTGAACTTGTCGAAAACCTTTTTGCGACAAGTCGAGCTTTGTAGATAGTAACACTACTATCAACATCTGTCTTCCTCTTGAAGACCCATTTATATAATATGGCTTGCCGATCATCGGGCAACTCCATCAAAGTCCAAACTTTGTTCTCATACATGGATCCCATCTCAGATTTCATGGCCTCAAGCCATTTCGCGGAATCTGGGCTCATCATCGCTTCCTCATAGTTCGTAGGTTTATCATGGTCTAGTAACATGACTTCCAGAATAGGATTACCGTACCACTCTGGTGCGGATCTCACTCTGGTTTACCTACGAGGTTCGGTAGTAACTTGATCTGAAGTTACATGATCATCATCATTAGCTTCCTCACTAATTGGTGTAGGAATCACTGGAACTGATTTCTGTGATGAACTACTTTCCAATTCGGGAGAAGGTACAAATTACCTTATCAAGCTCTACTTTCCTCCCACTCACTTCTTTCGAGAGAAACTCCTTCTCTAGAAAGGATCCATTCTTAGCAACGAATGTTTTGCCTTTAGATCTGTGATAGAAGGTGTACCCAACAGTTTCCTTTGGGTATTCTATGAAGACGTACTTCTCCGATTTGGGTTTGAGCTTATCAGGTTGAAAACCTTTTTCATATAAGCATCGCAACTCCAAACTTTATGAAACGACAGCTTAGGTTTACTGCTAAACCATAGTTCATACGACATTGTCTCAATGGATTTAGATGGTGCCCTATTAAACGTGAATGCAGCTGTCTCTAATGCATAACCCCAAAACGATATTGGTAAATTGGTAAGAGACATCATTGATCGCACCATATCATAATAAAGTACGGTTACGACGTTCGGACACACCATAACGTTGTGGTGTTCCAGGTGGCGTGAGCTGTGAAACTATTCCACATTGTTTTAATTGAAGACCAAACTCGTAACTCGAATATTCATCTCCACGATCGGATCGCAGTAAACTTTATTTTCTTGTTACGATGATTTTCCACTTCACTCTGAAATTCTTGAACCTTTCAACTATTTTAGACTTATGTTTCATCAAGTAGATATACCCATATCTGCTCAAATCATCTGTGAAGGTCAGAAAATAACGATACCCGCCACGAGCCTTAATACTCATTGGTCCGCATACATCAGTATGTATTATTTCCAAAAAGTCAGTAGCTCGTTCCATTGTTCCGAAGAACAGAGTTTTAGTCATCTCGCCCAAAGGCACGGTTCGCAAGCATCAAATGATTCATAACCAAGTGATTCCGAAAATCCATCTTTATGGAGTTTCTTCATGCGCTTTACACCGATATGACCCAAACGGCAGTGCCACAAATAAGTTGCACTATCATTATTAACTTTGCATCTTTTGGCATCAATATTATGAATATGTGTATCAGTACGATCGAGATGCAATAAACTATTTTCATTGGGTGTATGACCATTGAAGGTTTTATTCATGTAAATAGAACAACAATTATTCTCTGACTTTAAATGAATAACCGTATTGCAATAAACATGATCAAATCATATTCATGCTCAACGCAAAGGCTAAATAACATTTATTTAGGTTTAACACTAATCCCGAAAGTATAGGGAGTGTGTGATGATGATCATATCAATCTTGGAACTACTTCCAACACTCATCGTCACTTCCCCTTCAACTAGTTTCTGTTTATTCTGTAACTCCTGTTTCGAGTTACTAATCTTAGCAACTGAACAAGTATCAAAAACTCAGGGCTACTATAAACACTACTAAGGCACACATCAATAACTCAGATATCAAATATACCCTTGTTCACTTTGCCATCCTTCTTATCCACCAAATATCCAGGTATTTCTTCTTCCAAAGGATCATTTCCTTTGCGGTGTAAGCACTCGGTTTTAGGCTTTGGTCCAGCTTTGGGCTTCTTCGGGAGTGACAACTTGCTTGTCATTCTACTTGAAGTTCCCTTTCTTTCCCTTTGCCCTTTTCTTGAAACTAGTGTTCTTGTCAATCATCAACACTTGATGCTCTTTCTTGATTTCTACCTTCGTTTATTTCAACATCACGAAGAGCTCGAGAATCGCTTCGTTATCCCTTGCATAGTATAGTTCATCATGAAGTTCTAGTAACTTGGTGATGGTGACTAGAGAACTCTGTCAATCACTATCTTATCTGGAAGATTAACTCCCACTTGATTCAAGCGATTGTAGTACCCAGGCAATCTGAGCACATGCTCACTAGTTGAGCGATTCTCCTCCATCTTTTAGCTATATAACTTGTTGGAGACTTCATATCTCTCAACTCGGGTATTTGCTTGAAATATTTAACTTCAATTCCTGGAACATCTCATATGGTCCATGACGTTCAAAACGTCTTTGAAGTCCTGATTCTAAGCCGTTAAGTATGGTGCACTAAACTATCAAGTAGTCATTATATTGAGCTAGCCAAACGTTCATAACGTCGCATACGCTCCTGCAATAGGTCCTGTCACCTAGCGGTGCATTAAGGACATAATTCTTCCGTGCATCAATGAGGATAAACCTCGAGATCACGGATCCAATCCGCATCATTGCTACTAACATCTTTCAACACAATTTTCTCTAGGAACATATCAAAATAAACATATGAAAGCAACAATGCAAGCTATTGATCTACAACATAATTTGCAAAATACTACCAGGACTAAGTTCATGATAAATTTAAGTTCAATTAACCATATTACTTAAGAACTCCCACTTAGACAGACATCTCTCTAGTCATCTAAGTGATCACGTGATCCAAATCAACTAAACCATGTCCGATCATCACGTGAGATGGAGTAGTTTCAATGGTGAACATCACTATGTTGATCATATCTACTATATGATTCACGTTCGACCTTTCGGTCTCCGTGTTCCGAGGCCATATCTGTTATATGCTAGGCTCGTCAAGTTTAACCTGAGTATTCCGCGTGCGCAACTGTTTTGCACCCGTTGTATTTGAACGTAGAGCCTATCACACCCGATCATCACGTGGTGTCTCAGCACGAAGAACTTTCGCAACGGTGCATACTCAGGGAGAACAATTCTTGATAATTTTTAGTGAGAGATCATCTTAAAATGCTACCGTCAATCAAAGCAAAATAAGATGCATAAAGGATAAACATCACATGCAATCAATATAAGTGATATGATATGGCCATCATCATCTTGTGCTTGTGATCTCCATCTCAAGCACCGTCGTGATCACCATCGTCACCGGGCGCGACACCTTGATCTCCATGGTAGCATCGTTGTCGTTACGCCATCTATTGCTTCTCGACTATCGCTACCGCTTAGTGATAAAGTAAAAGCAATTATGTATGCGTTTGCATTTCATACAATAAAGCGACAACTATATGGCTCTGCCATTGCCGATAACTTCGGCTACAAAACATGATCATCTCATACAATAAAATATAACATCACGTCTTGACCATATCACATCACAACATGCCCTGCAAAAACAGGTTAGACGTCCTCTACTTTGTTGTTGCAAATTTTACGTGGCTGCTACGGGCTGAGCAAGAACCGTTCTTACCTACGCATCAAAACCACAACGATAGTTCGTCAAGTTAGTGCTGTTTTGACCTTCGCAAGGACCGGGCGTAGCCACACTCGGTTCAACTAAAGTTGGAGAAACAGACACCCGCTAGTCACCTGTGTGCAAAGCACGGCGGTAAAACCAGTCTCGCGTAAGCGTACGCGTAATGTCGGTCCGGGCCGCTTCATCCAACAATACCGCTGAACCAAAGTAGGACATGCTGGTAAGTAGTATGACTTGTATCGCCCACAACTCACTTGTGTTCTACTCGTGCATATAACATCTACGCATAAAACCAGGCTCGGATGCCACTGTTGGGGAACGTAGTAATTTCAAAAAATTTCCCTACGCACACGCAAGATCATGGTGATGCATAGCAACGAGAAGGGAGAGTGTTGTCCATGTACCCTCGTAGACCGAAAGCGGAAGCGTTATGACAACGCGGTTGATGTAGTCGTACGTCTTCACGGCCCGACCGATCAAGCACCGAAACTATGGCACCTCCGAGTTCTAGCACACGTACAGCTCGATGACGATCTCCGGACTCCGATCCAGCAAAGTGTCGGGGATGAGTTCCGTCAGCACGACGGCGTGGTGACGATCTTGATGTTCTATGCACGCAGGCTTCGCCTAAGCACCGCTACAATATTATCGAGGATTATGGTGGAGGGGGGCACCGCACACGGCTAAGAGAACGATCACGAAGATCAACTTATGTGTCTTTGGGGTGCCCCCCTGCCCCCGTATATAAAGGAGCAAGGGAGGAGGAGGCCGGCCCTTGGAGGGGGCGCGCCAAGTGTGGAGTCCTACTAGGACTCCCTAGTCCTAGTAGGATTCCACCTCCCATATGGAATAGGAAAAGAGGAAGGGAAAGGAGAAGGAAGGAAGGGGCCCCCCTTCCCTAGTCCAATTCGGACCAGATCAAGGGAGGTGCAGCCACCCTTGAGGCCCTTTTCCTTCTTTCCCGTATGGCCCAATAAGGCCCAATACGTATTCCCGTAACTCTCCGGTACTCCGAAAAATACCCGATTTACTCGGAACCTTTTCGATGTCCGAATATAGTCGTCCAATATATCGATCTTTACGTCTTGACCATTTCGAGACTCCTCGTCATGTCCCCGGTCTCATCCGGGACTCCGAACTCCTTCGTTACATCAAAACTCATAAACTCATAATAAAACTGTCATCGAAACCTTAAGCGTGCGGACCCTACGGGTTCGAGAACAATGTAGACATGACCGAGACACGTTTCCGGTCAATAACCAATAGCGGAACCTGGATGCTCATATTGGCTCCGACATATTCTACGAAGATCTTTATCGGTCAAATCGCATAACAACATACGTTGTTCCCTTTGTCATCGGTATGTTACTTGCCCGAGATTCGATCGTCGGTATCTCAATACCTAGTTCAATCTCGTTACTGGCAAGTCTCTTTACTCGTTATGTAATGCATCATCCCGCAACTAACTCATTAGTCACATTGCTTGCAAGGCTTATAGTGATGTGCATTACCGAGAGGGCCCGTAGATACCTCTCGACAATCGGAGTGACAAATCCTAATCTCGAAATCGCCAACCCAACATGTACCTTTGGAGACACCTGTAGAGCTCCTTTATAATCATCCAGTTCGTTGTGACGTTTGGTAGCACACAAAGTGTTCCTCCGTAAACGGGAGTTGCATAATCTCATAGTCATAGGAACATGTATAAGTCATGAAGAAAGCAATAGCAACATACTAAACGATCGAGTGCTAAGCTAACAGAATGGGTCAAGTCAATCACATCATTCTCCTAATGATGTGACCCCATTAATCAAATGACAACTCGTCTATGGCTAGGAAACATAACCATCTTTGATCAACAAGCTAGTCAAGTAGAGGCATACTAGTGACACTCTGTTTGTCTATGTATTCACACATGTATCATGTTTCCGGTTAATACAATTCTAGCATGAATAATAAACATTTATCATGATATAAGGAAATAAATAATAACTTTATTATTGCCTCTAGGGCATATTTCCTTCATACAAAACCTGGGATGCATCGGTATCCTCTTGAGTCAACACATGCTCATTATACCGAATTCCTCAATACCAGTTTTGTTCCTTTTTCTCGTTGTTGTGTTCCGGCATCCCTGTGACGTAGTCACCCGTGTCTGTCCAAACGATGATGGATGACATCACACCGAGAGGGCCCTAAGAATATCTCTCCATCGTTAGAGGAGCAAATCCCACTCTTGAGCTATCCGGTCACTTCTCAAACTTTTTGATGAGCCTGTAAGTTGTCATTATGATCACCGTGTTACAGGTGACGTTTGAGCAACCCCAAAGTCCACTGTACATTAAGAAGTGACCATGATACTCTCATGGTATAAGGAGAAAAATCACGCATTAACATTCCGTGTTATTACAATTGATTACAAATGATATTATCTCAATTCATAACAAACAAGTTTGGATCGATTCAATATGATCATTCTTCCAACGTCATAATCTCAATGTTGTGTTAGGACTATCATTACACTTAACAATATCCTAACATCCGGAAAACGTGATCACCAACAACAGTTGAGCTAGTCTTAGAGGCGAGACTAGGAACCTTTATTTTATCCGTTTACCATTTCACACGTTCATATGAGTTTTCCACTGATTCACATATTTCAGGATCATAACAGTTTTAGCATGCAATATAAACACTTAATTATGAATATGGAAATATAATAATACAATATTATTGCCTCTAGGGCATATTTTCAACAGTCTCTCACTTGCACTAGAGTCAATAATCTTGTTAGCACTTTTAGCTTTTACACCAATGGTAATCCGGTTTCATTCCATGCTTTGCTTGTGGTATAGACTTCGTCCTGTCGAATCTATCAAATCTTCAGATCCATGTGTTGCATTTCAATCCATTTGTCATATTTTCATAAGAATTCATAATTTAAATGTATTGAATCACTGTTAGGACCTTTGTTTCGTTAGATTGAGCTACATAACCACTATTGAGAATAGTGTTCCATTTACACGATCACCCAGAAAACCGGACCAAGTTCATAAAAGAACATTTGATTCATTACCCTCCATTGTTGCTTGTAAAGTGACAACATACTCATCCTGTTGTTATAGAATCACTATTAGAAAAAGGGCCTAATGTGAAGCACATTAGTCCCGGTTTGTAACTGAACCGACACTAATGTGACCATTAGTGCCGGTTCCAACGGCTAGGCGGGCGGCGCTCATTAGTACCAGTTCGTGGCGAATCTTTAGTACCGGTTCGTTCCACGAACCGGTACTAAAGAGGTGGTGGCAGGCTGTTGTCAGGCTAGGGCCCCACCAGCACCTTTAGTACCGGTTCATGCCATGAACCGGGACTAGAGATGCACCTTAGTCCCGGTTCGTCTAACCAACCGGTACTAAAGATTATCCTATATATACCCCTCCGTCGAGCCCGAGTGCTCTGTTCTTCCCCTTTCCTCTCCTCTGTTTTCTTCCTCTTCCTCTCGAGCACACACTCCATTTTTGCCAAAATTTGTGAAGATTTGAAGGCACCCCATCCATCCAAGTGATCACAAAGGTTAGCAACTTTGTCCTTTCAACTCTCATTGCTACATTAGCTCTTGCAATGCTCTATAAGTATACTGATTTGTGGGTTTTATTTTGGGAGGAATTATATGTGGTAGTATTTGATTTATATGCAATTTGAGGTCAAAATAACTCTTAGTTGGCATATGTAGGTGTGGTTTACTTAGTGCCTTCCTGTCTCCGTCCTAACCACCGTCGATCGCCCGCATCGTCCCGACGTCGGCACCGCCTTGTGGTGAGCCTCTTGTTCTTATCTTTTTAATAAAAAAAATCATGTTTTTGTGATTTAGATATATAGTTACTTGTATAATTATCTTACCCATACGTTTTTTGTTGTACATAATGCCATGGTTTTGATATCCGTCCCCATCGGCCCTCGTCCGGGTTATGATTTGGATGTGGTATATTCTCTTTTATAACTATTTGTTGCATTTCATGTTTATGACAAATTATGCCCATCAAGTTGACATAGATATTTTTATCTAGGAGGTGTGTGAACCGGAAATTCCAACCGACCCTATTGTCGAGAGGTTAAATTTAGTTGAAGGAGAAAACAAGTATTTGAAAGAAAAATTGAAAAGAATTGAGGGGGAGAAGATAGGATTGGAGTTGCATGTTGCCGATGTTGTCAATGATCATAAGATCAAGATGGAGAAAATGCGCTTGAAGATTTTTACATCATTATCTAATATATACACACATAACTAATAATACATGTATATTTTGATCTCTTATTTAAAGATGAAGGAGATGCGGGATCAGCTACTACCGGAGGCTCGCATACGAGCACTTCAAGAGGAAATAGCGGGATTTCTGCTCGACCAGGTCATAGATCCCAAAGGAGAATTCCATTACCCGCTACCGCAGTAATGCCTCCATGTAATGATCTGCAAATTGTAGGAGAAATTGTATATACCAAATTGTATATATACATGTGTATGTGTGAATGGTGGTGCGAGACATTCGATGAGAAATTCTATTTATATGATCGGTTCTACGAGAAATTCTATTTATATATATATATATGCATAACGTGTACAATATGTAGTATGTAAAATACCAGAAAATGAAAAAATTAAATGAAAAACACAAAATTAAAGGAAAAATAAAGTATAAAACCAAAACCCCCAAACCTTTTACCATCGGTTGGTGTTACCAACTGGTACTAAAGGTCTCCCAGCCCCCCGCGCTGGCTCATGCCACGTGATGACCCTTTAGTGGCGGTTCGTGTTGAACCAGTACTAAAGGGAGGGGGGGCCTTTAGTCCCCACCCTTTATTGCCGGTTAAAGGGCCTAATGAACCGGTGCTAAAGCCCGGTTCTACACTAGTGGATTCACCACAATAACTTTCTTGGACCAATTCCAACTTACTGTGCCGCTATTAATCATTTAGTTGAAACCAAAAATTCGCATGGAGCTCTGATGAAGATTTCATTGATTTACTACTTACAACGAGCCCTTATTGATGTAACTTCTTAAAACAATCTCTTCATCTTCTCTGTATGCGAGAAACAAGTTGTCAGTACTTAACAACATTTTCATTGTTGTCATATGATCAACAATTTGATCATTCTGGTAACTTACTCACAACCTACTTGGAGTACTGGACATATCTAGTTGTTTACATACCATGGAACTTTTTTAACATAAGTGTGATTGAAATCACGTATTTGACTTATCAGTATTTCAGAATACCGGTTCTTGCTTAAAGCTCCATCCATGTGACTTTTTACAAGAAACTCTTCTTGCGTATTTCATACTAAACTGCTTTAGTACTTTGTCAATATGTATTTTAGCTAAGCCTTGATTAGACACTACTATCTCCATAAATTATAATGCTTTAATACAAGGACTATATTGCCTAAGTACTTTACTGAAAAACTAGTTTCAATAAAGTCTTAATCAGTGTCAAGAAATTTATATAATTTCCAATCAACAATGTGTCATGCACACAAAATGTTTAGGGATATTATCATGCTCTCACTAACTTTCTTATAAATACAAGCATATTTATTTCTAGCGATGAAACCATGTTATTTGATCAATTCATCAAAACAAAGATTCCAACTCCATTATGCTTGCTTCAGATCATTACTGGATCTCTTGAAGTTTGCACACTTACTAGCATCCTCTGGATCAAAAAATTACCTTGGACCGTATCAAATATACAACCTTGCTTCTATTTCCTTCTCATGGGAATCATTTTGACATCCATCTATTGTATCTCATAACTGAAATATTTAGTAATTGCTAGTTTAATCCGAACTGACTTTAAGTATTATTATGATGAGATAATCTCGTCATAATCAACTCCTTGATCTTGTCATAAACTATTTGCAACAAGTCATGCATTATAAAACATTTTTATCTTTGCCAATCTATATAGTCTTTCAGAGGGCCTATCAAGTTCTAAACTTGAATTATGTGGTATGGATACTATCTTCGATTATTTTGGCGTATAGCCAATTCTGGAGTCAGGGCCCATCAACACTTCTGTGCATATTATAGTTTCATTGTTTGTTTCAACAATTTTAAATTTGAATACCATAAAGGTCTACATGAATTTTCCCAACCTATATATGGTCCAACTGCAAATTCGACCAAAGTCTCTATATATCATGTAGAGTCTTTCGTATCACCCGTGGTAGGAATGTCTAGAATCACTTCTAGCATTTGTTTTCTTTGACCTGATCACGAAGATTCTACAATCTTGTCGAGTTGCACTGTCCTCCCACTCACTCTTTTGTAGAAAATATTTTCTTCAATTTTTTTCGCACTTTGTGGCAAACATTTTGCCTCAATGTAGTGACAGAGGAATACCCAACCCTTTGGGATAACTTACATAGTAGCACTTATCTTACGGATTTGATGGCGCTCCTTTTCACTGTAAAAGCCACAATCTCTAAAGCATCACATTAAAAAGTATATTGGCAAAATAATTTAATGTCATCTTTGATCGCACCATGTCATACATAGTTTGATTACATCTACTCAAAATACTCTACTCTTAGTGTTTCTAGGAGGTGCAAGCTATAAAATATTTTTTACAGCTCATCAAACATTCGCTAAATTTGCAACTCAAATATTCTTTTCTACAATCCAATTGTAGAAACATAATTTTCTTGTTACAATAATTTCTACTTCATTCTGAAAATATTTTGAAACATTTCAAAATACCCAGATTTATGTCAGAATTAGTAAGTATAAATATCTACTTGAGTCATCTTTAAAGATAGATAAATCCACTATTGCAACCACACTTATTGGACTACATACATCAATATGCATATTTCATTTATTTTGTTGCTCGGTCTTTATGGCATGCGAATGGTATTTTAGTTTACTCCACAATTTGAACGAAAGTTGCAATTGTGAGATGATTCGTAATCATATGACTAAAATATCCATCACTATGGAATTTCCTCAATGTGACTAAACGCAGTGCTACACATATGTGGTATTCCTTTAGTCTTGCGACATTTAGCGTCAGCGTTATGGATGTTCAATTGTATCATCAATATTCATAACGTACATCCTATTCACAATAGGAGTATGACCCTTTTGTTCATTACATAGAACAACTATTGTTCTCTTATGAATAACCTGTAACACCCCGATAGTCTTGCTACAGTAATCCCCCCCTAATGGTGGCAATGTCATCATGATTACTATGCAATTTACCCACTTGTCTAAAATTCAAATTTAAATTGCAACTGGAATTATTATTTCTTATAATAGTAAAACTAAAATGTTCACACTATTCTATGAATTCTCCTGATCATTATCATGATGGTACCAACTTCATTCGACTCACAGATAAACCCCTAGGAAATTGATAAGTGGTCCATCAGCAAATAAAATTGTCTTTTCAAAATAAATAATTATTTATACAATTCAAATTGACCTCAAACCTTGTGGGCCTCAATATATTACATACTATTTATGTGCCAATTTTCACATTTAACAAAAATCATTTAGTTGCTAAATTTAAAAGAAAATAGTAAAGAAATATAAAATAGAAAATAGAAGAACTGCACGGTGCACTTGTAGCCCACTCCTATAGTGCACAACCCAGCCCACCAACGCCCCTCTCCTCCCTCTGTAGAGAGGAGGAGGCAGAGGCATGGCGTGACCGCTATCCATGGCGCCAGGGCCACTGATGCTCGACGTCTGTCGCTACAGGGACAACTGGGAGAGGATAAGGCCGACACCCCAACGTCGTAGACAACCCTAGCTCGCTCCTCCCCTTCTCCTTGCTCGATCCCCTCGATCCGGAGCTCGACCGTCATCTTAGCTGTGGCAACCGTCCACCTCAGTGCCTGAGAAGACGTCGAGGAGCTCCGCCTTCACCTTCTCCTTCATCCTTGCTGAAGGGCTTGTGATAGGACGCCCCGTGCGCCCACCATCATTGTCGCCTTTTCCCACGGCCACCGCATCTCATTGTCGGGCTCGGCGCCTTCGGCCACCCCCACACCACCTGACCTCATCTATGAGCTTCGCGGTGAGATACTCTGTCGATTTCCCCCTTACTACCTCGTATACATCGCCGTAGCCGCCGCCCCACTCGTCACTGCTGCCCACGTTCGCCTGGCCGCCCTGTGCGCACCCTGTCCATGCCACGCACGCGTGCCTACGCCCCTGCCAACTGTTGCCGGCTCTGCTATCGCTGCTTGCGACCTGGCCTCATCGCCTCGCCTGCGGCCTCCCACTACCCCGTTGCCCCATTACTACTACATCTGTTGCCGCGGCTAACTGCTCTTGCCTGCTGCTCCTTTTGCTACCGCCAATGCTGCACTCGCGCCTTGCTGCAAGATGCGCTGCCACGCCGCTTCGCCGACGCTTGCCGCCGCTCACCAAGCGCCTCCTCCCGCGCCCATCGCCGGCGCCCGCCTGCAACTTGTTGTTGCCGCCCATACCTTCCTGGCGGTGAGTTTCGTCGCCACCTGCAGCAGCACGTCCTTCGGCAGCCCTCCGAGAATCATGGCGCGTGCCGTCTTGCACTTCTTGGCGTTCACCGCCGCGTCGCCCGGTGCCACCGCCTCCCACAGAGTGTGGGCATCAAGGATCGCATGCGCCTTGATCGCCCACACCGTGTAGTTGTTCGGCGTGAGAATTGGCATCACCATCGACACCGATCCGCCCGCGCCTCCATCGTGTGGCACGATCGCCATTACCGCCGGCGAGGTCCTTCACCAAGCTCTGATGCCAATTGTTGTTGCCGCCCTAAACCCTAGCCTGCCCTAGATCGTCCTCTCTCTCTCTCTCTCTCTCTCTCTCTCTCTCTCTTTCTCGCAGCTCGCTTCTCTCTGCAACAGACCGAGGAGGAAGAAGAAGGGAGATGAGGTGGACACAAGGGTTGCCGGCGCATGAACGCCCAGCCGCACAGACGCCTTTTTCTTTCCTCGAGCATGAACTTGACGCCCCAGACCACACCATTACAAAGATCAACCCGCGAGGCTTATATAGCCGGGCCTGTGTTGTGCATGACCCACACGCTCCCACCCCTGCTGGCGCCCCGATCAGCCCGCTTCGCTCGCGGCCACCTCACGCATGCATGCGCGCAGCTCGCGGCGAGCCCGGAGCGATCACGCCCACCTCGCGATCCCGTAACCTCCTGGTCTACACCAGCACGCCCGCTGGGTGCACACACACACACACACACCAGCCTAACTCATGCACGCACGCACACAGCCCCGGGCCACAGACCCGGCGCGGTCCGGTACGCGCCCGACGCGCCTGACGCGCACACGCAGCCCCATGCTCTGGCTATGGCTCTTATTCCCAACACAGCTTGCCTCGCCCCTGCGTGCCGAGCCACTGCTCGCAGCGCCCTTGCTCGACCCGGCCACCTCCCCCATTGCGTGCCGCTCCCTTGCACCCACGGCCACCGTGCTCTCCTACTGCTAGCGCTGCTGCCACTGCCTTTTGTTGCCGCTGCACCAGCCACGACCGGTGTGCGGCGCCTGTTGTCGCGCTCGCCAAGATCGCTGCTGCCGCCAGCACCACTGGCACCGCTGCCACCACAGATGCTGCCGCCACACTACCGCTTCCTCGACTATGGCCACCGACGACCATGAGCGCCCGTGTAAGCCCAACACCCCCACTCTTATTGGCCTTGTCCCTATGATCGTGGGGCCGAATGTTTCTATTTAGTAGCTAAAAAAATAATACTCCCTCTGTCCGGAAATACTTGTCGGAGAAATAGATGTATCTAGATGTATTTTAGTTCTAGATACACTCATTTTTTTCTATTTCTTCGACAAGTATTTTCGACGGAGAGAGTAATAATTAGACTAACTCCACCTGTGCCACTGACTACTCGGAACCTCCCCTAATTAACCTAGGCTAAGTTAATTGACTAATTAACTAACTTGATGTGTATGACATGTGGGTCCCCTATTAACTAAACTATTTTAATTAAAATCTGTTAGCTAGTAGTTAATGACACGTGGGCCCCCTGGGTCAGCTTGACTAGTCAAAGTCCACATTTGACTGATGACTCGGCAGTCAACTGGGACCCACTGTCAGTCATAGTGTGCACTACTGTGTGCACTCTACTGGGTGCACATAGCAATTATTCATTTATGTTTGAATTAATAACAATTTTAGAAAATCATTTAAACTTTGAGAAATCATATAAAATAAACCACAAGTCAGATGAAAATAATTTATATATGAAAAATGATCAAAGAAAATAAGACGAATCCGAATACGCCATCCACATAGTTGCCACATGCCTCCAAAACAGCAAACATGAAACCTTCCCCTCCGGACCGTCTGACCGATAAATGCCTGGAGCCAGGAAAACATCCCTAGATATTTTCCGCTCTGTCTGTAATGTGTAGCACTTCGTTAGCTCACCCATGGCACAGTGTATTGCCATGTCATGCTTTGTGATGCAATTGTTTGCTTTGTATTTATTGTTTCTTCCCCCCACTTCTTCTCTGGTAAACCCCGAGACCGACGCTGATGCCATCGAGTACAACTACGCTCCAAACGTCCAGCCCCTTTCACCAGAGCTTCCAGGCAAGCAAAACCCCCTTGATCATTCCTATATCACCCATTATTTCTCTCTCATGCTTGCATTAGATTTTTCTATCGTTGTTCGATAGCTCCTATTCGGATGCATAGCCTCCTTTTGTAACGTGTTGTTGTTACTGTACCTGTTATCCTATATATGCTTAGTATAGGTTGGTTAGTGATCCATCAGTGATCCCCTCACCCTTGTCCCTGATGCACCGCTTTATTACCAGTGACTCGATCAACGTGATTGATGTGCAGAGACTAACACATCACTGCACACCCCCTTAGTTGCATGACTCTGCAGAGGTACTATTGAGTGCTGAGAGTGATACCTCATAACTCACTCCTGATGATATCTCTGTAGTGTAGCTAATCGGTCATGGATTACGAAGGGTGATTCCTTCTTCACCACTCTCGATGACGACTCTGTCGTGCAACACCTCAAGTGTGAACCCTTTGAGGGTGATTCCTCCAAGTTCACCTTGACGGTTACATCGAGTGGGAATCCATCGAGGGTCATTCCTAGGATTTCCCCCTTGATGTTATAGACACACGGCTACTTTGACTTTACCTCGGAACCTTGTTGAAGTTGGTTCGGCCCCGAGAGGGTACCCGCGAGAGTTACTGGAGTTGGGTTGGCCATGAGTGTCGGTGTCAAAACCGACGGATCTCGGGTAGGGGGTCCCGATCTGTGCGTCTAGGCTGATGGTAACAGGAAGCAAGGGACACAGATGTTTACCCAGGTTCGGGCCCTCTCGATGGAGGTAAAACCCTACTTCCTGCTTGATTAATATTGAAGATATGGGTAGTACAAGAGTAGATCTACCACGAGATCGTAGGGGCTAAACCCTAGAAGCTAGCCTATGATGGTATGATTGTAATTGTGATCGGCCTTCTAAGAACCAACCTCTCCGGTTTATATAGACACCGGAGAGGGCTAGGTTTACATGGAGTCGGTTACAAGGAAGGAAATATAATATCCGGATCGCCAAGCTTGCCTTCCACGCCAAGGAAAGTCCCATCCGGACACGGGTCGAAGTCTTGAGTCTTATATCTTCACGCTTCAATAGTCCGAACGATGTATATAGTCCGGCTGTCCGGATACCCCCTAATCCAGGACTCCCTCAGTAGCCCCTGAACCAGGCTTCAATGACGATGAGTCCGGCGTGCAGTCTTGTCTTCGGCATTGCAGGGCGGGTTCCATCTCCGAATATTCCAAAGTATATGTTACGGCGAATAGTGTCCGGAACTCCATCAATGTTGTACTCCTTGGCTTCAGTGCCTCAATAATGACCATCTCCACGTGTTGAACGAATGCGAGGAGCCGAGGTGTTTTTTTTGCATTTACCATCCTCAATCTTTTGGGCTGAACGCCTATTTGAAGAGACGGGGATTCTCAGATCCAAACCTCACTCTTCCCCCTCGAGCAAGCATCCAACAGAGCGCTCCGGAAAAACCATTCCAACATGGCCGGTCGTCACAGCTCTTCTGCCGCTTCTCCTCGCTCCAAGCCGGGGGACTGGGAAGAGTGTTCAGTTCCCCAAAGCCGTTTGATTGAGTTACAAATCCAAGGGTTTCTTCCACCAGCATTCATGGACCCTGTTCGAGCTGGAATAGCCACCTATAATGGCGGGGAGCAAGCGGAGAGATCTCCGAATCCGTCTCCAGAGGAGCAGATATGCCTCATCTCGTATCTGCTAAGGGGCGTCGGGTTTCCTATCCACCCGTTCATTCGCGGGCTCCTGGAGTTCTACGGCCTCCAGTTACACAATCTTGCCCCTGCCTTTATACTACATATAGCAGGGTACGTTGCCCTTTGCGAGCTATTTTTAGGCTGCGAGCCTCACTTCGGGTTATGGAGGAAGCTGTTCTGCCTTGTCCCCCACAACCAGGGAGAATCCTTATTTCAGGTGGGCGGGGCCGAAGTATGGTGCATTGCCGAGACCGGATACCTATCCGGCACTCCCAAGAAGGTACCAGAGAACCGCCTTGAGTGGTTCTACATTGACGACGTTCCCTTCCCGGATCCGGTCGGACAGGT
This sequence comes from Aegilops bicornis, assembly GCA_021605145.1. Lineage (NCBI taxonomy): Eukaryota > Viridiplantae > Streptophyta > Magnoliopsida > Poales > Poaceae > Aegilops > Aegilops bicornis. The sequence continues at coordinate 318,209,888 of CM038675.1, forward strand.
CTCCCCTGGGCTCAAGAACGCCGAGGGCACGTCTAAGCCGGCGCCCCCGAGGCCCCCAAGAGGAGGATACAAGGGAAATACATTACCTAATGAGCAGGATAAAGTTACTGGCCAACTCCAAACTGACGATAGTCGAGGTTATGGCAATATGCATAATATGGGGAGTGCAACCACTTAAATATCGGGGGAAGCCCATGTGGCACTTCAATGGGGAAGATGATGCCACCCGCTGTGGCCGTAAGGGTCCGGACTCCGCCACTGCTCTGGCAAGGATATTGTCCAATTTATACAAAGGCGAAGAGGAGGAATTCCTTCGCGTCAAACTGCGAGATGGATTCTCTATGTACAACCCTCCGAACTGGGTAAGTTGTCATTCCTTTCCCTACGTCACTTATTGTGGCGTTCTTTGCTAAGATCATCTGCCTCGATATTTCTGAGCAGGAACTGAGGAGGGCCGTAGAAGGAATCTCCAGCCCCTCCCCGCAGCCAGAGGACCCCGGAAGGGCCCTAGTTCCAGGTCTCGAAGAAGATCGTGGAGCTCGTAAACGGGATATTTTATCAAGCGAGCTGCGATGGCGCCTCAGTGGCCATTACTGCCGACTATCCCGGACCACTTCCTACATCGCGCGTAAGCCAAGTCGAAAAACCCTGTCCTCCGAAGAGGACTCCCTTCAGATGTCATGCCTTACCCTTGAAGTGTCGTATTTTTGCAGAGACGACGGTCGGAGCATGGGGCCGAGCCCCTAGGGACTCGTCGACCAAGGGCGTCCGGATCGGGCAGGCTCAAGAGGAAGGCGGTAAGGGTTGACTCGCCTATACAGAGGTAAGGAAAAAACTTGTGCTGTGATTATGGTATTTTGAAGTATGACAACACCCTTTGTGTCCTGGCAGGAAGAGGAGCAACCGGACTATATCCGGGGATCCTGCCAACCACGCCTCCACCAGCCGGATTCCAGAACCGGCTTCGAGAGTGGAGGCGGGAGCGGGGCCGATGCCGCATAGTTCTCCAACAAAGAATGCGGATATGCTCTCAACCACGAATTCCGAAGTAGAGAGCGCCATGAATCACTGGCGCCGACGGGCCGTACTTCGGAATAACATCTTTTCCGAAGAGGCATTTAACGCCTTCAATTCGGGAGACGCATACATCCGAGCTGCTCAAGGCGGGCTTGCCCAAGCGACGGACCGGTATACCAAAGATATACGGGTAAGAAAATTTGATAAGCATGTGTAGCAGTAGCCCCTGAGACTTGAAACGGTTGGAACAACTGTTTTAAGGATCAATTTATACACATGTCCTTGTAGATAAGAATGAGCAATTGTCTCGGGAGCTGGAGGAATGCAAGGCTGAATCGAGGGCCGTTAGCCAAGTTAGAGGAACCCCAAAAGCCCTCCTCCGTAATAGTTATCGCAATTGTACGAAGGTGCTACAGTTAGTAAATGGTTGATATGACAAGTCTAACGTAAAATTTCGCAGAACAATCCCGGGGTGAATCCGGAGGACGTAAGAGAGGACGCATCGCATCTCAAAAGGCAGTTGGAGGCTGGCGAGCGCATTCTTACGCGAGTTAGGCAGGAGAAGAACAATCTTCAAGATGCCAATGTCCAGCTAAACGTGGAGTTAAAAGATATCCGCGCTCAGCTGGCGGACTCCGTGAAGGAGAACAAAAGGCTTCGACGCGGCATTTATGGTAAGTGCCTAGAGGAACTGTAGTATAGTTCGGCGAGGACGTATATTGAAACAATTTTGCTTGCAGGACTGTTAACAGGTCGCCCTGAGGAGGAGATGCCCTCATCTGCAAGTGATTTACTGCAAGACCTTTCACAACTGCACGAGCGAGCTCGACAAGTGATGCAGGGTGTAGCTCAGGCTTTGTGGCCATCAAGCTTGCTGCCGAATGGCATGGGGGAGCTCGTGGATATGCTTCAAGGAGCATGGTGGCGCTTCCGACTGTGGAAGATGTCCGCTTGCCGGCAAGGCGCAAGAGAAGCTTGGGCTATGGTGAAGACGCGCTACACCAAGCTGGACCCGAACCATATGGCCGAAGTAGGACCGGCGGGGCCCGATGGGCAAGAAATTCCCGTGAGTCTGGAATATGACCAGGTAGCGTTAGCCGCTAAGTATTCTCAACAGGATTGTAAGCTAGATAGCCTGTTGGATGGTATAGAGGAGGAATATAGTCACCCAAGTTATCGTAATTTAATGGACATAAGTAGTCCCTAGCCGGATTAAAATCATTTGTCATGGCGGACCTTTTCGCTTCAGCCCCGGATCCTATAGTCCGGTGTGTCCGAATACCCACTCGCTTATACAAAACCGGGTATGCGTGGACTCGAGCGTAGGGGTCATAAGTGCTTGAATGCAGACAAGTACCCAACTAGTTATGTTATATTACATGGATAGTAAGAAACATCTTCCAGGGAGAATAGTTCCGTTAGGGGTTCCTTTCCCTGGGTAAGCATGCGACAATGCACATGTCCGGACTACGAACGATTGCGCAGGATACAAAACTTTTGGGGATTTGCGTTATAATAAACAAATACATCTTTTGTTCATCGACCGAATATTCTCTTAAGGAAGCTAGCTTTCGGCTTCACCTAGTCTGAGGTACACATCCGGCTGAACCGGCAAGAATAATCGCAGAGAGGTGCTCCCCTTATGCCCTAGCCAATTAACGGGAACATAGGGCATAAACACAAGAGCCAGGCAACCCAGCTTGGCAACATCTTAAGTCATATCGATGCATATAATGGTGAAGAAAAGGTACATATGGAAAAAGAATGCATATGTGATGGGAAGAAAGCCATGTGAGTAATTATTTTTAACTTCCGTATAGGAAGCCCCCAGGTATTGCTTACACACTTGGTGCGGCCGGAGTGATCCAGAAATCTGCACTGTATTAAATACTTTGTGTGAAGATAGAAAAAGGTAGAGAAAGTAAAAAGGGATGGAGCCTAATTAAAAAGGAGGGGTTAGGAGACGAACATTGAGTTCGGCGTTAGGCGTAGAATCTCCGGAGTCTGGCCGCGTTCCATGGGTTCGGCTCGAGTCTGTTATCGGATGCATTACGTAAGCGGTACGCTCCTCCGGTGAGAACTTTGTCAATGATGAAGGGACCCTCCCACTTGGGTTTGAGCTTGTCCTTCTTCTTCTCCGGTAGGCGTAGAACGAGCTCGCCAATATTGTAAGTTTTGGCCCGCACTTCTGCTTTGATATCGCCGAGCTGCTGCCGATAGAATGCGGAGCGGGCTTTTGCGACGTCAAGGCTCCTCCTCCGTATGCCCAAGTTATCCCGCCGATCTAACTCGGCTTCCTTCTCTTCGTACATGCGTACACGTGGCGAATCATGTATTATGTCACAGGTAATATCGCTTCCGCGCCAGATACCATAAAATGGTGTATATCCGGTGGTGCGATTCGGCATGGTCCGCAGCCCCGTAGTACTGGTCGAGCTCCTCAGCCCAGTGCGTATCCGACTCTGTCAAGGATCGCACTAGTCTGGGTTTGATGCCGCTCATGATGAGACCATTTGCCCACTCTACCTGGCCGTTTGTTTGGGGATGGTAGATGGAAGCGTAATCGAGCTTAATGCCCATTTTTTCGCGCCAAGTTTTCACTTCGTTGGCTGTGAAATTTGAGCCATTATTAGCGATGATGCTGTGGGGGACACCGTATCGGTGTACGACCTCAGATATGAAGTCAATCACTGGTCCGGATTCGGCCGTTTTGACTGGTTTGGCTTCTATCCATTTGGTGAAATTGTCCACCATGACCAATAAGTATTTTTTCTTATGGCTTCCCCCTTTAATTTGTGATATTGCGAGGTTTGAATCCCCGCGCACTTCTAGGCGTTGAATGCCCATAGAGACTGCCATCCGAAGACCGTGCAACAGAGCCTCGTATTCGGCTGCATTGTTGGAGTCTGTGTATAATAGTTGGAGGACGTACTGGACCGTGTCTCCGGTGGGAGACGTCAGGACTACACCTGCTCCCAATCCAGCCAACATTTTAGAGCCGTCGAAGTGCATGATCCAGTTTGAGTATGCGCCGTACTCTTGAGGGAGTTCAACTTCATCCATTCGCCATTTAAGTCAGCCAATACTTATGACTTGATGGCCCGTCGTGGTTTGTATGTTATGTCGAACAGAAGGAGCTCAATGGCCCATTTGGCAATCCGGCCCATAGCGTCGCGGTTATTTATTATGTCATTGAGTGGTACTTCGGAGGCCACCGTAATCGAACACTCTTGAAAGTAGTGTCGTAGCTTCCGGGATGCCATGAAAACAGCGTATGCTATTTTTTGATAGTGTGGGTATCGGGATTTGCATGGGGTTAGGACCGTGGATACGTAGTAGACCGGCTTCTGGAGCGGGAATTTGTATCCGTCCGCCTCTCGTTCAACGACGAGCATTGCGCTTACAACTTGATGCGTTGCAGCTATGTACAATAGCATAGGTTCGTCAATATTCGGCGCTGTTAGTACTGGATTACTGGCCAATAAGGTCTTTATTTCATCCAGTCTGGCCGCGGCTGCATCCGTCCACACGAAGTGTTCGGTGCGCCGAAGAAGGCGGTAAAGAGGTAATGCCTTTTCTCCTAACCTGGAGATAAAGCGGCTTAGAGCAGCCATGCATCCGGCTAGTTTTTGGATGTGCTTGAGGTCTGTTGGTATAGCCAACTGTGACAGAGCTCGGATATTTGTCGGATTCGCTTCAATTCCTTTGTTGGAAATGATGAAGCCGAGTAGTTTACCCGAGGGGACGCCAAAAACGCATTTTTCCGGGTTCAGCTTGATGTCGTATGTCCGGAGATTGTCGAATGTAAGCCTCAAGTCATCTATTAGGGTTTCGACATGTCTTGTTTTTATGACCATGTCATCCACGTATGCCTCCACTATTTTACCGCTTTGCTTTTCCAGGCATGTTTGAATCATGCGTTGGTAGGTTGCGCTGGTGTTCTTGAGCCCGAAAGGCATAGTGTTGAAGCAAAAAGGGCCGTATGGCATTATGAAAGCCGTTGCAGCTTGGTCAGACTCTGCCCTCTTTATTTGGTGGTATCTAGAGTATGCGTCGAGGAAACACAACGAGTTGTGTCCTGCTGTGGCATCAATGATTTGATCGATGCGAGGGAGGGGAAAGGGATCCTTGGGGCAAGCCTTGTTGAGGTCTTTAAAGTCGACACATAGGCGCCAGGATTTGTCCTTCTTTGGTACCATTACCAGGTTTGCTAGCCAATCCGGATGCTTGATATCTCTGATGAATCCGGCCTCGAGTAGTTTGGCTAGCTCTTCCCCCATGGCCTGCCGTTTGGGCTCTGAAAACCGTCTTAGAGTCTGCTTGACCGGTTTGTATCCTTTTAGTATATTGAGGCTGTGTTCGACCAATCTGCGTGGGATGCCAGGCATGTCCGATTTGTGCCAGGCGAAGATGTCCCAATTCTCGCGTAAGAAGTCTCGCAGTGCGGCATCCATCGCGGGGCTTAGCTGTGTCCCGACGAAATCTGTCTTCATGGGGTCCGTTGGATGGACTTGGAATTTGACTATCTCGTCTGCGGGTTTAAATGAGGTGGACTTGGGTCGCTTGTCGAGTATCAAGTCGTCCCTGTCCACGGTGGCCCACAATGTTGTTAATTCTTCGGCTGCTAGGGCCTCAGATAATGCCTCGAGGCTAGTGCTGCGGTTTTGTTTTCGGTAGCGAAGTGCGACGTCCGGATCATCGCTAGAGTGATGATTCCATTGGGCCCGGGCATTTTAAGCTTCATGTACCCGTAATGGGGTATAGCTTGAAATCTCGCAAACGCGTCCCGCCCTAAAAGGGCGTGGTATCCGCTGCTAAAAGGGGCCACTTGGAATGTGATTTCTTCGGACCTATAATTTTCTGGGGTGCCGAATACCATGTCGAGTGTGATTTTTCCTGCACACCGCGCTTCCCGACAAGGGATAATTATCGTGAAGGTTGTGCCGCTTTGTTCAATGCGGCCTTTGTCAATTTCCATCTTGCTGAGTGTCTCTTCATAGATCAGATTTAATCCGCTTCCGCCATCCATGGGCACTTTAGTGAGCCGAAAGCCGTCCACGATTGGGCTAAGAACTAGAGCGGCTGGTGCCCGGACAGTCCGGAATCTAGGTTCGTCACTGGCATTGAAAGTTATAGCAGTGTCGTTCCAGGGGTTCATTTTGGCCATATGGCAAATTTCCACAGAGCTTCGATGAGCTCGCTTGCGCCTACTGTTTGAGGCAAAAGTCTCGAAGACTGTTAGTACCTTATTGTGCTCGTTGGCGGGATGTTGTTCTGTAAGAAGATCCTCGTCACTTTTCGCAACCTGCCGGAGTATCCAACATGCCCTAAGGCTATGAGTTGGTGCTGTGTCCGGGGTGCCATGGAGTTTACATGGCCCATTGAGCCATTTTTCCAATACGGTTCCCTGCCCTGGGGTGGGATTTGGTTTCTTGGGGATTGGATCGTCTGACTTACGAGAGTTCGCCCGTTTAGTTTGAACAAAGGTTTTGGTGAAGCCGGACTGTCCCAAAATTCAGCTTGAGTTTTCGAGACGCTTTCCATCGCACAGTACTTCTGTACTATGATTGCTAAGTCCGCAAAGCGCATTTATGTCACGCCAATTATAACATTAAGGATTCCTTTGTCCGTGCAGTTTTTGCAGAAGAGCGAGACTACGTCCTCCTCGTGGCAGTCCTCGACTTTGTTTAGCGCAAGGAGGAATCTGGACCAGTAATGATGTACTGTATCCTGGGGCTCTTGCCTGATATGGGAGAGACGATTTAAGTCCGCATGGGTGGTTATAGTTGAATCGGAATTCTGATCCGATCTAGCACCCCGGGGCATGGAAGCTTCCGAGTTCAACAACTCGGGATTCGGGACGCTGCCCAATTTTTCTGGCCCCGTGCCCGGTTCTAATTCCGGGACCCGGGTCATATCTTGCCCCGAACGGGTGTCCGGCTCCGGGAGCTCGGCGATCCGGACATAATTCGTCCTCAAAATAGAGGGATACTCCGTGTGTGGTTCCCCCGACACCACTATCTCATGGGTGGCTGGCGGAGATTTAATGTCCCTTTGGTCGGGTTTAAGCCCGATCCGGCCATAGTCCTTTACGACTCCCAAAGCGGCGATGTGATCCAAGAGCTCATTAAGAGAGGAGAGCCCTATCGGATCCATCTGTTCGGCGAGTTCCGAATTGATGTGAAGTTTATGCGCGATGACCCGAGAGGCCATCGTCGGCGCGACAGCCGATGGGGCGGCCATGACGAAGCCGCCTAGTCGGAGAGTTTGGCCTACAGCCAGAGCTCCCCCCGCGGTAATGTTGTCCCTGACAACGAGATGAGCCATCAAGCCTTGCAGCGACGATACAGAGGAACTCTCAATGAAAGCACCAATGTCGGTGTCAAAACCGGCGGATCTCGGGTAGGGGGTCCCGATCTGTGCGTCTAGGCTGATGGTAACAGGAAGAAAGGGACACAAATGTTTACCCAGGTTCGGGCCCTCTCGATGGAGGTAAAACCCTACTTCCTGCTAGATTAATATTGAAGATATGGGTAGTACAAGAGTAGATCTACCACGAGATCGTAGGGGCTAAACCCTAGAAGCTAGCCTATGATGGTATGATTGTAATTGTGATTGGCCTTCTAAGGACCAACCTATCCGGTTTATATAGACACCGGAGAGGGCTAGGGTTTACATGGAGTCGGTTACAAGGAAGGAAATATAATATCCGGATCGCCAAGCTTGCCTTCCACGCCATGGAAAGTCCCATCCGGACACGGGTCGAAGTCTTGAGTCTTGTATCTTCACGCTTCAATAGTCCGGACGATGTATACAGTCCAGCTGTCCGGATACCCCCTAATCCAGGACTCCCTCAATGAGGGTACCCGCGGGATAATTACGCGATACGACCGGGCATTCTTGCCCTTGCGATAAGTCCGTGAGACGGGGCGACGGGACCATTGATCGTGGATCATTGATCATCTCCGCGTGCTCCCAAGACACTAACGTGTTTGGATATGTGATCCGAGTAGACCTCTGGCCTTTTCGCACTAACCACCACGCGAGAATAAGTATGGGCACTCGACGTCGTATGTTTCTTCCGAAAGCTCTCAGACATCAATAGTTTAGCGGCGCGCACCCACTTGGACAGGAACCACTTGCGCTTGTATAACGTGGTGGGTCTTCTCCAGGCCGTGATCGCAATGTACATGATTGCAAAGTACGATTGGCCCATGAACCCTTCGCATTTAGGATGTAGACCGGCGTGATGGCCTCTCTGTTGAGCCTAGGTAGGACTACGGTGTGTGGATCAGTCGAGGCCGGACATGACTCGAAAGTGTGTCTGGCCAGAGTTAATCGAGCTAGTTGGGTAAGTTGGTGCACCCCTGCAGGGAAGTATATCTATTCGAATAGTCGTGTCCACGCAACGGACGCTCGAAGTTATATCCTGATTTATTACAACTAGAATTGGATACTGGAGACACTAAATGGATATGATGGCTCCGGGATCACTTTCTCGTAGGGAGTCGAGGAAGGATCTCTGGGCATGGCTAATATATACTTGTTACTATACATTATATATGCTCCTCTCTTCTATTGCTGCAAGATGATAGCTGTAAGAAGATGCTAGTCTTTGATTGGCTAGGCCTTCCCATCTATTATGTCATTTCTGCAGTATAGTCCATAGATACAACCCCATTCCTTGATACCGATGCATACTTAGCATAGATCTGATGTAAATCTTGCGAGTACTTTGGATGAGTACTCACGGTTGTTTTGCTCCCTTTTTACCCTCTACCGATTGCTGCGATTAGATGCCGAAGTCCAGGAGTCAGTTGATCCGGCCGATGACTACTACTACCCCGACGGAGCCTACTACTATGTGGAGACCGATGATGACCAGGAGTAGTTAGGAGGCTCCCAGGTAGGAGGCCTATGCCTTTTCGATCCAGATGTCATTGTATTTGCTAGCCTTGTTAAGGCAGACTTATTTACTTATATCTGTACCCAGATGTTGTTGCTTCCGCTGACTCTTGTGTATTTGAGCTTATGTATTCGATCCCTGGAGGCCCATGGCTTGTAATATAAATCTTGTATTACTTTATTTGTCTCTAGAGTTGTTTTGTGATATCTTCCCATGAGTCTCTGATCTTGATCGTGTGCATTTGCATGTATGGTTAGTGCATGATTAAATCTGGGCCGTCACACAACCTCCTTGCAACTTCTATGCAATTGGATAGAGTGTACGAAATTGTAAAATGAATTATGACGGTGAGTCGGAGGTAATATGTCGATGAAAAAGTATGTAACTTTTACAAAATTTTCAACACATATTTTAACCTCATTAATTTGTTGGTCATTAGGCCGTAGTAATTCTTGCATCAATTCGCAACAACATGCAATCGAGTCGGTATCCTTGTGATAAACTTTTAACCACAATTCTTGAAGAATTTAGTGTTTAACAATTTAATCACAATTCTCAAGAATCACACTTTACTTGACATACTTTGTCTACATCTTATAACTTGTATAACATGCATACCTGAGCTAGACATTCCAGCCTTATTTTCTTTCTGCCTCTAAACTTCTTAATAGTTTAACTTTAAATATTTCTCGCACGCAACATAAGAGTCATCTAACCTTTTAATACTGGCACGAGCCCCGAACATCCCTAGGCATGTAAGTCTCACTACATCCTTTGGTTTTGTTCTTTCTCTTTAAGTTCCCACCATCCACTCATGACTGGTGTTCTTCCATATCTTACACATTTTAGTCTCAAATATAGTTGAACGCTTCACTAGAACTTGCAAACAAAACACTTCTTTAGATATCATATATCTTTTAAGGGTAATTATTTATGTGCCCCTAGTTGTGTCCCACTTGGCTGTTTTGCCCCTATTATAAAAAACATCGGTCTTGCCCAAGGCACTTCTCTCCTCTTATGAATTTTCCCTTTAACTGCCCTTTGACCATTTTCTTGTCACTTTGAAAACTACATAATAAATTCATATTAACTCGGGAAAATGCAAATAAGATATCAAAATGTACATAAAACATCACCTATATGTGTATGTTATTTGCATTCATTGCAAAAGTGTTGTTCATACATTTTGACGTTTAATAATATGAATAACATCGTGTGGTTTAAGAAACACTTTTGTTGTGAATGCAAGTGGCATGCACATATAGGTGATGTTTTTTTGAACATTGGATATCTTATTTGTATTTTTTGAGTTAATATGAATTTGTTATGAAGTTTTCAAAGTGATGATCAAACGGTCAAAGGGCAAATGCATAAGAGGAGCGAAGTGGCTTAGGCAGGACCAAGGTTTTTGAAAACTAGGGGCAAAACAACCGAGTGGGACACAATTAGGGGCATAAATTAATTATCCCATCTTTTAACCTTTGTTTGTTTCTAAAAGCAATTTTCAGTTCCGAGAATATCACATAACTATCCCAAACATATTGAAATTCGGATTTCTTGGAAGCAAGTAGACTATAATGTAATTCTTAGCCTTTTCGACTGAAAGACGTAAGTCTCGTCATCCATAGCATTAGCAGGAGAGCATTGCAAGCATGCATTAGGACAAAAATCCTTCTTGGCACTCTTAGAGGATGATCCTCCTATTACGTTTACCAATCGTAAAGATTCAACCGTATAAATAATACCAATCAATTTCAACAACAAAGGTGGAACCGTGAGCCATAATTCTACAACTATAATGCAAACTACACATAAACATTGTTCATAATTAATTTGCACTAGTGACTACTCTTGATTAATACATAGTTGTGCTCCCATTCAAATCAATATCTCTCATAATTGATTTTAAGTGATTCACAACCATTGATATGGACTTCATTGATTACGTGAACTTCAACTGGTAGGCAAACCTTTGCCGATCATATCTCCATATGAGTCTTGTTCATCTTTCGATGCTTCATGCTCTGAGATCAGAACGATTCTGCCAGAACTTCAAGACAACCTAGTGCTATCTACATATATGGTCTGACCATCCCTGCCTTACATGTCTCAATCCGTTTGTGCTCATGTGGACATGACCCACTCCTAAAAGTTATGTGTTACGGACGGTTGCAACACTGGAAAAGAAAATTTTAACTTGTATTTTCTGTGAGATATCACCGTAATATTTGACTACTGTGCAATCAGAGAGTGCAAACAACAAAGGAATAAAGATCTCAGGTAGTTCATAAAAGCATGATATGGTATAGCCCAGAGCATCGGAAATCACCATGACCATCTCCAATCTTCTATTGACGCGTCGTGATGGCCAAAATTTCGTTTCCATGGCAACCATTTCAAAAATGTTTTCATGGCGGCAATTTCAGAAAATGTTGCTGTGGCGACCATTTCAGGAAACGTCGTCGTGGCACCAAATTCAGAAATTACCCCGTGGCACGAAATTATAGCTCCTCGTCCCATGCCATGTACACCTTCTCCTCGTTGAGGTCCTTTGTGGACGGTTGTCATCGTCACCTATAACATGTAGGCTATCTCTATGATATTTACATTAACGTGGGGATCTTGTGGCTCCAGCCATCATGCCGTGACGCGCAGGCCATTTAACATCACAACATATAACCATATGCATACCCTGACAAACCAAGTTAGACATCCTCTAATCGGTTTTAGAAAAAAATTAGTTACGCGGTTAACCAGTTTTAGCAAGTAATACTAGCTACCTATGTCCACAACATAGGCGATGATTCTTCATGCTATATTAAGTTTCGAGGTGTGTTAAAGAAGAGACTTAATCAAAAGTCTCGACCACCTCCCAATTCGGATTGGGCTTGGGGGGGGGGGGGCGCCCCCTCCTAGGCCACCTCCTCCTCTCTCCCACTAAGGCCCAATAAGTCCCATACACTCCCCGGGGGGTTCCGGTAACCTCCCGACACTCCGGTAAATGCCCGAACTCACTCGAAACCATTCCGATGTCCAAACATAGCCATCCAATATATCGATCTTTATGTCTCGACCATTTCGAGACTCCTCGTCATGTCCGTGATCACATCCGGGACTCCGAACAACCTTCGGTACATCAAAACACATAAACTCATAATACCTAGTTCAATATCGTTACCGGCAAGCTCATCTCCAGTCAATAACCAATAGCAGAACCTGGATGCTCATATTGGTTCCTACATATTCTACGAAGATCTTTATCGGTCAAACCGCATAACAACATACGTTGTTCCCTTTGTCATCGGTATGTTAATTACCCGAGGTTCGATCATCGGTATCTCAATACCTAGTTCAATCTCGTTACCGGCAAGTCTCTTTACTCGTTCCGTAGTACATCATCCCGCAACTAACTCATTAGTCACATTGCGTGCAAGGATTATAGTGATGTGCATTACCGAGAGGGCCCAGAGATACCTCTCCGACAATCGGAGTGACAAATCCTAATCTCGATCTATGCCAACTCAACAAGTACCATTGGAGACACCTGTAGAGCACCTTTATAATCACCCAGTTACGTTGTGACGTTTGGCAGCATACTAAGTGTTCCTCCGGTATTCGGGAGTTGTATAATCTCATAGTCATAGGAACATGTATAAGTCATGAAGAAAGCAATAGAAATATACTAAACGATCAAGTGCTAAGCTAACAGAATGGGTCAAGTCAATCACATCATTCTCTAATGATGTGATCCCGTTAATCAAATGACAACTCATGTCTATGGCTAGGAAACTTAACAATCTTTGATTCAACAAGCTAGTCAAGCAGAGGCATACTAGTGACATTCTGCTTGTCTATGTATTCACACATGTACTAAGTTTCCGGTTAATACAATTCTAGCATGAATAATAAACATTTATCATGATATAAGGAAATATAAATAACAACTTTATTATTGCCTCTAGGGCATACTTCCTTCAGTCTCCCACTTGCACTAGAGTCAATAATCTAGATTACACAATAATGATTCTAACACCCATGGAGTCTTGGTGCTGATCATGTTTTGCTCGTGAGAGAGGCTTAGTCAACGGGTCTGCAACATTCAGAGCTGTATGTATCTTGCAAATCTCTATGTATCCCTCCTTGACTTGATCATGGATGGAATTGAAGCGTCTCTTGATGTGCTGGGTTCTATTGTGAAATCTGGATTCCTTTGCCAAGGCAATTGCACCAAAGATTGTCACAAAAGATTTTCATTGGACCCGGTGCACTAGGTATGACACCTAGATCGGATATGAACTCCTTCATCCAGACTCCTTCATTTGCTGCTTCCGAAGCAGCTATGTACTCTGCTTCACACGTAGATCCCGCCACGACGCTTTGCTTAGAACTGCACCAACTTACAGCTCCACCGTTCAATATAAATACGTATCCGGTCTGTGACTTAGAGTCATCCGGATCAGTGTCAAAGCTTGCATCGACGTAACCATTTACGACGAGCTCTTTGTCACCTCCATAAACAAGAAACATATCCTTAGTCCTTTTCAGGTATTTCAGGATGTTCTTGACCGCTGTCCAGTGATCCACTCCTGGATTACTTTGGTACCTCCCTGCTAAACTAATATCAAGGCACACATCAGGTCTGGTACACAACATTGCATACATGATAGAACCTATGGCTGAAGCATAGGGAATGACTTTCATTTTCTCTCTATCTTCTATTGTGGTCGGGCATTGAGTCTGACTCAACTTCACACCTTGTAACACAGGAAATAACCCTTTCTTTGCTTGATCCATTTTGAACTTCTTCAAAACTTTATCAGGGTATGTGCTTTGTGAAAGTCCAATTAAGCGCCTTGATCTATCTCTATAGATCTTGATGCCTAATATATAAGCAGCTTCACCGAGGTCTTTCATTGAAAAACTCTTATTCAAGTATCCTTTATGCTATCCAGAAATTCTATATCATTTCGAATCAATAATATGTCATCCACATATAATATTAGAAATGCTACAGAGCTCCCACTCAATTTCTTTTAAATACAGGCTTCTCCAACAGTCAGTATAAAACCATATGCTTTGATCACACTATCAAAACGTTTGTTCCAACTCCGAGATGCTTGCACCAGTCCATAAATGGATCGATGGAGCTTGCAGACTTTGTTAGCACCCTTTGGATTGATAAAACCTTCAGGTTGTATCATATACAACTCTTCTTTCATAAATCCATTCAGGAATGCAGTCTTTACATCCATTTGCCAAATTTCATAATCACAAAATGCAGCAATTGCTAACATGATTCAGACGGACTTAAGCATCGCTACGGGTGAGAATGTCTCATCGTAGTCAACTCCTTGAACTTGTCGGAAACCTTTCGCAAAAAGTCGAGCTTTGTAGACAGTAACATTACCGTCATCGTCAGTCTTCTTCTTGAAGATCCATTTATTCTCGATGGCTTGCCGATCATCGGGCAAGTCAACCAAATCCACACTTTGTTCTCATACATGAATCCCATCTCAGATTTCATGGCCTCAAGCCATTTCGCGAAATCTGGGCTGATCATCGCTTCCTCATAGTTCGTAGGTTCATCATGGTCTAGTAACATGACCTCCGGAGATGGATTACCGTACCACTTTGGTGCAGATCTTACTCTGGTTGACCTATGAGGTTCGGTAGTAACTTGATCTGAAGTTACATGATCATCATCATTAGCTTCCTCACTAATTGGTGTAGGAGTCACATGAACAGATTTATGTGATGAACTAATTTCCAATAAGGGAGCAGGTACAATTACCTCATCAAGTTCTACTTTCCTCCCACTCACTTCTTTCGAGAGAAACTCCTTGTCTAGAAAGGATCCATTCTTAGCAACGAATGTCTTGCCTTCGGATTTGTGATAGAAGGTGTACCCAACAGTCTCCTTTGGGTATCCTATGAAGACACATTTCTCGATTTGGGTTCGAGCTTATCAAAGTTGAAGCTTTTACACATAAGCATCGCAGCCCCAAACTTTAAGAAACGACAACTTGGGTTTCTTGCCAAACCACGCTCATAAGGCGTCGTCTCAACGGATTTAGATGGTGCCCTATTTAATGTGAATGCAACCGTCTCTAAAGCATAACCCCAAAATGATAGAGGTAAATCAATAAGAGACATCATAGATCGCACCATATCTAGTAAAGTACGATTACGACGTTCGGACACACCATTACGATGTGGTGTTCCGGGTGGCGTGAGTTGCGAAACTATTCCACATTGTTTCAAATGAAGACCAAATTCGTAACTCAAATATTCTCCTCCATGATCAGATCGTAGAAACTTTATTTTCTTGTTACGATGATTTTCCACTTTACTCTGAAATTATTTGAACTTCTAAAATGTTTCAGACTTATGTTTCATCAAGTAGATATACCCATATCTGCTCAAATCATCTGTGAAGGTGAGAAAACAACGATACCCGTCGCGAGTCTCAATATTCATCGGACCACATACATCAGTATATATGATTTCCAACAAATCTGTTGCTCGCTCCATTGTTCTGGAGAACGGCATTTTAGTCATATTGCCCATGAGGCACGGTTCGCAAGTACCAAGTGATTCATAATCAAGTGATTCCAAAAGTCCATCAGAATGAAGTTTCTTCATGCTCTTTACACCAATATGAACCAAACGGCGGTGCCACAAATAAGTTGCACTATCATTATCAACTCTGCATCTTTTGGCTTCAATATTATGAATATGTGTGTCACTACTATCGAGATTCAACAAAAATAGACCACTCCTCAAGGGTGCATGACCATAAAAGATATTACTCATATAAATAGAACAACCATTATTCTCTAATTTAAATGAATAACCGTCTCACATCAAACAAGATCCAGATATAATGTTCATGCTTAACGCTGGCACCAAATAACAATTATTCAGGTCTAAAACTAATCCCGAAGGTAGATGTAGAGGTAGCATGCCGACTGCGATCACATCGACTTTAGAACCATTTGCCACGCGCATCGTCACCTCGTCCTTAGCCAATCTTCGCTTAATCCGTAGTCCCTGTTTAGAGTTGCAAATATTAGCAACAGAACCAGTATCAAATACCCAGGCACTATTGCGAGCATTAGTAAGGTACACATCAATAACATGTATATCACATATACCTTTGTTCACCTTGCCATCCTTCTTATCCGCCAAATACTTGGGGCAGTTCCACTTCAAGTGACCAGTTCCTTTGCAGTAGAAGCACTCAGTCTCAGGCTTAGGTCCAGACTTGGGCTTCTTCACTTGAGCAGCAACTTGCTTGCCATTCTTCTTGAAGTTCCCCTTCTTCCCTTTACCCTTTTTCTTGAAACTGGTGGTCTTGTTGACCATCAACACTTGATGCTCTTTCTTGATTTCTACCTCCGCAGTCTTTAGCATTGCGAAGAGCTCGGGAATTGTCTTATCCATCCCTTGCATATTATAGTTCATCATGAAGCTCTTGTAGCTTGGTGGGAGTGATTGAAGAATTCTGTCAATGACACTATCATCAGGAAGATTAACTCCCAGTTGAATCAAGTGATTGTTATACCCAGACATTTTGAGTATATGCTCACCGACAGAACTATTCTCCTCCATTTTGCAGCTATAGAACTTATTGGAGACTTCATATCTCTTAATCCGGGCATTTGCTTGAAATATTAACTTCAACTCCTGGAACATCTCACATGCTCCATGACGTTCAAAACGTCGTTGAAGTCCTAGTTCTAAGCCTAAAGCATGGCACACTAAACTATCGAGTAGTCATCAGCTTTGCTCTGTCAGACGTTCATAACATCTAGCGTTGCTCCTGCAGCGGGTTTGGCACCTAGCGGTGCTTCGAGGATGTAATTCTTTTGTGCAGCAATGAGGATAATCCTCAAGTTACGGACCCAGTCTGTGTAGTTGCTACCATCATCTTTCAACTTAGCTTTCTCTAGGAACGCATTAAAATTCAACGGAACAACAAAGACGGACCATCTATCTACAACAACATAGACATGCAAAATACTATCAGGTACTAAGTTCATGATAAATTAAAGTTCAATTAATCAAATTACTTAAGAACTCCCACTTAGATAGACACCCCTCTAATCATGTAAGTGATCACGTGATCCATATCAACTAAACCATGTCCGATCATCACGTGAGATAGAGTAGTTTTCAATGGCGAACATCACTATGTTGATCATATCTACTATATGATTCACGCTCGACCTTTCGGTCTCAGTGTTCCGAGGCCATATCTTCATATGCTAGGCTTGTCAAGTTTAACCCGAGTATTCTGCGTCTGCAAAACTGGCTTGCACCGGTTGTATGTGAACGTAGAGCTTATCACACCCAATCACCACGTGGTGTCTCGGCATGACAAACTTGCACAGCGGTGCATACTTAGGGAGAACACTTGTACCTTGAAATTTAGTGAGAGATCATCTTATAATGCTACCATCGAACTAAGCAAAATAAGATGCATAAAGGATAAACATCACATGCAATCAATATAAGTGATATGATATGGTCATCATCATCTTGTGTCTTTGATCTCCATCTCCAAAGCACCGTCATGATCACCATCGTCACCGGCGCGACACCTTGATTTCCATCGTAGCATCGTTGTTGTCTTGCCAACTATTGCTTCTACGACTATCGCTACCGCTTAGTGATAAAGTAAAGCAATTACATGGCGATTGCATTTCATACAATAAAGCGACAACCATATGGCTCTTGCCGATTTCATAACTCTGTTACAAAACATGATCATCTCATACAATAAAATTTAGCATCATGTCTTGACCATATCACATCACAACATGCCCTGCAAAAACAAGTTAGACGTCCTCTACTTTGTTGCTGCAAGTTTTATGTGGCTGCTATGGGCTGAGCAAGAACCGTTCTTAACTACGCATCAAAACCACAACGATTTTTCGTCAAGTGTGTTGTTTTAACCTTCAACAAGGACCGGGCGTAGCCACACTCAATTCAACTAACGTTGGAGAAACTGACACCCGCCAGCCACCTGTGTGCGAAGCACGTCGGTAGAACCAGTCTCGCGTAAGCGTACACATAATGTCGGTCCGGGCCGCTTCGTCCAACAATACCGTCGAATCAAAGTATGACATGCTGGTAAGCAGTATGACTATTATCGCCCACAACTCATTTGTGTTCTACTCGTGCATATAACATCTACGCATAGATCTGGCTCGGATGCCACTGCTGGGGAACGCAGTAATTTCAAAAAAATTCCTACGCACACGCAAGCTCTATCATGGTGATGCATAGCAACGAGAGGGGAGAGTGCAGTCCACGTACCCTCATAGACCGTAAGCGGAAGCGTTATGACAACGCGGTTGATGTAGTCATACGTCTTCACGATCCAACCGATCCTAGTACCGAAAGTACGGCACCTTCGCGATCTGCACTCATTTAGCTCGGTGACATCCCACGAACTCTCGATCTAGCTGAGTGTCGAGGGAGAGCTTCGTCAGCACGACGGCGTGATGATGGTGATGATGAAGCTACCGGCGCAGGGCTTCGCCTAAGCACTACGACGATATGACCGAGGTGGATTATGGTGGAGGGGGGCACCGCACACGGCTAAGACAATGATCAGCTTGTGTGTATCTCGGGTGCCCCTTCCCCCGTATATAAAGGAGTGGAGGAGGGGGAGGGCCGGCCCTCTCTATGGCGCGCCCTAGGGGAGTCCTACTCCCACCGGGAGTAGGATTCCCCCCTTCCAAGTAGGAGTAGGAGAGGAAGGAAGGAGGAGAGAGGGAGGAAGGAAACGGGGGCCGGCCCCCTCCCAATACGGATTGGGCTTGGGGGGGGGGGCGCCCCGTCCTAGGTCGCCTCCTCCTCTCTCCCACTAAGGCCCAATAAGTCCCATACACTCCCTGGGGGGTTCCGGTAACCTCGCGGCACTCCGGTAAATGCCCGAACTCACCCGGAACCATTCCGATGTTCAAACGTAGCCATCCAATATATCGATCTTTATGTCTCGACCATTTCGAGACTCCTCGTCATCTCCGTAATCATATCTGGGACTCAGAAAAACCTTTGGTACATCAAAACACATATACCTAATAATACCTAGTTCAATCTCGTTACCGACAAGCTCATCTCGGTCAATAACCAATAGCGGAACCTGGATGCTCATATTGGTTCCTACATATTCTACGAAGATCTTTATCGGTCAAACCGCATAACAACATACGTTGTTCCCTTTGTCATCGGTATGTTACTTGCACGAGATTCGATCGTCGGTATCTCAATACCTAGTTCAATCTCGTTACGGGCAAGTCTCTTTACTCGTTCCATAATGCATCATCCCGCAACTAACTCATTAGTCACATTGCGTGCAGGGCTTATAGTGATGTGCATTACCGAGAGGGCCCAGAGATACATCTCCGACAACCGGAGTGACAAATCCTAATCTCGATCTATGCCAACTCAACAAGTACCATTGGAGACACCTATAGAGCACCTTTATGATCACCCAGTTACGTTGTGACCTTTGGTAGCAAACTAAGTGTTCCTCCGGTATTCGGGAGTTGTATAATCTCATAGTCATAGGAACATGTATAAGTCATGAAGAAAGCAATAGCAATATACTAAACGATCAAGTGCTAAGCTAACGGAATGGGTCAAGTTAATCACATCATTCTCTAATGATGTGATCCCGTTAATCAAATGAAAACTCATGTTTATGGCTAGGAAACTTAACCATCTTTGATTCAACAAGCTAGTCAAGTAGAGGCATACTAATGACATTCTATTTGTCTATGTATTCAAACATGTACTAAGTTTCCGGTTAATACAATTCTAGCATGAATAATAAACATTTATCATGATACAAGGAAATATAAATAACAACTTTATTATTGCCTCTAGGGCATATTTCCTTCACACCGCTCACGTCATATGAACCTCGCGAGGTGTAGCTTGCATAGACATCTCCGCTCCTCGGGAGCCAGCCTGGGGAGGCCGCCCCTCGTGGAGGTCTTGGTGTCGTCCGCCTCGTGAGGCTTGGCCTCTCGTGAGGGTATTGAGTTATTGGTGCTTGAAGCTGGGCCGTACCAGGACGTCGACGGAGCGACGCCGTGGGCCGCAGGTAGGCAAGTCTGGGTACCCCCGTTCCCAGGACGCCGACAGTAGCCCCCGGGCCCAAGCGCGCTCGGACTTGGCTTCGAGGCGATGCCAAATGGCAAGTGCAGAGTGCCGCGGGCCCTAACCGCCTGCGGCCTCGGTTGACGCATGGCGATTGATGGGACGTGGGCATCTCCACTTCCCCATGCTGCCTCGGCAACCGTTCGACTTGGCGAGAGTTTGCTGCATGCAGAGGAAAACATCATTGCGTGGGATCGTGGAGGTCGGCGGTTGGCCTTCCTCTGGATATAAATGAGGGGAGGGGCAGAGCCCCCTTGCTAATCTCCGTCTTCTCGCCACCCGCTCTTTCTTCTTCCTTCTTGCCTTGCCGTCTTGTCGTAGCACCCATGGCGCCGACGACTGCTGTGGTGGCTCCTCGGGGGCGCAGGCACGCCTCGAGTGGCCACGGCAGCATTTCTTCTTGCGGCAGTAGCCGCCAGGGGCGAGGTCGCCCCTGTGATGAAGGGAGGCGCGCCATGGTCGACCGACCTCCTCGTCCGCGCTTCCATTCAGCGGAGGTGC
This sequence comes from Aegilops bicornis, assembly GCA_021605145.1. NCBI lineage: Eukaryota > Viridiplantae > Streptophyta > Magnoliopsida > Poales > Poaceae > Aegilops > Aegilops bicornis. The sequence goes on from CM038675.1 coordinate 318,230,487, forward strand.
TTCCGGAGTTTGTTGTGTGGTCGAAGAGGCCGACCGGCACCTAGCTCTCGCTCCCCCGCTTCTTCGCGGGCGAGCTGCCGGTCACTGGCCTTGACAGCCTCTGGCTGCAGGCTGACGGCTGCTGCAGCAAGGCTTCATGGGTCGAGATCGAAGTTTCCGCCACCGGGAACGTGGCCTTGACCCGTGGCTGGCTGGCGTTTACCCGCGCGCGCGACCTGAGCGGGAGGTGCACCCTCCACTTTAAGTACGATGGCGTCGCGACCCTCTATGTGAGGGTGTTTGGGGAAAATGGCTGCCGCGCAGGGTGCCGCCCCGAAGACGACGACGGTGACGATGAGCTTGGCCTTGACGACAGCTGTGGCGACGCTGAGGGTGAGCTTTCCCTTGGCGACGGCCGAGGCTCGTTCAGCAGCGACGGCTCATCCTCTAGCGAGAGCATAAGAAGCGGCGGCTATGACTAGCCGCCACGTCACCGGGCTCACTTCAAGGGAGGTGGCGGATCTTCTCATCGCCATGCCCCGGTGAAGCGGGAGTAAGGCTCAGGCTGAACCCGGAAGGCCTCCGGAGTTAGGCCTCGGGAGCTGCTGCGGTCGTGCAGGCCGCTTTTGTTTAACCTTTCCTTTCTCCTGCATTTTGAAAAAAAGTAGAGGGCCCTACTGGGGCGTGTAATGAACCATGGTACTTATGCCACTATGCTATGTTTATTGTTCTTGTGTTATGCTGTGGTGTTCATGTTCCGAGTAGGTGCGATGGGACAACTTAGCTTGGTACACTCGCGGTAGTTTCCCATCTCGCAAGGGTGCGCCCTTCAGCATCTAGTGAGGCCCCCTTGCCGCCGACTCGGGAGCCGTTGGCCTAAGGAGACATCAGAAATCTCCAAAATTGTTAGAAGACTTGTCTGGTGTCCCGTTCTTCCTTGTGCGAGCCCTCAGACATGGGCTAGTCGTGGCTTAGTGCACCACGTCGCAGTACCTAGGGGGGCATGGAATTAAAGAGGGTGTGTAAATCATGAGCTCATTCAAGGGCGCCTTGCGAAGATCAAGGAAGCCGAAGTTCTGGGGAGACAGGGCTTTGGCGAGGTGCGTTTGCAGCGTGGGCGAGCCCAACGCATGCACACACCTGCCCAGCCCCCACGTGAGGCGCACGAGGAAGAGCGACGGGAAACTGCCGTTCTCCCTGATCCAAAAAAACGAGCGAAGCAAAAGGAGAAAAACCCAACTTGGCAATCGATAAACGCTAGGACTACAAATTCCATTAAAAGGTTGCAAACCATCTACAGAAAGCAAGCAAATGAACAGCCGCATCCGGCACCTAGTCTAGTATTCTCACCGGCGCGGAGCTAAGTGCTACCACTAGGAAGTGGGAGGGAGCCCTCGAGGCCCGAGGGGTTCACTTCGGAGACTCCGGGGCGTGTACAGCCCCACTCATTATTACATGAGAGTGTCACGAGCAGAGACCTTCACATGCACTGGGCCTTGCTTCATTGGTAGAACTTCTGGAGGTGCTGGATGTTCCAGGCGTTCTGGATGGGGATTCTGTCCTGCGTCTCCAGGCGTGCGGCGCCAGGCTTGGAGACGCGGGCAACCCTAAACGGGCCCTCCAACATGGGATAGAGCTTATGCAGCCCCTCCCTGGAGAGCACCCGCCTCAGGACGAGATCACCCACCTCGAGCGTCCTGGAGCGGGCCCAGCTGGCAGGTACGCCACAGCGCTTCTTTGGTACCTTGCCGCTCGGAGCGAGGCTTGACGGTGGTGTTCCTCCCCCAGCATGAGGTCCATCTCGCTCGTGGCGTCCTGGCGTGCCTCGTCAAACACCAAGACCCGCGCGGAGCGATGCTTGACCTCGTGTGGGAGAACCTCTTCGGCTCTGTAGACGAGGAGGAATGGAGTTTCACCGATTGGCTTGGTCGCGGAGGTGCGGATGGACCACAACACAAACTAGAGCTTGTCCAGCCAGCCCCTGCCACAGGCCTCGAGCTTCTTCTTGAAAGTTCTTGCCTTGATGCCCCTCGGGACCTCCGCGTTTATGCGCTCGGCAGCCATTGCTCCTAGGGTGTGCCACTAAGGCGTAGCATATCTGCGTTCCAAGGTTAGCACAAGTATGTTTTGAAGAGGTTGTTAGTGAACCGCGAGCCGTCGTCGGTGATGATACGATTTGGGACCCCGAACCGGCTCACAAGGCCCTTGATGAACTTGACTGCCGAGTGATACGTCTCCAACGTATCTATAATTTTTTATTGTTCCATGCTATTATATTATCCATCTAGGATGTTTTATATGCATTTATATGCTAGTTTATATGATTTTTGGGACTAACCTATTAACCTAGAGCCCAGTGCCAGTTTCTGTTTTTTCCTTGTTTTTGAGTATCGCAGAAAAGGAATACCAAACGTAGTCCAATTGACGTGCCAATTTTTGATGATTTTTTATGGACCAAAAGAAGCCCCCGGAGTAAAAGAGTTGGGCCAGAAGAGTCCCGGGCCATTCACGAGGGTGGGGGGCGCGCCCTACCCCCCTGGGCGTGTCCCCCTATCTCGTGGACGACTCGGAGGCCCCCTTGACGTGAGACCTACACCAAAAGTTCCTATAAATACAGAAACCTCCAGAAAATAACCTAGATCAGGAGTTCCGCCGCCGCAAGCCTCTCTAGCCACCAAAAACCAATCGGGACCCTGTTCCGGCACCCTGCCGAAGGGGGGATCCCTCACCGGTTTCATCATCCCGACGCTCTCCATGACGAGGAGGGAGTAGTTCACCCTCGGGGCAGAGGGTATGTACCAGTAGCTATGTGTTTGACCTCTCTCTCTCTCTCGTGTTCTTGATTTGGCACGATCTTGATGTATCGCGATAGTTGGATCTTATGATGTTTCTCCCCCTCTATCACCTGTAATGGATTGAGTTTTCCCTTTGAAGTTATCTTATTCGATTGAGTCTTTAAGGATTTGAGAACACTTGATGTATTTGTTGCATGTGCTTATCTGTGGTGACAATGGGATATTCACGTGATCTAGTTGATTTATGTTTTGGTGATCAACTTGCGGGTTCAGTGACCTTGTGAACTTGTGCATAGGGGTTGGCACACGTTTTCGTCTTGACTCTCCGGTAGAAACTTTGGGGTACTTGATAACCCACAAGTATAGGGGATCGCAACAGTTTTCAAGGGTAGAGTATTCAACCTAAATTTATTGATTCGACACAAGGGGAGCCAAAGAATATTCTCAAGTATTAGCAGTTGAGTTGTCAATTCAACCACACCGGATAACTTAGTATCTGCAGCAAAGTATTTAGTAGCAAAGTAATATGGAAGTAATGGTAACGATAGCAAAAGTAATATTTTTGGGTTTTGTAATGATTGTAATAAGATGTAACGGAAAAGTAAATAAGCGAAGAACAAGATGTGAAAAGCTCAGAGGCATTGGATCGGTGATGGAGAATTATGCCGGATGCGGTTCATCATGTAAATGATCATAACATAGGGTGACATAGAACAAGCTCCAATTCATCAATGTAATGTAGGCATGTATTCAATATAGTCATACGTGCTTATGGAAAAGAACTTGCATGACATCTTTTGTCCTACCCTCCGTGGCAGCTGGTCCTAGCGAAACTAAGGGATATTAAGGCCTCCTTTTAATAGAGTACCGGATCAAAGCATTAACACATAGTGAATACATGAACTCCTCAAACTATGGTCATCATCGGAGTGGTCCCGATTATTGTCACTTGAGGTTCTTTGGATCATAACACATAGTAGGTGACTATAGACTTGCAAGATAGGATCAAGAACTCACATATATTCATGAAAACATAATAGGTTCAGATCTGAAATCATGGCACTCGGGCCCTAGTGACAAGCATTAAGCATAGCAAAGTCATGCAGCATCAATCTCAGAACATAGTGGATACTAGGGATCAAACCCTAACAAAACTAACTCAATTACATGATAAATCTCATCCAACCCATCACCGTCCAGCAAGCCTACGATGGAATTACTCACGCACGACGGTGAGCATCATGAAATTGGTGATGGAGGATGGTTGATGATGACGATGGCGACGGATTCCCCTCTCTGGAGCCCCGAACGGACTCCGGATCAGCCCTCCCGAGAGAGTTTAGGGCTTGGCGGCGGCTCTGTATCGTAAAACGCGAAGAATCTTTCTCTCTGATTTTTTTCTCCCCGAACACGAATATATGGAGTTGGAGTTGAGGTCGATTGGGCGTCGGGGGACCACGAGGCGGGGGCGCGCCCAGGGGGGCAGCCTTGCCCCCCACCCTCGTGGACAGGTGGAGGCCCCCTGATGAGGATTCTTCTTCCAGTATTTTTTATATTTTCCAAAAATATGTTCCGTGGAGTTTCAGGTTATTCCGAGAACGTTTGTTTCTGCACATAAATAACACCATGGAAAGTCTGCTGAAAACAATGTCAGTCCGGGCTAGTTCCATTCAAATCATGCAAATTAGAGTCCAAAACAAGGGCAAAAGTGTTTGCAAAAGTAGATACGACGGAGACGTATCAACTCCCCAAGCTTAAACCTTTGCTTGTCCTCAAGCAATTCAGTTGATAAACTGAAAGTGATAAAGAAAAACTTTTACAAACTCTCTTTGCTCTTGTTGTTGTAAATATGTGAAGCCAGCATTCAAGTTTTCAGCAAAGATTATGACTAACCATATTCACAATAACATTTAGGTCCCATGTTTACTCATGTCAATGGCATAATCAACTAGCGAGCAATAATAATAAATCTCGGATGACAACACTTTCTCAAAACAATCATGATATGATATAACAAGATGGTATCTCGCTAGCCCTTTCTGAGACCGCAAAACATAAATGCAGAGCACCTTTAAAGATCAAGGACTGACTGAACATTGTAATTCATGGTAAAAGAGACCCAATCATAGTCATACCCAATATAAATTAATAGTAATGGATGCAAATGACAGTGGTGCTCTCCAGCTGGTGCTTTTAATAAGAGGGTGATGACTCAACATAAAAGTAAATAGATAGGCCCTTTGCAGAGGGAAGCAAGGATTTGTAGAGGTGCCAGAGCTCGGTTTTAAAGCAGAGATAAATAATATTTTGAGAGGCATACTTTCATTGTCAACATAACAACCAAGAGTTGGCGATACCTTCCATACTACACACATTATAGGTGGTTCCCGAACAGAATGGTAAAGTTTATACTCCCCCTCCACCAACAAGCATCAATCCATGGCTTGCTCGAAACAACGAGTGCCTCCAACTTGCAACAGCCCCGGGGGAGTTTTGTTTGCAATTAATTTGATTTGATTTGCATAAAGCATGGGACTGGGCATCCCGGTGACCAGCCATTTTCTCGTGAGTGAGGAGCGGAGTCCACTCCTCTTGAGAATAACCCGCCTAACATGGAAGATATGGACAGCCCTAGTTGATACATGAGCTATTCGAGCATACAAAACAGAATTTCATTTGAAGGTTTAGAGTTTGGCACTTACAAATTTACTTGGAACGGCAGGTAGATACCGTATATAGGAAGGTATAGTGGACTCATATGGAATAACTTTGGGGTTTTAAGGGATTAGATGCACAAGCAGTATTCCCGCTTAGTACAAGTGAAGGCTAGGAAAAGACTGGGAAGCGACCAACTAAAGAGCGACAACAGTTATGAACATGCATTAAAATTAATATACATTGAGTGCAAGCATGAGTAGGATATAATCCACCATGAACATAAAGATTGCGAAGGCTATGTTGATTTGTTTCAACTACATGTGTGAACATGTGCCAAGTCGAGTCACTTAAATCATTCAAAGGAGGATACCACCCCACTATACCTCATCACAACCATTTTAATAGCATGTTGGCACGCAAGGTAAACCATTATAACTCATAGTTAATCAAGCATGACATAAGTAACTATAATCTCTAATTGTCATTGCAAACATGTTTATTCATAATAGGCTGAATCAGGAACGGTGAACTAATCATATTTACAAAAACAAGAGAGGTCGAGTTCATACCAGCTTCTCTCATCTCAGTCAGTCCATCATATATCGTCATTATTGCCTTTCACTTGCACGACTGAACGATGTGAATAATAATAGTAGTGCACGTGCATTGGACTAAGCTCGAATCTGCGAGCATCCAATAAACAGGAGAAGACAAGGCAATATGGACTCTCGGTTAAATCAACAATAGTGCATATAAGAGCCACTTCAACAATTTAATCATGGTCTTCTCCCATCGACCCCCAAAGAAAAGAAAAGAAATAAAACTATTTACACGGGAAAGCTCCCAACAAGCAGAAGAACATGAAATATTTTTGGATTTTCTTTTTAATTATTACTACTACAGCAAGAAAGTAAACTAACTAAAAGCTGCAACTAATTTTTTTAGTTTTTCTTAAGGTTTATTAAACACACAAGAAGAAAGCAAGAAAAAGAAAATAAACTAGCATGGATATTACAGTGAAAAAGTATGAGCACCGACATCTAGCAATGAGTGTGTAAACATAAATGTAATGTCGGTGAGAAATACATACTCCCCCAAGCTTAGGCTTTTGGCCTAAGTTGGTTTAGTGCCACGGATGGCCTGGCGGATATCCAAAGTTGTAGTTGGGGTCGTACTGAGATGAGGAAGACTCGATTGCCACTGGTTGGCAATCATCTTCGGATCCCACTGGTAATTAGACTGTCGTGGAGGATCAAATTGTGGTTCCGGCTCTGGCTCTGTAGCTGATGTAGGGTTCCGGTAGGCGTGGATGGCCGCCAACGGAACGAGATACTGGCCTGCAGATAAATCAAACAAGGAAGGAACATGCAAGGTAATAGTCTAAGGGTGATGTTTATCAAAGAACAATTTGTATTTAAGCGCCCCTTCCCTATTCTTAACAATAAAATCATGCGCTACCATACTCTTATAATCTAAATAAATAGTAGGCAGCAATTTTTCTTCTTTCTCATAGTGCCTAATAGGTATGCTATTATATGTAGCAAGGCGTGAAACATAGACACCTCCAAAGATGGGGCCCTTTGTACGGTTCAGACCTAACCGTTTAGCAATAATACCGCCCATACTAACAGTGTCATCACGGAATAAACCATGGACCAAAATAATAATATCGGGGACACTAAGGTTTCCACAGCTCATGACCAATTAAGCAACGACTAGCAAATATTGCAAAGTAGCGTAAAACAGGAAAATGTATGCTAGTGATTCTTGCATCGGAAACCTTCCTAGTTTCCCCTAAAGTAATAGTATCAATAAATTCGTCCACATCTTTACGATGTGGTTCCTCTAAGCTACCCTCCAAAGGTATTTTGCAAATCCTACAAAATTCATATAATGACATCTTCTTAACCACATCATATAAATGAAACTCTACTAAAGGTGGTGATTCCTTAGGATAATAGTAGAAGTTTTGCACAAAAGTATTGGTGAGTAAGAGATACTATTCGCGTTGGTCGCGGAGGAAGGCGGTGAGGCCTGCATTCTCAGCCAATTCATAAAAATCATCATAAAGCCCGGTTGCTCTCAAGAAATCATTGGAAGGCCATTTGCACGGCCGAACCTCCGCGGTGCGAGCCAAATTATATTTAGGCTTCTCCGCTTCTTCACCTTGCTTTTCCTTCAAGCTTCGGCTCGATGAGCCCCTCAAAAATCTCTTCATTATTTTCTGAAAAATTCTGAAATTTTTAGTAACTTCAAATAAAAGTGAATCAAGCTCAACAAAATTGATAGCAACTACTCCTACAAGTGCCTAGAGCCTATATCATGCATTAGAACTACTTGGAACCATATAAATTTGACATGCAAGCTCAAGAACATGGTCACCTAGGCAGCACAAATTTTCAATGAATAAAGCACTAGAACAAAAACTAATTGAACCAATGGAGGAATACTAAGGAACAATCCCCCAAGCAGTTTTGTGAGAGGTGCTTTGAGCAAGGAGATCAAAAATCGCAGCAAAATGAGCTAGAACTCGTGCTTGAGCTGGATGGTGATTTTTGGGAGGAAGAAGGAGTGTCTTGGTGCAGGGAATAAGTGGAGAGGAGCCACCATGGGCCCAGGAGGCAGGGGCGCGCCCGGGGGGGTAGGCGCGCCCTCCACCCTCGTGGCCAGGTGGCTGCCCCTTCTGGTGTGTTCTCAGTGCTAGATATTCTCAAATATTCTATAAAAAACCATATTTCATTTTCGGGGCATTTGGAGAAATTTTATTTTCGGGGTATTTTTATATTGCACGGATAATTCAGAAAACAGACAGAAAATAATATTTTTACTTTATTTCAACTAAATAACAGAAAGTAAAAGGAGGGTACAAAAGGTTGTGCCTTCTAGTTTCATCCATCTCATGCTCATCAAAAGGAATCCACTAACAAGGTTGATCAAGTCTTGTTAACAAACTCACTCCGAATAACATGGAACCGGAGAAATTTCGAATAACACTATGTGACCTCAACAGGGATATGCACATCCCCAACAATGAGAATATCATATCTCTTTTTGACAGTAGGAAGAGGAAATTCAAAACCTCCAATAATAATCGATGGAATTTTTCCAATAGAATTGATACTATGAACTTGAGGTTGTTTCCTTGGAAAGTGAACCGTATGCTCATTGCCATTAACATGAAAAGTGACATTGCCTTTGTTGCAATCAATAACAGCCCCTGCAGTATTCAAAAAGGGTCTTCCAGGAATAATAGACATACTATCGTCCTCGGGATTATCAAGAATAACAAAGTCCGTTAAAATAGTAACGTTTGCAACCACAACAGGCACATCCTCACAAATACCGACGGGTATAGCGGTTGATTTATCAGCCATTTGTAAAGATATTTCAGTAGGTGTCAACTTATTCAAATCAAGTCTACGATATAAAGAGAGAGGCATAACACTAACACCAGCTCCAAGATCACATAAAGCAGTTTTAACATAATTTCTTTTAATGGAGCATGGTATAGTTGGTACTCCTGGATCTCCAAGTTTCTTTGGTATTCCACCTTTAAAAGTATAATTAGCAAGCATGGTGGAAATTTCAGCTTCAGGTATCTTTCTTTTATTAGTAACAATATCTTTCATATATTTAGCATAACGGTTCATTTTGAGCATATCAGTTAATCGCATACGCAAAAAGATAGGTCTAATCATTTCAGCAAAGCGCTCAAAATCCTCATCATCCTTTTTCTTGGATGGTTTGGGAGGAAAAGGCATGGGTTTCGGAACCCATGGTTCTCTTTCTTTACCATGTTTCCTAGCAACAAAGTCTCTCTTATCATAACGTTGATTCTTTGATTGTGGGTTATCAAGATCAACAACAGGTTCAATTTCTACATCGTTATCATTACTAGGTTGAGCATCATCATGACCATCATCATTAACATTATTACCAGGTTCATGTTTATTACCAGATTGTGTTTCAGCATCAGAAATAGAAATATCATTTGGATTCTCAGGTGGTTCAGCAATAGGTTCACTAGAAGCATGCAAAGTCCTATCATTTTTCTTTTTCTTCTTTTTAGAAGGACTAGGTGCATCAATATTATTTCTCTGAGAATCTTGCTCAATTCTCTTAGGATGGCCTTCAGGATACAAAGGTTCCTGAGTCATTTTACCAGTTCTAGTAGCCACTCTAACAGCATAGTCATTTTTTTTACCATTCAATTCATTGAGCAAATCATTTTGAGCTTTAAGTACTTGTTCTACTTGAGTGGTAACCATAGAAGCATGTTTACTAATGAGTTTTAGTTCATCTTTAACATTAGCCATGTGATTACTTAAGTGTTCAATCATATAAGCATTTTGTTTTAATTGTCTACCAAAATAAGCATTGAAATTTTCTTGTTTAACAATAAAATTGTCAAACTCATCTAAGCAATCGCCTAGCAGACTTATAGTGAGGAATATCACCTTCATCAAATCTATAGAGAGAATTTACCTTTTCTACCTGTGTCGGGTTATCAAGACCATGAGTTTCTTCAATAGGTAATGGATTAAGATCATATGTTCCTTCAACAAGCGGTAAATTTAGACCATGTATTTCTTCAATAGGAGGTAAATTCTTAACATCTTCAGCTTTTATACCTTTTTATTTCATAGATTTCTTTGCCTCTTGCATATCTTCAGGACTGAGGAATAGAACACCTCTCTTCTTCGGAGTTGGTTTAGGAATAGGCTCAAGAGTTGGCTCAGGAAGTGTCCAATTATTTTCATTGGTCAACATATTATTCAATAGAATTTCAGCTTCATCCAAAGGTTCTTTCCCCGAAAATGTAACCAAAGACAACTATCCAGGTAATATCTGGAAGCATAGGTTAGTCCATTATAAAAGATATCAAGTATTTCATTTTTCTTGAGAGGATGATCAGGCAAAGCATTAAGTAATTGGAGAAGCCTCCCCCAAGCTTGTGGGAGACTCTCTTCTTCAATTTGCACAAAATTATATATATCCCTTAAAGCAGCTTGTTTCTTATGAGCGGGGAAATATTTAGCAGAGAAGTAATAAATCATGTCCTCGCGACTACGCACACAACCAGGATCAAGAGAATTAAACCATATCTTAGCATCACCCTTTAATGAGAATGGAAATTTTTTAAGGATATAAAAGTAGCGAGTTCTCTCATCATTAGTGAACAGGGTGGCTATATCATTTAATTTGTTAAGATGTGCCACAACAGTTTTTGATTCATAGCCATAGAAAGGATCGGATTCAACCAAAGTAATTATATCAGGATCAATTGAGAATTCATAATCCTTATCAGTAACAAAGATAGGTGAAGTAGCATAAGCAGGATCATATTTCATTCTAGCATTCAGAGTTTTTGTTTAAGCTTAGCTAATAATTTCTTAAGATCACTTCTATCATTGCAAGCAAGAAAGTCTCTTTTAGTTTCTTCATCCATAACATAGCCCTCAGGCACAACAGGCAATTCATATTTATTGGGAGAGCCTTCATCATCACTATCTTCAATAATATCAGATTCAATAATTTCGTTCTCTCTAGCCCTAGCAAGTTGTTCATCAAGAAATTCACCAAGTGACACAGTAGTATCAAGCATAGAAGTAGTTTCATCATAAGTATCATGCATAGTAGAAGTGGCATCATCAATAACATGCGACATATTAGAATGAATAGCAGAAGCAGGTTTAGGTGTCGCGAGCTTACTCAAAACAGAAGGTGAATCAAGTGCTTTGAGCTAGATGGCGCTTCCTTACCTCCCTCGTAGTTGAGGGATAAATTTTTGTTTTCTCGTCTTTCAAGTTCCTCATAGTGACCAGCAGATATAAATCCCAAGTGACTCAAAGAATAGAGCTATGCTACCCGGCAACGGCGCCAGAAAATAGTCTTGATAACCCACAAGTATAGGGGATCGCAACAGTTTTCGAGGGTAGAGTACTCAACCCAAATTTATTGATTCAACACAAGAGGAGCCAAAGAATATTCTCAAGTATTAGCAGTTGAGTTGTCAATTCAACCACACCTGGATAACTTAGTATCTGCAGCAAAGTATTTAGTAGCAAAGTAATATGGAAGTAATGGTAATGATAGCAAAAGTAATATTTTTGGTTTTGTAGTGATTGTAACAGTAGCAACAGAAAAGTAAATAAGCGAAGAAAAGTATGTGCAAAGCTCGTAGGCATTGGATCGGTGATGGAGAATTATGTGGATGCGGTTCATCATGTAACAGTCATAACATAGGGTGACACAGAACTAGCTCCAATTCATCAATGTGATGTAGGCATGTATTCCGAATATAGTCATACGTGCTTATGGGAAAGAACTTGCATGCCATCTTTTGTCCTACCCTCCCGTGGCAACGGGGTCCTAGCGGAAACTAAGGGATATTAAGGCCTCCTTTTAATAGAGTACCGGACCAAAGCATTAACACATAGTGAATACATGAACTCCTCAAACTATGGTCATCACCGGGAGTGGTCCCGATTATTGTCACTTCGGGGTTGCCGGATCATAACACATAGTAGGTGACTATAGACTTGCAAGATACGATCAACAACTCACATATATTCATGAAAAAATAATAGGTTCAGATCTGAAATCATGGCACTCGGGCCCTAGTGACAAGCATTAAGCATAGCAAAGTCATAGCAACATCAATCTCAGAACATAGTGGATACTAGGGATCAAACCCTAACAAAACTAACTCAATTACATGATAAATCTCATCCAACCCATCACCGTCCAGCAAGCCTACGATGGAATTACTCACGCACGATGGTGAGCATCATGAAATTGGTGATGGAGGATGGTTGATGATGATGATGGCGACGGATTCCCCTCTCTGGAGCCCCGAACGGACTCCAGATCAGCCCTCCCGAGAGAGTTTAGGGCTTGGCGGCGGCTCCGTATCGTAAAACGCGATGAATCTTTCTCTCTGATTTTTTTCTCCCCGAACACGAATATATGGAGTTGGAGTTGAGGTCGGTGGAGCGTCAGGGGGACCACGAGGCAGGGGGGCGCGCCCAGGGGGGCAGCCTTGCCCCCCACCCTTGTGGACAGGTGGAGGCCCCCTGATGAGGATTCTTCTTCCAGTATTTTTTATATTTTCCAAAAATATGTTCCGTGGAGTTTCAGGTTATTCCGAGAATGTTTGTTTCTGCACATAAATAACACCATGGAAAGTCTGCTGAAAACAATGTCAGTCCGGGCTAGTTCCATTCAAATCATGCAAGTTAGAGTCCAAAACAAGGGCAAAAGTGTTTGGAAAAGTAGATACGACGGAGACGTATCGGCACTCTTTGAAGTTCTTTGTGTTGGTTGAATAGATATATCTGAGATTGTGTGATGCATATCGTATAATCATACCCGCGGATACTTGTGGTGGCATTGGAGTATCTAGGTGACATTAGGGCTTTTGTTGATTTGTATCTTAAGGTGTTATTCTAGTACGAACTCTAGGATAGATCGAATGGAAAGAATAGCTTCGTGTTATTTTACTACGGACTCTTGAATAGATCGACCAGAAAGAATAACTTTGAGGTGGTTTCGTACCCTGCAATAATCTCTTCGTTTGTTCTCCGCTATTAGTGACTTTGGAGTGACTCTTTGTTTCATGTTGAGGGATTGTTATATGATCCAACTATGTTATTATTGTTGAGAGAACTTGCACTAGTGAAAGTATGAACCCTAGGCCTTGTTTCTACACATTGCAATACTGTTTACGCTCACTTTTATCACTTGTTACCTTGCTGTTTTTATATTTTCAGATTACAAAAACCTATATCTACCATCCATATTGCACTTGTATCACCATCTCTTCACCGAACTAGTGCACCTATACAATTTACCATTGTATTGGGTGTGTTGGGGACACAAGAGACTCTTTGTTATTCGGTTGTAGGGTTTCTTGAGAGAGACCATATTCATCCTACGCCTCCCACGGATTGATAAACCTTAGGTCATCCACTTGAGGGAAATTTGCTACCGTCCTACAAACCTCTGCACTAGGAGGCCCAACAACGTCTACAAGAAGAAGGTTGTGTAGTAGACATCAAGCAATTTCTGGCGCCGTTGCCGGGGAGGCGAGGAAACGGCACTAACACCCCGTCAACTAAGCTCTTTTATGGCGCCGTTGCCGGGGAGGTGAGTGCTTGAAGGTATATCTTTAGATCTTGCAATCGAATCTTTTAGTTTCTTGTTTCATCACTAGTTTAGTTTATAAAAGAAAACTACAAAAAAATGGAATTGAGGGTGCCTCATATGCTTCATCTTTTAATATCTTTCATGAAAATGATGGAAATGAAAATTGTGCTCAAGTGTTAGAAGAAGAATGCATTAGAATGTTTGGCACTAAATATTCGAATGATGAGCATGATTGCAATGTTGTTAGTACGAATTCCTTGAATACCATGATGCTAATGATATGCAAAACCACAAGCTTGGGGATGCTATGTTTGACGAAGATGATATTTTTTGTCCCCCAAGTTTTGATGAGGAAATTTATTATGATGATAGCATGCCTCCTATTTATGATGATTATATTTATGAAAGTGGGTTTGGAAGAGTGTCAACTTTAGGAAGTAATGATCCCACTATTTTGGAGGGTGTTGAATCTTATTGTGATAATTATGAAAGTGGATTTGGAGAGGTCATGACTTTATTTAGTGATGAATCCACTATTTGAAAGAGGTTCCAATTGATTATGAGAATAAAGTTGCTATCTATGATGATTATTGTGATGCCATGTATGCTATAAAGAATAATTATAACCCTGAAACTTGTCATCATGATTTTAGTTTTCAATTGGATTACGCCTCACATGATAGTTATTTTGTTGAGTTTGCTCCCACTACTATTCATGAGAAGAAATTTGCTTATGTGGAGAGTAATAAAAATTCTATGCTTGTAGATAATGAAAAGAATGCTTTATGTGATGGTTATATTGTTGAATTTATTCATGATGCTACTGAAAATTATTATGAGGGAGGAATATATGCTTGTAGGAATTGCAACAATATCAAGTTTCCTCTCTATGTGTTAAAAGTTTTGAAGTTATGCTTGTTTTGCCATCCTATGCTAGTTGATTATTGTTCCCATAAGTTGTTTTCTCACAAAATACCCATGCATAGGAAGTTGGTTAGACTTAAATGTGCTACTCATATTCTTCATGATGCTTTCTTTATGTTTCAGTTCTTATCTTTTATGTGAGCATCATTGAAATCATCATGCCTAGCTAGGGGCGTTAAACGTTAACGCTTGTTGGGAGGCAACCCAATTTTATTTTTGTTCTTTGCTTTTTGATCCTGTTTAGTAGTAAATAATCTATCTAGACTCTGGTTAGATGTGGTTTTATATTTTAATTAGTGTTTGTGCCAAGTAGAACCTTTGGGAAGACTTGGGTGAAGTCTTCGAGATCTTGCTGTAAAAAACAAAAACTTTTGTACTCACGAGATTAGCTGCCATTTTTTTACTGGAGAGTGATTTTAGGTTGATTCTTTTTGCAGATGATTAATAGACAAATTCATCACATCCACCAATTTATTTAAGAATTTTTGGAGTTCCAGAAGTATTAGAACAAAACAGATTACTACAAACTGTTCTATTTTTGACAGATTCTGTTTTCTATGTGTTGTTTGCTTATTTTGATGAATCTATGAGTAGTATCGGAGGGTATGAACCATAGATAAGTTGGAATACAGTAGATATTACACCAATATGAATTTATAATAAGTTCACAACAGTACCTAAGTGGTGATTTATTTTCTTATACTAACGGAGCTTACGAGTTTTCTGTTAAGTTTTGTGTTGTGAAGTTTTCAAGTTTTGGGTAAAGATTCGATGGACTATGGAATAAGGAGTGGCAAGAGCCTAAGCTTGGGGATGCCCAAGTCACCCCAAGGTAATATTAAAGGACAACCAAGAGCCTAAGCTTGGGGATGCCCCGGATGGCATCCCCTCTTTCTTCTTCGTTCATCGGTAACTTTACTTGGAGCTATATTTTTATTCACCACATGATATGTGTTTTGCTTGGAGCATCATTTTATTTTCTTTTGTTTTGCTTGCTGTTTGAATAAAATACCAAGATCTGAAATTCTTAAATATTAGAGAGTCTTCACATAGTTTCATAATTATTCGACTACTCATTGATCTTCACTTATATCTTTCGGAGTAGTTTGTCATTTGCTCTAGTGCTTCACTTATATCCTTTTAGAGCACGGTGGCGGTTTTATTTTGAAGAAATAGATGAAATATCATGCTTCACTTATATTATTTTGAGAGTCCTAAACAGCATGGTAATTTGCTTTGGTTATGAAACTAGTCCTAATATGATAGGCATCCAAGATGGGTATAATAAAAACTTTCATATAGAGTGCATTAAAAACTATGAGAAGTTTGATACTTGATAATTGTTTTGAGATATAAAGATGGTGACATTAGAGTCGTGCTAGTTGAGTAATTGTGAAATTGAGAAATACTTGTGTTGAGGTTTGCAAGTCACGTAGCATGCACGTATGGTAACCGTTGTGTGACAAATTTGAAGCATGAGGTGTTCTTTGATTGCCTTCCTTATGAGTGGCAGTCGGGGACGAGCGATGGTCTTTTCCTACCAATCCATCCCCCTAGGACCATGCACGTAGTGCTTGGTTTTGATGACTTGTAGATTTTTGCAACAAGTATGTGAGTTCTTTATGACTAATGTTGAGTCCATGGATTATACGCACTCTCACCCTTCCATCATTGCTAGCCTCTTCGGTACCATGCATTGCCCTTTCTCACCTCGAGAGTTGGTGCAAACTTCACGGTGCATCCAAACCACTGTGATATGATACGCTCTATCACACATAAGCCTCCTTATATCTTCCTCAAAACAGCCACCATACCTACCTATTATGGCATTTCCATAGCCATTCCGAGATATATTGCCATGCAACTTTCCACCGTCCCGTTTATTATGACACGCTTCATCATTGTCATATTGCCTTGCATGATCATGTAGTTGACATCGTATTTGTGGCAAGGCCACCATGCATAATTTTTCATACATGTCACTCTTGATTCATTGCCCATCCTGGTACACCGCCGGAGGCACTCATATAGAGTCATATTTTGTTCTAGTATCGAGTTGTAATCCTTGAGTTGTAAATAAATAGAAGTGTGATGATCATCATTATTAGAGCACTGTTCCGTGTGAGGAAATAAAAAAAGAGAAATGCCCTAGATCTTCATGAGCAAGCAAGTTGGATGCACACCCACTTAGTTACTTTTGTTGAGCTTTAATACATTTATAGCTCTAGTGCATCCGTTGCATGGCAATCCCTACAACTCGCATGTAACATCCCAAATTTTCAATTTGGAATGTTATACTTTAGGTCATCATTGCATATCATATTTTATTGCATTTTGGTTTGATCCTTGAAATTCTACGCAACTCAAGGACCCACGGAGAGAGTTGGGGATTTCGTTATTTTCATATTTGAGTTTTCTCGAATATTGAAAAGAGGATCGTTTGATTTTAATTATTTTCTCTTTGAATATTTCTTTTAAGAAAATAAAAGAGAGGGGATAAAATGACTTCCCCAAAATAAATAAATATTGGAGATTTAGTATTAAAATCAAATAAGATTTTTATTCGAAGTTTTATTGCTATTTTATTTGAATGAGGAAAAATATGTGTTTTTCAAAATTGCATTAGAGTCCCTAATAAATGTTCACCTTGTCCGGTAGATTTTTAGAGGACGGGAAAATTTTAATTCAGGATTTTTGGAGTCCATTTAGTATTTCTTTTATTTGTTTTTCTGCATGGAATATTTTTTTTAAAAAAAGTGAAACCGACCTACGGGCCGTGCCCGAGCCGGATTCCTTCGGCCGGGGGCTTTATAAGCCGCAGCCCGAGCCGCCCAGAGGACCAAGTCGCCGCCACACCCACCGAAACCCTAGCCCGCCGTCGATCCGCCGCTGGCTTGTCACAAGATCGCCAAGATGTCGCCGCTCGATCAAGGCCACGCCGAGCCGCTCAAGCGTCGTTCGCACCTTGCTTGGAGGTAGCCGCCCTCGGTTTTTGCGAGAAAACCGATTGTTTTTTCGAAACCCTAGACCCCATTTTTTTATTATTTAGATCGGTTTTTTCCGGTTTAGTTATTTAGCGAACGCCCGTTCATTCGTTCATTTTAATGAATGATTTTCACCGTTTAGTCATGAGCAATAACGTTCGCTCGTTAGCACTGCGTCAGTTTTTCTTTTTCTCGGATTTTCCGTGATTATTTTAGATCGCGATTTTTGATCCGATTTTCATTTTAGTTTATCTTTTCGCTCGTTTATTGAAATCAGGCGATTCAAGCGCCTAAAGTTTCGTCTCGAAGCCCTTTTCTGTTTAATCAACTTAAAAGAGGATCCTTTGATTTTAATTTTTTTCTCTTCGAATATTTCTTTTATGAAAATAAAAGAGAGGGGATAAGATGACTTCCCAAAAATAAAGAAATATTGGAGATTTAGTATTAAAATCAAATAAGATTTTTATTCGGAGTTTTATTGCTATTTTATTTGAACTAGAAAAAATATGTGTTTTTCAAAATTGCATTAGAGTCCCTAATAAATGTTCACCTTGCCCGGTAGATTTTTAGAGGACAGGGAAAATTTATTTCAGGATTTTTGGAGTCCGTTTAGTATTTCTTTTGTTCGTTTTTCTGCAGAGAATATTTTTTTTAAAAAGAGTCAAACCGACCTATGGGCCATGCCCGAGCCGGATTCCTTCGACCGGGGGATTTATAAGCCGCAGCCTGAGCCGCCCCGAGGCCCAATTCGCCGCCGCCAAATTTCACATCTAAATCCTATCATTGCCGCTTGTGCCTTAGCCCTCACGCCATCGCCGCCAAGACACCGACGCCGACCCCCACGAGCCGCCGCGTCAGCCGCTTTCACGGACCTCGTCGGAGGTAGCCGCCGCCGCCCTCGGTTTTCACGAGAAAACCGATCGGTTTTTTTAAACCCTAGACCCCGTTTTATTATTATTTAGATCAGTTTTTTCCGATTTAGTTATTTAGCGAACGCCCGTTCGTTCGCTCGTTTTAACGAATGATTTTCACTGTTTAGCCGCAGACAGCGAACGCTCGTTCGTTAGCCTGTTCGTCAGTTTTTCTTTTTCTCGGATTTTCTGCGATTATTTTCGATCGCGATTTTTGATCCGATTTTCGTTTTAGTTTATCTTTCCGCTCATTTATTGAAATCAGGCGATTCAAGCGCCTAGAGTTTCGTCTTGAAGCCCTCTTTCTGTTTAATCAACTTAAACAAGTTTTTGCTACTGTAAAATTTGACTTTTGTCCAGATTAGTAATCGAAGCTTGTTTCTTTCGCAGTCTGAGTTTCGTTGCTTCATTTGATTTGATTCTTTTGCAAATCGGAGTTCTTAAGTTGGACTTTCTGGTTAGATCTTCTTATTTGAGTTTTACCCGTGCATCTTTGCTTGATTGCTTATCGTATGCTTGTTTGTTTGCGATAGAGTACCCGGAGTGCAAAACATGCTACTACGAGTCTCTAGGTTTCACGGATCATCAGCAAGGCAAGTAACACTTTGATCATACCTCTTTACTACCCAGTTTTATTGCATTAGATCAATCCTCAAACTATTGCGTGGTTAGGATCTGATTAAATTATGGGTTTGGGAAGTAGATGAGGTAGTTACTTCTACGTTGCTTATATTGCTATGCTATGCTCGTAGACATGGTTTGGGTTTGAGTGTATCCATGACTGATGTGAGTATTTTTAATTAATGGTTAACTTAAGGTGGCAACTTTAATACACATCTGGGTGGATTGGGGCACCTGGGGAACCGAGTGTTCCCTGTATTTTTGGAAATCCCGGGGTACCGTGTGATTCTCCTATGGACTGCCACCCAGGCTCAAAGGGATCATAAGATTATTCATGCTAGAAATTTCCGTGTGCAGCCACATGCATTATGGGCTCTGGCATAGTTGAGTAAGTTGTGGGAAACCTTTCCATGATGGGCTAGCAGATGTAGGGAATTGTAGGTGTACAAGCCTATCTATTGGTTAAGGGGACCTCTTCGGAAAGACTATGTCTCGGTCATTCATTTCTCAAACATCATGTAGTGCGAAAAATCTAACCGAGGAGATTGGGTCTTGTGGGGAAAAGTGCGCAAACCTCTGCAGAGTGTACAAACTAATCATGGTTAGCCGTGTCCCCGGTTATGGACATCTTGAGTATCTCGTTCTTGGATTATCATGTGGATCTCATCACTCTTAATATAATTTGACTGGGTTTAATGAAGATGCTTAATTGGGATTGAGTTGGGTGAACCTTCTCAATGTTTAACAACTACCATGATAGTTAAAGAAAATTTATTCCATTGTTGTAGGAAAAAATTGGCTTTCCGCAAAACTTATTAACCATACAGCCTCCACCAGCCATATATGCATGTAGTGATAGCATTATTCTGTTCATTACGCTCTTGTGTTACATTGCCAGCATATTCCATGTGCTGACCCATTTTCGGGCTGCAACGTTCATGTTGCAGACTTTTCAGACGACGAGTAAGGTGCCTTAGGTCGTGGTCTTTCACTCAGTGATGCCGTTGGAGTTGATGGACTCACTTTATCTTCCAAGCTTCCGCTGTTATCGTATTAGATGTGTAGCGACCCGACTTCAGATGGTCAAGTCTCTGTGCTTCAGTGTCATCCCTGGATCGATGTCTTGACACACACGATTACTCAAGGATTTATAACAGAGTAGCAATCACACACTTATTACAATCAAGGTCTCGAGAAGAGAACTTATTACAATAATATGGCCTAAGGCCATCTAATGCGATAACAAATGAAGGCTTGGAAGATAAAGTGAGTCCATCAACTCCAACGGCATAGCCGAGCTGCACGGCAACGACCTAACGAACCTTACTCCTCGTTCGAAAAGTCTCGCAACATAATACGTTGCAGCCCGAGAACGGGTCAAGACATGGAATATGTGGCAATATAACACAATAGAGCAAGAATGTAATAATGCTATCACTACATGCATATTTGGCTGGTGGAAAGCTCTATGGTTATAGTTTTGAAAAGCCAATTTTTCCCTACAACAAAGGAATAGATTTTAATTTAACTATCATGGTGGTTGAAACATTGAAAGGTATAACCCCAACTCAATCCCAATTAAAGTAGTTAACAACCCAACAATATTAATTAAGAGTGATGAGATACATGTGATAACTCAGGTACTAGATACTCAAAATTGTCCATAACCGGGGACACGGCTAACCATGATTAGATTGTACACTGCAGAGGTTTATGACTTTTCCCCACAAGACTCGATCGCCTCCGTTGATTTCTCGCACTATATGGTGTTTGAGAAACGGATGACCGAGACATAGTCTTTCAGAAACATTAACTCTCTACTCCGGGTAGACCATACCAAACCTACAA
This sequence comes from Aegilops bicornis, assembly GCA_021605145.1. Lineage (NCBI taxonomy): Eukaryota > Viridiplantae > Streptophyta > Magnoliopsida > Poales > Poaceae > Aegilops > Aegilops bicornis. The sequence goes on from CM038675.1 coordinate 318,251,355, forward strand.
AACCCACTACCTGCTGATCTACCTCTTCAAGAGCTTGACGTAACTTACTCAACTATGCTAGAGCCCATAGTAGCTTGTGGCTGCACACGGAAGTTTCTAGCATGAATAATCTCATCCCTTTGAGCACTGGTGGCGGACCATAGGAAGATCACACGGTACCCAGGATTTCAAAAAATAAAAAGCAGACAACCTTTGGGTTCCCCGGTGCCTCAATCCACCCAGATGTGTATTAAAGTTGCCACCTTAAGTAAACCATTAATTAACAATCTCACATCTGTCATGGATTCACTCAAACCCAACCACGTCTCTGAGCATAGCATAGCAAGATAAGCAACACGTAGAAGTAACTCCCAAGGGTTTGATAGTAACAGGCAACAGGTTCTACCTCAACTACTACTTCCAAACCACAAATTAATGACATCCTAACCATGCAATGTTTGAGGATTGAGCTAATGCATAAAAACCGGGTATGAAAAGAGTATGATCAAAGTGTTACTTGCCTTGCTGACGATCCGCGAATCCTAGAGACTCGTAGTAACACGCTTCGCACTCCGGGAATTCTATCGCAAGCAAACAATAACATACATAAGCAACAAGCAAAGAGGCACAAGCAAAACTCAAATAAACGAGGCTGACCAGAAAGTTCAACTTAAGAACTCCGGTTCGCAAAAATAATCAAACCAAACGGAGCAACGAAACTCAAACGGCGAAAGAAATAAGATCCGCTTACTAATCTGAACTAAGGTCAAATTTTACAGTATCAAAATCTTGTTTAAGTTGTTTAAACAGAAAGAGGGTCTCGAGACGAAGATCTAGGCGCTTGAATCGCCTGATTCCGACTAACGAGCGAAAAGATAAATGTAAACTAACATCGATCGTAAATCGCGATCGTAAAAAATCGCGGAATAAATCCGATAAAAGAAAATCGACGAACAGACTAACGAATCTAACGTTCGTTATCTGAATCTAAACGAAGAACGCATTCGTTAAAAGCGAATCTAACGAGCGGCCGCTAAATAAATAACCCGGAGAAAAACCGATCTATTAAAAAAACGAAAACTAGGGTTTCTAAAAAATGAAACGGTTTTTCTCAGAAAACCGGTGACGGCGGGCGGCTACCTTGGCTTGGCTCCGGCGGGGCGGCGGGGCTCGGGGGCGGCGGCTCGGGCGGCGTGTGGTGGCGGGGCGGCGACGAGGCTCGGGCAAGCTCCGGCTCAGGCGTGTGGCGGATGGTGGTGGTGTGTGGCGGCGGGGATGGCGGCTATTTAAAGAGGGGGGCGGCTTGGAGGAGGGGGCAAGGCGGCGGCGAGGCGGAGTCCGGCTCGGACTCCGGTCCGAGTCGGCGGCGGCGGCAGCTGGGCCTTAGGCCCAGTCGGGCGCGGGGAAACTATTTTTTTTAAATAGTTCCGCCGACAGAAAAATCCTATAAAATAAAATAAAATTCTAAAAATGCCAAAACAAATTTTCACCGTCTAAATGAAATATTTAGAACGAGATGAACATTTTCTTGGCCCTAAAATGCAATTTTGAAAACGTGCAAATTTTCTAATGCAAATAAAATCCAAATAAACTCAAATAAAATCCAACAAATGATTTTAACATTTTTCCTCCAATATTTCAATTGTTTTGGAGAAGTCATATTATCTCCTCTCATTTTTTATGAAATATTTTTCAGAGAGAAAAATATTTAAAATCAGAAATCCTCGTTTTCATTATTTGATAAAAATCAAATATGAAACCGGAAAATCCCCAACTCTCTCCGAGGGTCCTTGTGTTGCTTAGGATTTCAAGGATTGCGGAACGAAGATGCAATAAAATATGATATGGATGGATGACCTATGTATAACATTCCAAATTGAAAATTTGGGATGTTACAAACCTACCCCCCTTAAGATGAATCTCGTCCTCGAGATTCGGGTTAACTAGAAAATAGGTGTGGGTGGTCCTTGCGAATATCATCCTCTCGTTCCTGTGTGGCTTCCTCCTCGGTATGGTGGCTCCAATCGAACTTTGCAAAACTTAATAACCTTGCTCAAGGGTGACTCAAAGGCAAAGTCAAGAATCTTCACCGCTTCTCCTCATAAGTCAAATTCTTGTCCAACCGAATTGCCTCCGTGGGTATCAGATCTCTTAAGGGTATATCGGCCATCTCAAAGATGACCCTTCTTCAGCCAGAGACGTGGAACACATCGTGAACTCCCGACAATCCTTCCGTAATTCCAGCTTGTAGGCAACTTCTCCCATCCGTTCCAAAACACGGTACGGTCCAACAAATCTCGGAGCTAATTTTCCCTTAACTCCAAAATGTTTCACTCCTCGCAAGGGTGATACTCGCAGATATGCTCTGTCTCCAATCTCATAGGTTACCTCCTTGTGTTTCGTGTCCGCATAACTTTTCTGCCTGGACTGAGCGATCTTCAGTCTATCTCGAATCAGCTTAACTTTCTCTTCAGACTCCTTGATCAGGTCTGGTCCAAACAACTGGCGGTCTCCTACCTCATCCCACATCAGCGGTGTTCTGCATCTGCGTCCATACAGAGCTTCAAACGGTGCCATCTTCAAACTGGCCTGGTAGCTATTGTTATACGAGAACTCACAGAAGGAAAATTGTCATCCCAACTAGATCCATAATCTAGCGACAAAGCTCTCAACATGTCCTCCGTAATCTGGTTGACTCTCTCTGTCTCATGGGTGAAATGTTGTAATCAACTCCAATCTGCACCTGTGGTCCGTGTAATTGATGCCAAAACTTTGAAGTAAACTGTGTTCCTCTATCTGATAGGATGGTCCTCGGAACTCCATGGAAACATACGATCCTGGACATATATATCTTGGCCAACTTCGCACTTGTGTATGTTGTTCTCACTGGGATGAAGTGAGCCACTTTGGTAAGGCGATCCACTACTACCCATATTGAATCATATCCTGCTTTGGTTCTGGGCAATCCGATGATAAAATCCATGCCAAGCTTGTCCCACTTTCATTCGGGTATCGGCATAGGTCATAATAAATTCCTGCCGCTTCGATGCTCTGCCTTCACTTTCTGACATACATCACATACGGCTACATACTCGGCAATATCCTTCCTCATACCAGTCCACCAGAAACGTTCTTTCAAATCCAAATACATCTTGGTGTTTCCGGGGTGTATCGAGTATGGTGAGTCATGAGCTTCCTGAAGTATTAACTTCCTGATCTCTGGGTCATTGGGCACATAAACTCGGTCCTCAAACCATAAGGTATCGTGCTTATCCTCATGAAAACCTTTGGCCTTTCCTTTCCTCATCTTCTCCTTTATCTCGGCAATCTCTTTGTCCTCCTTCTGAGCTTCTCGAATCTTGTCCAACAATGTAGACTGAACTTCCATTGTTGCAATGAAACCTCTTGGAACAATCTCCAACCGAAGTTCCATGATATCCTCGGCTAATTCCTTCGGCAATCCCTTACTTTCAAGGATATTAGCATAACTCTTCTGGCTCAAAGCGCTCACACGACATTGGCCTTTCCGGATGATAGTGTACCTTCATATCGTAATCCTTTATAAGCTCCAACCATCTCCTCTGTCTAAGGTTCAACTCCTTCTGTGTGAAAATGTACTTCAAACTCTTATGATCCGTGTACACATCACAACGGTTCCCGATAAGGTAATGTCTCCAAGTCTTCAATGCATGCACTACGGCTGCTAGCTCCAAATCATGCGTGGCATAGTTCAACTCATGGGGTTTTAGTTGTCGTGAGGCATACGAAACAACCCTTCCGTCCTGCATAAGCACACATCCAAGTCCCAAGCGTGAGGCGTCACAATACACTTGAAACTCCTTATGTATATCGGGCAATGTTAGCACTGGGGCTGTAGTCAAAAGTTTCTTCAACTCCTGGAAACTTGCCTCGCAATCTTATGTCCATTTAAACTTAGTATCCTTCTTCAGTAATTCAGTCATTGGCTTTGCAATCTTGGAGAAATTCTCAATGAATCTCCGATAATATCCCGCGAGTCTAAGGAAACTGCGGATCTCCCCAACTGAAGTGCGTACAACCATTCAAAGGATCGATCGAACCTTCTTTGGGGTCCACCGCTATACCTTCTCCGATATAACATGCCCAAGAAATCCAACTTCCTTCAACCAAAATTAGCACTTCTTTGAACTTGGCGTATAACCTGGTGTTCCTCGAAGTTTCGAGAACTAAACGCAAATGCTCCTTGTGCTCCTCTTTGTTCTTCGAGTATACTATAATATCATCAATAAACACCACAACAAACTTGTCCAAATACTCCATGAACTCCTTCTTCATCATACTCATGAAATAGGCAGGGGCGTTAGTCAGTCCAAACGACATGACAGTATACTCGTATAATCCATACCACGTGGTGAACGCTGTCTTTGGTATATCCTTCTCTCGAATCTTCAACTGATGGTATCCCGATCGTAGATCAATCTTCGAAAACACCTTGTCTCCTTGCAGCTGATCAAACAGATCATTGATCATCGGTAGTGGGTACTTGTTCTTAATCGTTACTTCATTCAAGGCTCGGTAATCAACAACCATCCTTAGGGATTTATCCTTCTTCTCGACCAAAAGCACTGGGGCTCCCCAAGATGATGAACTCCTTCGAATGTAACCTTTCTCCAACAACTCCTTGATCTGTTTCTTAATTTCCTCCAGATCATTTGCGGGCATCCGATAGGGTCTCTTGGATATTGGCCCTGCACTGCAATAGCTCTATCAAGAACTCGATGTCTCGATCCGTGGCATGCCCGGTAACTCCTCCGGGAAAACATCCGAAAATCCTTTACTATCGGTACTTCCTCCCCAACAACTCCCGTGAGGGCATTCACTTGATCCTCCTAGGCACATGCCTAGATACATACTTAATCCTTTTTCCCTCCGGTGGTAAGATAAATTGATTTGCTAGCACACCAATGCTTCCTCCATACTTTGACATCCAGTCCATACCTAATATCACATCCAATCCTTGCGACTCCAAGATAATTAGGTCGACGGAAAAACATGTGTGCCAATGGTTAGGGGTATCTGGTTGCACCATCGGCTAGCCATGTACTCGCCTCCAAAGTAGCTCACTAAAAGAGGGTTCCTAAGGCTTTGGGTTGGTAGCTTAAACTTTTCCACAAATCCCTTGATATGTATGAATGCGATGCACCAAAGATCGAAAAGAACAAGAGCGGTAAATGACTTGACCAAAACTTACCTATCACCGCGTCCGCTGCTCTTCAACTTCCTCCACGTTAACGTGGTTCACTTGTCCTTTGTTGAATGGATTGGGCTTCTTCCCAGCGCCTCCCATTTCCGCTTCCATTCCTTCCTTCGTGGCAATCATTGGCATAGTGCCCTGTCTTCCCGCACTTAAAGCAAGTAACTTGACTTAGGTCCCTTTTGGCGGGTGTAGCTGGATTGGAGCGGTTCTGATTGTTATTAACTTCGTTCCCATTTCCATTCTTAGCACCATTGTGGTTATGCGATCCTCCTCCGGTGTGGTTGTGACCTCCATGGTTATGAACAAGTCCTCCCGAGTTCGGGGTTAAGCGGGGCTTCTGTTGAGCTCCTGAATTATACTTCCCTTGTCCATACTTCCTCTTACGGCTCTCAATCTGCTGCTGCTTCCCTTCAATCATAATGGCCTTGTCTACCAACTCCTGGTAGTTGTTGAAAGTTGCCACCATCAACTACATGCTCATCTCATCATTCAGCCCTTCCATAAACTTCTCACCGTCATGGCATCTGTGGCCACATCATCGTGGGCATAGCGTGATAACTTGCTAAAATCATCCACATATCGAGCCACAAGACGGTTCCTCTCGGCGTAAGTTGCTAAACTCGCGCTTCTTCATCTGCATGGCTCCAGCTTGAGACATGGGTCGTCGCGAAAAGCTTGCTGAAATGGTCCCAAGTGATGTTGGCTATAGGAAAAGTAGCCGTAATTCTCCCACCATGCGGTCAGCCGGTCCATCCAATTGATGCGCGGCAAAGCGCACCTTCTCAGCATATGTGCATCCTGCGGTGGTTAACTCCCTTCCAATACGGCGTAGCCAATCATCAGCAACTATTGGCTCGGTGCTACTGGAAAACACCGGCGGTTGTAACCTCAGGAAACGGGCTAAGTTGTCCACTGATGGCGGGTTATTGTTGTTGTTGTTGTTGTTGTTGTTGTTGTTGTTGTTGTTGTTGTTGTTGTTGTTGTTGTTGTTGTTGTTGCCCTGATTCTGAACTAGCAATTGCATCAAAGCATTCTCACCGGATCAACTGGGTGAGCTCCGGTGGGAAAACAAAATCGGTGTCACGTCTCGGAGGCATCTGATGGGTTTAGATGGAAGAGATTAGAATAGAAAAAGGTCTAACGAGAAAGCACTACCCATATGCACATGAGGCAAACACAATCATTTCACTCAATCAATCAAGCAAGGGCATACAACGGTCTAGAACTATCACATAAGTGCTCAACTACTACTAGATACATGGGGGAAATACTACTAGTATATGGTGGTCTTCTAGAAATTTTGATCGGTGGAAGACTCCATGATGTCTGCTCCAGCTTCGTCTTCATAGTCATCATCACTTGGATCGGAATCAGTGTCGTCGATGATGATGTAGTTGTCCCGCAAGTGGGGTCATCGCCTTCTTCTTCCGTGTCGGTCCTCCCATGAATACTCCGATCTTCTTAACTAGGTCGTCGTTCTTCTCCAGTAGTGTCTTGATTTCCTCCTCATATCCATCGCGTGTAAACTTGAGTTCTTCTTCCAGCTCGATGATCCTGGTCTTCGCCTTCTTCAACTCCATCATGTCTGCGCACATCTGGTTCTCCTGACGTCGAATGTGCTAGTTTAGCTCCTGGATGAAAGCTGCAATGGATCTATCCTTCTTGGTGTTGGTTACTTCCCATTGCTCATCTCGACGCCCACATATTTGATAGATGGTGTCTTTAAGCTCCCTCTTGTAGACTTCTCCAATACGTCCCATGGTAATGTGGGCTACCATGCTCTTGCCTAGACTCCAGGTGGGTGCTTCGAAAGAAATTTCTATGGGCTTAGAAGTTGGCGAGAACGTCCTTCCTGGAACTTGTACTTGAATCATCCAGCACTCCTCTTCTGGTAAGGTGGCGTTGTACGTCCCGATGAAGCTTGGTATTCCAATGTTCAAGTACCTAGTGACTTCCTTCAAGTGGCGTCCAAAAGATGTGTCTTCATCCGGTTGCGCAAACTTGTCCTTCATCTCCGTCATCCTAAGGAGTGGGAAAATGGAGAGGAGTCAGAAATGAGTAGAGAAGAGTGACCTATGGTTTATCTTAGTGGTCTTGTCCTACACTCAGCGTGTGCTCTGATACCATCTTGTAGCGACCCAACCTCAGATGGTCAAGTCTCTGTGCTTCAAAGGTCATCCCCGGATCAAGAATGTCCGACACACACAAGATCAAGGATTTATAACAGAGTAGCAATCACACACTTATTACATCGAAGGTCTCGTAAGAGAACTTATTACAATAATATGGCTTAAGGCCATCTAATGCGATAACAGCGGCAGGCTTGGAAGATAAAGTGAGTCCATCAACTCCAACGCATAGCCGAAAGCTGCACGGAACGACCTAACGAACCTTACTCCTCGTTCGAAAAGTCTCGCAACATAATACGTTGCAGCCCGAGAACGGGTCGGCACATGGAATATGCCGCAATATAACACAATAGAGCAAGAACAGAATAATGCTATCACTACATGCATATTTGGCTGGTGGAAAGCTCTATGGTTATAGTTTTGCGAAAAGTCAATTTTTCCCTACAACAAAGGAATAGATTTTAATTTAACTATCATGGTAGTTGAAACATTGAGAAGGTATAACCCCAACTCAATCCCAATTAAAGTAGTTAACAACCCAACAATATTAATTAAGAGTGATGAGATACATGTGATAACTCAGGTACTAGATACTCAAATTTGTCCATAACCGGGGACACGGCTAACCATGATTAGATTGTACACTCTGCAGAGGTTTGCGCACTTTTTCCCACAAGACTTGATCGCATGCGTTGATTTCTCGCACTACATGGTGTTTGAGAAACGTATGACCGAGACATAGTCTTTCAGAAACATTAACTCTCTACTCCGGGTAGACCATACCAAACCTACAAAACCCACTACCTGCTGATCTACCTCTTCAAGAGCTTCACGTAACTTACTCAACTATGCTAGAGCCCATAGTAGCTTGTGGCTGCACATGGAAGTTTCTAGCATGAATAATCTCAGTTCCCTTTGAGCCTGGGTGGCGGACCATAGGAAGATCACACGGGTACCCCGGGATTTCCAAAAAAATAAAACAGACAACACTGGGTTCCCCAAGTGCCTCAATCCACCCAGATGTGTATTAAAGTTGCCACCTTAAGTAAACCATTAATTAACAATCTCACATCTGTCATGGATTCACTCAAACCAAACCACGTCTACGAGCATAGCATAGCAATATAAGCAACACGTAGAAGTAACTCCCAAGGGTTTGATAGTAACAGGGCAATAGGTTCTACCTCAAGTACTACTTCCCAACCCACAAGTTAATGGCATCCTAACCATGCAATGTTTGAGGATTGAGCTAATGCATAAAAACTGGGTATGAAAAGAGTATGATCAAAGTGTTACTTGCCTTGCTGACGATCCGTGAATCCTAGAGACTCGTAGTAACACGCTTTGCACTCCGGGAATTCTATCGCAAGCAAACAATAACATACATAAGCAACAAGCAAAGAGGCACAAGCAAAACTCAAATAAACGAGGCTGACCAGAAAGTTCAACTTAAGAACTCCGGTTCGCAAAAAGAATCAAACCAAACGGAGCAACGAAACTCAAACGGCGAAAGAAACAAGATCCGCTTACTAATCTGAACTAAGGTCAAATTTTACAGTATCAAAATCTTGTTTAAGTTGTTTAAACAGAAAAAGGGTCTCGAGACGAAGATCTAGGCGCTTGAATCGCCTGATTCCGACTAACGAGCGAAAAGATAAACAGAAACTAAGATCGGATCAGAAATCACGATCAGAAAAATCGCGGAATAAATCCGAGAAAAAGAAAAACTGATGAACAGACTAACGAACGAATGCTCGTTATCTGGATCTAAACGAAGAACGCGTTCGTTAAAGCGAACGAACGAGCGAACGCTCGCTAAATAAATAAACTGAAGAAAAACCGATCTATTTAAAAAACGAAAACTAGGGTTTCTAAAAAAACCGAAACGGTTTTTCTCAGAAAACCGGCGACGGCGGGCGGCTACCTCGGCTTAGCTCGGGCTCGGGCGGCGGCTCGGGCGGCATGGGGGCGGGCGGCGGCTCGGGCGGCGGCGGGGTGGCTCGGTGGCGGATGGATGGTGGTGTGTGGCGGGGGTGGCGGCTATTTAAAGAGGGGGGGCGTGGAGGAGGGGGCAAGGCGACGGAGAGGCGGAGTACGGCTCGGATTCCGGTACGAGTCGGCGGCAGGCGCTGCTGGAGGCGGCAGTGGGCCTTAGGCTCAGTCTGGGAAACTATTTTTTTTAAATAGTTCCGCCGACAGAAAAAAAACCTATAAAATAAAATAAAAATCTAAAAATGCCAAAACGAATTTTCACCGTCTAAATGAAATATTTAGAACGAGATGAACATTTTCTTGGCCCTAAAATGTAATTTTGAAAACGTGTAAATTTTCTAATGCAAATAAAATCCAAATAAACTCAAATAAAATCCAACAAATGATTTTAACATTTTTTCCTCCAATATTTCAATTGTTTTGGAGAAGTCATATTATCTCCTCTCATTTTTTATGAAATATTTTTCCGAGAGAAAAATATTTAAAATCAGAAATCCTCGTTTTCATTATTCGATAAAAATCAAATATGAAACCGGAAAATCCCCAACTCTCTCCGAGGGTCCTTGAGTTGCTTAGGATTTCAAGGATTGCGGAACGAAGATGCAATAAAATATGATATGCATGGATGGCCTATGTATAACATTCCAAATTGAAAATTTGGGATGTTACAAGATGGCCTTAAGCCATATTTATTGTAATAAGTTCTCTTTTGAGACATTCGGTGTAATAAGTGTGTGATTGCTACTCTGTTATAAATCCTCATGTACTGTGTGTGTCAGCATTACCGATCCAGGGATGACACTGATGCATAGAGATCAGACTGTTTGAGGTCTGGTCGTTACATCGCATTGACATCAATTGATGGGCATCTCCATAGCCCGTTGATTAGCCGCGTCGATGTGGGACTTTCTCCCTTTTTGTCTTCTCCACACAACCTCCATCATCATATTTTGTTCCACCTATAGTGCTATGTCCATGGCTCGCGCCCATATATTGCGTGAAAGTTGAAAAAGTTTGAGAATGCTAAAGTATGAAACAATTGCTTGGCATGTCATCGGGGTTGTGCATGATGAGAGCATTTTGTGTGACAAAAATGAAGCCTCGCCAAACTATATGATTTTGTAGGGATGAGCTTTCCTTGGCTATGTTATTTTGAGAAGACATAATTGCTTGGTTAGTATGCTTGAAGTATTATTGTTTTTATGTCAATATTAAACTTTTGTCTTGGATCTTTCGGATCTAAACATTCATGCCACAATAAGGAAAATTACATTGAAAATTATGTTAGGTAGCATTCCACATCAAAAATTCTGTTTTTATCATTTACCTACTCGAGGACGAGAAGGAATTAAGCTTGGGGATGTTTGATACGTCTCCAACGTATCTATAATTTTTGTATTGTTCCATCCTATTATATTATCCATCTAGGATGTTTTATATGCATTTATATGCTATTTTATATGATTTTTGGGACTAACCTATTAACCTAGAGCCCAAAGGCCGCTTTGTTTTTCCTTGTTTTTGAGTATTGCGTAAAAGGAATACCAAACGGAGTCCAATTGACGTGCCAATTTTTGATGATTTTTTATGGACCAAAAGAAGCCCCCGGAGTAAAAGAGTTGGGACAGAAGAGTCTCGGGCCGTCCACGAGGGTGGGGGGTGCGCCCTACCCCCTTGGGCGCGTCCCCCTATCTCGTGGACGACTCGGAGACCCACCCTGACGTGAGACCTACACCAAAATTTCCTATAAATACAGAAACCTCCAGAAAATAACCTAGATCGGGAGTTCCGCCGCCACAAGCCTCTGTAGCCACCAAAAACCAATCGGGACCCTGTTCCGGCACCCTGCCGAGGGGGGATCCCTTGCCGGTGGCCATCTTCATCATCCCGGCGCTCTCCATGATGAGGAGGGAGTAGTTCACCATCGGGGCCGAGGGTATGTACCAGTAGCTATGTGTTTGATCTCTCTCTCTCTCTCTCTCTCTCTCTCTCTCTCGTGTTCTTGATTTGGCACGATCTTCATGTATCGCGAGCTTTGCTATTATAGTTGGAACTTATGATGTTTCTCCCCTTCTATCTCTTGTAATGGATTGAGTTTTAACTTTGAAGTTATCTTATCGGATTGAGTCTTTAAGGATTTGAGAACACTTGATGTATGTCTTGCATGTGCTTATCTGTGGTGAGAATGGGATATTCACGTGATCTACTTGATGTATGTTTTGGTGATCAACTTGCGGGTTCGGTGACCTTGTGAACTTATGCATAGGGGTTGGCACACGTTTTTGTCTTGACTCTCCGGTAGAAACTTTGGGGCACTCTATGAAGTTTTTTGTGTTGGTTGAACAGATGAATCTAAGATTGTGTGATGCATATCGTATAATCATACCCGCGGATACTTGTGGTGACATTGGAATATCTAGGTGACATGAGGGTTTTGGTTGATTTGTATCTTAAGGTGTTATTCTAGTACAAACTCTAGGATAGATCGAACGGAAAGAATAGCTTCATGTTATTTTACTACGGACTCTTGAATAGATCGATCAGAAAGAATAACTTTGAGGTGGTTTCATACCCTACAATAATCTCTTCGTTTGTTCTCCGCTATTAGTGACTTTGGAGTGACTCTTTTTTGCATGTTGAGGGATTGTTATATGATCCAACTATGTTATTATTGTTGAGAGAACTTGCACCAGTGGAAGTATGAACCCTATGCCTTGTTTCTACACATTGCAATATCGTTTAGGCTCACTTTTATCACTTGCTACCTTGCTGTTTTTATATTTTCAGATTACAAAAACCTATATCTACCATCCATATTGCACTTGTATCACCATCTCTTCGCCGAACTAATGCACCTATACAATTTACCATTGTATTGGGTGTGTTGGGGACACAAGAGACTCTTTGTTATTCGTTGCGGTGGTTGCTTGAGGGAGACCATCTTCATCCTACGCCTCCCACGGATTGATAAACCTTAGGTCATCCACTTGAGGGAAATTTGCTACTGTCCTACGAACCTCTGCACTTGGAGGCCCAACAACATCTACAAGAAGAAGGTTGTGTAGTAGACATCACCGAGCCGGCTGGGATGGTGCGGACAGCCTCCACCTCCGCCCACTTGGTGAACTTATCGATGGCGACGTAGAGGTAGCGGTAGCCCCTGGGTGCTCTGGGGAATGGGCCCAAGATGTCCAGCCCCCAGACCGCGAACCGCCATGAGAGCGGGATGGTCTGGAGACCCTGAGCAGCCTGGTGGATTTGCTTGGTGTGGTACTGGCAAAGCTTTGCAGGATCTCACCAGCTCGGTGGCATTCTTGAGCGCCGTGGGCCAATAGAATCCGATGCGGAACGCCTTGCCCACGAGGGTGCGCGATGACGAGTGATGCCCGCAGTCCCCATCATGCATGTGGATCAACAGCTCACACCCCTGCTCCCTGGAGATGCATCACAAAGAAATATCGTTTGGCCATTTTTAGTAGAGCTCGTCGTCCTGAATGTAGTAGGCGGTGGCCTGCCGAGCCACGCGTTCCATATCTTCTTCCTTCTTCGGCAGGGTTCCCTAAAGCAGGTACGCCTTGCACTCTTCGGTCCAGCACCCCTCCTGAGGCTCGAGGGCGAGGAGCAGACGCGCTCCTGAGGTCAGGCCACAGGCGGGAGCTCCCGAGGTTGGTGCTGGGGGAGCTCCTCTTGAGGCAGCGTTGCCTCCGCGGCGGGCTGGGCTGCTGAAGGCTTGAAGAGCCGCTCCTCGAAGACGCCAGGCTCCTGAGGCAGACGTCTGGACGCTCTCTTGGCAATATCATCGGCTTCCTTGTTCGTGCCTCGAGGCACATGCTGCAGTTCCAGGCCCAAGAATTGTTTCTCAATTTTGCGTACCTCCGCAAGATATGCCTCCATGTGCTCGTCCTTCGGCTCGTATACTTTGTTGGAGAAGTTGACAAGGAGCTAGGAGTCTCCCTTGATGGTGAGGCACTTCACTCCCAAGGCTGCAGCAGCCTTGAGACCGGCGATAAAGCCCTCGTACTCCATGATGTTGTTGGAGACCTTCTCGCTCTGCTGGAAGCAGAGCTGCACGGGGTAGTAGAGCTTGTCCTGGGTGGGCGAGATGAGCACGGCTCCAGCCCCCGCTCCCTGGCGCGCGAACGCGCCATTGAAGTACATGACCCAGCCGTCTGGTGCCTCGCTCCCTGGTGATAGGGGTCGGTCCTCGCCTGCTTCGGGGCTGGGAACGTCGGTCCACTCCGCCACGAAGTCGGCGAGCGTGGCTCCCTTGATGACTCTGGTGGTGCTGAACTCCAACTGGAATGCCTGCAACTTGATGTTCCATTCGGCGACTCTTCCCGCAGCATTGGGGCTCCGGAGCACCCTCTCCAGTGGGTAAGTCGAGACGACTTTTATGGGGTGGCCTTGGAAGTAGTGGCGCAGCTTGCGAGAGGCGACGAGAAGTGCGAGCAAGAGCTTTTGCAGCATTGGGTAGCGCACACGCGCGTCGCGTAATACCGTGCTAACGAAGTACACCAGGTGCTCGACGAGAGCGGAAGTGCTGGTGAGGTCTTGTACCTCCTGAGGCTAGGGGACCTCGGGAGCTTGGCCGCTTGCAGGGGTAGCCAGGCCCTCAGGAGCGCCGTCCTGAGGGGCATGGTCCTCTGCTGGTGCCGTCGGGGCCTCAAGAGCACCATCCTAAAGCCGCGTTGTCTTGTTCTGGTGTACGGCGTCGCGTGGCAGGTCCTTGGCTTGGTGCTCCTCTCGGACAGCCACCAGCGCCACACTAGCAGAGTGAGGCGTGGCGTCCAGGTAAAGCACCAGGGGCTCAAGAGGGCGCAGCGCCACCATCACTGGTGGGCTGGTGAGGTATCTCTTGAGGTCTTGAAATGCCGCGTCGGCCTCCGGAGTCCACTCGAACGGCCCCTTCATCTTCATCATCTTGAAAAATGGGAGGGCGCGCTCCCCCATCTTGGAGATGAAGCACCCCAGCGAGGTCACACAACCCGCTAGCTTTTGCATTTCCTTAAGAGTCCGTGGAGGACTCATCCTTTCTATTGCCTTGACCTCTCCGGGTTTGCCTCGATTCCCCTGTGCGACACTAGAAAGCCCAACAACTTGCCGGAGGGGACGCCAAACACACATTTCTCTGGGTTAAGCCACAGGTCCACCTTGCGCAGACTGGCGAATGTTTCTTCTAGGTCCTCGATGAGGGTCCTCGCCTCCCGAGACTTCACCACTATGTCATCGATGTATGCCTCTGCGTTCCTCCCAAGATGTTGGCCCAGGGCGATGTGCATCAGCCGCTGGAAGGTTGCCCCAGTGTTACGCAGCCCCAAAGGCATGCAAGTGTAGCAATACAGCCCGCATGGGGTTAGGAAGGCCATCTTCTCAACATCTTGCACCGCCACCTTGATTTGGTGGTACCCTAGGAATGCGTCCAGGAAGCACAACAGATCACACTCGGCGGTGGAGTCGATGATCTGGTCGATGCGCGGAAGTGGAAAGGGGTCTTGAGGGAAAAGCCTTGTTGAGGTTGGTGAAATCGACGCACATGCGTTCTTTACCGCCTTTCTTGGGGACGATGACCGGGTTCGCCAACTATTCTGGGTACCGCACCTCCCGATTGACACCAGCATCTTGCTGCTTGTGGGTTTCTTGGACGATGAACGACTGCTTCTCTATGGACTGCCGCCGTGCCCTCTGCTTCACTGGGCGCACATTAGGGCACACCCTCAGATGATGCTCGATTACCACCCCCCCCCCCCCCTTGGGACTCCAATCAGGTCCTTGTGCTCCCATGTGAACACCTCCTTGTTCGCACGCAAGAAATCGACCAATGCCTTTTCTTGGTCTGGGGCGATGTTGGCACCTATGGTGAAGGTGGCTCCTGACGCCCCATCCTTGTCAACCGGCACCTGCTTCGTCTCGGCCAGATCTTGAGAGAACAACTGCTTATTTTTTGTCGGTGCAGCCCCCGGGACTTCAGGGGGCCCTTCATCGGCCGGGCGTGCTACCGCCGCAGCCCTGAAGGCGAGCTTGAGGGCCGTTAGGGCCTCCTTGGTGTCTCCGGCCACGGTAAGGACGCCACTGCTCCCTGGCATCTTCATGAGGTTGTAGGCGGGGTGAGTTGCTGCCATGAACTTGGCCAGGGCTGCGTACCGGAGGATGGCGTTGTACGGGAGGCTGATGCGGGCGATGTCGAAGTCGATAAGCTCGGTGCGGTAGTTGTCACGGGTGCCAAAGGTGACGGGGAGGCGGATCTGCCCCAGGGGGCTGGTGGAGCCGTCGACAACCCCGGAGAATGGCTTGGTGGGGCGGAGCCGGCCATGTGGCACGTGAAGCAGGCCGAAAGCTTCCACGGAGAGCACGTTGAGGCCGGCTCCACCGTTGATGAGGGTCTTGGTTACCGCCATGTTGCAGATGATGGGGGTGCAGAGCATCGGGAGCTTGCCTGGTGGGTGGTCGCTAGGTGGTCCCTCGAGTCGAAGGTGAGGCCAGCCTTGGGTGCTGCCCATCCCGGAGGAGCCCCCTGTTGCACACGGGCGGCACCCACCTGGCGAAAGAACTGCTTGACATGGCGATCCGAGGTGGGGCCTGCGAACCACCTAGGAGGGCTGCGACGGCGTGAGGCGCCGGTGCCACAAAGCGCATGATGAGGAGCGAAGATCCTGGCAGGTTGAGAAGGGCCATGGGAAGCCAGTTTGCCATGATCTTGTCGTCGCCGCCGGCCGCCCAGACAGCCTCTTCGTACGCCTGGAGGAAGCCCGCCGAGTCCGCCGCATCATCGTAATGGGGCGGCAGGTCCGGCCTGAACTTGGGCAGCCACTGCACCCGCCGCAGGGCAGGGGTGAAGGCTCGGAGGCCCTCGGCTCCTCCGAGGGCACGCGTTGATCTAGTCGATGAAGAAGCGTCCTCCATGAGAGCCGAACAGCAGAGCGTATCAGATGGAGTGGCGGACCTCCGACGCACCCCTACCTAGCGCGCCAAATGTCGGATTCAGGGTTCCGCAGACCCTTGAGAGGTTTGAACTCTGGGGTGCGTGCGAAGAACTCGTCCTCCCCAGTCTGCCTGCTCACTGATCCCACGGCCTAGCTCGATGAATCTAATGGACAAGGGACACAGCAGATTATCCTGGTTCGGGCCACCTTGCGTGTAATACCCTACTCCAGCTTTGTGGTGGATTGCCTCGAGGGGCCGAGGATGAACTAGTACAAGTGGTGGAACAACCTTAGGAGGTGAGGTGTTCTTGTGCTCGATGAGTCTGGTGGGTGTGAGGTTGGTCCTAATGATCCCTCCTCTCTATGGTGGTGGCTAAGTCCTATTTATAGTGGCCTTGATCCTCTTCCCAAATATATGCGGGAAGGGATCCCACAACGGCCAAATTCGAAGGGGGACAGCTAGTACGAGCTATCCTGACAAAAGTAGAATTCGCCTGCAAAAGCCTCTGGTGGTGACGCTGCGGTGGGCTCCGTGATGACCTCCGTCCTGCCGTCCTGGCGATCTTGGTCTTGTTGCACCGAAATGGAAACCTTTGCTTGATTCCTCGGGACCCCGCGCCTAGGCTTGCCTCCTTAGCACCAAAGAGGAAACTGGTACATTGCGCCCACCTGGCCTTGGTCGTCACGGCTCATGTCATATGAACCTCGTGAGGTGTAGCTTGCATAGATATCTCCGCTCCTCGAGAGCCAGCCTGGGGAGGCCACCCCTCGTGGAGGTCTTGGTGTCGTCCGCCTCGCGAGGCTTGGCCCCTCGCGAGGGTCTTGAGTTGTTGGTGCTTGAAGCTGGGCCGTACCACGCCGTCGACGGAGCCACGCCATGGGCCGCAGACAGGCAAGTTTGGGTACCCCCGTTCCCAGGACGCCGACAATATTCGAGTGAACCTTTGGTTATCATGTGATGTTCTCTTTGCATTGTGATACTTTACAAAACCCGGGATGCATCAGTATCCTCTTGAGTCAACACATACTCATTGTACCGAAATCCTCGTTACCAGTTTTCTTCCTTTTTCTCGTTGTTGTGTTCCGGCATTCTCGTGGCGTAGTCACCTTTGTCTGGCCAGACGACGATGGATGTCGTCACACCGAGAGGGCCCTACAAATATCTCTCCATCGTCGGAGGAGCAAATTCCACTCTCGAGCTATCCGTCCAGTTGTCAAACTTTTCGATGAGCCTGTAAGTTGTCGCTATGATCACCGTGTTACAGGCGACGTTTGAGCAACCCCAAAGTCCACCGTATGGTAAGAAGTGACCACGATACGCTCATGGTACAAGGAGCAAAATCACACATTAACACTCCATGCTATTACAATTGATTACAGGCGATATTATCTCAATTCATAACAAACAAGTTTGGGTTGATTCAATATGATTGTTCTTCCAATGTCATAATCTCACTGTTGTTTTAGGACTACCGTTACACTTAAACGATATTCTAAGATCCGGAAAATGTGATCACCAACAACACTTGAGCTAGTCTTAGAGGCGAGGCTAGGAACCTTTATTTTGCGTAAGAGGGTAGAGCACTGCCACATGTCGTGTGTTGAGCGCACCGCACAAAAAATGTTTATTTCAGGTATTTATTTTCTCTTTCAAGATTTTTATTTCATGTTTTTCCTAGTCCGAGCTGAGTACAGGTCATTGGAAATGCATGTTGCCTGGGGATTACAAGTTGCACAACCTGAGAAATACATGTTGCATTGGGGAGTACCTGTGGCACTTACATGAAGCACAAGTTTCATTGTGCAATGTACATGTTGTGTCTGGGAAATACATGTTGCGTCATGTGGGAAGTATATGGTGCGGGTACAAGTTGCACTACATGGGAGTACACTACTCATGCGTACATGGCTTGTGTGTGCTTCTAGGTTGTTGATTTGATTAATCAAATACTCCCTCCGTCCGAAAAAAGTTATCTCCATGGCTATTTTACAGAAAACCCCTCCCCAAACTCGCGACACAACCCGCACTCCTCGTCTTCTCCAGTCGATGCTCCGACGCTCCGACACAGGCGCATGGACGCCGGAGCTCCCCTGCGCCGCGCTGCTCCCCTGCTCTCCCGCGCGTCCTCCGCCGCTGCCGCAGCTGCCTCCTCTGCCGCTCCCTTTTGCCTCGCGCAGCTTCCCTGCCTCCCTTGCCTGCCTCCCGAATCTCCCCTCTTTCACCCCAAAAATTGCTTCTTCTTCCTCCCGCCGTGTCTCTTGCTCGCGCCCACCCCCTTCCTCCTAGCGTTGATGGAAGAAGCGTGACCAGCCCTCGGCCTTCCTGCCCCCTCCTCCCCCCGGCACCGCCGCTCTGACCCCCGTGGCGTGGGTCCAGCTGCGCCAACCCGAGCGGCCTGGCCGTGGCCGTCGTCGACGCCAACGCCATCATCTCCGGCGGCGCCGCGCTCGCCTCCACCGCGGGCCGTCTGGTCAATGTGCCCGAGATCCTCGAGGAGGTGCGCGACGCCGCAGCGCGCCGGAGGCTCGCGCTTCTGCCCACCCCCGTCGAGACCGTCGAGCCCGCCCCTGAGTTCGTCAAGAGAGGTCGAATGTTTACTTTAGCCGGCCCAGACCTCGTACTGCTGTTTTCATCTGCTGAATAGAGCTTAAGCTCTGCACTTTCATGGACTGAAGTTCATTTTACTCATTGTGCTTCTTTCTTTTTCTGTAGGAAACAACGAAAACTTTCAGAAGCCAGCTCGAACCAACAGGATGCCCTGCAAAACAATCTCGAACGAGGTGCGTGTAGTTAGCAGATTAGCCGCTCATGTATGTGTAGATAGAGGTATGAGTAGCTAAATTCAGAAACTTTCCTACACTAGGCACTGTAAACTTCCAGTACACAAAATTCAGTTATCTTTTAGTAGGAAAATTTCTGTAACAAATTTCAGAAGCTTGTATTTTCAAGGTAAATCTAACTATGCTTGAAACTGAAATTTAAACTAAGTATGCAGTAAATTATTTGTGCATTACCAATGTAAATGTACAAGATCCTGTCGAGTTTGCTGAATGTGAAGGGGCGTCACGTTTCAGATTTGTGCAAGATATTTACTGAATGTAAATGTAAATGTTTACTGAATGTAAATGTTTGAAAATTTGTGGCTTATCAAACCCCAGAAACTAATCTAATGAGTGCAATCTCTGCTTCCTTCCTTTCCCGGCTTTCATTTGGTGAAATAATGAATGAACTTCCTTTTCAATAAAATCTTTACCTGTAAATATCTGAATATTTTTGCACAAGTACAGTTGCAGTGGACTGCACAAGTACTGAAATGCTCCAAGAAGAAGAAGAATTGTAATACTCCATTTGTAAGAAGAAGCATATGGTTTAGATTCTTCTTCTTCTTACAAATTGATAGATTGTGGACTGAAATTATTTGGAAATAAGATAGCACTTGAGATAAGATAGCAATTGATCTAGCTGATTATAATTTTCATCACACCATTCTGTACATGATCCATGTGTTCCATGTAAATTCAGATTAACTGATTCAAGCAGGTGAGCTGCTGCCCGCTTCTAGTATTAGAAGTATTGCTTGTCAAAAGAGTGTGTAGAGATTTTAGGCTATGTCTATAAAATCATGTTAATCCAACAATATTCATCTTCTTCTGTTTATGCAAATTTTATTTGATCTTCGCAATCCTGTTTAAAGAAGAATCTAGCTAAATATGACAGGATTACAACCTCGTCGGATTACAACCTTGTCAGATTGTCATGGCCAAATATGACAGCCTTGAAGATTGTTGCCTTAATCATAATGTACCAGCAACTGAATGTACTTATCTTTATCTTTGGCTCCATCTTTTGGAAGATTGGCACCAATATGTAATTACTGTACTTATCTTTATCTTTGGCTCCTTAATCCTAATCTACCAGCAACTGAAGTTTTGGTGCCTTATGATGCAGGGGAGATGCTGATACTCTTAGAATGGTCATTGGAGCCAACTGTTTCAATCGAGAGAACAATTTTCTACTGAATGCAGGAGTACTCTGCAATGCCATATGCCATTGCTCAGGTAAGAAAAGAGTAAAATAGAAGAGCTATAACTAAACACAGTGGTAGCTAAAGTACATAAGAATGCCATTGGTTTCTTCGGGTATCTTAAGCCTTGTGTATTGCTTCACGTTGTTATGGCAAAAAATTAACTGAATTAGCATTAGCTAAAGAGTTAACTGAATTTTGCAGATTGTCATGGCCAAACTCTTAAGGTTGTATCTTAAGCCTTTGCGAAAGAGTTAACTGAATTTTGCAGATTCTGCTGGCCAAAAATTCAGTTAACTGCCTCTTTTTTGCAAATTCTGCTGGCCAATAATTTGCATGTTCATGGACTGACACGAACATGTAACGTAGGAGGAGGATCAACATCAAACTACTCACATTAAACTGAAATTTTCCAAATTAACAGTTAACTGATTTTTTTCCCAACATCTAACTACTCACATGAACATGTAATGTAGGAGGAGGATCAACATCAAACTACTCAAAGTTAACTTCTGCTTAGCCAATAATTTTGATCACTGAACAATTCAATTACTCAGCACATAAACTGATTTTTTTCCAAATTAAGAGTTAACTGAATTCATCAATTTTACTTTGCACATTTTCTCACTGGCAGTGGCAGCCCTGTACTTCTTCTCGCGGTGCTTGCAGAGGAGATACTGCGAGCAAGGTACTGGAGATGAACAAGCAAGGAGCCCTGTACTTGTTCTCACCGGCAGCAGCACGAGAAGGGGACCTCCGGCGGCAGCACACGAGCAGGGGAGCTCCGAACGGCAGCACGAGCAGGGAGGAGCATCAAGTTGCAGAGGAGCTCGAGCTTGAGGTCCAGGCCTGCGCGAGTACTTGAGTTCCAGGCCCGCGGGAGAGCTTGAGGTCCAGGACGAGCTTGAGGGGATATCGGCGGCGCAGGCCTGGCGGTGGCGGCGGAGCAGGTCGTGGGTGGCGGAGGAGCACGGCCTGGGCGGCGAAGGAGCAAGCAATTGGGCAGCCTGGGCGGCGGAGGAGCAAGCCGCGGGCGGCGCCGGAGCAAGCAATTGGGCGGCGCGGCTCCTGGGCGACGACGGGCACTGGCGGTGGCGGCGGAGCAGGTCCTGGGTGGCGGAGGAGCAAGCAATTGGGCGGCCTGGGTGGCGGAGGATCAAGCCCTGGACGACGCCGGGGCAAGCAATTGGGCGGCGCGGCTCCTGGTCGACGACGGGCACTGGCGACGCGCGCGGGCCGGAGGAAGAAGGCACACGGCGACCTCTTTGTAACAGATTTGAAGCTGCAAGGATGTTTTTGCAAACTTTGCAGTACACTACGCTGGAGACAACTTTTCTCGGACGGAGGAAGTATGTATTGCACGTCACCAAATATATCACCGGATTCATATATGAATAATTCATATTTTTCTTAGTGAAATTACCGACCTAAAAGCACGTGGGAGTAGTGATCTTTGCAAGAGGTGCCCATTAATGATATTCTTTTCTAGATAAGATTATTTTTCTTTTTGAGTTGGAACTGCTTGAGCTTTCTCAGCCCAGATACGCTGTCTGTGACGGCTTATCTGAGTACCAGGCCAGCCTAGCACTGTCAGAATTTTCTTTTGTCACGGTTTGTGATAACTCTGCACGGCATCTCAGAAAAAATAAGATCACGGGGCAGAGTTTAGGAAACAAAATTCTGGCGGACCAAACAGTAACATACCTATTACTACAACAGCTAATTATTTCGTGCGTTGCAACGAGATTAAACATATTTAGTGTGTGAATATCAATTACAAGTGTCTCAGCAGAGACATCGTGAGTCCTTTTTTTCTTCTTATGACCTGTTCCTCATCTATTTCGTTGAGTAGAATCGTGTGGCAGAACGTGAAGATGATGGAAAGGAAACACGAGATTTTAGGAGGAACCTACATAAATAATATTTTTCCTAAATAAGATGATGCTCGCTTGACGTATTTAACCGCAATACACATCCTATAGTCGAAACCAAAAAATGATGATATCTTCGTAATGTTTTGAAAAGTTGAATATATAACAGTGCACAAGCACCGTCGTTGCCCGATCCAAGATCTTAGATTTTCACCTTAGAGAAAGTCCGCGCTCTCAAAACAATTCTTCAGCAAGGCAATCGCCAGGCACAACCAATAAAGGCCAGACCTTAAGTTTTCACCCTGAAAGTCACGACTTGGCAACCGAGAGGTACCACCAAAGATGAAATCCGCCAGTGTTGTCGCTCCACTTATCAGTGCTGCTCCTGAGAGTTATCTAACACCTGGCTGACTGCATCACCTCCAAGACTCCGTCTCGTAATCGATCCTCCGATCTCGCCACCATGGCCTTCTCCACTGTCTCCACCATGAAAATCGAGAAGCCGACATGTCCCAAGGTGTCATCAACAACAGAGCTTCGCGCCACGCCCTCGTAACCTCATAGGCTGATATGGACATGCACAACCGCAACTAACCGATCCAGATATCCTTAGCAAATTCTTGGTGGCCGTTACGGAACACGCCAATGGCCGATCGAGGGGGCTGATCAAGCGTGACATTGCCTTGATGCGAGAAGAGCACGAGAACCACAACCGGGACTAGATGACAGATCGCGAGATCCACCAAACCAGCCACAACCGGTCGACCACCTACGGCGGAGGAGGAGATCACCACTGCCATAATCCTCGTGATGCGTGGCCGAAACGGAGAACCTCCGCGATCCATAGCCGCGGCCGATGAGAGGCAGCAGTTTGACGCGACGGCAGCAGCCCGCCTTTGTGTAGATCGAGGCCACGCCCACACCTCCTGCCATCCCCGCCGACTGCAGCAGGCCCAGCGCCGCGCCCCGGCCGCCGCTGCCCGCCATCACCGCCGGGGCGGGACCAAGATCGGGCCATTGCCACCTCAGATCCGAGACGCGGAGGAGGTCCGCCGCCGCCGCGTCACCGGGCCTTTGCCCGGCGATGTTGTCGGCGGCAGCGGAGGGAGGGGGATGCGCAGGAGGTCGAGGGAAGCCCGGTCGTGGCCGCTCGGTGCGACCCGGCAGCGGCCGCACGAGGTCGGGAGAGTCAGGAGCAACATGATCCTTCCGTCTAATGCTAGATGATACTTACTCGCAAAAAAAATGCTAGATGACACTTTTTCATAAATTAATAGATATTTTTTTATTTTACTGGAGTGGGTAGGACAGGGAAAGAAAAGTATCGATTCGGTATAAATTATTTAAGTTACTTTATATACGTCTTTTTTGTTCTGTGCGGTATAGATTAAGATTAGCAAAAGAATTACAGAAACCAAGCGAGAATAAAGGCATGTGGGGAGGAAAAGCTGAAGAAGAAGATAGGGCTATCCTATCAACTCTCCTCCTTGATATGGAAATCCAACTTCTGGATTAGTTTGGCAAGCCATTATCCAATCGTCAACTTGTTATTCTGGAAGAGAGCTAGAACGACCCGTGACCCTGCTCCCCCGCAACCCCCGTTAGTGTTGGGGAACGTAGTAATTTCAAAAAATTTCCTACGCACACGCAAGACCATGGTGATGGCATAGCAACGAGAGGGGAGAGTGTATGTCCACGCACTCGTGAGACCGTGGCGAAGCGTTATAACAACGCGGTTGATGTAGTCGTCGTCTTCACGATCCGACCGATCCAAGTACCGAACGACGGCACCTCCGAAGTTCTCGCACACGCTCAGCTCGATGACGATCCCCGGACTCCGATCCAAAGAAAGTGTCGAGGATGAGTTCCACAAGACGACGGCGTGGTGGACGATGATGATGCTCCACCGACGCAGGCTTCGCCTAAGCTCCGCTGACGATATGACTTCTCCGCGCAGGCTTCGCCTAAGCTCCGACGATATGACCGAAGTGGAATATGGTGGAAGGGGCACCGCACACGGCTAAGGAACGATCCGTAGATCAACTTGTGTGTCATGGGGTGCCCCCGCCTCAGATATAAAGGAGCAAAGGGGTGCGGCCAGCTCAAGGCGCCTGGAGGAGTCCTACTCCCACCGGGAGTAGGACTCCCCCCCCCCTTTCCTAGTTGGAATAGGATTGGGGAGGGGGAAGAGAGAAGGGGGGCGCCGCCCCCCCTTTCCTTGTCCTATTCGGACTAGAGGGGGAGGGGGGCGCGCGGCCTGCCCTGGCCGGCCCTTCCTCTTCTCCCTATGGCCCATCAAGGCCCATTGACCCCCCGGGGGGTTCCGGTAACCCCGGTGTTCCTAACTTCTGTTTTCATCCTAACCTTTCCAAAGTCCAAACATAGGCTTCCAATATATCAATCTTTATGTCTCGACCATTTCGAGACTCCTCGTCATGTCCGTGATCACATCCGGGACTCGAACAACCTTCGTACATCAAAACTTATAAACTCATAATGAACTGCCATCGAAACGTTAAGCGTGCGGACCCTACGGGTTCGAGAATTATGTAGACATGACCTAGAACCATTCTCGGTCAATAACCAATAGCGGAACCTGGATGCCCATATTGGTTCCTACATTTTCTACGAAGATCTTTATCGGTCAAACCGCATAACAACATACGTTGTTCCCTTTGTCATCGGTATGTTACTTACCCGAGATTCGATCGTCGGTATCCAATACCTAGTTCAATCTCACATCGGGTAAGTCTCTTTACTCGTTCCGTAATACATCATCTCACAACTAACTCATTAGTTGTAATGCTTGCAAGGCTTATGTGATGTGTATTACCGAGAAGGCCCAGAGATACCTCTCCGACAATCGGAGTGACAAAACCTAATCTCGAAATACGCCAACCCAACAAGTACCTTTGGAGACACCTGTAGTACTCCTTTATGATCACCCAATTACGTTGTGACGCTTTGGTAGTACCCAAAGTGTTCCTCCGTAAACGGGAGTTGCATAATCTCATAGTTACAGGAACATGTATAAGTCATGAAGAAAGCAATAGCAATATACTAAACGATCAAGTGCTAAGCTAACGGAATGGGTCATGTCAATCACATCATTCTTCTAATGAGGTGATCCCATTAATCAAATGACAACACATGTCTATGGTTAGGAAACACAACCATCTTTGATTAATGAGCTAGTCTAGTAGAGGTTTACTAGTGACTATCTGTTTGTCTATGTATTCACACATGTATTATGTTTCCGGTTAATACAATTCTAGCATGAATAATAAACATTTATCATGATATAAGGAAACAAATAATAACTTTATTATTGCCTCTAGGGCATATTTCCTTCAGTTAGGGTTTCCTCCCCCGCCGTCGCCGACGACCGCCGGGCGCGCGCCTCCAAGCCCGCCCCGCTCCCCCTCCCCCCCTCCTCCCCTTCCCTCCCGCGATGCGCCTGCTGCGTGCTGGGTGGGGTCTCTAGCCGCGTCCTCGCCCGCTTCCCTCCTCCCCCCGCCGGCGAGCTCCGTCGGGCAAAGCCCGGAGAGCACGGCGGCGGCGGGGCCCTTCTTCCCCCTCCGCTTATGGGCGCCGGCACGGGGCGGCCCCTTTGAGTGGCGGTGCTGGACGTCCGCGGGATCCAGCGGTGCGGCGGCGGTCTCGCGGGGCGGCGGGGTGGCCTGCTGGTGGCGGCGCTCCGGCTCCCTTAGTTCCACACGTGGCGGGGCAGCTGCGATGCTCCCGTCTCGGGAGGTGGCGCGCGGCCGATCTCTTGCCGGATCCGGTCGGATCTGGCGTTGGGCTCGGGCGGCGGCACGTGGCTCCGGTAATGCGTGCCCGGTGGCTCCGGCGCTTGGAGCTCGACGGGCAAGGCGGGTAGGGCAGCGGCCGGGCATGGCCGCTGCTCCGGCCGTGGACGGTAGCATGTGGAGGTATCGGTGGTGGCCTCCCGGTGTCGTGGAGGCTCCACGGTTGCTCAATGGATCTGTCCGCGGCAACGATCGGCTTCTCCAGCGTCGGCTCGTCTGTGGTCGGGCCGTCTCGACCTTCACCCCATCTCCTCATCGCCCGGGCGATACTCTCATCAATGGGTTGGTCCTCTCCCAGCTGTGGTCCACCGCTCGTCTCGTGCCCCAGTGTTGCAGGACCGAGCTCATCCCACGCCCGATGCAGCAGGACCGAACTCGTCTCACGCACGTGCAGCAGGACTGACCTCATCCCCCTATCGATGCTGCAGGACCGAGCTCGTCTCGCGCTCGGGGCAGCAGGACGGGTCGGTGGATGCCAGTTTTGGCTGACCTATTGGGTCTTGACGCTGGGGGTCACCCAGGGGTGCGAAAGGTGGGACCTTTCCGCTCGTCTCTTTCGTTGGGGTGCGGCGGGTCTCAGGTGAGGTGGTGTCGAGGTCTTGGATGCTGGGGCGGCGGCCCTGGTGGTGGTAGCGCGGTGTGCGTTGGCAGAGCCCGTGCCTCGGTGCTGCCCGGTCACCATGGCCGTGTGGGCGGCGTGGTTGCCAGGGTGTGGCGTTCGGTGGCGGTGAGTGTTTGCCGAGGTGAAAATTCATTCTATCTTCGGACCAACCGGCGGCGACGAAGATCGTTTCCTTCTTGAAGGCGTCATTGTGGCTCTCATTGTCCGTCATGCGGCTCCGAGGGAAACTCTGATCCTTGAATCGGGCGGTGGCGGCGCGCCGGAGTCGTTCCCTTCTTGAAGGCGCCGCCTTGGAGCGCATGGTTCGTCATATGTAGCTTTATCTCTGCGTGGTGGTAGTGCTAGGGGTGGTGTTGCTGCACTCAGCGCCTTTGTATCCTGCCCTGGGTGTGTGCATGTGTTACGATGGTGTGGCGTGTGTTTGTACTGGGTGCTTGTTGATTCGTGCTTTATATATAAAATGGGGCAAAAGTCTTTTTCGATAAGAGAGATAGAACTTTTTTTCGGGAGGCCTGCTGAAGATAGCTAGAACTTATTTTCAGGGAGGCCTGCTGAAGATGTCTAACACGCATGAGCTGGGTTAGAAACGGAATATGCGTGTAACCAGCGCCCAGATGATAGCAACACTAGTGGTTGGGGCGCCACCCGGTGGCGCCGCCTGAGACGAAGCTCGGCGGTGCCAGGTAGGAGGTGCCCCTTTCACGTTGCTGGGTGTAGTTCACAATATTATTACATGGTCAGCAATAAGAAAACGGTGAAAATGCAACCCACTCATACCATGAATCAGCCTTAGGAGTCATAGATATTAATATGTCCTTGTAGTTTACATGAATGGCGACATAAAAAACAATTGTTCAAAAGCAACGCACGCAACATAAAAGCGAAGGTAGAATAGGAGCATTTTTATCTCTTGTTGTGAAAAGGATGTTCTGCCTAAAGATAGAAATGCACAAGTATCACATATTATTGACACCACTTATGTTGCTTAGAAAACAGAACATAGAGAAAGAAAATGGGGGATAAAATCGCTTCCACCAATTCCAAGCGAAGATAAAAACCTGAATGGACAAGCACATATATTAAGAAAGGATATAATTTAAAGTATAGAATCACTTTGTAAGCCAATTCCCATAAGGCTATGACGGGAAGGAGGTCGGGAGGACGGCGCCGCATGACGAGCCCTATCCATGCCGAACGACCTCATGATATACAACCTTCGTCGCTCACTATTCAATGCCCATAGAAAAATCAGGATTGTAGTAGACATGTCTTAGGTAAGATACATATGTGTAAATGTAAAGTTTTACTAATCAAGCATGCACTTAATGAAAGTACATATTATACATAAAACGGAAGTAACTGAGATAGATGCTGGGTTTTTTTTCTTAGAAGGAAGTTGGTCATCAAATAGACATAGATAATCAAATTTGGAATATCTCCAGGAACAACTAATTTTTGAAACTCATGGCAATATGTAGTACACGTGATAGAAGATATGCACAAATGTAGAGATTTAGTAATGAAGCATCCAGTGAAAAAAGAAAGAATTATATATGAACAGAAACTATGTGGGCTATGCATGTTTCAGTGTCATGTAACTTATGTTACAGAACAAAACCAAGCTAGTAAGCAATCCATTGTGAAATCTTCATGTGGTAAAGAACATTTGTAGATTAACATGAAATAAATATTATTGTCTGAGCACAGGCAATCATGCTGATACATTTAGTGATTTATTTAAGCAGTAATAATAAGTCTATATTGATGTTCAATTAGTGGGTAAGAGGTATTGAGTAGAATCGATTTGTTTAACGCATGACATGAATGAATTATGCAGCTACCTGGGGGCTTAAGCCATTGCATTGACAGAGGCAATAGGTAGAAACAGAGAAATAGTTGAATTTAAGTAACAAATTAGAGGCGTTGAGAGCAGAGAAGGAGACAGTCACCTTGTCAGATCCATGAGGATGAATTGAGGGAGAGGGGACAGGAGCAGCACGCGGTAGATCCACTTTCAGGCTAGCTGCCTCGTCACAGATACTTCTAGATATGCATTGTAATAGTCAGACCACACAACATGTAATACTAATGGCCTAATGCCATAGCCTGCAGCAGTACAGAAGTGAACACATTGGTATATAATGGATGGTATCTGTGCAAATCTAGAACAATAATTTACCTTTCACAACAAACAAATCTCAAGAGCGCATTATTTCTTTATTTCTCAATAACTAGATCGACAGCGCGCCTTGGCGCGAGGGTACAGGCCCCAACGACTTGGCCAAGCGGATAAAAATCAAACACAGGTTGCAATCATATATGCAGAACATTAATGATATAATGCATTGCCCTATAAAATACAAGAGCCTTGATCCAACCCACCAAATCCAAAACAAATAAACTCAGTACACATTTTCGTCAAGAGCACAAAGTTGGTTCAGAATTCAAGTTTACATTGCCTCAATCTCATAATAAGGATGTTAATTTTCAAGAGGCATCCTTGAGGTCACCATGCTGAGCAAGGATCACTTGCAACAACTACCAAAACTAAAACCACTATCTGCATCTCCATACATAACACAACAAAAGAAAAAAATCTATAAATAAGTGGTTAAAATCACTATTGAACCACTATCTTCCGGACAGGATCAACAAATTATTCTCAGATCCAAGAGTGAATGCCTACATCATGGTCACACGCAATGGGCCTCCAATCACTACAATAATTGGCACAAGGATCTGATTCTTGTTCTAGGTGAATTGAAGGTCCATGTTTGCACCTAAAGCCAAACAAGAGCTCAAACTCGAGCCCCCGTACCAGGCCGAGGTTGTCCATGATTCACAAGCGCCCTTTAACTTCTGGACCCGCAATCTGATGAGATGCAGCAAGCATGTCAGCATTTATCTATTTCATATGTGGAGAACATACTCTTAAAATTTTGTTTTATTTGGATTTGAAGGTTTAGGGGGACTTACTTAGTAGAAGCTGCTAAACATGTCTTGAGCTTGTTCCTCATTTGGTTGTTCTCGCTAAACTCGCATGGTTGAATACCAGGATCACTACTGATTTCTGAAATGAGAAGTGCCAACTACAAACATCACCAAAATCACTTATAATCACAGAGATAGGTTGTAATCAGAAATCAAAGAGATCAACTAAGGACCACTAAAACAGAGTAGAAACCTGCATACATTTGTGAAACATAAGCTGTAATCAGAAACTAAAGAGATCAACAAATAAAAATGAGTGCAAGTCTCATTATTTTGGAAGTCCTATTTGATTAGGGAAAGGGAGCAAATGACACTCTTAATCCATCCTAGTGAGGCTACAATATCTAAGAAAAAAGCCAAGGGCAGAAATGAAGTAGTAATTCCTTGAAAGATCACAATGTAGTACCAGAGGCGAAATAGAATAACATAGAAGCTGCAATAAATTTTAATGATATATAAATGGTGCGTGTCCTGCCCTTATTTGCTTGCGATTAACACCACAACTTCATAGTTTGGCATGTATCATGTCATCAGGTGAATTATTTAATTTTAGTACTTAGTAAACAGCAAAGTTACACTCGCATTATCCAAATAAGTGGTTGTTCTAGTTATTCTGTTAATCAGTATAAATTGACCTGAAAAAAACTAACACCTCCATACAACCGAGAAAAGAAGAATCAAGTAGCAACACTGCAGGCATACAGATTGAACTCTTGCACAAAATAATATATGCATTCAGATTTAACTACGCATGTAAGCATTCCAGCTATATTCTAGCTATATAGTTTAAGATACAACCATTTAAATTGTTAAATCAGAATCCTATGAAATATGATGAGACACAAAATATTCTATATAAATGAAGAAGATGGTTAACGGGGCAAGCATAGAATAATCTACCAAAGCAAAGAAAATAAATAAGAATCTATGTATAACTGAAAAGAAGCGTGCAGATACCTAGCAAGTAGATTGTAACATCTACTTGGGATCAAAAAATTAGGAAATAAGCTGCACATAATATTTGGAAACTTCTCCTACTGTTCACGATAAGCTATGCCTGACTGTAATAGGGCTCTAAGTATATGACTCTTACCAATTTGAACAACGACTAAATTAGAATATTAATAAGTTCTTCTAACAATTGCTCAATCCTATAAAATAGATGAGCAACCTATCATAGAGAGAGTAAGGGACATCTACGTGTATAGACTCACCATACCAGATAAGTAATTACCAAGATAGTGATGCATATGGGAAAAGAAAGAACAGAGGTTTTTATTTATGGTTGTAGCTTCCAAGTAGTCTCACTTCCATGCCACTTATAAAACATAGTCAACTGTACTTAGTGTGATTAAAGTGCATAATATATGTGCAAATTTTGATCCTGGGTACTGCAAGAATCAAAAGGGCCTTTTCTTTCTTTCAGCAATGCTAACACTGACATGAATGCAGATGGATACTTTATTACCTTGAATGGAAAAGAACATTCAGTTACACAAGATCTAGCAGCACCCATGATAAAAAATGAATGGTGTCAGGTTCCGAAGATTTTTGGTTCCATATGTCCATGCAAAATCCCTTTCTTTCAAGAACACATGACTAAGGAGCATGACAATATCAGCTTTTATGGGACTACAAACCTTGCTCAAGACAGCTCCTTAATCTTCCCTTCCAGCATGGCGAGCTGCTCGGTGTTGTCGCCGTGGGCAGGAGGCTGCACCTCTACTGCGTCTTCAAGCATCGCCAGCCTGTCGCAGACCCACCGGACCTCCTATCCAGGCCTTGCACCTGCAGCACAAAGATAGGTTGGACTCAGTATAATTCAACCACAACACATAGTAGCGCATGGCAATCTTATCGATGCAAATGAGCTAGACACATTTACGCTTATCCAGTGTCGCAGCAAAAATAAGCATTATTGATACATGGCCAATGACAAAAAGAAAGATGCAAAAGAATAAGTGGCAGGCAATTAAATCAAGGGAAGATGCAAATTTGGTATCTAATAGGATAAGAACAAAGAATCTTAGAAGAAAATATTAAACATGATCCAGATGATATATAAGTAAATCATACTCCCAAATTGCTATCTCACACAGATCTTAGTGCTTAATTTCAATAATATGTAAGTATTACTATAAATGGGGAATTTTGTAAGCTAGAAAAGCAAGGAAGCTTTTTCATTTCATTGGATAAATACATCAAATTATATATACATAACAAAAACCAACTACATTTCTTTTGTACTTCTTATGGTTAGAGGAAAGGTCGCAAGGGAAGAACCTAAAGTTAGCATAGAATTTATACATACATGTAATGGCAGCAGTAGGGTGCTATGCTATTGGCGGTGTCCTTTATATATCCTCACCAGTTACCTGACATAAGAAAAGGAGAATATCAGAAGGGTAAAATGGTGATGAAGCTATATAACAGTTAGTAAACAATGTAGCAACCCATCATATATTGTTTCACCCAAACAATTAGATAGAGAACACTACCATAAGTAAATATCCTTTATATGGTATTGAAAACTTTATAGCTAGGGTAGGCTAATTTGTCAACAGTCTAGACTACCAGTTACATGTCAACCAGCAGAGACCCCGTCTGGCTCTGTGAAGGTGGTGACCTGAAAGCCAAGATGATGAGAGGAGCAGCAGTCTAGGCAACGGCCTCTCCCTACTTGCGTCGCTGCTCTAGTCCAAGACATAATCAAACCTGGCAAGATCCTAACATGAAACGAGATGACAAAACGATGCAAATACCTACCGAGCTCCGTCAAATCATGAATTACAAAGCATAGAACCTATGTCTCATATATAGTTAGAAACTGGAAACTCGGAGCAGACAGGATAACCAAATTAATTTAGCACCTCCCGATCTGCAACCACAATAAGCACATACCTTTCGTGCTCCTTTCTAATCAAACATGTGACCTATCCGTTCTTGTGATTACATGGCTAAGCAAGGACCAAATGAAAATCTAGCACCTAAGAACAACACCATGATCCAAAAGGCAAACAACACCATGAATAGATCGCCCATCTTCTTAACCAACCATGCAACTTCTCTAATCCACAAGGCAAACAACTAAGCGAGGACTAACCAAATCAAATGGAAAATGACAACATCAAAATAACACAAGGAGACAGAATCCAACAACACGCCCGCATCTCTCTTTGCAAGCCCCAATGAAATGTAAACAAATCCAGCCCACGATGGCCCACCATTCCTCAAACCAACGTGTGAGATGTCCGATCCCCAAAAAATGACCAGCAGATCTTGAATCAATCAATCAACACAATCATCTCACCCCTTTACTTAACAAGCTCCAATCAAGCACCTAAGAATGGCTTCCTAAATCCACCGAACCACATCCACAACAGCCACAACCCCTACAATTTGCCGCCCATGTGATTCATCCAACTACTCCTTAAGCCAAAGAACAAATCAGGTACTAATAAAAATGGCCCTAAACGCACATCACATTTGAGCCTAACATAATCAGTTAATAATCCAAATTGGCCATACAATTGAGCCTATCATAATCAAGTTCTTATCCATATGGACATACATTTTAGCATAACATAATCAGTTACTAATCCATATGGCCTTACATTTGAGTCTAACATAATCCATCAACTAATCCTAGGGACTAGCTGAAACCAACAAAGGAGAGTGGAAAAATATTTTAAACCAAGCTAACAACAGCAGACAATGCCAAACCCATAAGCAGCAGACAAATTCGTAAAGGAACAAAAAGCTGGCAGGAATTTAGACATGCGGCCGAGCCTCCCACATGGCAACAAAAATACCAAGGATCCAAGTAGATCCACCAATCCATCAAAGGAACCCGACCGTATCCAACCTCGAGCAGCTAATGCATCCAAAAAACATTAGCCGATATGAGCAACCAACACATCTAAGAAATTATCAAGCCACACATAACAACTAATCTAAGAAACATTAGCTAGATAAAAGGAAAAAGAAGAGCTCACGCACTGTAAGCCTTGCAACCTCTCGACGTAGCAAAGAATGGCGGTGACGGTCGAAGCCTCGACGAACGGAACAACCGGTGGCTCTTCGTAACTCGCAACGAAATCCCACGTGAAACCTCGCCAAACCGAAAGTAATCGAGCAAACCAACCACGACAATCGGAACAACCACCACCTGTGGGTGGCACGCATGTAAGCCATCGGAGAATGAGGCGCTGCAGATTTCGGCCATGGCCGCCTGCGTGCTCAACAAAGACGCCGACATGCGCCACGGCCGCCACGCCACCAACGCGCCCACATGCTGAAGCTCGGGCCCGTCCATAGCCGCCACCGCGCTCACCAACGAGCCGCCGCGCCCGGATCTGGCGCGCCTCTCGACCCTGAGCTTTGTCAATCAGGACGGTAGGAGGGAAGGAGGAAGGGTGGCACCGAAACGAAACGAGGAGGGGAGGAGAAGAGGCAGACGACCCACGTCCCACGCCCTACGCCGTCTGGGTGCCTCTCCCCACGCACGGGCGGCGCGCCTCGACCCCGACGCCGGATCCGGCAAGATCGCCATGAGCCGCCGACCGCAAGGGCCGGAACTGGACGGCGGCGGCAGTGAGGCGCGGGTGGCTAGGGTTTGGAGGGAGGAGAGGCGAGGCGGCAGTGAGAGGAGAGGCGCGGGCGAGCTTGGTCATGCGGGTAGCGGCGACCAGCGCCACACCGCCGCTATGGGATATTTTCCGATCATGCGAAATGACAGTATGCCCTCGGCGGGCACCGGAATTGCACGCAGTGGCACGCGTTTCGACTACTACTATGCTACAGTGGGGACCCGATTCGATCGGACGGACGAGGTCTTCCAAATGACTTGATCCGACGGCCGGAACTCCATCAAGCAAACGAATCTAACGGCCAGAAAGCCCAAATCGCTGAGGAGCCTTGTGCATCCACTCGTCTCTTATTTCTGGATTCACAATAAATGATCAAGCATTTACCTTTGTAGGAGCTTCCCAACTTTGCCTTCTGAGTTGTACGGGCTCTTCCATGGTCAAAACTCCATACCACCTTCGCCGCCACCAACGATGACCGATCCCAATCATTGAGCCGACCCGGAGGCCGTCAAAGGGACCGCCATCTCCCTAAAGCGACGCGTTTCCCTAAGATGGTTGAGACCAAGTCGATGGCACACGCTAGTGAAACCTAGCCCATCTTAAAACTTTGAACCTAGCCCGTCTTCAAACCTAGCAGAAGACCAAAGCAACAAATTTAGAATGAGGGACTGGTTAATTGTATTTTTCAAACTTGGCGCGGAGAACTGAATATTTCTTCTTCTTTGCGGAAACATAAACCAAAGCACATAAGCGCATGATATAAAATCAAGAAGATTTGCATGTAAAACTTCTATACTGCATAGTCTCTTGACATGTATAATTAGTATTTTAAAAAATGACAATGTAAAGCAAAGAAATTGGCAGCAAGAGAAAGAAATTGACAATGCAAAGCAAATAATTAGATATAGACCAGGTTATCAGTTAGACACAGACCAGGTTATCAGTTAGACAAAGAACAGAAAATAGAACAAAGGATCATAAAGCAATCCTTCGTGGTGAGATACCCCTTAATTTTTCTCGAATTTGGAATAAACTTCTTTACACACAGCAACTGAGTATATCTGCATGTAATGTTGTACCAAGGATGGACAAGTGATGAACATGAACTGGATCATAAAATCCGTATAATTTGCATTGTTTGCTTTCTAGGACAAAGCAGAATCACGAGCAACTAAAATACAGTAAAGTAAGTCGAAAGCACTTAATAAGAGGTCTGACATCGGGCATATGCCATGGAAATATAGTAGTAAGCCAAAATGGACATTTTCGGTGATTCCTATCTTTTACATCCTGTAAGAAAGAGCATGGAATCTCAATGGTGTGCGGCTAACACATAATATTTATCAGAGCATGCCATTGTCAGACAATAACCAGCTCAGACATGTAGGATATAAAGAAATTTACCACACCTCAGCATCAACAAGTGATTCATCATCGTCAGCGTAGACCATGTTTGACACCAAAGTCTAGGAAATAAATACAAAAGGCAGATGTTAAAACTGTAAACAGGGGAAAGATTAAGCAGCATTAGCTTGGACAAGGAAAATCATATACTTGTATTAAGCGTGGCAAGAACTCCTGCAGTACTTTAGGGGGCATGCTAACATCACAATACGCTGACCTGAAAAGGTTTACTTATAGTTAGTCCTATAATACAACACAGTCAGTCAGTAATGTCATCAATGACTCATAGTTTATTTTGAACTTGAAGGGTGTCAAGCAAATAAAATGTTAGAATACATAGACATGAGCACCAATCAGATGTAAAATATTATAGTATGAAGTTTAAAATTGACAATTTAAATTTACCATATCATGGCTGTTAATCTTTGGTTAGTTTTCTGTTGAAGTTCGAACAGACAGGGGAGACTCAAAAGGGCCATCACGATAAACTCCATGCACTACAACAAACACCCGCAGCTCAAATATACAACTTCATACGGCCAAATTAGTTAGCCAGTTAGGATAGCATCATCATATGTTATGAGCTGACATTCATTTGTTTAAAGGGAAAAATAACCCTCTGCACAGAAGTTCCAAGTGCTTCGGTTAGATAACAACATTTAATCATTTAGCATACCAAAGGGCTTGGCCTGTAATTGAACATGTCCATAATTACTTGATTAGAACTGTATAATGCATCTTATACAAGGCCTGTCTACTTCTCATTTAAGAATGTCACAGCCAGCCACAGTAATTGGCAGATTCATAAACTATTGCATAAGGTGCATCATCAAACCTAGCTCATCTTAAAAAATTGAACCTAGCCCGCCTTCAAACCTAGCAGTATAGCAAAGCAACCAATTTAAAAGGAGGGACTGGTTAATTGTTTTTTTAAATCGGCATGAAGAACTGAGTACTTTTTACTGGGTTATCTTCGTACTGCATCTTTAGCTGATGGGTACTGTTCCCTTGGTTGTCAGATCTGAACTTTATAAGAAAAGAACATGTATAGTTCTTTTAGCAAGTATGCATATAAGCATCCCGAAACAACACATAAAAGAGGGTATGTTGTCTCAGGATCCATACATGTGCCGCATCCTACCTCATGCATTAACACAATCTTCGCTGCACACTTTTCAAGAAAAGCTAATTTCACATTAGCTCCGTCTCAATCCGGTAGTACTTCAGAATTCGAAGAAATTTAGAGAGGCAGATCACACTTTGTTTTGTCTAATGCCAAATTTTAATCGTACACCATGAAGCTGCAAAGTTGAGAGCCGTCCAACAGATTTCTGAATTTAATTAGTGTGACTATTTGTTGGAAAGAGATCATCATCATATGACAAAACAAATACATGTTCCCATCACATCACACAACCAAGATGTGCAGTCAAGCATGAGGTTGCAATGCAATGCAAGAACAAAGGATTACGGTCGGTTGGGTGGGTTGTGGTCACCTGTGACGAGGACGGTGAGCCTGGCAGCATTCTCTGCTCCGCCATGGACAGACTGACGCCTGACTTGCCGGAGATGAGCGACAAGATACCCATTTGGTCCTCAATCGACTCCCTAACAAAAGTGAGTCCATAAATTGGAGGTAAAAAAAGAAACAGAACAGAGTTTGAGTCCCCAAGAACCACATAACAACCAATTCAAAAAAAGAAAGAGCCACGAATCAATTCTCACCTGATAGCTTGATTGTTCACAAGGGCATAGCGCAAAATCAAATCCATGAGTATGTATGTGTGGGCTTCAGCCATAAATATGTGGACAAAATTTAAGCACCGGCTAGAACCACAAAAAATCAGATCAAACCATGCAACGGTGAGCTCGTGAGACAACCATGCTGCAGGTTGGCCTTAGAACACCCCAAGGGACCACACAGATCAGCACAATAATTGAATAAAACATGACAACGAGAGCACACCTTGACGCGACATAACAACGAACAGGCTATAAGCGGGTTAACATCAACAACAAATCCATGAACATCATCACAACAAGAACAACCATCTATACAACCGCACATGACCAAGCGGCCAACCTGAACTGGAGATGCCGGCCATCTCATTTGTAAAGCCGAAGAGACCGGAAACACACGAGGCAATGACGCTGAGAAACATGCACTTCACATAAAGAGTACCAGAAAATTTAACTACCCAGCTAGCACATATCACCAATTTGATCAACACAGAAAGAGCTGTTAGGAATTTCATAACGTGCTTATTCCTTTTCCAGTACCTAGTTGTCTTACTGTACATCCCACATGTGCACACTGTTATTCTGGGCAGGCACCAAAGTAATTACAAGATCAGGTCTAAAAACAGGACTTCCTTCCTTGGCATCCACCAAATTGGGTAACACCACGGCCATGTCATTAATCTTTGTGGGTGGTTTATTTTCCTCTCGGGGCAACACTAACCTGATTTTTTACTGGACAAATAAAAATTACACAGGAACCAAATCTAAATTTTTTTGCACCATAGGCCGACGCTAAAAACTGCGTCACCAGCTGATTAATTCCTTGAAGGAACCTAATGGATGTAGCTTGCTCCAACGATCTACTATTTCAATTAGGCTCATCGGTTCTTGCTTATAAAAAACAGGGTCCGTGCTGAAATTCAACCCAACTTAGAGCCCTACCACTAGCATTACCAACACGAAAGTAGCACCAGCATGGTGACGACGCTCGTGAGATTGGCAGCCAACAAGGGAAACTCGATCGACCCCCAAAACGAAAGAAGCATGTGTTGGGAGTAATACCTGACGGATGAAGAAATTCTCTCGGTGTCGACACATCAGTCACGAACACGGAGGACCCGTAGCAGACGAACGCGGCAGCAACCGGAAGGAAGGATCTGCGATGGCGGTGAAGCCCTAGGCGGAATATGGAATAAACGAGCTGGAGGCGGCGGCACAGATGTACGGCTTTGAGTCACCGGAACCCACGACTGGACGCCGCGCCAGTTCCCCGCCATGTGGTCCCCAGAGACCTCGCCGGAGCACCGGACACCGCAGAGGCTGCGAAAGCCCGGGCCTCCATGCCGGCGGCGTCGCGACGCAGACGGGAGGCTTGGCGCCGCGAGACAATGAAATCCGATGCTGGCGCTGCTCGGGAGCGCGGGTCTGCGCCAAGGGCCGAGCCTCCTCGTCGTCGCCGTTTTTACGAGTGGCTGCGGTGTGGCTAGCATCGCACCGGCGGAGGGGACACGAGGCAGGGTATGGAGAAGCAGTGGCCGCGGCGGCGGCGACGAGGGAGAGGAGAGACGAGAAGAGGAGGAGCGGTTGCGTGGAGTGCGGGGCTGGGCCACATGTGTGAGGCCTTTTTACTGTGACCATAAAAAATTATCGATCGATAAAACAGTACCGCTAATGCCCACGTGGACACGCTCATTGCTCGCCTTTGATGCACACCTGAATGGTTTTAATTTTATCTTCCCACGACGTACAAGCGACGGTAACAGTAATTTTTACTATGTACTGTACTAGTAAATTCTGATTTTTTTTAGGAAAGGGTGCAGCTGTCTGAATGTTAATTTTATTACCTTTC
The DNA here is from genome assembly GCA_021605145.1 of Aegilops bicornis. Taxonomy (NCBI): domain Eukaryota; kingdom Viridiplantae; phylum Streptophyta; class Magnoliopsida; order Poales; family Poaceae; genus Aegilops; species Aegilops bicornis. Next base: position 318,290,511 of record CM038675.1, read on the forward strand.
AGTCCCTCAGGTTCTTGTTAGAAATCCTGTTGCCGTCCTGCTGCGCCATCGTGCTTATTCCAAGACGCGTTTAGGAGATATATATGACAAGTATGTAACTTACAGGTCGCTACCATGTCGTCCAAACTGTTACAGTAACAGTATAATACAGAGAGAAATACAGAGCATTGACCATGTGCTCTGTGATTCGCCGAGGGACTTTTGGGTAGCTTGGACTCCGGAGGGTTCCTTTCATCGGCCTACTACTAACCGAATCGGACGATTGCCGACGATTGGACGACTTGACTACCTGCGCTTGCCGGCCGAAATGGACGAAGCTCCTTACTTTACATGGAGGAGGCCGGCTGATTCCTGTGCTCCTGTTCCATTTTCTGTGCAATGCATGTTTAGCCTGGCCAGAAAAATCTGCAACCGGTGACAGAGCGTACTTGACCAAACAAACACCCCCCTGCTTTATTATACAGAAAATGAGTTATTCCCTGAAATGATGGGAGGTACCTGTACGAAGCACAAGCCAACAACAATTAGGAGCTGAGAGGATAAGTATACCCTCCAAATTTCAGAGGAAACTTCACAATGCACAAGTATTTTAATGCATGTGTGCTTGTCAGCCTCTGCTATGACATCACACGGAAAATTGGCTTAAGACTAAAGAAAGGGGACTAATGTGAAGGGATTGTTTCAATGGTCAAGACTTGGCAATCCCTGGATAAACTCAAAGCCAGAGAAAGTTCCATGCATTATTCTTAAACGGGGAAGTCTCATGCAGGTTCGATAGGATTCGAGCGTTCAGCAAGGATTATCTTGTATTTCTTTTTTGAACCTAGAGGATAATCTTTGTATTTAAATGTGGGTATATACGCAACCTCCGTCAAATAAAATAATGTTGTCAAGTTCTGCACGGGTTAGACTTTCAATTTTAGAAAGCAAGAAAATTTAGACAGGAACGTAGAAGACACTTGTCCAGCAATAATGATAGTTTCCTCAAAAAAGAGAAAAAAACAACAATGATAGTTGCGCAACTGAACATTTCGACATAGCGCCCCTAAAGAATATGCACTCATCACCGGTGTAATTCCTAACCCTTGAACCCAGATGGTCAATGCAACATCTTATGCAGGACAAGGAATTCCGAATACACCAAAGTTCATACTATAAAAAAGTTGAAAATTAGTCCGCTTTAGTGATAATAGATGGTTGAAAGATAGCAATGTAGCACCGGTTCCATGCCCGCAAGCCCATGGAAACACCCCTTTAGCAAAGAAAAATTAACACGATGTAGGAACCAATGGCACAAGGCACTACTCAAATTCAAGCATCGGCACTACTATCCCGTTTCAGGCCGGGTTCACACGCATCCGAGCTGGCTGTGGCGAAAGAAAAAGACGACCGCGACCGGCAGGGCGTATATGTTCGGGTCACGGGGAAAGTCCCAAAATCGATCAAGGTAGGGCGTGCGTGGATCAGCCCAGCGGCACCTCACCTGCCTACGTCGTCGTAACATGCAGGATCCCACGCACGAGCGACGGCGACCCGGATGTCTGTTCGCGAGTAGTATGACTCAAACCATCCATACCATACCTTGACCGCGCGCCACAATTCTGATGGTTTTTTTTTTTGGACGCGCAGAAAAACCTGGGAAACTCTACATTTAGACCGGGCACCCCGCCATTTCCCACACATGCATTTAAATATGTCAACTGATCGTACATACGCCGTCGCTCCACTCCACGTCCACGTTTCCCCGACGATGCCATGAGCTCCGCCTTCCCGGTCTCGCCGTGATCGGCTGGGGGATTTCCCGCGCACCTTCCCTTTCCCCGGCCCGCACCACCAACTCTCACCCACGCCGCAACATATATAGAGCCTGCAGGGGCGACACCGTGGATCCTCCCTCCCTCCCTCACCCGCTCAACACAGCCGCACTCGCTCTCTCCAGTCCATGGCGCGCCACGACTCTCTGCGGCGCTTCGGCGCCAGCTGCCTCGTCGCCGTGCTGTTTCTCTGGCTCTGCGCCGCCTTCGTCTGCAGCGCGAGGGAGCAGCGGCCGCTGCGGGAGCTGGAGGAGCGGGTGGTGGTGAGGAGCTACGGCCCGTACGCTTCCTTCGACCGGAGCGACTCGGCCACCCTGCAGGTGCTCAAGGACGCCAGCATCAACGGCGGCGCGCTCCAGCTCACGCCGGACACCCGCAACAACGACGCCTACCTCGTCAACAAGTCCGGCTCCGTCCTCCTCAAGCAGCCCTTCACGATCTGGCACACTCTCCCCGACGAGATCCCCGGTGGCGGCAACGGCACCGGCACCGGCCGTGCGCTGCAGCCGCAGGCTCCGCGTGTCCGTGTCGTGTCGTTCAACAGCACCTTCTCCATGAACGTGTTCTACGACAAGGCGGTCCCCGGCGAGGGCCTGGCGTTCGTCATCGCGCCCTCGCTCGAGAAGCCGCCTCCCGGCAGCCACGGCGGGTTCCTCGGCCTCACCAACGCCACGCTGCAGGCCGCCGGCCCGTCCAAGAACCGTTTCGTGGCGATCGAGTTCGACACCTTCAATCAGAGCCACGACCCGAGCGACAACCACGTCGGCCTCGACATCGGCAGCGTCGTGTCCAACGCCACGGCAAACCTCGCCGACTTCAACATCACCATCGCCACCAACGCCCAAACGTCCGCCAACTACACCGTCTGGATCGAGTACGACGGCGTGGGCCGGCGTGTCACGGTGTACATGGGCGGCAAGGGGAAACCGAAGCCGGCGATCCCCGTCCTGGCCAGCCCGCTGGACCTCAGCAAGCACGTCCCCGAGCAGGCGTACATCGGCTTCACGGCCTCCACCGGCGCCACCTTCGAGCTCAACTGCATCCTGGAGTGGAGCATGTCAATCGAGACCTTCCCCAAGAAGGAGAAGAAGGAGTGGATAATCCTCGTCGCCGTCTTCGTGTCCATCGCAGTGGTCGCCATCGCCATTGCCGCCTTCTTCCTGGCCAGAATGTCGCGGGCGAGGCGGAAGATACAGAGGAGCCAGACGCGGCTGGGGCACACGCTGAGCCACCTCCCGGGGATGCCGAGGGAGTTCTCGTACGAGATGCTGAGGAAGGCGACCAAGAACTTCGACGAGCGACTGCGGCTGGGGAAAGGAGGGTACGGCGTCGTGTACAAGGGGACGCTCCCCACCGACGCCGAGCACGGCCAGACGGAGCCGACGGAGGTCGCCGTGAAGAAGTTCATCCGGGACGATGCCAGGTGCGTCGAGGACTTCGTCAAGGAGGTGGACATCATCAACCGCCTTCGCCACAAAAACATCGTGCCCCTCATTGGTATGTGCATGAATCCCTCACTTAATTACATGATCATTGTTTATCAGCCGAGACTTGACTAGGAAAATGATGATTTAGTCCTAATCAACAATTCTCTAGTTAGTTTTGCTGCTTCCGTTGTATTTTAAGGCATTGACAAGTCCAAGTAATGGAGTAGATGTCAGTACTCTATTCAGATCACAACGCGTTTGTGCAATCGTGAACGCGCTACCAAACGTAGCATTGTCACTTGTTAGTTGTTACACGAAACGTGACTGATCAAATGTAGTTATATTTCTAGTCTCTTTGAAATTTCTACTATCTGAGGACCAACAGAAAATACTCCTAGATTATTGGTTAGGTGATGGTTTTGAAAGTGTGCTTGCATTTTTGGTGCAGGTTGGTGTTACAAGAAAGGGCAGCTGCTGCTGGTGTACGAGTACATGCCCAACGGCAGCCTCGACCAGCACCTCTTCCGGCGCGGGGGCGTCCAGGAGCAGCGGGCGGCGCCACTCAGCTGGGCGAGCCGCTACGGCATCGTCGCCGACGTCGCCTCGGGCCTCCACTACGTGCACCACGAGTACGGCCGCACGGTGCTCCACCGCGACATCAAGGCCAGCAACGTCATGCTGGACGCGTCCTTCTCCGCCCGCCTCGGGGACTTCGGCCTCGCCCGCGTCATCGACTTCGACCGGAGCTCCTTCACCGACGTCGGCGTCGCCGGCACGCGCGGGTACATCGCGCCGGAGTACTCCGTGGGGCACAAGGCCACGAGCCAGACGGACGTGTTCGCCTTCGGCGCGCTCGTGCTGGAGGTCGTCACGGGCCGCTACGCGCTGCTCGGCGACGCCAGCTGCCCGCTGCTGGTGGACTTAGTGTGGCGGATGCACGGCCGCGGCGCGCTGGTCGGGGCGGTGGACCAGGACCTCGGCACGGCGGGGTACGACACCGACGAGGCCGCCAGGCTGCTGCTCCTCGGGCTAGCGTGCAGCAGCCCCAACCCCGGGGACAGGCCCACCATGCCGGAGGTGCTGCAGATCGTGTCCAAGAAGGCGCCGCCGCCGGAGGTGCCGCTGTTCAAGCCGAGCTTCGTGTGGCCGCCGGAAGGGGGAGCGGCGCACTTCAGCCTGAGCGACATCGAGATGACGACGAGCAGCGGTGGCAGCTTCGTCGGCACAGGCAATGGTTCATCGACGCGCGCCACACAGGAGACATCCTACGACAGCTTCCGGCAGCTGCCCTCGGCACCAAACAACAGCCAGGAGTACTTCCCCGCGCTGTCCTCCGGCCGGTGACGAAGTTAACATAGGTAAACTGTAAAACTGGCCATGATCATAAGGTAATCACAGTAATGTAAATACATGTAGGTAATACGTGCTTAGTATTGCAATTGATTTCATTAGTTTGCCTGTGCCGGGGAAGTAGAAGAGTGGGACGTGGGAGGTAGGTGTTGTTCAGGCAAGCAGGAGATTTTAGCCTTGCAAAGCCATATGGCAAGGTTCACTGCAGATCGACGAGTCCAAGCGAAGCCTAAGTGTCTGATGTGTACTATCAGCTAGCTAGTCTTATGATTTTCAGAAGTGAGGCTGGTGTTGTTAATATGCTTTGGCTATTTGTTTTGGTTTCTTGATGAGTAACAAAGATCCAAAAAATGTCTGTGATAATGCGAAGAGCAGAAGTGGGAAATCGTGTTAATCCAGCGTGTATTACTTTCTATATGCCACATCTATCATTTCTTTTCGAAGAGAATGTGATCCCTTTCTTAGCTTGATTTTTAAATGAACATCCTTTTTATTAGTTTTGTCGAGGAATAACCATAAGATTGGATCGTCCAATGCCAAACCAACAATCTCTATTTTTAATGGATTAGTTGGTAGTCTCGCTTTTAAGTTTTTTTGTTCCACCTCAATGGTTTTTCTTAGTACCTCCTCCCATTTTTGCTGGTTTTTTTCGTAGATTTTTTGCGTCCCCTCTCCCCACTTCATCGGTTTATTTTTGTGTCACCCTCTCACACAACAAAAGAAATCTGAACAGATCAGAACTTTCCATACTTGCGCAAGTTACTTAGTAATGTAGAATCAATCAAATCTAAATTAATTAACCTTACCTTAAATCATCCAATCACATTAATTAGAAAACAAATATTGATTTTTAGAAAAATCGCTCAATCACATTAACCTTACCTTAACTCACGGATGACAATCAATCTTCAAACAAAGGAAACAATACATCGAGGGAGCAGTAAATAAACTCCCTTTTTTATGGCATGTATATGATCTTCCCTTCTCTCTCCGTTGTCGAGCGTTCTTGATTCTCGAGGCCGATGCCTGGGTTGCGTCACTGGGTCGCGACGGTGCCGGAGGACGAGTACGGCGAGGCCGGGTGCCACGGCACTGCTGCTGGGTCACCGTGAAGGGGCGAAGAAGGGCGGCTTCCACAGCCTCGCCGTGGCCGTGGCCTCGAGTTGGTGCGGTGGAAACGGCACTTGAAGGACCAGTGGGTGGCTTGCCACAGACGCACTTGAATCGGGCCCGTGGTTCACGGACGGCGCCAACGCCGACCAGCCACCTCCTCCGCGTATTCTTGGGCCGTGGGTGGCCGATTTACACGAAATTAATTTCCTCAGTTGTGGTGGCAAATATAATACACATAATCCATATTATTATGCACTAGCGTGTGTTGTGAAATAGATGGATTATGGTCCCGTACCCAATAAGATGGATATGTGTGTGTTAGAGAGAGAGAGAGAGGGGGGGGAGAGGGGGAGAGAGAGTGAGGAAGAGGGAGGGAGAGAGTGTGTGTGTGAGGATTTGATGATAAAAAAGGTCGCCAATGTCACTTGATATGTATGAGAATATTAACATTGAGGCCTCTTTTGGTTCATAGGATAGGATTATTGTAGGAATAGGAATTTTGTAGGAAATGAGATGACATGTATCTCAAATCCTATGAATAGAAATAGGAAACGAGATGTCATTTGGTTGACATCAAAGGAATTTTTCCATTGAGTCTAGGCTCATTTTTATTTTCCTATGAAATGTGGAGGATAGGAACCAATCCTATGTAGTAATAGGAATCCATTCCTATGAATCAAAGGGCTCTAAAGGAAAACATCCTATAAGAATCCTATCCTCTAGAATTCCTATGAAATTCCTCCAAACCAAAGGAGGCCTGAACTCTTAAAGTTAATGTGGCCCCGTTGAAATGTACGGGCGTTCTTCTAGTAGCATTAACAATCCAACACCATCATTTGCAAGCGGACTATGGTATCCCCAGTCCACCAGGTTTCAAGTCCTGATGCTCGCACTTATTCCTGTATTTAGGTGACTTCGTAAATTTCAAAATGATGTGCCGACTTAGTCTTTCGGAGGTGCTCATAGAAATAGGGTGTACGTGTATGCGTTTATAAGGATGAATGTATGTACGTGTACATAAGCCCTTACGTCTGTACTGTGTAAAAAAACACCATCGTTTGCAAGATGGCCCTTACCCGCTCGACTCGGCGACCTCGGCATACAAAAACAACAGTCCTCGCGTTGGTCTCGACCAACACGAACAAAAATAATTTTTTATATTTAAATAGCTAACCCCATTAACTATTTCAGAGCACATTGCTGCTATGCCACCTCATCACTCATAATAAGCTTTAAAAATTAATTGCATGCATGCAAGTGTCCTTCATATCCAATTTTCTTCTCCCACACTTATGCGGTATTTTTTTGGAACTATCTACCGATGAGTGCACATATGATGTGATAAAAATATATAATACTCCCTCCGTTCTTAAATATAAGTCTTTGGAGAGATTCCACTATGGACCACATACGGAGCAAAATGAATGAACCTACACTCTAAAATACATCTATATACATCCGTATGTGGTTTATAGTGAAATCTCTACAAAGACTTATATTAAGAAACGGAGGAAGTATATTATTAATTCAAATATTCATGTTCATACAATCAAATTTCATAATAATATATTGCAACAAATTTCCGCGACAACGCACTAGATGTCATCTAGTTTGATAAACATGGGGCCGTCAAAGTGCAAGATGTTTGCATGGCTGATCATCCAAAATAGGGTTTGGACGGCCGACTACCTCGCCAAAGGTGGAGGGCCAGATTTGGGCTATATGTGAATTATTTACCCCCAAACCATCACACTTGGGACTAGAGTAATAACTTTAATATCATATTTGAACCAGGGCATAAAAAATCACCGAAAATGCGCCTAATCTGTAATATGGAGCACTGATAGTATGATAAGCTTGCAAAAACAGCGAAACTGACAAGTTGGGCCCACATGTCGGGCTGACGTGGCGACGACTAAATGCTTTGACCAACCGATGTGGCAAATAAGATGCGTGCCCCACCTGTCAATGACTAGACGGTCATCTTCTTCCCATATCTCTTTCTTTGACGCATTCCATCAAACAGCTCTTAGGCGCCAATCATTTTGCTCTCGCCTGAGAAAGTGAGCAGCGCTAGCACGTCCGCCTCTCCATGGAGCGTCGACGGCCAGAAGTGTGCCGCGCTGGCCGCCGACGAAAGCAGCGCCCTTTCGCCACACCGGGCCGACGAAAGCGCCCATCCCGCCACAAGGCTTAGGCCGACGAAAGCAGACTCACCGCCACAGGCCTAAGCCGGGCGAAAGGTGAGTCCGCTCTCCACGGAGCACCAAGCGGTGTCACCGACAGCTTCAGATTGAAAGCACCGCCACGCTGCCCCGCGAGCTCCTTCGCTGTCGCTTGCGGTTTCATTGCCGACTTTTGGTCAGGCCCTCACGCGCGACGAGCCGGACAAGCCCGCCGTCCTGCGCTGGCAGCAAGCTCAATAAATTACAATTCTTCCCCTTTTCCTCAAACAGTGGGAATGCATTTTCTTACTTGATTGACATTGACAGATATGTGTACTACACCGAACAAGCAATATATCATATGCTTGATGTACCAGCCAAGGCAACTTCTTTTTTTCTCAGTTCCCTTATCCTTAGCGCAAGTGCCGAAAGTGCTCCCGCCGAGCCGTGGCGGCTGTCCGCTTCCACGGGGAGACCGTCACGCTGGGCAGCGGAGCGGATCCTCGCCGGATCCGGGCTGGAAGTGCGGCTGGGGTTAGATCTCACGCGGTCTAGTGGATTGTGGTGGCGGACGGCAGGTAGCTGGGGTGGCGGGGAGGCTCGCCGGGGTAAGGCTCCAGCGGCGGCGTGGGTATGGCTGATTGTGGTCGCGGTCATGGGGAAGAAGATGGCTGGAGGAAGAGAGAGAGAGAGAGAGAGAGAGAGAGAGAGAGAGAGAGAGAGACGGGGGGTAAGAGAGAGAGGCCGACATGTGGGCTTTCAACCTCCTCAGCAAATTATCCATGTAGGCATGCCACATCGGCCTGACAGGTGGGCACAACCTGTCATATCCGCTGTTTTCGTGGTCAAATTCGAGCATCAGTGCTCTGCGTTACATGTTAGGCGCAATTTTGATAGTTTTTTGTGCCATGCCTCATATGTGATACCAAGTTGTTATCCTAGCCTTTCGCAAAAAAAAAGTTGTTACCCTAGCCCCCAAGTGTGGTGGTTTTGGATAAATAACTCATTATATGTCCCTTATGCAGCCGTGTCGGCTGCCCACTTGCTCTTCCTATGTCGCTACTCCGTTCAGCTCTGGCACATGGTAAAAGGTCGGGTTGAGCTGCACCCCCATGAACCATCTACAAGGAGCGACAATTCTTAGTACACTAGTAGAAAAAGGGGCTTTCGTTCGGGCCTGGCCAGCCCATTAGTCACGGTTCTGCCATGAACCGGGACCAATGGAGGCATTTGTCCGGTCGTGAGCCTGTGGGGCCGCTAGGGCCTCGTGGGCATTGGTCCCGGTTCGTCTCCATTTGTCCCGGCTCTTGGCACGAACCGGGACCACGAGCTCGCCTCGCTCTGCCCACAACCATTGGTCTCGGTTCGTGGCAGGAGCCGGGATAGAAGGATGGCCTTTAGTCCCGGTTCCAGCAATGAACCAGGACAAATGGATTGCCTATATATACCCCATCGCCGGGCGAAAGCGAGCACTCCACGGCTCGCTTTTTGCTGGCCGGCGAGGAAGGGCATTTGGGTGCTCTAGCTCACCTCTTATGCATGTGAGGTGTTCGATGAAATGCCCGAGCCACACTAGTTAAGCTTTCTCCTCTCGAAGCTCGACCTCCGAGCTCCATTTTTTCCGAGATTTGTCTAGGTTTAGCGGTCCGTCACGCCCCGTTCTCGTCTTCACCGCCGTCGATCGCCCGGGCCGATCTCGTCGCCGGCACCACCGTGCATAATTTTCTCGAAGTGGCTGAGGCAAACAAGCAGAATGGTTTTATGTGTTGTCCATGCCCTAATTGTGGATATATAAGGTCTTACTCTGACAAGAAAATCCTTCACACCCACCTGCTTTATAAGGTTTTCATGCCACACTATAATGTTTGTACAAAGCATGGAGAAATAGGGGTTATGATGGAAGACAACGAAGAAGAAGAGGACGATGACAACTATGTGCCCCCTGAATACGGTGATGCTGCAACGGGGGAAGCTGAAGATCAAGAGGAAGCTGAAGATCCAGAGGAACCAGACGATGTGCCCGATGATGATCTCCGTCGGGTCATTGTTGATGCAAGGGAAAAGTGCGAAAGTGAAAAGGAGAAGTTGAAGTTCGATCACATGTTAGAGGATCACAAAAAAGGGTTGTACCCCAATTGCGAAGATGGCAACACAAAGCTCGGTACCGTCTTTGGAATTGCTGCGATTGGAAGGCGTAGAATGTTGTGCCTGACAAAGGATTTGAGAAGCTACTGAAAATATTGAAGAAGAAGCTTCCAAAGGATAACGAATTGCCCGACAGTACGTACGCAACAAAGAAGGTCGTATGCCCTCTAGGATTGGAGGTGGAGAAGATACATGCAAGCCCTAATGACTGCATCCTCTACCGCGGTGCGTACAAGGATTTGAACGCATGCCTGGTATGCGGTGCATTGCGGTATAAGATCAGACGAGATGACCTTGGTGATGTTGAGGGCGAGCCCCGCAGGAAGAGGGTTCCTACGAAGGTGATGTGGTATGCTCCTATAATACCACGGTTGAAACGACTGCTCGTAAAACAAAGAGCATGCCAAGTTGATGCGATGGCACGTTGAGGACCGTGAAGAAAGACGGGAAGTTGAGAGCACCACGACGGTTCGCAGTGGAGAAAAATCGAGAGAAAGTTCTGGGCTGAGTTTGCAAGTGACCCAAGGAACGTATGGTTTTCTTTAAGCGCGGCTGGCGTTAATCCTTTCGGGGAGCAGAGCAGCAATCACAACACCTGGCCCGTGACTTGATAATCCTCAAGTGCAAGGAATCATCGTTGCAATTTCCAAAGGTGGAAGTGATAAGTATGGAGTATCGAACCCACAAGGAGCTAAATGTAAGATCAATATTCTCTCAAGCCCTATCTCGCCATCGACACGACTCTCACGTGACACCGAACGTTTGCTTCCAACTAGCAACGAGAAATAAAACTATGTTGTGGGTATGAAGAGGATAACTTTGTATGATATCGGAGAGCCAAAATATAAAAGTAGGTGTTGTTATCATAAAGTTAGAATATATTACTAAACATTATAAATAGCGAGTGTGGAATAATGGTGGATCGGTGTGCGGAATTGTCCTAGGCAATTGTTAACAAGACCGGTGATCACTATTGCAGTTTCATATGAGGGAGAGGCATAAGCTAACATACTTTCTCTACTTGGATCATATGCACTTATGATTGGAACTCTATCAAGCATCCGCAACTACTAAAGATCATTAAGGTAAAACCCAACCATAGCATTAAAGCATCAAGTCCTCTTTATTCCCATACGCAACAATCTTTCTTACTCGGGTTTGTGTTTCACCACTCACCAACCCACTATAAGAGAATCTTGAACGTTTTGCAACACCCTATAGCGGGATTCCCTCACGCTTGCGCGACAGCGAGGGCACCATAGGACAGCACCGAAATAAAACATACAACTCATACCAATCTAGATCATCAATCAACCCAAAGACAAAAGATATCTACTCAAAACATCATTGGATCATAATATGTGGCATAAAGCACCATGTTCAAGTAGGGATTACAGCGGGGTGTGGGAGAGTGGACCGCGTAAAAGAGATGAGGATGGTGATGATGATGGTGATGTTGATGAAGACGATCACCACGGCGATGATTCCCCTCCCGATGGCACTTCGGTGCCACCAAGAGAGAGGAGCAGAGGTTCTCCCCCTTGTGCTTCCTCCTCCATGGCCTCCACCCTCTGGTCCTTGGCCTTCATGATGATGATGGCCACCGGTGATGATGGCCCCCTCCGGCAGGGTGCCGGAGAGGGCCTAGATTGATTTCTCGTGGCTACAGAGGCTTGCGGCGGCGGAACTTCCGATCTGGTTAATTTTCCGAGGTTTCTGCATTTATAGGAATTTTTGGCGTCGTTCTCACGTCAAGGAGGTGCCCGAGGTGTCCACGAGGCAGGCCCACGCGCCTGGGGGGGGGGGGGTGGGCGTGCCCCCCACCCTCGTGGGCACCTCGGGACTCTCCTGGCCCAACTCTTTTACTCCGAGGTCTTCTTTTGTAAAAAAATCATCAAAAATTGGCTCGTCAATTGGACTCTGTTTGGTATTCTTTTTCTGCAAAACTCAAAAACAAAGAGAAAACCGAAACAGGCACTGGGCTCTAGGTTAATAGGTTAGTCCCAAAAATCATATAAAATAGCATATGAATGCATATAAAACATCTAAGATGGATAATATAATAGCATGAATACTTCATAAATTATAGATACGTTGGAGACGTGTCATGACTCTATGTATGTATAACCTTCCTCCTTGGATGTGCATGAAGCGGAAGTTCATTATGATGCCAATTCTCATCCAAGGCCCTAAGTAACCCAGCAACGACATTGATGTGTACCTAAGGCCATTAGTTGAAGAACTCTTACACCTGTGGAATGGAATAGGTGTACGTGCGTGGGATGAGCACATGGGGGAAGAATTTGACCTAAAGGCATTGTTGCTCGTGACCATTAATGATTGGCCCGCTCTCAGTAACCTTTTATGACAGACAAACAAGGGATACCACGCATGCACACACTGTTTAGCTGACACCGAAAGTATATACCTGGACAGATGCAGGAAGAATGTGTACCTGGGCCATCGTTGATTTCTCCCGACCAACCATCAATATCGAAAGAAAGGCAAGCATTTCAAAGGCGAGGCAGATCACCGGAAGAAGCCCTCCATGTGTACCGGTGATCACGTACTTGCTATGGTCTCTGATTTACACGTAATATTTGGAAAGGGTCCCCGCGGACTAGCTGTTCCGAATGACGCTGAGGGACGCGCACCCATGTGGAAGAAGAAATCTATATTTTGGGACCTACCCTATTGGAAAGAGCTAGAGGTACGCTCTTCAATCGACGTGATGCACGTGACGAAGAACCTTTACGTCAACCTATTAGGCTTCTTGGGCGTGTATGGGAAGACAAAAGATACACCTGAGGCACGGGAGGGCCTCGCAACGCTTGCAGACGAAAAGACGACATGCCTCCAAAGCAAGATGAAGGTCCCGCCACCACGCTCTTACCAATGAAGAGAAGGAAATCTTTTATGAATGCCTGCTCAGTATGAAGGTCCCGATTGGCTTCTCGTCGAATATAAAGGGAATAATAAATATTCCAGAGAAAAAGTTCTAGAACCTAAAGTCTCATGACTGCCACGTGATTATGACGCAGCTGCTTCCGGTTGCATTGAGGGGGCTTCTACCGGAAAACGTCTGATTAGCCATTGTGGAGCTATGTGCATTCCTCAATGCAATCTCTCCGAAGGTGATCGATCCAGAAATCATACAATGGCTAAGGAGTGATGTGGCGCAATGTCTTGTCAGTTTCGAGCTGGTGTTCCCACCATCCTTCTTCAATATCATGACGCACGTCCTAGTTCATCTAGTCGACGAGATTGTCATTCTGGGCCCCGTATTTCTACACAATATGTTCCCCTTTGAGAGGTTCATGGGAGTCCTAAAGAAATATGTAATGAACCGTGCTAGGCCAGAAGGAAGCATCTCCATGGGCCATCAAACAGAGGATGTCATTGGGTTTTGTGTTGACTTCATTCCTGGCCTTAAGAAGATAGGTCTCCCTAAATAGCGGTATGATGGGAGACTGACTGGAAATGGCACGCTAGGAGCGGACTCAATAATATGCAGGGACGGGCATTCTTGGTCTCAAGCACACTACACAGTTCTACAGAACTCTACCTTGGTGACCCCATATGTCGATGAACACAAGAAACAACTGCGCTCCAAACACCCGGAGTAGTGTGACGATCGATTACATGTGAATACATCAGACTTTCAACAGCTTGGTTGGAAACACGTCTCGAGAGGTGACAACACTGTTTGTGATGAGTCAGACTCGTTGTCCGTGGGACCATCTTCGATCGTATTGACTTACAAAGGATACGAGATAAATGGGAATACATTTTACACGATCGCCCAAGATCAAAAGAGCACCAAGCAAAACAGCGGTGTCCGCTTTGATGCAAAGAACCGAGAGGAAAGGACACATATTATGGTTACATAATGGACATATGGGAACTTGACTATGGACATGATTTTAAGGTCCGTTTGTTTAAGTGCAAATGGGTCAATCTGTCAGGAGGCGGAGTACAGGTAGACCCACAGTACAGAATGAAAATAGTGGATCTGAACAATCTTGGGTACACTGACGAACCATTCGTCCTAGCCAATGATGTGGCACAGGTTATCTATGTGAAGGACATGTCTACCAAACCGAAAAAAAGAAAAGATAAGGAAGCGAATACATCATACGATGAGCCAAAGCGCCACATAGTTCTTTCGGGAAAAGGGACATCATGGGAGTGGAGGGCAAGATGTACATGTCTGAAGATTATGAAAAGTTTCATGAAATTCCTCCCTTCGAAGTCAAGGATGACCCAAGCATCCTGATAAACGATGAAGATTATCCATGGTTACGGCGCAATAAGCAAAGCACACAAGCGAAAAAAAGTGAAGAATTTCTCTCCATAACTATTATGATGATACCATGCCAACTTTCAACCTTCTTGTAGTTCATTTGAAATGCCTGTTGTAATGCATTTAGTTTCAGATGAAACTCACATTTCAAACAGATTGTCCGTTTTGTACACGAAGTGCATCCAGTTTTTGCCGTAACCCTCTCAACTTTCTTGCACATGCTATGTGGGTGAAATGATGATAGCATGCCAATTTGCAACCTTTTCGGAGTTCATTTGAAATGCTTTTCAATTTTCGGGTCTTCTAGCTCAAAAAAGCAGTCAATGCATGAAAAATAATAAAATGCATAAAACTATAATATTTGTTATGATCAACTTAAAAACTAAAATCAATTAAAATATTCTGTTATGATGAACTAAAATAAAACTATAATATTCTTCAATAGCAAAAAGAATCAACTAAAAAGCTTTTATAAAACTATAATAGCAAAAGGAATCAACTAAAAAGCTTATATAAACCTCTAGTATTTTTGAAACTAAAATTATATAAAATTTATGCAACTTATATTAACAAAGTATTTTTAGTTCAAAACATTAGTAGAATTTTTTAACAAAATATGGTTTTGATTAAAACGGATATTTAAAATAACCTAAAATTACCAAATTGAGTATAATGATAAAACATATTAATATTAAATAGTAGGAAATGGAATCACTCAAAAATCTATTTTTATAGTAAATTTATTCATAAAACTAGTGATTCACATACATTTAAAAAATTCAAATTTTAAAGCTAATGGCACTAACAGAAAGTTTATAATTTTTGTGACCTAAAAGCAAAAAGAAATCACTAAAAAATTATAAGTATTTAGTTTTAAGTAGAAATAAAAAAATAAAAAGGAAAAAAGGAAAAAATGCCGCCCACTGGACCTCCATTGCCTGAATACGACTAGAAACCATACAATGGGCCAGGATTCAGACCCGCAGAAGGCCCAATAGGCCCAACTGGCATGGCAAAGTAGAGATTAGGCCCGTAAGCGTGCAATAGAGAAGAGCTCGAGAGGGTGGCGGCAGCAAAGCTTATAAACCACTCCGAGCCCCTCCCAACTAGCGAGGTGGGATTAAACTTCCCACCGCACCGTGCCAGCACAAGGCCTATGGTCCCGGTTCGTGCCACCAACCGGACCATAGGTGGGCATTACAGTTCGTGGCACCAACCAAGACCAATGTCCACCTATGGTCCCGGTTTGCCACCAACCGACCATAGGCTCAGCTTCCGCCTTTGGGCTACCGAAAAGAGACCTTTGGTCCCGGTTGGTGGCACGAACCGGGACCATAGGTGGGCATTGGTACCGGTTGGTGCCACAAACCGGTACCATTGGTTTTGCTATATAAGGTACCACTTGTGAAAATTTCGCCAACTGCTCCCATTCCCCCCCGATGCCGCCAGGCCATTCCTCATCGTCGTCGTTGTCGCCGCCGCCGCCCCGAGCCCCTGCCCCGACGCCGTCGCCCCGCCCCTGACCCGCCGTCAACGTGGTCCTCGCCATCGCCGCCCCCGAGCCGCTCCTCCCTGAGCCCTTGCCACGCTGTAACCCCTCCCCACGAGCCCGCTGCGTTTGCCGCCACATTGTCGCTGGTCTCGTCGTCCTCATCACCGGCCTCGTCGCCGTCCTGCCTCGAGCTCCCAGTGAGGCCCTTCCCATCCCGATCCGTGCGCTGCCGCGGCTGCCGCCGCCCCTGTTTTTGTATGTATATATGTATGTATATGGATGTATGTATGTATGGATGGATATGCATATATATGGATGGATGTATGTGTATGTGTTCATAGTTTTTTTGTTCATAGTTTTTTTTGTTCATAGTTTCTTGTTCATAGCATTTTTAGGCTGTATAGTTTTATTTTTGTTCAATGCTTATGGTTAGAAGAGGAGAGGAAAAATTGTGTTGCAAAAGTTACATTTAAGGTTAGTTGATTTAGTGCATTTTAGGTTATTAGTTCTACTGTTAGTGCATTTAAAGTTAGTTTATTTTTAGTTGAACTAGTTGATTAATTAATAAAACTACTTTATTTTACTATATATAGAAGTAGTTTATTTTTAGTAAGTACTACTTTATTTTATTTATAGTAAGAGCTTAGTAGTTGAACTAGTTGATTTAATAAAACTACTTTATTTTACTATATATAGAAGTAGTTTATTTTTAGTAAGTACTACTTTATTTTATTTATAGTAAGTGCTTAATTAGTAGTTGAATTCGTTGATTTAATAAAAACTACTTTATTTTACTATAGAAGTAGTTTATTTTTAGCAAGAAAATTAATAGAACTAGTTTATTTTTTTAGTTCAAGCAATTATTCCCGCATCGACGTCGACGATGCCTATCCCGCATCCTGGTCGTAGACTCGGCGGAAGAGGCCGGCTTGATCATAGGGGCCATTGTCGGTGTCAAAACCGGCGGATCTCGGGTAGGGGGTCCCGATCTGTGCGTCTTAGGCTGATGATAACAGAGGCCCAACCATTGCCAAGATGCTTGGCCGGGTGCTCAACAAAATGCCCTCAGGGAAAGACGAAGGGAAGAACAGAGGCCGAACTTCACACATCACAAGATCCAAACGGGGAATTGCTACCTCCCTAAGGAGGATAGTCGGGAGGAGTCTAAAGCCTCCTCCCGCTGGAAGAAGAGGGCCGCCTCAAGACTTGGAGACGGAGATGCTCAAGCAAGGGAAAAAGGTATCACCAGGGGGCTCTGCCCCGACGGGCACCCTCACCGCGTCATGCCCGCCAACGGGCCAGCCCTCCAATGAGCTGTAAGTTAACCGTAAATTCGAAGGTACTACCTTTCTCCGAGTACACTAACCCGGATCCATTCTTTGCAGCCCGACTGGCAGCTCTTCTCAACAGATTTCGTCTTCGGGGGATCTTCCTCCGGAGATGATGGAGAGTGAGACCCCACCAGCCTCTCCGTCTCCTGAGGCGAGCGACACCGAGGTGTCATCACGGAGGAGTCCGGATTTGCCGAAGCCAGAGGCTAATCCGTCCGCCGCCTCGAGCCCGGAGCTGCCTGGCTCCCACTGGGCGATGAGAAGGGTCCGCAAGATTCAAGTGTCCAGCCAGCATACCGACGGGTTTTCCGAGCGAAGCTGTGCTCTCGGAGGAGCACCGCTCATTAATGAGCATGGTGCTTGAGGGAGTCCTGGACTAGGGGGTGTCCGGATAGCCGAACTATCATCTTTGGCCGGACTCCTAGACTATGAAGATACAAGATTGAAGACTTCGTCCCTTGTCCGGATAGGACTTTCCTTGGCGTGGAAGGCAAGCTTGGCGATACGGATATGTAGATTTCCTACCATTGTAACCGACTATGTGTAACCCTAACCCTATTCGGTGTCTATATAAACCGAAGGGTTTTAGTCCGTAGGACGAACAACAATCATACCATAGGCTAGCTTCTAGTGTTTAGCCTCCCTGATCTCGTGGTAGATCTACTCTTGTACTACCCATATCATCAATATTAATCAAGCAGGAGTAGGGTATTACCTCCATCGAGAGGGCCCGAGCACAGGTAAAAACATCGTGTCCCTTGTCTCCTGTTACCATCCGCCTAGACGCATAGTTCGGGACCCCTACCGAGATCCGCCGGTTTTGACACCGACATTGGTGCTTTCATTGAGAGTTCCTCCGTGTCGTCACCTATAGGCCCGATGGCTCCTTCAATCACCAAGAACGACGAAGTCCGTGGTGAGACTTTTCTCCCGGACAGATCTTCGTATTCGGCGGCTTTGCACTGCGGGCTAATTCGCTAGGCCATCTGGAGCAGATCGAAAGCTACGCCCCTGGCCATCAGGTCATATTTGGAAGCTTGAACTATATAGCCGATGTCCGCGGAGACTTGATCTTCGACGGATTCGAGCCACAGCCGAGCGTGCCGCACTGTCTCGATGGGTACGATCTAGCTCGCCCGAATAAAGGCCACCGGAGGTCGAATGCTGCCCTCTCCGACCCTTAATCCGGAGCCGGTTTTGCCGATATAGGACGGTTTGTTGGACACCGCCTCGGGGGCTGAAATCTCTACGGCGATTGAGCCGAACACCATCCCTGTCCTTTGCAAAGCTCGTGACTCCCAGGTGCCGGACTCCTTTCCGGACTCCGAACCTCCTCATACCGCCAATGAATCCGATCGGGCGCCGATTATGGAGTTCACCGCCATGACATCTTTCAGCACTCGCCCTTTGGCGATATTCTGAACTCATTAAAGTCTCTCTCTTTGTCAGGGGAGCCCTGGCCGAACTACAGTCAAGAAGGTTGGGATTCGGACGACGAAGAAATTCAACGCCCACCCACCACCCATTTTGTAGCCACTGTCGATGACTTAATAGACATGCTCGACTTCGACTCCGAGGACATCGACGATATGGACGACGACGCGGAGACGATTAAGAACCAGCGCCCACGTGGCAATCGGATGGCCACCCCAACTTACGATATATATATGGTGGACACACCTAAGGGAAGCGATAACGAGGAACGACGAGACGTCATGAAAGAAAAATTCCCTCGGGAAGCGGTCAAAGCGGCGCGTAAGCGCCATCAAAACCCCACCTCGACAAAGATAGCGCCCACATAGACCCAGCCATAGAGTAGGGTGAGCCGGCCGACGACGAACATGCCATTGAGCAACCATCCGAACAGGCCAACTTCGACAAACAACCCGTCCCCGGCAAGGACAACAGTCCGGATGATCTCACGTCGGGCACGTTATTGGATCAGAAGAACCTCCACAAAGAGCTCCTCGCTACTGCGCATAGCTTGAAAAAGCAGAAACGGAGGCTCAGAACAGCTTAAGACGCACTACGAATGAGATGGAGTAAATTACTCAACACTGCAGACAAATATGGCGACAGCCGCCAAGCAAAGAGCTACGCAAACTACTGCCCGAATTCGATGAGGAGGCCGTAGAGCCCCCACGATCAAAAAACAAAGAGGCCGCCGGGTCGGATAGACGACCACATGGAAAACGTAGAGCGGAAAGCGGCGCCGCACACAAGCCGGCACGCTATCCGCATAAGGATTCGCACCAAAAGGATGGCCCAGTTAGATCTATCTACGGGCCAAGGAAACAAGTTCTGGCGAGCAATGCAACACGTCAAATATCCGAACATCACGGCACACCCAAATCTGAGGCACCGCGCACCCTCTATGTTTCACCGATGAGGTGCCGGATCATGAATTTCCAGCCGATTCAAGCCCGTAAACATAGAGGCATACGACGGAACGATGCACCACAGAGTCTGGATTGAGGATTATATCCTCCACATACACATGGCCGAGGAGATGATCTCCACGCCATAAAATACCTACCCTCAAGCTCAAAGGGCCAGCTGGCATTGGCTTAAAAGCCTCCCGAAAACACCATTGGTAGTTGGGAAGAGCTTGAGGATGCTTTTCAGCCAATTTCAGGAACCTATGTCCGACCTCCGGACGCAGACGATCTAAGTCACATAACCCAATAGCCCGGGGAGTCAGCTCGAAAAATCTGGAACAGGTTCCTCACCAAAAAGAACCAAATAGTCTACAGTCCGGACGCCGAAGACTTAGCAGATTATAAACACAACGTCAGAGACGAATGGCTCGCTGAACACCTTGGCCAGGAAAAGCCAAGAACAATGGCCGCACTAACAAGCCTCATGACCCGCTTTTGCGCGGAGAGGATAGCTGGCTAGCACAATGCAAGCACCAGCGACCCAAGTACATCCAAGTCGTGGATGGGAATGGGAAACCACGACGCAGCAAGGACCATCGCCGGATTAAGGGAACGGTCCAAAGAGCGCGGCAATCAACGCCTTGATTCAAAAGCTCACGGCGTAACAATAAAAACTGCCCTTAAGGACAATAGCGATGAGCTATCCAACTTAAACAAAATCTTGGACAAGATATGCCAAATCCACAAGACTCGGGAAGCCTGCAAACCATACCCACAGAGATTGTTGGGTCTTCAAGCGATCCGGCAGACTCAACGCCGAACACAAGGGGCTCGACACACCAAGTGAGGATGATGACGAGCACCACAAGCGAGCCCGAAAACAAAAGAATTTCCCACAAGAGGTCAAAACAGTAAACTTACTTCAAGTAACAAAAGGGGAAAACAGAGCGGCACCCAAATTTAATTACGCGCCGCACAATCTACCCCAGCGGAGTCTCAACACTGGTTGTCAAAACCAATTACCTTCGACCATCAGGACTACACCGAAAGTATCCGGAACGCAGGATGGACTGCCTTGATACTAGAACCTATAATCGACGGTCTTCAATTCACGCAAGTCCTAATGGACAGCGGCAGTGATTTAAACCTGCTATGTCAGGACACAATCCGCAACATGGGGATAAACCCAAACAGGATTAGCCATAGCAACACTTCCTTCCAAGGATTAATGCCAGCACATATGCCCATTGTAATGGGCTCCCTTCTTTTGGAAGTTATGTTCGGATCACCCGACACCTTCCGTCGGTAAAAGTTGGTCTTCCACATCGCCCCATTTAAAAGTAGCAATCAAGCACTACTGGGACGCGAAGCTTTCGCCCGCTTTAACGCAATACCGCATTATGCATCTCTTAAACTTAAAATGCCCGGTCCACGAGGCATCATTTCATTAAAGGGAAGCTGCGCGTGTCCCTCAAGGAAAGAATGTGAGACTGCCTTAACAACCTCACACTAATACGGCCTTGCTGGCCAAAAGCGTCTAAAGCAGGTCGTTCAGACCCCGGACACGGTTAGGCGAGTCCGGCATAAATAAACATGATGCTTACTAGCCGCTGCACTTCTTTACAAGGGGCTCCACACATGTACAACAAGAGACAATAAAGCTCAATTTTACTCATTTTTGAATCATACTCTATTTTATTTCCAATTACATTTTAGCGCGATCTTTTTTAAACTAAGTTCCTCTCATTTACAGATGAACGCCGTGCTATACCCGTCCAGGATACGGCACAACGGAGACACGTGCGCAGACGTGCAGCAGGGACCCGTTGCAAGGATTCTTTTCAGATTAAGACCCTGCGTAAACCTTTTTCACTGTCTCTTGGTGTTACTCATGCCCCGGTCTCTTATTATAACCGAGGAGGAGGCTGGCGTTTTGGCATCGGCCGCGTCAGAAGTTTGCATGTACCTGGACACCAGGGGCTTGTTACCAAGGGCATTGTTCGGCCCGCTTTATAAAAGACCGAATACCTTAGGGAGTGTTCGGCGTCTCGAGTTAGGCCTTATATGCATCAACTCCGAATCATGTCTTTGGTCAAATCTTGGGTTTTCCGGCTCTGTGTTTTGCTGCCTTTACGTTCCATTCTATCGGCTAACGCGGCACCGTGGAGAACTATCGCGATTGAGCCCCTTCGCCGGGCGAGCACCTCAAGAGAGAAAGCCGAAAACCGATCGTCATGATATAGCAAGAGACTGGTCAACCACTCGATGACTCACCGGAATGTTTAGAATTCCTCCAGATTAATGAAGGACTGCTTTCCGGTCAGCACATACGCACTCGAATTCGGAGAGTGCGGTGCCCCCAGGGGCTATATAGTAGCCCCACCATCGAACTCCTATGGCTAAGTGAAAGTGATAAAGCATTATAGTCCGATTGCCTAGTTTGCTACGCTACCACCTCCTTTATAGGACCAAGACGTTGGATTAAGTGTGAAAGCGACTTCTTTGCAAACACCCCGCACTATGTGCGTAAATGTCAAGACTACCATCTTTCAGGCTATATACATATATACATCAACGGCCGCACATGAGGTAGTTTGCTACTTGAAGGCACAAGTATAAAAATCTCTTACATTAAATTGAAACGTTGTTTCATAAAATTATACATGTTATTCAAATATAACATCCTTCGAAAGCATCAAGCGTCTCTATTAAACGAGCGCCGAAGAACTTCCTCAAAATAGCGCCGACCGGTACTCTACGCCGTCCGAATCTGGGGACGCAATATCGGTGGCCTTCATCTCAGCCCAAGATGCCTTGACACGGGCAAGAGCCATCCGCGCCCCCCTCAATACACGCCGACCGCTTCATTGCATCGATATGCGACTGCCGTACCAAGGAAGGCTGCACTAAGCCAAAATAACTCTTCTACTGGGTCCGCTGGCCACAAATGAGTCATGACATGCTTCATGGCAAGTCCAGATAATCGATTCATCTCGCCCATTCGCCAACCGATCGGGTCAACGGAAGAGGACGCTCCGGACTATGGAATTGCGACCAAAATAGCTCTTCCCTTCGTGCCCCTTCCGCCTCGGACGTGCTCAATCGCGTCACGCAACGCCGCCGCTAAGTCTAGATAAGCATCCTCCGAACTCCAGCTTGTCCAAGCGAGCATACTGATCCGTATATTTCCTCCGCAACAGTAAACGGTTTTCCGGCCGCAATATCCCGGCCGACTCAGCTCCTCCTTGGCAGCTCTCATAGCGGAAGGCATCCTTGGATTGGCGGTGGCCTTTTTCAGGTCCTTTTGTTCCGCTTGACGTTTTTTTCAAGAACCTCGCAGCGGTCGGTAGTATTCTTCAGTTTCAGGCCAATCGGCCATTTCCTCTTTGCTTCAGCAGTGAGCAGCCCGTTTGTCTTTCAGCTCTTCGGCCACCTTTAAAGCAGCCGCATTACTCTTTCGTTCTTGCTCTTTAGCTAGGGCGAGTTCCGCCCGCAGCCTCTCCACAATAGCGGCACCGTCTGCATCAAAGCATACAAGTAGTAAGGCATGGGCGTCAAGCTCCCTTACCAGGTGTCCGCGGAGAAGTCGCATACCTTGTGACTCGTCAAACCGTTTATTGACCAGCGCGATGTCCGCATCCGCTTCGTAAAGTTGCCGCTTTAGTTCGACAAATTCATCAGTCCGGCTAGCCACCGGACGCCCCGCCACCTACATAGGAACGACAACATGTTAGTACTGAGATTATGATCCTCGGCACGCTGTCAGTTGTGACAGCATACCGAGTCTCGAGGCTACTATCTATACAGGCGGATTCTATATGCATAACTGTCGGAAGGTACATCATTTTTTCAGACCTCAAACCCCGTCGATAAACTTACGGCTTCATACCAATCCGCTCTCAGCAGATGCAATTCTTTCAATTACCCTAACCATTAGCGCACGGTGATCTTCTCGAGATATACGCCGCTCGAGCAGGTCCTTCACCTCCTCGCATCAAGACGCCGCTTGGCGCCGGACTGCTCGCCCCGCCGGACTCGGGAAACTCTCCGTGGCGACACTTCAGGGTCTCCGCCTCGCCGCGAAGGCGCGATAGGTGGAGGTGTTTCGCTCTCTATCATCTCCGGACGAAGATCCTCAAGACGAAGCTCACGAGAAGGGCCGAGATCCCAACTACAAGGTACAATTTCGTTATCTTCGTAAATAAATACAGGATGTTCTTTATTCACAGGACCCCTTCTTTTTACTGACGGCTCGCTGGAGGGCTGATCCCCTTGGGAAATAGTGCGGCTGGGGTACTTCCCGGCGCCGGACTTTCTGACGAAGACTTCTTTCCCCGTTTTGAGGCCTTGGCTTCCGGGTCTTCGGAAGCGGTCCTCTTCTCCCCTTGGAGGGGAGGATCCCTAATCCCCTCTTCCTTGAAAGCCTCCTTCGCGGAGGCAGTTGCTTCCCTGCTCCCCCCTTCGCCTTCTTTAAAAGGCGGCCTTCAACATCTTGGTCAACATGGGATCCGGCGTGGTCTCTGGGAGGGGAGCCGGACGCCTTATCAACTTTGCCTTGGCTATCCACTCCTGTTCAAGAAACGGCTCCCTTAAAGGGCATATATATGATAAATGAATGAACAGCCTGTCCGGTTACAGGGTTACTTACTTGAGTATCAGGGTGATTGCAGCTTAGACCTGCATCCTCGGTCAAGTCCGGACACTTCTCTTGTGATCCAAGAACAGTTTGTACATCTCCTTGGGCATCGCGCCCATAAAATGTTGGAGAGCTCGTGGTCCCTCCGGATTAAACTCCCACTGAGACGGAGGCGGCGTTTGAGGCGAAGGCGCCGAATCAGCATAACCTCGCCCGCCACGACCAGATAGATCTCTCTTTCTTGGAGGTCTCGACACGGCCCTGCAATGTAGGAACGCCCTTGGGCGGCCCCAGTCGAGCCCGGTTGACCCATGATGCCGGCCAGCGTGGTGGACTGAGCGGAAGGCGGTGGCACCACCCATTTGGTGCCCCCGGGAGCGGTGATATAAAACCACCCCGTTGCCACAAACCAAGCTCCTCTTAAAAGAGCCCCTGTGCCACGGAGCATCAAGACACTTGCTTATGACCGCCCCTCCGCACTCTGCTTGTTGCCCTCGATCATCTTCGGCTCCACCTTGAAGGTCTTGATCCACAATCCAAAGTGAGGGGTAATATGGAGGAAGGCTTCACATACGACAATGAATGACGAGATATGGAGGATGGACTCAGATTCAAGTCATGGAAATCCAGCCCATAATAAAACATGAGCCCTCAAGACAAATGGATCCGTCGGGAAGCCTAAACCCGAAGGAAGTGAGACACGAACACCACGCCTCGCCCGGGCTCGGAGTGGAAATGACCTGCCCCGAGCAGGCAGCCTATGCGAAATATCGCCGGTTAGATACCTGGCGTCTCGCAGCTTTAGCACATCTTCTTCTGTGACGGAAGAAGACATCCATCGGCCGAGCTGGTCGGAGCCGGACATCGTCGAAGGTCCGGAGCGCCTAAATCTGAAGCTTTGGGTGTTAGAACTCGAAGCGCGAGGCGAATTCGATGGAGGGTGGAAAAAAGAAGAGGGCCTTGGTCTCATTATAAAGAGGTTGAATACCAAGAGCCCTCCCCGTGGTCGATTGGGACTCGCCTTCGATAGAGGAGGCGTGCCAACGTGCATGGTTGGATTACCCACGTCCGTATTGATGAGAATCCCGGAATAACGGGGCACGATCTACGCTTTGATAAGACGTGCCAAGGAAACCGCCTCGCTAAACGCGCTGAGGTGGGATAGTAAAAAACGATTCGAATAAAGGCCTGGCCGTGGTGTGATGTCACGCCATGAATACGCCGCCAGATCCGTGCAAAAATTATTCTCTACGGTGGTATGTGGAACTTGTTTTGCAGAGCCGGACACTATCCTTGTGTTCAAAACCTTCTATGAAGTATTCGGAGGAGGAACCCGCCTTGCAATGCCGAAGACAATATGCGCGTCGAACTCGTCGTCATTGAAGCCTGGTTCAGGGGCTACTGAGGGAGTCCTGGACTAGGGGGTGTCCAGATAGCCGAACTATCATCTTTGGCCGGACTCCTAGACTATGAAGATACAAGATTGAAGACTTCGTCCCTTGTCCGGATAGGACTTTCCTTGGCGTGGAAGGCAAGCTTGGCGATACGGATATGTAGATTTCCTACCATTGTAACAGACTACATGTAACCCTAACCCTATTCAGTGTCTATATAAACCGAAGGGTTTTAGTCCGTAGGACGAACAACAATCATACCATAGGCTACCTTCTAGGGTTTAGCCTCCCTGATCTCGTGGTAGATCTACTCTTGTACTACACATATCATCAATATTAATCAAGCAGGAGTAGGGTATTACCTCCATCAGAGGGCCCGAACCTGGGTAAAAACATCGTGTCCCTTGTCTCCTGTTACCATCTGCCTAGACGCACAGTTCGGGACCCCCTACCCGAGATCCACCGGTTTTGACACCGACAGTGCTCAAGAAGATTTCATCCGCCACAAGCGGTTTGAATGAAGCATTTACGAGCCTGCTCAAAGGCTTTGAGGTATGTAGTGAGAAATACACAATTTTTTGGTTGTGAGGCACGCGCTAGGTGTGCTCCATATGGATAGTAGCCCCTGAGACTCTGGTTGCCCGCCCTAGGCGGCAAACGGAGGATCATATTGTGTAATGCATCGATTGCCTTTGTACATATGCGCAGGTATCTAAGGATCCGACCGCTGAAGCAGTCCGTTGAGGTTGCCGAACTAAGGAGGCAAATTGGATCTATTGATGCCGATATCCACTTATTTGGTGAGCAGGCAATTTGAATGAGTCACAAGGTATGTGCTCTGCTTTCCTTATTATGTTGTATAGGAAAATATGAGGGGGCATAATATTAATGCGACATGCTTGGACTGCAGATGGTGCTGCTGCCGTGGAAGCCCTGAGGGTGGAACTTGCCCAGGCCAAGGAACAAGCTCGGGCTAGCGATGCGGCTGCCCTAAAGGCGGCCGAAGAGTTGAGAGCCGAATAGGTTGCTCATCGCCGAAGCGAAGACAAGATAGCCAAAATGGCTGTGGAGTTGAAAAATGCCGCCGACCGGTATGAGCTCCTTGAAAAGGAGAATCAGGTTAATTCGGCTGACCTGAACAAGGCACTTAATGCGGCCAAGGAGATGTGGACCGAGGTTAGGGATGTGCGGGAGGAGCTTCGACAGGCCGGAAAAATCGCGGTTGGGAGTCCCTACTTGTTGCGGATGAAGTTCTTGGATCCGAAGTATGCTCTCCTGGATCGACGTTGGAGTCCTACAGACGCTTATGCGGACTTGGCGAAGAGTACCGCTGATGCCGATAAAGAAGTGGAGAGACTATTCTGGTCCCAATTCAATGCTCCCGCGCGTCCATTGCCGTTGAATGAGAAGATGTCTGGTTTGGCGGAGCTTCATAGGTTGTCCGGGCTTGCCATGCGGTCTGAAATAGACCATCTTTGGTCGAAGGGGCCTAAGCCGGATAGTTATTTTGGTTTGGTGCAACAATTCTTTGGTGCCATATCTCAGATCGATGCCATGAGGAGGTCGGCGTGTATAGAGGGTGCACGGATGGCACTTGCCCGCGTTAAAACATATTGGACAGATATGGAGGCCACCCTCATTGTGACCCAAAATCCGGCGGGAGGCCAGGATCCGGCCGAGCACTACTTGGAGCAGGTAACAGAAGGTGCTCGCTTAATAGAGGCTCAGTTCTCGAAGAATGTCATGTTAGAGTGACAAATCGTGTCATTGTAAAAACAATGTTATTTTGATTATGAGGCTATATTTATATTTTGTGCCCGAAAGTATTATTTGTACCTCCTGTGTGGCCGTTTTTATGTATATATGTAATTCTGAAAGTTAGCAGTCGTTGGCTTCAGCCCCCATGCATACAATGCGGGGGTGTTCGTGAAAAAATATGCATAATCACACTTGATCCAACGTCTTGGTCCATTAAGCAGGTGATCGCACGTCGAACTAGGCAACCGGACTATATAGCTGTAACACTGTCACTTAGCCATAAGAGTTTGACGGTGGGGCTACTATGTAGCCCCTGGTACTTTTGCGTGCATCCGAATACGGGCGCGTGTGTACATGACCGGGAAACGGTCCTTCGTTAATGCGGAGGAATTCTAAAGATTCCGGTAAGTCTTCGAGTGGTTGAACAGTCTCTCACTGTATCATGACAGTCAGTTTTCGACTTTCTTTACTGAGGGGCTCATCCGGAATAACCAGGGCACAATCGCAGTAGTTCTCCTTTGGCCACCTTAGCCGATAAGAACGAAACATAAGGCGGCAAACCCAGGAGCCGGGCAAACCCAACATTTGACCAAAGACATGATTCGGAGCTGATGCATATAAGGCCAAACTCGTGACGCCAAACACTCCCGAAGGTATTCGGACTTTATGACAGAAAATAGGCTGAAGAATGCCCTTTCGTTATAAACCCTGTATTTCCAGGTACGTGCATTAGTCTGTCGTGGCGAAATGCCAATAACAGCGGTATCCTCTGTGGGTATAGCACCCATGGGATGTGTAAACAACAAGAGGCAATAGAAAAGGTTTACACATGGGCTTAATCTAAAGAGAAACCTTTGAGCAGGGCCCTGCTGCACGTCTGCGCCTTTATCTCCGTTGTGCCGTGTCCTGGAAGGGTATCGCACGAATGTTGTCTGTAAAAAAGAAAACTCTTGTAAGCATGCGATTGATAGTAGAAATTTAAAACATTGGCCTGCCAATAAGGTTGAGCCAAGGGTGGGGCTGTATTAAATATCTATAGCCCCTGGTGTCCTCTATGGGATTATGTACATGGCGCCCTGGATCAGTTTCATCCGGACTGCCAGACGCGTCTAACCGTGTCCATGGTCTTAACGACCAGTCTGGTATTGAAGGCCGCTTAGGATCCGGCCGCTAGAACCGTCGCATATTCCTCCGTGCGTGAAGAGCGCTCTGTTTCTCCGTTAACGGTGATGACGCCACGTGGACCGGGCATTTTGAGTGTAATGTAGGCATAGTGCGGTACTGCGTTGAAGCGGGCGAAGGCTGCTCTTCCAAGTAATGCGTGGTAGCCGCTTTGGAAGGGTGCGATGGTGAAGAGTAGTTCTTCGCTTCTGGAGTTGCCTGGGGAGCCTAATGTTACCTCCAAAGATGACGGAGCCCTACCATAGGCTTCAACGCCTGGTATTACCCCTTCAAAGATGGTGTTGCTTTGGATAATTCTCGATGGATCTATCCCCATCCTGCGACAAAGGTCTGGTATATTAAATTGAGACTCATCGCCGCCGTCCATGAGGACGTGGGTAAGATGGTATCCGTTGATTATTGGGTCAAGCACCAAGGCCTCTGATCCTCCATGCCGAATACTAGTCAGGCAGTCCGTGTGATCGAAGGTGATCGGACAAGTCAACCAGTAGTTAGGTGTGGGTACGATGGGCTCTATAGCGTACGCGTCTCTGAGTGCGTGTTCGTGCCTTCTCGTGGATGTGTGAGTCGCGTGGATCATGCTTACTATTTTAACCTCTGGTGGGAATTTTTTCTGTCCCCCAGTGTTCGGCTGGCGAGGTTCATCCTCGTCTTCACCTGGTGTTTCCCTTCCCTTGTGTTCGGCATTTAATTTGCCGGCTTGCTTGAAGACCCAGCACTCTCTGTGAGTGTGGTTCGCGGTTTTGTCGGGGGTGCCATGAATTTGGCACAGTCATCGAGACTCGTTCGGACTAGACAGTCCCTCTTTACTGCCTTTAGATGGCTTCTTTTGCTGATCGGGTCGAGAGCCCCTGAATCCGGTGTTGACCGTTGTGCTGTCCGAGCTCTCTTCCTTGTTATGACGTTTGTTTTTATTACGCTGTGGTTTCCCGTTGCCATCCCTTATTTCGGATGTGCTTGGGTCACTGATGCCTTTACGGGCCAACCAGCTATCTTCACCCGCGCAAAAGCGGGTCATAAGGCTTGTTAAGGCTGCCATTGTCCTTGGCTTTTATTGGCCGAGGTGTCTGGCGGGCCACTCGCCAGCGGATCTTTGTGCTTGAATGCCGCTAAGGCTTCGGCGTCCGAACAATCGACAATTTGATTCTTCTTAGTGAGGAATCTGTTCCATAGTTTGCGGGCGGACTCTCCGGGCTGTTGGATTATGTGACTTATATCGTCCGCATCCGGAGGCCGGACATAAGTCCCTTGGAAATTGGACCTGAAAGCGTCCTCGAGTTCCTCCCAACTCCCGATTGAATTTTCGGGGAGGCTTTTCAACCAGTGTCGAGCTGGTCCCTTCAGCTTGAGGGGAAGGTATTTGATAGCATGGAGGTCATCCCCGCGAGCCATGTGTAAATGCAGGATAAAATCCTCGATCCAGACCCCTAGGTCTGTCGTTCCGTCATATGCCTCTATGTTCATAGGTTTAAAACCCTGTGGAAATTCATGGTCCAGTACTTCTTCGCTGAAGCACAGGGGGTGAGCAGCCCCTCTGTATCTAGAAGTGTTGTGGCATGCCGTCGGCTGTTGTTGTGTCCGGTGTTTGTTCCGAACTGGTATCCGACCGGTATGATCGTTTTGATGACCATAGTCCCGCGCCGGGGTGTGTCCTATAGATCCGTAGATGGACCTAGCCGTGCCGGCTTTCTTATCCAGGTGTTCATGTAGATCATGCGCGGTGTCGGTAGCTGCTCTGTCGCGGTTATGAAGTGGTTCGTCCGGCCTCCTGGTCGTGTTGTTCTTTGGTGGAACGGCCTCATCGTCGAATTCTGGCAGCAGCTTGCGTTTTGGATAGCTCTTTGTATGGCGATCGTCGTCGTATCTTTCTTCAGTGTCTAGCACTTTATTCCATCTGCCATTGAGTGTTTCCTATTCGGCCTTCAGCCTTTGCTTCTGCTTCTTCAGACTTCTCGCGGTGGCCATAAGCCTTCTGTGGAGGTTATCTCGTTCCCCGCATGTTTCCGGGACGATGAATGCATCGTCGTCTGGATTATGTTCTTGTCCTGGGGCGGTTTGATTAATTCGTCCATCGGGATCATTATGGTCGGGCTTCTGCTCCGAGCTGTGTTCGGCATGACCTGGCTCATCCTGCTCCATCGCTGGGTCCGTATGGTCGTTGTTGCCTTCGGGGTTGACTGGGGTGTCGATCTTTGTGGCGCTCTTGTCGCTATTTTTACTGTTGCTGGACTTGGAGCGGCGTCTGTGACGTCGTTTTGGTTTTTTCCCGGGGGTTTTATCTTCCGGCTTGTCGTCGTCGTCCTCCTTAGGCGTATCCACCATGTATATATCGTATGACGGCGTGGCTGTCCACTGCCCAGTGAGGGGTGGTTCCTGTTCTTCTCCTGCATCGTCGTTGTCGGTGTCAAAACCGGCGGATCTCGGGTAGGGGGTCCCGAACTGTGCGTCTAGGCGGATGGTAACAGGAGACAAGGGACACGATGTTTTTACCCAGGTTCGGGCCCTCTCGATGGAGGTAAAACCCTACTCCCGCTTGATTAATATTGATGATATGGGTAGTACAAGAGTGGATCTACCACGAGATCAGAGAGGCTAAACCCTAGAAGCTAGCCTATGGTATGATTGTTGTTCGTCCTACAGACTAAAACCCTCCGGTTTATATAGACACCAGATAGGGTTAGGGTTACACAGAGTCGGTTACAATGGTAGGAGATCTACATATCCGTATCATCAAGCTTGCCTTCCACGCCAAGGAAAGTCCCATCCGGACACGGGACGAAGTCTTCAATCTTGTATCTTCATAGTCCAGGAGTCCGGTCAACAGTGATAGTTTGGTTATCCGGACACCCCCTAATCCAGGACTCCCTCAGTAGCCCCTGAACCAGGCTTCAATGACGCATTTAATCAAGGCGCATATTGTCTTCGGCATTGCAAGGCGGGTTCCTCCTCCGAATACTTCATAGAAGATTTTGAACACAAGGATAGTGTCCGCTCTGCAAAACAAGTTCCACATACCATCGCAGAGAGAATAACCTTTACGCAGATCTGGCGGCGTATTCCGCGGCATGACATCACACCACGGCCAGCCTTTATACGAATCGTTTTATCGTTCCACCTCGGTAGCGTTTAGCGAGGCGGTTTCCTTGGCACGCCTTATCGTGGTGGAGATCGTGCCCCTTATTCCGGGATTCTCATCAATACGGACGTGGGTAACCCAACGCGCCATCGATTACGGCGCTTGGGAGATAAGCGAGTTTTACCAGTGGCGGGGACGATAGCTTCGTCCGTCCATATAAGGGGACAAGGATCCACCTTTTAACCTACGGCTTCTTCCTCCCTTGCTCATCCATTTCCGTGCACTCGAGCTCCAGCGCCCAAGTCCACACATCCCACCTCAACCTTCTCCAACCATGTCCAGAGCGGGAGGCAAGTGGATGGCCTCCTCCGTCGTGGAGGGCACATCAAAGCTGCGGAAAGCCGGATACTTGTCCCGGCGACATCGCTGTCGGCTCCCCAACAAGGGCAGCTCATCCCACCCCCAGGCCCCATGAGAGGGTGGTGTTCCTCCCCCACTTCCTCCGCGGACTAGGGTTTCCACTTCACCCATTCGTCCGGGGGCTCATGTTCTAATACGGCCTAGATTTCCACGATCTAGCCCCGAATTTCATCCTCAACATCTCGGCGTTTATCGTCGCGTGAGAGGCCTTCCTCTGCATCCAGCCCCACTTCGGCTTATGGCTGAAGACCTTCAATGTCAAGCCAAAGGTAGTGGGCGGCCGCCAAGAAGAGTGCGGAGGTGCCATGCTGGGCAGGATGGCCAACGTCCTATGGCTCGAGGGCTCCTTTGTGAAGACCATAAAGGGGTGGCAATCGGGGTGGTTCTACATCACCGAGCCGCGCGACTCTCAATGGGTGGCGGCCCCCGAATTCCGATCTGGCTTCCCCACACGGCTCACATCATGGAAAGAGACGGGCCTGACGTGGGGTGATTCGGAAGAGCTGTCCAGACTCCAAACCTGCGTCCGAAACCTGGTGGACAAGAATCTCAAGCTTGTCAACATAATCCAGGTGATGCTCATCCGCCGGATTCTCCCATGCCAGCAACGGGCCTTCAATTTGTGGGAGTTTGATCCGGCACAGCACTGAACCTTGAGCCGGCTCTTTGACACTACGTACGAAGATGCCTGGAAGGTGTTGTTCAAGGGCGCCGAAGCTCCCGCATCCGCTACCGAAGATCGCGGATTCAGCTCGCAGCGTCAAGCCAGCGAGGTAAGTTATTTTACCCTTTATGGGACTCTTTTTTCATAGTTTGACTCTATGCGGTATCTAAAACACCCTAACCTTTGACAGGACTGGCTGAAGACGTCCGGACAAATTAACTGTCCGGCCCCCTTGCCAGAAGACCCATCGGACGCCTGATTGACGGGGTTGCTGGCTCCGGCACCTCACGTGGTGTCGGAGAAGAAGGCCAAGAAGAAGGCCACGGGAACTCGAAGGAGCTCCCGGCGCCAGGTGCTGTCGGACTCATCGTCCAAGCGACTCTGGCGGAATCCTCCCCGAGGGCGAGGAGGAAAAAGCCTCTCCCCCAGCGGGGGGAGAGAAGAAAAGGAAGGCCGCCCCGACTGGGGAGGCCAGATGGTCCAAGAAAGGAAGGACCCTTCCTCCGGACTTCTCCACCAACACCGACAACGACGAGGAGGAGTGGCCACCATGGGCCAAGCCCCTGGCGAGATCGTAAGTGTCCGGGCTCCGGAATAGCTCAGGACTTTTTATTTGTCGCATAGTGTCTTTTAACACCGAATATAACCATGTAGCCCGCCCAGGGACGAGCTCACCGCTTCGTCGAGCGGCTCCCTGGATTCGTCGGATGTGAATAGCACTTCACTTCCGACCGCCTCCTCTCCTCGTGACGCAGACGGCACCGCGGTGGAGTCCCAAAAGGGGCCCCACCAGAGGAGGTGGTCTGGAGGCGCCCATAAGGCGACCTCCCGGACTCCGGGTGCAAAGGCGAAACCCGGAGGGCTCTAAGTCCTGCCCTGTCAGGACTCCGCATCGAACCTTCAGTGATTCAAGTCCGGCAAGCGGCCCCTTCGTAAGAAGGGAAAGATCATGACGCCATGACCTCCGCCCATCCGGAGGCACCAGATAGCTTCTTTGGAGGCGCTTAACGGCGCCTCCATCGACGAGGAGCACCACACATTATGAGTGTGGTGATCCGAAAAGTTCGATCCGCCAAGAGCGGATCGATCAAGCCTGTACCAGCCTTCTAACAAGCTTTGAGGTAAGTTTAGAATATGTAAAAATATTACCGCATAGACAGTAGCCCCTAATGCTTAGTTCGGTGTTCGGAAAGAAAAACCGGACCGAGGATCTAAAAAGATATACGCAGGAGTCTAACATAAGTATGTCAATATGGGAATTCAGGCTGCACTGTTGACCTCTGCCGCACTGACTGTGGAGGTCAATGCATTGAAGCAGAGCCTCGAGCGGTCCGAGAACGAGCTCGGCCTTGCCAAGAAGCAGCTCAAGGACAAGGAAGGTAAGTAATACCTTCTTAAAGTAATACCTTATAGAAAGGATTTGGTTGCAAAAATGACAGGACTAACGTGGGTATTGTAGGGGCCCACGAGCAGGTGGCGACCACTGAAGGAAGCGGTGTCCACGACCCAAAGCAAAGCGGCCATGAGCGCACCGGAGCGAGAGAAGCAGGATGCGCGGGTGGCGGAGGTGCGGCAAGAGCTCCGTGCTCTTGTGGAAAAACATGAGAGTTTGGGCGTGACTCGAAGACTCGAGAGTCCGAGCTTCGCCTCGGCTCTTGAGAGTGCCAAAGCCGCTAAGGCCGAAGCCCAAAAAGCCCTCCAGGAAATTGAATCATTAAAGACGATAGCGGCGGGTAAGGCATTCTTTATGCAAAGCAAGCATGTGAAAGTGAATTATCTATTACTTACACGAATCCGGAGCTCTCCAGGAGCATTCGCAGATCTGCCCCGTAGTGTGTACGATGCTTTGCCGCGTTCTACCAGCCCGAGGGGAGCTCGACAGAAAAGGTGTTCTGGTCTCAGTATGCTGAGGCCGGGCATCCGGTGCCCTGAGCGACCAGCTGAAGCAGCTGGTCGAGCTCCACAAGGTCGCCGAACAGGCCATGAAGGGCCTCATAATTCGGCTATGGCCTAAGGAAGCCATGCCTGGGAGCTACTTCGGGCTAGTGCAGCGGCTGGTGGACGCATGTCCATGGATTGAAGTCATCAAGCGCTCCTTCTGCATTGAAGGTGCCCGTCGGGCCCTTGCCCGTGCTAAAGTGCACTGGGGCAAGATGGATGCTGAGAAGCTTGTGACGGACGGGCCATTGTCGGGCAAGGAGCATCGCAAGCCCGAAATGTACTATGAGGGTGTCCTAAAGGGTGCCCGCCTTATAGTGGGTGCATGCTCCAAAGATGTAATTTTTGAATAGACTCGCATTTGTTATCGTGTACGCTGAAAACTTGTTCATATGCGCTAAGCAACGCTTGTGAATTTAAAATATTACCTTCTGTGCGGCCGTTTATCAATTTTGAGAGATGGCAAGTCGTTGGCTTCAGCCCCCATGTCACGAGTGCTGGGGTGTTCGGGATAAACTTGAGCGCTCTTGTTCCCATTCTTGGGTCCTTCGAGGGAGGCGCTCAGCATAGCGAACAAGGCAAGCTGGACTATAGTGCTTGAACACTCTCACTTAGCCATAGAATTCTATAATTTTAAATTTTGGCGAAGCCCCTAGTATTCGGAAGACCCGAGTTCGAGGCGCTATCCACGCCTTTGGCGGACAATGCCGACTCCTCGCTCTAAGCGGCATAAGTCTTTAGGGACCCGAAAAACCTCTCGAACTGCGACCGGCTCTCGCCCTATCATCACGGTCAGTTTTAGCTTTCTCCTTTGAGGTGCTCAACCCAGCTCAACCGAGCACAATCGCGATGGTTCTCCCAGCCGCTACCTTAGCCGATATAACGGCACGTAAGGTACCAAAACATGGGAGCCAGGCAAACCCAACTATTGACACAAGACATGATTCGGAGCCGATTCATATAATGCTATAAGTTCGGGTGCCGCACTTGTGAAAGTGTTCGACTTATCACACCATATCTTTGGGGTACTTAAGCCCCTGGTGTATTGGCCGTACCAAAGTGTACGGTGCAACATGTCATGAATGAACATATATATAGATAAAGAAAGGAGTGCAATAATAGGCAAAAGCTATGTATTGTTTATTCAAAAAGGTACTGCAATGAAAGCGAGCGATACAAATAGTGCGATAAGCAAGGGATGGGATTATTTGACATGCCCCCCCAGGGGTAAGCTGCGGGATGGTATGTAAAACAGGTATAATGCTCGTAGTAGAGACCACCTGGACACTCGACGTAGCTTTCTGCTTCCCTGGCTGTTGCATCGTGAGTTCGGCAATTCTAGAGTCGGGCAGGGCTTCTGAAAAACGGAGTCCTGAAAGTAAGAGAAAAGAAGAAATAAAAAGAATGACACAATCGGGAGCCCCTAGTGCGGTTGAGCCACATTCTGGGCGTGTCGTGGTCGTGCCCCTCCCCTTATGCCCATGGTATCTCCAGAGCGTAGTTATGTAATGCAGCGTACTGGCTTCGCAATTTCGCGAGGGTTGGGGTTGGGGCCGGATTGCTACGCGTTCTCGGATCGTGCCAGGCGGTCTTGTTGTAGCCGGACTCGAGAATTGTTGTGAGAGGCTGCTTTGCACCTCTGCCGCGAGGGCCGCCGTATGCTCCTCCGTTCAGAGAGAGCGTTCGGTGTTTCCATTGACTGTGATTACTCCTCGAGGGCCTGGCATCTTGAGCTTGAGGTATGCGTAGTGCGGCACCGCATTGAACTTTGCAAATGCGGTTCGTCCAAGCGATGCGTGATAACCGCTTGAACGGGACTATGTCGAAGATTAACTCTTCGCTCGGAAGTTATCCGGGATCCGAAGACCACTTGAGTGTAAGCGAGCCTGTACAATTGGCCTCTACACCGGTATGACGCCTTTAAAGGTCGTCTTTGTGGGTTTAATCCTTGAGGGTCTATGCCCATTTTGCACACTTTGTATCCTCGATAGAGAGTAGGTTCAGCTGCTACAGCCGTCCATCAGGACTCTAGTGAGGTAAAATTAAATCCGATGATTGGGTCAAGAACCAATGCGGCCCGAATCCGCCGTGGCGGATGCTAGTGGGGTGGTCCCTTGATCAAAGGTGATCGGGCAGGAGGACCATGGGTTGAACTTGGGCGACCGCTCCATCGCATATCGTCCCTTAGTGCACGCTTCGCTCCCTTTTGGGTATGTGGGTTGCGTATATCATGTTCACCGTCCGCACTTGTGGGGGAAGCCCTTCATCTGTATTGTTCGGCGGCCGGGCTCCTCCTCGTCATCGCTATGCAGCCCCTTGTCATTGAGTTCGGCATTTAACTTGCCTGCTGTTTGAAGACCCAACAATCCCTGTTGGTGTGGTTGGCTGGTTTTCAAAGGGTGCCATGTATTTGGCACGGCGATCGAGTATTCAGTCCAGATTGGGCCGGGCCTGAGTATTTCTTTTGAGCGGCTTTTCCGCTGACCGGGTTTAGAGCCTCTGAATCCGGCATTGGTATCGTCAGATCTTCAGCATTATCGCCCGTTAATGCGGCGCTTGTGCTTGTTGCGACGCCGACCTGCCATTGCTGTCCTTGGTATCCGAACTACCGTGGTTTTGGTCAAGTTGTTACTCTGAGCTAGCCAGCTGTCCTCTCCCACTCAAAAGCGGGTCATGAGCGTTGTGAGGGCTGCCATGGATTTCGGCTTTTCTGTCCTAGGTGCGGGCAAGCCACTCGTCGCGGATGTTATGTTTGAAGGCTGCAAGGGCCTCTCGCATCCGGACAGTCAACGATTTGATTTTTCTTGGTTAGGAACCGTGTCGTAATTGTCCGGCCGATTCTTACGGCTGCTGAATTATGTGGCTGAGGTCATCG
This sequence comes from Aegilops bicornis, assembly GCA_021605145.1. NCBI lineage: Eukaryota > Viridiplantae > Streptophyta > Magnoliopsida > Poales > Poaceae > Aegilops > Aegilops bicornis. The sequence goes on from CM038675.1 coordinate 318,327,972, forward strand.
GCGTCTGGTGGTCGCACATATGTGCCCTGGAAGTTATCAAGGAATGCGGCTTCGTGTCCTCCCAACAACCAATTGATTCTGCTGGCAAGCTGTTAAGCCAATGCCGAGCTCATCCTTTAAGCTTGAGTGGGAGGTATTTGATGGCGTGTAGATCATCACCGCGGGCCATGTGGATATGGAGGAGGTAGTCCTCGATCCAAACCGCAGGATCTGTTGTGCCATCATAAGATTCGATGTTCTGGGTTTGAAACCCTTGGGGATTTGATGATCCATCACTTCGTCTGCATGAAGCATAGTGGGTGTCTTGGCGCCTCAGATTGAGCTATATCACGACGCAGCTCAAATGAGCTTTGTCTACTGTGTTCGGCCCGGCCGGAATTGTTGTATCCGGCGAGACGGTTACCATCGCGTGTCGTGGGGCGCCCACTCGATCCGTAGATCGATCTTGTTTGCCTTGCCTTGTCCTCCAATATGTCTTGCAGGTCTAGCGCGTTTCCTCGTGCCTTGGTACTTTTCGAGCGACGCCGAGGTGCGGCTTGAATGGAGGGTCTAGAGGCCTCTCTGTCGCGGCCACGAGGTGGCCGGTCGGCCGCATCATGCGCTGGTGATGTAGGTTTGGGTGATGCTTCCTCTAATTGGGGTAGCAGCCTGCGTTTTGGGTATCTCTTGGAGGGGCGTTCGAGTTCGTACTCTTGGTGCAAGGACTTCAGTCCATCTGTCGCCTAACAAGTCTTGGTCAGCTCTAAGCTGCTGCTGCTTTTCTTGAGGCTACTTGCCGTGGCCATAAGCCTGCGTTTGAAAGCGCTCACTGTTGGCCGAGATCCTCGAGCACGACAAATTCATCGTAAATCGAGGCTTGCCTCATCTTGAGGAGGAGGCATATAATTATCGTCCTCCACCTCCCCATGCGCCGCTCTATCATGAGGGCTGGCTTCTCCCTCCTCTGTCTTTGAATCCTGCTGCGGGGGTTGCCTTCAACCTTTGTCCGGTGTTATTATCTCCGTGCGGAATCACCGTTTCTTTGTGGCGGGATTTAAAGCGGCGCCACGGACGTCGGCGCTTGGGCTGTTTCTTGGAGGGTCATCCTCCACTGTTCCATCGCCGTTCCCATCTTTTGGGATGTCCACCATGTATATGTCGTATGGCGAGGTGGCCTTCCGATTGCCACTGTAGGCGCTGGTTCTTGGTCGTCTCCAAAGATCGTCGTCCATACCGTCGATGTCTTGGTCGAAGTCGAGCATGTCGGTTAAATCATCGATAGTGGCTACAAAGTGGGTGGTGGGTGGGCATTGAATTTCTTCGTTGTCCGCATCCCAACCTTCCTGACCGTAGTCCGGCCAGGGCTCTCCTGATAAAGAGAGAGACTTTAGTGAATTCAGGATGTCACCAAAGGGCGAGTGCTGAAAGATGTTCGTGGCTGTGAACTCCATAACCGGCGCCCAATTGGATTCAATTGGCGGGGGTGCGGAGGGTTCGGAGTCCGGAGAGGAGTCCGGCACCTTGGAGTCACGGTCTTCGCAAAGGACAGGGATGGAGTTGACAATCGCCCGTGAGATCGTAGCCCCGAGGCTGTCTGCAGCCACTCTTCCTCGATCGGAGTCGGCTCCGAGCTAAGGGTCGGAGCGGGCCGAATGCGACCTCGAGCACCTTTGTTCGTGGCGAGCTAGATCGTGTCCATCGAGGAGCAGTCTTGTGGCGCTGCTAGGCGTGGCTCGAATCCATCGAAGATCAAGTCTCCGCGGATGTCGGCCGTGTAGTTCAAACTCCCAAATCGACTGATGTCCAGGGCGTAGCTTTCGATCTGCTCTAGATGGCCAAGTGAATTGGCCCGCAGCAAAAGCCGCCGAATCTGAAGATCTGTCCGGGAGAAAAGTCTCACCCTGGACCGTGTCGTTGTTGATGATCGAAGGAGCCATCGGGCCTAAGGATGACGACACGGAGGAACTCTCAATGAAAGCACCAATGTCGGTGTCAAAACCGCAGATCTCGGGTAGGGGTCCCGAACTGTGCGTCTAGGCGGATGGTAACAGGAGACAAGGGATACGATGTTTTTACCCAGGTTCGGGCCCTCTCGATGGAGGTAAAACCCTACTCCTACTTGATTAATATTGATGATATGGGTAATACAAGAGTGGATCTACCACGAGATCAGAGAGGCTAAACCCTAGAAGCTAGCCTATGGTATGATTGTTGTTAGATCCTACGGACTAAAACCCTCCGGTTTATATAGACACCAGATAGGGTTAGGGTTACACAGAGTCGGTTACAATGGTAGGAGATCTACATGTCCGTATCGCCAAGCTTGCCTTCCACGCCAAGGAAAGTCCCATCCGGACACGGGACGAAGTCTTCAATCTTGTATCTTCATAATCCAGGAGTCCGGCCAACGGTGATAGTTCGGCTATCCGGACACACCCTAATCCAGGACTCCCTCAGTCGTCCATACCGTCGATGTCTTCGGAGTCGAAGTCAAGCACATCGGTTAATTTCTTGACCGTGGCAATGAAGTGGGTGGTGGGTGGCGACGAATTCCTTTGTCGCCTGCTTCCCACTCGAGCCGTACATAGTTCGGCCGAGAGTCTCCTGTCGAAGAGAGGGATTTTAACGAGTTCAGCATGTTGCCAAAGGGCGAGTCTGGAAGATATCCGCGGTAAACTCCATTACGGAGCCCAACCAGGCTCGGCGGGCTCGGGAGCGCTATTTGGAACCTCTGACCGGATCTGAGTCCGGGGTTCGGTGTTGCGAGCTTCCTTAGAGGTAAGGCACAGGTTCAGCTCTCACGCCGATGAGTATACGGCCATGAGCGAGGTCTATCCACCCGTCCTTGGGCCACGCAGTCTGCTCCGGATTTAGGTCCGGGGCTACTTCCCGAGCATTGTTCGACAACAGGTCTAAGCCGTGCTCATCGTGACTGTCCGGCGTTCCTGGCACAGGCCCGGTTCCGTCGAAGATCAAATCTTCATGGATACCGGCCGTGTGGTTCAGGTTTTCGAACCTGACCTGGTGACCAGGGGCGTAGCTGTCGAGCTGCTCCAGTTGGCCAAATGAATTGGCCAGCAGCGCGAAGCCGCCGGACACGAAGATCTGTCCGGGGAGAAAAGTCTCACCCTGGACCATGTTGTTGACAATTGAAGGAGCCATCGAGCCTTGCAGCGATGACACAGAGGAACTCTCAATGAAAGCACCAATGTCGGTGTCAAAACCGGCGGATCTCGGGTAGGGGGTCCCGATCTGTGCGTCTTAGGCTGATGGTAACAGAAAGCAAGGGACACAATGTTTACCCAGGTTCGGGCCCTCTCAATGGAGGTAAAACCCTACTTCACCGCTTGATTAATATTGATGATATGAGTAGTACAAGAGTAGATCTACCACGAGATCGTAGAGGCTAAACCCTAGAAGCTAGCCTATGATGATTATGGTTGTGATCGTGATCGGCCTTCTAAGGACCAACCTCTCCGGTTTATATAGACACCAGAGAGGGCTATGGTTTACATGGAGTCGGTTACAAGGAAGGAAATATATTATCCGGATCGCCAAGCTTGTCTTCCACGCAAAGGAGAGTCCCATCCGGACACGGGACGGAGTCTTGAGTCTTGTATCTTCACGCTCCAATAGTCCGTACAAAGCATATAGTCTGGCTATCCGGATACCCCCTAATCCAGGACTCCCTCAGCCATGTCCGGGACTGGGCTCCGCCGGGCTGGTATTGGGAGGTGCTACCTTCCGGGGGGCGTAGGTTGGTGAGGAGCCAGCCCGTCGTTGACCCAATCCTTGTTTGGTGGCGGTCGCGTGGGTCAGTGACGGTGCCTAGGCTTCCGGACACCGCGGAGGTGGGTACGTCACCGTGTCAGCGAGGAGGACGAGCACGTCCGTCGCTACATGGTTGCGTTGGAGGGCAGATTCGACAATACCTGGCAGGTTCTTCAGGGATCTCACTGGAGCTATGATCCTGTGATGGTTCCTTCCCTTTGGGTGTCCACCGCCCGCGCCGATACCCGTCGGGCGCTACGGTTCTAGCTGTACTAGCGATGCTATATATATGTATGATAGTATTCGAGGTGTATTAGTGATAATATTCGACTATGTATGGACGGAAGAGATGATGTAGTTTTGCTTATAATTGAATGCATGCTAATTTGAAAACTACTTTATTTTACGATTTGGTTTTGCTTATTGAATGCTCAAATTGGAAAACTACTCCTATTTTGAATGCTAAAATTGGAGAGCACTATGCAAGGCGTATGCATATGATTAGTTGATATCTTATAGGGTTTTTGTTGTCGTAGAAATCTAGGATCCCCCCTCCATCATCCCCGCCGTCGTCCCCATCACCGACCCCCTCCGACCTCAAGGTGAGACCAGCCAAATCCTTTTTTAGAAAGATAATTAAACGGTATTTCGGGTTGACTTTAAGTCTATCGAGTCTCCACCATATATGAGAGGACGAAGAATCCTGACTGTTGTCGTGGGGTAGCTTCTCCTTCGTTCCCGTGTGCTAGACAATTTGGTGTAATGCACTCGGGAACGAAAGGAGGAGCTACCATCACCGACGGTCACAAATGTCATAGAGGAATCAGTGAGGGAGAGTTCCACCATATATATATATGAGAGGATGAAGAATCCCGACTGTTGCCGTGGGGATCGCTTCTCCTTCGTTCCCGTGTGCTAGACATTTTGGTGTAATGCACTCGGGGATGAATGGAGGAGCGACCATCACCAACGGTCGAATGTATACACCACGTGAGCTGAGAGTTTTCAAGAAAAGACTCGACAGACCGATAGTCAACCCGTGATTGATAATAATGATCTAATTTAGTTTTTGTAGTACATATATTTAATTGTACAAGTTTAATCTTTGAATTATGAACGTAGGAAATGTCGTCATCGGACGACGAAAGTCTCCCGGGGGAGTGTGGCTGGTGCCACGACGATTGAGGTTTGTGCGACAGGCCTCACCTGGACGATGATCGGCGCTTTAGCAGTAAGCTCGAGGAGACCTTCGATGTTGAAACGATACGCAACGGCGACAAGTGTTTTTTTCGTAATTAAGCATGACTTCAACTATTTCAACGTGTAATTTTCATCTTTTACAATTCGAGTATAGCTTATCCCATGCCATGCAAGACGCTATGTCTTGGAGAGGATGGATTTTGAAGACCATGAAAATTTTGAAACGAAGAAAATTCACCTAAGGACCCATCATGATGTGGATTTTGAAATAAATCTGAATAATGCTGAGAGCGTAATCCATTTTGGTTGTAAAAATTGGGAAGCATTTTGCAAGATGTATGGTTTTGATAAGGGTATGCTTGTCACCATGGATCTTGGTGATCCTGACATCGACCAAGACAATATGGACATTTGGGTCGTTGTTGATACGCCTCCAGTTCTACCGATATGTGAGTTTCTCAAACATAGTTAATTATTAACCAATTTATATTGTTCATTTCAAAAGAGTTGACAGCTTATTTCCATTGACAGCTTATTTTGATTGTTCAAACAATGTGCGGAACATGGTAGACAAAACCCACTACACCGATGGCTCCGAGTTAACTTATCAGGAGAAAAATCATCTGGTCAATTTTTGTACTGATCTTGAGAATTACAATATCTACAATCAAACTCCTCAACATTATGGTCAATACGTGCCACTAGTGCACGTGTTGAACTACGGTAACTACCATGGAGATACCCTAGTAAGATTTTTTACTATTACGACATCCGTGCATCTTTTGCATACTTCTAAAACTAGTAGATCATTGCTAACTATGAAGTTATTACTATGTTTTTCAACAGAGAATCCCAGAGGATTGTGTGCCTCATTTGATGTATCAGAATGGCAGCCTTCGTGTTTTGAACATATATCCAGGTCATCCTACGAATCTCAACTGTCCATACCGGATTTCTAAAAGAAGTGGGGACATGCTAATCAAAGAATGGAAAAATGTATGGACAGTCGTAAGGAGGTTCTTGGAAGCAAAAGGAAGCGCCAAGCGCAAGAATTGGAGATGGATGATCTCCATTCTTCATAATGGAGAGTCGTGGTCTATATTGTTTTATGCTATTTTACCTTAAATAGGGTATTTAGGTCCTGCCTAATACTGATGATCATGTGCTAAGAACAATTAAGTAGGGTTGGTTCGATGACTATCAGGATGATGATCGTATGACTTGTTATTAATAACGAGTAGAAGTTGTATGATGATGATTAGTAGAACTTGTTATTATGATGATGCATGATGCGAGCATGAAGAGTTATTATATATCTATGGGTGAAATGAATATGGATTGGATTGAAGTGAAGACAACATGCATGTGGTGCATGTCGAAAGTAGTACAATCCAAACTTGATCAAGTTAGGATTAGTATTACTTTCGACATGCACCACATGTTGCCTCACTTCAATCTAAGTCATGTTTAGGCATAGCAGTAGCAGTAGCACGGAGATAAGAGAGGACACATCTCTCTATTAGCTACCTATAACAACCTAAATTAACCCCCCAAACCTCTAAACCACCTCCTTTAAAAAAAAAACAGCCCCTGAAATGCTGACGCGTGGAAGCTTATAGGTCCCGATTGGTGCTACCAACCGGGACCAAAGGTCCTTCTGCCTATGCCGAAGCGGCCACGTGGAGGCCCATCTGTCCCGGCTAGTATAAGAACCGGGACTAAAGGCCTAAGGCATTAGTAACGAACCTTTAGTCCCAGTTCCCCAATCAGGACAGATGGACCTTATGAACCGGGACAAATGGCCCTTTTTCTACTAGTGGTAGTACTCTTTCCGTCTCATAATATAAGATGTTTTTCCAAACCATGTTAGCTTGTAAAAACATTTTATATTATGGACGAAGGAAGTAGGTCATTATGTGGAACAAATGGAATAGTAGGTCATTATGTAGCAAGTCAACTTGCATTGCTCGATCGCGTCTACGTCTACGTCTAGCTCGAGCAACCCCAATTAAGTTAGCAAGCTAGCTAGTTTGATAACCTTGCAGTACTCTTTCACTACGTAGTGTGTGACCACGTCGTCGCGGTCGACATGCTCGGAAGCAACCCCATGCAGGCGGTACGGTGCTGGTGGCGCCGGGAGTGAAGGACAAGCAGGACATCCCTGCAAGCGGGAGGTGCTGATCGAGAAGCACGCCGTCGCAGGATCCGGCCCGGCGTGCGCAGCGCCTTCTACGTCCTCGACCTCGCCAGGGTCGTCCACCTGTACATGCGCTGGCGCCGCGCGCTGCCGGACGTACAGGCAACCCGGAGCCGTCAAGTGCAACCCGCACGAGGCGCTCGGCTCATCCTCCGCATCAACGGCGTCAATGGCGACGCCAAGTTCGATCTCGGCACCAAGTACGGCGCGCACGCCGAAGAGGTAGCGCCAATCCTCCGCGCCGCGCAGCGCGCGCGTGCCTTGGCGTGGCCGGCGTGTCCTTGCACATGAGCAGCCGCGGGACCCACACCGACGTGTACCGCGGGCCAGGGAGGACACGCGCGCAGCGTTCGACGCGGCCGCTGCGCTCGGCATCCCGCCCATGCGCGTGCTTGATATCGGCGGCGGCCTCATGCCAGGAGACGCCGCGTTCGACGAGGCAGCGGACGGGCGAAGCTCTTTCTTTTTGTCCTCTCTGACGATGGCCTATCTGGTGGGCCGAAGGCTAGGGCCCAGCGATCGGGAGCCCTGTTGTTGCTGGTGGGCTGGGAACAAAGAAACCACAGCAGTTCGGGCGCTGTTTAGAACCACATCGCTTAGCGCGGGAACTATTTGGTGGGTTAAATAGCCACGGGCTGGCAAACGCTTCGCCGAGGACGCAAACCTGATTAATTGGTTCTGCTGAAGCAAAAGCTGTCACTATGTACTTCTTGCTGAGAGCTGCTATACACACGACGAAATTACAGTCGATGCGTGCACAATCACATGTGGCAGCGCCAGCAGCGCGCATACATGCAGGAGGCAATTGTTTTTTCCGCTTACTAATGCATGTACAGTGTTATCGTTTACAGATCGTGCAGTCTGTGTCGTGTGTAAAGCCATTCCGCTTCTAGCTGGGCCTGTCCTGTCGGCTTGTAACCCTAGGTCACCCTCGCTGTGTGTTGGGGGTTGGAAGTGCGGTGTGATGTTAGTCTTTTTTTTGTCCGGATTACTATATACATTTTTCTACCAGCCACTCGTTCCCCTCCATCTTATCGAATCTCTCTACCGTCACCTACCTCTTGCTGTCATTCGCTTCCGCAAAGGGTGAGCTCAGCCTTCCGCAAAGGACTACTATATACCTCTTAGTTTTTGGAGAATGTTTCTCTTTAGCCGGCCGGCGGAATGCTCGGCTTGTCTCGTGCAAGTCGCGCGATTTCACTTCATCGAACCGCACATGTAGCCACATCGCTAGCACAAAACACCTAGCCCACCACCGCTCATCCCTCTCGATACTTATCCCGCACAGGAGGCTCTGCTCGTACAGTCTCTACCAGCCACTCGTTCCCCTCCATCTTATCGAATCTCTCCATCGTCACCTACCTCTTCCTGTCATTCGCTTCCGCAAAGGATGAGCTCAGCTTTCCCATTTCAAATCAAACATGAGTCAGATGTTCTCATGCCTCCTCAAGTGCGAGATCCCATCCCAATCACCCATCTCCTTTCCCTGCTTGTGTTTTGTTTCCCAACTGTTGCGTCATGGGGCGGACGAAGTACAACACACCGGGTCGGGCGATCGTGCTTTCGCCTCTTTGCGTAATTATGCTTCGTGAGGTGGAGTCGAAGCTGCAACGTGCAAGACTCAGTGCTACAACCATCGAATAGAGATGTTGAAACCAGTGATCCCAGAAGATACAATGGTGGCGTGAAAAGCTACAATTGTTGGGGAACGCAGTAATTTAAAAAAAAATCCTACACACACGCAAGATCCATCTAGGTGATGCATACCAATGAGAGGGGAGAGTGTTGTCCACGTACCCTCGTAAACCGAAAGCGGAAGCATTTAGTAACGCGGTTGATGTAGTCGAACGTCTTCACGATCCAACCGATCCAAGTAGCGAATGCACGGCACCTCCGCGATCTGCACACGTTCAGCTCGGTGACGTCCCTTGAACTCTTGATCCAGTTGAGGCCGAGGGAGAGTTTCGTCAGCACGACGGCATGGTGACGGTGATGATGAAGTTACCGGCGCAGGGCTTTGCCTAAACACTACGACGATATGACCAAGGTGTAAAACTGTGGAGGGGCACCGCTGCGGCTAAGAATAACTTGTGTCTATGGGTGCCCCCTGGCCACGTATATAAAGGATGAAGGGAGGAGGAGGCCGGCCCTCATAGGGCGCCCCCAAAGTGTGGAGTCCTATTAGGACCCCCTAGTCCTAATGGGATTCCACCTCCCACATGGAATAGGAAAAGGGGAAGGGAGAAGGAGAAGGAAGGAAGGGGCCGGCCCCCTTCCCTAGTCCAATTCGGACCAGTCCATGGGGAAGGGGCGCGGCCAACCTTGAGGCCTTTCTCTCCTTTCCCGTATGGCCCATTAAGGCCGAATACAAATTCCGGTAACTCTCCGGTACTCCGAAAAATACCCGAATCACTCGAAACCTTTCCGATGTCCGAATATAGCCTTCCAATATATCGATCTTTACGTCTCGACCATTTCGAGACTCCTCGTCATGTCCCCGATCTCATCCGGGACTCCGAACAAACTTCGGTCATCAAATCACATAACTCATAATACAAATCGTCCACGAGCGTTAAGCGTCGCGGACCCTACGGGTTTCAGAACTATGTAGACATGACCGAGACTCATCTCCGGTCAATAACCAATAAGCGGAACCTGGATGCTCATATTGGTTCCTACATATTCTACAAAGATCTTTATCGGTCAAACCGCATAACAACATACGTTGTTCCCTTTGTCATCGGTATGTTACTTGCCCGAGATTCGATCATCGCTATCCTCATACCTAGTTCAATCTCGTTACCGGCAAGTCTCTTAACTTGTTCCGTAATGTATCATCCCGCAACTAACTCATTAGTCACAATGCTTTCAAGGCTTATAGTGATGTGCATTACTGAGAGGGCCCAGAGATACCTCTCCGATACATGGAGTGACAAATCCTAATCTCGATCTATGCCAACTCAACAAACACCATCGGAGACACCTGTAGAGCATCTTTGTAATCACCCGATTCGTTGTGACGTTTGATACCACACAAGGTGTTCCTCTGGTATTCGGGAGTTGCATAATCTCATAGTCAGAGGAACATGTATAAGTCATGAAGAAAGCAGTAGCAATAAAACTATAACGATCATAATGCTAAGCTAACGAATGGGTCTTGTCCATCACATCATTCTCCTAATGATGTGATGTCGTTCATCAAATGACAACACATGTCTATGGTTAGGAAACATAACCATCTTTGATAAACGAGCTAGTCAAGTAGAGGCATACTAGGGACAGTATGTTTTGTCTATGTATTCACACATGTATCAAGTTTCTGGTTAATACAATTCTAGCATGAATAATAAAAATTTATCACGATATAAGGAAATATGAATAACAACTTTATATTGCCTCTAGGGCATATTTCCTTCAGTCTCCCACTAGCACTAGAGTCAATAATCTAGTTCACATCGTCATGTGATTTAACACCATTTGTTCACATCGTCATGTGATTTAACACTCTATAGTTCACATTGCCATGTGACCAATACCCAATGGGTTTACTAGAGTCAATAATCTAGTTCACATCTCCATGTGATTAACACCCAAAGAGTACTAAGGTGTGATCATGTTTTGCTTGTGAGAGAGGTTTAGTCAATGGATCTGCCACATTCAGATCCGTATGTATTTTGCAAATTTCTATGTCTACAATGCTCTGCACGGAGCTACTCTAGCTAAATGATCCCACTTTCAATATGTATCCAGATCGAGACTCAGAGTCATCCAGATCGGTGCCAAAGCTTGCATCGACGTAACTCTTTACGACGAACTCTTTGTCACCTCCATAACCGAGAAACATTTCCTTATTCCACTAAGGATAATTTTGACCGCTGTCCAGTGATCGACTCCTGGATCACTATTTTACCCTCTTGCCAAAATCATGGTGAGTTACACAATAGGTCTGGTACACAGCATAGCATACTTCATAGAACCTATGACTGAGGCATAGGGAATGGCTTTTCATTCTCTTTCTATTTTCTGCCGTGGTCGGGTTTTGAGTCTTTACTCAACTTCACACCTTACAACACAGGCAAGAACTCCTTCTTTGACTGTTCCATTTTGAACTACTTCAAAACCTTATCAAGGTATGTATTCATTTAAAAAACTTATCAAGCGTCTTGATCTATCTCTATAGATCTTGATGCTCAATATGTAAGCAGCTTCATCGAGGTCTTTCTTTGAAAAACTCCTTTCAAGCACTCCTTTATGCTTTTCATAAAATTCTACATCAATTCCGATCAACAATATGTCATTCACATATATTTTATCAGAAAGGTTGTAGTGCTCCCACTCACTTTCTTGTAAATACACGCTTCACCGCAAGTCTGTATAAAACTATATGCTTTGATCAACTCAAAGCGTATATTCCAACTCCGAGATGATTGCACCAGTCCATAAATGGATCGCTAGAGCTTGCACATTTTATTAGCACCTTTAGGATTGACAAAACCTTCTGGTTGCATCATATACAACTCTTTTTTAATAAATCCATTAAGAAGTGCAGTTTTGTTATCCATTTGCTAGATTTCATAAAATGCGGCAATTGCTAACATGATTCGGACAAATTTCAGCATCGCTACGAGTGAGAAAATCTCATCGTAGTCAACACCTTGAATTTTTCGAAAACCTTTCGCGACAAGTCGAGCTTTGTAGATAGTAAAACTACCATCAGCGTTCGTCTTCCTCTTGAAGATCCATTTGTTCTCAATGGCTCATCGATCATCAGGCAAGTCATTCAAAGTCCACACTTTGTTCTCATACATGGATCCCATCTCAGATTTCATGGCTTCAAGCCATTTCGCGGAATCTGGGCTCATCATCACTTCCTCATAGTTCATAGGTTCGTCATGGTCAGTAACATGACCTCCAGAACAGGATTACCGTACCAATCTGGTGCGGACCTTACTCTGGCTGACCTACGAGGTTCGGTAGTAACTTGATCTGAAGTTTCATGATCATCATTATTAACTTTCTCACTAATTGGTGTAGGTATCACTAGAACTAATTTCTTTGATGAACTTCTTTCCAATTCGGGAGCAGATACAGTTACCTCATCAAGTTCTACTTTCCTCCCACTCACTTCTTTTGAGAGAAATCCTTCTCTAGAAAGGATCCATTCCTAGCAACGAATATCTTGCCTTCGGATCTGTGATAGAAGGTGTACCCAACAGTTTCCTTTGGGTATCCTATGAAGACGCATTTCTCCGATTTGGGTTCGAGCTTATCAGGTTGAAACTTTTTCACATAAGCATCGCAACCCCAAACTTTAAGAAACGACAGCTTAGGTTTCTTGCCAAACCATAGTTCATACGGTGTCATCTCAACGGATTATATATGGTGCCCTATTTAACGTGAATGTAGCTGTCTCTAATGCATAACCCCAAAAATGATAGTGGTAAATCGATAAGAGACATCATAGATTGCACTATATCCAATAAAGTACGGTTATGACGTTCGGACACACCATTACGCTGTGGTGTTCCGGGTGGCATGAGTTTGTGAAAATATTCCACATTGTTTTAATTGAAGGCCAAACTCGTAACTCAAATATTAATCTCCGCGATCAAATCGCAGAAAGCTTTATTTTCTACGATGATTCTCCACTTCACTCTGAAACTCTTTGAACTTTTTAAATGTTTCAGACTTGTGTTTCATAAAGTAGATATACCCATATCTGCTCAAATAATCTGTGAAGGTTAGAAAATAACGATACCCGCCGCGAGCATCAACACTTATCGGACCGCATACATCAGTATGTATTATTTCCAACAATTCAGTTGCTCGCTTCATTGTTCCAAAGAATGCAGTCTTAGTCATCTTGCCCATGAGGCATGGTTCGCAAGCATCAAATGATTCATAATCAAGTGATTCCAAAATCCCATCAGCATGGAGTTTCTTCATGCGCTTTACACAAATATGACCTAAACGGCAGTGCCACAAATATGTTGCACTATCATTATCAACTTTGCATCTTTTGGCATCAATATTATGAATATGTGTATCACTACGATCGAGATACAACAAACTATTTTCATTGGGTGTATGACCATCGAAGGTTTTATTCATGTAAATGTAACAACAATTATTCTCGACTTTAAATGAATAACCGTATTGCAATAAACATGATCAAATCATATTCATGCTCAACACAAACACCAAATAACATTTATTTAGGTTCAACACTAATCCCAAAAGTATAGGGAGTGTGCAATGATGATCATATCAATCTTGGAACCATTTCCAACACACATCGTCACTTCACCCTTAACTAGTCTATGTTCATTCTGCAACTCCCGTTTTGAGTTACTACTCTTAGCAACTGAACCAGTATCAAATACCGAGGGGTTGCTATAAACACTAGTAAAGTACACATCAATAACATGTATATCAAATATAGCTTTGTTCACTTTTCCATCCTTCTTATTCACCAAGTATCTAGGGTAGTTCCACTTCCAGCGACCATTTCCTTTGCAGTAGAAGCACTCAATTTCAGGCTTAGGTCCAGACTTGGGCTTCTTCACTTGAGCAGCAACTTGCTTGTCGTTCTTCTTGAAGTTCCCCTTCTATCACTTTGCCCTTTTCTTGAAACTAGTGGTCTTGTTAACCATCAACATTTGATGCTCTTTCTTGATTTCTACCTTCGTCGATTTCAGCATCGCGGAGAGCTCGGGAATTACTTTCGTCATCCCTTGCATATTATAGTTCATCACGAAGTTCTAGTAACTTGGAGATAGTGACTAGAGAACTTTGTCAATTACTATCTTATCTGGAAGATTAACTCCCACTTGATTCAAGCAATTGTAGTACCCAGACAATCTGAGTACATGCTCACTGATTGAGCTATTCTCTTCCATCTTGTAGGCAAAATATTGTCACAGGTCTCATACCTCTTGATACGGGCATGAGTATGAAATACCTAATTTCAACTCTTGGAACATCTTATATGCTCTGTGGCGTTCAAAACATTTTTGAAGTCCCGGTTCTAAGACGTAAAGCATGGTGCACTAAACTATCAAGTAGTCATCATACCGAGATTTTGTCAAAACGTTCATAAAGTCTGCATCTGCTCCTGCAATCGGTCTGTCACCTAGCGGTGCATCAAAAACATAATTCTTCTGTGCAGCAATGAGGATAATCCTCATATCACTGATCCAATCCGCATCATTGCTACTAACAACTTTCAACTTAGTTTTCTCTACGAACATATCAAAAATAAAACAAGGGAGCTAAACCCGAGCTATTGATCTAGAACATAGATATGCAAATACTATCAGGACTAAGTTCATGATAAATTAAAGTTCAATTAATCATATTACTTAAGAACTCCCACTTAGAAAGACATCCCTCTAGTCACTAAATGATCACGTGATCCAAATCAACTAAACCATGTTTGATCATCACGTGAGATGGAGTAGTTTTCAATGGTGAACATCACTATGTTGATCATATCTACTATATGATTCACGCTCGACCTTCCGGTCTCCAGTGTTCCGAGGCCATATCTACATATGCTAGGCTCGCCAAGTTTAACCCGAGTATTCTGCGTGTGCAAAACTGGCTTGCACCCATTGTATTTGAACGTAGAGCTTATCACACCCGATCATCACGTGGTATCTCTGTTGGGGAACGTAGTAATTTCAAAAAAAAATCCTATGCACACGCAAGATCATGGTGATGCATAGCAACGAGAGGGGAGAGTGTTGTCCACGTACCCTCGTAGACCGAAAGCAGAACCGTTAACTGCTTAGCGGTTGATGTAGTCGTACGTCTTCACGATCCGACCGATCAAGTACCGAACGCACGGCACCTCCAAGTTCAGCACGCGTTCAGCCCGATGACGTCCCTTGAACTCCTATCCAGCCGAGTGTTGAGGGAGAGTTTCGTCAGCACGACGGCGTGGTGACGATGATGATGTTCTACTGACGCCGGGCTTCGCCTAAGCACCGCTACAGTATTATTGAGGTGGACTATGGTGGAGGGGGGCACCGCACACGGCTAAAAGATCAAACGGTCAATTGTTGTGTCTTTGGCGTGCCCCCTGCTACGTCTTGAGCTTGCGTTGGATTTCCCCGGAGAGGAAAGGATGATGCAGCAGAGTAGCGTAAGTATTTCACTCAGTTTTTGAGAACCGAGGTATCAATCCAGTAGGAGGCCACGCGCAAGTCCCTCGTACCTACACAAAACAAATAGCTCAACACAACCAACGGGATTAGGGGTTGTCAATCCCTTCACGGTCACTTACGAGAGTGAGATCTGATAGAGATTATAGATAATATTTTTGGTATTTTTGGTATAAAGATGCAAAGTAAAATAAAAAGCAAAGTAAAAAAGCAAAGCAATAATAAAGTAAGGGAAGATTGATATGATAGAGAATAGACCCGGGGGCCATAGATTTCACTAGTGGCTTCTCTCAAGAGCATAAGTATTTTACGATTGGGTGAGCGAATTATTGTTGAGCAATTGATGTAATTGAGCATAGTTATGAGAGTATCTAGGTATGATCATGTATATAGGCATCACGTCCGAGACAAGTAGACCGACTCTGCTGCATCTACTACTATTACTCCACTCATCGACCGCTATCCAGCATGCATCTAGAGTATTAAGTTAATGAAAACAGAGTAACGCCTTAAGCAAGATGACATGATGTAGAGGGATAAATTCATGCAATATGATAAAACCCCATCTTGTTATCCTCGATGGCAATAATAAAATACATGCCTTGCTGCCCCTACTGTCACTGGGAAAGGACACCGCAAGATTGAACCCAAAGCTAAGCACTTCTCCGAGTGCAAGAACTACCAATCTAGTTGGCCAAACCAAACGGATAATTTGAAGAGACTTGCAAAGATAACCAATCATACATAAAAGAATTCAGAGAAGATTCAAATATTGCTCATAGATAATCTTGATCATAAACCCACTATTCATCGGTCTCAACAAACACACCGCAAAAAGAAGATTACATCGAATAGATCTCCACGAGAGAGGGGGAGAACATTGTATTGAGATCCAAAAAGAGAGAAGAAGCCATCTAGCTACTAACTATGGACCCGAAGGTCTGAGGTAAACTACTTACACTTCATCGGAGAGGCTATGATGATGTAGAAGCCCTCCGTGGTGGATTCCCCTTTCGGCGGAGCTCCGGAACAGGCCCCAAGATGGGATCTCGTGGATACAGAAAGTTGCGGCGGTGGAATTAGGTTTTTGGCTCCGTATTTGATCGTTCGGGGGTACGTAGGTATATATAGGAGAAAGAAGTACGTCGGTGGAGCAACAGGGGGCCCACGAGGGTGGAGGGCGCGCCTAAGGGGGAGGGCGCGCCCCCCTACCTCGTGCCTTCCCTGTTGGTTGCTTGACGTAGGGTCCAAGTCTCCTGGATCGTGTTCGGTGAGAAAATCACGTTCCCGAAGGTTTCATTCCGTTTGGACTCCGTTTGATATTCCGTTTCTTCGAAACACTGAAATAGGCAAAAAACAGCAAATTTGGGCTGGGCCTCAGGTTAATAGGTTAGTCCCAAAAGTAATATAAAAGTAGAAAATAAAGCCCAATATGGTCCAAAATAGTAGATAATATAGCATGGAGCAATCAAAAATTATAGATACGTTGGAGACGTATCAGGCATCCCCAAGCTTAATTCTTGCTCGTCCTCGAGTAGGTAAATGATAAAAAGAGAATTTTTTATGCGGAGTGCTACTTGGCATAATTTCAATGTAATTCTTCTTAATTGTGGTATGAATATTCAGATTCGAAAGATTCAAGACAAAAGTTTAATACTGACATAAAAATAATAATACTTCAAGCATACTAACAAAGCAATTATGTCTTCTCAAAATAACAGGGCCAAAGAGAGTTATCCCTACAAAATCATATAGTATGGCTATGCTCTATCTTCACCACACAAAGTATTTAAATCATGCACAATCCCGATGACAAGCCAAGCAATTGTTTCATACTTTTGACATTCTCAAAACTTTTTCAATCTTCACACAATACATGAGCGTGAGCCATGGATATAGCACTATATGTGGAATAGGATGGTGGTTGTGGAGAAGACAAAAGGGAGAAGATAGTCTCACATCAACTAGGCGTATCAACGGGCTATGGAGATGCCCATCAATAGATATCAATGTGAGTGAGTAGGGATTGCCATGCAACGGATGCACTAGAGATATAAGTATATGAAAGCTCAACAAAAGAAACTAAGTGGGTGTGCATCCAACTCGCTTGCTCACGAAGACCTAGGGCAATTTGTGGAAGCCCATCATTGGAATATACAAGCCAAGTTCTATAATGAAAAATTCCCACTAGTATATGAAAGTGACAAAATAAGAGACTCTCTATTATGAAGATCATGGTGCTACTTTGAAGCACAAGTGTGGTAAAAGGATAGTAACATTGTCCCTTCTCTCTTTTTCTCTCATTTTTTATTTTTTTATTTGGGCATTTTCTCTTTTTTATGGCCTCTTTTCTTTTCTTTTTTTTTTCGTCCGGAGTCTCATCCCGACTTGTGGGGGAATCATAGTCTCGATCATCCTTTACTCACTTGGGACAATGCTCTAAAAATGATGATCATCACACTTTTATTTACTTACAACTCAACAATTACAACTCGATACTTAGAACAAAATATGACTCTATGTGTATGCCTCCGGCAGTGTACCGGGATATGCAATGATTCATGAGTGACATGTATGAAAGAATTATGAACGGTGGCTTTGCCACAAATACGATGTCAACTACATGATCATGCTAAGCAATATGACAATGATGGAGCGTGTCATAATAAACGGAACGGTGGAAACTTGCATGGCAATATATCTCGGAATGGCTATGAAAATGACATAATAGGTAGGTATAGTGGCTGTTTTGAGGAAGGTATATAGTAGGTGTATGATACCGGCGAAAAGTGCGCGGTATTAGAAAGGCTAGCAATGGTGGAAGGGTGAGAAAAGTGCGTATAATCCATGGACTCAACATTAGTCATAAAGAACTCATATACTTATTGCAAAAATCTACAAGTTATCATGGCAAAGTATTACGCGCATGTTCCTAGGGGGATAGATTGGTAGGAAAAGACCATCGCTCGTCCCCGACCGCCACTCATAAGGAAGACAATCAATAAATAAATCATGCTCCAACTTCATCACAGAACGGTTCACCATACGTGCATGCTACGGGAATCACAAAATTTAACACAAGTATTTCACAAATTCACAACTACTCAACTAGCATGACTCTAATATTAGTACCTCCATATCTCAAAACAATTATCAAGCATCAAACTTTTCTTAGTATTCAACGCACTCAAAAGAAAGTTTTACAAATCTTGAATACCAAGCATATTATTATTATAAGCAAATTACCATGCTATTTAAGACTCTCAAAATAATCTAAGTGAATTATGAGAGATCAATGGTTTCTATAAAACAAATCCACCACCGTGCTCTAGAATATATAAGTGAAGCACTAGAGCAAAACTATATAGCTCAAAAGATATAAGTGAAGCACATAGAGTATTCTATCAAACTCCAATTCATGTATGGCTCTCTCAAAAGGTGTGTACAGCAAGGATGATTGTGGTAAACTAAAAAGCAAAGACTCAAATCATACAAGCCGCTCCAAGCAAAACACATATTATGTGGTGAATAAAAATATAGCTCCAAGTAAAGTTACCGATGGAAGTGGGCGAAAGAGGGATGCCTTCGGGGCATCCCCAAGCTTTGAATTTTTGGTGTCCTTGGATTATCTTGGGGGTGCCATGGGCATCCTCAAGCTTAGGCTCTTGCCACTCCTTGTTCCATAATCCATCAAAAAAATCACCCGAAACTTGAAAACTTCACAACACAAAACTCAACAGAAATCTCGTGAGCTCCGTTAGCAAAAGGAAACAAAAGACCACTTCAAGGTACTGTAATGAACTCATTCTTTATTTATATTGGTGTTAAACCTACTGTCCAACTTCTCTATGGACTATAAACTATTTTACTAGCCATAGATTCATCAAAATAAGCAAACAACACACGAAAAACAGAATCTGTCAAAAACAGAACAGTCTGTAGTAATCTGTAACTAACGCAAACTTATGGAACTCCAAAACTTCAGAAAAAATAGGACGACCTAGGCAATTTTTTTATTGATCAGCACCAATTGGAATCAATATTTTATCACGTTTTGGTGATTTTTAATAATTGTTTTCGTGAACCGAAAGTTTCTGGAAATTACAGCAAGATCAAATAACTATCATCCAAGAAGATCCTATAGGTCTAACTTGGCACAAACACTAATTAAAATATAAAACCACATCTAAACAGAAGCTATATGTATTATTTATTCCTAAACAGAAACAAAAACAAAAAACTAAAAATAAAATTGGGTTGCCTCCCAACAAGCGCTATCGTTTAACGCCCCTAGCTAGGCATAAAAGCAATGATAGATCTAGGTATTGCCATCTTTGGTTGGCAATCCATAAGTGGCTCTCATAATAGATTCATAAGGTAATTTTATTTTCTTTCTAGGGAAGTGTTCCATACCTTTCCTTAACGGAAATTGGAATCTAATATTCCCTTCCTTCATATCAATGATTGCATCAATCGTTCTAAGGAAAGGTCTACCAAGAATAATAGGACATGAAGGATTGCAATCTATATCAAGAACGATAAAATCTACGGGCACATAATTCCTATTTGCAACAATAAGAACATCATTAATTCTTCCCATAGGTTTCTTAATAGTGGAGTCCGCAAGGTGTAAGTTTAGAGAGCAATCATCAAAATCACGGAAGTGTAGCAAATCACACAAAGTTTTGGGAATAGTGGAAACACTAGCACCCAAATCACATAAAGCATAAAATTCATGATCCTTAATCTTAATTTTAATAATTGGTTCCCACTCATCATAAAGTTTTCTAGGGATAGAGAGTTCCAACTCAAGTTTTTCCTCATAAGATTGCATCAAGGCATCAACAATATGTTTGGTAAACGCTTTATTTTGACTATAAGCATGAGGAGAATTTAGCACGGATTGCAACAAGGAAATACAATCAATTAAAGAGCAACTTTCATAATTAAATTCATTGAAATCCAAAATAGTGGGTTTAGCAACATCTAGGGTTTTACTTTCTTCAACCCCACTTTTATCAATTTTAGCATCAAGATCTAAAAACTCCGAATTTTTGGAACGCCTTCTAGGTAAAGGTGGATCATATTCAGTCTCATCATTATCAAGATTCATATTGCAAAACAAGGATTTGATAGGAGATACATCAATAACTTTTAGATCTTCATCTTTATTTTCATAGAAATCGGGTTTAGCGGCCATCTTATTGACTAAGGTAGCTTGCTTATCCGATATTTCAGTAGTCAACTTCTCAAGGCGAGCAATTTGGGATCTTAAACCTTCAAATTCTTTAGACATATCATCAAGATCTTTATTCATATAATTCATAAAACTTTTTTGTTCCTTAAGCTCGTTTATGAAGAAATTATTATGTTCAAATTGCAAAACCGTAAAACTCCTGACGTTGCTTTCGATCTCTTCTAACCTTTTAAGGTGAAGATCACCAAATCTAGATAGAGCCATTGCGACAAACAAGCAAGAAAAAGGTAAACGGAAAAGGGAGGGCGAATAAAACGGCAAGGGTGAAGTGGGGGAGAGGAAAACGAGAGGCAAATGGCAAATAATGTAATGCGAGAGATAAGGGATTGTGATGGGTACTTGGTATGTTGACTTTTGCGTAGACTCCCCGGCAATGGCGCCAGAAATCCTTCTTGCTACGTCTTGAGCTTGCGTTGGATTTCCCCGAAGAGGAGAGGACGAGGCAACAGAGTAGCGTAAGTATTTCCCTCGGTTTTTGAGAACCAAGGTATCAATCCAGTAGGAGGCCACGCGCAAGTCCCTCGTACCTACACAAAACAAATAGCTCAATGCAATGAACGCGATTAGGGGTTGTCAATCCCTTCACGGTCACTTACGAGAGTGAGATCTGATACAGATGATAGATAATATTTTTGGTATTTTTGGTATAAAGATGCAAAGTAAAATAAAAAGCAAAGCAATAATAAAGTAAGGGAAGATTGATAGGATAGAGAATAGACCCGCGGGCCATAGATTTCACTAGTGGCTTCTCTCAAGAGCGTAAGTATTTTACGGTGGGTGAACGAATTACTGTTGAGCAATTGGCGAAATTGAGCATAGTTATGAGAGTATCTAGGTATGATCATGTATATAGGCATCACGTTCGAGACAAGTAGACCGACTCCTGCTGCATGTACTACTATTACTCCACTCATCGACCGCTATCCGGCATGCATCTAGAGTATTGAGTTAATAAAAGCAGTAACGCTTAAGCAAGATGACATGATGTAGAGGATAAATTCATGCAATATGATAAAAACCCATCTTGTTATCCTCGATGGCAACAATACAATACGTACCTTGCTGCCCCTCATCACTTTGGGAAAGGACACATAAGATTGAACCCAAAGCTAAGCACTTCTCCCATTGCAAGAACTACCAATCTAGTTGGCCAAACCAAAGCGGATAATTCAAGAGACTTGCAAAGATAACCAATCATACATAAAAGAATTCAGAGAAGATTCAGATATTGCTCATAGATAATCTTGATCATAAAACCACAATTCATCGGTCTCAACAAACACACCGCAAAAAGAAGATTACATCGAATAGATCTCCACGAGGGAGGGGAGAACATTGTATTGAGATCCAAAAAGAGAGAAGAAGCCATCTAGCTACTAACTATGGACCCGAAGGTCTGAGGTAAACTACTCACACTTCATCGGAGAGGCTATGATGATGTAGAAGCCCTCCATGGTGGATTCCCCTTTCGGCAGAGCTCGAGCGAGCCCCAAGATGGGATCTCGTGGATCTGAGAAAGTTGCGGCGGTGGAATTAGGTTTTTGGCTCCGTGTCGATCGTTCGGGGTACATAGGTATATATAGGAGGAAGAAGTATGTCGATTGGAGCAACAGGGGCCCACGAGGGTGGAGGGCGCGCTGGGGAGGGTGCGCCCCCTACCTCGTGCCTTCCCTGTTGGTTGCTTGACGTAGGGTCCAAGTCTCCTGGATCATGTTCGGTGAGAAAATCACGTCCCCGAAGGTTTCATTCCGTTTGGACTCCGTTTGATATTCCGTTTCTTTGAAACACTGAAATAGGTAAAAAAACAACAAATCAGGGCTGGGCCTCCGGTTAATAAGTTAGTCCTAAAAGTAATATAAAAGTGGAAAATAAAGCCCAATATGGTCCAAAACAGTAGATAATATAGCATGGAGCAATAAAAAATTATAGATACGTTGGAGACGTATCACCCCCTGCCCCCGTATATAAAGGAGCAAGGGGGGAGGTGCGGCCGGCCAGGAGGAGGCATGCCAGGAGGAGTCCTACTCCATCCGGGAGTAGGACTCCGTCCCTTCCTTGTTGGAATAGGAGAAGGGGGGAAAGAAGTGGAGGAGAAGAAGGAAAGGGTGGGCGCCGCCCCCTCTCCTTGTCCTATTCGGACTAGGGGGGAGGGGCGCGCGGCCCTTGCCCTGGCCGCCTCTCCTCTTCTCCACTAAGGCCCACTATGGCCCATTAACCCCCCGGGGGGTTCCGGTAACCTCCCGGTACTCCGGTAAAATCCCGATTTCACCCGGAACACTTCCAATATCCAAATATATGCTTCCAATATATCAATCTTCATGTCTCGACCATTTCGGGACTCCTCGTCATGTCCATGATCACATCGGGGACTCCGAAAAACCTTCAGTACATCAAAACTCATAATATAACTGTCATCAAAACTTTAAGCGTGCGGACCCTACGGGTTCGAGAACTATGTAGACATGACCGAGACACGTCTCTTGTCAATAACCAATAGCGGAACCTGGATGCTCATATTGGCTCCCACATATTCTACGAAGATTTTTATCGGTCAGACCGCATAACAACATACGTTGTTCCCTTTGTCATCGGTATGTTACTTGCCCGAGATTCGATCGACGGTATCTCAAAACCTAGTTCAATCTCGTCACTGGCAAGTCTCTTTACTCATTCAGTAATAAATCATCCCGCAACTAACTAATTAGAAGCAATGCTTGCAAGTCTTAAAGTGATGTGCATTACCGAGTGGGCGGATATACCTCTTCGACTATCGGAGTGACAAATCCTAATCTCGAAATCGCCAACCCAACAAGTACCTTGGAGACACCAGAGAGCACCTTTATAATCACCCAGTTACGTTGTGACGTTTGGTAGCACACAAAGTGTTCCTCCGGTATATGGGAGTTACATAATCTCATAGTCATAGGAACATGTATAAGTCATGAAA
Source organism: Aegilops bicornis (assembly GCA_021605145.1). NCBI lineage: Eukaryota > Viridiplantae > Streptophyta > Magnoliopsida > Poales > Poaceae > Aegilops > Aegilops bicornis. The sequence goes on from CM038675.1 coordinate 318,351,488, forward strand.
AAAGCAATAGCAATATACTAAACGATCGAGTGCTAAGCTAACGGAATGGGTCAAGTCAATCACATCATTCTCCTAATGATGTGATCCCGTTAATCAAATGACAACTCATGTCAATGGCTAGGAAACTTAACCATCTTTGATCAACGAGCTATTCAAATAGAGGCATACTAGTGACACTCTGTTTGTCTATGTATTCACACAAGTATTATGTTTCCGGTTAATACAATTCTAGCATGAATAATAAACATTTATCATGATATAAGGAAATAAATAATAACTTTATTATTGCCTCTAGGGCATATTTCCTTGATCTCCCACTTGCACTAGAGTCAATAATCTAGATTACACAAGAATGATTCTAACACCCATGGAGCCATGGTGCTGGTCATGTTTTGCTCGTGGAAGAGGCTTAGTCAACGGTGCGCAACATTCAGATCCGTATGTATCTTGCAAATTTCTATGTCTCCCACCTGGACTAGATCCCGGATGGAATTGAAGCGTCTCTTGATGTGCTTGGTTCTCGTGTGAAATCTGGATTCCTTCGCCAAGGCAAATGCACCAGTATTGTCACAAAAGATTTTCACTGGACCCGATGCACTAGGTATGACACCTAGATCAGATATGAACTCCTTCATCCAGACTCCTTCATTTGCTGCTTCCGAAGCAGCTATGTACTCCGCTTCACACATAGATCCCGCCACGACGCTTTGTTTAGAACTGCACCAACTGATAGCTCCACTGTTCAATGTAAACACGTATCCGGTTTGTGATTTAGAATAAATGCGGATCGATGTCAAAGCTTGCATCGACGTAACCATTTACGACTAGCTCTTTGTCACCTCCATAAACAAGAAACATATCATTAGTCCTTTTAAGGTATTTCAGGATGTTCTTGACTGCTGTCGAGTGATCCACTCCTGGATTACTTTGGTACCTCCCTGCTAGACTTATAACAAGGCACACATCAGGTCTGGTACACATCATTGCATACATGATAGAGCCTATGGCTGAAGCATAGGGAACATCTTTCATCTTTTCTCTATCTTCTGCAGTGGTCGGGCATTGAGTCTTACTCAACTTCACACCTTGTAACACAGGCAAGAACCCTTTCTCTGCTTGATCCATTTTGAACTTCTTCAAAACTTTGTCAAGGTATGTGCTTTGTGAAAGTCCAATTAAGCGTCTTGATCTATCTCTATAGATCTTGATGTCCAATATATAAGCAGCTTCACCGAGGTCTTTCATTGAAAAACTCTTATTCAAGTATCCCTTTATGCTATCCAGAAATTCTATATCATTTCCAATCAAAAATATGTCATCCACATATAATATTAGAAATGCTACAGAGCTCCCACTCACTTTCTTGTAAATAAAGGCTTCTCCAAAAGTCCGTACAAAACCAAATAATTTGATCACACTATCAAAGCGTTTATTCCAACTCTGAGAGGCTTGCACCAGTCCATAAATGGATCGCTGGAGCTTGCACACTTTGTTAGCTCCCTTTGGATCGACAAAACCTTCTGGTTGCATCATATACAACTCTTCTTCCAGAAATCCATTCAGGAATGCAGCTTTGACATCCAGTTGCCAAATTTCATAATCATAAAATGCGGCAATTGCTAACATGATTCGGACAGACTTAAGCATCGCTACGGGTGAGAAAGTCTCATCGTAGTCAATCCCTTGAACTTGTCAAAAACCTTTTGCAACAAGTCGAGCTTTATAGACAGTAACATTACCGTCAGCGTCAGTCTTCTTTTTGAAGATCCATTTATTCCCAATGGCTTGCCGATCATTGGGCAAGTCAAGCAAAGTCCACACTTTGTTCTCATACATGGATCCCATCTCAGATTTCATGGCCTCATGCCATTTTGCGGAATCTGGGCTCACCATCGCTTCTTCATAGTTCGTAGGTTCGTCATGGTCTAGTAACATAACCTCCAGAACAGGATTACCGTACCACAAAAGTGCGGATCTTACTCTGGTTGACCAACGAGGTTCAGTAACAACTTGATCTGAAGTTCCATGATCATCATCATTAACTTCCTCACTAATTGGTGTAGGCGTCACAGGAACCGGTTTCTGTGATCTACTTTCCAATAAGGGAGCAGGTACAGTTACCTCATCAAGTTCTACTTTCCTCCCACTCACTTCTTTCGAGAGAAACTCCTTCTCTAGGAAGGATCCATTCTTAGCAATGAATGTCCTGCCTTCAAATCTGTGATAGAAGGTGTACCCAACAGTCGCCTTTGGGTATCCTATGAAGTCACATTTCTCCGATTTGGGTTCGAGCTTATCAGGTTGAAGCTTTTCCACATAAACATCGCGGCCCCAAACTTTAAGAAACGACAACTTTGGTTTCTTGTCAAACCACAGTTCATAAGGCGTTGTCTCAACGGATTTCGATGGTGCCCTGTTTAACGTGAATGCAGCCGTCTCTAAAGCATAACCCCAAAACGATAGCGGTAAATCAGTAAGAGACATCATAGATCACACCATATCTAGTAAAGTATGATTACGACGTTCGGACACACCATTACGCTGTGGTGTTCCGGGTGGCGTGAGTTGCGAAACTATTCCGCATTGTTTCAAATGTAGACCAAACTCGTAACTCAAATATTCTCCTCCATGATCAGATGTAGAAACTTTATTTTCTTGTTACAATGATTTTGAACTTCACTCTGAAATTCTTTGAACTTTTCAAATGTTTCAGACTTATGTTTTATTAAGTAGATATACCCATATCTGCTTAAATCATCTGTGAAGGTGAGAAAATAACGATACCCGCCGCGAGCCTCAACATTCATCGGACCGCATACATCTGTGTGTATGATTTCCAACAAATCTGTTGCTCTCTCCATAGTTTCGGAGAACGGCGTTTTAGTCATCTTGCCCATGAGGCACGATTCGCAAGTACCAAGTGATTCATAATCAAGTGGTTCCAAAAGTCCATCAGTACGGAGTTTCTTCATGCGCTTTACACCGATATGACCTAAACGACAGTGCCACAAATAAGTTGCACTATCATTATCAACTCTGCATCTTTTGGTTTCAACATTATGAATATGTGTATCACTACTATCGAGATTCATCAGAAATAGACCACTCTTCAAGGGTGCATGACCATAAAAGATATTACTCATATAAATAGAACAACCATTATTCTCTGATTTAAATGAATAACCGTCTCGCATCAAACAAGATGCAGATATAATGTTCATGCTCAACGTTGGCACCAAATAACAATTATTTAGGTCTAATACTAATCCCGAAGGTAGATGTAGAGGTAGCGTGCCGACGGCGATCACATCGACTTTGGAACCGTTTCCCACGCGCATCGTCACCTCGTCCTTGGCCAGTGTTTGCTTAATCCGTAGTCCCTATTTCGAGTTGCAAATATTAGCAACAGAACCAGTATCAAATACTCAGGTACTACTGCGAGCTCTAGTAAGGTACACATCAATAACATGTATATCACATATACCTTTGTTCACCTTGCCGTCCTTCTTATCCGCCAAATACTTGGGGCAGTTCCGCTTCCAGTGACCAGTCTGCTTGTAGTAGAAGCATTCAGTCTCAGGCTTCGGTCCAGACTTGGGTTTCTTCTCTTGAGCTGTTGGGGAACGTTGCAGAAAATTAAAATTTTTCCTACGGTTTCACCAAGATCCATCTATGAGTTCATCCAAGCAACGAGTCAAGGGAGTGAGTTTGCATCTACATACCACTTGTAGATCGAGTGCGGAAGCGTTCAAGGGGATGGTGATGATGGAGTCGTACTCGCCGCGATTCGGATCACCGATGACCAAGTGCTGAACGGACAGCACCTCCGCGTTCAACACACGTACGGTACGGACGACGTCTCCTCCGTCTTGATCCAGCAAGGAGGAAGGAGAGGTTGAGGAAGATGGCTCCAGCAGAAGCACGACGGCGTGGTGATGGTGGAGTGACAGCCTCGGCAGGCTTCGCCAAGCACACGCGGAGGAGGAGAGGTGTTGGGAGAGGAGGGCTGCGCCTTGGCTTGGGTGTGCAGCCCTCCCTCACCCCTCTATTTATAGGGGAAGGGAGAGGGCGGCCCCTCTAGATGGCATCTAGAGGGGGGTGGCGAGGAGGGGCTTGCCCCCAAGCAAGGCGCGCCTCTAGGGTTCCCCTCAACCCCTAGGCGCAAGGGCCCAAGGGAGGGGTTGCGCCCAGCCCACCGAGGCTGGCCCTTCCCACGCAGCCCAAGTGGCCCCCCGGAGAGGTGGCCCCTCCGGTGGACCTCCGGAACCCTTCCGGTGACCCCTTACAATACCGATATGCCTCGAAACTTTTCCGGTGTCCGCTTGACAACTTCCCATATATAAATCTTTACCTCCGGACCCTTCCGAACTCCTCGTGACGTCCCGGATCTCATCCGGACTCCGAACAACATTCGTAATCACATACAAGTCTTCCTAATAACCCTAGCGTCCATCAACCTTAAGTGTGTAGACCCTACGGGTTCGGGAGACATGCGACATGACCGAGACGCTCTCAGTCAATAACCAACAGCGGGATCTGGATACCCATGTTGGCTCCCACATGCTCCTCGATGATGTCATCGGATGAACCACGATGTCGAGGATTCAAGCAACCCGTATACTATTCCCTTTGTCAATCGGTGCGTTACATGCCCGAGACTCGATCGTCGGTATCCCAATACCTCGTTCAGTCTCGTTACTGCAAGTCACTTTACTCGCATCGTAATGCATGATCCCGCGACCAAACACTTGGTCACTTTGAGCTCATTATGATGATGCATTACCGAGTGGGCCCAGAGATACCTCTCCGTCATACGGAGTGACAAATCCAGTCTCGATCCGTGTCAACCCAACAGACACTTTCGGAGATACCAGAGAGCACCTTTATAGTCACCCGATTACGTTGTGACGTTTGGTACACCCAAAGCACTCCTACGGTATCCGGAGTTACACGATCTCATGGTCTAAGGAAGAGATACTTGACATTGAAAAGCTCTAGCAAAACGAACTACACGATCTTGTGCTATGCTTAGGATTGGGTCCTGTCCATCACGTCATTCTCCTAATGACGTGATCCCGTTGTTAATGACATCTGATGTCCATAGTCAGGAAACCATGACTATCTGTTGACCAACGAGCTAGTCAACTAGAGGCTTACTAGGGACGTATTATGGTCTATGTATTCACACGTGTATTACGATTTCCAGATAATACAGTTATAGCATGAATAAAAGACAATTGTCATGAACAAGGAAATATAATAATAATGCTTTTATTATTGCCTCTAGGGCATATTTCCAACAGTCTCCCACTTGCACTAGAGTCAATAATCTAGTTACATTGTGATGAATCGAACACCCATAGAGTTCTGGTGTTGATCATGTTTTGCCCGCAGAAGAGGTTTAGTCAACGGATCTGCGACATTCAGATTCGTATGCACTTTACAAATTTCTATGTCTCCATCTTGAACATTTTCACGGATGGAGTTGAAGCGGCAACTTGATGTGCTCGGTCTTCTTGTGAAACCTGGGCTCCTTGGCAAGTGCAATAGCTCCGGTGTTATCACAGAAGAGTTTGATCGGCCCGACGCATTGGGTATGACTCCTAGGTCGGTGATGAACTCCTTCACCCAAATTGCTTCATGCGCTGCCTCCGAGGCTGCCATTTACTCCGCTTCACATGTAGATCCCGCCACGACGCTTCTCGCTTTGCTGCACCAGCCATCGCTCCACCATTCGACATATACACGTATCCGGTTTGTGACTTAGAGTCATCCAGATCTGTGTCGAAGCTAAGCGTCGACGTAACCCTTTACGACGAGCTCTTCGTCACCTCCATAAACGAGAAACATGTCCTTTGTCCTTTTCGGTACTTTAGGATATTCTTGACCGCTGTCCGGTGTTCCTTGCGGGATTACTTTGGTACCTTCCTACCAAACTTACGGCAAGGTTTACATCAGGTCTGGTACACAAAGATGGCATACATAATAGATCCTATGGCTGAGGCATAGGGGATGACGCTCATCTTTTCTTTATCTTTTGCCGTGGTCGGGCATTGAGCTGAGCTCAATCTCACACCTTGCAAGACAGCAAGAACCCTTTCTTGGACTGATCCATTTTGAACTTCTTCAAAATCTTGTCAAGGTATGTGCTTTGTGAAAGACCTATGAGGCGTCTCGATCTATCTCTATAGATCTTGATGCCTAATATATAAGCAGCTTCTCCAAGGTCCTTCATTGAAAAACACTTATTCAAGTAGGCCTTGATGCTGTCCAAGAATTCTATATCATTTCCCATCAAAAGTATGTCATCTACATATAATATGAGAAATGCTACAGAGCTCCCACTCACTTTCTTGTAAACGCAGGCTTCTCCATAAGTCTCATAAACCCAAATGCTTTGATCATCTCATCAAAGCGAATGTTCCAACTCCGAGATGCTTGCACCAGCCCATAAATGGATCGCTGGAGCTTGCATACTTTGTTAGCATTCTTAGGATCGACAAAACCTTCCGGCTGTATCATATACAGCTCTTCCTTAAGATAACCATTAAGGAACGCTGTTTTGACGTCCATCTGCGATCTCTCATAATCATAGGATGCGGCAATTGCTAACATGATTCGGACGGACTTAAGCTTCGCTACGGGAGAGAAAGTCTCATCGTAGTCAATCCCTTGAACTTGCCAATAACCCTTAGCGACAAGTCAAGCTTTATAGATGGTGACATTACCATCCGCGTCTGTCTTCTTCTTAAAGATCCATTTGTTTTCTTTTGCTCGCCGATCATCGGGCAAGTCAGTCAAAGTCCATACTTTGTTTTCATACATGGATTCTATCTCGGATTTCATGGCTTCTAGCCATTTGTTGGAATCTGGGCACGCCATCGCTTCTTCATAGTTCAAGGTTCACCATTGTCTAACAACATGATTTCCGGTGACGGGGTTGTCGCACCACTGCAGTGCGGAACGTGTCCTAGTGGACCTCTGAAGTTCGGTAGCAACTTGATCCGAAGTACCTTGATCATCATCATTAATTTCCTCTCCAATTGGTGTAGGCACCACAGAACATTTTCTGAGCTGCACTACTTTCCGGTTCAAGAGGTAGTACTTCATCGAAGTTCTACTTTCCTCCCACTTACTCCTTTCGAGAGAAACTCTTTTCGAGAAAGGATCTGTTCTTGGCAACAAAGATCTTGCCCTCGGATCTAAGGTAGAAGGTATACCCAATGGTTTCCTTAGGGTATCCTATGAAGACACATTTTCCGACTTGGGTTCGAGCTTTTCAAGGTTGAAGTTTCTTGACATAAGCATCGCAGCCCCAAACTTTTAGAAACGACGACTTAGGTTTCTTCCCAAACCATAATTCATACGATGTCGTCTCAACGGATTTAGACGGTGCCCTATTTAAAGTGAATGTAGCTGTCTCTAGAGCGTATCCCCAAAATGATAGCGGTAAATCTGTAGGAGACATCATAGATCGCACCATATCCAATAGAGTGCGATTACGACGTTCAGACACACCATTACCGAGGTGTTCGGTAGGCGTGAGGTGTGAAACGATTCCACATTTCCTTAAGTGTGTACCAAATTCGTGACTTAAATATTCTCCTCCACGATCTGATCGTAAGAACTTTATTTTTCGGTCACGTTGACTCTCTACCTCATTCTGAAATTCCTTGAACTTTTCAAAGGTCTCAGACTTGTGTTTCATCAAGTAGACATACCCATATCTACTCAAGTCATCCGTGAGAGTGAGAACATAACGATATCCTCCATGAGCCTCAACACTCATTGGACCGCACACATCGGTATGTATGATTTCCAACAAGTTGGTTGCTCGCTCCATTGTTCCGGAGAACGGAGTCTTGGTCATCTTGCCCATGAGGCATGGTTCGCATGTGTCAAATGATTCATAATCTAGAGACTCCAAAAGTCCATCAAGATGGAGCTTCTTCATGCGCTTGACACCAATGTGACCAAGGCGGCGGTACACAAGTATGTGGGACTATCGTTATCAACTTTACATCTTTTGGTATTCACGCTATGAATATGTGTAACATTACGCCGAGATTCATTAAGAATAAACCATTCACCATCGGAGCATGACCATAAAACATATCTCTCATATAAATAGAACAACCATTATTCTCGGATTTAAATGAGTAGCCATCTCGCATTAAACGAGATCCAGATACAATGTTCATGCTCAAACTTGGCACCAAATAACAATTATTAAGGTTCAAAACTAATCCCGTAGGTAAATGTAGAGGTAGCGTGCCGACGGCGATCACATCTACTCGAACCATTCCCGACGTGCATCGTCACCTCGCCCTTCGCCAGCCTCCGCTTATTCCGCAGCTCCTGCCGTGAGTTACGAATATGAGCAACGGCACCGGTATCAAATACCTGTGAGTTACTATGAGTACTGGTAAGGTACACATCAATTACATGTATATCAAATATACCTTTGGTGTTGCCGGCCTTCTTATCCGCTAAGTATTTGGGGCGCCCGCTTCCAAAGGGCCCTTCCCCTTGCAATAAAAGCACTCAGTCTCTGGCTTGGGTCCATTCTTTGACTTCTTCCCGGTAACTGGCTTACCGGGCGCGGCAACATCCTTGTCGTCCTTCTTGAAGTTCTTCTTGCCCTTGCCCTTCTTGAACTTAGTGGTCTTATTGACCATCAACACTTGATGTTCTTTCTTGATCTCAACCTCTCACTGACTTCAGCATTGAAAATACTTCAGAATGGTCTTCACCATCCCCTCGCATGTTGTAGTTCATCACAAAGCTCTTGTAGCTTGGTGGGAGCGATCAAGGATTCTGTCAATGACCGCCTCATCGTGGAGGTTAATATTCACTGGGTCATGCGGTTGTGCAACCTGCACATTGTGAGTATGTGCTCACTGACAGAACTATTTTCCTCCATCTTACAACTATAGAACTTGTTAGAGACGTCATATCTCTCGACCCGGGCGTGAGCTTGGAAAACTAGTTTCAGCTCCTCGAACATCTCATATGCTCTGTGATGCTCAAAACGCTTTTGGAGCCCCGATTCTAAGCTGTATAGCATGCCGCACTGAACGAGGGAGTAATCATCAGCACGAGTTTTCCAAGCATTCATAATGTCTTGGTTCTTCGGGACGGAGCGTCACCTAGCGGTCCTTCTAGGACATATTGTTTCTGGCAGCTATGAGGATGATCCTCAGGTTCCGGACCCAGTCCGTATAGTTGCTGCCGTCATCTTTCAGCTTGGTTTTCTCTAGGAACGCGTTGAAGTTCAAGTTGACATGAGCGTTGGCCATTTGATCTACAAGACATATTATGCAAAAGTTTTAGACTAAGTTCATGATAATAAAGTTCATCTAATCAAATTATTTAATGAACTCCCACTCAGATTAGACATCCCTCTAGTCATCTAAGTGTTACACGATCCGAGTCGACTAGGCCGTGTCCGATCATCACGTGAGACGGACTAGTCATCGTCGGTGAACATTCTCATGTTGATCGTATCTTCCATACGACTCGTGTTCGACCTTTCGGTTTCCGTGTTCCGAGGCCATGTCTGTACATGCTAGGCTCGTCAAGTTAACCCTAAGTGTTTTGCATGTGTAAAACTGTCTTACACCCGTTGTATGTGAACGTAAGGATCTATCACACCCGATCATCACGTGGTGCTTCGAAACGACGAACTTTAGCAACGGTGCATAGTTAGGGGAGAACACTTCTTGAAATTGTTGTAAGGGATCATCTTATTTACTACCGTCGTTCTAAGTAAACAAGATGCATAAACATAATAAACATCACATGCAATTATATAGTAGTGACATGATATGGCCAATATCATATAGCTCCATTGATCTCCATCTTCGGGCTCCATGATCATCTTGTCACCGGCATGACACCATGATCTCCATCATCATGATCTCCATCATCGTGTCTTCATGAAGTTGTCACACCAACGACTACTTCTACTTCTATGGCTAACGCGTTTAGCAATAAAGTAAAGTAATTTACATGGCGTTCTTCAATGACACGCAGGTCATACAAAAAATAAAGACAACTCCTATATTCCTGCCGTTGTCATACTCATCGACATGCAAGTCGTGATTCCTATTACAAGAACATGATCTCATACATCACAATATATCATTCATCATTCATCACAACTTCGCCATATCACATCACATAACAATTGCTGCAAAAACAAGTTAGACGTCCTCTAATTGTTGTTGCATCTTTTACGTGGCTGCAATTGGGTTCTAGCAAGAACGTTTTCATACCTACGAATAACCACAACGTGATTTTGTCAACTTCTATTTACCCTTCATAAGGACCCTTTTCATCGAATCTGCTCCAACTAAAGTGGGAGAGACAGACACCCGCCAGCCACCTTATGCAACTAGTGCATGTCAGTCGGTGGAACCGGTCTCACGTAAGCGTATGTGTAAGGTTGGTCCGGGCCGCTTCATCCCACAATACCGCTGAAGCAAGATAAGACTAGTAGCGGCAAGCAAGTTGACAAGATCTACGCCCACAACCAAATTGTGTTCTACTCGTGCAATAGAGAACTACGCATAGACCTAGCTCATGATGCCACTGTTGGGGAGCGCGTTGCGAGAAAATTAAAAAATTTCCTACGGTTTCACCAAGATCCATCTATGAGTTCATCTAAGCAACGAGTTAAGGGAGTGAGTTTGCATCTACATACCACTTGTAGATCGAGAGCGGAAGCGTTCAAGGGGATGGTAATGATGGAGTGGTACTCGGATCACCGATGACCAAAGTGCTGAACGGACAGCACCTCCGCGTTCAACACACGTACGGTACGGACGACGTCTCCTCCGCCTTGATCCAGCAAGGAGGAAGGAGAGGTTGAGGAAGATGGCTCCAGCAGCTGACGACGGCGTGGTGATGGTGGAGTGACAGTTCTCCGTGAGGCTTCGCCAAGCACACGCAGAGGAGGAGAGGTGTTGGGGAGAGGAGGGCTGCGCCTTGGCTTGGTGTGCAGCCTCCCTCACCCCTCTATTTATAGGGGAAGGGAGAGGGGGCGGCCCCTCTAGATGGCATCTAGAGGGGTGGTTGCCGGAGGGGCTTGCCCCCAAGCAAGGCGCCCTCTAGGGTTCCCCCCCTCAACCCTAGGCGCAAGGGCCCAAGGGAGGGGGTGCGCCCAGCCCACCAGGGGTTGGCCCCTTCCCACGCAGCCCAAGTGGCCCCCCCAGGAGGGGTGGCCCCTCCCGGTGGACCTCCGGAACCCTTCCGGCGACCCCGGTACAATACCGATATGCCCCGAAACTTTTCCGGTGTCCGTTTGACAACTTCCCATATATAAATCATTACCTCCCACCCTTCGAACTCCTCGTGACGTCCGGATCTCATCCGGACTCCGAACAACATTCGTAATCACATACAAGTCTTCCTAATAACCCTAGCGCCACCGAACCTTAAGTGTGTAGACCCTACGGGTTCGGGAGACATGCGCATATGACCGAGACGCTCTCAGGTCAATAACCAACAGCGGGATCTGGATACCCATGTTGGCTCCCACATGCTCCTCGATGATGTCATCGGATGAACCACGATGTCGAGGATTCAAGCAACCCCGTATACTATTCCCTTTGTCAATCGGTACGTTACATGCCCGAGACTCGATCGTCGGTATCCCAATACCTCGTTCAGTCTCGTTATCGCAAGTCACTTTACTCGCACTGTAATGCATGATCCCACGACCAAACACTTGGTCACTTTGAGCTCATTATGATGATGCATTACCGAGTGGGCCCAAAGATACCTCTCCGTCATACGGAATGACAAATCCCAGTCTCGATCCGTGTCAACCCAACAGACACTTTCGGAGATACCTGTAGTGCACCTTTATAGTCACCCAGTTACGTTGTGACGTTTGGTACACCCAAAGCACTCCTACGGTATCCGGGAGTTACACGATCTCATGGTCTAAGGAAGAGATACTTGACATTGAAAAAGCTCTAGCAAAACGAACTACACGATCTTGTGCTATGCTTAGGATTGGGTCCTGTCCATCACGTCATTCTCCTAATGACGTGATCCCGTTGTTAATGACATCTGATGTCCATAGTCAGGAAACCATGACTATCTGTTGACCAACGAGCTAGTCAACTAGAGGCTTACTAGGGACGTATTATGGTCTATGTATTCACACGTGTATTACGATTTCCGGATAATACATTTATAGCATGAATAAAAGACAATTATCATGAACAAGGAAATATAATAATAATGCTTTTATTATTGCCTCTAGGGCATATTTCCAACATGAGCAGCAACTTGCTTGCTGTTCTTCTTGAAGTTCCCCTTATTCTTCCCTTTGCCCTTTTTTTTGAAACTGGTGGTCTTATTGACCATCAACACTTGATGCTCCTTCTTGATTTCTACCTCCGCAGCCTTTAGCATTGCGAAGAGACCGGGAACCGTCTTATCCATCCCTTGCATGTTATAGTTCATCACGAAGCTCTTGTAGCTTGGTGGCAGTGATTGAAGAATTCTGTCAATGACGCTATCATCCGGAAGATTAACTCCCAGTTGAATCAAGTGATTGTTATACCCAGACATTCTGAGTATATGGTCACTGACAGAAATATTCTCCTCCATCTTGCAGCTGTAGAACTTATTGGAGACTTCATATTTCTCAATCCGGGCATTTGCTTGAAATATTAACTTCAACTCCTGGAACATCTCATATGCTCCATGACATTCAAAACGTCGTTGAAGTCCCGGTTCTAAGCCGTAAAGCATGGCACACTGAACTATCGAGTAGTCATCAGCTTTGCTCTGCCAGACGTTCATAACATCTGGCGTTGCTCCTGCATCGGGTTTGGCACCTAGCGGTGCTTCCAGGACGTAATTTTTCTCAGGCAAAGAATGAGGATAATCCTCAAGTTAGGGACCCAGTCCGTGTAATTGCTACCATCATCTTTCAACTTTGCTTTCTCAAGGAACGCATTAAAATTCAAGGGAACAACAACATGGGCCATCTATCTACAATCAACATAGACAAGCAAGATACTATCAGGTACTAAGTTCATGAAAAATTTAAGTTCAATTAATCATATTACTTAAGAACTCCCACTTAGATAGACATCCCTCTAATCCTCTAAGTGATCACGTGATCCAAATCAACTAAACCATAACCGATCATCACGTGAAATGGACTAGCTTTCAATGGTGAACATCAATATGTTGATCATATCTACTATATGATTCACGCTCGACCTTTCGGTCTCAGTGTTCCGAGGCCATATCTGCATATGCTAGGCTCGTCAAGTTTAACCTGAGTATTCTGTGTGCAAAACCGCTTGCACCCGTTGTAGATGGACGTAGAGCTTATCACACCCGATCATCACGTGGTGTCCGGGCACGACGAACTTTGGCAATGGTGCATACTGTGGAGAACACTTTTATCTTGAAATTTAGTGAGAGATCATCTTATAATGCTACCGTCAATCAAAGCAAGATAAGACGCATAAAAGATAAACATCACATGCAATCAATATAAGTGATATGATATGGCCATCATCATCTTGTGCTTGTGATCTCCATCTCCAAAGCACCGTCATGATCACCATCATCACCGACGCGACACCTTGATCTCCATTGTAGCATCGTTGTCGTCTCGCCAACTTATGCTTCTACGACTATCGCTACCGCTTAGTGATAAAGTAAAGCATTAGAGGGTGATTGCATTGCATACAATAAAGCGACAACCATATGGCTCCTCGCCATTGCGGTAACTTCGGTTACAAAACATGATCATCTCATACAATAAAATTTAGCATCATGTCTTGACCATATCACATCACAACATGTCCCGCAAAAACAAGTTAGGCGTCCTCTACTTTTTGTTGCAAGTTTTACGTGGCTGCCATCGGGCTTAGCAAGAACCGTTCTTACCTACGCATCAAAACCACAATGATAGTTTGTCAAGTTGGTGTTGTTTTAACCTTCGCAAGGACCGGGCGTAGCCACACCCGGTTCAACTAAAGTTGGAGAAACTGACACCCGCCAGCCACCTGTGTGCAAAGCACGTCGGTAGAACTAGTCTCGCGTAAGCGTATGTGTAATGTCCTCCGGGCCGCTTCATCCAACAATACCGCCGAACCAAAGTATGACATACTGGTAAGCAGTATGACCTATATCGCCCACAACTCACTTGTGTTCTACTCGTGCATATGACATCTACGCATAAAACCTGGCTCGGATGCCACTGTTGGGGAACGTAGTAATTTCAGAAAATTTCCTACGCACATGCAAGATCATGGTGATGCATAGCAATGAGAGGGGAGAGTGTTGTCCATGTACCCTCGTAGACCGAAAGCAGAAGCGTTAGCACAACGCGGTTGATGTAGTCGTACATCTTCACGATCCGACCGATCAAGTACCGAACACACGACACCTCCGACTTCAGCACACGTTCAGCCCGATGACGTCCCTCGAACTCCGATCCAGCCGAGTGTTGAGGGAGAGTTTCACAAGACGACGGCGTGGTGACGATGATGATGTTCTACCGACGCAGGGCTTCGCCTAAGCATCGCTACAGTATTATCGAGGTGGACTATGGTGGACGGGGGCACCGCACACGGCTAAAAGATCAAACGATCAATTGTTGTGTCTTTGGGGTGCCCCCTGCCCCCGTATATAAAGGAGGAAGGGGGGAGGTGCGGCCGGCCAGGAGGAGTCCTACTCCCACCAGGAGTAGGACTCCCTCCCTTCCTTGTTGGAATAGGAGAAGGGGGAAAGAAGTGGAGGAGAAGAAGGAAAGGGGGGCCGCCGCCCCCCTCTCCTTGTCCTATTCGGACTAGGGGGGAGGGGTGCGCGGCCCTTGCCCTGGCCGCATCTCCGCTTCTCCACTAAGGCCCACTATGGCCCATTAACCCCCCGGGGGGTTCCGGTAACCCCTGGTACTCCGGTAAAATCCCGATTTCACCCGGAACACTTCCGATATCCAAATATAGGCTTCCAATATATCAATCTTCATGTCTCGACCATTTCGAGACTCCTCGTCATGCCGTGATCACATCCGGGACTCCGAACAACCTTCGGTACATCAAAACTCATAATATAACTTTGGTCGAAACTTTAAGCGTGCGGACCCTAATGGTTCGAGAACTATGTAGACATTACCGAGACACGTCTCCGGTCAATAACCAATAGCGGAACCTGGATCCTCATATTGGCTCCCACATAGTCTACGAAGATCTTTTTCGGTCAGACCGCATAACAACATACGTTGTTCCCTTTGTCATCCGTATGTTACTTGCCCGAGATTTGATCGTTGGTATCTCAATCCCTAGTTCAATCTCGTTACCGGCAAGTCTCTTTACTCGTTCCATAATAAATCATCCCGCAACTAACTCATTAGTTGCAATGCTTGCAAGGCTTAAGTGATGTGCATTACCGAGTGGGCCCAGATATACCTCTTCGACTATCGGAGTGACAAATCCTAATCTCGAAATACGCCAACCCAACAAGTACCTTCGGAGACACCTGTAGAGCACCTTTATAATCACCCGATTCGTTGTGACGTTTGGTAGCACACAAAGTGTTCCTCCGGTATATGGGAGTTACATAATCTCATAGTCATAGGAACATGTATAAGTCATGAAAAAGCAATAGCAATATACTAAACGATCGAAAGTGCTAAGCTAACGGAATGGGTCAAGTCAATCACATCATTCTCCTAATGATGTGATCCCGTTAATCAAATGACAACTCATGTCAATGGCTAGGAAACTTAACCATCTTTGATCAACGAGCTATTCAAATAGAGGCATACTAGTGACACTGCTTGTCTATGTATTCACACATGTATTATGTTTCCGGTTAATACAATTCTAGCATGAATAATAAACATTTATCATGATATAAGGAAATAAATAATAACTTTATTATTGCCTCTAGGGCATATTTCCTTCAGTCTCGGCACGACGAACTCTCGCAACGATGCATACTTAGGGAGAACACTTAGACCTTGACATTTAGTGAGAGATCATCTTATAGTGCTACCGTTGAACTAAGCATAAAGGATAAACATCACGTGCAATCAATATAAGTCATATGATATGGCCATCATCATCTTGTGCCTTTGATCTCCATCTCCAAAGCATCATCATGATCACCATCGTCACCGGCGCGACACCTTGATCTCCATCGTAGCATCGTTGTCGTCTCGCCAACTATTTCTTCTACAACTATCCCTACCGCTTAGTGATAAAGTAAAGCAATTACATGGCGATTGCATTTCATACAATAAAGCGACAACCATATGGCTCCTGCCAGTTGCTGATAACTCCATTACAAAACATGATCATTTCATATAATAAAATTTAGCATCATGTCTTGACCATATCACATCACAACATGCCCTGCAAAAACAAGTTAGACGTCCTCTATTTTTTTGTTGCAAGTTTTACGTGGCTGCTACGGGCTGAGCAAGAACCGTTCTTACCTACGGATCAAAACCACAACGATATTTTGTCAAGTATGTGTTGTTTTAACTTTCAACAAGGACCGGGCGCAGCCACACTCGATTCAACTAAAGTTGGAGAAACTGACACCCGCCAGCCACCTGTGTGCGAAGCACGTCGGTAGAACCAGTCTTGCGTAAGCGTACGCGTAATGTCGGTCCGGGCCGCTTCATCCAACAATACCGCCGAATCAAAGTATGACATGTTGGTAAGGAGTATGACTATTATCGCCCACAACTCTTTATGTTCTACTCGTGCATATAACATCTACGCACAGACCTGGCTCGGATGCCACTGTTGGGGAACGCAGCAATTTCAAAAAAAATCCTATGTACACGCAAGATCCATCTACGTGATGCATAGCAACGAGAGGGGAGAGTGTTGTCCACGTACCCTCGTAGACAGAAAGCGGAAGCGTTTAGTAACGCGGTTGATGTAGTCCAACGTCTTCATGATCCAACCGATCCAAGTACCGAACGCACGGCACCTCCGCGATCTGCACACGTTTAGCTCGGTGACGTCCCTTGAACTCTTGATCCAGTTGAGGCCGAGGGAGAGTTTTGTCAGCACGACGGCGTGGTGACGGCGATGATGAAGTTACCGGCGTAGGGCTTCGCCTAAACACTACGACGATATGACCAAAGTGTAAAACTGTGGAGGGGGGCACCGCACACGGCTAAGAATAACTTGTGTCTATGGCGTGCCCCCTGGCCACGTATATAAAGGATGAAGGGAGGAGGAGGCCGGCCCTCATAGGGCGCCCCCAAAGTGTGGAGTCCTATTAGGACCCCCTAGTCCTAATGGGATTCCACCTCCCACATGGAATAGGAAAAGGGGAAGGGAGAAGGAGAAGGAAGGAAGGGGCCGGCCCCCTTCCCTAGTCCAATTCGGACCAGTCCATGGGGAAGGGGCGCGGCCAACCTTGAGGCCTTTCTCTCCTTTCCCGTATGGTCCATTAAGGCCCAATACAAATTCCCGTAACTCTCTGGTACTCCGAAAAATACCCGAAACACTCAGAACCTTTCCGATGTCCGAATATAGCCTTTCAATATATCGATCTTTACGTCTCGACCATTTCGAGACTCCTCGTCATGTCCCCGATCTCATCCCGAACTCCGAACAAACTTCGGTCATCAAATCACATAACTCATAATACAATTCGTCACAGAACGTTAAGCGTGCGGACCCTACGGGTTCGAGAACTATGTAGAAATGACCGAGACTCATCTCCGGTCAATAACCAATAGCGGAACCTAGATGCTCATATTGGTTCCGACATATTCTACGAAGATCTTTATCGGTCAAAACGCATAACAACATACGTTGTTCCCTTTGTCATCGGTATGTTACTTGCCCGAGATTCGATCGTCGGTATCCTCATACCTAGTTCAATCTTGTTACCGGCAAGTCTCTTTACTCGTTCCGTA
Source organism: Aegilops bicornis (assembly GCA_021605145.1). Lineage (NCBI taxonomy): Eukaryota > Viridiplantae > Streptophyta > Magnoliopsida > Poales > Poaceae > Aegilops > Aegilops bicornis. The sequence continues at coordinate 318,369,411 of CM038675.1, forward strand.
ATGTATCATCCCGCAACTAACTCATTAGTCACAATGCTTTCAAGGCTTATAGTGATGTGCATTACCGAGAGGGCCCAGAGATACCTCTCCGATACATGGAGTGACAAATCCTAATCTCGATCTATGCCAACTCAACAAACACCATCGGAGACACCTGTAGAGCATCTGTATAATCACCCAGTTACGTTGTGACGTTTGATAGCACACAAGGTGTTCCTCTGGTATTCGGGAGTTGTATAATCTTATAGTCTGAGGAACATGTATAAGTCATGAAGAAAGCAGTAGCAATAAAACTGTAATGATCATAATGCTAAGCTAACGAATGGGTCTTGTCCATCGCATCATTCTTTTAATGATGTGATCCCGTTCATCAAATGACAACACATGTCTATGGTTAGGAAACATAACCATCTTTGATAAACGAGCTAGTCAAGTAGAGGCATACTAGAGACACTATGTTTTGTCTATGTATTCACACATATATCAAGTTTCCGGTTAATACAATTCTAGCATGAATTAAACATTTATAATGAAAGGAAATATAAATAACAACTTTATTATTGCCTCTAGGGCATATTTCCTTCAACAATGGTTGTCGAATTTTGCTGGAATCTGACATGCGCACAGGTAAGTCATCGTTGAAAGCTGCATATGTTGCCAAAGATGCTGGAACCAGTGTTGCGCGGAGCTGCGATGGGTACCAACGTATTCGATGTTGTTTTATGTTGTAATTGACATCCTTTAGATTTTGCTGGAACCAGGACTAATTTTCACTACCACTGACTTGTGTTTTGTTGGACCTAGCACCCATGCTTGCTACCACCATCTCATATTTTGCGGAATCATCGTACTTTTGCTCCCACCGTCCTTCTGTTTTTGCTGGAACCAACCTAATTTTTTTGCTACCACCGGGTTTGGCTACGAGCGATGGCGTCGTCGCCATTAATGTTGCAACCGGGGGTCGGCAGTACCGGCGTGGGATGGTTTGCAACCGACGCTATGGGAGGGGGAGGGTAGGGGCCTGCCATGGATCCAATAGGGAAGGCGACCAAAAAAGCTGCTACGGGGCCAACGGTTTTTTTTTTGCGATTTACGATGGGGTGAGTGTTTGCGACGAGCTTCGATGGCGAGTGTCGGTGGCGAGGCAAACCGGTGATAGCGGAAACGCTAAATTATATTCAAAATAGATGTTTCTATTATAGCTTATGAGATGTGTGTTGCATGTGCATGCTTATCTTCACTATGCGTGAAGAAGCAACTATGTTGGGATACATTTAATTTCACGTGTTTTCACTTTTTGCTTGAGGCAATTTTTGAACTTCCATGACAGGTTTCAACCAACTGATCATGGGCTCAACTTTTTTTTAGGGCTGATCATGGACTCAACTTAAACCGAGATTTCTGCCGCCTTGCTCTCTACAAACTAGAGATGGGCCTATGGGCCATCGCAACCCGACATCCACCTTCCTCCATCGCTAAACGACTGAAATAGGGGGAATTTCCTATACAACGCTTAAGGCGCCGGTTATAGGCAAACTCGCCAACCGGCGCACACCCCTCCCTTTGCCCTGGTCGGCCCATTTTACACCTTTTTCTTCTCTTCTGCGAAGATTAAAAAAAGTTGCACCCTACAGGATTCGAACTCAAGGCTGCATGCATCGTACAAAGAGCGACAACGAACAAGATGCCTTAAATGTCATGACTTTTATTCTTCATCTACTTAACACTAAAAAAGGGCAATGTTTTCCCCGTTTTGTTTTGTTTTGGCCGGCTTTTCTTCTTTTTTTTTTCTTTCTAAAATTCCTGATCTTTTCTTAAGTGTCCCAACTTTTTTTCAAATCCATGAACTTTTCTTCAAATTTGTGAAAAAAAATTCAAACCTAATTCTTTTTTCAAAGTCTGCGAAACTTTTTTCAAAACATGTGAAATTTTCTTCAAATTCATGAAATTTTTCTCAAATCGGTGATCTCTTGTTTCAAAATCCATGAAATATTTGTTTAAAATTGATGAATTTTTTCAAATTGATGACTTTTTCAATTTTGTGAACTTTTTTAAGATTGATAAACTTTTTCAAGTTTGTGAAAGTTTTTCAAAATCGATGAAGTTTATTTAAATCAATGAATTCTTTTTCAAATCGACGAAAATTATTCCAAATTCGATGAACTTTTTTATAAATCAATGAATATTTTTAAAAACTGATGAACTTTATTACAAATTCGATGAACTTTTTTCAAAATTAATGATTTTTTTCAAATCAACTATTACAACATTTAATATTATACCGAATCAGCTATTTTATCATTTAGTTGTATGTCATCTCAACAAATAGTTGCCATGCATGACAGTGCTTATAATCCTTCTATTGCGGGCAGCCGAATGAGACTTTCTGTGTGCATGTTGATCTACAAAAATATAACTTTAGTTTACTGAAAAGTGTAACTTGTAGTTTTTTTTTGAACAATTATAATTTTTGAGAAATACTAGTTGATTTTGTTATGAATTAGAGTTGTATTGTTCAACCAACTTAGACATAATAAAATAGCAAAGGATTTAAGATTAGCAAAAGAAAAGAAAACAGGAGCATAACGACGATCCGGTGCCACCGCCCTCGCCGGTCCAAGCCGGCATCACCATGGGCGAGGCGCGTGCGACTTCATCGACATGGTGGTGGAAGAGCGGGAGATGGTGTTCCGGCAGGCGCATGCCGACCAGAGATACAACCTCTGGCTCCTCGACAAGCACCGGCTCGTGGAGGAGCATATCGCTGGGCGTGGACGTGGATGAGCAGAAGACGTTGCTCATGCCCTACCGCACCGCCCGCCACATCCATCACGAGCCATGGCGGCTCCGCGTACTGCATGCAGAGAAAGAAGCTATGTTCGCCGAGATTGACGTGGTGGTAGAGGAGTTTGATGTCGACACCGACGACATCACCAGCTCTGCGTCGGTCCTGAGCCGCCGCCATGACGATGAGGCAAGCATGTCCACAGTCGCCGTCGATAGTAAGAAAGAGTAGAACATTGGAGGCTACTGCCGCTTGGGTCCAAGAAGGCCACCCCACCGTCTTGTCGGGCCTCACAACCAGTGAGCTTGTCTGCTTCTCGGAGGCGAAGGCCATTGTTCTTTCCCTCCTGGTGAAGCTTCACTTCCCATGGCTCACGGCCGTTCGGCGAGCTTGCTACTGAACATGGGAAAGACATATGTGGGAAACGGGCGAAGCCGCGGTCGGCGATCATTTTAGACTTGGTTAGAATAACCTAGTCTGCTATAGTTTAGTTGAAATGTATCGTAAATGCAATGAATGTGTTTCAGATTAGATGAAAATCATCCAATCATATGTAAAAATCATATATGTTTGAACAAATTTCAATCAAAAGTGATCAAATGTCTGCGGTTAGCTTTGGATGACCGGCTCTCGCACATTTATCCATGGACTGATCTTAATAGGTCCGCGGACCGATATAATGCATGATTTAGGAGACAACCTTGAAGATGCCCTTATGCTTCATGAAGATTTGAGAGAAACCATACACACGACTTTTGGGAGGTAGCTCTAAACCCACCATCCTTTCGAAAATTCACAAAGCGAAGCAAATCATGTTCGACCATTTGCCTCCAGGTTTCCACGCATGGTTGCTCTTGATTGTAGCATTTGCTAGTAGCTGGTTTGTGGCTTTGTGCTAGCTTCACGCTCTTATCATGTCTGCGAAGTGCTCGTCATGACGCCTCCAGCTTGCATCCCTTTTGCGCCCAATTCCCAATTATTCTCACGGTTTCGCGTAGTAGTCCATGACTTCACACTGCAAAGTCGAACGATGGAGTGATCATTTCGAGGGAGTAGGAAAAGAAAGTGCAATGCCCTGAACAACTCAAATTGGTACGGAGACATGGCTGGTTATGCATGTGCAGACTACTGATAGGATAACATAAAGTCCCTGAAAAGAAAATCCTGACCTATAACGCTTGAACTGCAATTTCTTCTCCCCATCCGAATCCTTGTTACTATTCCAGTTGCGAAACTGCTCTGCACACGACAGTCTACCGACGAAATCTGAACGATGCATGTCTTCAACGGTGCTGATTTTCGAAATGGTCTAATCTAATGGATGAGTTGATCCATCGTTCACGAATCGTGTGCAGAGCTGCCGTCCGTGCAGCACTGCTCTTCCAAGGTTGAACGTATGGTTTAAAATCCGGCCACACATACGCGCATACATCGGGCACCGGCCGCTGGATTTTTACGTCGTGCATGCGTCGGGCAGCAGGATCGTGCATGAAGTAATTTCGTTTCTACTCCACTTGGAAACCCGGAGACCATCGTCGCTGGGCACCGTCTGTTTCATGCGTCATGTCAGTGCGTCAGGATTGGTGCAAGAAAACCCTCGTCCGGTCTTGAGTTGACCCGTGGTCGGCCCCTCCGTTCGGCAGCCACCCGCCCGTGAACAACACCAATCTGCCGTCACCTTCTTGTTCCGTTTCACGTACAGCAGCAGACAGCGACATGCCGTCGAAGAACGAAAGAAACAAACAAACGATGATGGGTGGTGGTACTGTACTGTATTGAAGGTTGGTGAAGACGGCCGGGTAATCCACATCCACCTTCGTTCCTTTGGTCAGAGGAGCACAAACCTCCTTGCTCATAACCAATAAGCAGAGGGTTTGGTGCCGCAGAGTGCTCAAGTTTATTCCGGTTAAGCAGTATACTAGTAATACTACTAGAGTACAAGGAGCATCACCTTCGTTCCTCGTGTGAGAGGGAAGTGGAGTTTCTGCACCCGAGCTCATATGAGCTCGGGTGAACAGTAAAATCGAAAAAAAAATTAAGAAAAATTTAAAAAATTCCAATTTTTTTTGGTAGAAACATTGACAAAAGTTTTAAGTGCTTGCAAAAATTCATCATGAAATCACATTTCTAGAAGGCGTGACAAAAAAAAAACAAAATCGGTACTCTGAAAATGCTACTTTCAAAAGCATTTTGGAGGCTGAATTTGTTTTTTTTTTTGCCACACCTTACAGGAATGTGATTTCATGATGAATTTTACAAAGACTTAGAACTTTTGTCAATGTTTCTCTGAGAATTTTTTGGAATTTTTTGATTTTTTCGATTTTTATCGCTCACCGCTCAAATGAATTAGCGAAAAGGCACTTTCGGTGTGAGAGCACATTCTCCTTCTTGAGAACCAATGAGAGAGGGGGGTTTGATGCCGTAGAGTTTGTTCCGGTTAAGCATTATTATACTACTACCGGTAGTAGCACCACAGTCCAAAGTTCCCGAAAAACAAGTCCAAAGTTCCGAAAAACAGCGCTCTACACCGAACGCACGGCCCTAAACTGAAGCTTGATTCTTGTCTTGCTGTATAATTCGGCCGAGCTGAGCTTCGACCCGAAGTTCCGAATCAGCATGGCGCTAAATGTCAAGCCCCAGCGCAAGCATAGTTGTCAGCAACTTTTAACCGTGTCCACGGGCGTTTGAGAGGTCTAATTTGTCAAATCTAGATGCTCCTACGAGAAAAGGAGTACATTTACTACCACATCACCGGCACGCCGGCCAAACCAGGCGAGAAATAGTAAAAACGTCATTGCTAGTAGTATCAACTTGCCAGTAGGAGTACATTTACTACCACATCATCGGCAAACTTGCCAAAACAGGCAAGAAATAGCAAGAATGTCATTGCTATCACGCCGTCCGATGAGATCTCCGCTCCGGTTACAAACTTCTCAGAAAGATTAGGGAAAAGCGACCCAGGGAAATTCGGGCAGGAGATAAGCGCCTTCCTCTCTGCTTCTCCGCAAGGCGACACCTGTGTGAACGTCGCTTTGCGACTGCGAGAGAACCCTTTTCCCCTTTCTCCCTGTGACTTTCGCCTTTCTCTCATTCATCTAAACCGGCGGCGGCAGAATCTAATCTCGCGGGTTAGAAATACGGACGCGGCTCGGGCAGTGCACGGCGTCCAGCCCAGTTGAACGCACGGGCGCGAACGCTGTTGAGGTCGTCTCTCGGCCTCTTTCTTGGCTCGCCATTAATGGCCGTGCGTTTCCTCGTACTACTGTCGCTCCTCGTCCTGGCCTCCTCCAGCTCAGGCTCCACCACCTCGCTCGCCACCAACGCCACCGCCGATGGCGGCTCGCTGGACAGTCTGGATGCGGGGAGCCTCACCACGTTCAGCTTCTCCACCTTCCATCCCGAGTACCGCGGCAAAAACCTGACGGTGGTCGGCGACGCCGACATAACCAAGCGCGCGCTCCAGATCACGCCGGACACGGGCAACGAGGCCGCCCACTTCCTGACCAACAAGTCCGGCCGCGTCCTCTACTACGCCCCGGTCAGGCTCTGGCGCCTCGAGAAGGGCGGCGGCAAGGGCAATGCCGCCGCCGGCGGCGGCGGCAAGAAGGTCGCGTCCTTCCGCACCGTGTTCACCGTCAACGTATTCCGCCCGTCGGGCGCGGACCCGGCGGAGGGGTTCGCGTTCCTCATCGCGCCGTCCGCGGGCGAGCCGCCCGCCGGCAGCTACGGCGGGTACCTCGGCCTCACCAACGCGACGACCGACGGCAACGCCACCAACCAAGTCGTCGCCGTCGAGCTCGACACCGAGAAGCAGCCCTACGACCCGGACGACAACCACGTCGGCCTCAACGTCAACAGCGTCGTCTCCGTCGCCAACGCCTCGCTCACGCCCCGCGGCATCGAGATCTCGCCGGTCAAGACAGCCAAGTACAACGTCTGGATCGACTACAACGGCGACGCCCGCCGCATCGCGGTGTACATGGCCGACTTCCAGGACGCCAAGCCCGCGTCTCCGGTGCTCGCCGCGCCGCTGGACCTCGGGGCCACCGTGGCCGAGAGGTCCTACTTCGGGTTCGCCGCGTCGACGGGTACCAAGTACCAGCTCAACTGCGTCCTGGCGTGGAACATGACGGTGGAGAAGCTCGACGAGCCGAACGACAACAGGGGCCTCATTCTGGGGCTCGCCGTCGGGGTACCCGTCGCGGTGCTCGCGCTGGGCGCCGCCGCCGCATTGGGGTACTACGTGTGCGTGGTGAGGCGGCGGAAGGTGGGCCGCGACCAGGGCAGCGCCATCACCGGGACGATGATCCGGAGCCTCGCCGGCGGGCCGCGGGAGTTCGACTACCGGGAGCTGCGGAAGGCGACCAACAACTTCGACGAGAGGATGAAGCTGGGGCAGGGCGGGTACGGGGTGGTGTACCGCGGCACGGTGGCCGACGACCACAGCAACCCGACCGCCGCGGGGACCCCGGTGGAGGTGGCGGTGAAGAAGTTCTCGCGGGCGAGCACGCAGGGGCAAAACGACTTCCTCGCCGAGCTCAGCATCATCAATCGCCTCCGCCACAAGCACCTCGTCCGCCTCGTCGGTAAGCCCTGCCCCCCTCGGGCAGCCGCCGCCGGCGCCGCCGTGCGGTTTACAACTTGTTGATTTTAGTACTAGTATATAGGAGTAGTATATAGTTTCTTTATTCTCTTATCGTTTTTCCGGCACGTGATTCTTGCACATGGGGTGTCGCCGTTAACAAAGGCCAATTCGTGTCGCCACTAACAAAGGCCAATTTGAACCGGGTTTGCTCGGTTTCCTAGGAGCTTGATGCATGTGCACACTTGCACAACAAATGCTTTGACCCTTCACTTTAGTTGAACTTTACAGCTTGAATGCGTTCATGGCGTCAAACTCAGACCAACCAAGCTTTCCCAGTCTGTATTCTGCTTAATTAACAATGTCATCTTGCCCTTTTTAAATTTAAAAGGACATCTTGCTCAATTATCACACAGGATAGTTTCATGGTTACACCTCATTACAAGCAATGCCCATCATGATCTACCTATTCGGTTCATAATAAAAAGAAAAAAATATATCCATTCCTTTGTCCAAGATTTTTTAACAAGAGTCTGTATCTAGTAAAACATTTTGTCCAAGATTATCACTGTACAACAAAAAAATTAGCGAGTGTGAGATGAAGAGGGGTACACTAATTAACTAACATGGGTGGATGGACGGTGCAGGGTGGAGCCACGACAACGGCGAGCTGCTGCTGGTGTACGAGTACATGTCGAACGGCAGCCTGGACCAGCACCTGTTCAGCTCGGCGCCGGGGTCGCGGCCGGGGCAGCCGCTGGGGTGGGAGCTCCGGTACGGCATCGTCCAGGGCGTGGCGTCGGCGCTGCACTACCTGCACGACCAGTTCGACCAGCGCGTGGTGCACCGCGACCTCAAGGCCTCCAACATCATGCTGGACGCCGCCTTCACCGCGCGCCTCGGCGACTTCGGCCTGGCCCGCGCCATCGAGACGGACAAGACCTCCTACATGGAGGAGGCCGGCGGCGGCGTGCATGGCACCGTCGGCTACATCGCCCCCGAGTGTTTCCACACCGAGAAGGCCACGCGCGAGTCCGACGTCTACGCCTTCGGCGCCGTCATCCTCGAGGTCGTCTGCGGCCGCCGCCCGCGCTGCGACATCGACGGCTTCCACTTCCTGGTGGACTGGGTGTGGCGCCTCCACCGCGACGGCCGCGCGCTCGAGGCCGTCGACCCCAGCCTCGACGGCGCCTTCGACGAGGACGACGCCGAGCGCCTGCTCATGCTGGGCCTGGCCTGCAGCCACCCGACGCCCGCCGAGCGGCCCAAGGCGCAGGCCATCTCGCAGATCCTGCTGCGGTCCATGCCGACGCCCGCGGTGCCGCCGTTCAAGCCTTCCTTCGTGTGGCCGGCGACGGACGGAGGATTCGACACCATGTCCACGACGGCGGGATCGACGTCGAGCACGGTCGTGATGTCCACGTCCACGTGGAGCGGCAACTTCGCGAGGGGCAGCCAGAACCACGCGCCGCCGCCGGAGCAGGACACCTCCGGTTCACTGGTTTGACACGTCGGTTTCGCATTGCCACCGTCACCGTGGATTCTGATTGTTTAAACCGGAGTCTCCTACGCATTTTTTTTGGCTTTCTCAAAATTCCTCATCTGTAACTATTATCTTTCTAACGAGAATTGTTCTTGCATTTCTCGTGCTCTTTGTGTACTTGGTTAGTGCAACTCTTGTGAAGGCAAAGTTGCAAGTCTGATGAGTTCTGTTCTAGATAGCGGCGCGAACAGGAAAAGTTTTTTTTTTTAAGATCCAGCAGTCGCTGGCTTCATTGTACTATTAAGGAGAGACATGCTGAAAAAGAAGATTTCGCTACGAATCGAACGTCAGATATTTTTAGCATGGCAAACCAAAAGGCTAAGATGACAAATTATGTTCTCATGAGGATGACAATGTATTTTAGCACGCAAGACAAATCCTACTCGCCATAACATAATTTGTCATAAAATTGTTCAATTTGCCGTGCTTAAAAACTTATCTTGGATTTGAACATTTCTCTCAAAAAAGGTACAATCCGAACATCAAGGAAAAAGTCTAGAGAAAGGGAAAAAGGCCGGAAACCATGCAAGCCCAGTCTTTTACGTCATATCCCTGAAAGGGATGTCAAGGCATTTTGCGTCCGTTAAACGCCATAGATCTAAGATCTCGTGTGATGGCCGCCATCACATCTTTGACCACGGTGTTTCCTCCCTAAAGGTGCAGTTGTTGTGTTCCTGCTATATCTCCCAAGTTACTAGTATAATAATCTCAAGCAGCGGGGGGTGGGGGGACCATAGACCGGATGGCCGAGGCGACAAGGCACGTCCAGTGGAGGTGAAAGGAGGACTCGAGGAGGCTCCGCATTCAGAAATGGCAAAATTGAGCATTTGGTCATTTCCTACGCTGCAACGAATCATTGTACCAGAGGAGTTCTTGGTGGAGGAGACAACTGAAGATCTCCATCATTTCTGGCACCCAAGTCGCCCGAGAAGATGGGCGTGTATGCTACTACCGTTGATCCTTGGGATTGCATGTGGTAGGTCGAGCTGGGCCGAGTACTCACGAAAGCATTCAAATTTCCACGTGATCGTGTCCAGGGCTTCCTTCGACAACGTGATGTTTGCCGCCTGGATCTTCCTGCAAAGCTTGATGAATTCTAGGGTGAGCCCAGAGACATTGCCATGGCAGAGACCCTGAACCCATGTGACGCCCGGATAATTAGACTACAGTAAAACTCTCTTGATGATGCCATGTCATCTATGTTACTGTTGCTAATTAGGTGGTAGTTCAAAAACATTGTAAATTCAAAAATGAATTAGCGACAAACACCCAAAGTTTTCAAAAGTCAAAACAAAAATGTTCGGGGGTGCCAAATATTGCATAGGTAATTATGGTGAAGTAAACACATTTTTATAAAATGCCTAAATATTTTAAAATGAATTAAAACAAAAGAGAAATAAAGAAAGAAAATACAAAAGAGAAAAACAAACTAACAAAAAGAAAGGAAACAACCCCCTCAAGCTTTGGCCCAAGAAAGCCACCAACCCAACTAGGCAAGAGACCAAATGCCACCCCGCACTCCCCATACCCCCAAAACCCTACCAACTTGTGACGCCCGATTCAATCAGACACTAATCATACACGCAAAGCGTAATGCGATCAAGATCGAGGTACTCACGGGAAGATATCACAACACAACTCTAAAAATAAAATAAGTCATACAAGCATCATAATACAAGCCAGGGGCCTCGAGGGCTCGAATACAAGTGCTCGATCATAGACGAGTCAGCGGAAGCAACAATATCTGAGTACAGACATAAGTTAAACAAGTTTGCCTTAAGAAGGCTAGCATAAACTAGGATACAAATCGAAAGAGGCGCATGCCTCCTGCCTGGGATCCTCCTAACTACTCCCAGTGTCGTCGCCGTGAGCTGCTGCGTAGTAGTAGGCACCTCCGGTGTAGTAGTCGTCATCGGCGGTGGCGTCACAGCTCCACAGGCTCCATCGTGCAGTTGCAGCAATCGGGTAGAGAAAGGGAAAAAGGGGAACAAGGCAACCGTGAGTACTCATCCAAAGTACTGCAAGCAAGGAGCTACACTACATATGCATGGATATATGTGTAAAAGGCCATATCGATGGACCGAATTTGAGAATGCCGTAATAAGAGGGGATAGCTAGTCTTATCGAAGACTACGCTTGGTCACCTTCGTCTTGCAACAAGTAGAAGAGGGTAGGTTGAAGTCCTCCAAGTAACATCACATAGCAATAATCCTACCCGCGATCCCTCCTCGTATCCACGAGAGAGCGACCACCGGTTGTATCCGCACTTGGAAGGGTGTGTTTTATTAAGTATCCGGTTCTAGTTGTCATAAGGTCAAGGTACAACTCCAAGTCGTCCTGCATCAAGATCACGGCTATTCGAATAGATTAACTTCACTGCAGGGTGCACCACATAACCCAACACGCTTGATCCCATTTGGCGGACACACTTTCCTGGGTCATGCCCGCCGCGGAAGATCAACACGCCGCAGCCCCACCTAGGCGCAATGAGAGGCCAAGACGCCGGTCTAAACCTAAGCGCCTGGGTCTGGGCCCATCGCCCAATGCACACCTGCGTTGCGAGGCGGTAAAGCGTAACTAGCCCCTTAATACAAGAGCGGGCTTACGTTCCAATCCGGTAGCGCCCGCTCGTCGGGCGTCACGAAGTGCCGGTGATACCACGACGCCGAGTGCCCATATCTCTCCCATGTAGTTGGTTAGTGCGTATAGGCCCGTAGCGGACTCGGATCAAATACCAAGATGTCGTTAAAGCGTGTTAAGTATTCGCGAGCCCGAGCAGGGCCAGACCCACATCTCTCCTAGGCGGTCTCAATCTGCCTGCTCGCTCCGCCACAAAGATCCACTCGCGGGTGCTCCACCACCGACCGACTTTAGTCTCCACATGTATCATGTATAAAGTATATAGTATATACCCGTGATCACCTCCCGAGTGATCACGACCCGATAGTATAGCACAGCAGACGGACAAGAATGTAGGGCCACAGATGAAAATACTAGCATCCTATACTAAGCATATAGGATTGCAGGTAAAGGCAACAACAATAGTAATAAGGACATGCTATGCATCAGGATAGGTATAACGGAAAGCAGTAACATGCTACACTACTCTAATGCAAGCAGTATAGAGTAGAATAGGCGATATCTGGTGATCAGGGGGGGGGGCTTGCCTGGTTGCTCTGGCAAGAGAGAGGGGTCGTCAACTCCGTAGTCGTACTGGGTAGTAGCGGCGTCGGTCTCGGTGTCTAGCGGAAGAAGAGGGGGAAGAAACAATGAATACAATGCAAACAGATGCATGACGATGCATGACAAAGCAAAGCGTGATGCTAGGCCTGCCCTAACGCGGTATGAGGTGATACCGATGAAGGGGGGAAACATCCGGGAATGTATCCCCGGTGTTTCGCGTTTTCGGGCAGAGGAGCCGGAGGGGGAAAGTTGCGAGTTTGATATGTTAGAGGTGTGTGGCGGACGAACGGGCTGCGTATCCGGGTTCATCGCGTCGTTCTGAGCAACTTTCATGTTTAAAATAATTTAATCCGAGTTACGGATTAAAAGATATGATTTTCTAAATATTTTATTAATTTCTGGAATTTAATTAATTATTTTAAATTAATTCTAAAATGGATTTATGACATCAGCATGATGTCATGCTGACGTCGCCGATCAACGAGAGGTGTTGGAGGGTCACTGACATGTGGGTCCCACTAGTCATTGACTTAGTTAACTAAACAAGATCACTTAGTTTAATTAAAGTGATTAGGTTAGCTAGTTAATTAGGCTAATATAATCAGGATTAATCAAGTTAATTAAGTTAATTAATTAATTAATTAATATGTATTTTATTATTAGTTATTTTTGAAACCTCTTTTTTATTAAACGTTCGGGGCTAGGCCCACATGTCGTGGCCCTAGGGGCATAGCAGGCGCCGGTTCTGGCGCACCCGAGCAGGCGATGGCCCTGTGGTGGGGCTTGCTTGCCAGACGCTGAGGTGAGGCCGTGGCCACGGGCAGGCTCGCCGGCCGCCACGGCAGCGGACGCAGGGCGGCCCGGCGTCGCCCGGAGCAAGGCAACCGCAAGGGCCGCCATGGCGCGGAGCGTGGTGGCAGAGAGGCGCGGCCAAGACCGGTGTTGCCGAGAGGGCCGCCGGCAGCAGCGCAACAGAGGAAGGCGAGGCTGTATGCGCGGTCGGTGGTGCCGAGCACGACCAGGGGCCGAGCTGGGTGCACGCCCGGCATCTAAGACGGGAGGCTGCGGCAAGCAATAAGTCTGGGCGGCGGCAATCACGAGCTCCCGGCGGGAGCAGAGAGCCACTGAGGGCACGCCGCCGGTGAGGTAGAACAGCGATGAGAAATCAGCCACAGCGCGGACGATGCAAGTCTTGGGTTCGGCCGGGCAGTCCGGGCTCGTAGCGCCGAGGCACAAAGCGGCAACGATGCGAGATCATAGGAGAAGGGAGGGGCGTGCGGTGGAGCTCACAGGGGTTCGTGAGGGTCCGGCGTGGCGTGGGGAGGTAGGCGGGACGGCAGCGTCGAGGGCCGTCAAGCGAGGTGGAGGAAGCGGGCCAGCGGGGAGGAAGCGGAACCGGCAGGGAGCTCCGGGCGCTGCGTCAACGTCTGAGGCGAGGGATCGGGAATCCTCCGATCCAGATCCAATCGAGGGGAAAGTGGGGGAGCGAGTGGGCGGCGTGGGGAAACGGCTAGGGTTTGGGGTATGGGGAGTCTTGAGGGTGGCGGCTGGTCTCTTGCCTAGTTGGGCTGGTGGCTTTCTTGGGCCAAAGCTTAGGGGTTGTTTCCTTTTTTTTGTTAGTTTGTTTTTCTCTTTTGTATTTTCTTTCTTTATTTCTCTTTTTTGTTTTAATTCATTTTAAAATATTTAGGCATTTTATAAAAATGTGTTTACTTCACCAATAATTACCTATGCAATATTTGGCACCCCCCGAACATTTTTGTTTTGACTTTTGAAAACTTTGGGTGTTTGTCGCTAATTCATTTTTGAATTTGCAATGTTTTGAACTACCACTTAATTAGCAACAGTAACATAGATGACATGGCATCATCAGGAGAGTTTTATTGTAGTCTAATTATCCGAGCGTCACAATTCTCCTCCACTACAAGAAATCTCGTCCCGAGATTTAAGAGGGGAGTAAGGGGGAAGTTCCGGTTATGGTATTCTAACGGATCTTCTCGAAGGAGTTAATCCCTTTCGTTGATGTCTTCATTTCTTTATTCCAATTCATCATGATAAAGTTGTCGTCCTTTCTTCGGGAACTCCATCGTACTTACGAAAGTATAAGGGGTAGCTCAGCTACGACATAATGCTTTTGAGGGAAACAATCAGGTTAACCCATGAATGAGTATAAGATTATCTCTCGAGTTGAACATATAAAATACATCGAGAGTAAGGTACGAAGGTACAATAAGAGGTTCCAAGCGGATAGATAGCTGCTCAAGTCTGCATGCAGTGAGAAAGGGGTTCTGTAGCGAGAGTAAGTATTGCGTCGGATACCAGAATAGAGCACTAGGAAGGTGGCCCATGAATTAAATACAAAGCCAAGCGTGGGGAATATCCATTAGAAACAGGGTTGTACATGAGAGTCAGGTTTCGACCCTGTGGAACTGTGGGTTATGGGCCCACCATGTGGGTTAAAAGTAGGAAGGGCGGAGACGTCTTGCGTGATCATGCAAGCAAGGCATGTCGAGGGTAGACTGTCGATTATGTCGGCAACAACGCCGATGCCAAGGGCGAGGGACGAAGAGAACCATTTTCTGCGTGTTGAGCGAGGCGGACCAATAGGCAAAGTTCTCGTCCATCGGTGGTTACCATAATGTCATCAACAATAGTAATGTGCTCTTCTTGTGAGTTGTACATCGAGATGTTTGCACAAGCGGTAATTATTTCTGCTTATATCATATAGATCATAGAAATGTTTAAACAAACCAATGGAAAGGGAAAAATGTCTATCGTAATTAATCAGAACAATGGAAAATAATGTGTTTAGACACATTTTTCAGGGGTATATCCTTCCCAAGGACAAGCAGAGCATGATATCCATGACAGGATATAACATAGAAAACCCTTTAGGAATGGGGAGAGAAATTTTATACCATTACCCATACAACGGTGTTGGATAATCGATAAAGAAAATTTAGCATTGTGCTTCAAATGTTTTTATTGAAATTCGGAGTACCACATACATGCTTCGAGATAGCATTGACAAGGTCTTCAAGCAAAGGTCGACTGGATACACAAAGGATCCATCAAGGACAACTTACGTAATAAGTCTTACAATTTCCTCATGGAAGAATGGATAATCTTGCGTAAAAGGAAATTATAACAATAGGTCCTCCGGCTAGGTGTGCTAGGCATGTCATCACCTTACCGGTCACATGTAGACCAACGTTATAACGCTTGGAATTATGTTCCAACCATCATATCGCATCGAGATTCAGTTCGGATAGGTGGCGGGATAACTCAGACTCACGATCTTTGAGAAGAAAGGTGCAACACCAATTGTCGAGATGACATTGTAAGATTCTCGGAATTGAAATGTGTGAGCGAAGTTCGAAACAAGAGTTCATCATTAAACCAAGGAGAGGAAGAGGATGTGGTGATGGACTCAACGACAATTCATCAAGATTTCCAAAGGATGGATTTCCACAATTAAATATTGAACAAAATGCACTGGAAATATGGACCAAGTAGGACGTTTAAAGTTAGAATGGTGATTCGATAACGGAACTATCGGCCATTCACTTCAAAACAATAGGGTTGCTAGAGATATCAAATTCCCACAACAGAGTTCACTCAACACGGGGGCCAAGAAAAGAATGGTGATGGCGAGAAGCATCACGGTAACAAGAATTTCTTAAGAGGTGGTGAAATCCTCACAACATTTTTGACATAAAAGATGGTAATACTCCAATGTAAAGAAGAACAATGCTGGGTAGCAACGAACTCAAGGTATAACACACAACACGAACAAGTTTGTGTTGGAGGGCGGCAATAAAGTGGCCGATGATAACACGACTCATCGAGGGCAAGGATGGCATTTCTCTTCATGAATCCGATTGATATCCTGGAAGAGCTCATAAGGTTGATGATGATCACAACACATTTGTCGAGAGATTTCATGAAGAAGTAATCAATCAGCGACGACATCGAGTCAAAGGAATGATGAAGCGAAAAGTTATTGGAACCATGGATACGACACAAACTCAAAATCAAGTCTGTTCAAGGAGAAATGATATGATGAGGAAAATGGACGTAAGCTTAGCTCATCATAGAAAGTGGTGCTCGGGAATAAGGACCCGTAGCACGCTTAAAAGTTGCACGATAATGATATTGCCGATCAGGCTAGCGATGACTTGAAGGATTAATAAACTCATAAGCAATGAAAATTACTTAGAGTTATTGAATCGGAGTGTGGAATCAATTCACTTATCGGTGTTCTCGGTTGACAAACAACCCAGAACCCATGAAGTGACAAAGACAAGGTAAGGTAGTGTTTCATCAAAGTTTATAAGATGTAGTGCAATGGCAAGATATCCTCGAGATACCCGGGGTAATACTCGACACAAGATCAAAGTAAAAGGTTGGACGGGTGTATTGATCCATAGAAGACAAGTGATTAAACTTGCCCGAGAAATGGGATCAAAGAGAAAATATGGTCGGAACCACGATTGCATAGGATAAATTCACAGATACCAGATGCTATTGTATCAACGAAATAGTTATTATCGCAAGAAGCTTCTATGGTAGGATCTTCATCGTGTCCATGGGCATGAACACAAAGTTCAAGGTCGACTCCACTTCTTCAATGTATAACCTTCCATTCACCTCTCACTTTTGAAGAAGTCGTAGTGTTGAAATTTTATCTAGCAAAATACCGTAAGAGTATGACTCGTGAAAACTTTCGAGTTCACACATATAAAGGAAGGCATGGGTCCAACCCATAGGGGCTTCTTAGAAACATATACCACAAGTTTCAAGAGTAAATATCACAAGCTCGAAAGTAGAGCAAGGTTGAGAAAGTAGATGATACAATTTACCAAAGGCATTTTGTATCCAAGGGAAGGCTCACAAGGTTATTGAATATAAAGGACAATGTCGGATAAATTCCAACAAAGGATCCGGTGGTCCTCAAGGTATCTGATGTGAGCATCAGTACTCAACCGAAGGAGGAAAGAATGCAAGGAGATCATATTATAGAAACAACTGACTGATTCAATGCTCAAAAGCAAAGGAATAATGATTCCCAAATCAAGGGATCAAAAGCAAACACTCTGATTAAGGATGGATAAGATGAGTAAGCTTAGGGGTTACAATCGACGACAATTTGATTGGTCGAGATCCAACTCATGTTTAAAATGACGTCTGAGCCAGAAAGATGAATTCTAGGATCTGATTAAGGATTGCAAAATTCGCAACATATTGAATCAAGGGACCCAAAATGATATTGACAAGGGATGCCAATAAGATTACCAGACTTATGGGATTAATCATAATGCTAGTGAGCAAGAATTTCAAGAGCATTAGGATGTCAAGGATTTTTAGAAGAACGAATGGTATTTCAAGACTTTTGTGAAATACGGAATCAATCAGGATGAACGGATACTCGATAAGTGCGAGAATTATCCGTAGGGGTATTCAGTGACAAAGAACAGCAAGGCGAAGCTCAAAGGATTATCGAAACAACGACGAGTGTTTCGGGGTATCTTGTAATAACAAGACCAACCGGGGATTAATTTAAGAA
Source organism: Aegilops bicornis (assembly GCA_021605145.1). Classification (NCBI taxonomy): domain Eukaryota; kingdom Viridiplantae; phylum Streptophyta; class Magnoliopsida; order Poales; family Poaceae; genus Aegilops; species Aegilops bicornis. Next base: position 318,387,070 of record CM038675.1, read on the forward strand.
TAACAACTGCAAGTAGTTATCCATAAGGGTTGACGGTGGAAGGGGAATTGCAAACGCGATGAACACAAGTTCTCGGGTTAACAGCGGAGAGTATCTTCAGGGTCTTCATGTGTAGCAGACGATCATCATCAATAATAAGGGGCTCTCCGGGTGAAAGTGATAACGAGAACCTAATGTTAGATTTAGCAAAATTCATTTAACCCGAATAGAAGAGATGTCAGAGTCCCAGAGTATAGGTCGAGGAATAAAAGATCCTACTACCACCCAATGGCGTGCCCGTAAGACACACAGCCATGTTAGTAAAAGTTTTGTATTGACTAGACTCGACTTCACCAAGGAGTATAGAAGGGGATTCCTACAGCAAATGCCTCGATACCAACTTGTGACGCCCCGATTCAATCAGACACTAATCATACACGCATAACGTGTAATGCGATCAAGATCGAGGACTCACGGGAAGATATGACAACAAAACTCTAAAAATAAAATAAGTCATACAAGCATCATAATACAAGCCGAGGGCCTCGAGGGCTCGAATACAAGTGCTTTCGATCATAGACGAAGTCAGCGGCAGCAACAATATCTGAGTACAGACATAAGTTAAAAAAGATTGCCTTAATAAGGCTAGCACAAACTAGGATACAGATCGAAAGAGGCGCATGCCTCCCGCACAGGATCCTCCTAACTACTCTGAGTCGTTGTCGTGGGCTGCACGTAGTAGTAGGCACCTCCGTGTAGTAGTCGCCATCGACGGTGGCGTCGCTCACAGGCTCCATCGTCTGGTTGCAACAATCGGGTAGAAAGGGGAAAAAGGGGAACAAGGCAACCGTGAGTACTCATCCAAAGTACTGTAAGCAAGGAGCTACACTACATATGCATGGATATATGTGTAAAAGGCCATATCAAGGACTGAATCGCAAAATGCCGTAATAAGAGGGGATAGCTAGTCTTATCGAAGACTACGCTTCGGTCACCTTTGTCTTGCAACAAGTAGAAGAGGGTAGGTTGAAGTCCTCCAAGTAACATCACATAGCAATAATCCTACCGGCGATCCCTCCTCGTATCCCACGAGAGAGAGCGACCACCGGTTGTATCCGCACTTGGAAGGGTGTGTTTTATTAAGTATCCGGTTCTAGTTGTCATAAGCTCAAGGTACAACTCAAGTCGTCTGTTATCAAGATCACGGCTATTCGAATAGATTAATTTCCTGCAGGGTGCACCACATAACCCAACACGCTTGATCCCATTTGGCGGACACACTTTCACAGGTCATGCCCGCCGCGGAAGATCAACACGTCGCAACCCCACCTAGGCGCAACAGAGGCCAGACACCGGTCTAAATCTAAGCGCCAGGGTGCAGGCCCATCGCCCAATGCACACCTGCACGCTATGCAGGGCGGCCGAAAGCGTAACTAGCCCCTTAATACAAGAGCAGGCTTACGTTCCAATCCGGCGCGCCGCTCGGCCGGCGTCACGAAGTGCTTCGGGTGATACCACGGCGCCGAGTGCCCATATCTCTCCCACGTGGTTGGTTAGTGCGTATAGGCCCGTGAGCGCACTCGGATCAAATACCAAGATCTCGTTAAGCGTGTTAAGTATCCACGAACGCCGAGCAGGCCGAGCCCACCTCTCTCCTAGGCGGTCTCAACCTGCCCTGCCGCCCGCCACAAAGATCCACTCATGGGTGCTCCACCACCGACCCGACTTTATTCTCCACATGTATCATGTATAAAGTATATAGTATATACCCGTGATCACCTCCCGAGTGATCACGACCCGATAGTATAGCACAGCAGACGGACAAGAATGAGGGCCACAGATGAAAATACTAGCATCCTATACTAAGCATATAGGATTGCAGGTAAAGGTAACGACAGTAGTAACAAGGACAGGCTATGCATCAGGATAGGTATAACGGAAAGCAGTAACATGCTACACTACTCTAATACAAGCGGTATAGAGTAGAATAGGCGATATCTGGTGATCAAGGGGGGGGGCTTGCCTGGTTGCTCTGGCAAGAGAGAGGGGTCGTCAACTCCGTAGTCGTACTTGGTAGTAGCGGCGCCGGTCTCGGTGTCTAGCGGAAGAAGAGGGGGAAGAAACAATGAATACAATGCAAACAGATGCATGACGATGCATGACAAAGCAAAGCGTGATGCTAGGCGTGCCCTAACGCGGTATGAGGTGATACTGGTGAAGGGGGAAAACATCCGAGAATGTATCCCCGGTGTTTCGCGTTTCAGCAAAGGAGCCGGAGGAGGAAAGTTGCGAGTTTGATATTTAGAGGTGTGTGGCGGACGGGCTACGTATCCGGGTTCGTCAGCGTCGTTACGAGCAACTTTCATGTTGAAAATAATTTAATCCGAGTTACGGATTAAAAGATATGATTTTCTAAATATTTTATTAATTTCTGGAATTTAATTAATTATTTTAAATTAATTCGAAAATGGATTTATGACATCAGCATGATGTCATGCTGACGTCAGCAGTCAACAGAGGTGTTGACTGGGTCACTGACATGTGGGTCCCACTAGTCATTGACTTAGTTAACTAAACAAGATCAGTTAGTTTAATTAAAGTGATTAGGTTAGCTAGTTAATTAGGCTAATATAATCAGGATTAATTAAGTTAATTAATTAATATGTATTTTATTATTAGTTATTTTTTGAAACCTCTTTTATTTTATTAAATGTTCTGGGGCTAGGCCCACATGTCATTGGCCCTAGGGGCATAACGGGCGCCGGGTTACGGGCGCACCCGAACGGGCGATGGCCCTCGCGGGTGGGGCTTGCTTGCCAGGACGCGGGACGAGGCCGTGGCCACGGCAGGGCTCGCCGGCCGGCCACGGCAAAGTGACGCAGGGGCGGCCCGCAAGGCCACCCGGGAGCAAGGCAACCGCAAGGGGTCGCCATGGCGCTGGAGCGCAGGCGAGAGGGGCGCGACCCCAAGACCGGCGCGGTGTTGCCGAGAGGGCCGGCCAAGCAGCAACAATGAGGGGAAGGCGAGGCCAGGCGCGGTCGGTGGTGCCGAGCATGACCAGGGGCGAAGGGTGCACGCCCTGCACCAAAGACGGGAGGTCATGCGGCCCCGGGCAAAGAACAAGTGCGGGCGGCAGCAATGCCACGAAGCTCCCGGGAGCAGAGAGCCACGGTGGAGGGCACGCCGGTGAGGTAGAACAAAGCAGGGTCAGCCACGGCATGGCGATGCGGGGTTCGGCCGAGCAGGTCCGGGCTCGAGCGCCGAGGCACAAAGTGGCGACGATGATGCGGATCATAGGAGAAGGGAGGGACGTGCGGTGGAGCTCACAGGGGTTCGTGAGGGTCCGGGCGTGGGCGTGGGGAGGTAGGCGGGGACGACGCAGCGTCGAGGCGATCCGACGAGGTGGAGGAAGCAGGCCGGCGGGAGAGGAGGAAGCAGACCGGCGGGGGAGCTCCGGGCGCCGGCGTCGACGTACATGGGCGAGGGGATCGGGAATCCTCCCGATCCAGATCCAATCGAGGGGGAAAGTGGGGGGCGAGTGGGCGGCGTGGGGAAACGGCTAGGGTTTGGGGTATGGGGAGTCGAGGGGTGGCCGGCTGGTCTCGTGCCTAGTTGGGCTGGTGGCCTGCTGGGCCAAAGCCCGGGGGGTTGTTTCCTTTCTCTTTTTTTGTTAGTTTGTTTTTCTGTTTTGTATTTTCTTTCTTTATTTCTCTTTTTTGTTTTAATTTATTTTAAAATATTTAGGCATTTTATAAAAAATGTGTTTACTTCACCATAATTACCTATGCAATATTTGGCATCCCCGAACTTTTTTGTTTTGACTTTTAAAAACTTTGGGTGTTTATCGCTAATTCATTTTTGAATTTGCAATGTTTTTGAACTACCACTTAATTAGCAACAGTAACATAGATGACATGGCATCGTCAGGAAAGTTTTACTGTAGTCTAATTATCCGGGCGTCACAACCCATGTGTGGTTCCTCAAAGCCGATACTACTGTCTTGTTCTTTCTTCTTGTGTGCTCAAAGACGTTGGAGAAGACTTCACAGAGGAAGGCACCGCCCAGCCACGAGCATTGCCAAAATATGGTTGTGTTGCGGTTCCCGATGTATACCTTGGTGTGGGACACGAAGAGTGTCCGGTTAATAGTTTTGTAGGGTGCTTAGTGCCCACCCATGCACACTCAAGGTGGCACCAGGAGAGCCAAAGCCAACACGGAATCAACGCCGGGCTGAAGCGACCAAGTTCGTGAAAGCCAAGCCCTAGAGTGTTAGACCGGAGAGCATACTTGGGCCATTTCACCTTGCAGCTGATGCTAGAAATCCCATTCTCATGCGCCAGTACGAAACAACATCACACCTTGTCGATGTCCTTGAAGAATTTTTTTGGGGCGCCCAACACCGTAAGAGCAAAGGTCGGTATAACAATAAGCACGTAGCGAACCAACACATGTCGACCGCAACCAACATTAGGTGACATTTCCAACCCACAAGTCTATCCCTAATTATGTCTAATATGAACCGCAACTGAACCAGACGAATGCTTGTGACGCTGATGGGGACGCCGAGGTATTTCATGGAGAAACCGACTCTAGACCCCAAAGATCGGCAACACCCAGGTCGGCTTGTGTACTCAAAGTTTATGGCCACCCCCCATGATGCCTATATGTGAAGCTTAAAATAGCCGGCCCAAATGGGGTGATTACAGTTAGCGGGGCTGCCAAGAACACACATGAGGTCGAGGTGGCTAACCTTGAACTCTATGAAGCAGAGCTCGCCTCTCTCGGGGTCGACGACACAAAGGAGGCCACAAAATTAGAGACGTTACTCCATCGAAGAAAACAAGAGCTGACCCTGCTTCATCATCGGCTCAGGAGAACATGAAGGTCTCCACAGACTTAGCCGAATCCACAAAGATAACTACCATAGGCGTAGGCAATACCAGGAGGAAAGGTGTCGCACCCTGATTTCTTAAATTCGGCAACGCCACCAAGCACGTGTGGTACACCACCCCAACCGCATAGTTTTATCCATGTAAGAACTTTTTATATTCCTCAATTATGCTTATAGTTTGGTCAAACAATTATGAAAAAATGTGTTCCATTCCATAATGACTTTTGTGATTTCATTTATTATTTCAGTCGCTCAAAACATTGATCTCTTCAGGGTAGACTTGGGGGATGCATCCAAAATGACCTCATCGTAGCTAGACCCGGGGGAGGGATCTTTCTTCGGTTTTAGGTGTTTTTATGAGTTTGCTTATGGTTGTGTTCTGCTCGGGAAGACGAGGCGGTGGCAGTTCCCTGAGGATGCGATAAGGTTCTCTCCGCTTAGCCCCCATTCCGTTGATGCGTCTAGCGTTGTCGGATGGTGTGTGGAGGTGTGTCTCCAGCCGATCTCGCAGGATTCAGTCGGTTCTGGTCCTCGATGGATATTTTTGGATCCAGTCTTTGTTCGTCTTCGTTCATGTATCATTGACGGTTACTGTTCTGGTGCGCTGGTCTTATGGGGCCTTAGCACGACGACTTCCCGACTGTCTACTTCAACAAGTCTGGCCCGGCTCCAGTTAGAGAGGGGCGATGGCGACGGTGCGCCTTCGGCTTGGTCCAGTGCTTCTTGTCGTCGCTGGGTCGTCTATGGACACTGATGTAATTTTTGTTATTTTTGTGTTCTTTGTACTGGCATGCCGCCTTGCATGATGAATAGATCAAAAAAAAAATAAAGAAAAACTAAGGTCTATTTTACGACAAGTCGCACATGATGAATATTGATTTCCCGAGGCAGCAAAATTTTCCCCTCATCAACTGTACACGTCTAGGGCTTGTTCGTTTAATCCCTTCCTCCACAGGATTGGAGGGGTTCGAAGGGGATTGGGGAGAAATTTGACTTATAGGGGATTTAATCCCTCACAATCCCCTTTAATCCTCTCAAACTCAATGCAACCGAACAAGGCCTTAGTGAATTTTTTTGGGTCCAGCTTGTGATAGGCTGTTCGACCTACGCAAGGGCTTGGCTGCAACAAGTCATGGATAAAACTGTATATGCGCTTCTTCATGGATGGGTGATCGGATCATGGACTTTTCTTTTCTATTGAGTGGCAAAGTGCACGTTCGAGAAACTGTTCAAGTACACTTAAGTGGAGCGTAATAGCACAGAGCGCCCGTGGCCTAATGGATAAGGCGTTTGACTTCTAATCAAGCGATTGTGGGTTCGAGTCCCACCGGGCGTGCATACTTTTTGTCAATACAGAACTGCTCTTTTTGGCTATGTGGAGCATAAATTATTTTTCCTTCCATTCATATAGAACTGCTCTTTTTGGCTATGTGGAGCATAAATTATTTTTCCTTCCATTCATATAGAACTGCTCTTTTTGGCTATGTGGAGCATAAATTATTTTTCCTTTCATTCATATAGAACTGCTCTTGCAAAAACCGTCGAACACAATAGAGACGATTTAGAGTGAAATTTTATTCATCCCAAATACACCTATGTCACGTGTGCTCCTATTTTATTCCGTTGTCAATCTGCACAAGCATGTTAGACCTTTGTATTAGACTGCTTGGAGTCCTGCTCAAGGGCAAGTTTGGATGTAACTCGAAGCATAGGACCGTCTTGTTGCGCCATTTTTATTTCTTCTACCGCCTATCCGTTGGTCGCTAATTCACCGTTTTCTTCAAAAACGCCCTTCTCAACTAGAGCTCGTATGAGCTCGAGTGAACAGTAAAATTGAAAAAAAATCAATTTTGATAAATATTTTCAGTGCTTACAAAATTTCGTTGCGAAAATGACATACATGAAAGTTGTGACAAAAGGAAATTAATGCACCAAAAAGTTATTTTGGAGTGTTTATTTTTTTTGCCACGACTTCCACAAATGTCATACTAAGTCTTGCCACAATTTTTTCTTCCAGAATGTTTTGATTTTTTTTTTACGATTTTCTCGGATTTTATTGTTCACCCGGGAACATATGAGCTCGAACTCAGTTAATCCAAGTCCCGTTTTCTTTGTCTTCTTTTGTTGTTATTTCACTGAAATGTCATTTAATTCTCTATTCATCAGTTGACCTTTATTGTTTGTTTCTTCATCTGACTTTATGTATTTTTGCCTTGCAACGCGAGGACACCATTTACCTCTTTACAAGATATGTCCAGCGGGCAAAGTATATTACTTTTCAGAACCAAGACAGATGGACATAGAAATTTATTAGGACATTGGTTGGTACCATTACAAGATTTTCTACACATGTATGTTTCCACGTCATCTCAATTATTGAAAGACGTTCCATTAAAATCTTGTGTTATCAGCAAGTCATGCATGTACTTATAACTTACAACTTTTTCATTAATATATGGCGATACCACCTCATCAAGTCATGCATCTCTTATTCCATGGGGAAGAGGGGCCCTATTAAATTCATGCTGTCGGATTACGGGTTCCGGCAGACCCTTAAGGTTCGAACTCTGGGGTGCGCGCGGAGATCCAATCCTCCATCGTCTCGTACCTCGCCGAATCGCAGGGACCTAAACTACTAGCAAGAACAGCACAAGAGACACGAGATTTATACTAGTTCGGGCCACCGTTGTAGTGTAATACCCTACTCTAGTTTGTGGTGTGGTGGATTGCCTCTGGGACAGATGAAGAACAGTACAGGGAAGAACAGCCTTGCGAGGGCCTGTTCTTGGTGGGTGTGATGAACTGCTAAGTGGTGTCCCGTCGCTCTAGCTTGAGGATCGGGTCTCTATCTCTCTCCGATCTGGATGCGGATCGTCTTGATCTCTTCGATCCTATCCGATTGTCTTTATCTCCGTCCCCCTCTACCATGGTGGCTAGCTCTACTTATATAGACGAAGGCCCTGGGCCTCTTCCCAAATATTGAGCGGGAAGGGCGCCAACAATTGGCCATTTTGAAGGGGAACAACGGGTACACTTATCCTGACTAAAGTTGGTCCTCGCCTGCCAAAGGCTCTGGTGATGACGCCTGCTTGGGCTCCACGATGACTCCCTTCCAGCCGTTGGGGCTGGTCTTGGTCTTGTTGCACCAAAGCGGATGCCTTTGCTTGATGCTCTACTTTGTGCTTGCTCCCTTTGCACCAAAGAGGAAAGGAGGACGCTGCAGCGGGCTGGCGCCCGATCGCGCCCTTGGTCGTCATGGCTTGCGTCATGGGCACCTCGCGAGGTACCTGCCTTGAACTCTCCGCCTCCTCATGAGCCAGCTGGACGAGGCCGTGCACGAGGAAGCTCCTTGTCGTCCGCCTCATGAGGCTTGGCCCCTCGCGAGGGTCTTGAGCTTGCGTTGATGAAGATGGGCTGTCTGGGCCTCCGTTGAGCCACGCCAGCAGCCGCGAGCAAGTCTGGGACCCCTGCTTCGAGCACGCCGACAAGAGCCCCCGGGCCCACGGCGCGCCCAACTTGGCCGCCGAGCAGAGAGGCGAAGGGCAGGCGGCGTCATGGGCCCTAACAGCTCTGACCTTGGGCACCGCGTGGCGGTTGATTGGACGTGGGGGCCTGCTCCCCCACGACGCCTTGGTAACCGCCCGGATTCGACAGGTCCCTGCATGCAGAGTTGGGCATGATGACCGGTGATCGTGGAGGCCGACGGTTGGCCTTCGCCGGCTATAAGTATGGAACGGCGTGCGCCCTCCCAGTCTATCCTTCTTGTCTCTCCTTCTTCTTCATGGCTCCACCAAGGAAGTTCTCGGCCGCAGAGAAGGGGAAGGGCCGTCAGGTCGAATCTTCCTCTCCTCCGCCTAAGCGTGGTAGAGGTCGTCCTCGCAAGCACCCCGTGGCCTCCACGGTGGTCCCCCGCGGTCGTGGGGGAGGCTCTCAAAGACAGCGACGAGCGGCCGGGCCATGGTCGGAGGGCGTGCCCGGCCGCGTCCCCGAGGCCGCGCCTTCATCTTCTTTGAAGCGCTGCCGGAGTTCATGGTGAGGCGGAGGAGCCGTCCGGCGTCCGGCTTCAGCTCCGTGCTTCCTCTGGGTGAGCTCCCGGATGGCGCCTGAGTGGCCTCTGCTCCAGCGGATGGGCTGCTGCCGGGCTTCGTGGGCTTCTTTGGAGGTCTCTGCGAGGAACCTGTTCGCCCGCGGCCGGTGACGTTCGCTTCAAGCGTGGTCTTCGCCGCCGGTGTTCCCTGCACTTCAAGTATGATGGCGACGCCACCTCTATGTGAGGGTGTTCGGGGAAGACGGCCGCCGCATGGGGTGCTGCCACGAGGGCGACGACAGCGGCCGAGGACTCAGCCCAGCCGGGCGGAGAGGGCAACAGCGTCTTGCCGGGCGATGCCCGTGATTCTTCACGCTTCACCAGCTCTTCTTCGGTGGCGATTCTTCCAAAGCGGCCACGGCCAGCCCCCACGCCGCGCTACCGCTTGGGGGTGGCAGCGGGTCCGCTCGCCGCCACGCCCCGGTGAAGCGCGAGATGGAGTCCGACTGAGCTCCGGAGGCGGCTCGGGCCTTCCAAGAGAGCCAGCGAGGGGCGTGCTTCACCCGCTTCTGTCCTTCTCCTTCCGTTTCTCCTGCGCAAAAAGGGAACAATGTGTGGCCCCGTGGGGGCGCGTTTAGGGCGACGCCGTTAATTATTGTACTGCTTTTGTTATCCCGACATCGCTCCCTTCTGCCGTCGCCCATTCGCCAAGTGAACCCGGCCGTGGTCATGGGCGACCGACCCGCCCCTGTTCAAGGCGTGCTGCCCGTGAGGCATGGTCGGGAGGGTGCTCCACTGTGGACTAGGGCCGTGAAAACTTGAGCAATTGGGGTAGGAGCAGCTCATGAGGGCTCCGAGGCTTCCGCCTCGCGAGTCCCAGCAAGAGAAATCGAGGCAAGAGGGTGAAAAAGATCGAAGAACCACGGACCAAAAAGGCGATAGTTTTGATAAAAACTTCAAATGGGAATAACCAACAACTGCAGAAGCAAATGAAAAAGCCGCGTCCGGCACCTAGTCTAGTCTTCGACGTCTTCTCACCAAATAGCAGAAGCTAAGTGCTGCCATGGGCGTGGGAGGGAGCCCTGTGGCTCGAGGCGGCACTCCTGAGACTCCGGGGCGTGTACAGCCCCAACTCATTATTACGTGAGAGTGTCAAGGGCGGCGAGCTTCACAGGCGTTTGCCTTCTTCACAGGCTCCGGGCCTTTCTTCTGGGAAGCAAGCTTCACGGGCGTTCGCCCTCTTCACGAGCTCGGGCCTTTCGAGCAGCGACAGCTTCACAGCGTTCGCCTTCTTCACGAGCTCGGGGCCTTTTCCAAAAGATGAACTTCACAGCATTCGCCTTCTTCATGTGCTCGTGGCCTTTTCCAAAAGATGAACTTCACAGGCATTCACCTTCTTCACAGGCTCAGACCTTTTCCCAAAAGATGAACTTCACAGCATTCGCCTTCTTCACGTGCTCAGGCCTTTTCCCAAAAGATGAACTTCCACAGGCATTCGCCTTCTTCACGAGCTCGTGGCCTTTTCCCAAAAGATGAACTTCACATGCATTCGCCTTCTTCACGTGCCTCATGCGTTTTCCAAATAGATGAACTTCATAGGCATTCGCCTTCTTCACAGGCTCTGTGCCTTTTAGGGGTAAAACCTCCGGAGGTGCTGGATGTTCCACGCGTTCTGTATAGGTACTCCCTCTTGAGTCTCCAAGCGCACGGAGCCAGGCCTGGAAACATGAACAACCTTGAATGGGCCCTCCCACATGGGAGAGAGCTTATGCAGTCCCTCCCTGGAGAGGACCCGTCGGAGCACGAGGTCTCCTACCTCGAGAGTTCTGGGGCGGATGTTGCGATGACTAGTGTGTCCGGAGGGTGACTTATCTCGAGGGTCAGGACAATGCTTCCTGGTGCGGCGCCAGGTCCGTGCCTTGGCCGGCGAGAGGTTGCGTGGCGAGGTCGCCGTGCTCCTTGGAGGGACCCTGCAGGTTCACCACAAAAGGAACAAGAGCTCGCCGTGGCGACCGTTAGTCCTGCCGTTAGTTGCTTTGGAGAGGCACGAGAGGCCTCGCGAGGTGTGTCGGGGCACCCGTGAGCCAGCGCGGGAATCACGAGGCCCTACCTCAAGGCGGGTTGCGCCTGGCTCTGGGCCTTATCTTTGAGTGTGTTCCTGCAAATTTGGCCAGATGCCGGTGCTCTACGTCTTCGGGTCCCGGCTCTTGGGCTGGTCTCAGCCGTCGGCGCAAGCCAGGTCGCGATGCCATGGACAAGACCGGAAAGGTGAGGGCGGAGAGCCGGTAGGAGCCCTGAGTCGCGATGCTCGTGCACCCCTCTTTAACGCGCAAGCTGGATTAGATGACACAACTCGTCCTCGGGTCCCGGCTCTTGGGCTGGTCTCGGCCGTCGGCCGGCAAGCCAGGTCGCGATGCCATGGACAAGACCAGAGGGTGAGGGCCGGAGAGCCGGTAGGAGCCCTGAGTCGCGATGCTCAGGCACCCCCCCCCTTTAACGTGCAAGATTCCGCCACCCAGGAAAAGGCACCAAATAACAAGCATGGTGGAGCGAGAGCATAATCCTAAGGAGAAAGCATGAAGGATACATGCCACTGGGACTGGCCCGAGCGGCTTGGGGATGATGCAGCCCGAGGGGCGCCCCCAACAGGATAGGCTAACGACATGAAATAAAAGGGATACATGCCGCAGGGACGGACCCACGCAGCCTGGGAATAATGCGGCCCTGAAGGCGCTCCCAGCCGGAAATAAAACTTAAAGATGTCACCTGGTGATGTTGGGGATGAAGGGTTGTTGATGTAGCCGACTCGGTGGGCTGCGGGAGCCGATCCTCACGAGCCCCCAGGCCCGGGGGCCTCGGGAGGCTCCGGAGGCGCCGACGGCTCCTCATGGTCCATCTCCATCTCCGCCAGGCTGCAGCGTGCACGACCTCTTGAGCCTCTAGGATGGTCCTCATGAGACGCTGGTGCGCAGCAGCCGCGTTTGGCAGGCCATAAGGCATGCGTACGTAGCTGTGGGGCGGACCCTCGCAATGTCCCACTCGCGAGGGCCAAAGGCGCTCTTGAGATGCGGCTCGGTTGAGCCCTGGTATGTCGATGCAGACGCGCAACCCACCATCCTCGCCTGGATGGGGGGCCACAGTAGTGGCGGCGGCTGCCCCTGATGACCCTTGACCCCTGTAGCTCCTGAATGGCCTTGCTGATGAACTCTTGAGGGTTCTGTCCTCCTGGTCTTGCTCCTGCTTGCAGGAAACGTGCTTTGAAACACGCTTCCACGTGGTGCCCAAGCGCCTCCCTCGAGACCTGGGCGAGGTCGGTGGCCCTCCAGGGGAGAGCCCCCGAGCCCTGCCTGAGGAGGGCGCCGGGAGCGCTTTCCTATGCAATGGAAGGAGGCTCCCCCTGGCCCGATGCGGACCCTGAGGGGCCTGTCTCTTAAAGAGCCAGGCCGGTCGATGTCTTCTTCTTCTTGGGTGCGACCTCGGGAGGCCTCTTCTTCTTGTGGTCCTGGTCTTCCAAAGAATGCGACTGAAAAGCTTGCTCCAGGGAGCACATTGCATCTCTCTCTTCACAGGGCACCGTGATGACTCCGCCGCTTCCTGGCATCTTGAGGATGTTGTAGCCATGGTGGGTTACGACCATGAATTTGGCCAACGCTGGGTACCCGAGGATGGCGTTGTACGGCAGGCGAATGTGGGCGACATCGAAGTCGATGAGCTCGGTGTGGTAGTTGTCGCGGGCCCCGAAGGTGACAGGAAGGCGGACCTGCCCGATCGGGACCATGGAGCCATCGGTGACTCCGGAGAAGGGCTTGGTTGGCGGAAGCTGACTGTAAGGCACTTGAAGATTGTTGAATGTCTCCACGGACAGGACGTTGAGCCCGGCTCCGCCGTCGATGAGGGTCTTGGTGACCAAAGACGTTCTTGATGATTGGGGAGCAAAGCATCGGGAGGACTCGCCAGTAGCTGCGCGACTTGAGCTGATCCGCCGAGCTGAACGTGATGGCGCATGCCGACCACCCGAGAGGGCGCGTGGACTCGAGCTTGGGAGGACTGCATTCACTTCAAGGGCTAACTGCTTGAAGATGCGCCGAGAGGTCTGGGGCTTGTGCTCCGCCCAGATGCAAAGCGATCGCATGCGCTTCCCGGAAGCCCCCAGCCCCTCGTCTGATGACGGTCTTCGATTCTCCTTGGCGTGGCGGCAGCGGAGGGAGGCTCATGCGTTCCCCTGCGGGTGATCCTCGCGAGGCTGATCCCTCCAGCCCCCCTCGTGAGGTGGGTCTTGCCAGCGGTCCTCGCGAGGTTGGTCGCGCCACCCTTGGCGCGGGCCGCGGTCTTCCCAGCGTCCTGCATTCCTTCCTCCTCCTCGGCCGTAGCCCCGGTCGCTGCGCTCGGGGCGCCTGCCGGCCCTTCCTTCCAGCGGCCCGGAGCTCTTGACATTCATTGGTGTTGTGGGTGTGGAGGTCGTGGTACACGCAGATCGGCTGCCCTTGGAGGACTCGGGCTGATCTTCGCCAAGGCTTGGTGTCTGGTTCGCCGCGAGTACGGCAGCCCCTTGCGCTTCACGCCCTTGGCCTTGGGCTTATTCTCTTCGGGATCCGGCGGGCGGTTCGAGGAGGAGAGGCGCCTCCTCAGCCTGGCGCACTTGGTCGCCAAGTTGAACAGCTCGAGGAGGTGCCACAGATCTTCATGCATCGCCAGCTCCTCCTTCATCTTGACGTCGCGCATGCCGTCGGAGAAGGCAGAGATGATGGCCTCCTCCGTCACCCTGGGGATCTTGAGGCGCGCGTTGTTGAAGCGCTAGATGTACTTTTGCAGGTTTCCCGCTGCTGCTTGATTCGGCGCATGTCGCTCACGGCGGGTGGCCGGTCGCGAAGTACCACGGAAGTTGGCGATGAAGCGGGTGCGCATCTCGGCCCAGGAAGAGATCATGCCTCGGGCCAGATTCAGGAGCCAGGTGCGGGCTCCGTCCTTGAGCGCCATGGGGAACCAGTTCGCCATGACCTTTTCATTCCCGTTGGCAGCCTCAATGCCCAGCTCGTAGAGCTGGAGGAACTCCGTAGGGTCAGCTGTGCCGTCGTAGCGTGGAGGCAGGTCTGGCTTGAACTTGGCGAGCCACGCTATGCTGCGCCTTTCGGTGGTGAAGGCGCGGCAGCCCGCCGTGGCAGCTGGGGCCTCGACGGCAGTAGAGCTTGGTCTTATGGGCCTCCCCGCACCGCGGCCGGGGCAGTGGTCTTGACATGCTGGAGCGAGGCGCCGGGCAGCTTCTTGCGGGCGAGGAACTTCTTGGCAGCTCTGCTCTTGCAGCTGCTGGCGCTGGCGGAACGGGTTCCGCCAGGGACCGTCGCCTTTGGGGCGCCGTCTTGAGGAGGAGGCGGTTGAGGCGCCGAGCTTCATCGCCAGCCAGGCGGGTGCGGTGCAGCGAGACGGACGGCGGGTCGCCTCTGCAGCGCGGATGAACCGGCGACTTCGGTCGAGCCATTCTTCGTAGACGTCGTCGGCCGAAGCGGTAGCGCAAGAGCTCGTTAGCGCGATGAGCGCAGCTCGGGCCTCCATGGCTGCGCCGCACGCGTGACGAAGAACCAGCGGGGTGAGCGGCGTGGCGGTGCGGCCGTCCGCCTCATGGGACGGGTGCTTTGGGGCGACGCTTGTTGCTCGTTTCCCGCCGCATCGTGGCGGCGTTGATGGCAAAGCGGCGAGGGAACGACGAGGACGCCGCCGACGGAGCCGTCTGGGCGACATGGGAGGCGAGGGGCTCGGCGCTGGCGCGGGCTCGAAGCGTCGAACATGGTTCGCGGTGGTCGAGGAAGAACGAGGCGACGAAGCAAATTCCGGCGCACCTACCGAGCGCCAAATGTCGGATTTCGGGTTCCGCAGACCCTTAAGGTTCGAACTCGGGTGCGCGGAGATCCAACCCTCCACCGTCTCGTACCTCGCCGAATTGCAGGGACCTTAACTACTAGCAAGAACAGCACAAGAGACACGAGATTTATACTAGTTCGGGCCACCGTTGTGGTGTAAATACCCTACTCTAGTTTGTGGTGTGGTGGATTGCCTCTGGGGCAGATGAAGAACAATACAGGGAAGAACAGCCTCGCGAGGGCCTGTTCTTGGTGGGTGTGATGAACTGCTAAGTGGTGTCCCGTCGCTCTAGCTTGAGGATCGGGTCTCTATCTCTCTCTGATCTGGATGCGGATCGTCTTGATCTCTTCGATCCTATCCGATTGTCTTTATCTCCGTCCCCCTCTACCATGGTGGCTAGCTCTACTTATATAGACGAAGGCCCTGGGCCTATTCCCAAATATTGAGCGGGAAGCGCGCCAACAATTGGCCATTTTGAAGGGGAACAACGGGTACACTTATCCTGACTAAAGTTGGTCCTCGCCGCCAAAGGCTCGTGATGACGCCTTTGCTTGGGCTCCACGATGACTCCTTCCAGCCGTTGGGGCTGGTCTCGTCTTGTTGCACCAAACGGATGCCTTTGCTTGATGCTCTCGCTGCTGGCTCCCTTTGCACCAAAGAGGAAAGGAGGACGTTGCGCGGGCTGGCGCCCGACTGGCGCCCTTGGTCGTCATGGCTTGCGTCATGGGCACCTCGCGAGGTACCCTGCCTTGAACTCTCCGCCTCCTCATGAGCCAGCCTGACGAGGCCGTGCCTGAGGAAGCTCCTGGTCGTCCGCCCCACGAGGCTTGGCCCCTCGCGAGGGTCTTGAGCTTGCGTTGATGAAGATGGGCTGTCCTGGGCCTCCGTTGAGCCACACCGCAGGCCGCACGCAGGCAAGTCTGGGGACCCCCGTTCCCAGAATGCCGACACATGCATGTTAGTCATGAGCTTTTTTTACATTAGGTTTTGTATGGTAAGGACGATTATATGTGTTGGACGCTTGGACCAAAAATATATTTCATGATTCACATTTTTTGTTAAAAAGTTGCATCTTGTCAAGTTTAATTAAAGTAGTTTGTATTTATTCATCATTTCATCACATATTGCATAGGTTTTACTATAAAAACTAATAGAGTGGCACACATATCTTTATATATATATATATATATATTATATACGATAGAAGAATATCTTACTTACACATTTAATATTGTGTGTTGGAATAATATTTTATGCAGGATAAAAATTATAATTATTATTATTTTCTATTACCCTCAAATTCTATACATAATATGAATATTAAAGATTGCAAGGGATAGAACAAATTTATTGATATTAGTATTATCAGGTCGTATATCTACTTTTGACCGGTTTGGACCCTCTCAAACTTACTAAATGACCTCTTTAATAAAACACCTATCTTTTACTTCCAACATGATATGCAAAAGGAGTCCATGATTGAATATGAATAGATCAAAAGTTTTCACACAAAAAAGGAGTCCATGATCCTGCCATCATCAAATTTCCTTCAACTAACTGTCCAATAACACGTATATTATGATTTCAATGCTTATATGCCAAGTATGCTATCATTCTATAGAAGATGTGGCATACCATCACAAAAATCATTTGCATCCATGGTGTTGGACATTTGGTAACACACAAACATATTTTTTCATTTTTTAGATGCACTAAGAAGATTGCATGGTTATATGCATGACGGACTGTGAAAGTGGTGAAATGTACACAATACAAAACAGGTCACTAAAATTGATACTTCAAAATGTTAAATTGGATAAAAGTAAGATGCATCATGATGTACAATGTATGTAGAGCTTCGGAGGTGGTTGTAGTAGTAGTGATCATGCATGGTGTCTTTCTGAAGTTTCGTATCATACCGAGTGAAGATCAGCTGAAAGAGCATGGTGCCCCCATGTGTGATTTTTGTAATGGATATTGCTATGGACTAATGATTGCCTTGAGCTATATTTGAAGGGTTTTTCCATAGGCCTTTCTTGAAGTCCGTTTGTTGGTTTCAAGGAGATTTTGTGATGACTAAGGTGCTACTCAAGGAAGTATCCAAAGATTGGTCATAGATAAGGCATGATACCAGGTTGATCAAGACTAAGTCAAAGAGTGAATCAAGCTGATCAACACACAAAACATACAAGATGTATTGAGAGGGATCAAGTGATCCCATGGTATGGTAAGCATTGCCCATTTACACTTTGTGTACTAACCCATGGTCTACGTAGAGTTCTTTGTGGGGTTAGGTATGTTTCCATGGGCATGCATCAAAAGGAAGATATCATATAACCCTTGGAGGATGACATCAAGTGGTGATCTTCCTCAAGATTGTGTTGTGCAAGTTCAAGTGGAGCATCATGAAGCGATCACGTGCTTGAAGGTTGTTGTCCATTGTGGTGACAATGGACTTGTGAAGATGTGCCGAAGAGTGGCTCACCCATAGTGGAGTATGGGGGAGCAATTTACTAGTCTTCCTCGAGCCAGCACAATCAAGAAAGGTGGTCCAACTTGAGGAGGACAAGATCGTCTTCATCTAGCTCAAGTGGACTATGCGTAAGGCAAAGGTTTGTCCTTGATAAGTTTTCTTTCAACGGTCTCATGGTGTTAGTTGGGAGACCGGGTTATAGGATCAATTGTCATAGTATCAAGGGGGTTCTCGAGTGACTAGCTTGATCGTATCATTCGTACAGAGCTCAAACCATTGCATCCCTGGCATTCTTGGTTCTTGTTTGACTTTTCTCAGTGTGAGGTTTTAGAGCTAGTGGTCATCTTCATGACAAGCTCGAGTGATGCGGAGCATCCCTCGACCGTCACCATGGACATCACACCACCACCACAAGCATGGAGAGGACCTATGACGAGAGCTTGCGCACGCGCCATCAAAAACGAGGTCACTTCTTTCCTATTCGAGTCTCGTTTGGATTCGTGTGAGAATTGGATTCTACCTTCAACGAAAACATTGTTCATTCTTAGGTACCAAGAAGATGATCGTGAGAAGGAGGGAACGGAGACTCGAGTGACCACGAAGCAAGGGGAAGGAGAGGTCGAGAAGAACAAAGGAGACATGAAGAAGAAGGACGTGGAGGTCCTAGACACCCCGGGTGCCCGGCCATCTTCGGCCTTGGGTGCCTGGCCACCGGCTGGGAATCGCCCCTGGCCACCCCGGGTGCCCGGCCCCTTCAGCCAGCCGTGGGCCGGCTCACTCCCCTCAACCCCGGCCTCCTGTACACCCCGGCTGCCCGGGCCTCCCCCCCGGGTGCCCTCCCACCTTCCCCAGGCGCGCCCCGGGTGCCCGGACTCCGTGACTCCAGGTGCCCGGCCCTCTCCGCCATGGTTACGCGTTTTTAGGGACATTTTGGTCCTTTGTACCCCTCTTTCCCCAAGTTTCGTCCCTAGACTATATATACTCTTGCCCTAGCTCATTTGGAAGGATAGCAAAGTATTTAGAACATCAAAGAGAGCTTTGCTCCTTGTATCCCCTCCTCTTGGAGAAGATCAAGATCAAGACCTCACCTAGTGGGAAGAACTTACCTAGTGCTATTTTCCTTGAATTGTTCATGTAATCTTGTGGATCTCATGTATGCTACTCTAGTGGATGTGATATTTGGGTTTGTTTGAGTGATTTATTCCTTGTGTTCTTGAGTGTTCTTCCTCTTTTCCCCCTCCAAGTGTGAAAATATCCCCTCTAGGGTTTCACCCTACAACATCTTGGTATCATGAGCCATGGTTTCTCACGAAATTGGAGCCCCTTTCTTGTTCTCTAGCCTAATTTTGTTGTGTTCTTCCCCAATTTTGAAAATCCCCCACCAAAAATAGCCCCAATTTTTTTTTCTGATTTGTTGGTTTGATGAGATTTTGTTGGATTTGATCCATGGATTTGCTTGGTTTCAAGTGGATCTAGCCTTCCCCCCATCCATCTCCACCTTTCCCTCCACGAAATCGACCAATTTCTTCCTTTTCTTCACGAATTTTCGCCCAAATCCTCGACCCCCGGGCACCCGAACCTCAAACCCCGGGCACCCGGACCCCCCGTGCGTCTCCGCTGACCACCCCGGGTGCCCGCAACCCAAACCCCCGGGCACCCGCACCCCCAGGTTGTTTGCCCCGGACCACCAGTGCCCGCACTTTTGACCACCGGGCACCCGCACTTTGAATCAGCCCAACACCATCACCATCTCGGCCATAACTTTCGCTCCCGGAGTCCGATTTTGACGTTTTTAGCTCGTTGAGTAGCTATTGACATCCCCCATCCATCTAGATAGGTTCCAACACCATTTTACTCCATCAAATTTTGGCATTTTGGCATCTTTGCCTAGGCCATCCACCATATCATCCGCAAAACCACCATAACTTTCCGCAACCTAACCCATTTTTGCTCCATATAGCATTTGTGGTTGCTTGAGTGGTGACTTCAATCTCCTAAGGTGTTTCGGCTACTTAGAGACGGTTGCTTCGTCATCAACCACCACCACCACTTCCGCATTGCTAACTCCAGAACCACCAACGCATTCCACTACCACCATTTGATATTTTTCTTGGAGATTTTGAGTTTGCGGTTTTTTCGTTTCCTAGGGTGTTTCGGCTAACTAGGAACGGTTCGACATCGACAACACCGCCGCTCACCTTCAACAAGGATTCGACACCGACCTCTTCACCATTTTGACACTCTTAACCATAAGCAAGAACGGTAACCTCTGTATCATCTTGGTATCATGGTATCCCATCATTGTACATTCTTGCCATTACATTGTTAACCCCTTAGCCCATTTTGCGTCACTTGCCTATCGAGACTAGTCATTGAGTATTGCCGGCAATGTTACTTGTGCACATTAGTGATCCATGCCTTCCATTGCATACATACCATATCATATTGGTATCATCTTGGTACCATCATATCATCCCTTGTGTCACAAGATTGTTCCCGCATATACACAATTGCTATCTTGGTTTGTGCATTTCGCATAAGTGGCCAAAAAAAAGAATAAGCTTTTAAGCAAAAGAAAAAGAGAGCAAAAGAGCTTGTAAGCAAGTGCCATTGCATCATACCACATTGCATATAAGATTGTCACATCTTAGATCATCTTGAGAGAAACACCGGGAACATCATACACATAGCATACTTGGGATAGAAAGCTCATACATTTTGCATCTTATAGGTTGTGCACAAGTGTCGTATCCGCCTATTGAGCAATCGTGCTAGCGTCTCTCTTGAGTTGTGCAACACGAGCGTATTCCATGGATTCCACATTTTGTGCTCATTCCTTGGTTGCACGACCCCATTTATCTATCCGTGTGTGTGTTTCCGTGTGCCACCCATTGCTATTTGTCTACTTGTTTCACTCGCGAATTTGTGAATCTTTTCCAACATTATTTGACTCTTGCTAACATTTTGCATCAATTTTTTTGCCACTACCCTCACCGAGCTCCACCATAAACCTTACTTGTGTAGGTGTGCGATTTGACAAGATCCGGTACCAATTGTGCTATTTCTTTGATACATTATTGAGTGATCATTGATCCATCTTCAACATTGGAAAGGTACATTTGGTCTAGTTCTTTCCTTTCTTCCACTTACATTTGCTCGAGTCTTGTCATGGATAGGCAAGGCATTTCATCTCCGGACTTCCACAACAACAACGGCGCGAACAACTACATCACCAGAACGTCCATCTTCGGACTACAACGAGCAATGCAAGGCATTGAGCGACTCACTGTCGACATTCACCAAAGCAAAGCATGGACAAGGGACTACATCGACACCAAGTTGGACGCACAATTGGATGACATCCGACACGTGTGGGCCAACTACAAGTCTTCTTCCTCTTCGTCATCTTCAAGGTGGAGACGCTCCAGTCGCAAGTCTTCGGAACGGCCACACGATGAGAGTACCACACGGCACCGTCATCATCTTTGAGATGACCGCAAGCCCAAGGTGTATGGCAACGAAGAGCGCCATCGACTACAACAACACCGTCACCACCGAGAGGAAGCTACGGCTACTACCACCACTTCGGCATCTTCGCCAAGTGTTATCAAGGCATCTTCGCCTTTTGATGTACGACATATTCGCGTACCTACGATGAGTACGCCTACATCGGCATTCATCCACGGCAACAACGACGAGATGGTTGAGCATGGAATTTTCCCTTCGACAACGACGACGTATGATGACTTGACTGACTTGTGCCACCATATTGAGAGTGCGAGTAACTTCAACACTAGCCCCATATATGACGAGTTGCCGCAATTCCCATGTGAGGAGAGTTACCACCACCATCACTTGACTGTTTTGAGGGACTCCACTGATAATCCCCAAGTGTAGGGAATCATCGTAGCAATTTTCAAAGGTGGAAGTGATAAGTATGGAGTGTCGAACCCACAAGGAGCTAAAGGTAAAATCAATATTCTCTCAAGCCCTATCTGCCACAGATATGACTCTACGTACACCGAACGTTTGCTTCCAACTAGAAACGAGAAATAAAACTATGTTGTGGGTATGAAGAGGATAACTTTGTATGATATCGGAGAGCTAAAATATAAAAGTAGGTGCTGTTATCATAAAGTTAGAATATATTACTAAATAATCAAATAGCGAGTGTGCAATAATGATGGATCAGTGTGCGGAATTGTCCTAGGAAATTGTTAACAAGACCGATAATCACTATTGCAGTTTCATATGAGGGAGAGGCATAAGCTAACATACTTTCTCTACTTGGATCATATGCACTTATGATTGGAACTCTAGCAAGCATCCGCAACTACTAAAGATCATTAAGGTAAAACCCAACCATAGCATTAAAGCATCAAGTCCTCTTTATTCCCATACGCAACAATCCCTCTTACTCGGGTTTGTGTTTGGTCACTCACCAACCCACTATAAGTGAATCATGAACGTATTGCAACACCCTACAGCTGAATCCCTCACGCTTATGCCGACACGGAGGGTACCATAGGACAGCACCAAAGTAAAACATACAACTCATACCAATCTAGATCATCAATCAACCCAAAGACAAAAGATATCTACTCAAAACATCATAGGATGGCAACACATCATTGGACCATAATATGTGGCATAAAGCACCATGTTCAAGTAGGGATTACAACGGGGTGCGGGAGAGTGGACCGCGTAAAATAGATGAGGATGGTGATGTTGATGAAGACGATCACCGTGGCGATGATTCCCCTCCCGATGGCACTCCGGCGCCACCGGAAGAGAGGAGGAGAGGTTCTCCCCTTGTGCTTCCTCCTCCATGGCCTCCACCTTCTGGTCCTTGGCCTTCATGGTGATGATGGCCCCTCAGGATACTCCTCCATGGCCATCGATGATGATGGCCCCCTCCGGCAGGTGCCGGAGAGGGCCTAGATTGACTTCTCGTGGCTACATAGGCTTGCGGCGCGAACTTGATCTAGGTTTCTTTTCTGGAAGTTTGGGTATATATAGAAGAGTTTTTGCGTTGATTTCACGTCGGGGGTCTCCGGGCTGTCCACGAGGCAGGGCGCGCCCTAGGGGGTGGCGCGCCCCACCCTCATGGGCAGCCCGGGACTCTTCCGCCTGGTTACAGTACTCCTTGGGCTTCTTCTGGTCCAAAAATGATCTCCGTCAAGTGGCACGTCAATTGGACTCCGTTTAGTTTTCCTTTTCTGCGATACTCTAAAACAAGGAGAAAACAGACACTGGCACTGGGCTCTAGGTTAATAGGTTAGTTCCAAAAATCATATAAAATATCATATAAATGCATATAAAACATCCTAGAAGGATAGTATAATAGCATGAATACTTCATAAATTATAGATACATTGGAGAAGTATCAGCATCCCCAAGCTTAATTCCTGCTCGTCCTCGAGTAGGTAAATGATAAAAGAAATAATTTATGAAGTGTGAATGCTAACAAGTGCTTAAGTTTGATCAATGATAATTCCAATCACTTTTTCTAGCATCATTACATGTCATAACAGTAGCTCATCTCATAAAACTTCTCATGATAAAGTAACAAGCTAATCACATGTTAAAGTATAGATCATAAACTTTCTTGAAAACTAACAAACAATATTCTCAGTCATCAAACAATTGCAATTCATATTATTTTCAGGAAGAGTCTATGTCAGAGCTTTGATTTAGCAAACTCCACATACTCAACTATCATTTAGCCTTTCACAATTGCTAACACTCACGCAATACTTGTGGTTATGGAGTTTTAATCGGACACAGAGAAAGATAGGGGCTTATAGTTTCGCCTCCCAACCTTTTACCTCAAGGGTAATGTCAACAATAGTAGCTCATGATAACTTACATCCAATTAGATATATATATATATATATATATATATATATATATATATATATATATATATATATCAGGATCTTTCCAACACCACAGCTTGCCAAAGGATAAAATGTAAATGGAAAGGTGAAGATCACCATGACTCTTGCATAAGGTAGAAGATAATAATAAAAGATAGGCCCTTCGCAGAGGGAAGCAGAGGTTGCCATGCACTTTCAGGGTTGGATGCACAAAATCTTAATGCGAAAGAACGTCACTTTATATTGCCCCTTGTGATATGAACCTTTATTATGCAGTCCATCGCTTTTATTTCTTTCACATCACAAGATCGTATAAAGCTTATTTCTTCCACACCAATCAATCATACATATTTAGAGAGCAATTTTTATTGCTTGCACCGGTGACAACTTACTTGAAGGATCTTACTCAATCCATAGATAGATATGGTGGACTCTCATGGCAAAACTGGTTTAAAGGTTTTGGGAAGCACAAGTAGTATCTCTACTTGGTGCAAAGAATTTGGCTAGCATGAGGGGGAAAGGCAAGCTCAACATGTTGGATGATCAATGACAATATACTTTATTTCAGATATAAGAAAACATAACCCATTACGTTGTCTTCCTTGTCCAACATCAACTCTTTAGCATGTCATATTTTAATGAGTGCTCCCAATCATAAAAGATGTCCAAGATAGTATATTTATATGTGAAACCTCTCTTCCTTCAATATTCTTTCATGAATTGTTCAAGTGACCAATTCTACGTTTGCTAACTTTCAATAAGTTTACTACCTATACTTATTATGTGTGAAGTCATTACTCCCCATGTTATAAGCATATGAAACATATATAAATTCAGGTATATGAAATTCAATTTATTCAACCATTTACTCTTAGGATATACGTGAAGCACATGAGTAAATGACAAACTACTCCAAAAGATAGGAGTGAAGAACACTGAGTAGTCAAATAATTAACTAGCCATGGGAGGATTCTTTTTATTCAATATTTTAGATCCAATGATTTTATTCAAACATCAAGTAAAATTTAAAATACGCTCCAAGAAAAACACGTATCATGTGGCGAATAAAAATATAGCTCCGAGTAAGGTATACCGATAGTTTTGAAGATGAAAGAGGGGATGCCTTCCGGGGCATCCCCAAGCTTAGGCGCTTGAGTATTCCTTGAATATTACCTTGGGATGCCTTGGGCATCCCCAAGCTTAGGCGCTTGAGTAGTCCTTGAATATTACCTTGGGATGCCTTGGGAATCCCCAAGCTTAGGGTCTTTCCACTCCTTATTCTCCTCATATCGATATCTCACCCAAAACTTGAAAACGTCAACCACACAAAACTTAACCAAACTTCATGAGATAGGTTAGTATGATAAAGAGCAAACCATTCACTTTGGTACTGTCAAAGACAAGGTTCATAATTGTTCTCACACAATGTCTACTGTACCATATCATTTCTACAATTTATATTGAGGAATATAATCCATAGAAACTAGAAAACAAGCAAACTATGCAATGAAAACAGAATCTGTCAGAAACAGAACAGTCTGTAATGATCTGAACATAAACCATACTTCTGCTACTCCAAAAATTATGAAATAAGTTGGTGGACGTGAGGAATTTGTCTATTAATCTTATTCAAAAAGAATCAACTCAAAAGAACTCTTCTGTAAAAAATTACATCTATTCTCGTGAGCGCAAAGTTTCTGTTTTTTTACACAAGATCACATTAACTTTTACCCAAGTCTTCCCAAAGGTCTTACTTGGCACTTTATAGAAACAAAAGCTATAAAACATGATTAATACAGTATCTTAATCATGTAAACATAAAAAAACAGTAAGGATAAATATTGGGTTGTCTCCCAACAAGCGCTTTTCTTTAATGCCTTTTAGCTAGGCATGATGATTTCAATGATGCTCACATAAAAGATAGGAATTGAAGCACAAAGAGAACATCTTGAAGAATATGACTAGCATATTTAAATATAACCTACTTCCTATGCCTAGGGATTTTGTGAGCACACAACTTATGGGAACAAGAATCAACTAGCATAGGAAGGCAAAACAAGTATAACTTCAAAACTTTAAGCACATAGAGAGGAAACTTAATATTATTGCAACTCCTACAAGCATGTATTCCTCCCTCATAATAATTTTTAGTAGTATCATGGATAGCAAATTTTTTCTCATACTCAATTGGAACCTCTTCCAAAATAGTGGAATCATTACTAGCTAAAGTTTACACTCTCCCAAATCCACTTTCATAAATATCACACTAAGATTCAACACCCTCCAAAATAGTGGGATCACTAATTTCAAAAGTCGACACTC
Organism: Aegilops bicornis; assembly: GCA_021605145.1. Classification (NCBI taxonomy): domain Eukaryota; kingdom Viridiplantae; phylum Streptophyta; class Magnoliopsida; order Poales; family Poaceae; genus Aegilops; species Aegilops bicornis. Next base: position 318,412,497 of record CM038675.1, read on the forward strand.
TTCCAAACCCACTTTAAATGATAGTATTTTTCATACTCCGAAAGATATAAGTGAAGTTCATGGAGCATTCTACAACTAACCAATATCCAAGCTCAAAATGTATAAGTGAAGCACATGAAGCATTCTATAAAACCGTGCTCAAAAGATTTAAGTGAAGCACAAAGAGCAATTCTAGAAGATCATACTTAAAAGATTTGAGTGAAGCACATGAAGTATTCTATAAATTTATGAAGGTACATCTCATACTAGCATGGTTCTTAAAGAAAAATAAAAACACAAAGGACACAAATCATGTGAACAAAACAAAAACCGAGGTATACCGATAATTGTTGAAGAAGAAAGATGGGATGCCAACCGGGGCATCCCCAAGCTTAGATGCTTGAGTATCCTTTGAAATATTTACTTGGGGTGCCTTGGGCATCCCCAAGCTTGAACTCTTGCTTCTCTTTATTCTTCTCACATCGGTAACTCCTCGTTCTTCGAACGCTTCATCCACAAAAACTTAACAAAAACCTTATGAGATCCGTTAGTGTAATAAAGCAAATCACTACCTTTAGGTATTGTAATGAACTCATTCTTTATTTATATTGGTGTTAAACCTACTGTATTCCAACTTCTCTATGGTTTATAATATTTTATTAGCCATAGATTCATCAAAATAAGCAAACAACACACGAAAAACAGAATCTGTTAAAAACAGAACAGTCTGTAGTAATCTTGAAGTTTGGTAAACTTCTGTAATTCCTAAAATTATGAACTAAATTTGAAAATTTGAACAATTTGTACAGAAGTAATGTGAAAAAAGTTTCAGACCCATTTGACTTTCCAGTAAAAAATGTAAATTCATGCACTACAGCCAAAAGTTTCTGTTTTTGTTCTGCACATAGTAAACAAGCAATCTAATCATCCTAAAACCAAGGCTTGGCACATTATTTTTATAATACAATGAATATATACAAGGGGATAATTATTTACAGAGAAACTTCCATGAAAAATTCTACATTGTTTCCGTGAGCATGAACACAAGTGCTCAAGGTCGACCCTCACTTCTTTAATGCATAACTTTCCAATCAATTCTCTTTTTGAAAAACTTTTTAGGCATGAAAGGCAAGTAATTTTTTTTGGTATTTTCATTTTTTATTTTATTTTTGTATGTTTCACCCACAACTAAGCAGAAACAAAAAGGAAAAACAAAATCTACTTAGTGAAGAAAGCAAACAATCACACACGAGAATATCAACCCCACGCTATTGCTCCCCGACAACGGCGCCAGAAAAGAGCTTGATAATCCCCAAGTGTAGGGAATCATCATAGCAATTTCCAAAGGTGGAAGTGATAAGTATGGAGTGTCGAACTGATACGTCTCCAACGTATCTATATTTTTTGATTGCTCCATGCTATATTATCTATTGTTTTGGACTATATTGGGCTTTATTTTCCACTTTTATATTACTTTTGGGACTAACCTATTAACCGGAGGCCCAGCCCAGAATTGCTGTTTTTTGCCTATTTCAGTGTTTCGAAGAAACGGAATATCAAACGGAGCCAAAAACCTAATTCCACCGCCGCAACTTTCTGTATCCACGAGATCCCATCTTGGGGCCTGTTCCGGAGCTCCGCCGGAAGGGGAATCCACCACGGAGGGCTTCTACATCATTATCATAGCCTCTCCGATGAAGTGTGAGTAGTTTACCTCAGACCTTCGGGTCCATAGTTAGTAGCTAGATGGCTTCTTCTCTCTTTTTGGATCTCAATACAATGTTCTCCCCCTCTCTCGTGGAGATCTATTCGATGAAATCTTCATTTTGCGGTGTGTTTGTTGACACCGATGAATTTTGGGTTTATGATCAAGATTATCTATTAGAAATATTTGAATCTTCTCTGAATTCTTTTATGTATGATTGGTTATCTTTGCAAGTCTCTTCGAATTATCCGTTCGGTTTGGCTAACTAGATTGGTAGTTCTTGCAATGAGAGAAGTGCTTAGCTTTGGGTTCAATCTTGTGGTGTCCTTTCCCAGTGACAGTAGGGGCAGCAAGGCACGTATTGTATTGTTGCCATCGAGGATAACAAGATGGGGGTTTTATCATACTGCATGAATTTATCCCTCTACATCATGTCATCTTTCTTAAGGCGTTACTCTGTTTTCATTAACTTTATACTCTAGATGCATGCTGGATAGCGGTCGATTAGTGGAGCAATAGTAGTAGATGCAGGCAGGAGTCAGTCTACTTGTCTCAGACGTGATGCCTATATACATGATCATACCTAGATACTCTCATAACTATGCTCAATTCTGTCAATTGCTCAACACTAATTCGTTCACCCACCGTAAAATACTTATGCTCTTGAGAGAAGCCACTAGTGAAATCTATGGCCCCCGGGTCTATTCTCATCATTTTAATCTTCCTACGCTTTATTATTGCTTTGCTTTTTTACTTTTCCTTTTATTTTACTTTGTATCTTTATACCAAAAAAATACTAAAAATATTATCTATCATCTCTATCAGATCTCACTCTCGTAAGTGACCGTGAAGGGATTGACAACCCCTATTCGCGTTGGTTGCGAGGAGTTATTTGCTTTGTGTAGATACGAGGGACTTGCGTGTGGCCTCCTACTGGATTGATACCTTGGTTCTCAAAAACTGAGGGAAATACTTACGCTACTCTGCTGCATCATCCTCTCCTCTTCGGGGAAAACCAGCGCAAGCTCAAGACGTAACACGAACCCACAAGGAGCTAAAGGTAAGATCAATATTCTCTCAAGCCCTATCTTCCACTGATACGACTCTACGTACACCGAACGTTTGCTTCCAACTAGAAACGAGAAATAAAACTATGTTGTGGGTATGAAGAGGATAACTTTATATGATATCGGAGAGCTAAAATATAAAAGTAGGTGTTGTTATCATAAAGTTAGAATATATTACTAAATAATATAAATAGCGAGTGTGGAATAATGATGGATCGGTGTGCGGGAATTGTCCTAGGCAATTGTTAACAAGACCGGTAATCACTATTGCAGTTTCATATGAGGGAGAGGCATAAGCTAACATACTTTCTCTACATGGATCATATGCACTTATGATTAGAACTCTAGCAAAGCATCCGCAACTACTAAAGATCATTAAGGTAAAACCCAACCATAGCATTAAAGCATCAAGTCCTCTTTATTCCCATACGCAACAATCCCTCTTACTCGGGTTTGTGTTTCAGTCACTCACCAACCCACTATAAGTGAATCATGAACGTGTTGCAACACCCTACAGCTGAATCCCTCACGCTATGCCGACACGGAGGGCACCATAGGACAGCACCAAAGTAAAACATACAACTCATACCAATCTAGATCATCAATCAACCCAAAGACAAAAGATATCTACTCAAAACATCATAGGATGGCAACACATCATTGGATCATAATATGTGGCATAAAGCACCATGTTCAAGTAGGGATTACAGCGGGGGGCGGGAGATTGGACCGCGTAAAATAGATGAGGATGGTGATGATGATGGTGATGTTGATGAAGACGATCACCGTGGCGATGATTCCCCTCCCGATGGCACTCCGGTGCCACCGGAAGAGAGGAGGAGAGGTTCTCCCCCTTGTGCTTCCTCCTCCATGGCCTCCACCTTCTGGTCCTTGGCCTTCATGGTGATGATGGGCCCTCCGGGATACTCCTCCATGGCCACCGATGATGATGGCCCCCTCCGGTAGGGTGTCGGAGAGGGCCTAGATTGAATTCTCGTGGCTACAGAGGCTTGCGGCGGCGGAACTTCCGATCTAGGTTTCTTTCTGGAAGTTTGGGTATATATAGAAGAGTTTTTGCGTTGATTTCACGTCAGGGGGTTCTCCGAGCTGTCCACGGGGCAGGGGGTGCGCCCTAGGGGGGTGGGCGCACAACCCACCCTCGTGGGCAGCCCGGGACTCTTCTGGCCTGCTTCTGGTACTCCGTGGGCTTCTTCTGGTCCAAAAATGATCTCCGTCAAGTGGCACATCAATTGGACTCCGTTTAGTTTTCCTTTTCTGCGATACTCTAAAACAAGGAGAAAATGGAAACGAGCACTGGGCTCTAGGTTAATAGGTTAGTCCCAAAAATCATATAAAATATCATATAAATGCATATAAAACATCCTAGAAGGATAGTATAATAGCATGAATACTTCATAAATTATAGATACATTGGAGACGTATCATCCAAATATGTGACATTGAGTGCACCTACCTTGAGGGAGTGAGTGAGCCACCACCAAATAGAGAGAGTGAGGTAGTTGATAGGGCATGTGAGGCCATTTTGATTTCTAATGACTTAACCTCTACCTCTATTGTATCTTCTCATTTGGTGCTAGGTCCCATATATGATGACGTGTCGATCGTCGACGACTTCGTCCTTCCTATGGACAAGACGATGGCCATGGTGGAATATGATGCACCCCCCACATGGTTCCATCAAGATGAAGGTGATGACCACCATTTGGTCTTTTCCACCTCACCTACATCACTTGAGTGGAATGAACAAGGTAATATAGGTGAAGGTGATGCTCTAGTCCCACTAGTGGACATTCTCGACATTGATTGCTTGCATGATGTTGATCCACCTATTGTCATTCTTCATGCTAGTTCGACTTCCCCATGCGATGATTTACCCATTTATGATGAGTTTGATGATTGCCATGTGGAGTCTATTAGTCGTGATGCCATGTTACATAGGATTTCTTGTGATAATTCTCTCGGTCACACCATGTTTGACAATCCGCTTGACTTTTCATATGCTATGCATGAGATCAACCATATGTCACATTTGGAAACTTTTCATAGTGATTATGCATATGCCATTAAAATAAACCCGATTTGCGCATATGGCATAGATGACACGCTCATGGTTATTGGCATTTGTTTTTCTTGTGATGATATTGATATGCTCCATTTGCATCATTTATCTCATATGCCATGCCATGACCACCTAGCTTCGGATATGCATTGTTCTGGATGTTGTTCATATTCTCCATATGATGTTTCCACTATTGCTCATGAGGAGACCCCCACAACTTTCTCATACATTTTAGGAGATTTTGACTCACTCTATCCATTGCATGATCCCACTACTTGTGTGCACCATATGCTTCCCATGAATAAACATGCTAGTGATGTGCCATATACTTGCATTCTCAATTTGTGTCCCCATCATGTCATACATAACAACTATTCTTTCATGATGGATGACATGTTCTTATACCATGCATCAAATTTTTTTGAGCGATGCTTATCTTGTGCTAACTCACACATGCACATACACATCATGATGGATGATGTGTATATTTACCACGCACACAATTTCTTTGGTTTGTGTCCCTTTTGTGTAGGTACACATGAATACTTGTCAACCTCGCAATCCCACGAGTTGACAAAACGAGCTCTAGAGAGCAACGATGACTTGGGATCCCATGGATTCTCATTCCCACCACTCTCGTCGCGCAGAGACTTCGCGCATTTATTCTACATGGCCCTCACTTGGTTATGGGTTATATACCACTTGTCACCTTATGCCCATTCTATCGTGTTCACTCTGCATGTTATGCTTGTTTCTATGCCTTTGCCATGCAATTGTGACCCTTGCTTGCATTTACCCATGATACGCCATTATGCTACTTCTATGTGTATTTGCATGCTTGGTGGAGATCCTTGTTGCTATTACCATGCTTTCCTTGTACCTCATGCTACTGTTGATTCTTGTGTTGGGAGAGTCATATTGTTCAATTGCTATTTACATAGGATTTCTTGTCAATACAATGATGACACATTACTCATATCTTGCTTTCATGCTTGTGATATGTCATGTGCATTATATATGCTCACTATTTGCACACATGACATGATTGCCATCATTACTTCTAGTACGTTGCATCTTCGCACTACTAGCTTGCTTGACTTGATCACTATGATTGCTTGCTTTGTCGCATCACCCATGTTCCATTCTTACTCGCTTTCTTGGGTTGATGATATATATGCTCATGCCTCTCACTTGATTTGTCTTGATCATTGTCTCTTGTCTCCATTAGTTGCATCTCTCATACCCCCTTGTATTGAGTGACAACTTGCTATGCTTATTGATCGTGGAGACTTGGACATATTACTTGTGATGCATGCTTGTTTGATTGAGCCTATTGTATTTGATTGTTCTTGCATCATATGCCTCCATACTATGAAATTCTCTCTTGTTCTTTCTTATGATGAGCGTGATGCAAACACTTGTTGGGTATCTTACCACACGAATGATAGGTTTTGCACTTCCGTTAACCTCATTTGTTTTTCCAAGTGTTTGTCACGTTCTTTCATTTTGAAGGATTCACAAGATGATAACATCACGAGACAACTTGGTCATGTGAAGGCATACACGATGTGCGACACCAACATTTTCGACATCCTCATAACGGTGAACTCCTTCCCTTTGAGCCATCCTCAAATACGCATATTGGATGGGTCATTCTTTCATTGTTGTTTCGTTCTTGTTGTCTACATGATACATCTCGCGAACGGAGGAGCGACATTGGAGATTGGCTCTATGGACCTTCACATTGCGCTCGAACTTATTGGATGCACCTTCGAACCTCCGCTTATGCCACGACATCGAGCTTTGGTACATCAACACTCCTTTGACTTTTTGTACTACCACATTCATATTTGTTGATTGTGCTACCACATGTCATGCTCAATGGACATATCATACTCACCACAAGTTTGCACCCTATGCATGGATCGACTCACATTACGCTTGCCTTGTTGCAACAATTTCCATGTCATCCATGATATATGAGCTTGTACATTTTCTTAGCAAATTTGTTGTGATATTTATTGAATACATATTCATACATCATGATCATATTGACCACCATCAATTGCATGACAACATAATCACATTGAGCACCAATTACCATGTTCATGCTTTTGATACACCATCACATTATGACATCATTTTGCACAATGGTTGCATTGATCAAATTCACAACACCTTTGTGCATACAACAAATGATTTTGTTCCCATGAATGCTTTGCATATCATTCAATATCATCTTGATACGCTTCATGCGCTTTGTCACGAACAATCTTGCCGAACAGACTCATACTTACTTGGTGGACACTTTGTGTGCGCTAACCATTGTATTTCTGAGTGTCGTTTGTGTTTGCTCTTTTTGCGTGTATACTCCTCCGGCGACACCTTGGAGTACTTGGATTGCGCCATGACTTCCACTTCATTCAACTACAAGTCCGTCCACGACAACCGTTTCCATGGTGATGAGGATCACGATCCGAGGTCGGATCTTTCCCAAGGGGAGGGAGATGATGCGGAGCATCCCTCGACCATCACCATGGACGTCACACCACCACCGCCAGCAGGAGAGGACCTATGACGAGAGCTCGCGCATGCGCCATAGAAAACGAGGTCACTTCTTTCCTATTCGAGTATCGTTTAGATTCATTTGAGAATTGGATTCTACCTTCAACGGAAACATTGTTCATTCTTAGGTACCAAGAAGATGATCCTGAGAAGGAGGGAACGGAGACTCGAGGGATCACGAAGAAAGGGAAAGGAAAGGTCGAGAAGAACGAAGGAGACGTGAAGAAGAAGGACGTGGAGGTCCTGGACACCCCGGGTGCCCGGCCACCGGCTGGGAATCGCCGCTGGCCACCCCGGGTGCCCGACCCCTTCAGACGGCCGCGGGCCGGCTCCCTGACCGCAACGGGTGCCCGGTCCCCTGATAATCCACAAGTATAGGGATCGCAACAGTTTTCGAGGGTAGAGTATTCAACCCAAATTTATTGATTCGACACAAGGGGAGCCAAAGAATATTCTCAAGTATTAGCAGTTGAGTTGTCAATTCAACCACACCTGGATAACTTAATATCTGCAGCAAAGTATTTAGTAGCAAAGTAATATGGAAGTAACGGTAACAGTAGCAAAAGTAATATTTTTGGGTTTTGTAGTGATTGTAACAGTAGCAAAGGGAAAATAAATAAGCGGAGAACAATATATGAAAATCTCGTAGGCATTGGATCGATGATGGAGAATTATGCCGGATGCGGTTCATCATGTAACAATCATAACATAGGGTGACACAGAACTAGCTCCAATTCATCAATGTAATGTAGGCATGTATTCTGAATATAGTCATACGTGCTTATGGAAAAGAACTTGCATGACATCTTTTGTCCTACCCTCCCGTGGCAGCGGGTCCTAATGGAAACTAAGGGATATTAAGGCCTCCTTTTAATAGAGTACCGGACCAAAGCATTAACACATAGTGAATACATGAACTCCTCAAACTACGGTCATCATCGGGAGTGGTCCCGATTATTGTCACTTTGGGGTTGCCGGATCATAACACATAGTAGGTGACTATAGACTTGCAAGATAGGATCAAGAACTCACATATATTCATGAAAACATAATAGGTTCAGATATGAAATCATGGCACTCAGGCCCTAGTGAAAAGCATTAAGCATAGCAAAGTCATAGCAACATCAATCTCAGAACATAGTGGATACTAGGGATCAAACCCTAACAAAACTAACTCGATTACATGATAAATCTCATCCAACCTAATACGTCTCCATCGTATCTACTTTTCCAAACACTTTTGCCCTTGTTTTGGACTCTAACTTGCATGATTTGAATGGAACTAACCCGGACTGACGCTGTTTTCAGCAGACTTTCCATGATGTTATTTATGTACAGAAACAAAAGTTCTCGGAATGACCTGAAACTCCACGGAACTTATTTTTGGAAAATATTAAAAATACTGGAAGAAGGGTCCACGTCAGGGGGGGCTCCACCTATCCACGAGGGTGGGGGGCGCGCCTGCCCCCCCTGGGCGTGCACCCTGCCTCGTGGGCCCCCTGGCGCTCCACCGACCTCAACTCCAACTCCATATATTCGTGCTTGGGGAGAAAAAAAATCGGAGAGAAGGATTCATAGCATTTTACGATACGGAGCCGCCGCCAAGCCCTAAAACCTCTCGGGAGGGCTGATCTGGAGTCCTTTCGGGGCTCCGAGAGGGGAATCCGTCACCGTCGTCATCATCAACCATCCTCCATCACCAATTTCATGATGCTCACCGCCGTGTGTGAGTAATTCCAACGTAGGCTTGCTCGACGGTGATGGGTTGGATGAGATTTATCATGTAATCGAGTTAGTTTTGTTAGGGTTTGATCCCTAGTATCCACTATGTTCTGAGATTATTGTTGCTATGACTTTGTTATGCTTAATGCTTGTCACCAGGGCCCGAGTGCCATGATTTCATATCTGAACCTATTATGTTTTCATGAATATATGTGAGTTCTTGATCTTATCTTGCAAGTCTATAGTCACCTACTATGTGTTATGATCCAGCAACCCCGAAGTGACAATAATCGGGACAACTCCCAGTGATGACCATAGTTTGAGGAGTTCATGTATTCACTATGTGTTAATGCTTTGGTCCGGTACTCTATTAAAAGGAGGCCTTAATATCCCTTAGTTTCCGCTAGGACCCCGCTGCCACAGGAGGGTAGGACAAAAGATGTCATGCAAGTTCTTTTCCATAAGCACGTATGACTATATTTGAAATACATGCCTACATTACATTGATGAATTGGAGCTAGTTCTGTGTCACCCTATGTTATGATTGTTGAACCGCATCCGGCATAATTCTCCATCACCGATCCAATGCCTACGAGCTTTTCACATATTGTTCTTCGCTTATTTACTTTTCCGTTTCTACGGTTACAATCACTATAAAACCCAAAAATATTACTTTTGCTATCGTTACTGTTACTTCCATATTACTTTGTTACTAAATACTTTGCTGCAGATACTAAGTTATCCAGGTGTGGTTGAATTGACAACTCAACTGCTAATACTTGAGAATATTCTTTGGCTCCCCTTGTGTCGAATCAATAAATTTGGTTTGAATACTCTACCCTTGAAAACTGTTGCGATCCCCTATACTTGTGGGTTATCAAGACTATTTTCTGGCGCCGTTGATGGGGAGCATAGCTCTATTCTTTGAGTCACTTGGGATTTATATCTGCTGGTCACTATGAAGAACTTGAAAGACGAGAAAACAAAAAATTATCCCTCAACTACGAGGGGAGGTAAGGAACTGCCATCTAGCTCGCACTTGATTCACCTTCTGTTTTGAGTAAGCTTGCGACACCTAAACCTGCTTCTGCTATTAATTCTGATATGTCGCATGTTATTGATGATGCCACTTGTGCTATGCATGATACTTATGATGAAACTACTTCTATACCTGATACTACTGTGCCACTTGCCGAATTTCTTGATGAACAACTTGCTAGGGCTAGAGAGAATGAAATTATTGAAACTGATAATATTGATGAAAGTGATGATGAAGACTCTCCCCCTAATAAATATGAATTGCGTGTTGTTCCTGAGGGTTATTGAAAGGATCGATATGGTTGACTAGAGGGTGGTGAATAGGCAACTAACAATTTTTAGCTTTTCTTTACCAAATTAAACTTTGCATCAAAGTAGGTTGTCTAGAAATGCAACTAGGTGAGCAACCTATATGATGCAACAACAACAAGCACACAAGCAAGCAAAGGATATAACACAAATAAGCTTGCACAAGTAAAGGCACGAGATAACCAAGAGTGGAGCCGGTGGAGACGAGGATGTGTTACCGAAGTTCCTTCCTTTTGAGGGGAAGTACGTCTCCGTTAGAGCGGTGTGGAAGCACAATGCTCCCCAAGAAGCCACTAGGGCCACCGTATTCTCCTCACGCCCTCGCACAATGCAAGAAGCCGTTAATCCACTATTGGTGCCCTTGAAGGCGGCGACCGGACCTTTACAAACAAGGTTGGGGCAATCTCCACAACTTAATTGGAGGCTCCCAACAACACCACGGAGCATCACCACAATGGACTATGGCTTCACGGTGATCTCAACCATCTAGGGTGCTCAAACACCCAAGAGTAACAAGATCCGCTAGGGATTAGTGGGGGGAATCAAATTTCTCTTGGTGGAAGTGTAGATCGGGGCCTTCTCAACCAATCCCGAGCAAATCAACAAGTTTGATTGGCTAGCGAGAGAGATTGGGCGAAAATGGAGCTTGGAGCAACAATGGAGCGTTTGGGGGAAGAGGTAGGTCAACTTTGGAGAAGAAGACCCACTTATATAGTGGGGGGAACAAACCAACCGTTACCCCCCTACCAGCCCTGTAGAGAGCGGTACTACCGCTAGGCCAGCGATACTACCGCTTAACAGCCTAAGCGGTACTACCACTCCTACCCGCGGTACTACCGCTCGAGAGCGGTACTACCGCCTCTCCTGCCGCGGCTGGTACCGTAAAGACCGACACGAAAAATGAGCCCTCAAATCGAGGCGGCACTAGCACGAAACCGCAGTGGTACTACGGCTGGGGCTACAAGCAGTACTACCGCTGTGGGGCGGTACTGCCGCTTATAGCACCCAAGCGGTACTACCGCTCCGGCCCGCGGTACTACAGCTCAGACCAGAGAAGGCACAAAGAGGACAAGAACGAGCTCTCCATTGAAGTGGAAAGGCTCGGAGGGTGTGCAAGGGATGTGTACGTGATGATTCCACCCTAGCCTTTCAAAGCGGACCCCCTCTTGATAGTACGGTGATCTCTACGAAACTAGTCCACCAAACTGAATCGAAAAGACTACACAGTCTTTGCTTAAAACTCCGAGGGGAGGGAATCGTCTCATGCCAAAGGATGAATCTCTGAAAAGCTCAGTGCACACGATTAGTCCGCAAAAGCATTGTCATCAATCACCAAAACATCTTAGGGCTAAAGATGCCCTTACAATCTCCCCCTTTTTGGTGGATTGATGACAATATGGGATTTGCACAAAATGTAGAAAGATAAAGGTCATAAGCAAACCCCACATCTCTAAAATAGAGACGGGCTCCCCCTAGATGTGTGCCATCAAGATAAGTGCTTTGGACTGCACGGCACACATACTAGGATCAACACTCCCCTATATTTTAGAGATCAACAAACTACATACGATCCATGAGAGCAGGGGTATATAAATAACATAATAAGCATGCAACTCATATGATACCAAATGTCTAGAGACATAGATAATAATAAGATAGAGATAGGGTAGCATATGTCTCACACCATATGACTGGAACTTAGGTCTCACTGACACAAAACCAAAAAAGCAAATGGCGAGCAAACACACCGAAACCACAAAGACCACAAAGACAAACTCGCAACTCAACGACACAAATCCCTAGACTCTCCCCCTTTGGCACCGAGACACCAAAAGGGGCAAAGGGCGAACCTACGGCTCCAGGTGACATCAAACTGAAGATCTCGAACATCAGACATCTGCACCACCATCCTCAGGCGGAAACTACTCGGCATCTGAATCAGTCTATGGACAAGTCTTCTTTGGACCCACTCCTCTTCCTCGGTGATCGACCCTCAAAGCTACCGGTGACAACAAGACCCAACCGACGATAAGCTCCTTGTGATGGCCCCTTGCCTTCTTCTCTCAGCCACATGTGTCATGTCTTGACCGTGAGACTCCATACTGAAAACCTTCTTCATCTTGAGCTTGAGCTTCTTTGCCCAAGAGGGTTACGCCTCGGAAGGCTCGAGTCAAGATCAATACCGACATCGGCCTCGCCCTCGGTCTCCATGGCAGCCGCAGAAGGTGGAGCCCCAGTTTGAGGAATGGAGGTACCCCAATATCCTTCTTCCTCAGACGCTTGATCTCATGAGAAACCAACTGTCCAGTTTCCAGCGACTCCTCGGGATAGGTGCGTCTCCAGGCTTTCTCAGTGAGCAACATGATGAACGGAGCATAGATTGGGCACTTGCGCTCAAACACGACAGAAAGAAGCTCATACCACATCACATGAGAGATATCCAGGGACTCGCCAGTATTTGCCTCCTTCTCATGCTGGCAGAAGAGAAGCATGTCCACAAGATAGGAATGAACCTGATCCAGATTCCCGATCGAGGGAAGAGAGTCTCGCGGAACACACGGTGAAGGATATCCAGAAAGGCAGGCAGCTCATAGTTTGCCTTCTTAGTCTCAGGATTGACCTTCTTAATGCAGTAGGGCCAGAGAGCTTGCTTGCGAGTGGAGGTAACATTTTGGTGAGGACGGAACCCGACTGGAGACTCAAGCCCTTGATCTACCACCTCAAGCAACTCCATGAAAGCCTTCCACTTGACAACTAGCAGCTTCCCATTCATCATCCAAGTCAGAGTCCTGTTTTCATCAGTTCCTAGATGGACAGTGGCAAAGAATTGAGCCACCAAGTCAGCATCAAAGTCCTTGTTGAACTGCATGATCCTGAGAATGTTCAATTGAGAGCACATCCGAAGGGCTTCACCAAAGTACTCAGGGTCCTGTTCCATAGCATCCGTGTTGATGGAGTGAACATTGACAAAGAGGTTCTTCTTAGACTTGATCACTTGAAAGTAGGTGGCATATTGAAAGCGGTTCCAGAACGGACGATTGACAAAGGCGGGGTCTTGGTCTTCAACATAAGGATTGCGGCGACGCCTGTCCCAGAATTCCTTGGAGGACATCTCAGTCACCTTCTTCCCACTAGGCTTCGGTTTGTTGGCAGGTGAGGGAGTCCTGGATTAGGGGGTGTCCGGATAGCCGGACTATAGCCTTTGGCCGGACTCCTGGACTATGAAGATACAAGATTCAAGACTTCGTCCTGTGTCCGGATGGGACTTTCCTTAGCGTGGAAGGCAAGCTTGGCGATACGGATATGTAGATCTCCTACCATTGTAACCGACTCTGTGTAACCCTAACCCTATTCGGTGCCTATATAAACCGAGGGTTTTAGTCCGTAGGACGAACAACAATCATACCATAGGCTAGCTTCTAGGGTTTAGCCTCTCTGATCTCGTGGTAGATCTACTCTTGTACTACCCATATCATCAATATTAATCAAGCAGGAGTAGGGTTTTACCTCCATCGAGAGGGCCCGAACCTGGGTAAAAACATCGTGTCCCTTGTCTCCTGTTACGGGACCCCCTACCCGAGATCCGCCGGTTTTGACACCGACATTGGTGCTTTCATTGAGAGTTCCTCTCTGTCGTCACCTTTAAGCCCGATGGCTCCTTCGATCATCAACAACGACGCGGTCCAGGGTGAGACTTTTCTCCCTGGACAGATCTTCGTATTCGGCGGCTTTGCATCAAGCGGGCAATTCGCTTGGCCATCCGGAGCAGATTGAAAGCTACGCCCGCCATCGTGTCAGATTTGGGAGTTTGAACTACACGTGTGACGTCCGTGGAGACTTGATCTTCGACGGGTTCGAGCCACAGCCAAGCGCGCCGCACTGTCACGAGGGGCATGATCTAGCTCTGCCGCCGAACAGTGTCCTGGAGGCTGCACCAGTGTCCGCTCCGACCTTTAGTTCGGAGCCGACCAAGCCGATCGAGGACGGGTGGCTGGACACCGCCTCGGGGGCTGCGATCTCTACGGCGATTGAGCCATACACCTACCCCGTCCTTTGCGAAGCTCGTGACTCCATGGTGCCGGACTCCCCTCCGGACTCCGAGCCTTCCGCGCCCCCACTAATCGAATCCGATTGGGCGCCGATCATGGAATTCACTGCCACGGACATCCTTCAGCACTCGCCCTTTGGCGACATCCTGAATTCACTAAAGTCTCTCTCTTTATCAGGAGAGCCCTGGCCGGATTATGGTCAGGAAGGTTGGGATGCGGACGACGAAGAAATTCAAAGCCCACCCACAACCCACTGCGTAGCCACTGTCGATGATTTAACCGACATGCTCGACTTCGACTCCGAAGAAATCGACGGTATGGACGACGATGTAGGGAAGGAACATGAACCAGCGCCTACAGGGCACTGGAGAACCACCTCATCTCACGATGTATACATGGTGGATACACCTAAAGGAAGCGACGATGAGGAACAACGAGACGCTACGAAGGATCATTCCCTTAAAAAGCAGTCAAAACGGCGACATAAGCGCCGCTCAAAGTCCCACCTCGACAAAGACAACAGCCATACAGACCCAGCCATAGAGCAGGGCGAACCGGTGGACGACGAACATGCTATCGAGCAACCGTCCGATCAGGACAATCTGGATAAACAACCCGTCCCCGGCGAAGATAACAGTCCGGACGATCTCACGCCTGACAAGTTTCTGGAGCAGAAGAACCTCCACAAAAGGCTCGTCGCCATCGCTGGCGTAGCCTGAAAAAGCAGAAGCGGAAGCTCAAAACAGCGGAAGATGCACTTAGAATCAGATGGAGCAAAGTACTCAACACCGCAGACAAATACGGCGACAGTCGCCGAACGAAGAGCTACCCCAAGCGAAAACTACTACATGAATTCGATGAGGAGGCCGTAGAGCCCCTGCAATCAAAAAACAAAGAGGCCACCTGGTCGGATGGACGACCCGATGGCAAACAGAGAGCGGCAAACGGCGCCGCACACAAGCCGGCACGCGATCCGCACAAGGATTCTCATCAAAAAGATGGCCCAGTTCGATCTATCTACGGGCCAAGAAAGCAAGCTCCAGTAAGCAATGCAACACATCAAGTATCTGAACATCACTGTACACCTAGATATAGGGGTGCCGCACACCCCCTATGTTTCACCGATGAGGTGCTGGATCATGAATTTCCAGCGGGATTCAAGCCCGTAAACATAGAGGCATACGACGGAACAATGACCACAGAGTGCGGATTGAGGATTACATCCTCCATATACACATGGCTAGAGGAGATGATCTCCACGCCATAAAATACTTACCCTCAAGCTCAAAGGGCCAGCCCGGCATTGGCTTAAAAGCCTTCCGAAAACACCATTGGAAGTTGGGAGGAGCTCGAGCATGCCTTTCGGCAAATTTTCAAGGGACACATGTCCGACCTCCGGATGCCGACGATTTAAGTCACATATCTCAACAACCCGGAGAGTCAGCCCGGAAATTTTGGAACAGATTCCTTACTAAAAAGAACCAAATAGACGATCGACTGTCCGGACGCCAAAGCCTTAGCAGCTTTCAAACACAACGTCCGAGACGAATGGCTCGCCAGACACCTCGGCCAAGAAAAGCCAAGAACAATGGCCGCATTAACAAGCCTCATGACCCGCTTTTGCGCGGGAGAGGATAGCTGGATAGAAAGATGCAGCACCAGCGACCCAAGTACATCCTAAGTCAGGTATGGAAACGGGAAACCACGACGCAGCAAGGACCAGCGTCGGACCAAGGGAAACAGCCCGAAGAGCACGGCAGTCAACGCCGGATTCAAAAGCTCTCGGCAGAATCATAAAAAGCTGCCCCTTAAGGATAACGGGGACGAGCTATCTAACTTAAACAAAATCTTGGACAAGATATGCCAAATCCATAGCACTCCCGGGAAGCCTGCAAACTACACCCACAGAGATTGTTGGGTCTTCAAGCAGTCCGACAAACTTAACGCCGAACACAAGGGGCTCAACACACCAAGCGAGGACGATGACGAACCCCAAAAGTAGAGCACCGGAAAACAAAAGAATTTCCCACAAGAATTCAAAACAGTGAACTCACTTCACGTGACAAAAGGGAAAAATAAAGCGGCGTCCATAGAGGTACACTCCATACGGCCTATCCCGGAGGAGTCCCGCCACTGGTTGTTAAAACCAATCACCTTCGACCATCGGGGTTACTCTAGAAGTATACGGAACGCAGGTTGGACTGCCTTGATATTAGATCCGATAATCGGCGGACTCCAATTTCCACAAGTCTTAATGGGCCAGGCGCCGATGATCTAAACCTGCTATACCAGGACACAATCCGCAAAATGGGGATAGACCCAACCAAATTTCGCCATAGCAACACTTCCTTTCAAGGGTAATGCCAGCCCATATGCCCATTGTATGCGGGCTCTCTCGCTAGAAGTTGTGTTCGCTCACCCGACAACTTCCGCCATGAAAAAGTTAACCTTCCACCTCGCCCCATTTACAAGTAGCTATCAAGCACTATTGGGACGCGAAGCTTTTGCCCGCTTTAACGCAATACCACATTATGCATCTCTTACACTTAAAATGCCCGGTCCACGCGGCATCATCTCATTAAAGGGAAACATTGAGGGTTCCTCGAGTCCGGAAAATTGTGCGGATGCCTTGACAGCCCCACAATAAACCGGCTTCACCAATACAAGCACTTAGACAGGTCGTCCAGACCCCGGACACGGCTGGACGAGTCCGGCGTAAACATACAAGGGCTCGCTAGACGCATACCCCCGTACAAGGGGCTCCGCGCATCCACAACAAGAGACAATAAAGCTCAATTTTGTTCATTCTTTGAATTGTATTTTGTTTATTTAATATAACGTACATTCTCGCACGATCTTTTTCAACTAAGTTCCTCTCTTTTACAGATGAACACCGTGCTACACCCGTCCGTGATACGGCTACAGAGACACGGTAGCGACGTGCAGTAGGGACCCGTTGCAAGGATTCTTATCAGATTAAGACCCTGCGTAAACCTTTTTCACTGTCTCTTGTTGATACACATCCCCCGCTTTCTTGCTATAACCGAGGAGGAGGCTGGCGTTTAGGCATAGGCCACGTCAGAATTTCGCACATACCTGGACACCAGGGGCTTTTTACCAAGGGCGATTGTTCGACCCGTTTTCATAAAGACCGAATACCTTAGGGAGTGTTCGGCGTCTCGAGTTAGGCCTTATATGCATCAACTCCGAATCATGTCTTTGGTCAAATGTTGGGTTTGCCCGGCTCCTGTGTTTTGCTGCCTTATGTTCTGCTCTATCGGCTAATGCGGCACTCGGAGAACTCTGCGATTGTGCCCCGGTTCGCCAGGGACCACCTCGATGAAAAAGCCAAAACTGATCGTCATGATATAACGTGAGACTGGTCAACCACTTCGATGACCCGCTGGAATCTTTAGAATTCCTCCGCATTGACGAAGGGCGTTTCCGGCCAGGCACATACGCCGCCCAATTCGGGTCAGCGCGGTGCCCCTAGGGGCTATATAGTAGCCCCACTGTCGAACTCCTATGGCTAAGTGAAAGTGATAAAGCATTATAGTCCGGTTGCCTAGTTTGTTGCGCTATCACCTCCTTTGCAGGACCAAGACGTTGGATCAAGTGTGAAAATGCGTTTTTTGCAAACACCCCCGCATTATATGCGTGGGGGCTGAAGCCAAAGACTGCCATCTTTCAGGTTATATACACATATACATTAACGGCCGCACAGGAGGTATTTTTAATTCTTGAAGGCACAAGTATAAAAAAGCTTTTATATTCCATCGAAACATTGTTTCACAATAATACATGTTATTCGAACATAATATCCTTCAAGCATTGTGTCTCTATTAAACGAGCGCCCTGCAGAACTTCCTGAAAATAGTGCTCGACAGGTACTCGGCTTCCGTCCGAATCTTGGGATGCAACATCGGTGGCCTTCATCTCCGCCCAGTATGTCTTGACACGGGCAAGAGCCATCTGTGCACCCTCTATGCATGCTGACCGCCTCATTGCTTTGATATGCGGCACCGCGCCAAGGAACTGCTGCACCAAGCCAAAATAACTCTTCGGCTCGGGCCATTTCGGCCACAAATGAGACACGACATTCTTCATGGCAAGTCCGGACAACCTATTCAGCTCCGCCCATTCGGCCAAATGATCGGTTAATGGAAGTGGACGCTCTGGACTACGGAACTGCGACCAAAAAAGCTCTTCCATCTCGTGATCCTTTTGATCTCCGAAGTGTTCGGCGCGTCCATGCACTCGCCGCCAAGTCCGGATAAGCATCCTCACTACTCCACAGCCGGTCCAAGCGAGCATATTTAGGATCCGTGAACTTCCTCCGCAGCAGAAAAGGCTTTCCGGCCGCGATATCTCCGGCCGACGTAGCTCCTCCTTCATAGCTCTCATCGCAGAGCGAGCATCCTTGGCCTCGGTGGTGGCCTTCTTCAGGTCCTCTTGCTCCGCTC
Organism: Aegilops bicornis; assembly: GCA_021605145.1. NCBI lineage: Eukaryota > Viridiplantae > Streptophyta > Magnoliopsida > Poales > Poaceae > Aegilops > Aegilops bicornis. The sequence goes on from CM038675.1 coordinate 318,431,474, forward strand.
GACCTTCTTTTTCAAGAAGCTCGCAGCGGTCGGTAGCATTCTTAAACTTCACGGCCATTTCGGCCATTTCCTTTTTGCTTCGGCAGTGAGCAGCCTGTTCGGCTTTTAGCTCTTCGGCCACCTTTAATGCAGCCGCATCACTTTTTCTGGCCTGCTCCTTGGCTTGGGCAAGCTCCGCCCGAAGGTTCTCCATGGCAGCGGCACCATCTGCATCAAGCATACATGCTGTAAGGCACGGGCATCAAGCTCCCTTACCAGGTGTCCGCGGAGAAACCGCATACCTTGTGACTCGTCAAGCCGCTTATTGACAAGCGCGATGTCGGCATCCGCCGCGTCAAGTTGCCGCTTTAGTTCGGCAAAATCATCGGTCTGGCTAGCCACCGGACGCTCCGCCACCTACATATGAAGGGCGACATATTATAACCTGGGATTATGATCCTCGGCACGCTGTCATTTTTGACAAACGCATAGAGTCTCAGGGGCTACTATCTACAGGGGCGCATCTTATATATGCGGAACCGTCAAAAGGTACATCATTGCATCGTACCTCAAAACCCGGTCGATAAACTTCTAGCGGCCTCGTACAACCCGCTTTCCACGGACGAAATCTTTTCAATCACCATACCCATCAATGCACGGTGATCCTCTGAGATAGACACTCGCCCGAGCAGACCCTTCAACTCCTCCGACCGTGCACCAGGAGGTGCCGGACTCGTCTGATGGCCTTTTCGAAGGCCGGACACGGAGGGCTCTGGGGGCCCTACGATCGCCCTCCACCCCTGCCGGATTCGGGAAACTCTCGCGACGACACCTCGGGATCGTCGCCTCGCTAAGCGGTACAGCGGGAGGCGTTCCGCTCTCCATCATCTCTGGACAAAGATCCCCCGAAGACGAGCTCTGCTGAGAAGGGCTGAGATCCGAACTACAAGGTAAAATTTTGGTCATCTTCAGGAGATAAAACAGGATGTCTCTTATTTTAGGAAAAACTCCCTCTCTACTTACGGCTCATTGGAGGGCTGATCTCCTTGGGGAAATAATGCGGTAGGGGCATCTTCCGGCGAGACCCTCTGGCGAGGATTTCTTCCCGCGCTTTGAGGCCTTGGTCTCCGGATCTTCAGAGGCGGTCCTCTTCTCCCCTTGGATGGAGGGATTCTCGATCCCTCCTTGCTTGATAACCTCCTTCGCAGAGACAGTAGCTTCCTTGTTCCCCCCTTCACCTTCTTCTAAAGGCAGCCTCCAGCACCTTGGTTAACACGGGATCCGGCATGGTCTCAGGGAGGGGGGCCGGACACCTGGTCAGTTTTGCTTTCGCTATCCACTCTTGTTTAGGGGACAGCTCTTTTAAGGGCAAGTTTATGATAAATATACGGATAGCATGTCCGGGTACGGGACTACTTACTTGAGCATCCGGGGGATTGCAGCTCAGACCTGCGTCCTCGCTCAAGTCCGGACACATTGTTTGTGATCCGAAGAACAGTTTGTACATCTCCACGGGCGTTGCGCCCATAAAATGTTGAAGAGCTCGTGGTCCCTCCGGATTGAACTCCCACAGGCAGAGGGGGCGACGTTTGCAGGGCAGGATGCGATGAATCAACATGACCTGCGCTACTACGACCAGATTGATCTCTCTCTCTAGGAGGTCTCAAATACAGCCCTGCAACAAGGGCACGTCATTGGACAGCCCCCAGTCAAGCCCTTTATTGACCCATGACGCCAGCCGCAGTGGAGGACCCGAGCGAAAGGCAGGTGGCGCCACCCATTTGGTGCCCCTGGGAGCTGTGATATAAAACCACTCTTGTTGCCATAGGCTGAGCTCCTCTTGAAAAGAGCCCTCGGGCCATGGAGCGTCAGCATTCTTGCTTATAACAGCCCCTCTGCACTCTGCCTGTTGCCCCTTGATCATCTTCGGCTCCACCTTGAAGGTCTTGAGCCATAATCCGAAGTGAGGGGTAATGCGGAGGAAGGCTTCACACACGACGATGAATGATGAGATGTGGAGGATGGACTCCGGATCCAAGTCGTGAAATGCCAACCTGTAATAAAACATGAGCCCCCTCACGAAGGGGCCCGTCGGGAAGCCTAGCCCCCGAAGGAAGTGAGGCGCGAACACCACGCTTTCACCAGGCTTGGGAGTGGGAATAACCTGCCCTTGAGCAGGCAGCCTATGCGAGATTTTGCCGGTTAGATACCTGGCATCTCTTAGCTTTAGGACGTCTTCTTCCGTGACGGAGGAAGGCATCCACCGGCCTTGGAGGTCGGAGCCGGACATCATCAAAGGTCCAAAGCGCCTGAATCTGGAGCTTTGGGTGTTGTAACTCGAAGCGAGGGGCGGATTCGATGGAGATTGAGAAAAAGGAGCGGGGCCTTGGTCTCTTTATAAAGAGGTTGATACCAAGTGCCCTCCCCGTGACCGTTCGGGACTCGCCTTCGATAGAGGAGGCATGCCAACGGGCACGATTGGGTTACCCACGCCCGTATTGATGAGAATCCCGGAATAAGGGGACATGATCTCTGCTTTGACAAGACGTGCCAAGGAAACCGCCTCGCTAAACGCGCTGAGGTGGGACAGTAAAAATGTTTCGAATAAAGGCTTGGCCGTGGTGTGATATCACTCCACGGAATACGTCAGCAGATTGAACTTGTGTAAATATTATTCTCTCTACGGTGGTGTGTGGAACTTATTTTGCAGAGCCGGACACTATCCTTGTGTTCAAAATCTTCTATGAATTATTCGGAGGAGGAACCCGCCTTGCAATGCCGAAGACAATATGCGCGCCGGACTCGTCATCATTGAAGCCTAGTTCAGGGGCTACTGAGGGAGTCCTGGATTAGGGGGTGTCCGGATAGCCGGACTATAGCCTTTGGCCGGACTCCTGGACTATGAAGATACAAGATTGAAGACTTCGTCCGTGTTCGGATGGGACTTTCCTTGGCGTGGAAGGCAAGCTTGGTGATACGGATATGTAGATCTCCTCCCATTGTAACCGACTGTGTAACCCTGACCCTATTCGGTGCCTATATAAACCGGAGGGTTTTAGTCCCAGAGGATCTAACAACAATCATACCATAGGCTAGCTTCTAGGGTTTAGCCTCTCACGATCTCATGGTAGATCTACTCTTGTACTACCCATATCATCAATATTAATCAAGCAGGAGTAGGGTTTTACCTCCATCGAGAGGGCCCGAACCTAGGTAAAAACATCGTGTCCCTTGTCTCCTGCTACCATCCTCCTAGACGCACAGTTTGGGACCCCCTACCCAAGATCCGCCAGTTTTGGCACCGACAGCAGGCATCTTCTTGGGAGGGGGATTAGCGCTTGAAGAAGCACCAATTGGCGGCGGTGGAGCATTGGAGGAACCACCAGCAGACTCAGAAGTGTGGTAGCGCTTTGACATGGAACGCTCGGGGTTGACACGGTGGGCTTGCTGCTCAGGATGTTCATCACCTGGAACCAAACACACGGACACACGAAGCAGCCAGAAAGAACGATCAAAAACCAACAAACAAACCAAACAAAGATCAATAAGTGGTAGGATATGATGGAACTGGGCATCAGACGGTAGTACTGCGACCACCCGTGGCAGTAACGCTTGAGCGGTAGTACCGCTCTAGTGCCGCTCGCGCGGTAGTACCGCTCGACTGGGCGGTAGTACCGCTCGATATGAGGAACATCAGTTCCCTACTGCCGTGGAAAGATCCGGCACTACCGGAGATGCCAAATTCAAAAATAAACCTACCAAGTATCAATCCAAAGAGTCTAGTTGCCTTCTCCAACCTACTCAAGCCTAGTTTTAGCCAAAAAACTAGAGATGCAACCACTATTGCCCCTAAACACTAGATCTGAAATCTAGACAAGAAGAGAAGAGGAACAAGGGCAATACTGGCATCCATGGCAAGAGGACGAGGTGGGGATCGACTCCACCGAAGGAAATGGAGAGGGACAGCCCGGAGACGGAGGGCCACCGGAGCCCTCCCGCGGCGAGATGGTGCTGGAGAGAAGAAGAGGAATTGGGGAACGAAGCAAATGGGTATGGGGGGAGAAAACCACCCCCGCCTTGCGACTTAACCTCCTCGAACTCGCCCCAGCGGTAGTACTGCATGAAGCGGGAGTGTAGTACCGCTTAACAACGTAAGCGGTAGTACCGCGCCACCAGCGGTAGTACCGCCCAGCGCACATCAAAACTAGACTTTGAAAAGCACAACTCAAAAGACAAGGAAAGACAAACCGAAAACCAAGAAACCACAAGGAACACTAGCAAGAGGACAGAAGACGCACCCCTTCAAGAGAGGGGCGGTGGCCGAGGCCACCTATGTTTGAGTCAAGAGGTACGGCACCGCGAAGATTTTAACCTTGGGCCCATGACCAAAACTCCTCTTTGAAACACAAGTACCATAAAAAATGGCTAATGTGAAAGATTTGATCAATTTATGCATAATGGGGGGAGGGAAAGTTCATTGAGAGAACAACACTCTCCCTATGTCCATGCCTACATCTGAACTAGACATCAAATTGAGTATGGTGGGTTGTGCAAAGGTTCAAACCACATTGCTCGAATCAATGATATTTAGCTCATGCCTTAACTCGCGAAATCTTGCTTCATCCAAAGGCTTCGTGAAGATATCTGCAAGGTTATCATGAGTGTTGACGTAGTTGAGCTCGATATCTCCTCGCCTAATGTGATCCCGGATGAAGTGATACCGAATCTCAATATGCTTTGTCTTGAAGTGTTGCACCGGGTTGAGAGAAATCTTGATGGCACTTTCATTGTCACACCAAAGAGGCACTTTGTCACAAATGACACCATAATCCTTTAAAGTTTGCCTCATCCATAAGAGTTGTGCACAACAACTACCGGCCGCCACATACTCCGCTTGTGGACGAGAGAGACACACAACTTTGCTTTTAGAAGACCAACTTACCAAAGAGCAACCAAGGAATTGGCACCCTCCTGAAGTGGACTTCCTATCCACTTTGTCTCCCGCCCAATTGGAATCCGAATATCCTACAAGCTTGAAGTTTGCTCCTCTTGGGTACCACAAGCCAAAGTTTGGGGTATGAGCCAAATATCGAAAGATTCGCTTGACCGCCACAAAGTGGCTTTCCTTAGGTGCGGCTTGAAATCATGCACAAATTCCCACACTCAACATGATATCCGGTCTAGATGCACAAAGGTAAAGCAAGGATCCAATTTCCTTAGGTGTATTTAGCTTGGTTGATGAAGGTACCTTCTCTTCTTTGCTTGATATCAAAACCAAGGAAGAACTTCAACTCTCCCATCGAAGACATCTTGAACTTGGAGGTAATGAGAGCGGCAAATTCCTCATTGAAAGCTTTGTTAGGGGAACAAAAGATGATATCATCAACATATAGTTGGCATACAAACAACTCCCCTTTGACCTTCTTAGTAAAAAGAGTGGGGTCGATTAGCCCAACTTCAAATCCACGGTCTTGTAACAACTCGGTAAGGTGGTCATACCACGCACGTGGGGCTTGTTTAGAGTGCCTTGTCGAGTTGATACACATGATCGGGAAAGTAGGGATCCTCGAACCCGGGGGGTTGCTTGACGTATACCAACTCATTAATATGACCATTAAGAAACGCACTTTTAACATCCATTTGTTACAACTTAAAGTTGTGATGAGAAGCATAAGCAAACAACAAATGAATGGATTCAAGGCGAGCAACGGGAGCAAAGGTTTCACCGTAGTCGATACCCTCGACTTGGGAGTAGCCTTGTGCCACCAATCTTGCCTTGTTGCGAACGATGGTCCCATGAGCATCTTGCTTGTTCTTGAAAATCCACTTGGTTCCAATGACATTGTGGTTCCCCGATGGCCTTGGCACCAATCTCCACACCTTGTTGTAATCGAAGTTATTGAGTTCTTCATGCATGGCATTGAGCCAATTCGGATCTTCGAGCGACTCGTAGACCTTTTGGGGTTCCACACAAGAGACAAACGCATGATGTTCACAATAGTTTGCTAATTGTCTACGAGTGTTTACCCCCTTTCTTAGGCTTCCAACCACATTCTCCATGAGATGACCTTTGGTGGTGAGCTTGGAAGCAATCTTCGCGGCACGACGCTCCAATTCCTCCTCGGAATTGAGACGAGGAGGGGTAACTTGATCATCTTGAGCGTCGTCTTGAGCTTGTTCTAGATCTTGAGCTTGCTCATGATCTTGGACTTGCTCGAGTGGGAGAACTTGACCTTGGGCATCATTTGGTGGTTCACCACCATCTTGAGGTTGATCCTGCCCTTGATCTTGTTCACAAGGTTGAGGGCCTTCACTTTGTTCTTCGGAAGCGTGTGGGTCTTGGGTTGGTGATGGCTCCACTTGGGTGGAGCATTGTCCTTCTCCTTCGGCCACAAGGGGTTCCTCAATGGGTAGGATATGACCAACACCCATTCTTCTTATGGCTTGGGGAGGAATTTCATCACCTACATCACAAGTACCACTTTGCTCCACTTGGGAGCCGTTATTCTCATCAAACTCCATGTTACAAGTCTCCTCAATAAGTCTCGTGGACTTATTAAGAACACGGTAAGCATGGGAGTTTGTAGCATAACCAACAAATATGCCCTCATGAGCTCTAGCTTCAAATTTGGACAAACGAACACCTTTCTTGAGAATGAAACACTTACACCCGAATACCCGAAAGTACTTGAGGTTGGGCTTGTTACCGGTGAGTATCTCATAAGGAGTCTTGTTCAAGCCTTTGCGAAGATAGAGACGATTTGATGCATGCGGTGTTGATGGCTTCGGCCCAAAAGTTGTATGGAGACTTGAACTCCGCCATCATGGTCCTTGCCGCATCCATCAACGTCCGGTTCTTCCTCTCCGCGGCACCATTTTGTTGAGGGGTGTATGGAGCAGAATATTGATGCTTGATCCCCTCATCACTAAGAAACTCATCCAAGGTGTAGTTCTTGAACTCGGTGCCGTTGTCACTCCTTATTGTCAAGATCTTTGCATTGTATTGACGTTGAGCTTCATTTGCAAAGTCAATGACAGTTTGTTGGGTCTCGCTCTTCCTCTTGAAGAAATATACCCAAGTGTATCTTGAATAGTCATCCACAATCACCAAGCAATACTTTCTACCCCCAAGACTATCAAAGGATGGAGGCCCAAAGAGATCCATGTGAAGGAGCTCCAAAGGCCTCTTTGAGTAAATCAAAGTCGTGGGAGGGTGAGCCTTCTCATGAAGCTTTCCTTCGATACAAGCACTGCAAGCACGATCTTTGGCAAAACTAACATTGGTTAGTCCACGGACATGGTCCCCCTTGAGAAGACTTTGCAAAGATCTCATATTGACGTGGGCTAAACGGTGATGCCAAAGCCATCCCACGTCAACTTTAGCCATTAGGCATGTCGCGGTCTTAGTGGGTCGCTCCGAAAAGTTTATCACATATAGACCGTTCTCGACATGCCCAACAAAGGCTACTTTAAGAGTCTTGCTCCACAAGAGGGCCATGGTATCAATATCAAAGAAAGTGGCAAAGCCCATGATTGCAAGTTGACGAACGGAAAGTAAATTGTATGCAAGGGACTCAACAAGCATGACCTTCTCGATCGTGAGATCATGAGAAATGACAACCTTGCCAAGTCCCAATACCTTAGAAAATGAGGCATCACCCCACTCGACATTGGTGGGCATGGATGGAATCTTGTGAATGTCCACCACCAAGTCCTTGCTTCCGGTCATATGATTTGTAGCTCCACTATCGCGCAACCATGATCCCCCACCGGAAGCAAACACCTACAAGAGATCAATGCTTGGATTTAGGTACCCATTTTGTAATGGGTCCTTTGATGTTAGTGACAAGGGTCTTAGGAACCCAAATAGACCATTCAATGTACTCATAAGGAGAACCAACAAATTTGGCATAGACATGCCCATCACTAGCACGGCACAACACATAAGAAGGGTTAAAGTCGCCGGCTTGGTTGGAAGGGGTGGCATTGCCCTTCTTGACGTTACCACCCTTCTCATTGTTCTTCTTCTCCTTGGGATCACCCTCTCCTTCCTTCACAAACATTTGCTTGAGAGGAGGAGGTCGTTTGGTATTGTCATTCTTCTTCTTGTTCTTGGGCTTGGGTGCGAACCCAATCCCTTCCTTGGCCACAACTTCCTTTTGATTACTCAAAAGGTCGTTGAGGTTCTTCTCACCTTGTAAGAATGTAACAAGGCCTTTCTCAAGTTGCTCCTTCAACTTAGCATTCTCCTCAACAAGATGCACATGCTCACAACACGGGTTAGTAGCATTTGCATTATCAATCAAAACCATATAAGGAAAGGTGGCTTTCTCCTTGGTTAGCTTTACTTGGAGTTGATCATGAGACTCTTTGAGGCTAGCATGAACGTCCTTCAAGACTTTGTGAGCCTTGTCGAGAATGTCAAACTCCTCTTTGAGTCTAGCAAGATCAACCCCAAGCTTTGCCTTCTCAGAGTTTAGCACACGAGAAACAACAAGAGCATGATCAAGATCCTTCTGTAATTTAGCATGATCATTGTTGTATGACTCCTCAAGAGCCAAACGAAGACCACGCTCTTCCTCAAGAGAATTGGAAAGATCCGAAATCTCATCGGCATAGTCACGACTATGCCCCTCCATCTTAGAGATGGTATCTTCGTGAGCCTCGATCATGTCATTGGCTTCACCTAGTTGTTCCAAGAGAGCAACGAAGTACTTCTTGGATTTTCCCTTGAGTTTACCCATAAAGGCCTCAAACTCATTCTCCTCCACATTAGTTCCCTCATGTTCATCAATGCTATCCATCGAAGAAGAATGATTGATGATGGTAGTTTTGATGTTGTGGGTTACCTTGTTGGTGGCTTTAGCCATGAGGCACTTGGCGGTGATGCTCTCATTGGGTGAGTCGAAGAGAGACACCCGAGGAGTCGTCGCAATGGCAACGGAGGCCATGGCAACCGACTCACCATCTTCATCAGCATCATCATCCTCATTGTACTCTTCTTGTACCACCAAAGCCTTGTGAGGATTCTTCTTGGTGAAGTTGCTCTTGTTGGGGAAGGACTTGGCCTTGTCCTTACAGATGAGCTTGCCACCATTGTCTTCCCTCTTCTCATACGGGCACTCTGCAACAAAATGACTCACATTGCCACAATTGAAGCAAGTCCTCACTCGTTGCTTGCCCTTTGTGCCACTTGAGCTGCTCTTGTTGAAGTTGGGCCTTGAGTTCTTCTTGCTCCAAAATTGCCTTGAAGCAAGGGCCATGTGTTCATGATAGGCATACTCATTATCTTCGAGGTTGCTCTCCTCTTCTTCCTCCTCTTCTTCTTCTTCGACACAAACCTTGGCCTTCAATGCAAGGTTGGGCTTCTTTGCTCTTTGGGAGCGAAGCACCGCATTGTCGGCGGTCTTGTCCAATATGCGGATAAAAACCTTCTTCAATGATTCTCCAAAGGTTAGTGTTCACATGATTTAAATGGCGCTTAAAATGATAGACCCAAAAATCAAAGTCCTCCTTTTTATCAATCTTGGGGGGAGGACCGGCATGATTCAAATGAGTAGAAGGAATCGGTCCACCATAAACGAGTGGAGGATGCACATGGGCAAAGGTGCCGGTGCCATTCTTACCACTAGACAAAGGAGCTTTCTCACTAGTAGCTTCCCCCTTGTCGGGGTTAGCATCCGTCACCGTGTTGGCGGGATCACCCACTTTCACGGGTGCGGTGGAAAGTTTAAGCCCTTCTAAGAATTCCTTAAACATGTCCTTGACCTCGGTCGTCATGGAGGTTTTCAATGTGTCCAACGCCACATTGAATTCCTCACGTGAGATCGAGTTACCCCATCTCCCGTGAAGCGATATCGGATTCGCACCGGAGTGCTCTCCCACATCGTCTTCGACGTCAACCATACTCTTCGGACGGTAAAGTCCTTAAAAAGAGACGAGGCTCTGATACCAATTGAAAGGATCAATATAGTTGGCTAGAGGGGGGTGAATAGGCAACTAACAATTTTTAGCTTTTCTTTACCAAATTAAACTTTGCATCAAAGTAGGTTGTCTAGAAATGCAACTAGGTGAGCAACCTATATGATGCAACAACAACAAGCACACAAGGAAGCAAAGGATATAACACAAATAATCTTGCTCAAGTAAAGGCATGAGATAACCAAGAGTGGAGCCGGTGGAGACGAGGATGTGTTACCGAAGTTCCTTCCTTTTGAGGGGAAGTATGTCTTCGTTAGAGCGGTGTGGAGGCACAATGCTCCCCAAGAAGCCACTAGGGCCACCGTATTCTCCTCACGCCCTCTCACAATGCAAGAAGCCGTTAATCCACTATTGGTGCCCTTGAAGGCGGCATTAACCTTTACAAACAAGGTTGGGGCAATCTCCACAACTTAATTGGAGGCTCCCAACAACACCACAAAGCTTCACCACAATGGACTATGGCTTCACGGTGACCTCAACCGTCTAGGGTGCTCAAACACCCAAGAGTAACAAGATCCACTAGGTATTAGTGGGGGGAATCAAATTTCTCTTGGTGGAAGTGTAGATCGGGTCCTTCTCAACCAATCTCGAGCAAATTAACAAGTTTGATTGGCTAGGGAGAGAGATCGGGCGACAATGGAGCTTGGAGCAACAATGGAGCGTTTGGGGGAAGAGGTAGGTCAACTTTGGAGAAGAAGACCCACTTATATAGTGGGGGGAACAAACCAACCGTTACCCGCCTACCAGCCCCGCAGAGAGCGGTACTACCGCTAGGCCAGCGGTACTACCGCTAGGCCAGCGGTACTACCACTTAACAGCCTAAGCGGTACTACCGCTCCTACCCACGGTACTACCGCTCGAGAGCGGTACTACCGCCTCTCCTGCCGCAGCTGGTACCATAAAGACCGACACAAAAAACGAGCCCTCGAATTGAGGCGGCACTAGCACGAAACCGCATCGATACTAAGGCTGGGGCTACAAGCGGTACTACCGCTGTGGGGCGGTACTACCGCTTATAGCACCCAAGCGGTTCTATAGCTTCGGCCCACGGTACTACCGCTCAGACCAGAAAAGGCACAAAGAGGACAAGAACGAGCTCTTCATTGAAGTGGGAAGGCTCGGAGGGTGTGCAAGGGATGTGTACGTGATGATTCCACCCTAGCCTTTCCAAAGAGAACCCCCTCTTGATAGTACGGTGATCTCTACGAAACTAGTCCACCAAACTGAATCAAATAGACTACACCGTCTTTGCTTCAAACTCCGAGGGGAGGGAATCGTCTCATGCCAAAGGATGAATCTCTGAAAACCTTAGTGGACACGATTAGTCCGCAAAAGCATTGTCATCAATCACCAAAACATCTTAGGGCTAAAGATGCCCTTACAGTTATGTTCTGGATGAAGAATCTGCTAGAGCTATTTTAGCTTGTAATGATAGATATGATCTTAAGAAGTTATTAGCTAAATGGAAGCAGCAATCTCTTAATGCTAGAATGAAACCTAACCCTTCTTTTGCTACTTCACCTATCTGTGTTACTGATAAGGATTATGAATTCTCTGTTGATCCTGATATAATGACTTTGGTTGAATCTGATCCTTTTTATGGCTATGAATCTGAAACTGTTGTGGCACATTTTACTAAATTAAATGATATAGCCACCCTATTCACTAATGATGAGAGAACTCGCTACTTTTATATCCTTAAAATATTTTCGTTCTCATTAAAGGGTGGTGCTAAGATATGGTTTAATTCTCTTGATCCTGGTTGTGTGCGTAGTCCCCAGGATATGATTTATTACTTCTCTGCTAAATATTTCCCTGCTCATAAGAAACAAGCTGCCTTAAGGGAAATATATAATTTTGTGCAAATTGAAGAAGAGAGTCTCCCACAAGCTTGGGGGAGGCTTCTTCAATTACTTAATGCTTTGCCTGATCATCCTCTTAAGAAAAATAAAATACTTGATATCTTTTATAATGGACTAACCGATGCTTCCAGAGATTACCTGGATAGTTGTGTTGGTTCTGTTTTCAGGGAAAAAACACCGGATGAAGCTAAAATTCTATTAAATAATATGTTGACTAATGAAAATAATTGGACACTTCCTGAGCCAATTCCTGAGCCTATTCCTGAGCCTATTCCTAAACCAACTCCGAAGAAAAGGGGTGTTCTATTTCTCAGTCCTGAAGATATGCAAGAGGCAAAGAAATCTATGAAAGAAAAGGGTATAAAAGATGAAGATGTTAAGAATTTACCTCCTATTGAAGAAATACATGGTCTTAATTTACCGCCTGTTGAAGAAACATATGATCTTAATTCATCACCTATTGAAGAAACTCATGGTCTTGATAACCCGACACAGGTAGTAAAGGTATATTCTCTCTATAGATTTGATGAAGGTGATATTCCTCACTATAAGTGTGCTAGAAAATGCTTAGAAGAGTTTGATAATTTTATTGTCAAACAAGAATACTTCATTGCTTATTTTGGTAGACAATTGAAATACAATTCTGATACGCTTGAACACTTGGGTGATTTATATGTCTAGAGTTAAAGGTGAACTTAAACTCATTAGTAAACATGCTTCTATGGTTACCACTCAAGTAGAAAAGTACTTAAGGCTCAAAATGATTTTCTCAATGAATTAAATAGTAAGAATAATGATTATGCTATTAGAGTGGCTACTAGAACTGGTAAAATGACTCAAGAACCTTTGTATCCTGAAGGCCACCCTAAGAGAATTTGGCAAGATTCTCAGAGAAATAATATTGAGGCACCTAGTCCTTCTAAAAAGAAGAAAAAAGAAAAATGATAGGACCTTGCATGCTTCTAGTGAAACTATTGCTGAACCACCTGAGAATCCAAATGATATCTCTATTTCTGATGCTGAAACACAATCTGGTAATGAACATGAACCTAGTGATAATGTTAATGATGCTGAAACACAACCTAGAAATGATAATGATGTAGAAATTGAACCTGTTGTTGATCTTGATAACCCACAATCAAAGAATCAACGTTATGATAAGAGAGACTTTGTTTCTAGGAAATACGGTAAGGAAAGAGAACCTTGGGTTCATAAACCCATGCCTTTTCCTCCCAAACCATCCAAGAAAAAGGATGATGAGGATTTTGAGCGCTTTACCGAAATGATTAGACCTATCTTTTTTGCGTATGCGATTAACTGATATGGTCAAAATGAATCGTTATGCTAAGTACATGAAAGATATTGTTACAAATAAAAGAAAGATACCGGAAGCTGAAATTGCCACCATGCTTGCTAATTACACTTTTAAGGGTGGAATACCAAAGAAACTTGGAGATCCAGGAGTACCCACTATACCATGCTCCATTAAAAGAAACTATGTTAGAACTGCTTTATGTGACCTTGGAGCCCGTGTTAGTGCTATGCCTATCTCTTTATATCGTAGACTTGATTTGAATAAGTTGACACCTACTGAAATAACTTTGCAAATGGCTGATAAATCAACTACTATACATGTCGGTATTTTTGAGGATGTGCCTGTTGTGGTTGCAAACGTTACTATTTTAACGGACTTTGTTATTCTTGATATTCGAGGGCGATAGTATGTCTATTATTCTTGGAAGACCCTTTTGAATACTGCAGGGCTGTTATTGATTGCAACAAAGGCAATGTCACTTTTCATGTTAATGGTAATGAGCATACGATACACTTTCCGAGGAAACAACATCAAGTTCATAGTATCAACTCTATTGGAAAAATTCCATCGATTATTTTTGGAGGTTTTGAATTTCCTCTTCCTACTGTCAAGAAGAAATATGGTATTCTTATTATTGGGGATGTGCATATCCCCGTTGAGGTAACATAGTGTTATTCGAAATTTCTCCGGTTCCATGTTATTCGGAATGAGTTTGTTAACAAGACCTGATCAACCTTGTTAGTGGATTCCTTTTGATGAGCATGGGATGGAGGAAACTAGAAGGCACAACCTTCCGTACCCTCTTTCTACTTTCTTGAAATAAAGTAAAAATAGCATTTTCCTGTCTGTTTTCTGATTTATCCGTGCAATATAAAAATACCCGAAAATAAAAGTTCTCCAAATGCCCTGAAAATGGAATATGATTTTTTCTGGAATATTTGAGAATATCTGGCACTGAGAACACAACGGGGCCTGGCCACGAGGGTCCAGGGCGCGCCCCCTGCCTCGTGGGCCCATGGTGGCCCCCTCCACTTATTCCTGCACACACACACTTCTTCTTCCTCCCAAAAAAATCACCATCCAGCTCAAGCGCGAGTTCTAACTCATTTTGCTGCGATTTTCGATCTCCTTGCTCAAAGCACCTCTCACAAAACTGCTTGGGGGGAATGTTCCTTGGTATGTGACTCCTCCATTAGCCCAATTAATTTTTGTTCTAGTGCCTTATTCATTGCAAATTTGTGTTGCCTAGGTGATGACACATCTCCAACGTATATATAATTTTTTATTGCTCCATGCTATATTATCTATTGTTTTGGACTATATTGAGCTTTATTTTCCACTTTTATATTACTTTTGGGACTAACCTATTAATCGGAGGCCCAGCCCAGAATTGTTGTTTTTTGCCTATTTCAGTATTTCGAAGAAACGGAATATCAAACGGAGTCCAAACGGAATGAAACCTTCGGGAACGTGATTTTCTCATCAGATAAGATCCAGGAGACTTGGACCCTCGGTCAAGAAAGGAGGGAGGCGGCCACGAGGGTGGAGGGCGCCCAGCCTAGCGCGCGCCGCCTCGTGGGCCCCCAAGCTCCACCGACGTACCCCGATAGATCGAATCACGGAGCCAAAACCTAATTCCACCGCCGCAACTTTCTCAGATCCATGAGATCCCATCTTGGGGCCTGTTCCGAGCTCCACTGAAGGGGAGTCCACCACGGAGGCCTTCTACATCATCATCATAGCCTCTCCGATGAAGTGTGAGTAGTTTACTTGCACCTTCGGGTCCATAGTTAGTAGCTAGATGGCTTCTTCTCTCTTTTGGATCTCAATACAATGTTCTCCCCTCTCTCATGGAGATCTATTCGATGTAATCTTCTTTTTGCGGTGTGTTTGTTGAGATCGATGAATTGTGGGTTTATGATCAAGATTATCTATGAGCAATATTTGAATCTTCTCTGAATTCTTTGATGTATGATTGGTTATCTTTGCAAGTCTCTTCGAATTATCCGTTTGATTTGGCCAACTAGATTGGTAGTTCTTGCAATGGGAGAAGTGCTTAGCTTTGGGTTCAATCTTGCGGTGTCCTTTCCCAGTGACAGTAGGGGCAGCAAGGCACGTATTGTATTGTTGCCATCGAGGATAACAAGATGGGGTATTTATCATATTGCATGAATTTGTTCCTCTACATCATGTCATCTTGCTTAAGGCGTTACTCTGTTTTCATTAACTTAATACTCTAGATGCATGCTGGATGGCGGTCGATGAGTGGAGTAATAGTAGTAGATGCAGGCAGGAGTCGGTCTACTTGTCTCGGACGTGATGCCTATATACATGATCATACCTAGATACTCTCATAACTGTGCTCAATTCTGTCAATTGCTCAACAGTAATTCGTTCACCCACCGTAAAATACTTATGCTCTTGAGAGAAGCCACTAGTGAAATCTATGTCCCCGGGGTCTATTCTCATCATATTAATCTTCCTACGCTTTATTATTGCTTTGCTTATTTACTTTGCCTTTTATTTTACTTTGCATCTTTATACCAAAAATACCAAAAATATTATCTATCATCTCTATCAGATCTCACTCTCGTAAGTGACCGTGAAGGGATTGACAACCCCTATTCGCGTTGGTTGCGAGGAGTTATTTGCTTTGTGTAGGTACGAGGGACTTGCGCGTGGCCTCCTCTTTGGATTGATACCTTGGTTCTCAAAACTGAGGGAAATACTTACGCTACTCTGCTGCATCATCCTCTCCTCTTGAGGAAAACCAACGCAAGCTCAAGACGTAGCAAGAAGGATTTCTGGCGCCGTTCTTGGGAGGTCTACGCAAAAGTCAACATACCAAGTACCCATCACAATCCCTTATCTCCCGCATTACATTATTTGCCATTTGCCTCTCATTTTCCTCTCCCCCACTTCACCCTTACCGTTTTATTCACCCCTCTTCCGTTCGTCCTTCTGTTTGCTCGTGTTACCATGTGCCTTGTGTTTGCTTGCATCTTCGCTTGCTAAAAGTTTATGGATCATCATCCACTTGCTAATATCTTTAAGAGATCCAATTATGATGAACCTATTGCTAGTGAGTTTTGTGCACTAGATTATCTTTATGAGGTTTTGCTTGAAATTCGTGAATCTAAAAATTGTGATGAAGTGTTGAACGAAGAAACTTATGAAGTGATTCATGATAGATCTTTGAATAAAAAGCATGATTGCAATGATTTTACTATAAATTTCTTGATGTCAATTGTGCTAATAATATGCAAAACCCTAAGCTTGGGGATGCTAGTTTTGCTATGTCTACTACTTGTTGCAATGATCATGATTGGGGTGATTCTTTGTATGATCTTGAAAATTTATTTAATCCCCATGATGAATATGAGATTGATAATATTTTTTGCAACAATATTGAAAGTGTTTTCAAAGAGTGTCAACTTTATATCCCACATATCTCGAGAATATTCAATCTTATGTAATTTTTAATAAAAGTGGGTTTGGAGAGGTCATGACTTTAGTTAATGTTAATCCCACTATTTCGGAAGAGTGTCAACTTTGCATGCATGTGGATCGTGTTGAAAATATTTTATGTGATAGCTATTTTGTTGAATTTGCTTATGATCCCACATGTAATTATTATGAGAGAGGAAAATATGGTTATAGAAATTTTCATGTTACTAAATTACCTCTCGTTATGTTGAAATTGCTATTGTTCCTTTCCTCCTTCCTTGCATATGCTAGTTTTTGCTTGCTATGATAATTTGTTTTTCTATAAGATGCCTATGCATAGGAAGTATGTTAGACTTAGATGTGTTAGTCACGTGTTTTATGATGCTCTCTTTGTGCTTCAATTCTTGTCTTTCATGTGAGTATCATTAAAATTATTAACGCCTAGCTAGGGGCGTTAAACGATAGCGCTTGTTGGGAGGCAACCCAATTTTATTTTAGTTTTTTTGTTCTTGTTTCTGTTTAGAAATAAATAATACATCTACCTTCTGTTTAGATGTGGTTTTATGTTTTAATTAGTGTTTGTGCCAAGTTAAACCTATAGGATCTTCTTGGATAATAGTTATTTGATCTTGCTGTAATTTCCAGAAACTTTAGGTTCACGAAAACAATTGTTAAAAATCACCAGAACATGATAAAATAGTGATTCCAATTTCTGCTGATCAATAAACAAATTGTATAGGTCGTCCTATTTTGGCTGAATTTTTGGAGTTCCAAAAGTTTGCGTTAGTTACAGATTACTAGAGACTGTTCTGTTTTTGACAGATTCTGTTTTTCGTGTGTTGTTTGCTTATTTTGATGAATCTATGGCTAGTAAAATAGTTTATAATCCATAGAGAAGTTGGAATACAGTAGGTTTAACACCAAAACAAATAAAGAATGAGTTCATTACAGTACCTTGAAGTGGTCTTTTGTTTTCTTTCGCTAACGGAGCTTACGAGATTTTTGTTGAGTTTTGTGTTGTGAAGTTTTCAAGTTTTGGGTGAAATCTTTTGATGGATTATGGAACAAGGAGTGGCAAGAGCCTAAGCTTAGGGATGCCCATGGCACCCCCAAGATAATCGAAGGACACAAAAGTCAAAGCTTGGGGATGCCCCGGAAGGCATCCCCTCTTTCGTCCACTTCCATCGGTAAATTTACTTGGAGCTATATTTTTATTCACCACATGATATGTGTTTTGCTTGGAGCGTCTTGTATTATTTGTGTCTTTGCTTGTTAGTTTACCACAATCATCCTTGCTGTACACACCTTTTGAAAGAGCCATAAATGAATTGGAATTTGTTAGAATACTCTATGTGCTTCACTTATATCTTTTGAGCTTTATAGTTTTGCTCTATGTGCTTCACTTATATCTTTTGAGCTTTATAGTTTTGCTCTAGTACTTCACTTATATCTTTTAGAGCACGGTGGTGGATTTGTTTTAAATAAACTATTAATCTCTCATGCTTCACTTAGATTATTTTGAGAGTCTTAAATAGCATGGTAATTTGCTTAAAATAATAATATGCTTGGAATTCAAGATTTGTAAGACTTTCTTTTGAGTGTGTTGAATACTAAGAAAAGTTTGATGCTTGATAATTGTTTTGAGATATGAAGATGGTAATATTAGAGTCATGCTAGTTGAGTAGTTGTTAATTTGAGAAATACTTGTGTTAAAGTTTGTGATTCCCGTAGCATGCACGTATGGTGTACCGTTATGTGATGAAGTCGGAGCATGATTTATTTATCGATTGTATTCCTTATGAGTGGCGGTCGGGGACGAGCGATGGTCTTTTCCTACAAATCTATCCCCCTAGGAGCATGCGTGTAAAACTTTGCTTTGATAACTTGTAGATTTTTGCAATAAGTATATGAGTTCTTTATGACTAATGTTGAGTCCATGGATTATACGCATTTTTCTCACCCTTCCACCATTGCTAGCCTCTCTAATACCGCACACTTTTCGCCGGTATCATACACCCACCATAAAACCTTCCTCAAAACAGCCACCATACCTACCTATCATGGCATTTCCATAGCCATTCCGAGATATATTGTCATGCAACTTTCCGCCGTTCCGTTTATTATGACACGCTCCATCATTGCCATATTGCTTAGCATGATCATTTAGTTGACATCATATTTGTGGCAAAGCCACCATTCATAATTCTTTCATACATGTCACTTATGAATCATTGCATATCCCGGTACACCGCCGGAGGCATTCACATAGAGTCATATTTTGTTCTAAGTATCGAGTTGTAATTGTTGAGTTGTAAGAAAAATAAAAGTGTGATGATCATCATTTTTACAGCATTGTCCCAAGTGAGGAAAGGATGATGGAGACTATGATTCCCCCATAAGTCGGGATGAGACTCCGGACGAAAAATAAAAAAAAGAAAAGAAAAGAGGCCATAAAAAAGAGATAAAAGGCCCAAATAAAAAAATGAGAGAAAAAGAGAGAAGGGACAATGTTACTATCTTTTTACCCCACTTGTGCTTCAAAGTAGCACCATGATCTTTATAATAGAGAGTCTCTCATTTTGTCACTTTCATATACTAGTGGGAATTTTTCATTATAGAACTTGGCTTGTATATTCCAATGATGGGCTTCCTCAAATTGCCCTAGGTCTTCGTGAGCAAGCGAGTTGGATGCACACCCACTTAGTTTCATTTGTTGAGCTTTCATATACTTATAGCTCTAGTGCATCCGCTATGGAAATCCCTACTCACTCACATTGATATCTATTGATGGGCTTCTCCATAGCACGTTGATACGCCTAGTTGATGTGAGACTATCTTCCCTCTTTTTGTCTTCTCCACAACCACCATTCTATTCCACATATAATGCTATATCCATGGCTCATGCTCATGTTTGCGTGAAGATTGAAAAAGTTTTGAAAATGTCAAAAGTATGAAACAATTGCTTGGCTTGTCATCGAGGTTGTGCATCATTTAAATACTTTGTGTGGTGAAGATAGAGCATAGCCAGACTATATGATTTTGTAGGGATAACTTTCTTTGGCCATGTTATTTTGAGAAGACATGATTGCTTTGTTAGTATGCTTGAAGTATTGTTATTTTTATGCCAATATGAACTTTTGTCTTGAATCTTTCGGATCTGAATTTTCATACCACAATTAAGAAGAATTACATTGAAATTATGCCAAGTAGCACTCCGCATCAAAAATTCTCTTTTTATCATCTACCACTCGAGGACGAGCAGGAATTAAGCTTGGGGATGCCTGATACGTCTCCAACGTATCTATAATTTTTGATTGCTCCATGCTATATTATCTATTGCTTTGGACTATATTGGGCTTTATTTTCCACTTTTATATTACTTTTGGGACTAACCTATTAACCGGAGGCCCAGCCCAGAATTGCTATTTTTTGCCTATTTCAGTATTTCGAAGAAATGGAATATCAAACAGAGTCCAAATGGAATGAAACCTTCGGGAACGTGATTTTCTCATCAGATAAGATCCATGAGACTTGGACCCTCGATCAAGAAAGGAGGGAGGCGGGGGGTGGAGGGCGCCCCCCCTAGGGCGCGCCCCTGCCTCGTGGGCCCCCTGAAGCTCCACCAACGTACTCCTTCCTCCTATATATACCTAATTACCCCCGACAGATCAGATAAGGAGCCAAAAACCTAATTCCACCGCCGCAACTTTTCTGTATCCATGAGATCCCATCTTGGGGCCTGTTCCGGAGCTCCGCTGGAAGGGGAATCCACCACGGAGGCCTTCTACATCATCATCATAGCCTCTCCGATGAAGTGTGAGTAGTTTACTTCAGACCTTCAGGTCCATAGTTAGTAGCTAGATGGCTTCTTCTCTCTTTTTGGATCTCAATACAATGTTCTCCCCCTCTCTCGTGGAGATCTATTCGATGTAATCTTCTTTTTGCGGTGTGTTTGTTGAGACCGATGAATTGAGGGTTTATGATCAAGATTATCTATGAGCAATATTTGAATCTTCTCTGAATTCTTTTATGTATGATTGGTTATCTTTGCAAGTCTCTTCGAATTATCCGTTTGATTTGGCCAACTAGATTGGTAGTTCTTGCAATGGGAGAAGTGCTTAGCTTTGGGTTCAATCTTGCGGTGTCCTTTCCTAGTGACAGTAGGGGCAGCAAGGCACGTATTGTATTGTTGCCATCGAGGATAACAAGATGGGGTATTTATCATATTACATGAATTTATTCCTCTACATCATGTCATCTTGCTTAAGGCGTTACTCTTTTTCATTAACTTAATACTCTAGATGCATCTTTGGATAGCGGTCGATGAGTGGAGTAATAGTAGTAGATGCAGCAGAGTCGATCTACTTGTCTCGGACGTGATGCCTATATACATGATCATACCTAGATACTCTCATAACTATGCTCAATTCATCAATTGCTCAACAAATGAATTCGTTCACCCAAGTAAAATACTTGTGCTCTTGAGAGAAGCCACTAGTGAAATCTATGTCCCCGGGTCTATTCTCATCATATTAATCTTCCCTACGCTTTATTATTGCTTTGCTTATTTACTTTGCCTTTTATTTTACTTTGCATCTTTATACCAAAAATACCAAAAATATTATCTATCATCTCTATCGGATCTCACTCTAAGTAAGTGACCGTGAAGGGATTGACAACCCCTATTCGCGTTGGTTGCGAGGAGTTATTTGCTTTGTGTAGGTACGAGGGACTTGCGCGTGGCCTCCTCTTTGGATTGATACCTTGGTTCTCAAAAACTGAGGGAAATACTTACGCTACTCTGCTGCATCATCCTCTCCTCTTCAGGGAAAACCAACGCAAGCTCAAGATGTAGCAGGTGACCATGTTCTTGAGCTTGCATGTCAAATTTATATGGTTCCAAGTAGTTCTAATGCATGATATAGGCTCTAGGAACTTGTAGGAGTAGTTACTATCAATTTTGTTGAGCTTGGTTCACTTTTATTTGAAGTTACTAAAAAATTTCAGAAATTTTTCAGAGGAAGAAATATGCTTAGGAAAATGTACCAAGGTGGTTCTTCAAAGAAACAAGGACCCAGGATTGCAATGCGTGATGCCGATGATGAGCCACCAAGGAACGCTCCAGTGCAGCCTTGTGAATGGCATTCAGAGGACTTCATGGATCGAGCAGGAATATTCATCTTCACTAGTTCCTTTGTGAGGAGGTTTGAATATTCATCTTCACGCAATTCTCAAACTATCCTGTTTGATCTTTAAAAAAATTCTTATACCATGGACTTGGAGGATTTTACTACTGCTTGCAAACTTCCACAATGGGGTAGTCCTCTTGAACCTCGCAAATCTGAATTTAGAGATTTTCTTGCCAATATAACTGTGGGGGAATCTAGAGACATAACACAAGCTACCATATTTAGTATTAATTTTCCTGATATACAATATTTTGCTCTCTATATAGGTAGGTGCATAAATGGTAAGGATGAAGCATGTCACATGTGTGTGCACGACCTCGGTATTCTTAGGAGTCTTTGTGTTAGGAGATAAATCTTATAATTTGGGAGCTATTGTTGCACGTAGGTTGCATAATAATAAAATTAATGGAGATTTATTCGGTGGAATTTATGCAACCCGCTTAGCTGATTTTCTTGGTGTAACCATACATGATGATGATATTGAATTGCCTCCTACTTACCTAGACTTTAATGCTATGGCTCACCACCAGTTTGTCAAGAGGAATGAACCACCTCTCCAGTACCGACTAATCTTTGCCAGGCGTCGCCCTATCAATATTATTCTCCTTGCTCCTGCTCTCTTTGATTATCAGTCAAAAGAAAGACATTTTATTACCAGAGAGGAGGCGGATGAGTACGAGAGGAGGGCGGAGGCAGCTCGCCACCACGCTGCAGCTCAGGAGGCAATAGCCGCTGCATCTCAGTATGACCCCGGTTATAACTATGGATATCCCCAGGCCAGCCGTGGCAATAGATCAACTTAGGCCAAAAGCCTAAGCTTGGGGGAGTACGTATTTCCCACCGACATTACATTTATGTTTACACACTCATTGCTAGATGTCGGTGCTCATACTTTTTCACTGTAATATCCATGCTAGTTTATTTTCTTTTTCTTGCTTTCTTCTTGTGTGTTTGTTAAATCTTAAGAAAGCCAAAAAAAATAGTAATAGCTTTTAGCTAGTTTACTTTTCATGCTGTAGTAGTAATAATTAAGAGAAAACCCAAAAAGATTTCTTGTTCTTCTTTTGCTTGTTGGGAGCTTTTCCGTGTAAATAGTTTTATTTCTTTTCTTTTCTTTGGTGGTCGATAGGAGAAGACCATGATTAAATTATTGAAGTGGCTCTTATATGCATTATTGTTAATCTAACCAAGAGCCCATATTGCCTTGTCTTCTCACATGTTTATTGAATGCTTTCATGATTCCAACTTAGTCAATGCCGTGCACTATTATTATTCACATCGTTCGGTCGTGCAAGTGAAAGGCAATTATGACGATATATGATGGGTAGGCGAGATGAGAGAAGCTAGTATGAACTCGACCTCTCTTGTTTTGTAAATATGATTAGTTCATCGTTCTGATTGAGCCTATTATGAATAAACATGTTTGCAATGACAATTAGAGATTATAGTTGCTCGTGCCATGCTTGATTAGCTATGAGTTATAATGGTTTTGCTGCGTGCCAACATGCTATTAAAATGGTTGTGATGTGGTATAGTGGGGTGGTATCCTCCTTTGAATGATTTAAGTGACTCGACTTGGCACATGTTCACGCATGTAGTTGAAACAAATCAACATAGCCTTCACGATATTTATGTTCATGGTGGATTATATCCTACTCATCTTGCACCCAATGTTCATTAATTTTAGTGCATGTTCATGACTGTTGTCGCTCTCTAGTTAATTGCTTCCAGTCTTTTGCTAGCCTTCACTTGTACTAAGCGGGAATCTGCTTGTGCATCCAATCCATAAACCCCAAAGTTATGCCATATGAGACCACTATACCTTCCTATATGCGGTATCTACATAGTTCCAAGTAAATTTGTATGTGCCAAACTCTAAACCTTCAAATGAAATTCTGTTAGAGCATACAAAACAGAATTTCATTTGAAGGTTTAGGTTTAACTAAATTACCTCAAAACAAAGAGATCTAGAGATTTAAGAGAATCATAAACAAAAGCAATTAATTACATGCTGACAAAAAATAAGTGAACATGTGAAAACTAATTTTTTGTTTTTTAAGGTTTATTAAACACACAGAAAAAAATGAAACTGCATGAACATCATGTGACAGGCATGGATTTTGGATGGCGAATATCAAAGTTGTAGTTGAGTCTCTTTGCGATACATGACCATTGCATCGTGTCTTTGCAGCTTGAGGCGACTATCTCAGCCCTCCTCTTATACCCCTCCGCCTCCTCTCTGGTTATGTAATATCTCCCCTTTGCCTGAAAGTCAAAGAAAGTAGAAGCAGGGAGAGTGACGTGATAGGTCCATCGTCTGTTAAAGATTAGTCGATACTGAAGGAACTGATTGTTCCTCTCAACAAAATGATGACGAACCATAGACTCATAATCCAAATAAGTAGGAGGCAACTCAATATCATCCTCACGTATGGCTATACCAAGAAAATTAGCTATACGGGTTGCATAAATTCCACCAAAGAAATCTCCATTAAATCTATTATGATGCAACCTACGTGCAACAATGGCTCCCAAATTATAAGATTTATATCCTAACACAGCACTCCTAAGAATACTGAGGTCAGGGACACACATGTGACATGCTTTATCCTTACCATTTATGCACCTACCTATGAAGAGAGCAAAATAATGTATATGTTGGCGTTCTGGGAACGGGGGTCCCCAGACTTGCCTGCCTGCGGCGTGGCTCAAAGGAGGCCCAGGACGGCCCATCTTCACCAACGCAAGCTCAAGACCCTCGCGAGGGGCCAAGCCTCGCAGGGCGGACGACGAGGAGCTTCCTCAGGCACGGCCTCGTCAGGTCGGCTCATGAGGAGGCGGAGAGTTCAAGGCAGGGTACCTCGCAAGGTGCCCATGACGCAAGCCATGACGCCCAAGAGGCGCCCGATCGAGCGCCCGGCCAGCATGGCGTCCTCCTTTCCTCTTTGGTGCAAAGGGAGCAAGCGCGGCGAGCATCAAGCAAAGGCATCCGTTTGATTGCAACAAGACCAAGACCAGCCCCAACGGCTGGAAGGGAGTCGTCGTGGAGCCCAAGCGGCGTCATCACCGAGCCTTTGGCGGCGAGGACCAACTTTAGTCGAGGATAAGTGTACCATTGTTCCCCTTCAAAATGGCCAATTGTTGGCGCCCTTCCCGCTCAATATTTGGGAAGAGGCCCAGGCCTTCGCCTATAAATAGGAGTAGCCACACTCAGAGAGGGGATCGGCCCTCCTGTATGAGATCGGGATCCTCACCAAGGAACCAGTAGCTAGAGCAACTGAACACCACCTAGCAGTTCATCACACCCACCAAGAACAGACCCTCGCGAGGTTGTTCTTCCCTGTACTGATCCTCAATAGCCCCAGAGGCAATCCACCACGCCACAAACTAGAGTAGGGTATTACACCACAACGGTGGCCCGAACTAGTATAAATCTTGTGTCTCTTGTGTTGTTCTTTTTAGTAGTTTAGGTTCCTGCAATTCGGCGAGGTACGAGACGGTGGAGGGTTGGATCTCCGTGCGCACCCCAGAGTTCGAACCTCAAGGGTCTGCCGGAACCCGAAATCTGACATTTGGCGAGCCAGGTAGGGGTGCGCCGGAATCCGCCTTCTGCCACCTCGTGTCTCTTCGCATCGTCATCACCCTGTCCGGCGACCAAGCGGGCAACCCAGATCCTTGGGCGGCGTGGCCCGCCCACCTTGGCCGCTTCGCCTCGGGCGACCCGTGCCCAGGTAGCTCGCGGTCCGCAGGGCGCTACGAGCCATGGGCGGCGGACAGGCCCGGCTCTCACGCCGCGGTAGGCGTGGTCGGCAGCAAGGGCCTCCAATCACGCCGCGACCACATCACCGTACACCCGCCGGAGCAGGCGAACTCGAGGGCCACGCTCACAGTATCCCGAGAGCTGCTGAAGTGCGAGCTCTTTGGAAGCGGCGCACGTCTTCTTTGGAAGCGAGTGGCGAGCTCACAGGCCGCCCGCCGCGAGGCTCACCCCTTCTGCACCCTACTTCCATCTCAGACCCAGGGCGGCTCGCACGGAGCTCCGCGCGTGCCCGCGGGCTCCAAAGCTACTCCAACACCGGCGAAGCTGTCAGCACCGGGCCGTCGGCGGGGTTGCCCCCGCCCCCGGCCCGCGGGGACGAAGGGCGCGACGCAACTCCACGGCCTGGTGGACCGTCGGCGCCACCACCCCACGGCGGGCGCATCAAGCGAGCAGCATGGCACGCTCAAGCATTCTGGCGTGTGCCGGGATGACGGCGCCGGAAGAATCGTGCCCACATGATGGATCGGGGCACCCGCATGAGGGAGAGCAAGGCTCGCTCCTCGGCCATTTGGGGGATGAGGCGCCCGAAGCCGAGCTCTTCCAGAGCCTCGAGGCGGTCCCACCGTCACGCCGGGGCGGCGATTATCGGTACCGCTACTTCCTCAAGAGCGGACATATGCTAACCATAGGTCGCAGCCTCGCAGGAGGTACAGTGTCGCCACGACGGCGGCTGCCCGCTCGCCTCAGCCCCTACCCCTCGGGAGGCGCGAGGCTGCCGGAGAGGGGCAGAGATCCGACATCACCACCGCGGCGTTCGGAGCAAGGCGTTCTCGGAGGTAGGCCTCTGCTGGGAGGCGCCTCGGGGCCTGCCTGGCGGAGGACCCATGGTCGTCTGAGGAACGCTGGCGACCGCTCTACCCCACCGGCGTCTGGTTTCCGGTCGTCGTTGGTGGCACTAGAGTGTGGCGCAAGGCGGGCCCTTGTCTGGCGATATGAAGCAAGGTCGGTACTGTGAAGAAGGCCCGGTGCTGTGAAGCTTCGCCGCCCGTGACACTCTCACGTAATAATGAGTGGGGCTGTACACGCCCGAGTCTCGAGGTGCCGGCCTCGGGCCACAGGGCTCCCTCCACGCCGATGGCAGCACTTAGCTCATATTTGGTGAGAAAGGCGTCCAAAGACTAGACTAGGTGCGGACGTGGCTTTCCTTCTGCTTTCTTCGCCTTTCCATTTGATTGTCGCTTTCCCCATTGGATTTAAGTTGGATTGAATTTGAGATTTGCGTGTGTTGGAAGGGTGCTTAGTCTCGTTCGAGCAAATCTCTCGCGTTTGATTACCCTCCGCCTCATTGCCTCCCCTCGCGAGCCGGGCCAGGCCTAGCTTGCGCACATCCCAGCCTGTCGCCGCCGCGTCCTCTCCGGAGGGTTTTTACTGCAGATCCTACGGGTTCGTTCAGGAGACACTCAGATCGCCACAGCTTCCCACAGGCTATCTCGGGGCCCGTACAAGACTAAGGTAAACCAGCTAACCAGCACGTCGCTTAGCCAACCACTTGGTGCGGGCGTATGGGCGATGTAACACCTGCCAATACGATGAACACAAGTTTTACATGAGGGGCTCCCCCTCCCAAAATGCTCTCACAACCATCAGGCCAAAACCTGAGTTCTATTCATGCAGGGTAATGGAACAAGGACAATATATAATCAGTCGGATAAATCCCCCAATGCGTCCTCGGGAGCACCTCCCGAGCCGTTCTTTGGCGTCGCTGGCCTTGCTGTCTCTGTCTGCGGGGTCATCGGCGGCGTCGAGCCGTTCACCACGCCGCCCTCGCCAGCCCACGATCCTGCCGTCGTTGTCCGAAGCGAAGGCCGGACAAGAGCATCCACATTGTCTTCCACCCGGTCGCCAGTCGCCTCGGACAGCCTGGGGAACTGGGGCGATGGCTGCGTCAAAGTCGAAGTGGGGGTCCATGTCCTGGAGATGGCTGAAGACACGAGAAAAGGCGTGCCCAAGTAGAGCGCGGCTCCTCTCCTCCACCAACCTATTGGCCCTGACCGACCGCGCCTCCAGCCGCGCCACCACGTCGGTGAAGAAGCGAAAGGTTGCGGCGTGAGTTAACCGCGTGCGCTCGCCAACCGCCGCCTCGCAGATATTATCCAAGGTTGCGTTGGCTCTTTCCGGGCGTGGCGAGCATGGGGCCGTGCTCATGCTCCAGATTCGCCAGCGACGCATCTCATCCGCATTACGCGCGGCAACGGCGGCCTCCTCCACCCGTTGGCGAAGGAGGAGCGCCTCGTCTGAAGGTGGTGGACTCCCTCTGCGCCACCTCGAGGGCGGCCCGAGCATCGGCCCGCGCGTCGCCTCCTCCAGCTTGGTCCTCAAGGCTGCAGTCCTGCCGTCAGCCTCGGCCTTGATCAACCCCAGCCGCTCCTCGAACTCGCGCTCGAGGTTCGAGCGCTCCGCCGCCACTCGGCGTCCGACCTCCTCCAGGACGCGGGCTTCCCGTGCAGCGACGTCATCCTCTGCCCGCGTCGCCAAGCGCTCCCTCGTCTCCAAGCGCTCATACTCGTGCGCGCGTTCGGCGGCTTCAAGCGTCAGCGCCTCCTCACGCTTCTGGAGCTCCGCCGGGTCGCCGGAGGCCACCTTCATCGACGCAAGGGCTGCCTCGCGCAGCTCCACTTGCTCCTCAATGAGTGACACGGGCCAGGAGTTCTCGTGCCCGCTCCTCCGCCGCCTCTCGCCGCCTGTTAGCTGCCCGGGCCTCCTCGACGGCCCGAGAACAGGCCTCCCGAGAGGCTGCCAGCGACGCCTTGGCCTCTTCATCACCAAGATCGCGCTGGTGACGCGCAAGGGCGACAGCGCCCTCCAAAGCGCGCCTCTCGGCAGCCAGGCGCAGGCCCTCGGCCTCAAGGCGCGCGTCTTCGTCAGCAAGCTCTTCACCAAGCAGGCTCACCGCGTCAGCCGCCCTTCGAAGAAATCCTTGGCAAAGGGCGCGACGCTCCCGGGCGCGCTCGCGCACGTCCTCCACACCATCAACCGCCCCAATCGGGCGCCGGGAGCCGCGAACCAACACTCCCCCTCCGGGCAGGGGGCTGGGGGCTGGCACCCTCGCGACGGTCGGGCGCGCCACGCCAGCCCGGCTGAGCCAGCCCATCCCAGACGAGGCGCGAAGCGCCTCGGCCAATCGCCGTCCACGACTGAGCGAGAAGCCTGGCAGGCTAGCTATGCCAGGAAGGCTCGCGAGGAAGGATCGCGAGGCGCCGCAGGCCACGACAGCGCCTCGGGACGGTTCACCTCTCCGTCGCCCTCACCACCGTGGCTCCACCGCTTGGAGCACTCAAGGGCGAGGGAGGGTGAAGCCGGGAGGACGGCTCCTCACCCGTCTCCGTGAGCTCGGCGGGAAGGGACTGCAGGCAAGGATCAGTACAAGCAGCGAGAAGAATCGAGGAGCTAGAGAAGGAGAAGGCTTACTCGTCGGTGGCGAAAGTACTTCCCTACGCTTGACGACAAGGGTAATCATCGCCAGTGGCCTCCCTTCTCTCCGGAGGGCTGCCAAGTTCACGCGAAATGACCCAAGATTTGAGCGCGGTCAGCCTACGAGGAGAAATATCAAGGCGACCTTCATCGGGGACGTCCGCTGACGCGCTGCTGATCGCCTCACCAAGAGAAGCGGCGAGGCCTCGGGGCTCTGTCCATGCCGCTGAGCGTCACTGTCGCCTTCAGCCAGCGGCATGAGCCTCGGGAGCTGCTCCCTCATGGCGCCGCCGACGCTGTCACCCGTGGGGTCCTTCGGCTTCGAGGCTCGTGCCTCCCTGCTCCGCCACTTGAGGAGGAGCCGCCTTGGCCGATGGAAGGGCTGTCACCATCCTTTGGATTCTCCACGAGGCCCTGAGACCCAGGGCGCGCCCCATTCATCGAAGATAGGCATCTGGTTCACAAAATCACCCTGATACAGCGGAGAATGCAGCAAAGGCCCCTTCATGCCAGATGCCACGAGGTTAGGGTCGCCGATCGGGACCAGGAGCACTTTCCTTAGCGCTTGAGCGTCGGGTCTTCTTCCTGGAGCCTCATACGATCCACCAGGCCGTTGAAGGCCCACATCCGGTGGGAATGGTGTTGGAGAGGAGCAATGAGGCGCATCAGAACTCCTTCACCACCTTAGGTATTTATCCTGACCAAGCGACCTCGAGAACGCCAAGCGGCCGACACAAAGATGAGCCGAGGGCTTGAAAGCGTCTCTGGCCCCAGCCGAATTGGGGACAAGAAAGTAGGTTGGCTCCGATATGGCAGGGGCTGGGCACCCACATCCACGTTGTGGCGCCCCGATTCAATCGTACACTAATCATGCACGCAAATGTATGCGATCAAGATCGAGACTCACGGAAGATATCACAACACAACTCTAAAACATAAATAAGTCATACAAGCATCATAATACAAGCCGGGGGCCTCGAGGGCTCGAATACAAGTGTTCGATCATAGGCGAAGTCGTGGAAGCAACAATATCTCGATGAGATATAAGTTAAACAAGTTTGCCTTAAGAAGGCTAGCACAAAGCTGGGATACAGATCGAAAGAGGCGCATGCCTCCTACCAGGATCCTCCTAAACTACTTACGGTCGTCGGCCGGGCTGCTGCGTAGTAATAGGCACCTCCGGTGTAGTAGTAAATCATCGACGGTGGCGTCACAGCTCTGGGCTCCATCATGCAGTCGCAGCATTTCGGTAAAGAAAGGGGGAAAAGGGGAACAAGGCAACCGTTAGTACTCATCCAAAGTACTACTTAAGCAAGGAGCTACACTACATATGCATGGATATATGTGTAAAGGGCCATATCGGTGGTGACTGAATCGCAGAATGCCGAATAAGAGGGGATAGCTAATCACCGTCGAAGACTACGCTCGCAGCCTCCGTCTTGCAACATGTAGAAGAGAGTAGATCAAGTCCTCCAAGTAGCATCGCATAGCATAATCCTACTCGGCGATCCCTCCTCGTAACCACGAGAGAGAGCGACCACCGGGTTGTATCGGCACTTGGAAGGGTGTGTTTTATTAAGTATCCGGTTCTAGTTGTCATAAGGTCAAGGTACAACTCCAAGTCATCCTATTGCGAAGATCACGGCTATTCGAATAGATTAACTTCCTGCAGGGTGCACCACATTACCCGACACGCTCGATCCCATTTGGCCGGACACACTTTTACGGGTCATGCCCGCCGCGAAGATCAACACGTCGCAGCCCCACCTAGGCACAACAGAGGTCAAGACGCCGGTCTAAACCTAAGCGCATAGGGGTTCCAGGCCCATCGCCTTAGCACACTCAAGACGCTATGAGGCGGCCGAAGCGGAACTAGCCCCTTAATACAAGAGCAGCTTACGTTCCAATCCGGTAGCGCGCCGCTCGGTCATTGGCGTCACGAAGTGCCGGTGATACCACGACGCCGGGATACCCATAACTACTCCCACGTAGATGGTTAGTGCGTATAGACCAAATGGCCAGACTCAGATCAAATACCAAAATCTCGTTAAGCGTGTTAAGTATCCGCGAACGCCGACCAGGGCCAGGCCCACCTCTCTCCTAGGTGGTCTCAACCTGCCCTGTCGCTCCGCCACAAAGATCCATCCAAAGAGCCGTCGGGACAAAGGTCCTTTCAGCCCCCAATCCGTGAATCACTTTCATGGTGCTCCACAAGCTGACCCGACTTTATTCACCACATGTATCATGTATAAGTATAAGTATATACCCGTGATCACCTCCCGCGTGATCACGGCCCGATATTATAGCACAGCAGACGAACAAGAATGTAGGGCCACAGATGGAATACTAGCATCCTATACTAAGCGAGAGGATAGCGGTAAAGGTAACAACTTGATAGTAGCAAGGACAGGCTATGCAGCGGTATAGGAGTAATGGCGAAAGCGGTAACATGCTACACTACTCTAATGCAAGCGATATAGAGAAGAGTAGGCGATATCTGGTGATCAAAGGGGGCTTGCCTGGTTGCTCACGGCAAGAGAGAGGGTCGCCAACACCGTAGTCGTCTTTGAGTAGCAGCGGCGTCGGTCTCGGTGTCTAGCGGAAGAAGAGGGGGAAGAAACAATGAATACAATGCAAACAGATGCATAACGATGCATGACAAAGCAATGTGATGCTAGGCGTGCCCTAACGCGGTATGAGGTGATCCGGTGAAGGGGGGAAACATCCGAGAAAGTATCCCCGGTGTTTCGTGTTTTCGGGCAGAGGAGCCGGAGGGGGAAAGTTGCGAGTTCGATAGGTTAAGGATGCGTGGCGAACGAACGGGCTGCGTTTCCGGATTCGTCTCGTTGTTCTGAGCAACTTTCATGTACAAAGCATTTTCATCCAAGCTACGGTCTATTTCCTATGATTTTTCGAAGTTTAAACAATATTTTGGAATTTCCTGAAAATTGGCCAACTCTGAGAATTGATCAGTTTTTAAGCATCACTTAGCTGTTTTCCAAAGGCTATAGCTAGTGTTCTGTACATCCTATAAATTAGTGCCTTTTACCAAATTTTATCATCTTTATGTGATCTACATGACAGTATCGTTGACATTCATTTTAGAGTTCAGTTGCTTGATCGAAATTGTATTTGAAAAGTGCCACCTGAAGTTAATTCTAGAAACTGTTAAAATATATGAACATAGGATTTTGTGATCTTCATAGGATTTAATCGTTACATATTTTGAATTTGAACCAATGGGATAAAATGGAGTTTGTCAAGTGTACTTTCTACGCGCATTATCTTTACCCACATTAGAAGTCGTTTTGTTGTAGTTTTGCTGCAGTACAGATGGGTAATCAGTGTAATTGTAGCAAAGCTAGCTACTACTACAGTAACATTCAGTTACTGTAGCAGAGTAGCAGAGGTGGGCGTAGCCACACTCTACACGCACACACCACACACATAGCTGCACTTGGCCATGGCTATGGCCTGCAGCGGCAGCAGCAACAAAGCAACAACGGCGGCTAACATCATCTACGAACAACGGCGGCAGCGGTAGCATAGCGGCGAGCATCGCCAGCGATGGCAGCGGCTACGGCGGCAAGAAGCAAGCAACGAGCAGCGGTGCACGGGCATGGGGACGAGGGACGTGCAGGGCGTAGCCATGAGCGCCGAGGAGGCGGTCAGCGGCGCCAGCAGTGTCGCTGCGTGGGCGGCGATGGCGGCCATGGCCAACGCGTCGTGAGGCGGAGGCACGGCAACGGGTGAGCGCGAGGCTGCACGGTGCATCGATCCAGGCGCTAGCTGGATAGGGGTGGCCAAGAACGACGACAGCGTCGGCGGCGGCGGCAACAGCGGTGGCGCTTCGGCGGGATCGGCTTCGAGCCCATGGGCTCGGATTAGACGAACCGAGCGACTAGGCGGCATCTACACAGCTCCTGGAGCACGCACGCATCGACAGAGGGAGCTAGGGGACACGGCAGCAATGAGCCCGCCGGCCGTGGTGGATGGACGAGCCGGAACTCGCGAGGATGAGTGCTAGGTGACGAGATCGATGGAGAGAACAGAGGGGAAACCATGTGGTGCTCACATCGGTGACGAGGAGCAACTTGGTGACATCGGAGCGGGTCGAACGACGGCGGATCGAAGCGACGATGAGCGGTTGCCGAAGCTTGAAGAAGGAGTTGATGTAAGCGTCTGAGGGTCGGCTTGATTCGATGGGCGAGGAAGGCGTAGAAAGGCGGCTGGGGCTCCCAGACTCGAGTCCACCAGCCTGGGAGGACAGGGAGCGTCTGAACGACAAAGGGCCATGGCGGGGAGCTTGAGGCGTCTGGCGTGGGAGAGAAGCAGCCGAGGAAGGGGAATGGGGCTAGGTTTTTCGGGAGAGTGCGGGCGATGCTCTTAACCTCCGGGGAGGGCATGGATGGCAGTAGCGTGGCGGTGGCCATGGTGGATGGCCTCCATGCCCTCTGCCTCCACTGTAGCGGAGAGGAGAGGTGGAACTGGGCTGGGCTAGGCACAATAGCTAGTGGGCTCACATGCACAGTAGTCGATAGGCCTTTTCCCTTTTTTTCTATATATATTTTTCTGTTTTGCTTTTCCTTATAGTTTTGTATTTTTGTTGAACTAATAAATGAGTATAGTTAAATGTGCCACTTAGCACATAAATACTAGGTAAGGTTTTGTAGCAGAACACAAAGTTCCAAATTATTTTGAATAATTTAACTATTTGTTTAAAAGAAAAAGGGTCACATAAATACTAATGATTTAGTTTTAAAAACGGTTAGGACCACTGTAATTATTCCAAAGAGGTTGGCTCCTACATGATAAATAGTTAGGGAATATTTTCAACCCATCGAACATTTTCCCTAGCCAGTTTGAAGTAATAATAATTTGACTTGTTTTTGGAATTTGAATTTGAGGTCGGTTTGGGACAACGTGATGATTAGCAAAGATTTAATTATGATGGCGTGGCATCATGAACAGAGGTTTCTTGTAGCCTAATTATCCCAAGGCCACAAATCTCCTCCACTACAAGAAATCTCGTCTCGAGATTTAAGAGGGGACTAAGGGAAAATTCTGATGAGTCTTCTCGGTCTTAGTGGCTCTTCTCGAAGAGGTCGATCCATTACATTGATGTCTTCATTTCTCTGCTTCAGATCATCATGATGAAGTCGTCATCCTGTCTTCGGGAATTTTCTTCGTACTTACGAAAAAAAATAAAGGGTGGTTATTCTGGAAGAACGGACCTCTACAAGGTTGACTACCTGGTAGATAACAACAGGAAAGGTGGTGGAAAGTAACTCTCAAATTGAAACTTAAGAAAATATCGAGAGCAGAGTAAGAGGGTGCAAAATGGAAGTTTCTAGCGCATAGGCAATCGTTTGTTGCGTGAAACAAAGTGTAAAGGGGGTTTAGAGCAATGGGAATTAGCATTGCATCTGATAGAAGAATAGATCACTAGGCAGGTGGCCCGTGAATTACATACGGGGCCATGCGCGAGGAATAACTTTGGGAACAGGGGGTGTACAGGAGAGTCAGGTTTCGATCCTGTGGAACTGTGGATTATGGGCCCACCATGTGTTAAAGGTAGGAAGGTCGATGATATCTTGTACGATCATGTAAGCCAGGCATGTCGGAGGATAGTATGTCGGTTATGTCGGCAACAACATCGGTACCAAGGGCGAGGGACGAAGGGAACCATTTTCCTGCTCGTTAAACGAGGCGGACCAGTAGGCAAAGTTCTCGTCCATCGGTGGTTACCGGAATGTCATCAACAATAGTAACAGGGTCTTACCGACACGATTGTACACCTAGGTGTTTACATAAGCAGAAGAATATTACTACCTAGATCATATAGATCACTGGAAAGGTTAAACAAACCAATTTAAGGGAAAAGTGATCATCAGATTAACAGAACAATGGAAAGGAAAATGTGTTTAAACACATATTTCAAGGGTATATCCTTCCCAAGGACAAGCGGAGCATGATATCAGTGGCAGGATATAATGTAGAAAAACTCTTTAGGTAGGGGGAGGAATTTCATGACATTACCCATACAACGGTGTTTGGATAATTGAGCAGGAAACATTTAGCATTGGGCTTCAAATGTTCTTGTTGAAAATCGGAGTACCACAAACATGCTTCGAGATAACATTGACATGGTCTTCAAGCAAAGGTCGGACCTTGGATACTCAATGGATTCATCAGGAAGAACTTATAGAATAAGTCTTTCAATTTCCTCATGGAAGAATGGTTAACATTGCTAAAAGGAAGAACTATAACAATAGGTCCTCCGGTCCGGTCAGGTGTACTAGGCATGACACCACCTTACCGGGTCATAATAAGACCAATGTTATAACTCTTGGAAAAATGTTCCAACCATCAAATCTGACAGAGATTCAAATCTGGTTGGTGTTAGGATATCTCAGACTTAGGGAATGAACTATGGGAGTGAGTTCCGAAAGGAGAGTTCATCATTTAACCAAGGAGAGGATGAGGAGGTGGCTGATGGACTCAGCGACAACCCATCAAAATTTCCAGAAAGATGGATTTCCACAATCATGTGAACAAGGAGATAACATTAGTCAGATCAAATGATATAATGATGTATGCTCGAGGAAAACATACGCAATTAAACATTGGTTGAAAAGGTGCACCCAAAATATGGGCTGGGTTGCACGGCCAATATTGGAATGGTGATTCAATTATCAATAGTTCTAAGAACGAACGGCCGACCATTAACTTCAAAGCAATAGGGTTGCTAGAAGGGTGGAATCCAAACAGCACCGCTCACTTGTTGGTACCACAGTTTGGAATCAACACGAGGACCCAAGAAATAATGGTGATGGTGAGAAGTATCACCATACCAAGAATTCTTAAGAGGTGGTGAAATTCCCACAACATTCTTGACATAAAAGGTGGTAATTCTCCAAGGTAAAGAAGAACAATGCTGGGTAGCAAGGATCTCAAGGTATAACGCAAAACACGAACATGTTTGTGTTGGAGGAAGGCAATAAAGTGGCCGATGATAACACAACTCGTCGAGGGCAAGGGTGGTATTTCTCTTCATGAATCCGGTTGATATCCTGGAAGAGCTCATAAGGTTGATGATGATCACGACACAATTGTCGAGAGATTTCATGCAGATGTAATCAATCAGCGACGACATCAAGTCAAAGGAATGATGAAGCAAGAGGTTATTGGAACCACGATTCTGACACAAACTCGAACTCAACCTTGTTGTTTAAGGTGAAAAGGGTATGATGAGGAAAATCGACGTAAGCTTAGCTATAAATCGCCGCAAATTGGTGCTCCGAGAATAAGGACCAGGTAGCACAGTTAGAATCATCACGACAATGATATAGCCAAACAGGCTAGGAATGGCGTGATCGGGTACAAACTTCGTACTTATAGAAGCCCTCTTGAAGAGTTGTTGAACCGTGAGTGCGGACTCGGTTCAGTTATTGGTGTCTTTGAGTGTTTAATAACTCGAGCCCGTGAAAAATTGGAATCGGTGGGAATGTAGCACTTGATGAAGAACTCATAAGATGTTATGCAGTTCCATGATAATCTCGAGATACCAGGGGGGTAATACTCGATGACAGATCAAAGTAGAGGTTGGACTGGGGGTATTGTTCTACAGAAGACAAGTGCTAAAACTTGCACGAGAAATGGTATTTAAAAGAGAACATGGTCGGAACCACGATTGCAAAAGGCCAGATCCCAGATATAAGATGAACTTATACCAAAGGAATAATTAATCTAAGAGAAGCTTTAATGATAAGATCTACATCGTGTCCATGGGCATGAACACAAGTTCAAGGTCGACTCCCACTTCTCCAATACATAACCTTTCATTCACTTCTCATGTTCGATGAAGTTGCAGTGTTGAAATTTTATCTGGTGAAGCACCGTAAGAGTATGACTTCGTGAAAACTTTCGGGTTCACACGGTTTAGAGAAAGCATATGTTCAACCCATAGGGGCTTCTTAGAAACATATACCACAAGTTTCAAGATTAAATAACACAAGCCGAAAGCGAGCATGGTTGGCCAAGCGAGAGGATACAACTTAACAAAGGCATTATGTATCG
Source organism: Aegilops bicornis (assembly GCA_021605145.1). NCBI lineage: Eukaryota > Viridiplantae > Streptophyta > Magnoliopsida > Poales > Poaceae > Aegilops > Aegilops bicornis. The sequence goes on from CM038675.1 coordinate 318,468,557, forward strand.
GGAAGAACTCACAAAGTGATCAAATGTGAAGGACAACATCGGATAACAATCCAACAAAGGACTTGATGGTCCACAAAGAATCTGATGTGAGTATCGATACTCAACCAGAAAAGGAAGGAATGCAAATGCAACAGGTTATGGAATCATCTGAATAATTCAAAGCTTAAATGCAACTGAATTATGATTTCCAAAACAAAGGACCGTATGCGAGGCGTTACGATCAAGGATGGATCAATTGAATATACCAGAGGCACAATCGATTTACGTATAGTTTGGTCGAGAACCAGCTCATGTTAAAATGACGTCTGATCCGGAAAGATAATTCTAGGACTCGACTGATGATTGTGAACATTCACAACGTATTGAATCAACGGACTCAAAAATGATGGTGACAAAGGATGCCAATATGATTACTATACTTATGGGATTAATCATAATTAAAGCAAACAAGAAATTCCGAGCAATAGGTTCTTTGAGGATTTTCGGAATATCGAATGGTATTTCGAAGACTTTTGTATAACACATGAACAACTGGGGGATGAGCGGATACTCGATAAGTGCGATAATTAAACGTAGGGGTATTCAGGTGACAAAGAACAGCAAGCCAGTAAGCTCAAAGGATTATCGAAACAACGAAAAGTTTTTCCGGGTATCTTGTAATAACAAGACCAACTAGGGATGAAGGTAAGAATAACAACCGGAAGTAGTTATCCATAAGGGTTAACGGTGGAAGGGGAATTGCAAACGCGATGAACACAAGTTCTCGGGTTAACAGCGGAGAGTATCTTCAGGGTCTTCACGTGCGTGAGGCGATCATCGATAATAAGGGGCTCTCCGGGTGAAAGTGATAACGAGATCCTAATGTTAGATTTAGCAAAATTCATTTAACTGAATAGAAGAGAAATCGAGTCCCAGAGTATAGGTCGAGGAATAAAAGATCCTAATACCACCCAAATGGCGACGTGGGCCCGTAAGACACACTGCCATGTTAGTAAAAGTTTTGTAATGTCTAGACTCGACTTCGGCCAAGGAGTTGGAAAGGGGCATTCCTACAGGCAGTCGGCTCTGATACCAACTTGTGACGCCCCCGATTCAATCGTACACTAATCATGCACGCAAATGTGTACGATCAAGATCGAGACTCACGGAAGATATCACAACACAACTCTAAAACATAAATAAGTCATACAAGCATCATAATACAAGCCGGGGGCCTCGAGGGCTCGAATACAAGTGTTCGATCATAGACGAGTCAGCGGAAGCAACAATATCTCAAGATGAGACATAAGTTAAACAAGTTTGCCTTAAGAAGGCTAGCACAAACCAGGATCTGAGATCGAAGAGGCGCAGCCTCCTACACAGGATCCTCCTAAACTACTCCAGTGCGTCGTCGGCCGGGCTGCATGTAGTAGTAGGCACCTCCGGTGTAGTAGTAAATCATCGACGGTGGCGTCGCTCTGGGCTCCATCGTGCAGTCGCAGCAATTCGGTAAAGAAAGGGGAAAAGGGGAACAAGGCAACCGTGAGTACTCATCCAAAGTACTACTTAAAGCAAGGAGCTACACTACATATGCATGGATATATGTGTAAAGGGCCATATCAGTGGACTGAACTGCAGAATGCCAGAATAAGAGGGGGATATCTAATCCTGTCAAAGACTACGCTTCTGGCAGCCTCCGTCTTGCAACATGTAGACAAGAGCAGACTGAAGTCCTCCAAGTAGCATCGCATAGCATAATCCTATCCGGCGATCCCCTCCTCGTAACCCTGAGAGAGAGCGACCACCGGGTTGTATCTGGCACTTGGAAGTGTGTGTTTTATTAAGTATCCGGTTCTAGTTGTCATAAGGTCAAGGTACAACTCCAAGTCGTCCTGTTACCGAAGATCACGACTATTCGAATAGATTAACTTCCCTGCAGGGTGCACCACATTACCGACACGCTCGATCCCATTTGGCGGACACACTTTTACGGGTCATGCCCGGCCGCGGAAGATCAACACGTCGCAGCCCCACCTAGGCACAACAGAGAGGTCGGCCACGCGGTCTAAACCTAAGCGCCTGAAGTGCAGGCCCATCGCCCTTAACACACCTGCATGTTGCGAGGGCGGCCAAAGCGTAACTAGCCCCTTAATACAAGAGCAGGCTTACGTTCCAATCCGGTAGCGCGCCGCTCGATTGGCGTCACGAAGTGCCGGTGATACCACGGCGGCGGGATACCCATAACTACTCCCACGTAGATGGTTAGTGCGTATAGACCAAATGGCCGATTCGGATCAAATACCAAGATCTCGTTAAGCGTGTTAAGTATCCATGACGCCGACCGAGGCAGGCCACCTCTCTCCTAGGTGGTCTCAACCTGCCACTGTCGCTCCGCCACAAAGATCCATCCAGAGAGCCGTCGGGACAAAGGTCCTTCGGCCCCCAATCCGTGAATCACTCAAGGGTGCTCCACAAGCCGACCCGACTTTAGTCACCACATGTATCATGTATAAGTATAAGTATATACCCGTGATCACCTCCCGAGTGATCACGGCCCGATAGTATAGCACAACAGACGAACAAGAATGTAGGGCCACAGATGGAATACTAGCATCCTATACTAAGCAGTAGGATAGCAGGTAAAGGTAACAACAATAGTAGCAAGGACGGGCTATGCAGCAGTATAGGATTAACTGAAAGCAGTAACATGCTACACTACTCTAATGCAAGCAGTATAGAGAAGAGTAGGCGATATCTGGTGATCAAAGGGGGGGCTTGCCTGGTTGCTCTGGCAAGAGAGAGGGGTCGTCAACACCGTAGTCGTACTGGGTAGCAGCGGCGTCGGTCTCGGTGTCTAGCGGAAGAAGAGGGGGAAGAAACAATGAATACAATGCAAACAGATGCATAACGATGCATGACAAAGCAATGTGATGCTAGGCGTGCCCTAACGCGGTATGAGGCGATCCGGTGAAGGGGGGAAACATCCGAGAAAGTATCCCCGGTGTTTCGTGTTTTCGGGCTGAGGAGCCGGAGGGGGAAAGTTGCGAGTTTGATAGGATAAGGATGCGTGGCGAACGAACGGGCTGCGTTTCCGGATTCTTCTCGTTGTTCTGAGCAACTTTCATGTACAAAGCATTTTCATCCAAGTTACGGTCTATTTCCTATGATTTTTCGAAGTTTAAACAATATTTTGGAATTTCCTGAAAATTGGCCAAGTCTGAGAATTGTTCAGTTTTTGAGCATCACTTAGCTGTTTTCCACAGGCTATAGCTAGTGTTCTGTACATCCTATAAATTAGTGCCCTTTACCAAATTTTATCATCTTTATGTGATCTACATGACAGTATCGTTGACATTCATTTTAGAGTTCAGTTGCTTGATCGAGATTGTATTTGAAAAGTGCCACTTGAAGTTAATTCTAGAAACTGTTAAAATATATGAACATAGGATTTTGTGATCTTCATAGGATTTAATCGTTACATATTTTGAATTTGAACTGGATAAAACGGAGTTTGTCAAGTGTTCTTTCTACGAGTATTATCTTTACCCACATTAGAAGTCATTTTGTTGTTGTTTTGCTGCATTACAGAGGGGTAATCAGTGTAAACGTAGCAAAGCTAGCTACTGCTACAGTACCATTCAGATTCTTGTAGCAGAGCGAAGTGTGGCGTCACGCACACACCACACATAGTCGCACTTGGCCATGGCTATGGCATGCAGTGGCAGCGGCAACTAAGCAACAACGGCGGCTAACATCATCTACGTAACAACGGCAAAGATAGCATAGCAGCGGCGAGCATCGGCGAAGCGGCAGCCATACGGCAAGAAGCAAGCAACGAGCAGCAGCGGCACGGGCATGGGGACGAGGACGTGCAGGGCGTGGCCATGGCGCGAGGGGAGGGGCGGTCAGCAGCGCCAGCACAAGATGTGCGTGTGGACAGCGATGGCGGCCACGGCCAACGCAGCGTCCAGTGTGAGGCGGAGGCACGGCAACGGGTGAGCGCGGGCTGCACGGTGCATCAGCCCGTGGCGCTGGCACGGATGGGGTGGCTAAGAACGACGACGACGTCGACGGCCGGCGGCAATAGCGGTGGCGCTCGGCGGGATCGGCTTCGAGCCCATGGGCACGGATTAGACGAACCGAGTGACTAGGCGGCATCTACGCAGCTCACGGAGCACGCACATCGGCGAGAGGGAGCTAGGGGACACGACAGCGATGAGCCCGCCGGCCGTGGTGGGACGGACGAGCGGAACTCGCGAGGATGAGTGCTAGGTGGCGAGATCGATGGCGAGAACAGAGGGGAAACCATGTGGTGCTCACATCGGTGACGAGGAGCAACTTGGTGACGCCGGAGCGGTCGAACGGCAAATGGAAGTGGCGATGACGGCGAGCGGCGGCCGAGCTTGAAGAAGGAGTTGATGTAAGCGTGCGAGGTCCCGTCTTGATTCGATGGCGAGGAAGACGTAGAAGACGACGGCGGGGCTCCAGACTTCGATCCACGGCGGGGAGGACAGGAGGCGTCACGAACAACGATGGCCATGGCGGGAGCTTGAGCGTCTTGGCGTGGGAGAGGGAAACGGCGCGAGGAAGGGGAATGGGGCTAGGTTTTTCAGAGAGTGCGGGGCGATGCTCTTAACCTCCGAGGGAGGGCATGGGATGGCCAGTGGCGTGGCGGTGGCCATGGTGGATGGCCTCCACGCCCTCTGCCTCCTTGTAGCGGAGAGGAGAGGTGGGCCCAGGCTGGGCTAGGCACAATAGCTAGTGGGCTCACATGCACGATGGTCGATAGGCCTTTTCCTTTTTCCTATATTTATTTTTCTGTTTTGCTTTTCCTTATAGTTTTGTATTTTTGTTGAACTAATAAATGAGTATAGTTAAATGTGCCACTTAGCACATAAATACTAGGTAAGGTTTTGTAGCGTAACACAAAGTTCCAAATTATTTTGAATAATTTAACTATTTGTTTAAAAGAAAAAGGGTCACATAAATACTAATGATTTAGTTTTAAAAAGGTTAGGACCACTTTGTAATTATTCAAAAGAGGTTGGCTCCTACATAATAAATAGTTAGGGAATATTTTCAACCCATCGAACATTTTCCCTAGCCAGTTTGAAGAAATAATAATTTGACTTGTTTTTGGAATTTGAATTTGAGGTCGGTTTGGGACAACGTGATGATTAGCAAAGATTTAATTATGATGACGTGGCATCATGAGCAGAGGTTCTTGTAGCCTAGTTATCAAGGCGTCACACGTCTGACCACCTCTCGCGGAACTCAGCCATGGGCGGAGGCAGCTGAAGTCAATCCACGAGGCCGCTGTCTCGGTGCGGCGAAGCTCACGCACGCCGAGCATTGAGTGGGGTCGACAAAGGCGCAGAGAGAAGAAGTGGCGCAGCAAGGCAACCGAGGGAAGGATGCCCATCATTGCCTCACAAGCGAAAGCGAAGACCGAGAGGAGAGTAATGGACTCGGGACCCGGATGCATCATGTGGATCTGATGGTGGGAAAGCACGGCATTGAAGAAATCAGAGAAGGGGAACCAGCCCGCCCACAGTGTCGACAAAATACCGGACCTCGGTGACTATCCTGCCGATGAAGAAGTGGGGCCTTGGGCCAAGCCGTCGTCCTCCGCGTCGTTGATGGAGGTAGCGAGCCGAACTAACCTTGCCCAAGCCCTCTAGATTGAGTATGATCGACGGGTCGACAATGAGGCCGCCGGCGGCAGCGAGGCGGAGGCACAGGTTTCTTCCCTTTCCCTTCTTGGTGGAGCCATGGCAATTGAAAGGGGAGGGAGATTCGAGATTGGATTGGAAATGGAAATTTGGAGTTCGAGAGGGGAGGGACCGGGCGCACAAGCGGCAGAGAGGAGCAGATGTGTGCAGCGGCGTGTCCGCCTAGCAAGGCACGAAATAAGGAGGCATGGGGAACAGTGCCGCCCACGTCCAATCAACCGCCACGCGTCGCCCAAGGTCAAGCAGGCTGTTAGGGGCTTGACGCCAGACTTGCCCTTTCGCCTCTGCCGGCCAAGTTAAATGCAGCGCCATGGGCCGAGGCTCTTGTCGGCGTTCGGGAACGGGGTCCCAGACTTGCTGCCTGCAACTGCGGCGTGGCTCAAAGGAGGCCAGGGCGGCCCATCTTCACCAACGCAGCTCAAGACCCTCGCGAGGGCCAAGCCTCGCAGGCGGACGACGAGGAGCTTCCTCGAGGCACGGCCTCGTCGAGCTGGCTCATGAGGAGGCGGAGAGTTCAAGGCGGTACCTCGCGAGGTGCCCATGACGCAGCCATGACGCCCAAGGGCGTCGGTCGAGGCGCCACCAGCCTTGGCGTCCTCCTTTCCTCTTTGGTGCAAAGGGAGCAAGCGCAGGCGAGCATCAAGCAAAGGCATCCGTTTGATTGCAACAAGACCAGGACCAGCCCCAACGGTGGAAGGGAGTCGTCGTGGATCCCAAGCAAAGGCGTCATCACCAGAGCCTTTGGCGGCGAGGACCAACTTTAGTCAGGATAAGTGTACCCGCTGTTCCCCTTCAAAATGGCCAATTGTTGGCGCCCTTCCCGCTCAATATTTGGGAAGAGGCCCAGGGCCTTCGCCTATAAATAGGAGTAGCCACACTCCAAGAGGGGGATCTTCGGTCGGCCCTCCGGTATGAGATCGGGATCCTCACCAAGGAATCAGTAGCTAGAGCAACTGAACACCACCTAGCAGTTCATCACACCCACCAAGAACAGACCCTCGCGAGGCTGTTCTTCCCTGTACTGTTCCTCAATAGCCCCAGAGGCAATCCACCACCCACAAACTAGAGTAGGGTATTACACCACAACGGTGGCCCGAACTAGTATAAATCTTGTGTCTCTTGTGCTGTTCTTTTTAGTAGTTTAGGTTCCTGCGATTCGGCGAGGTACGAGACGGTGGAGGGTTGGATCTCCGCGCGCACCCCAGAGTTCGAACCTCAAGGGTCAGCCGGAACCCGAAATCTGACAGTATAGCAGGAAAATGAATGCTCCCTATGGTAGCTTGTGCTATGTCTCTAGATTCCCCCACAGTTATACTAGCAAGAAAATCTCTAAATTCAGATTTGCGAGGTTCACTAGCACTACCCCATTGTGGAAGTTTGCAAGCAGTGGTAAAATCCTCTAAATCCATAGTATAAGAATTTTTAATAAAGATCAAACAGGACAGTTTGAGAATTGCGTGAAGATGAAACTTCAAACCTCCTCACAAAGGAACTAGTGAGATAGTGGTACTGGGGGCACTTTTCTGCCTCGAAGCTCACAAGATCAGCATACGCAAATATGCGTTAAATTCATCCTTAATTCCTGCTCGATCCATGAAGTCCTCTGAAGGCCATTCACAAGGCCGCACTGGAGCGTTCCTTGGTGGCTCATCATCAGCATCACACATTGCGAGCCTGGGTCCTTGCTTCCTTGAAGAACCACCTTGGTACATTTTCCTAAGCATATTTCTTCCTCTGAAAAATTTCTGAAATTTTTAGTAACTTCAAATAAAAGTGAACCAAGCTCAACAAAATTGATAGCAACTACTCCTACGAGTGCCTAGAGCCTATATCATGCATTAGAACTACTTGGAACCATATAAATTTGACATGCAAGCTCAAGAACATGGTCACCTAGGCAGCACAAATTTGCAATGAATAAAGCACTAGAACAAAAACTAATTGGACCAATGGAGGAGTCACATACCAAGGAACAATCCCAAAGCAGTTTTGTGAGAGGTGCTTTGAGTAAGGAGATCAAAATCGCAGCAAAATGAGCTAGAACTCGTGCTTGAGCTGGATGGTGATTTTTTGGGATGATGAAGAAGTGTGTGGTGGTGGCATAAGTGGAGGGGGCCACCATGGGCCCACAAAGGCGGGCGCCACGGACCCTCGTGGCAGTGCTTGCTCCCTGCTGTGTTCTCAGTGCCAGATATTCTCAAATATTCCAGAAAAAATCATATTAAATTGGGAGGGCATTTGGAGAACTTTTATTTCCGGGATATTTTTATATTGCACGGATAAATCAGAAAACAGACAGAAAATACTATTTTTACTTTATTTCAACTAAATATCAGAAAGTAGAGAGAGGGTACAGAAGGTTGTGCTTTCTAACTTCATCCATCTCATGCTCATCAAAAGGAATCCACTAACAAGATTGATCAAGTCTTGTTAACAAACTCATTCTGAATAACATGGAACCGAAGAAATTTCGAATAACACTATGTTACCTCAACGGGGATATGCACATCCCCAACAATAAGAATATCATATTTCTTCTTGACAGTAGGTAGAGGAAATTCAAAACCTCCAATAATAATCGATGGATTTTTTCCAATAGAATTTATACTGTGAACTTGAGGTTGTTTCCTCGGAACATGTACCGTATGCTCATCACCATTGACATGAAAAGTGATATTGCCTTTGTTGTATTCAATAACAAAAGGGTCTTCCAAGAATAATAGACATACTATCGTCCTCGGGAATATCAAGAATTACAAAGTCCATTAAAATAGTAACATTTGCAACTACAACAGGCACATCCTCACAAATACCATTTGGTATAGTAGTTGATTTATCAGCCATTTGCAAAGATATTTCAGTAGGTGTCAACTTATTCAAGTCAAGTCTACAATATAAAGAGAGAGGCATAACACTAACACCGACTCCAAGATCACATAAGGCAGTTCTAACATAGTTTATTTTAATGGAGCATGGTATAGTGGGTACTCCTGGATCTCCTAAATTCTTAGGTATCCCACCCTTAAAAGTATAATTAGCAAGCATGGTGGAAATTCCAGCTTCCGGTATCTTTCTTTTATTAGTAACAATTTCTTTCATATACTTAGCATAAGGATTCATTTTGAGCATATCAGTTAATCGCATACGCAAAAAGATAGGTCTAATCATTTCAGCAAAACACTCAAAATCCTCATCATCCTTTTTCTTGGATGGTTTGGGAGGAAAAGGCATGGGTTTATGAACCTAAGGTTCTCTTTCTTTACCGTGTTTCCTAGCAACAAAGTCTCTCTTATCATAATGTTGATTCTTTGATTGTGGGTTATCAAGATCAACTGCAGGTTCAATTTCTACATCATTATCATTGCTAGGTTGAGCATCATCATGAACATCATCATTAACATTATCACTAGGTTCATGTTCATTACCAGATTGTGTTTCAGCATTACAAATAGAAATATCATTTGGATTCTCAGGTGTTTCAGCAATAGGTTCGCTAGAAGCATGCAAAGTCCTATCATTTTTCTTTTTCTTCTTTTTAGAAGGACCAGGTGCATCAATATTATTTCTCTGAGAATCCTGCTCAATTCTCTTACGATGGCCTTAAGGATACAAAGGTTCCTGAGTCATTTTACCAGTTCTAGTAGCCACTCTAACAGCATAGTCATTATTCTTACTATTTAATTCATTAGCAAATCATTCTGAGCTTTAAGTACTTGTTCTACTTGAGTGGTAACCATAGAAGCATGTTTACTAACGAGTTTAAGTTCACTTTTAACTCTAGACATATAATCACCCAAGTGTTCAATCATATAAGCATTTTGTTTTAATTGTCTACCAAAATAAGCATTAAAATCTTCTTGCTTAACCATAAAGTTATCAAACTCATCCAAGCATTGGCTAGCAAACTTAGTAGGAGGGATTTCAGCTTTATCATATCTATAGAGAGAATTTACCTTTACTACCTGTGTTGGGTTATCAAGACCATGAGTTTCTTCAATAGGTAATGGATTAAGATCATATATTTCTTCAACAAAGTGATAAATTAAGACCATGTACTTCTTCAATAGGAGGTAAATTCTTAACATCTTCAGCTTTAATACCCTTTTCTTTCATAGATTTCTTTGCCTCTTGCATATCTTCAGGACTGAGAAATAGAACACCCCTTTTCTTCGGAGTTGGTTTAGGAATAGGCTCAGGAATTGGCTCAGGAAGTGTCCAATTATTTTCATTGGTCAACATATTATTCAATAGAATTTCAGCGTCATCTGGTGTTCTTTCCCTGAAAACAGAACCAACACAACTATCCAGGTAATCTCTGGAAGCATCAGTTAATCCATTATAAAAGATATCAAGTATTTCATTTTTCTTAAGAGGATGACCAGGCAAAGCATTAAGTAATTGGAGAAGCCTCCCCCAAGCTTGTGGGAGACTCTCTTCTTCAATTTGCACAAAATTATATATATCCCTTAAGGCAGCTTGTTTCTTATGAGCGGGAAATATTTAGCAGAAGTAATAAATCATATCACGGGGACTACGCACACAACCGGGATCAAGAGAATTAAACCATATCTCAAAGCATCACCCTTTAATGAGAACGGAAATATTTTAAGGCTATAAAAGTAGCGAGTTCTCTCATCACTAGTGAACAGGTGGTTATATCATTTAATTTAGTAAGATGTGCCCACGACGCTTTGATTCATAGCCATAAAAGGATCAGATTCAACCAAAGTAATAATATCGGGATCAACAGAGAATTCATAATCCTTATCAAGAATAAAGATAGGTGAAGTAGCATAAGCATGATCATATTTCATTCTAGCATTGAGTTTTTGTTTCAAACAGCTAATAATTTCTTAAGATCACTTCTATTATTGCAAGCAAGAAAGTCTCTTTTAGTTTCTTCATACATAACATAGCCCTCAGGCAATTCATATTTATTAGGAGAGCCTTCATCATCACTATCATCAAAATTATCAGTTTCAATAATTTCATTCTCTCTAGCCCTAGCAAGTTTGAAAGTGCTAGTTATCGACTAGAGGGGGGGGGGGGGTGAATAGGCGATTTTTAGGAAAGTCTTCAAAACACGGATGTTTCGAAGACAAACAATAGAAATGACCTAATTGATATGCAGCGGAAGATAAACTACAACAAGCAAACCATAGTCAAGTATGCAATAACGTGAAAGTACAAGACTAATAGCAGCTTGGTAGTAGGATCAAGATGGAAGATAGTGAGAAGCCAATCAACAAAAGTAGCCAAGCAATGAAGTCAAACAGGTATGACAAGTAGGCAAAGACTTCACGAAGACAAACTCTAAGTAAGGAGAGGGAGAAGATAGAACCAGTCACTTTGTTGAAGACACGAGATTTGTTGGACCAGTTCAGTTGTTGTGACAAGCTGTACATCTGGTTAGGGAGGCTGAGATTCAACTCGAAGACCACGTCTTCACCTTATTCCCCTTGAGCTAAGGACACACAGTCCTCGCCCAATCACTCTGGTAAGTCTTCAAGGTAGACTTCCGAACCTTCACAGATCAAGCGTTCACCGGCAATCCACAATGACTCTTGGATGCTCGAGCAGCGACGCCCTAACCACCGGAGGATTCCACAGTCCTCAAGTGTAATAAGTCTTCAGGTCATACAAGCAGAAAGACTTGATTGATGCCTAACACTCTTTGGCTCTGGGTGTTTGGGCTTTGTCCTCGCAAGGATTTCTCTCTCTCAAAGGCTTGGGGTGGGTTGCTCTCAAAGCGACAAAAGTCGTGCACTAACTCTGAGCAGCCACCAATTTATGGTGTAGGGGTGGGCTATTTATAGCCACTAGGCAACCCGACCTGTTATGTCCAAAATGACCACAGGTCACTAAGGAACCGACACGTGTTCCAACGGTCGATTTCAAACACACACGACAACTTTACTTGGGCTACAAGCAAAGCTGACTCATCCAGCTCTAGATAAGTTTTGCTCTCATTGTCTTCGCTCGAAGACATAGGATTTGGGTTGAGCATCACTTGATCATTCGACTTTGATCACTTGGACCCCACTTAACGAGACGGTGGTTCCTATGACTCAACAAAGAAGAAAAGGAAACAATGAAACGACCACGATCTTGGCGCTCCATAATCTTCACTCAATGTCTTCTCATGTCATAGTCTTCAATATGAATATCTTCACATACCACCATTGTCGTCAATGTCTTCATACATTTTAGGGGTCATCTCCGGTAGGTAAACCCGAATCAATGGGGACACTACTGCGTTATCCTGCAATTCTCACAAGCGCATTAGTCCCTCAACCACATTTGTCGTCAATACTCCCAAACCAACTAGGGGTGGCACTAGATGCACGTACAATCTCCCCTTTTGGTGATTGATGACAAAGCTGGTTGAAGTTTTCAACGGGAATAAAGTATGTGAAATTGTAAAGGATAGGGAATTGTCTTCATAAGTGGCAAAGGCTCCCCCTGAAGATGTGCATATAAGTAGTTTGCTTTTGGAATGCAAATGCACATGGCAGGTTGTACTTGTGGAGATCCTCTTCAACTTATGAAGATAATTCATCATGCATGAAATGATATAACTAAGAGAATGACATGCATAATGAAAAATGGACGTTTGCGGAATGATCTAAGTCGGCGATTATCATCGCACATGCGGAATTTATCATCGCACCACAGTAAAGCAAATAAGTAGCAGACGACCATCGAGTTTAAGTGTTACAACTCAAAGAACCAAATGTATCAAATGCGAGAGTTGTAAACACTAGGCAAAATATTATGCAGCCGCCCTTATGAACCCGCTTGAAGACTATCAAACTCATATGCTTCTCCCCCTTTTGTCAGTAAGGACCAAAAAGGTTTGGAGACATAGAGCGTCTACTCGTCCTCTTCAAAAGTAGATGATGCAGCAGGGTTGTCGTTGTTGGTTGGCGGTGCAGACGAACTTGGTGCAGTGTCGATGCGTGCAGAAGTAGGGGGCGGTGAAGTAGCATCGGCTTCATCATCAATCACTCTGGCATTGATAGTTGTCATGGAGGAAGAATAGTCAGAGTCTTCAAGTGATGGAGTTCGTCGTAGGACTGCATTCCATGGAGGAGTGGAGTCAAACTTGAAGCGTTCAGTGAAGCCATCGTCTTGAAGATCTGCTTGACCGAAAGGTGGTCAAACTCTTCCATGATCGCCGACAGGTCTCGTGAGTGACAAAAGCATTCTTGGTGGCAAGGTTTCGAATGCGATTGACGTCCACCAAGAGGCTTTGGATTTGTCGCTTGAGCCAGAAGTGATGCTTATCTTATTTCCGATGCAGTGCGACAAGAAGTTCTCGGTCATTGAGGACGCGAGAGCGCTTCCGAGGCCTTTGTGCAATAGTGCTCTCAGTAGCTTCAGTTTGCGCCGCGGTGAGGCGGGCAGTGTTCCCGGCCGGAGGATAGACACGAGATCTTGCTTGGACGCCTTCCATGGGTTGAGAGAAGCTATGGTGATCTGCATTACGAAGACAAAGTGGCGTTTTGGCGGGCTCGGGGTATATGGCTTCAATCGACATATCAACCTCTGGTAGAAAGATCGGATGATTGCGGCGAGAGGGCTGATAGTTGATAGCGAGTGCATCTTGATGAGGCGCATAACCCATGGAGCATAAAATTTCGGACCAAAAGATCGGATCCAGATGCAGCCAATTGTCGGATGAAGAATTCTTGCGTATTGAAGGCGATGCCATTGAGGATGTAAAAGACCAATGTCTTCATGGCTCCTTCAAGTTTTGCAGATGATGAATGCCCTTTGATAGGCCATAGAGTTCGCTGATGATGTGATATATTATGCGAGGCGGATACTCAAGGTCATCAACAAAGAATTCCTGAGGGTATTCAGCTTCATGTGGTAGAGGCTTCATCATGCTCAACATCTGACTCATGTTGGGTTCTGGCTTATGGAAGATGCTCTCCAGTGCATCGGGGTGGAGTTGACAACCAGGTTCAAACAGCTCTCCGGGAGTGGGTAGGCCTGTGAGCTCAATGACGTCAAGAGCTTTGGCTTCATGATGAACATTTCCTGTCATCCACTCGAGAACCCATGTCTTCGTGTCTCTGTAGTAGCCGCGGATGTGGAGGGTAGCATAGAATTGAAGCACAAGTTCTTCATTCCAGTGTTCTTTATGCATTCTGAAGCCGAGCGGACACTGCATCACGAAAGCAATCAAGTGCTTCTTCTAAGCACGGCAGTCCCAAGAATGGCTTCAGTGTCGAGGCGCATATGAGGGAAAATGCGCCCTTGATCATACGTAACGCAGGAGTAATAAACCGTTCTTGATAGCTCGAAGCGGTCAGATGATATCCTTGGCCTTGTGTAGGGGTTCTTTGCTCTGTCAAAGAAAGTGTTGTGGGCTTTGAAGCCATTTGCATTGAAAGACCCTGTAGAGGTGGCAGTGCCTGGAAACCTTGGAAGTCGTGGCTTTGGCTTACGGACACGAGGCCTATGCGCAATATGATAGTCGAACCGAGGACCCGGAGGCATGAGGCGGAGGGACGAGCAGGCCATCTTCTTGTGATTAGTGACCATAGTTGTATGCTTGCTCAATTGTGTAGGGCCTTGGTGGCGGGCTGGGCGGTGGCAACAAGCGAGGCTTCAGTGCTGCCAGAGATGCTTGAGGAGCAGTTGCCTCATTGGCTTCGAGGCACATTTGGTGCGAGCTCGCATTTATACTGCCATGGTGTGTCATTGGCTTCATTAGTGTTAGAGGTGGCAGCCGCAATGTTTTCAACCTCCACTTGAGGAGCTGGAGGGTCGAACCTTCACGTTGATATCAGGAATAACTTCTTCAATAACAGGGGGTGTAGGGACACGTTCTTCTTCTTCTCGGGTGTCTTCGGCTGATGCAGCCGGATTCTATTCGGCAGCTTTGGCTTTAGACTCGGAGACATTCACAGTTGGAGTGGCTTCTGAAAACACTTGACGTGCAAGAGGTTGGTGGTGCACTTCTCCTTCTGGAACGCTCGAGAGAGGTCCTTGAGGCCTTTGACCTTTGTGAAGCCTGCGAAATGCTGGCGACGCCTTTGGAGATGGGGTTGCCTGGGCCTCAAAGTCTTCCTCTTCTTGTTGTTGTTGTTGTTGGGGAGTACTGGGGGAGTCTTGTTGTTGCGGGCGATCATCCTATGAAGCATCCTGAGCAATTGGCGTCAGAGGACGACCAATGCTGATGATTTCATTTGTTAAATGCGAGCAGGCGATGGTACCACATTGTATTCAATTTGAGGAAGAACTTCATCATCTTCAACATTGTCATGGTGACCAATGTCTTCAGCAGATGATGGGATCAACTGCTGGAATCTCTTCACCTTCGTGGAGCCTCTGTGGAAGCGGGCTCATGAGCGATCATGCGTAGTTCCTGGGTTGCAGATGCAGGACGAACGACTGAGATGGGTTCAACAACAAGGGGCTCTGTGGGAGCAGCCCGATTTTTCTTGGTCTTGCGCTTCTTCTTGGAGGGAGCAGCATCAGAGGCTTTAGAATTTTTCCTTTTTCTGGCTTCAGCCTCGGCAGCCCTCGTCTTCTTACATTGAAGCGGTTGACTGACCTTTGGCTTCGAGCCAGTCATGCTGCTTGGGAAGACTATGCGGGGTTCTTTACGCCTTGAAGGTGCAGCTTGGTGGGTTGAAAGCTTCTTTTCTTTGCAGCCATTCTAGGGTCAATGCCGGGGACGGCCAAGAGCCTTGCGCTTCTCAAATTTCATTGTAGGCTAGCACACACTTGTCGGCCAGACTCTTCATGTGCTCACGAGAGCCTCCGGCTTCTTCAAGGCTTCTTTAGAAAGGCTTCTTTGAGGTCGTGCAGCATGACCTTGAAGTTTTTGACATCTTGCACGCTGAGTGCAGCCATATGCTTCTTGAACTGAGCCTTCTCATAGTCAATCTTATGCTTCAGTTCAACAATGCGCTGAGCAAGAACTAGCTCAGAAGCAATGGCTCCATTCAAGGAGACGCTGAGGCCAATAGGAAGTTGCAGGTCTTCAAAGCTGATGTTTGGAGTGTCAAACCACTCATCAATGAAGTGATGGATGATTGCCACATCAAAGAGAGGCAAAATGTTGAAAACTTCTGCTTCTTCCTTGCTCTTGATTAGTTGCTCAAGTGCATCATCTGCAAGATCTTCATCCCTGGACAGATCAATGTGCTCTTCGCGCAAAATGGCAGCAGGACTCAGTGTAAGGTCAGTATTCTTGACAATTTTCTTTTTCTTCTCCGTCTTCTTGGAGATACGATTGATCTTGAGCTGCACACCGCTTCGTGGAGGTGCAGTAGCTAGTGGCTTCACACGTGAAGCTTTTGCGAGGCGGTGACTTTTGAAGCCTTGACTTTCTTTTTGCTTCTGCGGCTTTGGAGCAGGAGGCGAGGCGAGGCTGGGACTTCATCGAGTCGGCATCGTCATCGAGTGATCCACTTTGGCACCTTGGACCAAGATGTAAGTGATGAGGCCATCAAGGTTTGAAAAGGGGCCGATGACATTGGGTTACGCATCACGTGAGCCGTCGGCCGGGGAAGCGAGAGGGACCAGGGTTGAAGTCTAATCCCAATGACTTCTTGTTTTCCTTGGCGAAGCCTTTGCGTCTTTGGAAGTTGCGCTTGAAGAGATTATCGTCCACGACACCGAAGCAATGACGTTGGGTCGGCATTCTCGGTGAGGTCCATGGACCATACAAGGATAGAAACCACAATGCAATAGCTTCAGCCCTGTTCTTGGGTGGAAGGCCTCGAAAGAGAATATCACCCCAAGGGCTTTTGATAGCATTCTTCTCGGCATATTCGTGGGTCACAAAATTGTACTTGAACCATTGTTCAGCCCAATATCGACGAATCCATTTGATTCGCGTCTTGCGCTGATTGTAATTCTCTTCGGGATCTGTCTTGTAAAGCTCTGCGAGGTCATCAGGCAGATCTTTTGAGGTTCCCCCACGATGTTGTCTGCCGCCCTTCCTAACTGATTTTTCTGCAGCCATGAATTTCAAACTGAATGGCTTCAATACGTTCAGAGGCTTCAAAGGCTTGGGTTTGCTGGACAAACAGGAACTGGCTTTGGGAGAGTTAATTTGATGATGTAAGAATTCTGCAAATGAATGCAGACTATGAGAACCAAGGGATTCTCCCACGGACATGTACCGTGTGACATTAGAGATGCGAGGGAAGGGAAGAGGTCATATGCATTCTCGTAAGATTTTGAAGATAAATCAGTTTGAAGACATTGACCTCATGATGCGAAGACATTCACTTATACTCTGTTGAGAGTTGGTTCCGGTTATGCGAATCCGTGAATAAGTACAAGTGAGGAATCTAACTAGTTGTGAAGCTTAAGTGAATATACTAGGCGATATGAGATGCGCATGAGAATAGATCTAACATTGTATAGGCGAAACCAATTTTGGTAAGAAGGATGAATCTTTGAGGATCAAAAGATGGTAAAAATAGAGTTATATTTACCACTCGAAGAACTGCTAGACGGGAAGAAAAGGAGGCCGAGCAGTTCAATCCACCGTGCCCTAACTTGGCGACGGAGGACACCTACGGCGGCGGCGGAGAGGACGATGTTCGCGGCCGGCGTGAGGACGGCGTCGGAGAAGTCGCGGCAGCTAAGCGCTTCGTTGCCGGTGTCGTCAAGAGCTAGCGGTGGCGCTAGGGTTTTGACGAGGTGGAGAGGTGGAAGAAGGTTATCTTTACCGCAGGAGACATGTATTTATAAGGTGGTGTGCGGCATAGTGCAATTACTCAGGTGCCCCTGGCGGTTCACATCTGAGGGGCACGTGGCAAGCATGCAACATACTCTGAGTTGTCCCACGTTCCCACGCCCGCCAGGTTTGTCGGATGGTCATTCCGGCTTCTCCGGATTTCAACAATAAGGATGAATCATTTAAAACAGACTTAAAGTTTGTCTACGTGTCTTCACGACAAGGACGCAGAGAAGACATTCGACGATTTCAATAGAATGCATATGATTTGGACAGATAGAGTTTGAGATAGAAAGCATAGAGAGATTAGGGTCCGATCACATTCACTTAGTTCAAAAGATTCAACTTGGAAGACATAGCTATAAGTGAATCTTTGTAGAGGACAGAACAATATATATATATATATATATATATATATATATATATATATATATATATATCGAGAAAGCAACCAAATCAACATAGTGAAGAAAATCATGAAGATAGGTTGAAGTTGAAGACAAATCAAATGCGAAGATATTGCGTAAATAACGCCATGAGTGAAACAATTCAAACAGAGAATTTTGTTGGTGGAGTTACCCACCGTAGAGGAAGTATTAGACCCAGACTCGGTGCACAATTATCTTGGCGCTCGGAAGTCTTAGTCCACGTTAATGTATTCTCACTCAGATTGTTAGTCTTCATTGATTGAAGATATACTTTACTTCGTGTGTTGCACATCTAAGTCATCAACATGCATAAGTGTTAGGATGTGTGCTTGATCACGGGACATTTGAGGATTCCAAGATATTTAGCTCACACCGTAACTTGCAAAACCTTTTCTCATCCAAGGGCTTTGTGAAGATATCGCCAATTGCTCTTCAAGTGTTGGCGTGAATGATGTCAATATCTTTCTTCATGACATGATCCTTGAGAAAATGATGATGAATTTCAATGTGATTTGTCTTGAGTCTTTGGACTGGATTGTTGGCAATCTTGATGGCGCTTTCGTTGTCGCAGAAGAGAGGTACTTGTTTCAGATTGATGCCATAGTCCTTGAGAGTTTGCTTCATCCATAGAAGTTGAGCACAGCAAGATCCAGCAACAATGTATTTGGATTCAGCAGTTGAGAGTGATACATAGTTCTGCTTCTTTGAAGACCAACAGACAAGTGATCGTCCCAGAAAGTGACATGTGCCTGATGTAGAGTTGCGATCCACCTTGTCACCAGCATAATCAGCGTCCGAAAATCCAACCAAATCAAATTTTGAGCCCTTTGGATACCATAATCCGAGTGTTGGGGTGTGAGCCAAATATCGAAGAATTAAGCTTCACGGCTAAGTGATGCGATTCCTTTGGTGCCGCTTGGAATTGAGCACACATGCAAACACCGAGCATAATATCCGCCTAGATGCACATAGGTAAAGTAAGGAACCAATCATGGAGCGGTATACCTTTTGATCGAACTCTTTACCATTGTCGTCGGGACCCAGATGGTGTTTGGCTGGCATTGGCGTCGTGTATCCTTTGCAATCTTGCATTCCAAACTTCTTCAGACAATCTTGGAGGTATTTTTCTTGAGGTATAAATATGCCATTCCTTTGCTGACGGATTTGAAGACCAAGGAAGAACTTGAGCTCTCCCATCATGGACATCTGATATTGTTCTTGCATCATGTATCCAAATTCATCACTATACTTACGGTTGGTGCGGTAGAAGATAATGTCATCCACATATATTTGGCATACAAAGCAGTTCTCCATCATATGTCTTCGTGAAGAGTGTGGGATCAAGGGTTCCGAGTTTGAAGCCTTTGCTCTTGAGGAAGTCTTTGATCGTATCATACCGGTAGCGAGGAGCTTGTTTGAGGCCATACAATTGCTTTATTTAGCTTGTACACCATATCGGGATGTTTTGGATCTTCAAAGCCGGTGGTTGAGCGACATATACTTCTTCTTCAATCTTGCCGTTGAGAAATGCACTCTTCACATCCATTTGATATAGCAAGATGTTGTGGTGGTTAGCATAGGCTAGTAGTATGCGAATAGCTTCAAGCCTAGCTACGAGGAGCAAATGTTTCATCAAAGTCAATTCCTTCAACTTGAGTATATCCTTGAGCCACAAGGCGTGCTTTGTTTACGGCGACTTGACCATGCTCATCTTGCTTGTTTCGATATATCCATTTGGTGCCAATAATGTTATGCTTGCAGGGTCGGGGCGCTTGATAAGTTCCCAAACATTGTTCAGCTTGAACTGTTGAAGTTCTTCTTGCATAGCTTGTATCCATTACGGTTCCATAAAGGCTTGACAACTTTCTTGGGTTACGATATTGACACAAAAGAAAAGTGCCCACAGAAATTTGCTAGCTGTGTTGCTCTTGAGCGAGTAAGCGGACCAGGTGCATTGATGCTATCGATTATCTTCTCAATATGTACTTCATTTGCAACTCGAGGATGAACTGGACGAAGACTTTGCTCTTGCTAATCATTGTCATCATTGGGAGAATTGTCTTGGTGAGCATTGTCTTACGGTTGGTTAGGTGCGAAATGATAAGTTCTTCTTGAGTGTGCTTGAAGGCATGATTTCACCAGTTCCCATCGACTTGATAGATTCATTTGGGTGGAGCTTCGTCTAGTGTACTTGGCGGCAGCTCTCTTTGTGAACCATTGGTTTCATCAAATTGCACGTCCACAGTTTCGACGATTGTGTAGTGATAGAGGTTGAAGACTCTGTAGGAGTGCGAGTCCTTTCCGTAACCGAGCATGAAGCCTTCGTGAGCTTTGGGTTCAAATTTTGACTTGTGATGGGGATCCTTGATCCAGCACTTAGCCCCAAATACTCTAAAGTAACTGACATTTGGCTTCTTGCCAGTAAGGAGCTCATAGGATGTTTTGTTTAGAAGCTTATGGATGTAGACACGGTTGATGACGTGACATGCTGTATCAATAGCTTCAGGCCAGAACTTTCTTGGTGTCTCGTACTCGTCGAGCATTGTTCGAGCCATCTCAATGAGGGTTCATTCTTGCGCTCCACGATGCCATTTCTTTGAGGTGTGTATGGAGCGAGAGAACTCATGAGTGATTCCCATGGTATCCAGATAAAGATCAAGTCCGGTGTTCTTGAATTGATTGCCATTGTCACTTCGATATGCTTGATCTTGGCGCCATAATTGTTCATTGCTCGATTGGCGAAGCGTCTGAAGACATCTTGCACTTCAGTCTTGTAGAGAATTATGTGCACCCATGTGTATCTTGAGTAGTCATCAACAATGACGAAGCCATAGAGACAAGCGGTTGTTGTGAGGGTAGAGTAGTGAGTAGGGCCAAATAAATCCATGTGTAACAGCTCGAAGGGTTGAGATGTCGTCATGATTGTCTTCGAGGGTGCTTTGCCTAGTCATCTTTCCAGCTTCGCAGAACCACACAAATGATCCTTCTTGAACTTGACACCTTCGATGCCTATGACATGCTTCTTCTTGGCGAGTGTGTGTAAGTTCCTCATGCCAAGATGCCCCATCCTCCGATGCGAGCCAAGATTCAAGCTTTTGCAAGAAGACATACGGCAAGTCGTGGACCTGCCGAGAAATCTACCATGTATAGATCATCTTTCCTATACCCTTCAAAGACTAGAGACTTGTCGATTCCATTAGTACAAGGCAACGATATTTTCCGAATATCACAATCATGTTCAAGTCACAAAGCATTGAGATGGACATCAAGTTGAAACCAAGGGATTCAACAAGCATCACTTTATCCATGTGTTGATCCTTTGAGATTGCAACTCTACCAAGACCCAATACCTTGCTTTTACCGATTAATCAAGAAATGTGATGTGACTCTTGTCCGATGGACATAAGGTTGAGTCCATGAGAAGACTTCGATCACCGATCATATGATTAGTGCATCCTTGTCCATAATCCATTACGAAGCATTAGGTGTCATACCCTACGATGCAGTTAGGGGATAGGCTTCACCAAGAGCATTGTGAAGCATAAACATTTGACGGGCAAGTGGATTATTGAAGCTTAAATCAAGATTAGGACTGATAGGATGAATGGCAAACAATTCAGGAACAAAATACATAGTGAGACCATTTGGGCATTTGATCTTGTGCCCTACAAGACGTTTTAGGTCCCCAAGAATAGCATCGACGCCTTTGATTTTGGTGGAGACCCTTTCACCTGCAAAGAGAGTTAATTCTTCTTAACCACCCACATCTTGAGGGTGGCTTAGAAGCAATGAGTCTAAGTGCAGCATCTGAGAACTTGACTTTGGAGCCCTAGCAAATAGCCTTGCAGGAGATGAATGATACTCATATGAATAAGTAGAAAAGTTCTTAGTTCTATGAACATAGCGGTTTGAAGACACACGCTCATATTCATAAATTTGAGTACGGTTTCCCTGCAAAACATTGGCGTTAGGGTGACTCAGGTGAGTCCTCTATCTGTATGAAGCCTTTGGACCGTATGACGCCTTAGGTCTGGGGTTTGTCTTCTTCCCAGGTGGTGTCATGATGACATTCACTGAAATATTCTCAAGACAGCTTTTGGGAACCCAAATCTTCTTCATAGGTGGTCCATTCCTGCAGTTAGTACCAATATACCTGGCAAACACTTCACCATTCTGATTCTTGAACAGCTTATAGTTTGCATCAAAGGATTCATCAATGATAATAGGGTTAGCACGGGTAAAGCCAGATAAGGTGGATGGATCCACTTTCGGGTCCCTTTGCAGAACCCATGTGGTTTTGGGATACCGCCGGGCTTCCAGTAGGAACCATCAACATTCATTTTCCTCTCGAACCCAACACCCTCTTTCCTAGGGTTTCGGTTCAGAATCTTCTTTTTGAGGACATCGCAAAGTGTCTGATGCCCTTTCAAACTTTTATACATCCCTGTTTCAAGCAATGTCTTCAACCTAGCATTTTCATCAGCAATAGAAGTGGTATCCTCCGCAGAGGGGTTAGTTACCACATTAGTAGTTGAAGACAATGCAACAGTAGCAGCAGTTGAACATTCAAAGAACAGAGGTAGCGATATCACGCTCAAGACATTTTAGACATGGTGGTTCAAATCCACCACGAGTGGAACCGATACATTGGTAGCGAAGTGACTCATTCTCTTTTTGAAGATCTTCATGAGCCGCTCTCAATTTCTCAAGCTCTTGCTTCCTTTGAAGATAATCATAGGAGAGCTTTTCATGAGTAGTTGAGAGCGTTTCATGACGACTTTCAAGTTCTTGGTGAAGATTTTTAATGTCTTCAAGTAAGGACTGTGAACGTGTCATTTCCGCGTCCAACAGGTCATCGCTTTTGTCTAACAGTTTTTGAGTATGTTCTATAGCTCTTTGTTGTTCGGTTGCAATTTTAGCAAGTGTTTGTTAGCTGGGTTTGGATTCACAATCAGAGTCATCTTCACTTGATGTTTGAAAGTAAGCATCACGTGATTTTACCTTGGTACCACGTGCCATGAAGCAGTAGGTGGGAGCGAGTGCGTCCTTGTCATCGCCTTGACGTTGGTGTGGAAGTCATTGTCTTGATGTTGAAGATGGACTTGGCAACGTAGGCTGTGGCTAGAGCCAGACTTGCAACGCCAGGGTCGGACACCTCTTCAGACTCCATCTCCACCTCCTCAGAAGCAGACTCCTCCTCTGAATCCATTTCCTTGCCAACAAAAGCACGAGCCTTGCTAGATGAGCTCTTCTTATGAGATGAAGACTTTGATGAGGACTTGGAAGAAGACTTTGAAGATTTCTTCTTCTTCTTGTCATCGTAATCATATTCCTTGCTCTTCTTCTTCTTCTTCTCATTGTCCCAATCGTGGACACTCGGAGATATAGTGTCCAGCTTTTCTTGCACTTGTGACATGTTCTCTTCTTGTAGTCATGAGTGGAAGCTTCATCATTTCTTGAGCTGGATCGTGAAGACTTTACGAAGCCTTTCTTCCTAGTGAACTTGGAACTTCTTCACAAGCATAGCAAGTTCCTTTCCAATGTCTTCGTGGATCATCGTAACCGCAATGATTCTTCTTCGGATGAGGAAACAACTTTTGCCTTCAAAGCGCGAGTTCGGCCATAGTTGGGACCATAGATATCTCTTTTCTCGGAAAAGTGGAACTCATGTGTGTTGAGCCTCTCAAGTATATCGGATGGATCGAGTGTCTTGAAGTCGTATGCGTTCTTGTATCATGAGGGCAAGGGTGTCAAAAGAGCTATCAAGTGATCTAAGTAGTGTCTTGACGATTTCATGCTTGGTGATCTCAGTGGTGCCGAGAGCATGAAGCTCATTTGTGATGTCAGTGAGGCGATCAAACGTGAGCTGGACATTTTCATTGTCGTTTCTCTTGAAGCGGTTGAATAGGTTGCGAAGAACACCGATCCTTTGATCTCTCAGGTTGAGACGCCTTCGTTGACCTTGGATAGCCGGTCCCGACTAAGCTTCGGCGTTTCCAAAGCACTCACACGGCCATATTGTCCTTTGGTCGATGACCACGTATGATGTTCTTTGCAGTAGAGTCCAGTTGAATGAACTTCTTGACATCGGCCAGGGTGACACCTTCACCGATTTTGGGAACGCCCGTTCTTGACGACATACCGTAGGTCGACATCAATGGCTTCAAGATGCATACGCACCTTATTCTTCCAGAGGGATAGTCGGTTCCATCGAACATGGGGCAAGCGGCGGAGACTTCGATTATCCCTGCAATGACATAGCTAAAACTCCGGTGGTTAAACCAAATCACACGTAACAAGGAGTACCTTGCTCGATACCAATTGAAAGTGCTAGTTATCGACTAGAGGGGGGGTGAATAGGCGATTTTTAGGAAAGTCTTCAAAACACGGACGTTTCAAAGACAAACAATAGAAATGACCTAATTGATATGCAGCGGAAGATAAACTACAACAATCAAACCATAGTCAAGTATGCAATAACGTGAAAGTACAAGACTAATAGCAGCTTGGTAGTAGGATCAAGATGGAAGATAGTGAGAAGCCAATCAACAAAAGTAGTCAAGCAATGAAGTCAAACAGGTATGACAAGTAGACAAAGACTTCACGAAGACAAACTCTAAGTAAGGAGAGGGAGAAGATAGAACCAGTCACTTGTTGAAGACACAAGATTTGTTGGACCAGTTCCAGTTGCTGTGACAACTGTACATCTTGTTAGGGAGGCTGAGATTCAACTCAGAAGACCGCGTCTTCACCTTATTCCCCTTGAGCTAAGGACACACAGTCATCGCCAAATCACTCTTGTAAGTCTTCAAGGTATAATTCCGATCCTTCACAGAGGCTGCGTTCACGGCAATCCACAATGACTCTTGGATGCTCAGAACGCGACGCCTAACCGGCCGGAGGATTCACAGTCCTCGTGTGTAATAAGTCTTCGTGTCACAGACGAGAAAGACTTGATGATGCCTAACACTCTTTGGCTTTGGGTGTTTGGGCTTTGTCCTCGCAAGGATTTCTCTCTCAAAGGCTTCGAGGTGGGTTGCTCTCAAAGCGACAAAAGTCATGCACTAACTCTGGCAGCCACCAATTTATGGTGTAGGGGTGGGCTATTTATAGCCACTAGGCAACCCGACTGTTATGTCCGAAATGACCCTGGATCACTAAGGAACCGACACGTGTTCCAACGGTCGATTTCAAACACACACGGCAACTTTACTTGGGCTACAAGCAAAGTCGACTCATCCAGCTCTGGATAAGTTTTGCTCTCATTGTCTTCGCTCGAAGACATAGGATTTGGGTTGAGCATCACTTGATCATTCGACTTTGATCACTTGGACCCCACTTAACGATGCGGTGGTTCCTATGACTCAACAAAGAAGAAAAGGAAACAACGAAGCGACCACGATCTTCACGCTCCATAATCTTCACTCAATGTCTTCTCATGTGATAGTCTTCAATATGAATATCTTCACATACCACCATTGTCGTCAATGTCTTCATACATTTTTAGGGGTCATCTCCGGTAGGTAAACCGAATCAATGGGGGACACTACCTACGTTATCATGCAATTCTCACAAACGCATTAGTCCCTCAACCACATTTGTCGTCAATACTCCAAAACCAACTAGGGGTGGCACTAGATGCACTTACAAAGTTGTTCATCAAGAAATTCACCAAGTGGCACAGTAGTATCAAGCATAGAAGTAGTTTCATCATAAGTATCATGCATACTAGGAGTGACATCATCAATAACATGCGACATATCAGAATTAATAGCAGAAGCAGGTTTAGGTTGTCGCAAGCTTACCCAAAACAGAAGGTGAATCAAGTGCAGAGCTAGATGGCAGTTCCTTACCTCCCCTCGTAGTTGAGGAATAATTTTTTGTTTTCTTGTCTTTCAAGTTCTTCATAGTGACCAGCAGATATAAATCCCAAGTGACTCAAAGAATAGAGCTATGCTCCCTGGCAACGGCGCCAGAAAATAGTCTTGATAACCCACAAGTATAGGGGATCGCAACAGTTTTCGAGGGTAGAGTATTCAACCCAAATTTATTGATTCGACGCAAGGGGAGCCAAAGAATATTCTCAAGTATTAGAAGTTGAGTTGTCAATTCAACCACACCTGGATAACTTAATATCTGCAGCAAAGTATTTAGTAGCAAAGCAATATGGAAGTAACGGTAACAGTAGCAAAAGTAATAATTTTGGGTTTTGTAGTGATTGTAACAGTAGCAACGGGAAAATAAATAAGCGGAGAACAATATATGAAAAGCTCGTAGGCATTGGATCGGTGATGGAGAATTATGCCAGATGCGGTTCATCATGTAACAATCATAAAATGGGGTGACACAGAACTAGCTCCAATTCATCAATGTAATGTAGACATGTATTTCGAATATAGTCATACGTGCTTATGGAAAAGAACTTGCATGACATCTTTTGTCCTACCCTCCCGTGGCAGCGGGGTCCTAATGGAAACTAAGGGATATTAAGGCCTCCTTTTAATAGAGTACGGACCAAAGCATTAACACATAGTGAATACATGAACTCCTCAAACTACGGTCATCACCGGGAGTGGTCCCGATTATTGTCACTTCGGGGTTGTCGGATCATAACACATAGTAGGTGACTATAGACTTGCAAGATAGGATCAGGAACTCACATATATTCATGAAAACATATTAGGTTCAGATCTGAAATCATGGCACTCGAGCCCTAGTGACAAGCATTAAGCATAGCAAAGTCATAGCAACATCAATCTCAGAACATAGTGGATACTAGGGATCAAACCCTAACAAAACTAACTCGATTACATGATAAATCGCATCCAACCCATCACCGTCCAACAAGCCTACGATGGAATTACTCACACACGACGGTGAGCATCATGAAATTGGTGATGGAGGATGGTTGATGATGACGACGGCGACGGATTCCCCTCTCCGGAGCCCCGAACGGACTCCAGATCAGCCCTCCCGAGAGGTTTTAGGGCTTGGCGGCGGCTCCATATCGTAAAACGCGATGAATCCTTCTCTCTGATTTTTTTCTCCCCGAACATGAATATATGAAGTTGGAGTTGAGGTCGGTTGAGCTCCAGGGGGCCCACGAGGCAGGGGGGCGCGCCCCCACCCTCGTGGACAGGTGGTGGGCCCCTGGCCTTGATTCTTTCACCAATATTTTTAATATTTTCCAAAAATAAGTTTCGTGGAGTTTCATGTCATTCCGAGAACTTTTGTTTCTGCACATAAATAACACAATGGAAAGTCTGCTGAAAACAGCGTCAGTCCGGGTTAGTTCTATTCAAATCATGCAAGTTAGAGTCCAAAACAAGGGCAAAAGTGTTTGGAAAAGTAGATACGACAGAGATGTATCATCCCCTCAGCCTCGGCCTCCTGTACACCCCGGGTGCCCGGGCCTCACCCCCCGGGTGCACGACCCACCTTCCCCAGGCGTGCCCTGGGTGCCCGGACCCTGATACATCTCCAACGTATCTATAATTTATGAAGTATTCATGCTATTATATTATCCATATTAGATGTTTTATATGCATTTATATGCTATTTTATATGATTTTTGGGACTAACATATTAACCTAGAGCCCAGTGCCAGTTTTTGTTTTCCCCTTGTTTTTGAGTTTTATAGAAAAGGAATACCAAACGGAGTCCAATTGATGTGCCAATTTTTGTTGATTTTTATGGACCAAAAGAAGCCCATGGAGCAAAAGAGTTGGGCCAGAAGGGTCCCGGGCTGTCCACGAGGGTGGGGGGCGCGCCCACCACCCTGGGCGTGGGCCCCTGCCTCGTGGGCGACTCGGAGACCCCGACGTGAAACCAACGCCAAAAATCCTATAAATACAGAAACCCCGAGAAAATAACCGAGATCGGAAGTTCCGCGCCGCAAGCCTCTGTAGCCACGAGAAATCAATCTAGGCCCTCTCGGCACCTGGGGAGGGGCCATCATCACCGGAGGCCATTGAGGAGGATCCCGGAGGGGCCATCATCGCCATGAAGGCCAAGGACCAGAGGAAGAACCTCTCCCCATCTAGGAGGGAGGCCATGGAGGAGGAAGCACAAGGGGGAGCAGGGGCGGAGCCAGGATTTGAATTGGGGGGGCCAAGCAAAGTTGGAAAAAAAATGCCGCTTCATTGCTATAGAGTATAGACATGTGGTAGTTACATTTGAATTAGTTATATAATCTCAGTGATTTTCAATAACAAAAAGTATATTAACAATTTCATTAGAAGAGAATTCAGTTGTGAATTCCTTTCGAAGCAAGTTTTCATGCAATTTTCAAGCAAGTCGTCTTTTGTTTTACATTGAAAACATGCCCTCGAGAATTAAGCTGAAATAATATTTCTGATGTTTGGTGACCCTTTTCTCTTGATAAATATAAATCATAAAAATGACATCACAATTCACATAATTAAAAGAATTGAAATTTGATGTACAAATTTGATAGGTATAAGGTGGAAACTGATCGAGATGAGCAATCAGTTGTTAATTGTGCTAACCTTGGCTAGTTGGCCGGAGAATTAACGAGCTCACGATCTCATTGACATTGCCTTTGATCTAATCGGAATTGATCGCCAAAATTTGCATGAAGAGCATGAAGTAGCAAGGATGTACGGCAGAACCAATTTCCTTGACCGTTTGTTCAATTGCTAAATTGTGCAGATACAATATCCTAATGCAATCACCGTGATTAATAGATTAATTCACTATTTTATAGACAACACTAACGCACCATACTAGGATAGTAGGATTTAATTTCATAATAACTGATGTACGTACTTGTACCTTCCTCTATCTGATCTTCGTTTCTCCCGGTAAAATTCTGATCTAATGAAGCCTCCTCCTCCTGCCTTAGTCCTTAGACACTGGACAAACAGCGGACAAAGACGACAGATCAACGCAGCCGATAGGGTAGGGCGGCGGCGTGGTGAGAGCCTTACCTGCGCGGTAGCGGGAGCGGCAGCCGGGCAGCCGGCGGCTGGGCGACAGCTGCAAACATCGCCCTAGACCCTAGTGCGAGGACACACGATCAAAGAGTCGATCGCATGGGGCAAACAACAAAAGGCCACAACCACATGACAATGACATGGGCTATTGGGCTTCGGTCTAGGATAGTTATTATATTATAGTACTTATATGGGCTAATTTCCCTAGAAAAATCTTATATGGGCTAATGATGTGATTATCTCCGGCCAGTTAGCACATCTACATGATACTACCTATATACTCCTGTACTTCTACCTGCTAGAAATCGTTGGGGGGGGGGGAGCGATTGGCAGGGGTCTAGCCCCTGCTCGCCCCCTGTCTCCGCTCCTGAGGGGGAGAACCTCTCCTCCTCTCTCTTGGTGGCGCCGGAGTGCCATCGGGAGGGGAATCATCGTCACGGTGATCGTCTTTATCAACATCACCACCATCATCACCATCCTCATCTATTTTACGCGGTCCACTTTCCCGCACCCCGCTGTAATCCCTACTTGAACATGGTGCTTTATGCCACATATTATGATCCAATGATGTGTTGCCATCCTATGATATTTCGAGTAGATATCCTTTGTCTTTGGGTTGATTGATGATCTAGATTGGTATGAGTTGTATGTTTTATTTTGGTGCTGTCCTATTGTGCCCTCCGTGTCACGCATAGCGTGAGGGATTCATTGTAGGGTGTTGCAATATGTTTATGATTAAACATAGTGGGTTGCTTGAGTGATGTAAGCATAAACCCGAGTAAGGGGTTGTTGCGTATGGGATAAAGGGACTTGATGCTTTAATGCTATGGTTTTTACCTTAATGATCTTTAGTAGTTGCGGATGCTTGCTAGAGTTCCAATCATAAGTGCATATGATCCAAGAAGAGTATGCTAGCTTATGCCTCTCCCTCATATGAAATTGCAATGACGATCATCGATCTTGTTAACAATTACCTAGGACAATTCCGCACACCAATCCATCATTATTCCACACTCGCTATTTAGTAATATATTCTAACTTTATGATAACAACACCTACTTTTATATTTTAGCTCTTTGATACCATGCAAAGTTATCTTCTTCATACCCACAACGTAGTTTTATTTCTCGTTTCTAGTTGGAAGCAAGCGTTAGATTGTCGTGAAATTAAATGTCAGTGGTAGATAGGACTTGAGAGAATATTGATCTTACCTTTAGCTCTTTGTGGGTTCGACACTCCATACTTATCACTTCCACCATTGGGAATTGCTACGATGATTCCCTACACTTGGGGATTATCAGACGCCGTGACTCCGGGTGCCCGACCCTCTCCGCCATGGCTACGCGTTTTTAGGGATATTTTGGTCCTTTGTACCCCTCTTTCCTCAAGTTTCGTCCCTAGACTATATATACTCTTGCCCTACCTCATTTGGAAGGATAGCAAAGTATTTAGAACATCAAAGAGAGCTTTGCTCCTTGTATCCCCTCCTCTTGGAGAAGATCAAGATCAAGACCTCACCTAGTGGGAAGAACTTACCTAGTGCTATTTTACTTGAATTGTTCATGTAATCTTGTGGATCTCATGTATGCTACTCTAGTGGATGTGATATTTGGATTTGTTTGAGTGATTTGTTCCTTGTGTTCTTGAGTGTTCTTCCTCTTTTCCCCCTCCAAATGTGAAAAGACCCCCTCTAGGGTTTCACCCTACAACACCGGGTTCTTCGAAAACGGATTTCGTATGCATCATTGCGTTTTCAGTGTTAGAGTTTTTGCCGGTTCATACGTGAGGAATGTTCTCTTCCTTATTCTATTGGAATTTTTTTGCATTGCTAGTTCTAAGTATTTCGATGTCTTCTCTACTCTCTGTATACTATACTACTTCAGAAGAATGTAATGTCCCGTGTTTCACTTTTTTCCCACCATCTTTGGTCCAATATTTTCCCGTATGATAATCAATCACCTTAATTTACTTACCTTATTAACCAATTCCATTTTAATTTACTTACGAAATGTCTCTTCAAAATATATGGCGAATCACGGGCAGGATCTGATAAATATTTATTTACATAATCACAATAATATGAGTAGGTAAATCACAAGCTAACTTACTATTTATATCCCGCTGCAACGCACATACATTATCCTAGTTAATCTTAAAAAAAGCTTAACGAATCCAATCTTTTTTTGAGGGGGGGGGGGGGAGGAGAAACGAATCCAATCTTCACTTGACCTTTTGAGATATGTGCATGACGGTTGCATGCAGGAAAGCACATGGTGATACCAATCCTTACACACTCTCATGCTACCATTTATTTTAGAATTTAAAAAAATCTAAAAAAATCATGAATGTTTACAACACATGTGTTTACCACCCCTAAAAAATTCAGATCCAAACTCCAAATACACATTGAGAAATAAAAGACAAATCCATATGTGAATAATGTCTTCATGTGCATTTCCTCAAAATAAACATTGAAAACCAAAAAATGTCAAATCCATATGTGAATGGTGTCTCCATGTGCATTTCGATTTTGACTTGAATTTTTTATGGGTTATAGACACATGTCTTTGTACACCCTCTATTTTTAATTGTAAGATGTTTTGACTAGTAACATTTAGTTTTGAAACTATGTCGTGCTCTATGTTTCTAGGAAAATCATAATGTGCCAACCTACATCAAAAACAAAATTGCATTTTGTTTGGAAACAACAAAAGCCTTGAAGCGACGCACGGCAAGGCCAGTCGCTTCGATCTGGTCGCTCCATCTTGAATCCAACGGTACACACTGAGTGAGTCGGCATCATGTTCATAGTCAACCTCAAGTGCGCGGAAGCCATCGCCGCCTGCCCTCAGTTTTCCCTCGAGAGTTTTCCCTTTCCCACTCTCCTCCGCCACCGGCGTCCGATGCGCCACCTCGTCGCGGCGGCGAAACCATCCCGGCGGCGGCATTTCTTCTTCTCCTTATCCCCCTACTACCAACTCTCCACCACGACCACCAGCGGCACCAATTCCTCCCATCTCTGCTCCTTCTACGACCCCGCGGCGCAGTTCCTCCCCAGCTCTCCCCGGCACCTCCCTCCCCACCTCCCTCCGCCGCGACTCTCTCCTCGACCTCGCGCGCATCCTCAAGTCCTCCCTGCAATGCCACCTAGCTCTCCGCACCCTCACCTCCCAGACCCCCCCGCTCCATGCCCGCTTCGCCGCTGCCTCCCGTCTCGCCATCTTGTCCCCGGCGCTGCGCCCCTTCGCATCCCTCCTCCTCGCCGCCCTCCTACCGGCCGCCTCCCCGCATCTCCTCGCCTGGTGCGCCTCCCCCGGCGGCGCCCCGTACGCGGCCCTCCGCCTCGCGCTCCACGCCTTTCTCGCCGCCGGCATGCCAGCTGAGGCGCTCGTCGTGCTCGCACGCATCCGCAGCGTCGGGAAAACGCCCAGCCTCTCCGCGCTCGCGACGCTGCTGCGCCTGCTGTTCCGCGAGGGCAACGTCCAGGCCGCGTGGAAGGTGTTCGTGGAAATGACAGCGATGGGGCCACGGCCGAGCCTCGCCATCTTCAACGCCATGATCCTAGGGTTATGCCACATGGGGCTCGTCCCTGTAGCTGCGGGATTGCTTGGCGTCATGTGGAGGTTCCATCTTATCCCTGATGCATGCAGCTATAACATCCTGATCAAGGGACATTGTGTGTTTGGGCAGGCAGGGGATGCTTTTGAGCTGTTTGAAAAAATGCACAAGTCAGGGTGTGAGCCGACTGTTGTGACGTATAATATTTTGGTGAATGTACGGTGCCGTGATGGGAATATGGTGGAGGCAAGGAGGCTGTTCGATGAGATGGTGGCGGTGGGGGTCGAAGCAAATACAATCACCTTCAATGTTTTAATCGATGGGTATGCAAAGACTGGGCAGATGGATGAGGCTGATGCCGCCTACAGAGAGATGAAGGAGAGGGGATTGCTGCCAGATTGCTGCACCTTCAACATTCTTTCTGCTGGAGCATACAAGTTTGGAAAGACCATGCACTTAGTACATGAGCAGCAGGAGCTGTATGAAATGTTTGGTTCACAGATATCAGCGGACAATATAGATATGACGATCTGTAGGCTTTGTTGGGATGGACGATTGGATGATGCCCGGCAGCTTGTGTGTTGTGCAATCGAGCAGGGTGTTCCAGTGAGTGTTGCAGGTTTTAATGCTTTGATTGCTGCATATAGCAAGGAGGGATTTGAAGAAGAAGCTCTCGAGTTATATAAACTTATGAAAGAGATAGGCCTTGCACCCTTATCCTCCACTTTCAATTACTTGATACTGGGTCTATGCAATCAAGGAAGACTAGATGATGCACAGCTTTTGCTAGAACATATGATTAGTAAGGGATATTCTGTTGGTACCTCATTTACCGTTTACATGGATTCATGCTTCAGATCTGGTAATGTAGAAGGTGCCTTGAAATGCTGGGATGATATGGTGAAAGTTGGCGGGCAGCCTGATTTTATCGCTTTCTCTGCATATATCAGTGGCCTTTGCAGATTAGATCATGTAAATGAGGCTTATCGGGCATTTGTCGAGATGACAAGAAGAGGTCTTGTTCGAACAATATTACTTACAACTCTCTGATATCTGCGTTTTGTAGGGTTGGCCATGTGGCGAAGCACTGAAACTAGAGCAGAAGATGAGGCAGAGTGGTCTTGTTCCTGATGTTTTCACAAGCAACATTCTGATTGATGGTTTTGCAGAGAAGGAAGGTTGGATATGGTGAATAACCGTTTCTTGGACATGCAGTAGTGGCTTAACTCCTGATGTAGTGACATACAATACAATTATTAACGCATATTGCGGGCCCAGGATATGAGCGGTGCCATGATTTTCATGAACAAGATGCTTGCAGATGGCTGTGATCCAGATATTTTCACATATAATATTTGGATTCATAGCCTCTGCAACAACCATTCGATGAATCGAGCAGCGAGAGTGCTGGATGAACTTGTCGCTGTTGGTTTCACACCTAATTCAGTCACATACAACACACTGATGGATGGCATTTGCAATGATGTCCTTGATCGAGCCATGATTCTCACTGGTAAACTGATTAAGATGGCTTTTCAACCCAACACCATCACAGTTAATGTTTTCTTTTCTCATTTCTGTAAGCAAGGTCTTGGAAGGCGAGCCCTTGTGTGGGCTGAGAAGCTCAGAGAAGATTCTGTTGCTTTTGATGACGCTACAATGAATATACTTGACTGGGCTTCCAAGGAGATGGAGGATGACCTCCAGGGTAGAGTTGCTGATATTGACAAATGTATGTTTCTTGAGTTCTTAATGCTCATAACGTACAACACTATGAGCAATAATAGATCCCCAAAGTTTAGACATGTGCCTGTCGAGACAGTTATTGATCCTGCCGGCAGCAATACAATCAAAGTTTTAGATACTGGGTAATAGCCAAATTTCATAAGCACATGACTACTTGAAAACATTAGCCACACGATCAAAGTTTTTGGTGTCGATGAGGGACATTGGCATGAAGATGACACAATGGTTGCCAGCCTGGAGGAGGCAAGCAAGCAGATATCAATTAGCTGGCCAGACAAAAGAGAGTAGGAGGAGGAGGAAGAAGAAGACGAGACTCATTGGTCAGGGCGTGTGATCGACGGGGTCCTGCGCCAACGGGCACCATCTGCTGCTGCAAGCACTGCGACTCCGACCTTGCCTATGCCCAGCGCATTGTCTCCAAGGTCTCGGTCTCCTCCTATGTCTCTCATCTCCATCTACATCCGTTCTCCATTTTTATTCATCTTGTTTCCTTGCCAGATGTTCCGCTGCAAGCATGGCAAGGCCTACCTCTTCAACAAGGTGTAAGTAATTAGATCACAGCGCCCTGCCTCAATCTTCATCTTGTTATGTGTCTCCATGTTGTCATCATAGTTTTACTGTGTGCCCTGTTCTCTGTGACACAGATGCTACTGCATTATTATTTAGAATAGTTGTGCTCTGTTCTCTCCGCTATATGTGCCCATGGTCATCAAGCAATTGCAATTTCTAGTGTTTTGGGCTGCTGTTATGGTCTGTGATGCAAATATACAATGCTAGATATGAAAATATATGATATGGTCATAGCTGAATGCTCAGTTTATTGTACACTGTCAGAAATATTCTTGGTAAAATCAGTTTTGCAGCACTTCACTGAGAGTAGATTGTGTTCCTCAGTCCATGTTTGCTCTGCAATCTTTGATCTAAGATTCTGATTCAGAATGATTGTATCTTCATTTTTTTCTGACAAGTTTGCCTTCTCATCGCTGGATCAAGGTCATTTCAGGTTCATCAGGCTGCCCGTGTCCATCTACCACCCAAGCCATGTCGCGGAGCAACGGAGATACTCCACATGATCTGCTTCAGTTGCCTCCAGTTCAAGAATAACCTGGATTTTCTCAGAAAGATGTATTATGAGCTGAAATTTGAAAGTAACACTAGCATAACTTGGATTTTCCCAGAAAGATGCATGATCCATTTTGAAAACAACAGGTGTAACTACAATAGCAATCATCTAAACAAAAGCATACGCCATGCTTTGTTTAACACACATAGTTCAGTAGCCTAGACATTTGTGATGCAAAAATACCACCACATTACCCAAACCCTCAAACAGTATAAAGCTCCACTCAAAGTCCAAGGTTAATTTAAGACTGTTAATTAAGCTATCGATGGCTGGTGTTTATTTTAGTCGTAGGTTTCTGAGGAGGATGGCATATGTACGGTATAAGCACTAATTAATTACTCCCTCCGTCCAGAAATACTTGTCCTCGAAATGGTTGTAGGACAAGTATTTCCGGACGGAGGGAATATATATTTTGCCGTATGTGATGGTCTGGCCATCGGGCCGTGGCCGAGTGTAGAGCAGGTCACCCAGCCAATTATTCGGTGTTTGGATCTGTGGTGGTGGTCTTCTGTCCACCACAATCTTGTTAATGTGATAATCTTTTTGCTGCTGAAATATGTCACAATATTTGTGCTTTGCAAGATTCTGTGGCTACTATGTTGTGCTGCCTATATGCATGATTCTGTTCTGCCTTTCATGAATATGTCTGAGTTATGACATATATCATTCTTTTGGCATTATGCTACCCGTGGTTAGTTAAAAGAGCTACGAATTATCTTTTCCTTAGGTTGGATAATTTTGATTAGTTAGTGTGTGCTTTAGCATGTACAGCCATGGCTGCTGAGAGCACCTCATGTATTTTATATAGATGTTCATTAAAGCTATTACCCACATCTTCTGATTATTCACAGTAATTGACATCTCCACTGTATTTGTGAATATATGAATCTAGTTTGTAAGAGTAATCTTAACGAGTTTTTGTTTTGCTGCTGTTTAGAAGCCTGTTTGTTTTATTCATGTATGTACTTTGGATCCATGTATCTCATGTATTAGCAATTTAGAAGTTGTGGATATTTTGGCCCATGAACAGTGGACATCTTGGCTTGTGAACAACACTAGGTAAACAACATGCGGTTTTTGTAAGAGCACACTATGTTAATTATAGCCTGCTGCACAGAATGGCAAAAACAACTGTATCTTATATTTCTTTGTTACAGGCATGTAAACCCAACCTTATCCACAATGGCATTCTTTGAGATTTTTGATTTGATTAGTTTCTCCTCTTGATTGTAGGCCAATGCCTAGGCTCTGCTGCTGCCTATAGGAATTTTGGTCGCTTTCGTCTTTCTTGGTGAGTTCAACAACAATGAGTTTCGGTGGACTGCCCCCTCAACTACTTCAGCTTCTGCACTGCAGGGCGATGACAGCCTCATGACTGTGGTGGTCGCCTGTTCCTTGGTTCTGGTGAGTTCCTGGTCTCCTCCCTCTCTCCCTTATGCCCTGAGATTATCCAGCCATTGAGTCATGGCTGATTATTGAGCCAATCATAGGGTTCGGTTATGTGGTCATGTTGTCTATGGTGGTGGTCTTTTGCCCACCAGTCTTGTGATTGTGATGATCTTGTCCCATGTGGTGATTAGGCCCTTGCGCTATTTTACGCTATTTGTCATGGTTATTTATTTATGATCTTGGTGTGCTACTGCCTAGGGTATAGAACTTGATATGGAAGGAACAAATCTTTTACTGCACTTGCTGCATCTTGAAAACTTAAGTTTCAAATTGGAGATTCAATTCAGGTTGACATGTGTCTCCTGTAATATACAAGGAAACATCTATTTCACCTCCAGTTGCCGCACTTGCAAGATTGTATGTTAACTGTTAAACTATCTTTATGTACGACCTTAATTGATGTCTGAAAAGAGAATGAGCTTCCTAACTATGCATAGTCATGTAATTTCAAGTAGTTATCATGCAGTCTTCAATCTCTCTCTGGCACTCTGCATGCTATGACAGTCACCCTGTATAGACGCCATTTGAAGGATTTTATGCTTAACTTGGTCTGCATGTATGAAGTGCGATTTATCTATGAGCAACTTGCTATTGGTTTTAGCAAAGATGTACTTCCTCCGTTCCTAAATATAAGTCTTTTTAGAGATTCTAATGCGGACTACATACAGAGCAAAATGAGTGAATCTACACTCTACAATATGTCTATATACATCTGTATGCAGTCCTTATTGAAATCTCTAAAAAGACTTATACTCCCTCCCTCCCATAATATAAGAGCGTTTTTTACACTACATTAGTGTAAAAAAGCGCCTCTTATTATGGGATGGACGGAGTACTTAGGAACAGAGGGAATATTTATTTGCAATCTGGAAATGGTTTATAGGTCTCCTTTTCTTGATAGCAAATTGCCAATGTTTCAACTGAAGCTTGGTTTATTTACAATTTGTTAAAGGTTTTTGGTTATTTGCAACTCACGGATCCTTGTTGCTCCTTTATAGTACAATCTAAAGAGCCATGGAACTTTTTCACCTATTCAGTCAGCACCTTTGTTTTGTGTTGTGTTCACTAGAGAGCATATGTAAAGAAAATAAAAATAACCGGAAGTCATGGTTGTTACAGGCTTAGGGAACTTGATACACTCAAGGGCAACGTGGAGTCGGTTGTCAAGCTGAAGGGGCTTGGCACTGAGAACATCCAGCAGTCCGTACAGTTTGATGATCTGGGCTCCCATGACTACCTCCTCGGCTACAACTACTTAGGCGAGTCCCTTGTCTTTCTTTCCTCCTCTGTCTGCTATGGGAACTACTCCCTCCGTCCCATAATATAAGAGCGTTTTTTACACTAGTGTAGTGTCAAAAACGCTCTTATATTATGGGACGGAGGGAGTAGCTTTCATGCTATGGCCACGCTGTGCTCTGCTCTCGCCATCGAGTCGATGATGTAGTGCATGTGCTCTTTGGCGCTGTTCTCTGGCCTATGGTGCTATGTTACTGTTGACATGTTCAGGCTTAGTGATATGCTCTCTATTAAGGACCATGGATTTGGTGTGTGAATGGTTAGGCTCTGATTAACTGGATGTCATGGTTATCATCTCTGTTTATGCCACAATTTGGGAAGTGATACTGTTTACCGAGGCTTGCTAAATAATCTTAGATGTCTCAACAGTGCTAATCTGCCCCTGTTTTCAGGTTATATTTGCTATGTATGATGAAGTGGAGAGATATATTCTATGCTACTGTTTGATAGCAATCAATTTGGGATAAGAACAATAGCATCAATGTTTGGTCTTCGGTTGTGGTTTATCTATTTAAATTTAGTCATAGATATGCTATAGGTGTTTCCGAGATTCATACAATGCAGTTCATAGATTCATATAATACTAGATAGTAGCTTATCTTACATTGGTATCTACATATATATTTGATGCTCTTAGATGGACACTCAAACTCCTGCTTTTAGATATGTTAATGGCTCACTAAGGGCATCTCCAACGCGGATCACCAGAACAGGCCTCACCAAATGTCCATGGACAGGGATAGGGGTGGAAGACCATCCGACCACAAACACCAAATGTCCGCCCCTGGTCCAGCCTCCTCCATTTGACATGCATATCTAGATCAGTACCAATTTAAGCATACGTTTAATAGTTGCAAACATATGCAATCACAAGCAAAAAACACCGGATCTTCAATATGTTTTCTGATTCCAAAAGTTGCTAGTCCGGCCGTCTGCCAAAGACCTTCATCGGCTCCCATTCCGCTGTCCGTGGCAAAGACCTCACTCTTTGGCTGCTCCGGCCTCCTCCCTTCTTGTGAGCGCCTAATATGCTCACATGGTTGGCTTGGACAATCTTCGCCGCATTGGAATCCAAGTCTGACGTTTTCACGAACAACATTTTGGAGTCCTCCGAAGCGGCCTTGATCTCAAGCTTCTTCTCTTGGAGCATGAGCTTCTTGTCTTGCATCTCCATGAAGATGCCAAACCTCTCCCCTTATTTCCCTCCTTCACCTCATTCATGACACTTGCCTCCTACTTCGTCATGATGTCCTCAAACTTCTTCGTCATCTTGGCCGCCGCCCCCTCTCCCTTCTTTTTCTCCTCCTCCCACTTCCTTCCCTGGTTCCTAATCACCTTCTTGGCCAAAGCAAGCCCATCTTGTGTTGGAATGGTTGGATCACCACCTCCATCTTCATTGAGCATGGCGTTGATGGAATTGGCAATCAAGGCGGTCCACTTGCTTTGCCCATTCAACTTCAACCAACAATGCATATAGATGAAGTGCTTCTTCTCCATCTTGTGATATAATGTGCACACACGTACGACCTAGCAAAGGAAGACAATGGATGGCCAACAAGTTGCAACACTGAGCAAATCAATGAAATTGACCAACACATAGAGCAACAAGGCACAAAACTTATGAGATCTTGGATTGCCACGCTACTTGGCCATCAGGTTTTCACTTGATTGTAAAAGCCGCCAAAACTTGTTGATGCCCTCTTTGAATGTTGTACATTTGATGGTTGAGCGACTTTGAATTGTTGATGGATCACTTCCTTGTGGTAGGGATTGTAGTGCTTTTGCTCGTGAAACCAAATATGCACGCTTTGCTAAAATGCCACACTCTGTTACTAGTGGCCAACCAATGCCTCACACAACAATTCATCCTCCTTTGGGGAGAAATTTAGTCCCTCTGCTTCTTCTTTGGGTCGACACCTGGCGCCCACTGCTCATCCGGATCCATGTCCGGCTCTTTGGGTGTCCATTGCTAGGTGCACGCGTCTGTTGGGTGTCCGAATGTGGTTGTTTCTCTGACTAGGAGTCATCCTTTGGGTGGACATTCAATAGAAAGCCTACTTGAGTAGGTCAAACTGCGGGATCTCTCGATTCGGTTCAATGGCTGGATCTCGTAATCGCGTAGATGGGTAGAAGTAATGGCAAACACACCTAAGTTAGAGATTTCAACCATCATGCGGCTTGATGGGGTGCCTGTTTACCTAAGTAGGCCTAGTTCTTTCTTCGGTGAGCATTCGCGTCGGGGACTTTGATCCAACTTCAGCCGATGGGGAAACTTTCGTCTTCATAGCCGCTTTAAATGCGTGGATAATGTTCATCATCACCTTGTCGGCTACCGATGTCCCGCTTGGATGAGGCATTCCGGCAAACATTGATTGGGCATCGACGGACAAGCAGTCCACAGCCGCCATCCGCGATCGGACAAGCTCCCGTGACTGCGACTCTGTGAAGGCATAGTCGGTGTTGAGGTCGACGGTGAGACTCGATGGCCGGAGGTGAAGGAGGACGTGGACTGTTGTGGCAATTGCTGCGAAACGGGTTCTTTGGGGCGTAGTAGTAGAGCGGCTTTAGCTGGGATGGCCACGACATCGATTGCCTGGGCGACACCAAGGTGGCGGCGCACTTTGACCGGTCGTCAATGAACCCCCCGCCTTCTTATTCACCCTGTGGCGGCGGGTGTTGCGCTCCGCAGACGCGGCCCTGCGGGCGGCCACCACGGTCCTCCGGGTCCATCGCAGTGGTGGACGGCTTAACGGGGGGTGGGGGGGGGGGGAATCGGGTTGGAGGCAGTGGGAAAGGGTGGGCTTTCCCGCGGAAACAGTGGTGGGAATGTCCAAATGCGCGTGCTCCGGCTGGGGTTCTTTGGACGGTCGGGCGTGTTGGAGTTTGACGCGGCGAACATCCGGACGCCTGAAAAACCTCCCCTACGTTTGGTTCCGGTTTGTGGGATTTTGGACACCTGGACCGGTCTGGACAAATTTGGTGACCTTCGTTGGATGGCAAGAAAATGTCCTAACAGTCCAGTCCGGACATTTAGTGGTGACTTGTTGATCAGCGTTGGAGTTGCCCTAACCCAGCATGGTTTAGGTTCAGGTTCTAACCATCAAGAACATGTTCCTTATTTATCTCT
This sequence comes from Aegilops bicornis, assembly GCA_021605145.1. NCBI lineage: Eukaryota > Viridiplantae > Streptophyta > Magnoliopsida > Poales > Poaceae > Aegilops > Aegilops bicornis. Next base: position 318,509,660 of record CM038675.1, read on the forward strand.
CCTGTTGTCCGGGATGTTTGGCAGCAACTAATCTTGACGTGTGAACAGGTTGGTCATGGCGTCACGTGCACATAGACATGCAGCTCTCGTTTCCACGACCTGGTGGTCGTTGCCTTTGTCTCGGGTGACGGTGGTTCACCACCTTGCTTCCAGTGCCGATGAGACAATCGGGTTGTCACCCTGTAATCTCAGTGTCGGCTCCCACGACTGCCTCCTCGGCTACCACTACTTAGGTGAGTCCTTGGTCTCTCCTTTCTCCTCTGTCTGTTCTGGGATCTAGCCTTCGTGCTATGGCCATACTGTGCAGTCATCTCATTGCATATCTGGTAGTTTCAAACATCGTGCAGTATGTGCCAATCTCTTCCGCCTCAATTTTTTTTGGCATGAAAGAATAATTTGATAGCTTTGATTCATTTTATCAATTAGGCCTCTGTTGTCAAATAGAACAATGTGCACTTAGTTAAACTTCTAATATTGCTGTTTCCCTTTTGATTTAGGATATTTTTGGGACCATTGAGTTTATATGATCTTTTGACTGTCTGGCTCAGTGGGGAGGATCTGCCCACTTGTGCCAAGAGGTCATGGGTTCGACGCAGTCCCTCTGCATTGCACTGTGCAGGGGTAAGGCTTGCTTCGTATGACTCCACTGGCGTAGGGTGGCCGGAATCGGGCGCGACGGCAGCTGTGGGGTGAAGTTTCACTTCGTGTGGTTGGGCTTCCCGTCGCAGCCCTTTTGGTTTTCGGGCAGCTGTTAGTGGTGATGTATTTTTGCATCACCTGTAGCAATATTTTGGGCACAACCTAAATTTTTTTGGGCACCATATACCTGTAACGCTGCTGTTGGAGGCGTTTTATTTGACCCACAAGTGACCTAAAAAGCATTTTTTTGGGCACAGCTGCATTTTGGGGGCTGCTGTTGAGGATGCTCATGCAGTTATCACGCAGTGTTCAGACTGCATTCTATGACGGTCACCCTGTATTGACACCATTTATTTTTCTTTGAGCAATCTGCTATTGGTGTTAGCCAAGCCGTATTTGTTTGCAATCTCGCAATGGTTTATAGGTCTCGTTTACTTGATAGCAAATTCACAATGGTTCAACTGAATCTTGATTTATCTACATTTTTTTAAGTTTTTGGTTAGCTGCAACTCACGGATCCTTGTCAGTCTGTTACATGGAGCATAATTGGTTTGGTGCCAAAAATAGGCATGCCAATGTTTGGCATTGTGCCAAATATTCACTACTACTTGGTTGGTTACCGAGTTGTCTTGCCTATCTCACATAAACTTTCCAATATTTGGCAAGTCTTGATATTGCCAATATTTGGCAATTCCAACATTTGGCTAGCCAAATATTGGCAGCAAACCAATCATGCTCTAAATCTAAAGACTAAAGAGCCATGGACTTTTTCCACTTATTTTGTCAGCACCTTTGTTCTGCATTTTGTTCACTAGAAAGATCTGACTCGGCTGTTTGAATATTACAAGAGAGCATAGGTAAAGAAAATAAAATACTCTGGAACACAATGACTTTCGTAGTGCATTTTTGTCCGTATGACCTGACTGGCTTTCTTTTTTCCTCCATACCCTTATGTTGCTTTGTGTGCCCATGGCCATCACTGAGATGCAATTTCTAGGATTTGGTTTGTGGTTGGTCATCTAATCATGGCTTCCTCTACTACGTATCTAAGAGTGGATATGATGCTTGTGCTCAGTTTGTGTAGAGGCTGAGTGCGTGTCCGTTTTGATGTTCTGATGGTTGCTATGCTTGTCCCGGTTAATGTGAGTTGTTGATATAAAATGTTCAGTGGTGAAAGTAACTGTTAAACTTTTGGTGGCTACCATTTTGCTATAAAATGCAGTGCATAGTGTTGCCGTGCAGGTCTTTTCATGTTGTTAAATTTTAGAGATAGAAGAATTGGTAGAATGCAGTGCAGAATTAATGTTGCTTTGGCACGATTGTCCTTTACGGGTTGCTTCCTCTGTTCCTTGTGATACCTTCTAGTAATCTTATTCCTTGGCCATTAATCAATCTTGTTGGGCCTGACTTGATGTTGATGATGAGGAAGGCGAAGAAACCTATGCTGGAGGGGATGTTGGATCTGTAACCACCAGGGAAGGTCGTTTAACCGCAGTAAGTTCGATCTTCCAGAGGCCAGGGCGATCCTGGGCGGCATGCACCATCCGGTGGTGCCACGGCAGAGGATTGAACTATCGAGCTTATAGCGCCGCGTCAATTGGAAGTCCGGCGGTACTGGTTTCCTTTATATTTCCCACTTCTGTATCTCTGAGCTTGCCGTTGTGTGTTTTTGCTTAATGTGAGTAGTGTTGTCCGGTTGTGTGGATCAGCTCCGGCGAGAACCAGATGGGTTCTTTTGCTGGGTTTGTAAAAGTGCTGTCTATTTGAAACGCATGCTACCAAGCCCAAGTTGAAACGAAACCGATGTAGGTTTCTTCTGGTCTCATGCTTGAGTTCCATAAAAGCTTCTCCTGGCCGCCGCGGGCGAGCTTGCTGGCCACTGCCACGGCCAAAGCTGCTCCGGTGGCGTGCCGGGATTAATGACTCAGGACTGTGCCGGGCCTGGAGTGCGCCTGAAAAAATCTTGAAGTCGTTTGATTGCTGTCCTCATGATGCCTGGGCTGGCCTGGCCTCACATAGCATGGGGAGTGATTAGCCTCGTTAGAAAAGCCAGGGAACCGTTTAGCCTGGTCCAGGCGTAAGATGAGAAAAGCCTGGCGGCTGCCTGGGTTGCTTAAGTACCAAACTGTACGTCCGATGTGACCTTATAAGGTAATATTTTAATCATAATAACTCTCCCAGGCAAGGCCAAGAACCAAACAACCTTTAGCCAGGCTGCCTCACCAGGCAATAATTTTCCAAACATCAATGCCACGCCAGGTAGCGGTTGTGCCCAGGCATGGAGCCGTGGACACAAACCAAACTAGCCTTAAGTAAGCTACCCCATGCCTATATAAGGCACCCATCCATCCATCCACACCACACACATAGCCACGCCACATGCACTTGGCCGGCCACAAGGCCACTCACGCATGCATGCTCAGGCACATGCAGCCATTAGCTCATATGCATATATACCAAGTCAGATGCTTATGACACTGACTCCAAATACAGCTCTAGGAGCACTTTGTACTGCCTGATGTACACCCCAGATATATACTCAGACATGCAGGAGTAGGGGTATTATCATGCCCGCCTCGCCACCACTCGGCCCCGCCTCGCCACCACCTGGCCTCGCCGGCTACAGCTCCCGCCGCAAGCGCTGTGGCCGGCTGTGCCCCGCCGGGTCCCCGCTCCGGCCGTCTGCTGTGTCAGACACCTGAAAAAAAAAGCCGGCCGGCTAGAGCGTGAGCCGACTGTCTGGGAAAAGAGGCTGAGTGCCCAATCCGGGTGCCAGAGAAGAAAAGTCAAGATGCCGGCTGAAAAAAAAGAAAGAAGAGTCCGCCTGAGAAAGTGGTCAGGTGCTTAAAGAGAAAGAAGAAGAAAAAGAGTCCGGCTGCCCAGGCATCCCACAACTGGGCAAACAGAAAGAAAAGAAAGAAAAGGCCGACTGCCCGCTAGCCGGCTGAAGGAAAGTCTTTGGGCTGGCTCAAAAAAAAAAAGAGAAATGTGCTTCTGACTGCGAGATGTGCGTCCGACCGCTGGCTGCCTGGCCGGCTGCATAGAGCCCGACTGTTGTGTCGGGGTCCGTCCGCCCAGCCCGTTAAAGAAAAAGAAAAAAAGAAGAAGACAAAGCAGTCGCCGGGAGATACGGCTGTTCGCTTTCGTGATCGGCCCGGATCTCGGGGCTACACCAATGAAGCGGCGTCGATGGGTCTTGTTGGCGCCCGTGAGAAAGAAGACAAAGTAGTTGCAGGAAGATCCGGCTGACCGCCGTCGATGGTCGGCCCGAATCTCGGGGCTACACCCGGCGAGTCTTGTTGGCGCCCTGCGAAGAAGACAAAGTAGTTGCCGGAGATCCGGCCCTCTTGCTCGGCCAGATCGACCCGCATCTCGGGGCTACACCGATGGGTCTTGTTGGCCACGGAAGATTGCAAACAAGAGAAGAGGTTTGTCCGGCAGAAGAAAAAAAATAGAGAAGAGAAAAGGCGCTGCAAGACGCTTCGCCGCCTGGCCGGTCGAGCCTGACCGGCCGGGACCCCCCCTTCGAGCACCCGGAGGCTCGAAGGCTACACCCAGCGGGTGCGCCGGCGCGCTCCGCGAGCGCCGAGCCGTGTCGGCTGTCTTCGACAACGACCGCGACTACACGAAAATCAATGTGAGCTCCTCACCCGCATATTTTTTCACCGCAAGAGCACGGATAACCTCGAGCGATGCTCGGGGGCTGTCTCCGCATTTTATTACAGTTGCATCACTGTTCACCCTGGCGCCAGCCAGAGTTGGCCCGGGGGCTGGCCGCTTGGCCTGAGACGTTAGTTCGCGCAGACGGCTTAGTAGCGTGCGTGGTATCAAAGGCCCACTCTCAGTCACAGACCGCAGAGCGGCTGTCCGGCTAGCAAGAGCAAAAGCTGGAGGTCACCCCACGCAAAAAAAACGTCCGGGAAGAGAAACGCTTCGGGCGACCCGACCGTTTCCTTTATGAGTATCTGCTCGGTTAAATCCGCTCCCAGAGTCTGAGTACTGTACACTCCGCTTCGCGGCCCACTCTCAGCCACAGACCGCAGAGCGGCTGTCCGGCGAGCGAGAGCACAAGCCAAAAAGCGGAGGAAACACGAAAAAGATTGAAGGGGGGTCGGATGAAACCGAGTCGGCACCCTCCGCATAAAACTTGCAATGCTAAAAGCAATCATTTGATATATCTGCGTGGACTAGCTTTGTCTTTTGCATGATCATTTCCATGTACACCCGCCAAAAAACCTCCGCCCAACTTTGCCAAGTTGCCCGGAGGCTTGGGGGCTATTGTCGGAGTAATTGGCGACGAGTACCCCGAAGACGGCAAGACAATTATTCAAGACATCGGGGCTAGCAAAGCCCCTTAGTCCGACTGCCCGGCCGCTCCTGCCCACTCCCGTCCGATCGCTTTCTGCCGTCGGCTGCCGGTCGCCATTGCTTAACCATGGGCCGACTGCAGCCCGACCCGACACTGACAAGACATCGACGAGACGGCCATACCGCGACGTCATCTACAATGTATCTGTCCCTGGGCACTGATTTATAAAATGCCTCAGGGACAAGGAGGCATGCACATTACATACACACCTCTCATGGGCATGGTGCCCCATGACCCCTTGCCCCCCACGCCACTACCTTAGCTTAGGTAGTAAGCTACCCCCATGCCTATATAAGGTACCCATCCATCCATCCACCACACACATAGCCACGCCACATGCACTTGGCCGGCCACAAGGCCACTCACGCATGCATGCTCAGGCACATGCAGCCACTAGCTCATATGCATATATACCAAGTCAGATGCCTATGGCACTGACTCCAAATACAACTCCAGAAGCACTTTGTACTGCCTGATATACACCCCAGATATATACTCAGACATGCAGGAGTAGGGGTATTATCTTTCCGGAGAGCCCCGAACTTAGGTAACTACCGCGTGCTACTCGCATACCTGCTCCCGGGCCTATCAGCAGCAGTCTTGCCCTCACACGAAGCCACCTTGTGGCATATGCCGTCTAGCATCCCCCGTGAGAATACCACGACATGATGGTTGGTGGGCTTGTCGATGCCGGTGGTTTGATGTGCGGCCGAGGGTGTGTCGGGAGCTTGGGTGAAAACTCAGTCTTGGCCTGGTGTTGTGACTAGTGATGGCGGCGGCTGCGGCTGTTGTCGACCTTCCTGGAGGCATCGCTACTTTGCTTCCGCACTCCTCTCGCACGGATCCGGCCATCACAGCCTCTCCGGAGGAAACCCTTGATCTTGTGTGATCGGACGTTGGCGGCACCTTGGTGTCGTTTTCCCTCTTGGGGGTTCGCCTTTCGAGCCCGACACTGGCGAGCAGGACCGGCGGATGGCGGCGGTTGGGGCGTCCAGACTTCTGTGGCAACGATGATGGTGGGAGCGATGTTGGCGGTAGTCGGCTCTTCTCCGGTGTGTCCACGGGATTGCCTTAGTTTGGTTGTTGCTCTGAAGTCGAAGCTGCGGCGGCGGAGCCCTTCGGCGTACGATGACTGGCTGCAGATGGGCCGTTCGGTGATCTTTCGTGGCGCCAACCGTGCCTGATTTTGTCCTTCGTAGTTCTCCGTTAGAGTCGAAGTTGTGTTGTCTGGTCGCATGTGGCTGAGTTCTCGCATGTATCTTCATGCAACTCCACAAGGCCTCTTCATAGTGGGTTGAGTCGGCGATCGCCTACGGCGAAGTCGGAGTCGTTTGCTCAGAGTTTAGGGACGGCGAAGACACCTTCTAGGGAGAAGTGATGACGATGATGCCTGCGTGCTGTCTCGACGAGGCCCTCTTTAGAGCGGCGTGTGTGGGGTATCTTATGCGTGCTGCTCAGCGGTTGTGATGGTTTTAGCCTGATTTTCCGTTAATTAACCGGGAGGCTCTCTTCTGCTTAATTAATAGATGAGGCAAATCTTTTATCTCTGTTAAAAATAAGAACATGATATTGGTATGAATTGGGATCATCAGCTGGAGTTACCTTATTTTTTCCCTTCGACTTCGGCTAATCCCTTACTTGCAAGAGAACTGCTACGTAACCCATGACCATGAGGATTCCCTTCGACTTCGGCTAATCCCTTAGTTGCAAGAGAACGTGCTACGTAACCCATGATCATGAGGACGAGACATCTCAACGGACATGCAAATTAACGAAAGTTCATTAGGTGCTAAAAATACATTATATGTCTGCATCATTACTCTCCTTCCCCACATACATGCATAATGCATTGCCATATACTCCCTCCGTTCCCAATTACTCCCTCCGTAAACTAATATAAGAGCGTTTAGATCACTATTTTAGTGATCTAAACGCTCTTATATTAGTTTACGGAGGGAGTAATTGTCTCTCTAGTGATCTAAACGCTCTTATATTAGTTTATGGAGGGAGTAATTGTCTCTCTAGCCAGCTCAAATGGATTACAACATACGAATGTATGTAGACATGTTTTAGAGTGTAGATTCACTCATTTTGCTCTTTATATAGTCATTTGTTGAAATCTCTAGAAAAATAATTATTTAGGAACGGAGGGAGTATATGGCACCTGCTCGATCACTCTAGTTAGCTGCACGCCCCATCCGCCATGGCCGAGATCAACCATGACGCCGCAGAGGAAGGAGACAGGCAACTCCTGTCCACGCTCCCGAAGAAGGAAGGGATGTGGAAGCCATTCTTCCTCTACCGAGGCTGCTGGCTCACGCCCCGGGCCGTGACGAGCATCACGCTCCTGCAGTCCCAGTTCGCGCCGCGCCCCGACGACGTCGTCCTCGCCACCTTCCCCAAGTGCGGCACCACCTGGCTCAAGGCGCTCGCCTTCGCCTTCGCCGTCGCCAACCGCTCCCGCCACCCCGTCGCGTCGGCTCCGGCGCCCACCCGCTGCTCACCCACCCGCAGGACCTCGTGCCGTCCCTCGAGCTGCCCCACCGCGACGTCCACCCGGTCGCCGGCCTCCACAAGCTCCCTTCCCCAAGGCTCCTCTCCACCCACATGACGCCGTCGCTGCTGCCCCCGCGCATCTCCGCCCTCGGCTGCCGCGTCGTGTACCTGTGCCGGGAGCCCAAGGGCGTGTTCGTCTCCAGCTGGCACTACATGAACAAGGTGAGCGCCGACTTCTCCCTCGACATGGACGCCACCTTCGAGCTCTTCTGCCAGGGGTTCTCTCTGTACTGTACGACTGTACGGTCCTCTCTGGGACCACGTCCGCGGGTACTGGAAGCAGAGCGTGGCGGAGCCCCACAGGGTCCTCTTCCTCAAGTACGACGGCATGATGGCCGACGCGGGCAAGCACGTCAAGATGATCGCCGAGGTCCTCCGCGTCCCGTTCACCGATGAGAAGGTCAGCGGCGGGGCCGTGGAGGAGGTCGTGTCCCTGTGTAGCTTCGAGAATCTGAAGAGCCTGCTGGTCAACTCCTCAGGAGTGTCCGATCGGATTGGTGGGATGCCCATGGAGAACTCCTCCTACTTCCGTGCTGGGAAGGTGGGGGACTGGAAGACACACTTGACTGAGGAGATGGCGAAGAAGCTGGACTGCATCGTTGAAGAGAAGCTGAGAGGTTCTGGTCTCACCTTCTGACGTGTGTTTGCACATCTCTTTAGTTTGATGGCTACGCAGGTCTTCTGCTGGAGAGCTGAATTACATACTCGCATGAACATGTATCCGTGTTCAAATTCGACGATGCGATGCATAAATAAGTTGTTAATGAATGATACGCACATTCATGTGTATTCAAGAAAAAAAAGCATAAATCAGTTGTTGCCGTGCCTTCGTTTATGCTACTTGAGAAGGGTTCATGGAAGTGAAAAATGTCATTTGTTTTCCTTATGAAATGGACACCATTACTGTGTGAAGATAATGCAAGTCTCCACCACAATTACCACGTCAAGAGCACTTTTTTTTGATAAACGAAAACTTTATTCATTAGAGATAAAAAGTACATTGTTTGTGAGGGTTATTACAATTTCATTTACAGGTTCCTCAAACCAATCAGAAATCAACGAAAATCTAGCTAAACTTGCAAGCTCATGAGCTACTTTATTTGCTTCTCTTTATAGTGTTCGAATCTAGTAGCAACGAAGTCACAAGCATAATGAAAACAATCGTCGAAAATTGCCGCCGCCACACCCGCCAACTGTCCTCCGTTCTTCATGGTATCAATCACCTTCAGGTTGTCTGAGTTAATAATAAGGCGATTACATCCCACCCTTTGCGCAATGTTATACCAAATTTAAGAGCCGAGACTTCCGCCATCAACACATCTACGCAATAGTCAATCTTCCCGTTCCCTACCGTGATAAACCTACCTTTTTCATCTCTCAAAACCGTCCCCATCATGCCCCTAAGCAAGTCGTGGTCAAAGGAAGCGTCAACGTTAAGTTTCACAAAACCCCTAGGAGGACATGACCAACCCCCCTTTTTCATAGAAGCCTTGGGGGATGATGCATTTACGAAGTTTGACGTAAGGGCTAGAATCCCCATTAAAATCTGAAGTGCATTCTTAGTTGTCTCCTTGTGCACTAACTTCCGTCTTTCTCACCATAGATACCAATGCTGAGACAACAATCATTTTCACGCACATTATGATAACCCATTATCCTCAAATCTTGGTCTGGCAGAAGTAGTAGGTACTCCAGCACTGCCTCTCCAGCAAGGTCAACCTTGCAAGCTTTATCAATGATATCATCCATCCCCAGCCTTGTCCAAATCTCCTTTGCTCTACCGCGAGTGATTGACAAAAAACTACCACTTTAGGGGTCCGTGTCCCACAAAACTACCACTTTTTTAAAAGTGGCCAAAAACTACCAAAAAACGTAAAAACGTGACTAAAAACTACCAGGTTGACTTAATGGTCGTTTTGACCGTTTTAACAGCGATTCTGACGAAAGTGGCCCACTTGCCAGGCCGGCGGCCCGCCTAACGGCTAACGGCGCTCGCGCGGGGCCGTTAGAGCCGCTCGTCGGTCGCACCTGGTCGGACCAGGTCATAACACAGCCCGGCAGACGCTCGTCCCCACCAGCTCTCTCACTCTCCCGAGCTCACTCCACTCCTCTCTCTCCTCTCCTCTTACATTTCTTCTTCTCGCTCCGGCGGCCTTGCGACCATTCCTTCGTGGCCGAACAGCAACGAGACGTCGGACGACGATGACGAGTACATGAGCGAGTTCAGTAGCATGCAGATGGAGTACTTTGTAAGTGAGCTCAGTCTATCCTCTCCCTCTCATGTCTGTTATGTTCTAAGGTTAGGGTTAGGGTTAGAACTTGAAGATATTTGAGATTTTTTCATTTAAGTTGATATATGTGAGTTGTTCTTGATATAGATATGCTTTTTGCTTTTGCAGCAAACTCGACAAGTGATAGACCCTAGTTTACGTGGGCTTGTGTTGAATCGTGAAGGTGCATCCTGCATGCAGGCGGGCGGCAAGTTTGTGGCATTTGAAGGCACCGCACTGGCAGGAGATTCATAGGATGTGCTATCGAGGTAATGGACCAAGTTGGTGTGGATTTGAGTAGCTTGAATTTCTGCTATGTAGTGGAAGCAATTTGTTTAGTTGCTGTTTTCTGAATTTTCCTTAAGTCGGAAAACATTGGTATGTCTGAATCTTGTACTTGTAGTAAAGAGCACTTTGAAACATATGAAACATATTGATGTATTGTATTTTTAGTATAGAACTAACTAGCTAGTGTAGCTTATATCATTATTGTTTATGATTTGTTATTCTGAATTTGCTTGTTCAGTGTAAATTTAAATTGATTTTCAGGAAGGTGTGAACTGTGGTGTTCTGGAGTGGGTAGATGCCCCCTGGCCTGTAATTCTGCAAAGGTGCTTAAGCAAGCTCTGGGATATGTATCATGAGCAGAACCTTGGTAGAGCCAGGATAATGAGGCTCATGGGATAGAGGTTGCAAAAGCTGCAGAAGGAGCTTGATTCTCTGCCAATCAAGATAGCCACCGGTGGATGATGTGTCCAAGTTGTTTGATTATCAGGATGGAATCAAATGTCATGACATGGATTGCACAAGCCAGGCAATCAATGAACTGAAGGAGAAGAAGAAGCAACTTGAGGAGCAGGCAAAGATTGAGCTTCAAATGGAGAAGCTTAAGCTCAAGAAAGAACAAAGGTGCATCCTTCAGAGTCAAGCTGATATAATACAAAACACAAGGAAGGCCATGAAGGAGCTAGAGGTGGAGAAAGATCTCCTTAAAGAAGAGAAGAAGAAGCTGGAGAATGTCATTGCTGAGCTCCTTAAGGTTGGTCATGGGTGCAAGGAAAAGTTGGACAAGATAAAGGAAGTTGTGATGGAGGAGTGAAGTGGCAGCTCTGGATGGTAAGTATATATGAGGCCTATATATATAATTGGCCTAGGAATGATCAGTCTGATGCAAATATGCCCTGATCTACCTATGAACTACCTTTGAACTACCTAAGAACTGTAATGGGTTCAGATCATTTTGGTTGGTGTGGGGGTGGTGTTTGCCCTGATCTGTACTGCCCAAATATTATCCTGATGCTGAGAACTGGTGCTAAGTTAAGTTAAGAACTAAATTATCTAAGTCTGATGTAGTTTATTTGTGTGTGTTGTATCATAAGTTCTTGCTGAGATCTGTTTACTTCATAAATTGCTTCATCACAGGTTCAGACAAATTCAGAGAAGTTTGGAAGACATTTAGTCTCCCATAGATAGCATTTAGTCTTACATAGATAGGACATGGACACTGAAATTGTTCAAAGACACTTAAATCGACAGGCTGAATCTCACTGAGATTGCAAACACCCTGATAAACTGACTGAACTGACTCTAACATAGATCTGGCGATAAGCTGCATGCTTGAATCTGAAACTTACAGGTTTGATTGTTAAACCCTATACCTGCTATGCGACCTGACCGTCGCACCTCTTGCTTGACTTGAGTGGTAGGTGGCAGCTCTGGCACCTCCTCTTCGTCTCCATCGATGACGATGATGGGAGGAGGACGTCGGCGAGCCAGCAGTGCTGGTGGGGCGATGATCTGCAGGTCCTCGTCGTAAATGCCGCCCATAGTAGTTGGAGTTGTAGCTTGTGCTGGAGGGATATAGCGGTGGGCTACCCACCGTTCCCTCTGCCCAGCATCGCCGGAGTCCGCCTCCTTCATTGCCCACAGCAAGATGTCGATGGGCATGATACCCTTACCTGGGGTTGCATAACGTTGGTCCATGCGCTGCTTCTCCTCAGTCGTCGCCTTCTTCCTCACCTCTTCTGATGCATCCACGAGCCCTCGTGCGCTGCTGTATCTCATGGCAATCTTCATGTAGTCGAGGAAGAGGTCTTCGTCACCGCGAGCCGACCCAAAAAGCATGGCAACCCAGCCCTTGCCTGTGGGGAAGGGGTTCAGCCATGGGTCTGGCGTAGAGGAAGAACCAGTCATGGATGTAGGTGGAGTGAGGTTTTCGAGAGAGAGAGAGGTAGAGTGAGCAGAGATAGAGTGAGTTGTTGGGCTACTTAAATGTTGGAGTGGAGGAAGTGCGGTGGAGTGTGACAGGGAAGTGGTAGATTGAGTGATGAGAAAAGGTGGTAGTTGTGTTGCAATTAAAGTCTTTGTTGAAACCCAGCAACTTGGAACTTGTGTGCTCAAACTTGTGTTCCATCTCTTGCAGTCACATGTATACCCTTCCATGTCCACACAATACTGTTTTTCTTTGCTAGTAACTTGCCAAATTGTTGGACCAGCTCTGTCAGCCTGACAATACTTGGCATACTGCTTGTTCTCTTCTAAAATCTCTGAGTAGGTTGGTGTGATTGTCCACCTGCTAATCTGTAACTTCTCCCTAGTTTGTTGCCTCTTGATCATTTGCTTGGTCCTAATCCCTTCAAACATTGTCCTTATTGGTTTGGCCCTAACATCCAGTATCATCTTGTTGAAGACTTCACTTAGATTGTTCACAACTAAATCTGTTTTGCAAGTATGATCCATGGCAAACCTAGCCCAAGTAGAGACCTCAATTTTTGAGCCATTTCCAAGCATCCTCGGTGTGCTTTCAGCTCGACATGCCTAGTTCATGCCCATGTTTAGTGTAGGAATAGCTAGCCTTGTCAATACACTTCTTTAGTTCCTGGCCTCTAAATCCAGCAGATTGAAAATTTGCATATATGTGCCTAAGACAATACCTTTGAGGTGAATCAGGGAATACCTCATTTATTGCCTTAAGCAAGCCCTGCACGCACATTCACAAATTATTAATACAATTGAAAAAATGAAATAATTAAAAAAGTAATAACATAAATTGCTCAATGAAATTCTTCCCAACCTTTTGCACATCGGACATGATAGTGTATGTTCTAAATTTGTTGCCACTGCCAATGCAACATCTCAATTGAGTTAAAAACCAATTTCAACTTTCACCATCTTCCTTGTCAACCACACCAAAAGCTACAGGATGAATATTGTTGTTTCCATCCCTTCCTGTGGCTGCAAGAATTTGCTGCCCAGTGGTTAACTTGATGAAGCATCCATCAAGACCTATAAATGGTCTGCAACCATTAAGGAAACCTTCCTTTGAAGCTGCTAAACAATAGAACATATACTTGAATCTAGGAGTAGGTGCCGGGTTCTCTGGATCTTCAAATGTTGTTACTATACACCTGCTACCTGGGTTTGTGTCAAGAACTGCTTGAAGATAATCTCCGAGCCTCAAGTACTGCTGCATGTGGTCACCTTGAACTACATCAACAGCCTTCCTCCTTGCCCTATATGCCACACTTCTTGATACATCCACTGAAAACTTACTCTTGGTCTTCTTAATTAATGCATCCACAGGAGATCTAATGTCTTCTCTCAATGCTGCCTCTACTGACTTTGACATCCACTTAGTAGTAACCTTTGTGGACTCTGCACATGCTCCACAAGTGTGCAACATATCACACTTCTTGATGCAGAATGTTTTTTCATGAGCTAACTTAGAGGCACATATATAAAAATCACATCCCTGGGTGGCTCTCTCTGAGCACCAAACGATAATCCTATCTGGGGCATTTCTGTGGTATTGAAAATTTCTCAAAGTCCTAATGTGAAAATCCCTAAGTGCATCTCTGAACTCATACACAGTGGTGAAGCACAAGCCCTTACAGAACTGTTCTACTGGTCCTTGAAGTTTGTGATCATACCATATCCTGTCTTTCAACTTCTTATTCCTTCTCTTCCTACCACTTGGTAGTTTATAGGATCCTTCAGGCTCATCTTCTTCATCACTGATGCCATAATCACCAGGGAAACATTTTTCATCTGCTTCAGGGAACCAATCTGCTTTCTCCATTTTCTCAACCTCATGGTGAGATCTATTGGACCAGGTTTTCTCACTACCTTCAGTTTACGTACCCTTCTTTGTATCTTGTTTTGCAGCTTCATCTTGAGAGGAATACTCATTTGAAAATCCACATTGTTCCCATCTGAACCTGAATTTGCAGCTTCATCATCGAAACAAATTCAGACACATCGTTGTCACCTTCAAAATGGTTAAGGTCAGCCTCTCTGCACCATGCTTTTCTTGACTATTCCTTTCTGTCCATGCTTATATCCACCAACTTAGTGCAACTTTGTTGAGTGTTAATGCAATGTTCAGCAAAATAACTATCTCTGTTTTCATGATTTTCATCTGCGTTACATTCCTCAAGAGCTCCCACTACTCTTATGTTCAAACTTTTCATTATGAGAGTGTGCCAACATCTGTTGCACATCATCTTCACAACATATTTTATCTAAACCTTCTAATCCTTTCTCCTCATCAAATACATAGTACATATAATCATCAGCCACAAAGCCCTCACTCCCAATAAGAGAAAGCATTGCCAAATATGATATGTCTGACTGGTATAAATTTTGAACCACAGATTCTCTGGCATTGAAATGGAACCAAATTGACCACTTTGGGTCATCAATTCTGAAAATTATAAAATAAAATACCTTTATTAACTGAAAACAGGATAACTGAATCTAACTAGGCACAATATTGAGTTTACATCAAACTGCTTTTTCAGTTTCTTACACAACAAAGTATGCACAATACTAACAATTTGCAAGGTCACCATAACTGAATCTAACCATGCAAAAAACTAGCCTAATTTCTTGAATCTACGAATCTGAATCTCACAACCATGCAAAAAACTATGCCATACACGCCCGCCCTTGAGCAGGAAGCTTCCATGACCTTGAGCTCTGCTTCTTGTAAATCGACGGTGGTGGCCCAGCCGACCAATCCAACCTCTGCTGCGCGCCGCCAGTGAAGGATTAGATTCGGATCGAGAAGGCTGCCTTGTGCTGCCGCCCGAGGTATGCCTGAATCGCCGCGGAGTTTGCATCCACAGCCGCCATGGTGGCGGCAGCTAGGGCAAGGGAGGAGCTCGGGGAGAGTGAGAGAGGGTGGGGAATGGGGAACCCGGCCAAGTCTGACTGGTCCGACCAGGTGACCGACGAATGGCTCTAACGGCCAGCCTTGAGCGCCGTTAGCCGTTAAGGCCGCCCGGCCAAGTGGGCCACTTCGTCGAATCGCTGTTAAAGCGGTCAAAGCGACCATTAAGTCAACCTGGTAGTTTTTAGTCACGTTTTTACGTTTTTTTGGTAGTTTTTGGCCACTTTTAAAAAAGTGGTAGTTCTGTGGGACACGAACCCCTAAAGTGGTAGTTTTTTGTCAATCACTCCTCTACCGCAAAGGAAAAGCATATGCTTTGTATCTTCAGAACCCTCAGAGCAAGTAGGGCAAATGGGCATGACCTTCATATGTCTATTTACGAGCGTAAACCGACATAGAAGCGTTCCATGTAATGTACGCCATATAAATTTTTTAACTTTTGCCGGACACGATAACTTACATATCTTACTCCAAATAGGATTAACCGTGCTTCGCCCCATCCCATTAGAATGTCTTAGTCTACTTCCATACTGATGGTCCCACTCCACAAAATAAGCAGACCAAACCGAGGACATACCATTTTTCGTATAACTCCAAGCAATGAAATCTGGCATATCATGTTGCGAGATTGGAATTGAGAGAATCCATTGAACATCAGTGGACCACATTGTTTGTGTAATTAGATCTTCATCCCAAGAATTCGAAGCAGGATCAATCAAATCACCCACCTTAGTTAACAGATGGCTAGAGCGTGCACTGCATTCTTAAAGAGAAGGACATTTCTAGAGTCTCAAATCTTGGAAAGCGCTACATTCAACTACTGAAGAGAATGAAGGGAGAAAGCAATGTCTGCAAGAGGAGAATGAAGCACATACATCTTCATTGCGCACCCTATCAGTGAAGGTCTCATTATTGGTTAACTACTTATAGTGGGAGCAATATAGATAGTAACATGCATGTGTTAGAATATATATAACCGTATTGTTTTGTATAGTTATACGGTTGTATATGTGTAGTCCTTGTATAGGTGTCCGTATATTGTACGATACGAACTCTGCCTTGTAACCTATATATATAGATCAATACAAGGCACCACAACGTGTGGTTTCCCCAATCTTACATGGTATAGAGCCTAAAAACCTAACCCTAGCCTGTGCCGCCCTCCTCCTCCTTCCTTGCCTTGAAACCACCACCTCTCTCGCCGCCATACCACACCGCCGCATCCATGTCGCAACCCGACGCTGACGCGACGAACCAAGCGCTGGCCGCCGCCAAGGAGTGCCAGGACGCCGAGGCTGCCGAAGCCGCCACGGCAAAGCTGCCTCTCGCGACCGCCGCCGATGGATCCGGGACGAGCGCGGGGTCCTTCTCCTTGACCTCGCTGCACGCCCAAGCCGTCAGTCTCCACTCCATCAAAGGCCACGTTCCCGTCGAGCTCGCGCTTGACACGGCGTTCACCGGCGATGGCGCACCTTCTTCCGCGCCCGCTTGTCGCCGTACGCCCTCTGGATCACCTCGACTTGATGCTCCCGATCGCCCAACCCGGAGTGGTCTCTCCTCGACGCCACCGTCATCTCTTGGCTCTATGGGTGCATCTCGCTCGGTATCCTCGGCGCCGTCATGGCGCCCGGCGACGATCCCTCGCCGTCGATCTGCGGAACAGCATCAGCGGTCTCTTCAACGACCACAAGATCAATCGCCAACTCCACCTTACGGCCGAGCTCGGCGATGTCAAGATGGGAGAGATGAGTATGGCCGACTATCTCCAGAAGGTCAAATCCCTCTCCGATGGGCTTGCGGATCTTGGCGCCCCCGTTGACGATGCCGAGATGGTGGTCCACTGCCTCAACGGCCTCTTCGAGCAATACGAGTCCGCCGCCGATCTCATCTCCCTCATGCCCGGGATGACCTTTGCGCAGTGCCGCTCGTTGCTTGCGCTCCAAGACATGAAGCGCCAAAAACCGCCGCGCGCAACTCGAACCACGACCCTCTTCACCAACACCGCAACCACAGCAACACCGCAACCACAGCAAGGCTCCTGGAAAAGGAAAGAAGAAGAAGAAGGCCGCCGCTGGAGTCACCAAGGAGACCCCGGCGCCCGCGACCCCATAGCCTGCCACTTCTTCCTGGCCCTCACCGCAACATCCCTGGAACGGCGCCATCCAGATGTGGCCCTATGGCCAAGGGGGGCTGCTCGGTCGCGCGACCCCGGCACACCCCGTCGCCGCATGCGTTCTACGCCCAGAACCCGTACGGCGTTGCTCCCTCTGATTCTGGCTCGCCTGGACAGCTCTCCTCGGCCTCCCAGATCCTTTGCTCCATCATCACCGGCCTCATCTTGGCTTCATGGGACCAGGCCGCGCTCATGCATCGATTCAAACCATGGGGCTGCAAGCACCCTCCAGGGAGTGGGTGATGGACACCGGCGCCTCCTCCCACTTTGCGTCTGATCCCGGTATGCTCACCTCCGTGTCCCCCCCCCCCTCCTCCTCTCGTCGTGCTGTCATTGTCGGTAACGGTTCCACTCTTCCAAACATCGGTACCGGGCATGCACGTCTTCCTATTTCTACCACCTCTCGCCCTCTTTACCTTCGTAATGTCTTAGTAGCTCCTAACATAGTTAAAAATCTTTTTTTGTCATTAAATCGGTTCACCATTGATAATCGTGTATCCGTCGAATTTGACCCTCTTGGTTTTTCTGTGAAGGATCTTCTATCCGGGACCGAGATTCTCGGATGCAATAGCTTGAGCTCTCTACTCCATCCGCCCTTCCTCTACTAGCCAGCCACACGCCTTCCTCGTCGTCGATGCGGCACTGGCACCGTCGGCTTGGGCATCTTAGGCGGCCCGTCATGGAGTCATTAGCTCGTTTCTTGGTTATCCCTAGGGAAAAGAATAAAAGTAGCTTGTGTCATGCTTGTCGATTAGGTCGTCATGTTCGTCTTCCTTTTTCTTCCACCAATCGTGTAACCACTACTCCGTTTCAAATAATTCACCGTGATTTGTGGACCTCTCCTGTTGAGAGTATTTCTGGCTTTAAGTATTATCTCGTCTGTCTCGATGATTTTACTCAGTATGCATGGGTGTACCCTCTACGGACTAAGTCCGAAGCTTTCTCGCACTTGTCGTCCCTTCATGCTTTAGCGCTCACCCAGTTTAATGCACGCTTGCGAGGCTATTCAAGGTGATAATGGTCGTGAGTTCGATAATTCACTCCTCCATTCCTTTGCCCGGCACCATGGAATTGCACTCCGCTTTTCATGTCCATACACTTATAGCAATGTAATGGTAAAGCGAGCGCATTATTCGTACTCTTAATGACATTACTCGTACACTACTTATCCAAGCCGGTATGCCACCTCGTTTTTGGGTTGAAGCTCTTCACACCGCCGTTATGTTGCATAATCGGCTGCCTTCAAAGGCAATCTTGGATCGTATTCCCTTTCGTGCCTTACTTGGCGTAGATCCTGCATATGCCGGTCTTAGGGTTTTCGGATGTCTATGTTACCCCAACACCACAGTCGTCGCTCCGCACAAACTTGCGCCTCGCTCCGTGCCGTGCGTGTTTCTAGGGTACCCATCACGGCATCATGGCTATCGTTGCCTTGATCGTTTCACCCAAAAGATCATCATCTCTCGTCATGTAGTGTTCGATGAGTCAACCTTTCCATTCGCCTCCCCTCCATCTTCGTCAACTCCTACTCCTTCCTGCACACTTATGATTTTTTGCGGTCTTTGAGCAACCGGTTTCGTTGATGCCATGCACCGTGCGAGCCACGGTGACCTCGGGCGCGACTCCACCGTCGCCGCCACGCCCGCCGTCGCCACCGCCAGTCCCCTCCACGGTCGCCGCCACCGACTTCGCCTCGGTCGCCGCCACCGACCTCGCCCGATGCGCTTTGGGGCCGAGACTCTTGCCGAGCATACGCCTGGGAGCTCCGAGGCGACCTGCTGGGAGTCCTTCTCCTACTACAGCCAGCGTCACCACCGGCAACACCGTCGCCGACTCACATTCTTTGAGGATCCACCCCGGACCCGCCGGCCACGGGCCCCTCCACCGCCACCATCTCACGCCATGGCAACTCGTGCTAAACAGGGCATTGTGCAGCCGAAAAAGATATTTGATCTTCATGTTGAGGGTTTATCTCCCATACCGAAGACTTATCATGGTGCTCTCAAGGATCCAAATTGGCATTCCGCTATGGTTGAGGAGTATGGTGCTCTTCTCTCCAACAACACTTGGGACCTCGTCGATCCACCTCGCAATGCTAACATTGTTACAGGTAAGTGGATCTACCGTCACAAGATGAAGTCTGATGGTTCTTTGGATCGCTACAAGGCTCGTTGGGTGCTTCGTGGATTTACACAGCCAGAAGGTATCGATTTCGATGAAACTTCAAGCCCGGTCGTCAAGCCAGCTACTATTCGAACGGTGCTCTCTCTTGCTCTCTCTAGTGACTGGTCCATCCATCAGCTTGATGTCAATAATGCATTCCTCAATGGCACTCTCAGCGAGACTGTTTATGCTCATCAGCCTTCTGGGTTCACTGATCCTCGTTTCCCTGATAAGGTTTGTCGTCTCAACAAATCACTCTATGGTTTGAAACAGGCGCCTCGTGCATGGTTTCAGCGGTTTGCTTTGTTCATTGCATCGGTTGGTTTCATTGGCTCCAAGTCCGACAGCTCGTTGTTCGTTTATCGGCGTGGTGCTGACATGGCCTATCTCCCCTCTATGTGGATGACATTATCCCTGTTGCATCATCCTCGACATTGTTGCACAGTTTTATTGCCTCTCTTAAATTCGAATTGATGACGGATATGGGTGATCTTCATTATTTTACGGGCATCTCCGTCACACACACAAGAAGGATCTGTTCCTCTCACGTGAGAAGTATGCATTGGATCTTCTTGACAGAGCCGGCATGTTGCGGTGCAAACCCATCTCTACTCCGATTGATACTACCTCCAAACTTTCAGCCAAGTCCGGTGATCCGATTGCAGATCCCACCGAGTATTGTAGTATTGCGGCGGTCTTGATTACCTCACGTTCACTTGGCCGGACATCTCTTATGCTGTGCAGCAGATTTGTCTTCATATGCATGATCCTCGGGCTAATCATTTGCTACTTGTGAAGCGTGTGCTTCGCTATATCCGCGGCACCACCGGCCATGGCCTCACTTTGTTTCGATGCAGCTCCAACAAATTGCTGGCCTATTCTGACGCTGATTGGGCAGGTTGCCCTGACACTCTTCGGTCTACCTCAGGTTATTGTGTCTTCCTTTGCACTAACCTGGTGTCGTGGTCTGCTAAGCGGCAACACACGGTCTCTCACTCCAGCGCCGAGGCCGAATACAGGGCAGTTGCAAATGTCGTGCCTGAAACATGTTGGTTACGGCAACTTCTTCAGGAGCTTCATCGACCGGTGACTGGTGCCACTGTGGAGTTTTGTGACAATGTGAGCTCTGTTTACATGACACAAAATCCCGTTCATCATCAGCGCACCAAGCATGTGGAGATCGATTTACACTTTGTGCGCGACCGTGTCACCACAAAGTAGGTCCGGGTTCTTCACGTTCGAGTTCTTCTCAATTTGCGGACATTTTCACCAAAGGATTGCCATCTCCTCTCTTTTTGGATTTTCGGGACAGTCTTAACATTAAATGGCGCCCGTTTACATTGAGGAGGGTGTTAGAATATATATAACCGTATTGTTTTGTATAGTTATACGGTTGTATATGTGCAGTCCTTGTATAGGTGTCCGTATATTGTACGATACGAACTCTGCCTTGTAACCTATATATATAGATCAATACAAGGCACCACAACGTGTGGTTTCCCCAATCTTACAGCATGTCATATAGGCAAAAAAATGATGTGCCAAATAATTAAAGATGAGAGAGATAAGTAAAGTAGCACGATATGTTAACATCATATAGTAACTTAGATCACTGTGACCAGCCTTATCAACCAAGAGAGTTGGTTCAAACAAACTCCAAACAAACATTGTCAGTAAAAAAACGGTGTGTATACGCGTGTCCGCCCCATCTTCGATGGCCTCTGGGCCATGGAGCCGTGGAGGATCTCGGCCCCCCGCCGGCGGGAGGGATCCCATTTTTGTTCTTGTTAGATCCAACGTGTTGGTTGGGGTTGTGTGGCGGTGGCGATGTACCTTAGTAGGAATAATATCTCCCACGTTCTATCCCCATCCCGTGCGTCTAGCATTATCAAAGGGCGTGTGGAGGTACGTCTCTGTCGGGTCTCGCGAGATTCACTCGGTGTTGGTCTTCAGAGGATCTGTTTGGATCCGGTCTTCGTTTGAGTGTTTACATGTTTGATCCTTCTGATCTAGGACTTTCTTCATTGGCGATGGTTCTTGCTTTTGTGCGCTGGTTCTATGGGGCCTTAGCATGACGACTTTCCGACTGTGTACTACAACAAGGTTTGCCCGGCTCTGGTGAGAGAGGGGCGATGACGGCGGCGTGTCCTCTGCTCGCTCTAGTGCTTATAGTCGTCATTAGGTGGTCCACAGGCATGGTTGTAATTTTTATTACCTCTGTTGTTCTTTGTACTGCCATAATTGAAGTTGAATAGATTGGAAGTTTCTCGCAAAAAAAGAAAAGAAAATGGTGCCGTAAATGTTATTTGCCTAGCCTGCATTGTAATAAGGGCATCTTCAACGCGGACCCTCAAACCGCTCACATCCATCCGGATCGCGAGGTCCATACGTGTTTGCCATCTAACATGGTCCCGTACCCATCCATGGGCCGTTTCAGACATTCTTTTCCCTACAAACCAGAAGCACACCGGGGGGATTTGCGGGGGTCAGGACCGCTGCCACACACACGTCCGACAACCATGCCCGACCAAAACCCTCTTCCTCGCCCGCGTACATTCTCGCCCCAAGCGGTTGCTCGCATTCATGTCGTTCTAGAGCGATAGCTCCACATTGACACCGGCCGAGAGTGGAGGTGACCTCTCACTGGTGTCGGCACTGAAGCGACTCACTGGACGAGAGCGCCGCCCGCACCGGGTCCTCGGTAGCCGTGCATGTTCAATGCTGGAGAGGCGTTACTAGATGGGACGAGAGGGATGTCTACCGCATTCAAACGTGATGTCCGTTCATCCGTATGCCACCATTAAACATGTACACTGGCCAAGAAACCAACTCCGCCCCCCGCGCATTGACACACCCGGACGCTTGGCCTCACTGATACTCACTATTTAAAGGCGGCCACTCCCAGCTCAAACCACCACCACTACAAGTACGCTCCACACCCTCCTTTCGTGCACCACATCTGCCATGACCATGAGCGGTAACGTGTCGTGGGAGAGCCTGTCGACGGAGTAGACGCTTGTGATGGTCGTCCTTACATCCGCCTGGCAGCGGATGAACCGGCATGCCGACCAGTTCCTGGAGGTCTCCGACGAAGACTCGGCGCCGGAGCCCGCGCCGGTCAATGGTGGCTTCACCATGTAGCAAGCGCACTTCAACACTGCTATGGCAGAGGAGCAGCCGGCACCGACACCTATGTCAGCATTCCTGCAGGCATGAGAGGAGCACAATACAACCTCTTCCTCTCGAGCAACACCGACTCATCGGTTGGCGGAGGGCGAGCGCGCAAGCGAGGAAGCTGTGTCCGCAGTGAAGCCCTACCTCGTCGCCGAGCAGCTGTTGCTCTCCGAAGTGATGCATGCGCACGCCATCGCTCGCAACCCGATCGCGGCGCAGCCGGACACGGAGGCAACGCTGGCGGCGCACGCGATGGCAGACGAGAACACCACCAGCTATGCGTCCTACGCGCCGCCAACGAGCTTTTTTGGGCGCCGGTGGGACGACAAGCGTGTCGCCCCATCCACGTCGATCATGGACCTCACGTCCACCGGCAACGGACATGTCACGAACTCCGACAAGAAGTACTGCATGGGAGCGGGGCCTCGAGTCCCAAGTAGACCGGTCTGTCTCCGATCTCCTACTCGTTCTCTCTGGCGACTGCACCTTCACTTCATGCATCTCATTGCTGCCGCTCATGGAGAACACGAGATGCACCCATCGACCGCGGGAAGAGAACAACAAGGACGTTGAGGACAGGCACCGCCATAGGCAATGTGCTCCGTTTATAACAAAATCATCCGGTATGCATGAATTTCGTCCGGTTTATTGAAATCCGCTTTGCCGGCGTGGAGGACAGACAGAGCAGGGCCAGACGCTCTGTGCCTCGCGTGTCCTCCTCCGGCTACATCAGCTTCCCCTCCCTCGCAGAGCGTCGCGACCACGATGGCGACGACCAGGGCAACCGCGGCCGGTCCTGGAAGGATACGTTCCTCGGTCGTGGTCGGCAGCCCAGCGCCAAGGCCCCGGCCGCGGAGGCGCCGCGCCGGAGGAGCGGGACCCCTTCCTCGCGTCGTCTCTAGGGGTGCCGCGGCCGCTCTGTGGAAGGCGCTGCCCTGCCACCATCCCCGAAGACGGTGCTGTGTGCGACTCCCCCACTACCGCTGCAGCCACGCCCCCCCCCCCGCGCCGGAGACCGACCCGATCACTGGATTCTTCTCCTTCTCTGACTCGGGACGCGCCTTCTCCCCACCACCCCGGTTAGACTGCATGCAACTGGAGTTTGAGAATGCGATGCTGGTGGCACTCGCCACCCCACTCTCCTTCAGCGACAACGAAGAATCGATCGAGCAGAAGACGAAGGACGACCACCTGCCGCTTGCCCTGCTGCCTGATGTTCTGCCCTGCATCAACCAGCCCACTCCTGCAGCAATTCAATTCCAGGTTGAGGCTGTCACGCAGAAGGTCAACCACCTGCAACTCCAGGCAAGCCCAGAGGGCGATGCAGTGCAACCCCAACCAGCCTCTGAAGATGATGTGCATTAGCTCTTCAAGACGGTCCAAGCTCCTGTCCTCCCCACCCCAAAGCCTGCCCGCACCTCCGCCCCGCCCAAGTCAAGAGCTTCTTCTGCACCCTCAAGGCGTAGCGCACGACAGACATCGGCTGCTTCCTCTATGCCGTTCTCGCAGAGGACGGCGCTGAGGCTGGTACAAGAACTTGGCAAGATGGGACCGAAGGACAAGATGACCCCGGATGCTGCGGCTGCTCTGATTAAGAAGTTCAACGAGCCACTGACCGAGGAAGACATAGCCACCATTGCTCGCCTGACAAACCTGAATGCTGATGCTCTGAAGATCGCGGCTGGCATGCTCGGTCCTGAAGGTGCGGCCAATGT
Source organism: Aegilops bicornis (assembly GCA_021605145.1). Lineage (NCBI taxonomy): Eukaryota > Viridiplantae > Streptophyta > Magnoliopsida > Poales > Poaceae > Aegilops > Aegilops bicornis. Next base: position 318,533,889 of record CM038675.1, read on the forward strand.
GGCCCAGTAGTTCTCCATGTGTTATGTAGTTTGTAGGCTTCGTCGACGGCTGGCCTTATGCCAGTTCGAGCTAGGTTTATTGTTCATGTGTAGTTCTAGGATCATGATGCGAGTTAGATGACGACAGGGTTTTGGGCCTGTTGGTGGCCGTCGTCGCCCCCCGGACCGATCGGTGGTGTGTTGTATCCCATGCTTTAGTAATGTTAGTCGACGGAGCAAATCATCGTGTCCAAATGTCTAGAAACCATTGCATCATAATGTCTTGGAACGTTAGAGGACTGAATGCGTCGGCCAAGCGTGAGGCCATTCGAGAAACTGCTGCTGCTCACAGGACAACCATTCTGACGCTTCAAGAAACAAAGATAGATGTTTGGTCTTCAGAAATCACACGTGAGGTAGGGGGACAGCTCCTGCAGGGTTGTGTGGTTCTTCCAGCCCTGGGGACGAGGGGTGGCGCTGCAATTTTCTAGAACAAGGAAGTAGTTTCCATCAAATCTCACTCCATAGGTAGATTCACCATCACGGTCAAGGTCACTGAACTTAGCAACAATGTTCAGTACTGGCTGACGACGGCATACGGGCCAACTGAGGAAATCATTAGAGAGGAGTTTTTTCTTGAGATGGCCAGCATTGCACCACCAGCGGGAGAGCCGTGGCTGATCACAGGAGATTTCAACATGATTTATGAAGCTAGAGACAAGAGCAACTCAAAACTGAACAAGAGTCTTATGGGCAGATTCAGGAAAGCTTTAGATTTTGCGGCCTTAAAAGAAATCAAATGCCACAACAGAAGATTCACTTGGAGCAATGAAAGAGGGAACCCAACCTTTTGTAGCATCGATAAGTTCTTCTGCAATGTAGACTGGGAGGCTATGCACAATGGATTCATGCTGAATGCAGCATCCACATCCTTCTCGGATCACTGCCCGCTGCTCCTCTCCCCTTGTGCTAGCCCACCAAGACCAGCAAGATTGAAGTTTGAAAACCACTGGCCCAAGTTCCCACACTTCCAAGAAACGGTGATGCATGCATGGAACATACCTGTCTCCCATGATTGTCCTTACATCAGACTGAAGGTAAAATTGCAGTGAACTACAAAGGATTTAAGGATCTGGAGCAAATCACTTTTCAGCAAGGCCAAGATGCAGTTCCATATAGCAAATGAAGTCATTTTAAGACTAGACATCGCCCAGGAAAACAGGCAGCTTACCCAGGAAGAATTTGCACTAAGAAAAATGCTCAAAACCAGAGTGCTTGGCCTTGCGGCAATTGAGAGAGCTAGAAGAAGACAGGCCTCCCGGGTGCTATGGATTAGGGCCGGAGATGCAAGCACAAAATTCTTCCACACCAAGTACAACAACAGAAGGAGAAAAAACTTCATACACTCTCTGCAAACTGAAGGAGGGGAGGTCTTAACCCAGCATCAGGAGAAGGCCCAAGAGATTTTCAGACACTTTTCAAATCAGTTGGGGACAAGAAAAAACCGGCCTCTCACTATAAACTGGGACCAGCTTCAGTTACCTCTTGTGACAGATGTGGGATTAGATATCCCGTTCTGAGAAGGGGAGGTTTGAGCAGCAGTTGTGAGCTCTCCGGCTGAAAAAGCCCCAGGACCCGATGGATACACCGGCCAGTTCTTCCGTTCATGCTGGAGCATCATCAAAGATGACATCATGGCTGTCTTTTCAAAATTCTACTGTGTGATCAACACAAATTTTTCTGAGCTGAACAAGGCCTTCATCACGCTGATCCCTAAAAAAGAAGGTGCACGGGAAGTGAAGCAATACAGACCTAACGGTTTGATGAGCTCGGTGGCGATGCTGATTGCCAAGGTCCTATCTATGCGGCTGGCCGCGGTCATCCCTCAGACCATATCCCCTGCGCATCAGCTTTCCAAAAAGGAAAATGTATTCACGACAGTTATCTCTACGTCCAAGGATGTGTAAAATCACTACACAGAAGAAACAAGCCTGCTCTGCTATTCAAATTAGACATAGAAAAAGCGTTCGATTCGATCTCTTGGGATTACCTACTAGAACTGCTACAACGTTTAGGCTTCCCTGCAAGATGGAGAAACTAGATCTCCCTTCTCCTCTCCACGGCGACATCCTCCTGTTTGTTGAATGGTGATGCAGGGCAGGCCATTGGCCACTTGCAGGGTCTGAGGCAAGGCGATCCACTCTCTCCACTGCTGTTCATCATCGCCATCGAACCCCTCTAGCGCCTCCTAGATGTTGCTATAAATCTTGGCATCTTCTCTCCTCTGCCTGGAAGAGGTGCCAGCATGAGGATTAGCCTCTACGCTGACGATGTTGTGATCTTCGCCAACCCGATTAAAGAGGAGGTAGACTCGCTGCTGCATCTGCTCAATCTGTTCGGGGACGCCTCTGGTCTTCGCCTAAACCAAAGTAAATCCTCGGTGGCCATGATTAGGTGCAACAATATAGACATCGCCGATGTGCTGCATAGTTTCGGCGGCTCCATAGTGGATTTTCCAATGACTTACCTAGGCCTCCCGGTTTCCACTCGTAGCGCTTGGTGCATCTTCAATTCCTCCTTGATAGAATTAGGGCTCGCCTCGCGGGATGGAAGGGTAGGCTTATGAACCTTGCTGGTCGTAGAATCCTAGTTCGTAGTGTGCTGTCAGCGCTACCAACTTTTGCAATGACGGTGCTGCGGCTCCCAAAGAAGCTTCTCAAGGATATTGACAAGGCCAGACGGCGATTCCTCTGGATGCATGACGAAGAATTGTCAGGCGAAAAGTGCAAAGTAAACTGGAAAATTGTTTGCTCTCCCACCCAAAAGGGCGGGCTTGGCATTCAGGACCTTCATCTATTCGGCAGAGCACTACGTCTCCGATGGCTTTGGATGGAATGGATGCAGCCGGATAGGCCTTGGAAAGCTTTCCCAATCCCGTGTGACAGCAATGACAGGGCCCTCTTCACTCGAGTCACGAAGATTGCCATCGGAGACGGCAAGACGGCGAAATTTTGGACCTGTTGCTGGTTGGGAGATGAACCACTCTGTCAAACCTTCCCAATGCTGTTCAAACGATCTAGAAGCAAGCTTAAAACTGTGGCCGAGGCTCTGCAAAACGACAGCTGGATTCACAGCCTTGGCAATGGGCGATATGAAGAAATTGTCCAAGATGTGGTCATGTTGGCACGCAAGATCAGGGAGCATGGAGGATTGATCAATGAGCAGCGGGAAGATGCGATCATTTGGACAGGAAACGGAAAAGGATCCTACTCCACGAGCTCTGCTTACAATGCCCAGTTCAAAAACCTACCCAACAATGGAATGAAATCGTCCATTTGGAAGGTATGGGCCCCTGGCAAGACTAAAATCTTCTCTTGACTGATTCATTGGGATAGAGTGTGGTGTAACGACTGACTGCAACGTCGACGATGGCCAAACCCGTACTTCTGTCAGCTCTGCCTCAAAAACCTTGAGTCCTCCGTTCATCTCTTCTGGAACTACTCATTTTCTCGAGCAGTCTGGGCAAAGGTGGCGGAATGGAAAGGATGTTCGTCGCTCGCCCCACCCCTGCATGATCGGCGATGCACACCCTCGGTAGTCAAGGCCATTGTAAATGCAACAAGAGCTGAAAACAGGAGGGGAGTGAAGACTATGGTCATGGCTACCACTTGGGAAATTTGGATGGAAAGAAACAACTATACCTTCAGAACGAAGATCGCCGTTTTGAAGGATGTCATCGATGCCATCCGACACATGATGGAGCATTGGCGGCTAGCCGGAGCAAAATCTATTGAGCCCCCTTTTGGGGATCTAGGTGTGAGATAGATTCCTAAGGTTTAGCTGGGAGCGGGAGGCCGAGGGCCCCCTTCTGTTATACCTTTCTTTTTTTCACCTTGATCGCTTGATCAAACTCTGTTTTTCATATGCTCTCTTCTAAATCAATCAAAGCCAGCTAAGTTAGATATTTCAAAAAAAAATATATACAGCTATGGTTGGATGATCAGCCGTTTACAATTTGATCATAACCAATCCACGGACAAATGCAGTGTTCGATGGAGATGGCCTAGTATCCCATCATTCAGAAACTATAGCAGGACACAAACAGAGAAAGCACCGCACACGTCACAAGACAAAAACGTACCATCATGCTAGCACATATACAAATAAATTACTATTCTAGTGTTTCGACTTTGGAGTATTGAATTGAACGCATGGATCGCGAGCACTGATATTTAAGGTCTAGGTTTTTCAGACTTTTGAGTATTCAATTGCACGCATGGATCACGAGCACTGATATTTAAGGGCGGAGTTTGAGTAAAAAAAAGAAAAGGTAAGCTTATATTTTGCTGACGCGCATAGTGAGAGTAACATACTCCCTTCGTTTCTAAATAATTGTCTTTCTAGAGATTTTAACAAATGACTACATACAAAGCAAAATGAGTGAATCTACACTCTAAAACGTGTCTACATACATTCGTATGTTGTAGTCCATTTGAGGTGGCTAGAAAGACAATTATTTGGGAACGGAGGGAGTAGGTAGTAACATCACATATATCTAAATAAAATAGATGATGTGGCAAGCAATAAATGAAAAAAAGGCATGTGGTAACATAACTAGTCACTACTAGTATGAGTAACATCACACATATCAAGACAAGACGAGTCCATAGCCTAATAAATGAAGTGTTGCATGTTACTACACATATATTACTTTCCACTATAGAGGTAGTAACATAGGCATGTTACTAGTCTAAATTACTCTCTATTGTGACTAGTCTGAAAGGCAATTAGACAGACAAACGGTTGGTAAAAAACATGATAGTAATAATGAAATAATGAACGTGATAATTGGACCAATAAAGTACTCACTCCGTCCGGAAATACTTGTCCAAGGAATGGATGTATCTAGATATATTTTAGTTCTAGATACACCCATTTGTATCCATTTTTATGACAAGTATTTCCGGACGAAGGGAGTAGTAATCACACAAGAAATGTTAGGGTCTTTTAGTCCTCGTAGTTGCGGCGCTCAGGCGGTTGACGGTGCTTCTTTTTCAAGTTTGCCTTTGGGACTCCGGTCCTTCTTGAGTTCCTCACTCTAGACAGCTGATGGAGCTCTGGCGTAGATTCTCGCCATCTCCTTAGAGCTGCTAGGTTAGAATTTCCCGTCATGTGGTGATATTTGGTGCTAGATTCTTTTAATCTATGCAAGGGTTCAAAGAAGGCAACTGCGGCTCTAGGTGATGGTCCTTAGGAGCACGTGCACGAAGATTTCTCGACTGTCATCGACAAGGTCAAGCCGACTCCGGTATAGGAGCGGTGAGAATGACACGTCGGTGGCTCGTTCTGGTGGCAATAGTGATCGTCCGGTGGTCTAGAAATCTCGATGTAATTTTGATTATACTAGCAAGATGCCCGTGCATTGCACAAAACATCAAGATGCATTTTTTTATAAAGCACTTGTTGTGATTGACCCGTGTGGGAGTAATCTCATGTGTATAAACTAATGATATCTCGAGAAAAAGAAGAAATAAGGTGAGGAGGAGTGGGATGTGATGGTGATTGGTGATCGGACTGAGCGGAGGCATGGAGATGGACGACGCTGGCAGCGGCCATCATGCCAGATTGTTCCAGAGGCTTCCTTTTTTAATTGCAGATAAAGCCTTCCTTCGTTTTACCTTATCTCCCACAACCTCAAAAAAACTTTTTATCTGCAAATGTGGAGAAAGGTGCGGGTGTTTTTTTACAAAATTGTTATAGTTTGCTTTCTATCCGTTAAATAGATCAAACAGTCTATATTACAAGATGACACGCATACCATCATCACCAACCGTTATTTTATAAGAATAGAGATTTGAGATGATTCGTACTTTCAGTAAACTTTTATAACAGATCTGATACTTTTTGGAAAAAAAGACATACAATCTTGCAGGCTAGATAAAAACAACACAGTAATGTTACGCAGAGCGACGGTGCAGCCGAGCCCATGCTTAGCACTACCAGGGGCGGAGCCCAATGGGCCAACCTGTGGCACAGGCTACAGGGTCCAAAAAAGATTTTACTGCTAATTATAAGGCATAAGGTCTGAGGCAACAGGGTAGCCCACAGGTGTGCATCAGGGTGGCCCATCAAACCAAGCAACCACCCCGCACCGGTTCACGTACGTACGCTCGCAGCCCAACTCACCGATTCACGGTCGATGCCTCAAAAAAAAAAAAAACCCATTCACGCTCGATCTCGCTCGCACGAAGGTAGAGGCGGCTGGGCGATCGGTCTTCGACTTCGTGACTTTTCAGTTTTTCACTGGAGAAAAGAAAAACGGCGATCCCAACTCCCAAATCCCAATCCCATCGTCTTCCGTGATCCTGACGGCTGGGCGGCCGGCTCACGCCGTCACGCCTTCGTGCAGGTGCAACAGCGGCAAGCCGGCAACCGGCAGGCCGTCGATCAACGGCATGGCGCCCGACGCTGCCCGGCTACAGCCTACAGCGCCTTCACTGGTTTTATGTTTTCTTGACACACATCTTATTTATCATCCCACCAATAACCAGACAAACATTGATCTTCCTTCACTGGTCCGCCAATTCGCTCTAGCTTTGATGTCCTGGTTTAACTTCACTTGATATAGCTCCATTGAGATGATAAGCTGACACTTACGATGTTTGTTATTTGTTCTTTTATGGATTGATAGCGCTCATGTGTAAATGCTTCCTGAGTTTTCCCTCTTTCATTCTCACCAATCATCACAAAATTCTCAGAATAAGTGAATTCATCATTGTGCTCACTTGTGCTCCTGGTTAGCTAAGACCCTAAATGTACTTCCAGTCTGAAATATGGCAGGACCAGTGAAATTTAGTCCTAATGGCTTTTAGTCTGAAGTATGGGCTGGCAGCTCTTTGTTTCCCTCTATCTAGTGGTTCATATGTACAATAGAGCAGCAACAAGCCTGTGATTAATCACTGTCCTCGTCTTTACATTTCAGAACTCGTACACCTGATAGATTTGTTATGCCTTGTGCTAATTCTTCACCTAGCTACTGAATGTAAACTATCCCTTGTGTTAGTTCCTCACCTAGCTACAGAATGTACATTCTACTTGGTCCTATTACACATTTTATTGCTGATCACGGCGATTCACACGTATACCCTTGTAGAAAGAATAACGAACCCAATTACTTCTATCACAGGTGAGATAGTACAGGCGATCAAGTATACCTTCCCACTACTCTACGACAAGCTCCGTCTCTTGCAGGCCCCTACTCCGGCTTAAACTCTGATGCTTATGCGCTGAGTATAGTAAACCAAATCGAAAGGAAGGCATATCAAGTTGGAAGTTGGAACCAGCAGTTTCACCTAATAAGGTAGAACCATTATTCAATAAAAAAACAACCTCGAGAAATTTCAGAAAATGTAAATTAATTCATCACTTTCTTTTTTAGAACTATAACAAGGGCACAAGGCAATACCATTAAAATATTTCTTAATTACCATGTCAAACCATCCTACTAAACATAAAAGAACATGCCAGTCTGAGGCACGATGAACCAAAATCCAACTACAATATAAAAGTTTTGGGAATACTGCACGGAGGTAATAATGAACTATATATAAAATAAAAATGAAAAGTAAGGCCATGTCCAATGTAAGTCGTACCTGCAATTTTGCTAACTTGCGGGATGCCTTATTACTTTTGAGCTTCCTCATATAGAATTCAAGCAGTTTGGCCTTGAGGACTCAGATAGTTCCGGAACTGATTGTATGACATGGGCATGAACAATATAAGACTTGAGAATTACAATAGAAAATCAGACCTAATTTGGCAACATCACAACAACAAAAGATCAGAAATAAGTAAATGTCAAATTGTGTTCCAAAACAGTACAAAAAGTACAAGAGGAACTTGTACTTTTCCCAATATTTGATAAATCTAGGCTCACTGATTTGTTCTTTTATTATAAAGCTCGGGATTGTAAATCTGCACGCAGAGTACAAGCAAGGAAAATCATGCTCAAGATGCTCACTCTACAGCTGATTGGAGGAATGAGGTTCTCGATTCAGTAGTGAAAAGGGAAATGGAAGATCAAAAAAGATTTGCACCAATATCATGCATGTACTGGCCATAACTAATAACCACCATGTAACCATGCGGCATTTTTACAATCATTAAACACACCATCAATCGGGCAAAATTTGCATCTCATAATCTGTAAGAAATGCATACCATATTTTTACCTAATAAGTAGTAATAATATCGTACCTTCGGAAATTTCATAAGGAGTAACAATACATTAAACAGTACAGCAGAATGAAAGGTTATCAGTTTATACCTACTGCATATCACTACATGGTTACTACTGATAGTACGACAATACCTGAAACATTTCTTCAAAGTTCTGCCAGCAATCAGTCACTTCGGTCACAATAATCCTCAAGAAAGGCTGCCCATCACCCCGCCATCATAAGCCACAAGAAATATTCGTTGTTATTCCACCTATTTGTGCCAAATCTGATCCAAAGATGAATGGACCACCTCTACCTTTATACAAGTATACATGGCATAAACAGAATACTATAGTATTTGAACTGAATTGCCATGACAAAGTAGTTTGTAAATTATAGAATTGAACTAACAAGTTAAAGATAACAGCTGAGGTCGAAACTGACCCCGTTATGGAGACTATATATGACTCCAGCTGAGATTGTGGCACTGTTCAAGAGGAAGCCATCAACATGCCAGCCGGGTAGCATCTTGGTCAGGTACTGGGAGATGCTGCTGCCATGGCTCACGCTCGCCTTGGCACTGGCATCGCTGCATTAGCCTGCATGAGCCCGTGTTGCATGGGCTGCTGATGTTCTCTTCCTCCCCCGGTTCCTCCTGACAGTGATGACATTGTGGGTTCCACCGGCGCTGTCGAGAAGGGCACGTCGGTGAGCAAGAACCGTCGGTGAGCAAGAACCGGCTGTGCAACCTTGTAAGCTCACTGGACATGTGCACCCATGGTCAATCAAGATGTATTACAAACATCTGTCGCACTCATCAAATCATAGTAGAAGATATCGAGCTCATCAAATCATGAACAAAATCCCACTTCACATAAACTTGTACAGGATGTGAAAGCATGCACTTGTGCAGTTTGTCAAGAATCGCATCCAGCGCCTGCCAGTGGGGCACCCGCATTTGTCCTTGGCTCCTTGCCATCCCTAATTCCACCGGAAAAAACAGAATAGGAGGAGACCGGCAAAAGAAAAAACAGAGAAATTGAACCTGACACCAGGAGCCGCTTCACACTCCGTGCGCTGGCAGCATCGCTCCTCCCAATCCCAACAAGCTGAAAAAGAGCAGAACTCACGTTACAATGATGACACAAAATTAGGCGCAAAACGAATACATCGACATCTTTCATGACTTGATCCAACGCTTCTTGGGCGGCTTGGCCTGCTACTCCCTGCCACTGCCGTCGCTTTCTTGGAAGTTCGCATCGCCGTCGGCGACCCCAACATCCATGATCCAGCGGAGGAAGGAGGTTGGAGGTGGAGGACCCGTACATGCCGCTACATTGCTGGAGGCAGGGCGGCGACGAGGGGATGCGGCACAACGCATTGGTGGGGATGCCGAGGGCAGCGCTACGAGTTGACGTGATTCCCGTATCCTCCAGCACGCGGGTAGTTCCACTCCGGCGACAGCGACCGCGACATGGCTGCTGCTGCTGCCGTCGCTTTCTTGGACGTTCCCATCGGCATCAGCGACCCCAACATCCATGATCCAGCGGAGGAAGGATCTAGCATGCTCGACGTCGCGGCCATGCCGCCGCTGTAGAGCACCACGACCTCCCAGTCCTTGAGCAGATGGTGATGGGGGTATCCCACGCGACCAGTGTGGGTGAGGGACGGTGAGCATAGGCAGCGGAGGCGGCGGTGAGTTTTCTATTGAGACAGATGGGATCGAGAATGAGAGGGCTGGGGTAGATCGGGCCTAGGACGTGGGTCGCGGAGATGGGAGCGTGGGCTGGTTTTCCGGTTTCCTCGTCCTCGTGTGCGTGCGGGATGGACTGATTTTTTTTCCGGTTTCCTCGTCCTCGTGCGTGCGGGATGAACTGATTTTTTTTACTGCGCTTGATCGAGGGGTGGGACCATGGAATCGAACGAGGCGGGGGATCGAACGAGGTCGAACCATCAAACGTTCGAACCCCTTTAATAGTTTTAATTAATAGTAGAGATTGGACCACGCTGTAAATATTTCTTCGCTTGATCCCCTCTCTCGCCTTATAAAATTAGCAACATAATTTTGAGTTTTCTTTATCTACATCATAGTCAATTAGTCATACAATTCTGCCTAGTACCCCTTTTCTATGTTGTTCTTCAATAAATACTTCTACAAGTTGCAACAATTGTATGTATTAATTTGTAGCTAGTACATCAATTTTCGTTGTCTTTTTTGTAATTTTCTCTACTTTATACTACTTAAAAAAACCGTATGGTTCCTCTCCCCTCTTACGTCAATCTCTTCGTTCAACCTCCGTTACATCGTCGCCCCCCCCCCATCTCGATTCTTTGGCCCACCTTCCTTTCAACCGATTTTCCTCAAAATCAGCCTTAATTAGAGGTTCCTTTTCCTGCCCTATGCTTCGTCCGCCTCCTTCGTCGCCTCGCTACCGTAGTCAAGACGCAGTCAATCACCCCGCTGAAACCGCCGTCTTCCCTTCCCAAAATCCCTCGCGGGACGTCTTCCTTCTTCAATCTACCCACACGGATTTTCCTCCTCACTCCATCCAGACCGAGATCTCTTCGACCCATCACTCCCTCGCCTTTGCAACACCGGCCGCCTCTGCCGTCGATAGGCACCGCCACAGACCACCGGACCTGCCACATCTTTATAAAATCCACCGCCTCCATGTTGTTCTGCTCCAAAGACGCTGCACTACGGCCAATCCAAGCGACGACGGCATCGGCGACGCCGACGCTGCCTCCATAGCTCGGCCTTCCTCGCCTACACGAGCGGCTTTGCCTCCTCTGCCCGTTGGTGCGGCCGCCCACCTCAACGCCGAGGCCGCCTTATTCAACTCCGCCGCATTGTAGTTCTCCTGTGGCACGGCGTCTATGGCCGATTCCGGTCACCCGAGGGTCCGCAGAATTGTTCACACAGGAGAAGGCGACCCCATGGTCAGTTCCCCTTGCGGGCTACCACCTCGGCGATCTTCCTCGCCTTAGTTAGCCACTGCCGCTCCCTGACTTCTCCACCACGGTTAGCCCCTCCACCAGCAGATCTTTCACCAGCTTATGTGGAAGTCAGAAGCGTCCACTCTAATGTTGCTGTCTCCTCACCTCCGATCCACAGGTGATTAAGCCCTGTAGTCCTCCCAAATCTCGTTCCCCCATAGAAGATTGTGTGTTTGTGTTCATTGGGAGATGAGGGCGCTGGTCCTCTAGACAAAGATATCTAGACTAAGTATGTCTTTGTGACATTAATCAGTGCATCGGACCCAAAATTTGGCAGCAAATAGATTTGCCGGGAGTATGATGAACAAGCTTGGCACACAGCCACAGAATGCCGTAATTGTGGCCCTTGACTCCAACAGCATGTATGTCATTCAGAAATACATTCAAGAAAAGCAGAGTTGCTGAGCTCATGGCCACCTGTTATCTTCATAAATTCAGAGAAAGCAAAATCATTTGCCCATAGTCAAGCATCCTTACTCTACATTTTTTTAGTATTTTTATTGCTTGCACATTTTTTTAGTCACAGCTTCCTTTTGAGTCGGTGGTGTTGCTGCTTGCGTGTCGTCCTTGCTCGACCTAGGCATCCTTGGTATTCATATCTTTGTATCAAAGTCATTGGCGGGGATCATCCAGTGAACTCTGCATGACTTTGTCCTAGCACCGCTACTATTTGTCAAGGTAACACATATCAAGTAGTTCTCACCACCAAGGGCCGACGATGGAGGATGATGGTTGTGCTACAACCCCTACACAACATAGGATAATTGAAGAATAATGTGCAACTAACTGAACACATGGCCTAGAACTGATGGTTTTATGCTGCATTTGCCTGTTTACGTACTGTCATGGTAGCATTTCAATAGATTATCTCCCGTTGCAACGCACGGGCAATTACCTATATTAGTTAAATGCAGATAATATGGACATGTTTCTTCTCAAAGGAAAGACACCCTCATAAGATGCTCCAGAAGACATGAATTGGGAGGAGGAGATCCAATATGATCCATGCAAGAGAAAAATGATAGAACATTATCATCCAAATTTGAAATATCTGGTAAGAAGAAAGTACTTGCTTAATGGACCTTGTCAGCCCAGAGATATCGATTTTTCCATATGTTGGTTCTAATGGACCTTAATCTACTAAAGTTAAATAGTAATAAAAAAATAATAAATATTGGTACTTTGATTTGGGCATTTAATTATGTTCTAAACTTCTACTTGAAAATTTAATTCTAGTTTCTACATTGTAGGTTATTGAACCTTGGTGTGTGATGACGTGTTTTGGAATTTCAGAATGCAAGACATCCTTTTTAAGTAATTTTGTTTGTTTTAAGCATTATCTATCTACTATCTACTACCTCTATAAAAGAAAGAAGTGTGTAGATCCAAAACTTAATCTCACCCATCTAATCACATCTATACGGTTCAGATTGCTCAATAAAACACGTTTGATCTAACCAGTGTTTAGCAGCACACACCCCCTGCACGCGCGCTATCCCCATCCCACGTCCCACGCCACATCCCCCATCGGCTGTCCCGCCCTCGCCCGCTAAATCCGCCGCAACCGCCCGCCCCCGCTACCCCGCCCCGCATGACCGCCGTCGCCCCCTTGCCCGGCCACCGCTACCCCGCCCCGCACAACCGCCGCCGCTGCCCACACCCGCCCCCGCTACCTCGACCCGCACGGCCGCCGCCGCCCTGACAGGACCAACAATCGATTTCACCAACAATTACTCGAACTAGCCCTGATTTGATAATTTCAGCGGAAGAATTTAGATACAGAGTACAGATCGAGGATCAGTCCAATTCTACCAAGTAGCTCTAGGGTTCTAAGATAAGCTAGCTATTACAACTTGGAGATGGGAAAGAGATGAGCCAGGGATGCGTGGGGGTTGAGCTTAATAGCTGGCAGAGTTGGTGGCCTCGCATGTGTCTTTGGCGGGCTCCATTCTGTAGCTGTCCGGCGGTGGTGGCAACGGCGTAACGAGGAACAACGGACTGTTGCTTGAGTAGCCGTTGATCACCGTCCCATCTCATCTGGGCCGTCCACTTCCCGGTGAGTACTGATTCGATCTCGATGTCGAAAGCTTGTGGGTTCTTTGTATATTTATTCAGTTAAGCAGTGAAGGACAGTAGGGTCCTGACAATTGCCTCCCGCAGAAGACGATCCTTGTCCTCGAGGATATTTTGCTGGAAACCAAGAGCGGATGGTGTCGTTGAAGAAGTCTGGGAATGTGTATTTGATGAAATCAGCGTCCTCCCAGGTGGCCTCCTCGGGTGACATATTCAACCACTATATCAGCCATTGTGTGACAAGATGGGGATGTCTTGGGATAGCTCTTGTTTCTAGAACAAGTACTGGAGCTATTTTAATCTTGCCAGACTCATCAACCAAGGGCAGACCAGGAGCAGGTACAGCATGAGAGCCCAAATGTTGCTTCAATTGACTGACATGGAAGACATTATGTATTTGGACATCTGTAGGCAGCAGGAGTTTATAGGAAGAGTTGCCAATCTTTTGCAAAATCCTGAATGGTCCATAGAACTTAGTTGCTAGTTTGAGACCTGTTTTGATGCCAAAAGCAGCTAATCTGTAAGGTTGCATTTTGAGATATACCATTTCTCCCTCAGAGAAGTTCCTGTCAGTCCTGTTCATGTCTGCATATTTCTTCATTCTCTGTTGAGCTACTAGCAGATTGTGTTTCAACTGTTGTTGCATTTGTTCCCTCTGTTGCAAAAATGTTGCTGCTTCAGTATCATCAGGGCCAGGAATTGAGACCTCTCCAATTTGTGGTGGAGGAAAGCCATACAAACATTGAAAGGGGGTATATTTAGTAGCAGTATGATAAGAGGTATTAAACCACCATTCACCCATAGATAACCATGAACACCATTTCTTTGGTTCATTAAATGCCATGCTTCTCAGATACGCTTCTAAGCATTGGTTCACCCTCTCCGTCTGACCATCAGATTGTGGGTGATGGGCTGTACTCATATTGAGTTTGACTCCCAAGGATTTAAATAAAGCTTGCCAGAAGTTGCTTGTGAATATCCTGTCTCTATCCGTGACCATTGACACTTTGGCATTCCATGCAGTTTGAAGATATTGTCAATGAAAGCCTGGAGAACAGTAGTAACATTGAATGGGTGAGATAGGGCAATGAAGTGGGAGTACTTAGTGAATCTGTCCACTACGACCAATATCACATCTTTGCCTTGGGATTTAGGTAATCCTTCGACAAAGTCCATAGAAATGTGCCTCCAAGCCATGTCAGGGATAGGGAGGGGGTCCAGTAATCCAGGGTAGTGGCAATGTTCCCCCTTTGATCTCTGACATACAGGACATTCTTGTATGAATTTTTCTATTGAGACTTTCATATTGGGCCAATAGAATATTCTCTTAATTCTGTGATATGTAGCTCTCACTCCCGAATGGCCCCCAATCAGAGAAGAGTGAAATGTGGATAACAAGTGCTGCTGGAAATTGATATCTTTTCCAATATAAATTCTACCTTTATATCTCAATACTCCAACAGTATAATTGTAAAGAGGAAGAGCTGTTGTTCCTGTAGTTAAGCGTGTGATGAGGTCTTTACACCTATCATCAGACTTGTAATAACTTTCAATTTGGTCAGTCCAACTGGGCACTGCCATAGAAATTTCCATCAGCTGTGGTTTCCTTGAGAGAGCATCAGCCGCTTTGTTTTCTTTTCCTTTCTTATATTCTATAGTGTAAGCGAATTCCAGTAACTTGAGCATCAACTTGTGTTGGATGCCTTCAGAAATCCTTTGCTCTGTAATAAACTTCAAACTTTGATGATCTGTTTTAATGACTAGAGACGAACCAAGGAAATAATGCCTCCATTTCTCAAGAGATTCCAAGATTGCTATTGCCTCTTTTTCATAGGTTGACAAAGCAGCTGCCTTAGGCCCCAATGATCTGCTGTAATAAGCGAGAGGTCTGTGTCTTTGCATAAGAACAGCCCCAATTCCACTTCCAGAAGCATCACACTCTAACTCAAATGGAATTGTAAAGTCTGGTAGTGCTAGAACAGGTGCATGAGTGATGCTGTGTTTTAATTGATCGAAAGCTATTGTTTGTTGATCACCCAAAGGAAAGAATCCTTCTTGAGAAGATCATGAAGAGGTCTGCATATAGCTCCATAATCTTTAATGAATCTTCTGTAGTAACCCGCCAAGCCAAGGAAACTTCTTAATTCAGTGATGTTTGCTGGGACAGACCACTGTTGCACAGCTAGTATTTTCTCAGGATCTGTTGCTACTCCATTAGCAGAAAGAACATGGCTTAAATACTCCACCGTTTGTGTGCCAAAAATGCATTTGGATTTGTTGAAGAAAAGATTGTTTTCCTTCAATATTTGCAATACTATTTTTAAATGCTCCTTGTGTTCTTCTAGTTTTTTGCTGAATATTAAGATATCATCAAAGAACACCAACACAAATTTCCTCAAATAAGGGCCAAACAACTTGTTCACCAGTGCTTGGAAGGTAGCTGGGGCATTAGTCAAGCCAAAGGGCATAACTAGAAATTCATAATGTCCAGAATAAGTTCTGAATGTTGTCTTGTGTATATCCTCTGGTTTCATTCTGATCTGATGATATCTCGATTTCAGATCCAATTTGCTGAAAACTGCTGCTCCTTGCAGTTCATCTAGAAGATCTTCTATCACGGGTATAGGAAACTTATTCTTGATTGTTTGGGCATTTAATTTCCTATAATCTATGCACAATCGCCAAGTCCCTCCATTCTTCCTGACTAGTATGGCTGGGGATGCATAAGGACTCATACTGTGTTGAATTATATGTCTTGACAAGAGAAGTTTTATATGTCTTGACAAGAGAAGTTTTATCTGCTGTTCCATCTCATTTTTCTGTAGATGAGGAACTCTGTATGGTCTGACATTAGGAGGTGTGGAATTCTCTTGCAGTGGTATGGAATGGTCACAATCTCTAGGAGGTGGTAGTGTAGTTGGTTCTTTGAAGAGCTCATCATACTGTTCCAGAACCTGCAAAAGTTCCTCTGGAGATTTGTGTGAGGTTTCCAAAGAGCTGCTCACAGTTGTCATGAAGTTGAGACTCATAGCAAAACCTACTGCTCCTTCTGAGCACATTTTGTCAAGCTTTTCTGCAGAGATCAGTTTAGGAACTACAGTAGTTGTGCAGTCAAAGAAGGTAACTGGTTTGAGCCTGTCCTTATTC
Source organism: Aegilops bicornis (assembly GCA_021605145.1). NCBI lineage: Eukaryota > Viridiplantae > Streptophyta > Magnoliopsida > Poales > Poaceae > Aegilops > Aegilops bicornis. Next base: position 318,550,304 of record CM038675.1, read on the forward strand.
ACTATGACTGTTCTTTCTTCAAAATCCATAGAAATAGGATTATGCTTCCTGAGCATGTCACAGCCCAATACCACATCATATCCGTGCAACTCCAAGACTATCAAATCATTTGAGAATGTTTCATTAGCAATCCTAAAACTGGTGTTAGGTGCATGAGCTCCAGTCGTCAATGAGCCCTCCACTCTGTTACTATTTTAGTTGGGTTGTTGATCAGTGGACAACCAGTTTTGAGAGCAAATTTCAAATCAATAAATGTATTTGTGCTCGCGGTATCGACTAGTGCTATTCCTTGTCTCCCTCCTATACTAGTGCTATTCCTTGTCTCCCTCCTATACTTACTAGATGGAAACTGCGGCTTGCCGCAACCCGCACCCCTGCCGGGTGCGGTCGTATCCAACATGGTAATAAATGTATCAAATCAAAGGTGTAAGAACAACATCGATCCAACGGCATCTTCATCAGAATTAAAACAACTCAAAGTGTGCCCTATAAACAACCCAAAGCAGTCGAACCTTATGTCCGACCAAACATTGTATTCGTAATTGCAATGAAGGTGGTACAAAAAAGATATAGATAGAGTGGCGCCAAATAGATACAAAAACAAAATTTGAGCCACTGATCTAGCATTAGGATTTCTCAAAGACACATGAGGAAGACTATCTAAGGCAATGATCCAGCGTCTGCTATTTCTTAGGGAAGCATTAGTTCGGTACCAAGAGTCGAATGATTCAGTAGAAAACATCAAATTTAGTACAAAGAGCATATGTCCACTACAATGCTGATGAATATTTCACTCACACAAAAGGTGACATACATATATGCTTTTTTACAAAGGGATATTGTAACCCATACTAAAATAGCTATGTGCATTATTTGGGAAATCAGCAAGAGAAGGCAAATATCAGCAACGATATGAACCGAGAACATCGAGTATCCATCCGTAAACATATGCAAAAGGATTAACCAGTAAACACCAACAAAATGGTATCTCTTTCAGGAGCAGCAAGGCAAATGTGATACAAGAAAGCCACATCACAAGATAATAGTCCTGCATCATAAAAGCATTACAATTAGATAATTATGATGGAATATCTCAAAACTTTGCTGAGCAAATGGAAATAGTAAGCTCTTTGATACAATGATAGGTAAACCTCTACTGGGTGCCTAACTGAATAGTTAATGTTGACCATTCTTTAAGATAAGATGCTTAAGATAAACCCGCAAGCCTCCTTTAGTGAATACATGCAAAAAGATTAACTTCTGACCACAACAACTAATTCAGCACAAAGATGTTAGATTTCCAAAACATATATTATAAAAAAAAGCACCATAAACAATTGCAATTTGATAAGCAAAGCCTACAGTACTAAAAAAATTAAGGAAATCAAGTTGACATCAGAGAGAGAGAGAGAGAGAGCAACCTGGGTGGGGGTGATGGTGCTCTCCTCCTGATGGAACGACAATGACATATGCATCTTCCTAGGGAAGAGATCCTCCCCGGTGCGCATTTGGTGGGCCAATGAGGCAGATGATAGCGAGCCCTCCCAGCCCTAGGTTAGGGGCGAGGGAAATGGGCATGGCGGCATGGGAGTTGGGGCAGCACTGGTGTGGCTGCGCACACCAATGAGGAACACGAGAGGGCCGAGAATCAAAGAAGGTGGAAAGGGTCCGAGCTCGCGAGGGTTGGGAGTCACCGCCGGATGTTGTCGTGCCCCACTTTCTAGCTGCCTGCTGCACCGATGGAATCAGGAGACAGCGCACATCTTAATCAGGAAAGGCAGACGAAAACTAAAGGGATAACACCTGACAAACTACGCGGGGCAAGAAGAGGCCCGCCACTCCTCCCGCGCCCCTTTGAAAGATACAAGAGAAGGAAGACTGGCAGGAGGGGCGAGAGGAAGCCGACGGGTAGGAGAAGAAGAGGGGCGGGGATGGTGGCCGGCCAGGAGGGAGGGGCTGGGGGGGCTGGAGGCGGCGCTTGAGAGATTAGAGAAGGGGAGGCATAGGGCTGGCGGCCGCAGCCCTAAGCGTCTCGTCGATTGGGGAAAGAGCAATGAATCAAAGGAAGGCACATTGCGCAGGGGTAAGCGAAATGTCAAAATTGCCCTCAGCGGCCACCCAAATTTACGGCGCGGTGGCATGCCCCATGTGCCTATTCTTTGTTGGAGCACAAACAAAGGCCAAAGGAAACAAAACCAATAGTCCAAGTCATAAAAACTATTTCTAAACTATATTCAGATTTAACGGTCAAACTCAGAATTGTCGAGTACAAAAGAGTTGATTTGCTAGGCATCCCAATATTCGAACGAAAGTAAAATAAGAAACTGCCGACTTAAAATTGGTAGGCAAGTAACAACAATGCCTTAATCCTGCCAGATGAATAGGAAAATCAATAAGCAGCTACCATATCCAATCTGGAGCTAGAACCCAAATACTTGAACCTTCATAAAGTAATAAAAGCAGAAGTTTCAAATCGACAACCCAAATACCCGAACCTTCATCCTTATTTAACCCTTCTTTTGTGTAGGTAATTTATTTTACACTCCAATGCAAGCTTATTCAAACTGCACCCGGCAAACAAATTTATTATTAGTAAAGCTAATGCTGGATTAATTCAAAGCTTTAAATAAAACACGTAATGCTCAAACAGTAGAATTAACACCAAGAATTCAGCAAGTAGAGATTGCAAGTCACTTGAGAATAAGCTACAAGCATACCGCAAAGGTGGATTTGCTTGTCGGGTAATAACCTTCAATCTGTAATCACTCGTGAAGTTTGCGGATAGTTGTAGTAATAGTGCGATATCTTGGTAGTGCGTGAAGATAAATAAAATATCAATGAAACAAAAGTAGAATTAACGTGTAGTGAGCCCATTAACCATTCAAGTACGGAATTAGTAATGTATGAGTTATTTCTAAATACAGTTTAGTAGCAAAATTTAGGAAAGAATGCACTAAGCATATTCAACCAAATACCCGCCTCAAAGTTTCTGGGTAAGTGGACAGCCAAGAATCCTGATATATATATATATGTTCTTGAGACTCATATATACTCAAGAACCTTCATATATTGTCAAGAAAGAACCTTAATCACATCATGCAAGAATTCAAGCGAACCATATAGCCAAGACCGTTTGACTATCCACGGCATGGGAGCAGAAGAAAAGTTCATCGGCATATAGAATTCCTCGTAACAAACAAACTTCATATACTACAGGTTGACATACTACACGAAACAAACCAGTCCCAACAACAGGTTACGCCATGTATGAGACCTTATGTAAAACAATTTGTATTAGCACTATTATTCTTTGGGCGTCAAATGTTACGAGGAATAAATGTAGTAGTACAAACACCATAGTGAATATAGTTCAAGAAAAACATCACAGGAATAGTTTGAAGCTACAATAATCGGACATCGATAAAAAATAATGTTGTATATGCCCATAAAGCTTCCTAGTGCAAAATCCTACCAATGAGAGTTCCCCAAAACAAATAAACTTTCAGTCCATGGACCATACAAAGTTTTCCAATGTGGAAATACTGCATCTAGATTTCGACAAAGAGAATATGCATGAGAGTAGTAAAGATAGTGATCAAGGTATCACGGCTTTCGCTTCTCGATTTAACCTCCATTTGTTGTCACAATATCCGGCAGCTTCTGCTCCATGTCCATGAATGGTAACACCTTCAGCTTCCTGTAATCGGAAAAGTCATCACATAAATAAAAAAGAATCAATGGATCGGACCAACGGATCATAGATAGGTTTTCATTATTAATGCACAATCTGGAATGGTGCTACTTGTGACAGGAAGAAAGGGGTAGTTATAAGAAAATAGCATCTATCTTTGGTAACATGACATGATATTTTTAATTGAACCAAACCTCCAAGATCATGTCAGCGATTAAAACCGGCATTAACCAAACCATCCATACACAATGACTAAGAAGCTAAAAGGACAACCCGCCATGCATCACAAAAAGTATACCCTGTTCTCTTAGCAAAAGCCATTTCTATTCGATGCACTTTCCTTAACAAATTCTATGGAACCTCTGACGCCGCAAGTTATATAAGAAATTCCAACCAAAGGGCTCCATTCTTCATCAATTTGTTCTAACCGATCAATGCTCAATAGTCATGGAAACCTCCACTCCCGGACATACAAATATTTGGAGAAACCCATGGATACAAATTAAAATATAATAGATAAGATACTAATATATAAATGTAGACAACCATCAATGTGCCTTCTCCCATACCAAGTCCACACAATCAGTTTATAGCCTTTTAGAACACTTCATAGATATCTAATTGGAATTTTATTTGCCATTTATTTTTGCAAGTAAAAAACTGCTAGAAAATATAGAACAAATCCAAAGTGACTTAAATATACCCAATCAACTAACAAAGCATGCAACTGACCAATAATGAATCATTTAAGCAATAGTTTTAGTGGACCATCCACCTTGAATAATTAATATCTACCATTCCATATGATACGTTGAATCCTACCCCAAGTGTTGTAGCGTATTTCTAGTTTAATTCAGTTATAGTTCTCAACCAAAATTATCTCCATAATCCTCAATCCAAATACTTCAAAGCCGTCGACAACAGTTTATGACAACAGTTTAAATTTGAACAACACTTTGGCGGTAATGGGATGTGTACATATACATAGCCATGGGTCATGTATTTTGTAGTCCGTACCTACAATTGGGCTGACTTCCATCAAGAGAATAACAGGCTCGGTACCAAGGCAGATGGATCTCGTCAAAGAACCCTGTGCAACTAAATCCAAGGCAACAAAGTAAGATGCAGCAAGCAATGTGATTTGTAGCAGCCTGTGGCTAAATTAGATTAGCAAGTCAGTGGGAGGGAGAGGGGAAGTGTTACATGCAAGGAAGGGATCCATTGCCGTCAGGAAGGAAGCAGGGACCTTGTGTCGTGCGTCGTGGTCGGAATCGAGCTCGGGTCCTCGTCCTCCTCCGCGTCGTGGTCATCCTCGCTTGCTGTTTGGAATCAAACAAATAGAACATCGATCACACACATACCGACAGGGAGAATGGAAGGATGAGCGGCGGATCGAACCTTGGGAGTCTGACGCCGACAATGAGCACCGCAATCGTCATGGAAGAAGGCGACCACGGATTCATGACCGCATCTAGGAGTTCGAGGAAGAGGAGGAGCAGCGGCGTTCGTTGTCAAGGCCGCCGCCGTCCGACCGGCATCGGCCTCGTCGCCCGCAGCCCCAATCTTCTTTGCGAGTGCGATGGCGTGGCGGCGGTGGTGCAGGCGCGAGGGCGGCGGCGGCCGGGCATGAGCGAAAGGGAGGCGTGGCGGAGAGAAGGGGTTGGGGGTGGCGGTGCAGAGGCGAGGAGGCGCTAGGGTTACGGGAGGGGCGGTGCAAGGCGAGGTGGGACGGCGTGGTCGTGGTCATCGGCCACGGCCACGACGAGTGGGACGGCGGGGCGGGGCGGGCGAGGCGGCGGGGCGGGGCGGGCGGGCGAGGCGACGGGTCAAGGGAGGGGGCACGAGTGCGGGGAGAGGAGGAGGCTAGGGTTCACCACGGGGCCGGCCCTTTTATACCCCCTGTGAGCGAAATGACGAAAATGCCCCCGGGGGGCGCCGGAATTACGAGCGGTGGCACGAACGGGGTGAAACTGTTCATTGCAATAGTGCCTCCAAGTTGATCCGACGGCGTAGGTCGTCCTAGGGCTCGATCCGATAGCCCAGATTGCATCAAGCAAAACGATCCAACGGCCAGAATCGCCTGAGCTCTGAGAGCGCCCGGGAGTGACTGCATCCCTTATTTCACGATTATTCTTGCCAAAGTGGATTCGAAGTGTTTCCAGAGACTGCTTGAGCAGAAATGTGCATACTGACCAGATGGAGGTTCGATTAAGCATCGCCCTTCGATTAGAACTGCAAAGCATGCTTCCTCCTCTGGTGACAATTCTTGATTACTACTATCACCAAAGTGATGACATGCGGTGATGGTGCTTGCTTGCACTTGTGTCCTGGGACCCATGGTCCATTACATCTCCAACAAATGCCTGGTTTTCTTGTAGCTGGTGCTTTGGTGGAGGAATTTGTAAATTGGGAGCTGCAGGAACAATGGTTTTCTGTTGAGTATTGTGGAACTGCAGCTTGTTTGTCCTGTTGTGTCACATATGCTTGGTATTTAGCTTGAAGCCCGCTTTCATAATCCTTTGCCATCCAAAGAGGCTTGTGTCGAGTTGCTGGTCTTTGAGGTCTCAAATTACATCGATGTTAGGTTTTAATCCATTAACAAAGCTCACAACATAGTAATGTTCCCTGCAGGTATGGGTGTTCATCTCGGACTCGCCATGATTTCTTCAAACTTGTCAATGTAAGTTGCAACAGATAAGGTGCCCTGTTTAACACTATGAAATTTTTCCAAAGATTTCATAGATGCTAGAGTCTGCAAATCTGTCACAAAGCAACCTGCAGAAGTCCTTCCAAGGAATTGCACAGTTCTCCAACTGGGCACTTCTTACCAATTATCGCCCTCCCAATGAAATAAGTTAATGCCAAATCCACCTTACATTCATCGGGACCTGAGCTAGTTGGAAGTACTTGTTGACTTGCCATATCCATCCAAGAGGATTATCCCCATTGAAGCAAGGGAAATCAATCTTAGGGCCCTTGGAGATGTTCTTCATGAACTGTCTTTGCATGTTCGGACTTGTCTTTGATCACTAATTTCAGAGGTTTTCTCTGCTTGTTTTGATCATGCTCTGCTTGCTTCAAATGTAATCAACCAATGATTCCACCTGTTTACGCAAGTCCTGCACCCTTATCTGCTGATTTGGGATCTGAGCTTGTTGCCTGCTAGCAAGACCAGGGAAGATGAGGGTGATTCAGGTTGGGAGGGTGGGTATTTTCACCGCATACGCCTTGAAGGGCAAAAATCTCGGTCCGAACCTCTGAATTTTTCTCCACCAGTGTTTCAACCTTGCCGATCTGGCTCTCCAAGGCCTCGACCTTGGATAGTCGGGTGTTGACTTCTGCCATCCGATCTTTGATTTTGTCTTGTTTGAGTGTCATGGTGGTCACCTCCGCACGAAGAACATGCATTTCGTGCGACATCTCCTCCATGTGCTTGGTCCTTGTCGGCTTGGTTAGGTCGCTCGTAGCTCTGGTAATTTACCAAGGAAATACCCGGAACCCTTGCCGGCGACCTCGAATCTCCGCCTCCACACGCCTCTAGAAGCTCACCGCTGCCCCGATCGAACGCCCGCAGTGGAATTTTACAAAGCGAAACCCAACCACTGCAGCTCCAACCGGATCGCCTCCAAAAATCGATCACTCACGATACCAATTGACAGGACCAGCAATCGATTTCACCAACAATTACTCGAACTAGCCCTGATTTGATAATTTCAGCGGAAGAATTCAGATCTGAGTACAGATCGAGGATCAGTCCAATTCTACCAAGTAGCTCTAGGGTTCTAAGATAAGCTAGCTATTACAACTTGGAGAAGGGAAAAGATGAGCCGAGGATGCGTGGGGGTTGAGCTTAATAGGCTGGCGAGTTGGTGGCCTCGCATGTCTTTGGCGGGCTCCATTCTCAGAGCTGTCCAGGCGGTGGTGGCAACGGCGTAACGAGGAACAACGGACTGTTGCTTCAGAGTAGCCGTTGATCACCGTCCCATCTCATCTGGGCCGTCCACTTCCCAGGTGAGTACAGATTCAGTCTCAGTGTCGAAAGCTTCAGGGTTGCTGTATATTTCTTCAGTTAAGCAGTGAAGGACAGTAGGGTCCTGACAATTGCCTCCCGCAGAAGACGATCCTTGTCCTCGAGGATATTTTGCTGGAAACCAAGAGCGGATGGTGTCGTTGAAGAAGTCTGGGAATGTGTATTTGATGAAATCAGCGTCCTCCCAGGTGGCCTCCTCGGGTGACATATTCAACCACTATATCAGCCATTGTGTGACAAGATGGGGATGTCTTTGTTGGGGAACGTAGTAATTTTCAAAATTTTCCTACGATCACGCAAGACCATGGTGATGGCATAGCAGCGAGAGGGAAGAGTGTCCGTCCACGTACCCTCGTAGACCGAAAGCGGAAGCGTTATAACAACGCGGTTGATGTAGTCGTACGTCTTCACGATCCGACCGATCCAAGCACCGAACGTACGGCACCTCCGAGTTCTGCACACGTTCAGCTCGATGACGATCCCGGACTCCGATCCAAAGCAAAGTGTCGAGGATGAGTTCCGTCACGACGGCGTGGTGACGGTGTTGATGCTCCACCGACGCAGGGGCTTCGCCTAAGCTCATGACGATATGACTTCTCCGGCGCGAGGCTTCGCCTAAGCTCATGACGATATGACCAAGTGGAATATGGTGGAAGGGGCACCGCTGCGGCTAAGGAAAGATCCGTAGATCAACTTGTGTGTTATGGGGTGCCCCACCTCAGATATAAAGGAGCCAAGGGGAGGTGGCGGCCCAAGGGAGGAGGCGCACCAAGGGAGTCCTACTCCTCGGGAGTAGGACTCCCCTCAATCCTAGTTGGATTAGGATTCCGGAGGGGAAGAGAGAGAGGGGCGGCCCACCTTTCCTAGTCCTAATAGGACTAGGGAAGAAGGCGCGGCCACCTAGGGCTGCCCTTCTCCTTTCCTCCAAGGCCCACTATGGGCCCATGTAGTTCCCGGGGGTTCCGGTAACCTCCGGTACTCCTAAATTCCGATTTCACTCGGAACCTTTCCGATGTCCAAATGTAGGCTTCCAATATATCAATCTTTATGTCTCGACCATTTCGAGACTCCTCGTCATGTCCGTGATCACATCCGGGACTCGAACAAACTTCGCATCAATACTTATAAACTCATAATGAACTGTCATCGAAGCGTTAAGCGTGCGGACCCTACGGGTTCGAGAACTATGTAGACATGACCTAGAATCATTCTCGGTCAATAACCAATAGCGGAACCTGGATGCCCATATTGGTTCCTACATATTCTACGAAGATCTTTATCGGTCAAACCGCATAACGACATCGTTGTTCCCTTTGTCATCGGTATGTTACTTACCCGAGATTCGATCGTCGGTATCCAATACCTAGTTCAATCTCGTTACCGGTAAGTCTCTTTACTCGTTCCGTAATACATCATCTCACAACTAACTCATTAGTTGTAATGCTTGCAAGGCTTAAGTGATGTGTATTACCGAGAAGGCCTAGAGATACCTCTCCGACAATCGGAGTGACAAAACCTAATCTCGAAATCGCCAACCCAACAAGTATCTTTGGAGACACCTGTAGTACTCCTTTATAATCACCCGATTCGTTGTGACGCTTGGTAGCACCAAAGTGTTCCTCCGGTAAACAGGAGTTGCATAATCTCATAGTTACAGGAACATGTATGGGTCATGAAGAAAGCATTAACATACTAAACGATCAAGTGTTAAGCTAATGGAATGGGTCATGTCAACCAGATCATTCAACCAATGATGTGACCTTGTTAATCAAACAACAACTCCTTTGTTTATGGTTAGGAAACATAACCATCTTTGATTAACAAGCTAGTCAAGTAGAGGCATACTAGTGACATACTGTTTGTCTATATATTCACACATGTATTATGTTTCCGGTTAATACAATTCTAGCATGAATAATAAACATTTATCATGATATAAGGAAATAAATAATAACTTTATTATTGCCTCTAGGGCATATTTGCTTCATCTCCCACTTGCACTAGAGTCAATAATCTAGATTACAAAGTAATGATCCTAACACCCATGGAGTCTTGGTGCTGATCATGTTTTGCTCGTGGAAGAGGCTTAGTCAACGGGTCTGCAACATTCAGATCCGTATGTATTTTGCAAATCTCTATGTCTCCCACTTGGACTTGGTCCCGAATGGAATTGAAGCGTCTCTTGATATGCTTGGTCCTCTTGTGAAATCTGGATTCCTTTGCCAAGGCAATTGCACCAAGATTGTCACAGAAGATCTTCATAGGTCCCGATGCACTAGGTATGACACCTAGATCGGAAATGAACTCTTTCATCCAGACTCCTTCATTTGCTGCTTCCAAGCAGCTATGTACTCCGCTTCACATGTAGATCCCGCCACGACGCTTTGTTTAGAACTGCACCAACCGACAGCTCCACCGTTTAATAAAAACACGATCCGGTTTGCGATTTAGAATCGTCCGGATCGATGTCAAAGCTTGCATCGACGTAACCATTTACGACTAGCTCTTTGTCACCTCCATATACGAGAAACATATCCTTAGTCCTTTTCGTGTATTTCAGATGTTCTTGACCGCTGTCCGATGATCCATTCTGGATTACTTTGGTACCTTCCTGCCAAGCTTACATTAAGCATACGTCAGTCCGGTACACAGCATTGCATACATGATAGAGCCTATGGCTGAAGCATAGGGAACATCTTTCATTTTTTCTCTATCTTCTGCGGTGGTCGGGCATTGAGTCTGACTCAATCTTATACCTTGTAACACAGGCAAAAAACCTTTCTTTGCTGGATCCATTTTGAACTTTTTCAAAACTTTATCAAGGTATGTGCTTTGTGAAAGTCCAATTAAGCGTCTTGATCTATCTCTATAGATCTTGATGCCCAATATGTAAGCAGCTTCACCGAGGTCTTTCATTGAAAAACTTTTATTCAAGTATCCTTTTATGCTATCCAGAAATTCTATATCATTTCCAATCAATAATATGTCGTCCACATATAATATCGTAAATGCTACAGAGCTCCCACTCACTTTCTTGTAAATACAAAGGCTTCTCCAAAAGTCTGTACAAACCCATATGCTTTGATTACACTATCAAAGCGTTTATTCCAACTCCGAGAGGCTTGCACCAGACCATAAATTGATCGTTGGAGCTTGCACACTTTGTTAGCACCCTTTGGATCGACAAAACCTTCTGGTTGCATCATATACAACTCTTCTTCTAGAAATCCATTCAAGAATGCAGTTTTTACATCCATTTGCCAAATTTCATAATCATAAATGCGACAATTGCTAACATGATTCGGACAGACTTAAGCATCGCTACGGGTGAGAAAGTCTCATCGTAGTCAACCCCTTGAACTTGTCGAAAACCTTTCGCAACAAGTCGAGCTTTGTAGACAGTTATATTACCATCGGCGTCAGTCTTCTTCTTAAAGATCCATTTATTTTCAATGGCTTGCCGATCATCGGCAAGTCAACCAAAGTCCATACTTTGTTCTCATACATGGATCCCATCTCAGATTTCATGGTTTCCAGCCATTTTGCGGAATCTGGGCTCACCATCGCTTCTTCATAGTTTGTAGGTTCGCCATGGTCAAGTAACATGACTTCCGTAATAGGATTACCGTACCACTCACGTGCGTATTTTACTCTGGTTGACCTCGATGTTCAAGAGTAACTTGATCTGAAGTTTCATGATCATCATCATTAGTTTCCTCACTAATTGGTGTAGTTGTCACAGAACCATTTCTTGTGATGAACTACTTTCCAATAAGGGAGCAGAATCTGATTATCTCATCAAGTTCTACTTTCCTCCCACTCACTTCTTTTCGAGAGAAACTCTTTCTCTAGAAAGGATCCGAATTTAGCAACGAAAATCTTGCCTTCAGATCTGTGATAGAAGGTGTACCCAACAGTCTCCTTTGGGTATCCTATGAAGACACATTTTTCCGATTTGGGTTCGAGCTTATCTGGTTGAAGTTTCTTTACATAAGCATCGCAGCCCCAAACTTTAAGAAACGACAACTTTGGTTTCTTGCCAAACCACAGTTCATAAGGCGTCGTCTCAACGGATTTTGACGGTGTCCTATTCAACGTGAATGCGGCCGTCTCTAAAGCATAACCCCAAAACGATAGCGGTAAATCGGAAATAGACATCATAGATCGCACCATATCTAGTAAAGTACGATTACGACGTTCGGACACACCATTTCTCTGTGGTGTTCCGGTGGCGTGAGTTGAAAACTATTCCACATTGTTTCAAATGTAAACCAAACTCGTAACTCAAATATTCTCCTCCACGATCAGATCGTAGAAATTTTATTTTCTTGTTACGATGATTTTCCACTTCACTCTGAAATTCTTTGAACTTTTCAAATGTTTCAGATTTGTGTTTCATTAAGTAGATATACCCATATCTGCTCAAATCATCTGTGAAGGTGAGAAAATAACGATACCCGCCAAGGCCTCAACATTCATTGGACCACAAACATCGGTATGTATGATTTCCAACAAATCAGTTGCTCGCTCCATAGTTCCGGAGAACGGCGTTTTGGTCATCTTGCCCATGAGGCACGGTTCGCAAGTACCAAGTGATTCATAATCAAGTGATTCCGAAGCCCATCAAGATGGAGTTTCTTCATGCGTTTTACACCGATATGACCTAAACGGCAGTGCCACAAATAAGTTGCACTATCATTATCAACTCTGCATCTTTTGGCTTCAACATTATGAATATGTGTATCACTCTTGTCGAGATTCAACAAGAATAGACCATTCTTCAAGGGTGCATGACCATAAAAGATATTACTCATATAAATAGAACAACCATTATTCTCTCGATTTAAATGAATAACCGTCTCGCATTAAACAAGATCCAGATATAATGTTCATGCTCAACGCCGCACCAAATAACAATTATTTAGGTCTAAAACTAATCCCGAAGGTAGATGTAGAGGTAGCGTGCCGATCGCGATCACATCGACTTTGGAACCATTTCCAACGCCGCATCGTCACCTCGTCCTTAGCCAATCTTCGCAATCCGTAGTTCCTGCTTTGAGTTGCAAATATTAGCAATGTAACCAGTATCAAATACCAGTACTATCATGCGAGTATTAGTAAGGTACACATCAATAACATGTATATCACATATACCTTTGTTCACCTTGCCATCCTTTTTATCCGCCAAATACTTGGGGCAGTTCCGCTTCCGATGTCGGTGCTTGCGGTAAAAACACTCGATTTCGGGCTTAGGTCCGGACTTGGGTTTCTTCTCTTGATCAGCAACTTTCTTGCTGTTCTTTTTGAAGTTTCCTTCTTCTTCCCTTTGCCCTTTTCTTGAAACTAGTGGTCTTGTTGATCATCAACACTTGATGCTCTTTCTTGATTTCTACCTCCATGACTTTTAGCATCGCGAAGAGCTCGAAATTGTCTTAGTCATCCCTTGCATATTATAGTTCATCACGAAGCTTTTGTAGCTTGGTGGCGTTGATTGGAGAATTACATCAATGACACTATCATCCGGAAGATTAACTCCCAGCTGAATTAAGTGATTGTTATACCCGGACATTTTGAGTATGTGCTCACCGACGTAACTATTCTCCTCCATCTTGCAGCTATAGAACTTATTGGAGACTTCATATCTCTCAATCCGGGCATTTGCTTGAAATATTAACTTCAACTCCTGGAACATCTCATATGCTCCATGACGTTCAAAACGTCGTTGAAGACCCGGTTCTAAGCCGTAAAGCATGGCAATAATCGAACTATAGAGTAGTCATCACCGCTTTGCCGACGTTCACAACTTCGGCTCAAGATCTGCAAGAAGTTCGTCACCCGGTGCTTCCAGGACGTAATTTTTCTCAGGCAGCAATGAGGATAATCCTCAAGTTACGGACCCGATCCGTGTAATTGCTACCATCATCTTTCAACTTTGCTTTCTCAAGGAACGCATTAAAATTCAATGGAACAACAAGACGAGCCATCTATCTACAAAGAAACATAGACAAGCAAAATACTATCGGTACTAAGTTCATGATAAATTTAAGTTCAATTAATCATATTAAAAACTCCCACTTAGACAGACATCTCTCTAGTCATCTAAGTGATCACGTGATCCATATCAACTAAACCCTGTCCGATCATCACGTGAGATGGAGTAGTTTCAATGGTGAACATCACTATGTTGATCATATCTACTATATGATTCACGCTCGACCTTTCGGTCTCCGTGTTCCGAGGCCATATCTGTTATATGCTAGGCTCGTCAAGTTTAACTCGAGTATTCGGCGTGCAACTGTTTTGCACCCGTTGTATTTGAACGTAGAGCCTATCACACCCGATCATCACGTGGTGTCTCAAAGACGAAGAACTTTCATAGCGGTGAATACTCTGGGAGAACACTTCTTGATAATTTTTAGTGAGAGATCATCTTATAATGCTACCGTCAATCAAAGCAAGATAAGATGCATAAAGTATAAACATCACATGCAATCAATATAAGTGATATGATATGGTCATCATCATCTTGTGCTTGTGATCTCCATCGCCGAAGCACCGTCATGATCACCATCGTCACCGGCGCGACACCTTGATCTCCATCATAGCATCGTTGTCGTCTCGCCAACTATTGCTTCTACGACTATCGCTACTCCTTAGTGATAAAGTAAAGCAATTACATGGCGTTTGCATTTCATACAATAAAGCGACAACCATATGGCTCCTGCCGATTGCCGATAACTCGGATACAAAACATGATCATCTCATACAATAAAATATAGCATCACGTCTTGACCACATCACATCACAACATGCCCTGCAAAAACAAGTTAGACGTCCTCTACTTTGTTGTTGCAAGTTTTACGTGGCTGCTACGGGCTGAGCAAGAACCGTTCTTACCTACGCATCAAAACCACAACGATACTTTCGTCAAATAGACTCCGTTTAACCTTCTCAAGGACCGGGCGTAGCCACACTCGGTTCAACTAAAGTGAGAGAGACAGACACCCGCCGGTCACCTTTAAGCAACGAGTGCTCGGGCGGTGAAACCAGTCTCGCGTAAGCGTCTGGCGTAATGTCGGTCCGGCCGCTTCATCTCACAATACCGCTGAACCAAAGTATGACATGCCGGTAGGCGGTATGACTTGTATCGTCCACAACTCACTTGTGTTCTACTCGTGCATATGACATCAACGCATAAAACCAGGCTCTGATACCACTGTTGGGGAACGTAGTAATTTTCAAAATTTTCCTACGATCACGCAAGACCATGGTGATGGCATAGCAACGAGAGGGAAGAGTGTCCGTCCACGTACCCTCGTAGACCGAAAGCGGAAGCGTTATAACAACGCGGTTGATGTAGTTGTACGTCTTCACGATCCGACCGATCCAAGCACCGAACGTACGGCACCTCCGGAAGTTACGCACACGTTCAGCTCGATGACGATCCCCGGACTCCGATCCGGCAAAGTGTCGGGGAGGCGTTCCGTCAGCACGACGGGGTGGTGACGTTCTTGATGTTCTACCGTCGCTGGGCTTCGCCTAAGCTCATGACGATATGACTTCTCCGTGCAGGCTTCGCCTAAGCTCATGACGATATGACGAAGTGGAATATGGTGGAAGGGGCACCGCACACAGCTAAGGAAAGATCCGTAGATCAACTTGTGTGTTATGGGGTGCCCCCTGCCTCAGATATAAAGGAGCCAAGGGGAGGTGGTGGCGGCCCAAGGAGGAGCGCAAGGAGTCCTACTCCTGAGGGAGTAGGACCCCCCCTCCAATCCTAGTTGGATTAGGATTCCCGGAGGGGGAAAGAGAGAGAGGGGGGCCGGCCCACCTTTCCTAGACTAGGGGAAGGGGGGGGGCGCGCGGCCACCTAGGGCTGCCCCTTCTCCTTTCCACCAAGGCCCACTATGGGCCCATGTAGTTCCCGGGGGATTCGGTAACCTCCCGGTACTCCGGTAAATTCCCGATTTCACTCGGAACCTTTCCGATGTCCAAATGTAGGCTTCCAATATATCAATCTTTATGTCTCGACCATTTCGAGACTCCTCGTCATGTCCGTGATCACATCCGAGACTCGAACAAACTTCGCATCAATACTTATAAACTCATAATGAACTGTCATCGAAGCGTTAAGCGTGCGGACCCTACGGGTTCGAGAACTATGTAGACATGACCTAGAATCATTCTCGGTCAATAACCAATAGCGGAACCTGGATGCCCATATTGGTTCCTACATATTCTACGAAGATCTTTATCGGTCAAACCGCATAACGACATACGTTGTTCCCTTTGTCATCGGTATGTTACTTACCCGAGATTCGATCGTCGGTATCCAATACCTAGTTCAATCTCGTTACCGGTAAGTCTCTTTACTCGTTCCGTAATACATCATCTCACAACTAACTCATTAGTTGTAATGCTTGCAAGGCTTAAGTGATGTGTATTACCGAGAAGGCCTAGAGATACCTCTCCGAGCAATCGGAGTGACAAAACCTAATCTCGAAATACGCCAACCCAACAAGTATCTTTGGAGACACCTGTAGTACTCCTTTATAATCACCCGATTCACGTTGTGACGTTTGGTAGCACCAAAGTGTTCCTCCAGTAAACGGAGTTGCATAATCTCATAGTTACAGTGAACATGTATGGGTCATGAAGAAAGCATTAACATACTAAACGATCAAGTGTTAAGCTAATGGAATGGGTCATGTCAACCAGATCATTCAACCAATGATGTGACCTTGTTAATCAAACAACAACTCCTTTGTTTATGGTTAGGAAACATAACCATCTTTGATTAACAAGCTAGTCAAGTAGAGGCATACTAGTGACATCTTGTTTGTCTATATATTCACACATGTATTATGTTTCCGGTTAATACAATTCTAGCATGAATAATAAACATTTATCATGATATAAGGAAATAAATAATAACTTTATTATTGCCTCTAGGGCATATTTCCTTCAGTCTTGGGATAGCTCTTGTTTCTAGAACAAGTACTGGAGCTATTTTAATCTTGCCAGACTCATCAACCAAGGGCAGACCAGGAGCAGGTACAGCATGAGAGCCCAAATGTTGCTTCAATTGACTGACATGGAAGACATTATGTATTTGGACATCTGCAGGCAGCAGGAGTTTATAGGAAGAGTTGCCAATCTTTTGCAAAATCCTGAATGGTCCATAGAACTTAGTTGCTAGTTTGAGACCTGTTTTGATGCCAAAAGCAGCTAATCTGTAAGGTTGCATTTTGAGATATACCATTTCTCCCTCGTAGAAGTTCCCTGTCCACCCTGCTCATGTCTCCGTGCATATTTCTTCATTCTCTGTTGAGCTACTAGCAGATTGTGTTTCAACTGTTGTTGCATTTGTTCCCTCTGTTGCAAAAATGTTGCTGCTTCAGTATCATCAGGGCCAGGAATTGAGACCTCTCCAATTTGTGGTGGAGGAAAGCCATACAAACATTGAAAGGGGGTATATTTAGTAGCAGTATGATAAGAGGTATTAAACCACCATTCAGCCATAGATAACCATGAACACCATTTCTTTGGTTCATTAAATGCCATGCTTCTCAGATACGCTTCTAAGCATTGGTTCACCCTCTCCGTCTGACCATCAGATTGTGGGTGATGGGCTGTACTCATATTGAGTTTGACTCCCAAGGATTTAAATAAAGCTTGCCAGAAGTTGCTTGTGAATATCCTGTCTCTATCCGTGACCATTGACACTGGCATTCCATGCAGTTTGAAGATATTGTCAATGAAAGCCTGGAGAACAGTAGTAACATTGAATGGGTGAGATAGGGCAATGAAGTGGGAGTACTTAGTGAATCTGTCCACTACGACCAATATCACATCTTTGCCTTGGGATTTAGGTAATCCTTCGACAAAGTCCATAGAAATGTGCCTCCAAGCCATGTCAGGGATAGGGAGGGGGTCCAGTAATCCAGGGTAGTGGCAATGTTCCCCCTTTGATCTCTGACATACAGGACATTCTTGTATGAATTTTTCTATTGAGACTTTCATATTGGGCCAATAGAATATTCTATTAATTCTGTGATATGTAGCTCTCACTCCCGAATGGCCCCCAATCAGAGAAGAGTGAAATGTGGATAACAAGTGCTGCTGGAAATTGATATCTTTTCCAATATAAATTCTACCTTTATATCTCAATACTCCAACAGTATAATTGTAAAGAGGAAGAGCTGTTGTTCCTGTAGTTAACTGTGTGATGAGGTCTTTACACCTATCATCAGACTTGTAATAACTTTCAATTTGGTCAGTCCAACTGGGCACTGCCATAGAAATTTCCATCAGCTGTGGTTTCCTTGAGAGAGCATCAGCCGCTTTGTTTTCTTTTCCTTTCTTATATTCTATAGTGTAAGCGAATTCCAGTAACTTGAGCATCAACTTGTGTTGGATGCCTTCTAAATCCTTTGCTCTGTAATAAACTTCAAACTTTGATGATCTGTTTTAATGACTAGAGACGAACCAAGGAAATAATGCCTCCAGTTCTCAAGAGATTCCAAGATTGCTATTGCCTCTTTTTCATAGGTTGACAAAGCAGCTGCCTTAGGCCCCAATGATCTCTTTGTAATAAGCGAGAGGTCCGTGTCTTTGCATAAGAACAGCCCCAATTCCACTTCCAGAAGCATCACACTCTAACTCAAATGGAATTGTAAAGTCTGGTAGTGCTAGAACAGGTGCATGAGTGATGCTGTGTTTTAATTGATCGAAAGCTATTGTTTGTTGATCAGTCCAAAGGAAAGAATCCTTCTTGAGAAGATCATGAAGAGGTCTGCATATAGCTCCATAATCTTTAATGAATCTTCTGTAGTAACCCGCCAAGCCAAGGAAACTTCTTAATTCAGTGATGTTTGCTGGGACAGACCACTGTTGCACAGCTAGTATTTTCTCAGGATCTGTTGCTACTCCATTAGCAGAAAGAACATGGCTTAAATACTCCACCGTTTGTGTGCCAAAATGCATTTGGATTTGTTGAAGAAAAGATTGTTTTCCTTCAATATTTGCAATACTATTTTTAAATGCTCCTTGTGTTCTTCTAGTTTTTTTGAATATTAAGATATCATCAAAGAACACCAACACAAATTTCCTCAAATAAGGGCCAAACAACTTGTTCACCAGTGCTTGGAAGGTAGCTGGGGCATTAGTCAAGCCAAAGGGCATAACTAGAAATTCATAATGTCCGTAATAAGTTCTGAATGTTGTCTTGTGTATATCCTCTGGTTTCATTACGATCGATGATATCTCGATTTCAGATCCAATTTCTTTGAAAACTGCTGCTCCTTGCAGTTCATCTAGAAGATCTTCTATCACGGGTATAGGAAACTTATTCTTGATTGTTTGGGCATTTAATTTCCTATAATCTATGCACAATCGCCAAGTCCCTCCATTCTTCCTGACTAGTATGGCTGGGGATGCATAAGGACTCATACTGTGTTGAATTATATGTCTTGACAAGAGAAGTTTTATCTGCTGTTCCATCTCATTTTTCTGTAGATGAGGAACTCTGTATGGTCTGACATTAGGAGGTGTGGAATTCTCTTGCAGTGGTATGGAATGGTCACAATCTCTAGGAGGTGGTAGTGTAGTTGGTTCTTTGAAGAGCTCATCATCTTGTTCGTAACACCTAAAAGTTCCTCTGGAGATTTGTGTGAGGTTTCCAAAGAGCTGCTCACAGTTGTCATGAAGTTGAGACTCATAGCAAAACCTACTGCTCCTTCTGAGCACATTTTGTCAAGCTTTTCTGCAGAGATCAGTTTAGGAACTACAGTAGTTGTGCAGTCAAAGAAGGTAACTGGTTTGAGCCTGTCCTTATTCACTATGACTGTTCTTTCTTCAAAATCCATAGAAATAGGATTATGCTTCCTGAGCATGTCACAGCCCAATACCACATCATATCCGTGCAACTCCAAGACTATCAAATCATTTGAGAATGTTTCATTAGCAATCCTAAAACTGGTGTTAGGTGCATGAGCTCCAGTCGTCAATGAGCCCCCTCCAGCTACTGTTACTATTTTAGTTGGGTTGTTGATCAGTGGACAACCAGTTTTGAGAGCAAATTTCAAATCAATAAATGTATTTGTGCTCGCGGTATCGACTAGTGCTATTCCTTGTCTCCCTCCTATACTAGTGCTATTCCTTGTCTCCTCCTATACTTACTAGATGGAAATCAATGCTTAGTCAAGAATCTGCATTTCGCCTAAAAGCACAGATCCAACATGGTAATAAATGTATCAAATCAAAGGTGTAAGAACAACATCGATCCAACGGCATCTTCATCGTAATTAAAACAACTCAAAGTGTGCCCTATAAACAACCCAAAGCAATTGAACCTTATGTCCCACCAAACATTGTATTCGTAATTGCAATGAAGGTGGTACAAAAAGATATAGATAGAGTGGCGCCAAATAGATACAAAAACAAAATTTGAGCCACCGATCTAGCATTAGGATTTCTCAAAGACACATGAGGAAGACTATCTAAGGCAATGATCCAAATCTGCTATTTCTTAGGGAAGCATTAGTTCGGTACCAAGAGTCGAATGATTCAAGAGAAAACATCAAATTTAGTACAAAGAGCATATGTCCACTACAATGCTGATGAATATTTCACTCACACAAAAGGTGACATACATATATGCTTTTTTACAAAGGGATATTGTAACCCATACTAAAATAGCTATGTGCATTATTTGGGAAATCAGCAAGAGAAGGCAAATATCAGCAACGATATGAACCGAGAACATCGAGTATCCATCCGTAAACATATGCAAAAGGATTAACCAGTAAACACCAACAAAATGGTATCTCTTTCAGGAGCAGCAAGGCAAATGTGATACAAGAAAGCCACATCACAAGATAATAGTCCCGCATCATAAAAGCATTACAATTAGATAATTATGATGGAATATCTCAAAACTTTCTTTGAGCAAATGGAAATAGTAAGCTCTTTGATACAATGATAGGTAAACCTCTCTTGGGTGCCCTAATCAATAGTTAATGTTGACCATTCTTTAAGATAAGATGCTTAAGATAAACCCATAAGCCTCCTTTAGTGAATACATGCAAAAGATTAACTTCGACCACAACAACTAATTCAGCACAAAGATGTTAGATTTCCAAAACATATATTATAAAAAAAGCACCATAAACAATTGCAATTTGATAAGCAAAGCCTACAAGATTAAAAAATTAAGGAAATCAAGTTGACATCGAGAGAGAGAGAGAGAGAGCAACCTGGGTGGGGTGATGGTGCTCTCCTCTGATGGAACGACAATGACATATGCATCTTCCTAGGGAAGAGATCCTCCCTAGTCGCATTTGGTGGGCCAATGAGGCAGATGATAGCGAGCCCTCCCTTTCTAGGTTAGGGGCGAGGGAAATGGGCATGGCGGCATGGGAGTTAGGCGACCTTGGTGTGGTGCGCACACCAATGAGGAACACGAGGGCCGAGAATCAAAGAAGGTGGAAAGGGTCCGAGCTCATGAGGGTTGGGAGTCACCGCCGGATGTTGTCGTGCCCACTTTCTAGCCGCCTCGATGGAATCGGGAGACAGTAGCACATCTTAATCAGAAAGGCGCATTTAAAACTAAAGGGATAACACCGACAAACTACGCGGGGCAAGAAGAGGCCCGCCACTCCTCCCGCGCCCCTTTGAAAGATACAAGAGAAGGAAGACTGGCAGGAGGGGCGAGAGGAAGCCGACGGGTAGGAGAAGAAGAGGGGCGGGGATGGTGGCCGACGGGAGGGGAGGGGCTGGGGTGGCTGGAGGCGGCGCTTGAGAGATTAGAGAAGGGGAGGCATAGGGCTGGCGGCCGCAGCCCTAAGCGTCTCGTCGATTGGGGAAAGAGCAATGAATCAAAGGAAGGCACATTGCGCAGGGGTAAGCGAAATGTCAAAATTGCCCTCAGCGGCCACCCAAATTTACGGCGCGGTGGCATGCCCCATGTGCCTATTTGCTGTTGGAGCACAAACAAAGGCCAAAGGAAACAAAACCAATAGTCCAAGTCATAAAAAACTATTTCTAAACTATATTCAGATTTAACGGTCAAACTCAGAATTGTCGAGTACAAAAGAGTTGATTTGCTAGGCATCCCAATATTCAGACGAAAGTAAAATAAGAAACTGCCAGCTTAAAATTGGTAGGCAAGTAACAACAATGCCTTAATCCTGCCAGATGAATAGGAAAATCAATAAGCAGCTACCATATCCAATCTGGAGCTAGAACCCAAATACTTGAACCTTCATAAAGTAATAAAAACAGAAGTTTCAGCGTATCAGCAACCCAAATACCCGAACCTTCATCCTTATTTAACCCTTCTTTTGTGTAGGTAATTTATTTTACACTCCAGTCGCAAGCTTATTCAAACTGCACCCGGCAAACAAATTTATTATTAGTAAAGCTAATGCTGGATTAATTCAAAGCTTTAAATAAAACACAGAATGCTCAAACAGAAGTAGAATTAACACCAAGAATTCAGCAAGTAGAGATTGCAAGTCACTTCAGAATAAGCTACAAGCATACCTGCAAAGGTGGATTTGCTTGCCGGGTAATAACCTTCAATCTGTAATCACTCGTGAAGTTTGCCAGATAGTTGTAGTAATAGTGCAGTATACTGGTAGTGCGTGAAGATAAATAAAATATCAATGAAACAAAAGTAGAATTAACGTGTAGTGAGCCCATTAACCATTCAAGTAATGGAATTAGTAATGTATGAGTTATTTCTAAATACAGTTTAGTAGCAAAATTTAGGAAAGAATGCACTAAGCATATTCAACCAAATACCCGCCTCAAAGTTTCTGGGTAAGTGGACAGCCAAGAATCCTGATATATATATATATGTTCTTGAGACTCATATATACTCAAGAACCTTCATATATTGTCAGTAAAGAACCTTAATCACATCATGCAAGAATTCAAGCGAACCATATAGCCAAGACCGTTTGACTATCCCTGGCATGGGAACAGAAGAAAAGTTCATCGGCATATAGAATTCCTCAGAACAAACAAACTTCATATACTACAGTTGACATACTACACGAAACAAACCAGTCCCAACAACAGGTTCTGCCATGTATGAGACCTTATGTAAAACAATTTGTATTAGCACTATTATTACTGGGCCGTCAAATGTTCTGAGGAATAAATGTAGTAGTACAAACACCATAGTGAATATAGTTCAAGAAAAACATCACAGGGAATAGTTTGAAGCTACAATAATCAGACATCAGTAAAAAATAATGTTGTATATGCCCATAAAAAGCTTCCTAGTGCAAAATCCTACCAATGAGAGTTCCCCAAAACAAATAAACTTTCAGTCCATGGACCATACAAAGTTTTCCAATGTGGAAATACTGCATCTAGATTTCGACAGTAGAATATGCATGAGAGTAGTAAAGATAGTGATCAAGGTATCACCTGGCTTTCGCTTCTCGATTTAACCTCCATTTGTTGTCACAATATCTGGGCAGCTTCTGTTCCATGTCCATGAATGGTAACACCTTCAGCTTCCTGTAATCAGAAAAGTCATCACATAAATAAAAAAAGAATCAATGGATCAGACCAACAGATCATAGATAGGTTTTCATTATTAATGCACAATCTGGAATGGTGCTACTGTGACAGGAAGAAAGGGGTAGTTATAAGAAAATAGCATCTATGCTGGTAACATGACATGATATTTTTAATTGAACCAAACCTCCAAGATCATGTCAGTGATTAAAACCGCATTAACCAAACCATCCATACACAATGACTAAGAAGCTAAAAGGACAATCCGCCATGCATCACAAAAAGTATACCCTGTTCTCTTAGCAAAAGCCATTTCTATTCGATGCACTTTCCTTAACAAATTCTATGGAACCTATGACGCCGCAAGTTATATAAGAAATTCCAACCAAAGGGCTCCATTCTTCATCAGCTGTTCTAACCGATCAATGCTCAATAGTCATGGAAACCTCCACTCCCAGTACATACAAATATTTGGAGAAACCCATGGATACAAATTAAAATATAATAGATAAGATACTAATATATAAATGTAGACAACCATCAACAGGCCTTCTCCCATACCAAGTCCACACAATCAGTTTATAGCCTTTTTTAGAACACTTCATAGATATCTAATTGGAATTTTATTTGCCATTTATTTTTTGCAAGTAAAAAAACTGCTAGAAAATATAGAACAAATCCAGTGACTTAAATATACCCAATCAACTAACAAAGCATGCAACTGACCAATAATGAATCATTTAAGCAATAGTTTTAGTGGACCATCCACCTTGAATAATTAATATCTACCATTCCATATGATACGTTGAATCCTACCCCAAGTGTTGTAGCGTATTTCTAGTTTAATTCAGTTATAGTTCTCAACCAAAATTATCTCCATAATCCTCAATCCAAATACTTCAAAGCCGTCGACAACAGTTTATGACAACAGTTTAAATTTGAACAACACTGGCAGTAATGGGATGTGTACATATACATAGCCATGGGTCTGTGTATTTTGTAGTCCGTACCTACAATTGGGCTGACTTCCATCAAGAGAATAACAGGCTCCAGCCGGGCAGATGGATCTCGTCAAGAACCCAGACAACTAAATCCAAGGCAACAAAGTAAGATGCAGCAAGCAATGTGATTTGTAGCAGCCTGTGGCTAAATTAGATTAGCAAGTCAGTGGGAGGGAGAGGGGAAGTGTTACCTGCAAGGAAGGGATCCATTGCCGTCAGGAAGGAAGCAGGGACCTTGTGCCGTGCGTCGTGGTCGGAATCGAGCTCGGGCCCTCATCCTCCTCCGCGTCGTGGTCATCCTCGCTTGCTGTTTGGAATCAAGCAAACAGAACATCGATCACACACATACCGACAGGGAGAATGGAAGGATGAGCGGCGGATCGAACCTTGGGAGTCTGACGCCGACAACAGCAGCACCGCAATCGCTCATGGAAGAAGGTGACCACGTATCCGTGACCGCATCTAGGAGTTCGAGGAAGAGGAGGAGCAGCAGCGTTCGTTGCCGCGGCCGCCGCTCGTCCCGACCGGCATCGGCCTCGTCGCCCGCAGCCCCAATCTTCTTTGCAGGGTGCGATGGCGTGGCGGCAGTGGTGCGGGGCGGGGCGGCGAGGGCTGGGGCTTGAGGGATTGGGCGGGGCGTGAGGGAGAGATGGGGGTGGGGGTGGCGGTGCAGAGGAGAGGAGGAGCTAGGGTTACGGGAGGGGAGTTGCAAGGCGAGGCGGGACGGCGTGGTCGTGGTCATCGGCCACGGCCACGGCGAGCGGGACGGCGAGGCGGCGGGGCGGGGCGGGGCGGGCGGGCGAGGCGGCGGGTCGAGGGAGGGGGCGCGAGTGCGGGGAGAGGAGGAGGCTAGGGTTCACCACGGGGCCGGCCCTTTTATACCCCCTGTGAGCGAAATGACGAAAATGCCCCCGGGGGGCGCCGGAATTACGAGCGATGGCACGAACGGGGTAAAACTGTTCATTGCAATAGTGCCTCCAAGTTGATCCGACGGCGTAGGTCGTCCTAGGGCTCGATCCGATAGCCCAGATTGCATCAAGCAAAACGATCCAACGGCCAGAATCGCCTGAGCTCTGAGAGCGCCCGGGAGTGACTGCATCCCTTATTTCACGATTGTTACTGCCAAAGTGGATTCAGAAGTGTTTCCAGAGACTGCTTGAGCAGAAATGTGCATACAGCCAGATGGAGGTTCAGTTAACTGTCCTTCAGCAGTTAGAACTGCAAACTGTGCTTCCTCCTCTCGTGACAATTCTTCAGTACTACTATCACCAGTGATGACATGCAGTGATGGTGCTTGCTTGCACTTGTGTCCTGGGACCCATGGTCCATTACATCTCCAACAAA
This sequence comes from Aegilops bicornis, assembly GCA_021605145.1. Taxonomy (NCBI): domain Eukaryota; kingdom Viridiplantae; phylum Streptophyta; class Magnoliopsida; order Poales; family Poaceae; genus Aegilops; species Aegilops bicornis. The sequence goes on from CM038675.1 coordinate 318,575,901, forward strand.
TGCCTGGTTTTCTTGTAGCTGGTGCTGGTGGAGGAATTTGTAAATTGGGAGCTGCAGGAACAATGGTTTTCTGTTGAGTATTGTGGAACTGCAGTTGTTTGTCCTGTTGTGTCACATATGCTTGGTATTTAGCTTGAAGCCCGCTTTCATAATCCTTTGCCATCCAGTAGGCTTGTGTCAGAGTTGCTGGTCTTTGAGGTCTCAAATTACATCTGATGTTAGGTTTTAATCCATTAACAAAGCTCACAACATAGTAATGTTCCTGCAGGTATGGGTGTTCATCTCGGACTACTGCCATGATTTCTTCAAACTTGTCAATGTAAGTTGCAACAGATAAGGTGCCCTGTTTAACACTATGAAATTTTTCCAGTATTTCATAGATGCTAGAGTCTGCAAATCTGTCACAAAGCAACCTGCAGAAGTCCTTCCAAGGAATTGCACAGTTCTCCAACTGGGCACTTCTTACCAATTATCAGCCCTCCCAATGAAATAAGTTAATGCCAAATCCACCTTACATTCATCAGGACCTGAGCTAGTTGGAAGTACTTGTTGACTTGCCATATCCATCCAAGAGGATTATCCCCATTGAAGCAAGGGAAATCAATCTTAGGGCCCTTGGAGATGTTCTTCATGAACTGTGCTGCATGTTCAGACTTGTGCTGATCACTAATTTCAGAGGTTTTCTCTGCTTGTTTTGACTGCGGCTCTGCTTGCTTCAAATGTAACTGAACCAATGATTCCACCTGTTTCTGCAAGTCCTGCACCCTTATCTGCTGATTTGGGATCTGAGCTTGTTGCCTGCTAGCAAGACCCAGGGAAGATGAGGGTGATTCAGGGTTGGGAGGGTGGGTATTTTCACCCTGCATACGCTTCAGAAGGGCAAAAATCTCGGTCTGAACCTCTGAATTTTTCTCCACCAGTGTTTCAACCTTGCCGATCTGGCTCTCCAAGGCCTCGACCTTGGATAGTCGGGTGTTGACTTCTGCCATCTGATCTTGGATTTTGTCTTGTTTGAGTGTCATGGTGGTCACCTCCGCACGAAGAACATCCAGTTCGTCCGACATCTCCTCCATGTGCTTGGTCCTTGTCGGCATGGTTAGGTCGCTCGCAGCTCTGGAATTTTACCACGGAAATACCCGGAACCCTTGCCGGCGACCTCGAATCTCCGCCTCCACACGCCTCTAGAAGCTCACCGCTGCCCCGATCGAACGCCCACAGTGGAATTTTACAAAGCCGAAACCCAACCACTGCAGCTCCAACCGGATCGCCTCCAAAAATCGACTGGCTACTGATACCAATTGACAGGACCAGCAATCGATTTCACCAACAATTACTCGAACTAGCCCTGATTTGATAATTTCAGCGGAAGAATTCAGATACAGAGTACAGATCGAGGATCAGTCCAATTCTACCAAGTAGCTCTAGGGTTCTAAGATAAGCTAGCTATTACAACTTGGAGAAGGGAAAAAGATGAGCCAGGGATGCGTGGGGGTTGAGCTTAATAGCTGGCAGAGTTGGTGGCCTCGCATGTGCTGGCGGGCTCCATTCCTGTAGCTGTCCAGGCGGTGGTGGCAACGGCGTAACGAGGAACAACGGACTGTTGCTTCAGAGTAGCCGTTGATCACCGTCCCATCTCATCTGGGCCGTCCACTTCCCAGGTGAGTACAGATTCAGTCTCAGTGTCGAAAGCTTCAGAGTTGCTGTATATTTCTTCAGTTAGGCCTCATTTGTTTCGCGTGGATCTGAGGGGATTTCAGAGGATTAACCTCGCGAGGCCCAAAATCCTCGCAAAGCCCCGTCAGCCCGTTTGGTACGCGAGGTTAGATGGGCCAAACCGCCTCGATTCCCCTTCGATCCACTTCTCCCCACGCTGATTCGTAACCCTCGAGGGGCTCGAGGATTTGGCCGCCCGACACTCGCCAAGACGCCGCCGCCGACTCCTCCCCAAGGCTACAGCGCCGCTCGGCCGGCGATCTCCTCCGGCGTCGACTTCTCCCGGTGGTAAGTCATCGTCGCCCCTCCCTCCCTCCTCCTCTCCCGGGAGAAGCCATGGCTGCCACCTCCCGCACGCCCTCCGTCCGCCTCGTCCTCACCGGCGAGCACGCCAAGAAGGGCGTATCCTACCCTAACCCTACCCGGCTAGCTCGCCAAGGACGCCGTCCTCTTCTAGCCCCTCTTATAACCTAACCCTAGCCCGTGAGATTGCCATAAATTTGTGTTGGTGATGGTCTGATGCATCTAGGAGGATAAATTGGCAGATTCTAAACCAAATTCGCCCCCTCTTGGTGACTGCTGTTGATCCCGCAGTCGATCTGCGTGCCTATCTAGAGATATATAGTAGTATTAGTAGTGCTTGTTTGTGATGGTCTGATGCTAATGGTGATGGCAGTGTGGTGCAAATTGTATTAGTGATGGTGATGGTGATGGTCTGATGTTGTAACTGTTATGCGTATGTGCGGTGAGCCTGTGACCATGGACAGCCTCTTGATTGCTAGTTCAAGGTCATACGTAATTCTTTGGTTAGGAAACAATGGACAAACTTGTCTCTATATTCGTACACAAGGCTATTTTTTTAGTATGCTCGTTATTTTACTTTCTGCTTGGTGCAGATAAGAGAACACCTACATGTGAAAGCACAATAGGTGAAAACCCAGATTTGATATAGCGTGTCCTTTTGAATTGGTGCGCCAAGAAAAAAAGAAACTCCACATATTTAAGTAAAAACAGCCGCAGCGACTGCTGCAATGAACATGAGCGATGGACTGAGACTCAGGCAGGGTTCATGGGCGGCGTCGGTTGACCGTTCATGGCTGCGTGTGCTGGTCTCTGCTTCATTCTGTGTATTAAGTGGTCTTCTTGATATTTATCAATCGTTATGCCTCATATCACCACTTTTTGAGCTGGAGAATTGATTCGTTATACCGTATCATAATAAATGATATGCTACTATGTTATAGTACTAACACTTGGATTAGTGAGAGAGAGAGAAACGTACATATTTCTGTGAGATCTCTATGATGAGTAGTCGGATCACTCCTACATATTTCTGTGACATAGTACAACAGTGTACATGATGCAATCAAAATGAACATGCATGCCGTAGTGTACAGGATAGGATGGCCTTGTGCTATCTACTCCCTCTGTTCTCAACTTAGATATGTTCTTATTTTGATAGAATCCTGCCGCTTGGATATCTTCTTATTTTAAGAGTAAATTTATTCCAGGGCCAAAGACTTGTACATGTTCAGTTTAGTACTGTATTGAACTAGTTTTGCTTTGACAATTGTGGCTGGCTGATGATGTATCTCTGCTGCTGATTCTGCTTATCTGCAAGTAGAAGTAGTAGTAGTTTCTGTGGTACTATTGTATCTATATCAGTGATTATCTTGCCAACACCGGCTTTTCTATTCATCTGAACTGAATACTGTTGTATCTCTGCATTTGTATTTTATTATCTGCAAGTAGTAGGGCTTGTTTTACATGTATTATTCTTAGTTGCTTACTATGTTCCGGCTATACTTGACAAAATCTACTATTATGCTTTCATATGTATTACTCCCTTTGTAAATAGAACTAATGTTCATCTAGCAAAGCTATTTGCTGTAACAGTTTTTCTCAAGGCACTCTAATATTCATCTCTTTTTGTTTCATTAGGTTCTCAAGCACCAAAAGAAGGCACAATAAACAAGCCGAATGGATAAATTTCTCCCAGGTTCTCAATGCTAGATGACCATGACACCAAAAGATGGATACATTGTTTGCATTATCTTTGTTGCAAAATGATGTTGTAGCTGTGATGAACTGTTTGCTGCGAAAGATTATGTTGTTATGATAAATTATGAATGCTGGGATTTGGGATTCAAAGTCATGCTGTTATGATAAATTATGTTGTTGTTGTGATGAGATATTGCTTTCAAGTCATGCAAAATTATGTTGCTGTTGGGAAAACTGCTGCTAAATTATGAGATATTGATTTCAAGTCATTTTTCAGGTAATTCTGTAGCAAGGATATAAGGGGAGTTAGTTACATTGTAAAGATTGGATTTTTAAATGTTCTACATCATGTTATGTCAACATGACAAACCCTTTCTATCAAATAGAAATTTTAAACAAAGAGGATTGTGAAAGGAAGGGTTTTGAGGGGATTGGGTGGAAGAGGGGGATTCACCAAATCCCCTGAAATCCCCCCCTCCCAAAACCTCTACAATCCCCTCCTATCAAATGAGGCCTTAAGCAGTGAAGGACAGTAGGGTCCTGACACGCCCGCCCCTGCCCCTGCTACCCCCGCCCGCTAACTCCGTCACAACCGCTCGCCGCCCACACCCCCGCTTGCCGCCCCCGCCCGCACTGCACGGCCGCCGCCTCTGCCGGAGACCCTCCGCCGCACCGCTGCGACCGTCGTCCCCGTCCGCTTGGAGACCAGCGCGGTCGTCGCTTCACTAACAACGAAGCGCGACACGGTTCTGCTTTCGCCATGGCGTCTCGGTCTGCTGCCAGAGGCTGCCGGAGACCTACGTGCCGTCTCCTTCACTGCCACCGGGCGCGACACGGTTCTGCTCGCCGTGGCGTCTCCGGCACGTCGTCGCCGAGCTGCCCCCTGCAAGATTCGGTTTCGGTTGTTTCTGTTGTACTTCACACATTCTATCACCTTGTACCAACAGTGATGCGAGGATCGTTAGTCCAACACATTCTATGTACTTCCGGATTAAAATTGGTGATCTTTTTAACTACAAATGTTTTTGCTATACGGATTCAAAACATCTCAGTACCTGATTTTTTTTCTCTGTATACTGTATGTAGCTGGCAAGGTCAGATGAAAATTGTTCAAATAGATAGACAAGTATAACCTCACGTTGCAAAGGTGAGTGAGTGCTTCATGTCAAACAAACTTTGAGATCACCTCGTGTTGATTATTGATGATCCGTTTCTTGGTCCACCTACTTTCGCAAATTCTCAGCTTTATACCTAAATAGATGGAAGTGAAAAAAATAATTAGATGGAAACTAAGGTCAGAAATAGATGGAAGTTGCAATTCTTAATGCATAATACAATAGATGTAAGTTGAAATGCATGGAAACTATGGTCCTGTACATTTTTTGTTCCAGTGTCTCTGCTTGATGTCAAACAAACTTTGAGATCACCTCCTGTTGACTATTGATGATCCGTTTCTTGGTCCAACTACTTTCGCAATTCTCAGTTTTATACATAAACTAGTACAAATGCCCGTGCGTTGCACCGGGCGAAAAAAGAAGCACAACCTGCTTTATGTGCCATTGTGGACCATCTTTATATCCAATTTCAATAAACGCCGATGATAAGGTTAAACATGGAAACTTTCTTACTTTTAATAAAAGTTAACTTTTTCATTAAAATTGGAACACTTTTTTAGAATAGTTATGTTTTATGAAATTCGAACATTTATCAAAAAATAACATTTTTTTTAACATATTTTGTTTTTGTTGTACATTTCTAAATGGAAATAATTTTAGTAAAAATGGAATCTTTTTTGGGAATTTTGAATCTTTTTAAAAAGTGCGAGCATATTTTTCAAACAAAATAGTGTGAACATATGTAAAACTGTGAACATTTTTAAACTATATTTACTGTGTTAGGTTTTTTGCAGTTAGTTTTTTAGAGCATTTTTGAACTTTTACAAATAGTTGGTTGTTTAGTTGGGAAGAGTATTTTCTCTTTTTTTCAAGTATTTTGGCTTGCCCAAAACAAAGCACTTCTCAGCAGCCAGACGCTCAGCCTCATCACAATCATACGCACTCTGCTCCTCCATGAACCTTCTTAGCTTAGATACTTCTCAGCAGGCAAAAGTGTTCTCTGTTTTTGGTAAGGTGGCATTTGAACTAAAATGGTAGACTTCACAACAAATTGAATGTGACTGGTATTTTATCTATCCCCAAGAACCGCACCTTACAGAAAGAAAATCTCACTAAACCCTAAACATACAATTGTATAACAACCGAAGGACCATGTTTCTCTCACTTGATAATCCAAAAAACAACTAATTTCAGACTGTCTGAGATTCTTGTTGTCAGACTTTAGAAAGCCCCCCAACTCAACACAGACCAAGAATTAAAGTACAGAAGGAACACAATGGCTGACAAATTAACCGCAATAGTTCTCAGTTCATCTAGAGAACGACTTTTGTTTCTAAGCTAAGAAGGTTCAGTTAGATTCATCTCCTCAATCGAGAGAATGTGCTCCAGTCAAACAGCTAAGGGAATGATGACCAGATAATTGGATAAGATTTAGAAATCCAGGCAACGACGCATTCAGGCCAGATTTAGTAAATTGATGAATGACAGTACACTTTCTTTAATTTGCACCATCCAACACTAAACGAAACAAATCAAATAGATCTAAAATTGGGTTGTGACTTGTGATCATCAATCAATAGGAGCAGAGTACGGTGCAGATCTACCAATGTATTTAGGTGCCACCAGAAACAGAACTGTTCATAATGATTTACCACAAACTTGAACAACCAAAAGCGGAGACCCTTATTCAATTTGTTTGGGTGTGCTCAAAAGCAGGGTTGCTGCCCCGTAATAATCCAAAAACACTAAAGTCTAAACCCCTGAATCATTGGACTACTTGTGAACAAATTAATCAAGGAGCCCTTCATTCAGATTCAGGGTTTAATTAACTGATTAGTTAAGATCAAGTGTCAACTGGTTCACCAATTCTGTTATTCCCGGGAATGTTGATCCAGTGAGGCTATTCTGGCTTGCATCAAGGTGCTAGAGCTTAGAATGGTTACCAAAAGCTGCGGTATCGACCTGTTTCATGTGTTCATGTGATGGTCCAGGATCGGCTCGACTCGTTGACCCTACTTGTTTACAGCCAACGAAACCTCAGATACATGTCTAAAGCTCATTAGGGCTGACAGCCATCACACATGTCATGTTCACCTGTTCAGAGGAAATGGAAGTTTGCTCCACCGAGTAAACAACCTTGACAAAAGATAAAGTTACCAGAAGTCCTTTCATAATCATTTTGCACAATCATACGCCACCTATATTGGAGAACAAAGTTGACCTGCAACCAACAAAATGCTCAGATTACTTCATAAAGACATATCAATTTTTACTATGACGAAACCTTCAAGGCAAGACTACCCCAGAACCTACCACTAAATCGAACTATATATTTTTTACGATTGCTAGGCATACTCATGACTTCACAAATAATAATAATCCAAAAAGTTGAATCCTTCATTTTTAAAGTTTGAGCATTGGCGCATATCCACTGTATGGATTAGTCATATTATCAGGCTCGGTCAGTATATTAGTAATTTTGTCACATATACACTGTTTGTTGAACCAATTCCAATAATAATCAATAGACATGCATATCTTTGGAAAAAAAGGAACACACATGCATACAGTGGAAGTGTCTCAATGGCCAAACTATTCTGGAAACTATCATAGCAGACATCATCTTTTTCTAAATCTCGACTAAACGGTGATGCACGCACACTTATCTTGGCTTGACCACCTGCACAATCAGATCTTACTACTGGACATTGGTATTGTCTGATGCTTCCCATCAAACATCAGGCAATTTGAGATTTACCATTGCCCTAGGGACTTGACATCCCAGCTATCTTGCTCTGGCAGCTTAGTGGTACTGGTACCTGACCAAAATGCTTGGTGCATGTTCTGGAAGTTGTTCCAAATCTGTGCAGCTCCCTAGGCAGACTCATAGAAGGTTGAACAATGTTTTGTTAATCAGTTGCAGCATACGTACACTTAAAAATGCATAAAACAAAATCTACCTCCTTAGGTGCATCCTTTTATGATTCTTGGCACTTAGGTGAACATAAAGATAATAAGAAACATAAGAAACTGGCTTTTAAAACTTGCATTGCAGTATGCAAGAAATTGATGATATTGTCCCCAAGTGGTCTAGGATAACCCGGTGATAAAAATACACTAACTGATTATGTAGAGAATTATAGATTCGCCAAATTCTTAAATCAGTATTTTAATCAAACAAGGTCTGTTAATTTGGAACTATTTACTATTGTTGATCGTTAAATAAGTCTATTCAGTTACAGAAGGTTCTCAATCGGATTAGCCATCCCTCTTTCATTCAATTAGGTTCAGCAAATTCCTTTTATTACCTTGACAATGCCCACTGCTGGACAGAGTTAATATTTTTGGCAAGAAATCTCTCTGTTATAAATGATCCAAATTTATCTATATGTATTATGTATGGCCCCAACAATAGAAAAAAAAATCTGGTCCTCTTCCTCTCTAGCAAATCTTCGCCAGTGACAGGGATATGCCAAATTGCCAATGACCTTTCTCTGATTTCTGAGTTTCAGAGGTAGAGGGTGGAACAATTAGGAAGTCAACAAAGGGCTAGATGAATCTGATTGAAGAACTAAAACAACAGAATATCTTGCTGTGCATAAATCATCAATTATATGTCCAATTAGTACTGTCCAGTTAAAGGTCGAACCTAGAATCATAGATCTTACAACTGTACTTCGAAAAGAACCATTCAACATCAGACTTTTATCATTGCTAAACATCAGTATCTCATATCATACAGTGATAATCCTCCTAGATTAAGATTATACCAAATTAGTGAACGAATAAAATAACTACAGTTTGGAGCTTCAAGTAAAGCAAACAGTTAACTTAATTCTCTAGTCGACGGGCTATGTTGTTACCTGAAGAATCATCCTCCCCCTGCTGTTAGTTCAGCACCTTGGCCCCTCGTTCTTGGAGCAGCATCCGATCCCAAATCTCCAACCTGGTAGCCAATTCTGGTCAACAAATAGTAGCATAGGATACTTCTACAACTAAGTTAAAATCAGACAAGAAGACATGCTTACTGCCATGTTGGCGTATATGACACTGGAACCACTCATGCGAGCATTGTCTAGATGTATCTCTTTGGGTTTAAAACTGTGAATTTCAGAGATGCGCTTCTCTGAAAGCATAAAGATGCCATATCAGACTCAACACTTGGCTCAACAAATCATACAGTTCGGTGCAAGTATTTGTACTGCTTTCATGTGCAAATCCAAGTGAGAGTGGTATATTGGTAACCCATATCTGAGATGAAAACGGGGAAACAGAAGTGTGATTTTAGAGGTGAATACCTTATCCTCCAGCTCATGGTCAGATGCGTGTTAGGCGGCAGCATCCTGCTCCGAGGTTGTGGCTCCTCTTCCACCTCCCTCTGCGGCCTGTTGCTAGATGAAACAGGGAGTGCAGCATCCGTCGTGCGACAGATCGATTGACCCGACTCCCGCCTCTTGCTTGATCCTTTACTGCGTGGCCAGCAAGACAGCGACGTGCAAGAGAGTAGGAGTTGGGGAAGAAAGAAAGGAGATGCAGAGGAGGCATGCGGCGCCCGAGCGCTGCGCCGCCTCCCTGCTATGGCCATCGCCCCTGCAAGCTTGCGCCGCTGTGGTCCGTGCCCCAGCCAACTCTCCATTTTCTCCTCCTTCATCTCCCCGTGCGCCTCCTGCCTCTCTACCGCCGCCTGATGCGGCGCCCGAGCACAGCGCCGCCTCAATGCCTCGCTGCTGCATCCTCGGAGCGCAGTGCCGCCTCCCCGCCTCGATGTCGCCGCCTGATGCTGCGCCCGAGGGCACCGCCGCCTCGACGCCTCGCTGTTGCATCCCTGGAGCGCAGCGCCGCCTCCCCACCTCGCTTCCGCCGCCTGATGCGGCGCCCGAGCGCGCCGCCGCCTCCCCGAGCGCCGTCTCCCGCGAGCCCACCGCCGCCCCGCCGTGCTGGAAAAGGGATAAGATAGAAGACAGGGTCACGGGCTGAATTCTTGGAAACGTAGGGCTTTTTTATAAAAATGAATCGTTTTTTTAGATCCACTTACATAGGGACGGCGGGTTGAATTCTCCGAAAACAGGGGGACTTTTTTGCAAAATGGCTGGCGACGTACTACCAGAAGCAATCGCTGGTTTATTAGTAGGTAAAGATATATGGAAGTGAAAAAAATAAATAAATAGATGGAAACTAAGGTCAGAAATAGATGGAAGTTGCAATTCTTAATGCACAATACAATAGATGGAAGTTGAAATACATGGAAACTATGGTTCTGTACATTTTTTTATTCCAGTGTCTCCATCATTTGTGTTCTCAAAACGCAGATGTGCAAGAATATTCAAGATGATATTCGAGATGCACATCGGTTTGCCTTAGGGGAACGTTCCCCATTACAGGACGTAAGAAACTCACCTCTAAATGGAAATGCATAGAGTAGTTCTGCTGCTCAAAAGAAAAGTGGCCAATCATGGTACACCAGATTGTCTGATGACAAGAAAGCAGAGATCCTCGAGAAGCGTTGTGTCGGCCGGCAACAGAAGAAGGTTGCAGCCGTATGAAGTCTAAACCATGCCCAGGAATCAGAGGCATGTGCTTCTTCTGTAGGGTCTGAGCAATGTATCCCTTTGACCAACATCGCCAACACACATATAGATGGTATGTGCTTCCATTTCGTGTCCTAATGCATTCATGCATCGTTTATATATATCTGAATCCTCGCATCTACTTGTCAGTTACAGTATGTAAGGCTGCAAGCTCCGCGGGTACTGTTCATCTTCAGCAAGACAATATTTCAGGCAGAAAAAGAAGTGGACAAAGTTGGTATGCTGGGCTATCAGACGAGCGGCAGGCTGAGTAGATAAACAAACAGAAGATGGCCCGACTCGCACGGAAAGCTGCCTCTGTCGGGGTGAATGTCCAAGTGCCTACATCATCTGCCCCACAAGCTTCATCTGGTTAGACGACCAACATGTTACCTTAAATGTTTAAATTGGCAAATCTACATCAGGGTGATTTTCGTCTGGAATTATGGGTTGATGCCCTGTTCTACATCAGCGATGTCGGCGAAACATGTCGAAGATAGCTCTGTTCCTATAAGTTTTATCTCCGGGCGCTCCACTGAACATTAGGTATAGCATACCATATACTTTACATTATGATGTCCTTTTGAGTTCATGAGCAGACTTCTGCTATACATTATATTGTTTCAGATGCATACCATGAGAAGGACCGCCTTCGTAAAAGGAAAAAAAATACTCAGAAATGGAAATGCAATAGAGAGAGTCCTTGTTGTGTCGGAATCGTGCGTACAAGATGGTGAAACCAAATCCAGCGTGTGAAAATAACCATACAGGTAGTTCGGTGCAATTTTTATATTCACATTTTGTACGCGCTGCTTCAATTGACAACTATATTTATGCTCTTTTGGGGTGGTATTGATAAATCTTTCAGGAGGCAACAACAATGAAGAGGACTCCGATGCACACGGGATTTTCGAGCCTATGGGGCAGACTGCTGGGAGTGAAGGTGTATTGTATTTCCTTATCGCTTAATATAATATTACCCAATGTGAATATGTTTAGCTGATTCTGAGGTTGTCCTTCACACAGAATTCTTGAACACGCAGTCCATCTTTTGGTGTGAGCACAGAATGATATTAGGATATTGAGTGCACAAGGTTATAGTAATTCATTACTACTGCAGTCCATCTTTTGGTGTGAGCACAGAATTAACTCTTGCTCGTGACTTTCCAGGTGATGACTTCGAATCGTACAGAGTGACAACTGATGGTTCGCATAGGCTTGAGACTCATGATCCTTCCGACTACGTCTACCACAATCTACCCACCAAGCATCATGTTTTGAAGCCAATAAAAGACTGTATCCATTATGGGGCAATGAGGTTCCAGTATGAAGGCCCAGCCTTCTGTTGCAGAAAAGGTAAGGTCAAGGTATTTATCCCAGAGGTTCCTCAAGAGCTACAACGATTGTTTACAAGTCAGTTCGACATGGATGCAAAGTACTTAAGACAGCACATTCGATATTTCAACTCCCACTTCTCCTTCACAAGCCTTGGAGTTACCCTTGACAATCGGGTCAACACCATGGCAAGAACCGGTGTATACACTTTCCATGCTCACGGTCAGTTGTATGTACCACCGTCTAGACCATCTTGTACCAGGTGATCACGGACCCAGGCATTTGCAGCTGTACATTTATGATACAGATGAAGCCTTGGAACATAGGGTGAAACGCTCTCCAGATCTAAATATCAACCTCATACGCAAGATTCTGCGTATACTGGAGAACAACCTGTATGTTGAGACTTTTAAGAGCCTTGGTTCAGTTCCCAACCTATCAGAATATAAAATTACACTGAACACAAATATAAAATTGGACCAGCGGAGGTACAATGCCCCTACAGCTTCTCAGGTGGCGGCAATGTGGGTGGAAGGTAGTGACCCGAAACACACTTTCGATAGAAGTGTTATAGTGCATGCAAAAGGGGACCGTCCTTTGTACATCAGAGCCTACTATGGATGCTATGATCCTTTAGCGTACCCATTATTTTACCCAGCTGGGGAGACAAGATGGAACCGTTGGCTGCCATATGAGGGACCAAGAATGTGATCAGCGAGTATGGCTCCGCTCCGCTCCGCTCCCGTGCTCCCCCTAGCCTAGCGCAGCACCTCCCACCAACCCTGCCGCCGGCGAGCACCCAGGTAGCCCCCCCCCCCCCCCCCTTCCTCACCCCCCTCCCCTCCTCTGCCATGGCGCCCCCAAGCGGCAGCTTCGGCGACCTCGATCTCGGCTCCAGCCCGCGACGCTGGATGGACTCCGACGGCGAATCCTCGACGAGGTCCTACAACGACGTGGCCCGGACCCCCCCGTCCCCTGCTGCGGCCACGGCGCCGGCGACGCGCGGACCGGCCGCGCCCCCCCCCGGCGCGCCCCCACCGCGTCCCGCCTGGAACCTCGTTCCGAGGTCCACCGTGTCAATGGCGCCCCGGTGGTGGATGCGGACGGCTTCCAGCTCCCGCGCCGCCGGAATCGACACCGCGGCGCGCCCCGGGCCGCCGCCCCGCCGCAGCCCGTCCCCGGAGGCGACCGCCGGCCTCTGCTTTCGCTGCCTCGACCCTGGCCACCCCGTGCGTGACTGCACCAACGACATCCGCTAACGTTGCTGCCTCTACCCCGGCCATGGCTCACGCGACTGTAAGAAATACCACAAGGGCGTTCTGCGCGCTGCCCTCGCTGTCGTGGCTGCCCCCTCCGTGCCAGCGCCGGAGGCGCCGCGCCGCGACTCGCCGACCCCGCCCGCGCCCACCGCCCCGCCTGTCGACCCGGTACGCGTCATCCTGTCGCGCTCTGTGGAGATGGAGGAGGCCGAGGTGGTTCTGCGCCGCGGGATGGTCGTGTCCATCACCGGCGCCGGGCCGGTAGTCGCCCCCGGGGATGTCGAGGAGCTTCTGTACTCCTTCCTACGCCTCCAGCCCGGCGACTTCACCATTCACGCGCACCACCCCGAGGATTTCCTTGTCATCCTCTCCACCCGCGAGCTCACGGACCGCCTCGCCGGCGACCACTTCATCAACGGGCCCGGCTTCACCCTGTCGATCCGCCCTTGGAGCAAGCTCGCACATGCCGTCGTCGACTCCCTTGACCTCAGTGTCCAGCTGGAGCTCCGCGGCATCCCGGCGCAGGCTTGGCACCTGTCCACGGCGGAACACCTCCTCGGCAGTAGCTGCTGGATTGAGCGGCTCCACCCGAGCACGCGCTCCCGCGCCGACCTCGCCACCTTCCGGTTGACGGCGCGCACCCGCGACCCGGCCTCCATCCGCCGGGCGGCCATCCTCGAGATCGTCGAGCCTGTCCCCGCCCGCGACCACGGCCCGCCCTCCATCCGCACCCTCGTCTACCCCGTGTCTATCACGACCGTCAACGCTCCGGCCAGCCAAGCTGCCGCGGCCCCGGCCCGCCGCGACCGCGGCCCGAGCGACGACCGCTCCTGGCGAGCGCGATGGGGACGCTGGACGCGGGCATGATGCGAGCCGCAGCCGCGGCCGCCGCCACGGCCGCAAGCGACGTCGGACTTCCGGCGACCACGACGGCCGTGCCGATGGCATGGCCATGGACTCCACTGGCTGGCGCGCCCCCGTCCCCCGCCGCCGGGCTGATGGTGTCGCTGTCGACGAAGCCTGGGCCGCCCCCCGACCCCGTTCGGTCACCGCGGCGCCGGCGCCGAGACGCTCTGCGAGCCGTACCATGGACCCCTGGCCCGCTGCCAACGGGCAAAGCCGGCCTCGTCGCTTTTCCAAAAGGGGAAAGCGGGGCGGAAGGCGTCAGAAGGCGACAGGAGTGTCCAGTACTGCCAGAACTGCGCCCCCGACGACTTCCCCCCCGAGTGGCCCTCCCGCGTGCCCCGACACGCGCGTCGCGACGCCTGCTGGCTCTGGCTCCATGGCTGCGCGCCCCGACATTGCGGCACCAGCCAGGCCGGCCCCATCGCGCTGCATGGATGACCTCGCCCATGCCGCGGCTGCGCCAGAAGTGGTCAATCCCAGCGTGCATGTGGATCGGGATGGCTCCACGGACCGCCTGTTACTCGACAGCGAGGTCCCGGATTCCCTCGCCTCGGTCCCCGTGCCTGATCCGCTGTCGGGGCAAAGCGGTGCCCCGCTTCTGCCCACTCCTGGCCGCCCCGCGTTACCAGATGACCGGTCCACGGAGAGATCCCCTCCGCTGGAGCCCACCCAGCATGCCGCCCGCGACCGGGCCAACCCTGGGGATCCCACCGGTGCTGGCGTGCTGCGCAAGGATGCTCCCTCCCCCCCCTTGCGGCCCAACCCCCCACGGCCCAGCACGAAGCCCAGCATGAGGACCCGCAGGTCGAGGTGGGGCTGCAGGCCCAACATGGCACGCTCGTGGATGGCGCGTGCCCCGCCACCCCCAGCCCGGCCACGCGCTTCGCCTCGCCTCCCATCACGATGCGCCGGTCCCGTCCCCGAGTGGCTGCTACTACGACGTGGACGCTTGGCGACTTCCTCGCGGCGGCTACCAAACAGATCGAAGCAGCTCTTCCGATTCCTGGCAAGCGACCGAGAAGATGCCCGCCCAACTTCTCCCCACGCCGCGGGCGATCGGCCGCGACCGCAGCCCGCAAGTCCGTTGCCCCTCCAACAGCCGAGCGACGCGGCCAAGTCCACATCTTGCGCACCCTTGGGGTCGTTGGTGTCAACCAGAAGATCACAGCCGCGGAGTTGAAGGCGTACGACGACCTCTTTGTCGTGCCCATCCCCCTGTCTGTGTTATCGGCCATCGCCGCTCTGGTGGATCGCGAGCTCCTCGCGGACCCGGTCGTCGCGCCTATCACCATGGTGATCGCGGGCAGCCCGATCGAGGCCTAGCTTCGCCTCCACCCCCCTCGTCGACATCATCCCCATGGAGCACAACCCTAGGGTGTTGGTTTGGAACGTGCGCGGCCTCAACGCGCGTGCACGTCGTACTGCTGTCCGGTCGCTTGTTGTAACTGCCAATGCATCCCTCGTCTGTTTGCAAGAAACTAAGATGGCTTTGATCTGCTCGTCGACCGTCCTCGAAGCCCTCGGCTCGGAGTTTGATGACTACGTGTACCTGCCCGCGCAAGGAACCCGTGGCGGCATCCTGTTGGCCTGGAAGAGTAGGGAGATCGTCATCTCTGACCCCCTATTCACCACCAACACCTTGTCCGCCCGCGTTTCCACCCCCTCCGGCGCTCGCACTCCGTGGTGGATCACCGTGGTCTATGGACCGCAGCCGGACGAGGCCAAGATCGCCTTCCTGCAGGAGCTCCGCGACATACGCATGGACTGCACAGGGCCTTGGATGATTTGCGGGGATTTCAACCTCATATATCGCGACAAAGATAAGAACAACCGGAACGTCAACCGGCGCATGATGGGCCGCTTCCGGCGCACCATCAACGACTTGGCGCTCAAGGAGGTTTACCTCAACGGTCGCTGCTACACGTGGTCCAATGAGCAGTCGCCCCCGACACTGGTCCACCTCGACCGTGTCCTTTGCACCGCCAGGGCACCGCCGATTGGGAGGAGTTGCATGGCGAATGCCACCTCCGGTGCCTCGCCTCGGTCGTCTCCGACCACAGCCCCTTGCTGCTCGACTGCTCGCCGATGCCGCCGGCGCATCGCCGCTTCCGCTTCGAGGAATTTTGGACGCGCATGGATGGGTTTCACGACACCGTGGCGGCCGCTTGGCATTCTGTAAGCGATGCGGACCCCTTCCGCCGCCTCATGCTGCACATGCAAGCTACGCGCGCGGGCTCACAAGTTGGAGCGCCAAAACGATGGGTAATGTGCGCCTAAAGCTTGCGATCTCAAGGGAGCTCCTCCTCAAGTTCGACACCGCGCAAGACTACAGAGCCTTGTCTCCTCATGAGGACTGGCTGCGCCGGCAAATCAAGGCATCCTACCTCGGCCTCGCCTCGCTCGAGCGAACTATCGCCCGACAGCGCTCCCGCCTCGCCTCGCTCAAGGATGGGGACGCCAACACGTCCTTCTTTCACCGGCAGTGCACGTACCGGCGGCAGAAGAACAGGATCCACAGCCTTGTGGTCGACGAGCAGGTGGTCACGGACCCCTGCGACATGGCCGCAGCGGCGCATGCGCACTTCGATAGCCTCCTGGGCTTTGCGCCTCCACGTGAGTGCGCTCTAGAGCTTGAGGCGCTGATCTCGCCTGTCAACCTGGACGACCTCGAGGCTCCCTTCGACGCCGAGGAGATATGGAACGCCGTTAAGCTCCTGTCCGCGCGCAAGGCCCCCGGCCCTGACGGCTTCACCGCCGAGTTCCTCCGCGCATGTTGGCCCCTTGATTCGGTAGGATTTCATTCTTTGTCTTCCGGCAACTCTATGAGTTGCGAGGGCGTGAATTCAGCTGCCTCAACCAGCGCTCCTCACGCTGCTCCGGCTGCGGATGCCGAGGCCTCGGCGACTCTGAGCCCATAAGCCTCATCCACCTCGTCGCCAAGATCTTCGCCAAGGTCCTCTCGCTCCGACTTGCGCCCAAGCTTAACGCTCGTCGGCACCGGCCAAAACGCGTTCATCCGGGAAGAAGCACACGACAACTTCGTCCTCGTGCGGCAGTCGGCGCGCCTGCTACATCAACTAGGCGCGCCACGCGTTCTGCTCAAGCTGGACCTAACTCGCGCTTTCGACTCGATCAGCTGGCCATTCCTCTTCGACGTCCTGCGCTGCTATGGGTTTGGCACCAGATTCCTGGGCTGGCTTGCGATCTTGCTCTCGTCGGCCAGCACCAAGGTGATCATGAACGGCGAGCCAGGCCCACCCATTTGGCACCGCCAAGGACTACGACAAGGCGACCCCATGTCGCCCCAGCTCTTTGTCCTCGCTGTGGACACGCTAGGCCGCCTGCTGCGCCGCGCCACTGAGTTGCGCATCCTGCAGCAGCTCCACCCCCGACGCCCGATCCCATCCGTCTCGCTTTACGCGGACGATGTGGTCCTGTTTTGTCACCCCACGTTGGGCGACACATCCGCCGTCAGGAGCATCCTGCAGCTCTTTGGGCGCGCCTCTGGCCTCCACGTCAACTTCTCGAAGAGCTCCGCCACCCTGATCCGTGGCGACGCGGAGGACGCCGCGCCGGCCCTCGACCTGCTGGGTCGCCCCATGGTTGAAATGCCGATCACCTATCTGGGCATCCCGCTCACGCTGCGGCGGCCCACCGCTGCACAGCTTCAGCCCGTCGTTGACAAGGCCGCTGGCATGCTACCTTGCTGGAAGGCGCACCTCATGAACAAGGCGGGCCGCCTCGCGTTTGTCAAGGCGATCCTGGCGGCGATCCCCATCCATCAGCTACTTGTGCTTGCCCCCCCAAAGAAGACCCTGAAGGCGCTTGAGAAGATCCAACATGGCTTTCTCTGGGCTGGGCGTGCGGAGGCTAACGGCGGCAGTTGCCACGTCAAGCGGCGGTAGCGTCGCTAAACCCGATCGCTCTCGGCGGGCTAAGCGTCCGCGATTTAAGCGCCGCAGGCTCGCGCTCACGCGGTGGCTCTGGTTGTTCACCTGAATCAAAGCGGGGCACGGGCGACTGGACTGCAGTTCAGCGACGACGATCGCGCGTTCTTCTTCGCCTCCACCACCATGTCAGTTGGGAACGGCGCGCAGGCCTTATTCTGGGAGGACCGATGGATTGATGGGCGCTCCGTCCGCGAGATCGCGCCTCACCTCTACGCGTGCGTCCCCAAACGTCGCCGTAAGCTCCGAACCATGGCGGACGGCCTCCTCGCCAACCGATGGGCGCAAGACATCCAGGGCGTCGTGGGGCTCCAAGAGATTGGCCAGTACCTACAGCTATGGCACAAGATCGAGCACACTACCCTCTTCGCGGAGCCGGACCGCCTAACCTGGAAGTGGAGCACGAGCTGCACCTACTCGGCCAAATCTGCCTATCTTGCCACTTTCCACGGTTCCATCGCCTGCGACGCGTGGAAACTCACCTGGAAGTGCTGGGCGCCGCCGCGGGTCAGGTTCCTCCACTGGCTTGCTCACCTGGATCGCTGCTGGACCGCCGACCGCCTCGCCCGCCACGGCTTGCCGCACCCCGAGCGTTGCCCCCTTTGCGACCAGGCGCCTGAAACCATGAACCACCTCCTCCTTGCCTGTCCCTTCGCCCGGCAGATCTGGCATGAGGTGCTCAGTTGGCTCCGGGCACCATGCCCCCCGCCTGCTCAAGAGTGATCCCTTGACGACTGGTGGCAATACACAAGACAGCTTGTGCCCAAGCCCATGCGCAAAGGCCTCGCCTCTGCGGTCCTGCTAGTCCCCTGGATGCTCTGGAAGCACCGCAATGACTGCATTTTTAATCATGGCCGCCCCCTCATTGCTGACTTGCTCACAAAGATCAAGGAGGAGGCTGCCCTTTGGGCTGCCACTGGTGCGTTAGGGCTTAGAGCCATCATCCCGCAAACATGGGACGTCCACTAGACTATCTTCACCCTGAACTGTAACCGCCTCCCAGGAGGATTGTAACTATTAAACCCCCCCTTCTTTTCAATACAATGAAACGCAAGCTCTTTTGCGTTTTCTTGAAAAAAAAATGAGGGACCAACTCCCGCTCATGCAGGCAATGAGGATGACAACGACAACCAGGATGATGGACGAGAAGCAGGTAAAGGTGTCATAACAATTGGTGGCCCATCCATGAATTCCATCAATCTTTAGTAGTGGCAGTATTCATAATTCATTGTCGCAACCATCTTGTAGATGACAACGAAGAACAAGATGAGGATGAAGCCACTGAGTCTAGAAATTATGTCAGCGCAAGGGAGTATTACTGTTTCAAGTTGCAGATGAGGGAAGGAATTTTTAGCATCCAATTGTTTGGGGGGCGTCTTCTCCAACAGTGGCTTGTTGACATGAACATCAAAATGGAGACTACGAGGCTTGATTTCTACTCGAAGCCTTAGAATAAAAAACTCATACATGTTGAGCTCTACCAGGTAACAAAAATCTCCCGACCTCATGTATGTTCTTTGAATAACTAGAATTAAACATTAACCAATTATGAGCCTAATGTATAGTCTTGTTGGTTATCATCATGCTTGTATTCTAAAAGCAAGAACCAATTATGAGCCTAATTCATTTGTTTCATAGGGTGTTGTTGACACCATTGCTTCTAGAGAGACGCGTGCTGCTCAGATTGGAAAAAGAATCATGCTCCCTCGGACTTTTTCGGGAGGTGATCGAGACATGCAGCGAAGATTCCTTGATGCAATGGCCGTTGTCCAAAGATACGGAAAGCCTGATTACTTAATCACTATGACTTGCAACTCTTACTGGGAGGAGATAACTTCCAGACTTGCACCCGGACAAACACCACAAGACCGTCCTAACCTGGTGGCCAGAGTATACAGGGCCAAGATGCGGAGTCTGAAAGATCTTATGATAAAAAAGAAGTATTTTGGTCCGGTTGCGGCGTATGCTCATGTTATCGAGTTCCAAAAAAGGGGTCTGCCACATAAGCACTTCCTGCTGATCATGGCCTCAGATTGTAAACTAACAAATCCAGACGCCTATGATAGGGTAATCTCGGTAGAGATCCCTAGCTGTGAGAAGTACCCTGTGTTGCATGGACTGGTTATCAAGCATATGCTCCACGGCCCATGTGGTACTCTCTAGAAGAATTGTCCTTGCATGATAGATGGAAATTGTCTTTTCCGTTACCCTCGACAGTTTTGCCCTGCAACACAACAAAGAAAGGACTCATACCCTACATATAGGAGAAGGGCTAATGGCCGCCGAGTAAAAGTTAGGAATGCAGTGTTGGACAACAGATGGGTTGTCCCATACAACACCGGACTACTCATGAGATATAGTTGTCACATTAATGTTGAAGCTTGCTCGAGCATAAAGGCAATCAAATATTTGTACAAGTACATATACCAGGGGCATGATCGTGCTTCCTTCTTAGTTGACCCGGCGGCAACTGATGGTGGTGTGATAAATGAGATTCGGCAATACAGGGATGCAAGGTTTGTAACACCACCAGAGTCTATGTATAGGGTATGTGATTTCCGTATGTTTGGTGTCTCTCCTGCTGTGTTGCAACTACAACTGCATTTGCCCAACATGCATACTGTTGCATTCAACGATACTGATAACCTAGAAGAAGTCATGAACCGACCGTCCTCTTCCAAAACCATGCTCACATAATTCTTTAGAATGAATGAGGTGGACCATTATGCACGAAACTTCTTGTATAAAGAGCTTCCAAAATTCTTTCGACGGATTAAGGGTAAGAAAAAAGTGGCAGAAAAGAAGCCAAAGGGGCCCGGGACAAGTTGGAAGGATTGTTTATGCACACCCTGCTGATGGTGAGAGGTACTTCCTGAGAGTGCTTCTGAATCATAGAAGAGGTGCCACTTCATATGAGGATTTGAGAACTGTAAATGGAAGGCTTTGCTCGACCTTTAGGGAAGCGTGTGAGCTCATGGGCCTAATAGAGGCTGACAAATCTCTAGATGATTGCTTGACTGAGTCTGCTACTTTCCAGATGGCCTGTGCTCTAAGAAGGCTTTTTGCAACTATTCTTGTGTTCTGCGAGGCAACCAACATCTGTGCATTGTGGGAGAAGCATCTGGAGTCAATGTCTGAGGATTACCATCATACCAAGTCCAACCAGGCCGCGCTGGAACAGATGGTCCTTAGAGACATCCGGGATTTGGTGCATTCGATGGGCAAAGATATTAAAAGCTATGGCCTCCCAGATCTAGTTGAGACCGGTGATGGTTCCGGCAACCTCCTAAGGGAGGTTCGAGAGGAGTTGTTAGTTGTTGTGGATTGAGAGCATTTAGATCTATATACATCCCTGAACATTGAGCAGAGGGCTAGGTTTTAGGAAATCTTGAATCACATGGTGAACAACAGGAAATAGGTTTTCTTTGTTGATGGTCCTGGTGGCACGGGGAAGACTTATCTCTACAAGGCGCTTCTTGCTAAAGTGTGTTCATTGGGAAAAATAGCTATTGCAACTGTGATATCCGGAATAGCCGCATCAATCATGCCCGATGGACGTACCGCCCACTCCAGGTTCAAAATGCCGATCAAGCTCATGGATAATAGCATCTGCAGCTTCACCAAGCAGAGTGGTACTTCAGAGTTGCTTCGGAGAGCATCTCTGATAATCTGGGATGAGGTTGCCATGACGAAGCGTCAAGCAGTTGAGGCATTGGATAGGTCACTACAGGATATCATGGGATGTGTTATTCCATTTGGGGGAAAGGTTGTGGTGTTTGGAGGGGATTTTAGGCAGGTCCTTCCTGTGGTCCCGCGTGGGACAAGAGCACAAATCACTGACGCCACGCTGCAAAGATCATATCTATAGGAGAAAATTAGACAAATACGCCTCACCCGTAATATGAGAGCACAGACTGTCCTGTGGTTCTCCAAATACCTCTTGAGAATTGGCAATGGAACGGAGGAGACGATCGGGGATGATTATGTGCGTCTGCCTGATGACATTGTGATAGGTTACACACCTGGTGACGCACCAGTCATGAAGCTTATTGAACACGTGTTTCCATCTCTTCATGAGAACGCATCATCCGGTGGCTACATGAGCACACGAGTTATTCTTTCTACCAAGAGTGAGCACGTGGACGATCTAAATGCAAAGATGATTGACAGGTTTCCCGGCCAAGAAAAGGTATACTATAGCTTTGATTCCATCGATGATGATACACGCAATAACTACCCAATTGACTATCTGAACAACCTCACTCCGAATGGCTTGCCTTCCCATATTTTAAAAGTTAAAGTCAATTGTCCTGTCATTCTGCTCTGAAATCTTGATCCTAATAACGGACTTTGCAATAGGACGAGATTCCCAAAATAACGCAATCGACGCCGAGATTGTTGGTGGACAACATGCTGGAAAGAGAGTGTTCATCCCTAGGATCCCGATGGCACCCTCGAAGGATATTTCACTTCCATTCAAGTTGAAGAGGAAGCAATTCCCTATTCATCCGAGTTTTGCTATGACCATAAACAAAGGCTAGGGGCAAACCATCCCAACTGTTGGCATTTACCTTCCAGAGCCGTATTCTCGCACGGCCAGCTTTATGTTGCACTGTCAAGGTTGTTTCAAGGCAGACAACTCGGGTTCTGGCAAAGCCAAATAAAGGAATAGATCAAACGAGTAAAAGCACCAAGAACATTGTGTACAGATATGTCTTGGAGGGATAACACAGGTTTGCTCTCCATGCACCAAGACCTTTGTCTGGATTGATTGTCCAATTCTAATAGCCAAGATTGCATCATTGTCTGGCTTTGTTCGTTGCCCAATTTGGCAGATTTGGGCCAGAACTCTCAAATACAAAAGAGTAATAACATTTATCTAAATAAAACAAGACTGCAGTTGTGCTACCATAAGAAGGGACTAGAGTGTCTTGATTCCGAAGATTCTTGCACAGATACAAAAGAGTATGTTGCTATTGTGCCTGATTATGTTATTTTGTTGTTGACTAGGGTACCTCATGATTCTACTTGCTTGGTATTGGGCTTGAAATATCTTGATTATCTACCAACATACTCTTTTGTATCTATGCAAGAATCTTCGTAATCAACACATTCTAGTCCCTTCTTATGGTAGCACAACTACAGTCTTGTTTTATTTAGATAAATGTTATTACTCTTTTGTATCTGAGAGTTCTGGCCCAAATCTGCCAAATTGGGCAACGAACAAAGCCAGACAACGATGCAATCTTGGCTATTGGAATCGAACAATCAATCCACACAAAGGTCTTGGTACATGGAGAGCAACCTGTGTTATCCCTCCAAGACATCTTTGTAGATAATGTTCTTGGTGCTTTTACCCGTTTGATCTATTTTTTCGTTTGGCTTTGCCAGAACCCGAGTTGTCTACCTTGAAACACCCCTTGACAGTGCAACGTAAAGCTGGCCGTACGAGAATACAAGCTCCGAAAGGTAAATGCCAATAGTTGGGATGGTTTGCCCCTGGACTTTGTTTATGGTCATAGCAAAACTAAGACGAATAGGGAATTGGTTCCTCTTCAACTTGAAAGAAAGTAAAATATCCTCCGAGGGTGCCATCGGGATCCTAGGGATGAACACTCTCTTTCCAGCATGTTGTCCACCAACAATCTCGGGTCGATTGCATTATTTTGGAAAGCTCTAATCATCAATCTCGTCCCGTTACAAAGTCCGCTATTAGGATCGAGATTTTGGAGCAGAATGACAGGACACTTGACTTTAACTTTTAAAATATGGGGAGGCAAGCCATTCGGAGTGAGGTTGTTCAGATAGTCAATTGGGTAGTTATTGCGTGTATCATCATCGATGGAATCAAAGCTATAGTATAACTTTTCTTGGCCGAGAAACCTGTCAATCATCTTTGCATTTAGATCGTCCACCTGCTCATTCTTGGTAGAAAGAATAGCACGTGTGCTCATGTAGGCACCAAATGATGCGTTCTCATGAAGAGATGGAAACACGTGTTCAATAAGCTTCATGACTGGTGCGTCACCAGGTGTGTAACCTATCACAATGTCATCAGGCAGACGCATATAATCATCACCGATCATCTCCTTCGTTCCATTGACAATTCTCAAGAGGTATTTGGAGAACCACGGGTCAGTCTGTGCTCTCATATTACGCGTGAGGCGTATTTATCTAATTTTCTCCCATAGATATGATCTTTGCAACGTGGCGTCAGTGATTTGTGCTCTTGTCCCACGCGGGACCACGGGGTATCGTAAATTATTTAGGCCGTCATGCTTTTATTTTTTCCAGTTAATCCATATATGTGTGACAATTTACGAAATCATAGCGTAAAAATTTAGGCAACACTCTACCTAAAACATTAAATAGGAAGTGATGAACTGTTCAAATTATTCGCAAATATTTGTACTGTTTAGAATTTTTTAATTATTTATCTTCTTTAGGCAAGATGGGCGGGTGCAGCAACACGCACATTCATGTTCTAGTACTTCAATATAAAACAGAAACATACTGTATTTCTTAGAGCTTTCTGTTTTCTCCTTCCTTGTTTTCGTGTCTCAGAGTTCTCCCGTTGTATTAGTTCTCTGTTCTTAGCAGGAATGATACATAAATCTTGTAATCTTGGCCTGAAGCTGACAGAATATAGAAGGCACGAAAAAGTGCAAAGAGAGCCTTGGCTCAACGGTTGGGCATGCGGTTGTGCAACCTAACGACTCGAGTTCAATTTCTAGAATTGACAGGTGATGCATAGGGGGTTTTCTCCCATTTATTGATGATCAAGCTTTGGTGTGTGGTGGAACCACTCATCAAGAAATATCTTAATACTCATATAAAAAATTCTGAGGACCATGTTTATCTTGGTACTCATACTAAAAATGGCCGTATGCATCCTAAAATTTTTTGAGGACCATGTTTATCTTGGTACTCATACGAAAAATGGCTGTATGCATCCCTAGTTGGTGAAGAGGCCGGGAACTGAAAATCTCTCCCATCTTTTACGGACTCGCACACACGCGAGCCTCGATCTAGCATTGCTACCGCCACCCAACGGCGGATCCCTCCTCTGCTGCCACCTCCCACCGGCGCATCTTCCTCCCCAATTGCACCTTCCCCTCCTCGCCGCTACCCGAGGCGCCCTCCGGCGAAGTCCGGATGGCTCCGGGGAAGGCGGCGGCGGGGCTCTTTTCTAGCTGATCGGCGCTGCTGTAGCGGCCGTGACATCGATCTGGGGCGGCAGCGTCCTCATCGAGACGATTACGCGGTGGGGACGACCCGTTGTACGCTGGTTGCGTGCCCGCGGCGTCGGCGGGTCAGATCAGGTCTAACCTCAACTGCGGCGGCAGCATGGTGGGCCTAGTCTCCGGTCAGATCCGATTCGGC
Organism: Aegilops bicornis; assembly: GCA_021605145.1. Lineage (NCBI taxonomy): Eukaryota > Viridiplantae > Streptophyta > Magnoliopsida > Poales > Poaceae > Aegilops > Aegilops bicornis. Next base: position 318,601,127 of record CM038675.1, read on the forward strand.
TGGTGCAGGCTGCTCCATGCGTGGCGGCGATGATTGGTGCGGTCTTGCACACGATGCTGGATGAAGGGTCCTCGAGCGGATCCGGGTGAAAACCCTACTCTTGGCATGTTACCAAGGTCGATGATGGTGGCGTTTTTCTGTGTCATCCCCTTCTTGAAGGTATCGTCGTGGAGAAGTTCTAGACCCCTATCCGCCATCTTCCGGGGGAACCCTAGATCAGTTGATCGGATGACGGCGGCGCTCATGTGTCGTACCCCCTCTTGAGGGCGTCATTCTTGGAGGTGTGCATAGGCCCGAGGGACCAGTGGACGGCGTCTGCGGTGGAGCGACGTTTCCTGTGATGCATCGACGTCGTGGACTCTCGGCGACGGATGCGTGATGATGAACGCACGTAGGGAGGAGGCGCTGTCTGGTGCCGTGGGGGCGTCCATGGCAGGCCTGGAAAGGTCGATGCGTCAGTACCTGCTCTAAAGATGGATTGATGGAAAATGGCGACAACGACCTATGAGTGCGTCGGACCGGTTTGTGCCCAGACCCGGTAGGTGGCTTGGTCGTGGCCTCCGGCTTTAGATGTTAGGCTAGGTGAGAAGTCTGGGTATTCGGCTCACACTTTCTGCACCCCTTCATCAATGGATAGGAGTAGCGACAGATGTTGCCAAGATGGCGAACGACATATTGATGTATTACTTTGTAAGGTCTTTGTGAATAATTAATAAAATGGCTTCATGCATCTTCCAGATGTAGAGGCCGGGGGCCATCCTCCTTTCCTAAAAAAGGGCCTCTAGCAATTTCAAGTCAACGCTTGAATAGTTGAATCTAACTTATGGCAAGATAACACTACTTTATTGTGCAGCGTGCATTACAGATATGCACAAGGAAGTTTTGAAAAATATAACAGTACTAGTATTCTGTTATACAAATATCAAATATGCAAAAACTTTTGGCGTTTCGGCGGGCAGCACTCGGGATCTCATTCTCAGAGATTTCAATTTTACAGGTTCGACGAAATCGCCTTCAGCTTCAACTGTAATAATATCTCTATGCTCTCCTCAGCTCATCATTCTAAGTACATTCTCACTTTTGAATTTCCTCTTGACAAGATAACATTGTGATTTACCACATAGGTACTTCTGCACTTGCTTCGGGCTGGCTACTACCTTTACAAAATTAGTTCAGGCCATGTAGACAAAACGAATCGCACCCTTTGTAACTACCCGTGCGGACCATCTACTTCGAGGACCCTACCGCATTTAATTCGTTCACTTACGATACAACTACTGCGTCACTCGCAAAGATTTTACTTCCCTGGTTGATTCTTGTTCTTGAGTAGGGATATCAGTTTCATGACTTCTCCTTCATGCCCCGCAGCTTTGGTTTGCCATTGGAGACTATCAGGACAGATTTCAAGTCTTGCCTGGAAGCTCCGGTGAAACAAAAGCCTACGAAAGCAATTCTACCTGGCACTAGAAAAGGCAATCCAAATACAGTACATTTCTTTTCAGGGATCTAATATAATTCTGGACTACTCAGTACCCATGCATATCTTCATACTCCTAGTTCAGCTGGCTAGCCTCTTTTTCATGAGGGTGAATCCTATCCTGGATTTGGTCCTGCAGGTAATTCCAATTCTGAAGAGCACACTATTCTCTCACAGGGATGTTTGGTATTTCCTTTATGATCAAGGGTATGTTCTTCTCGGTGTTCAGACCTTTATTGGTAGATGTTAGGTGACCCTATGGGTCAGGGTACGATTTATTACATCATTCTCTGAGAAAGTTAACTACTAATAAGCCTCTAAATTCCCTTTGCTTGTATGTCATTACTATGGTATTCTGAACTTCCACCTCATTCTGTAAAACTAACTTGGCACCTTCGTAGTTTGAAGTCATCTACCCTTTCATGTATAAAGTTTCCAATCTCATGCATTTCTTTGTACTTGCTCTGATTTCAGGTACACTTGTATTGGGAGCATACATGACACTGTCCTGAATGCAGTCCTGAGTCGTCTGTAGTAAACGCAATTAAACTGGCATACATGCTGTCAGATGGAACACTTGAAAGGGCTGGTAGATCAAAGAAGATCAATCGCAAAGAAGAAAATAATTATGTTGCAAGAAAGGGCATGGACAAAACTGATCCTCGACAAATGAGTCGTCTGTAGTAAACGCAATTTCAATACCCAGTGAAATTCATGTGTTCCAGACAGAACATAAGCCTTGCGTGCTTGCCTTGTAGTATCATCTTCTGGATGTATCCTTTTTGTGTGAAATATATGCATCTATATGCCCAGTTTGTACCCCTCTAGTCTGACGGAAGTTACACACATGTGCATTGGTAAGACTTATATAGCTTGAATATTTGAATGTAGCACTGCTTGAATGACAGAAGGCGAAAATTGCAAATCCTGAGGCCGGAAGGAAAGAGTTGAGCAAACAATATAATGTTTTTTAGGACAGTTATTAGGTGGTCATGAAAGTTCCAACAAAATTGTCTGAATCCGAATTAATCTTGATGGTTTAGTAGTGTGTGGCTATTGGTCAGTTAGTGGATTAGAGACGAAGATCAAAAACATATTTCCTGTCAGCATTCAGGCTTATGTTTACCTACACAATCAAATTGGTAAGTTTTCGTAAGAAACTGACCGAATATGTAGAACATAAATCAGACATGAGAGAACCAGTTGTCACCAATTTCATTCAACACTTTGCATTGAACACTACATATTGATATTGCAGGACAAAACAAACACTGCAACGCAGCAAGCCTGCAAGTGTACATATGCTACAAGCTTGAACAGAGACAATTTACTCCGCTCTGGGTGCACTAAATTGTCATCCAAGCATTTACATATTTTGCATCCGAAAAGTTCCAAGCATCGACGCAGAAGAAGATCTCTGCGCCTTCATGTGGCCGGCGGAACGATCAGCGGCGCCTTCTTCCTCATCAACGTCTTCTTGGCCGTGACTCTCTTTCTGGGAGGCATCAACGGAGCGAACTCCACCACCTCCTCCTTTATGGACACCGCCATCGTGTCGATCTTGGCAGCAGCAGTAGGAGCAGAAGAGCGGGCATTTGCAGCAGGGGCGGCGAACCACGGGAGCTTCAGTGCGGCGGCCGCCGTCAGCCGCTTGTCGGGGTTGCATGTAAGAAGGCCGTTGAGGACCTGGAATCCCTCCGCGGACAGCACCTCCTCCGGGAACAGATCTCGCAGCGTGCTCTGCTGCCCCGGCACCAGCGGCGGCGGGGCGGCGTGCGGCAGCGACGTGAACCCCGGCCACGTCCTGTCGTCCGGCACGCCCACCACTTCGAAGATCCTTTGGAAGAGAGATATGAATTCGGCGGCCCGGAAAATCCTGTCGCCTGTGAGCATCTCTGCCATGACGCACCCAAGAGACCATGTGTCGACGAGCGCGTCGTAGTCCTCTTTTCCCAGCAGCATCTCGGGTGCCCGGTACTCCCCCATGCCAGCCTCCTCCTCGTACGGCGGCGCCTCCGACATGGACATGGCGACGCCGAAATCGCAGATCTTGACGAACCCTCTTCCGGCTTCTTCCCCTCCGACGAGGATGTTAGCAGGATTGATGTCGCGGTGGACGATGTGGCACCCGTGCATCTTCTTGGCGGCCGTGAGGAGCTGCCACATGAAGGTGCACACCGTGGCCTCTGGGAGCCCGCCGCTCCTCTCGCTCAGGAGAACTTTGAGGCTCTTGCCCTCGACGTAGTCCATGACGAGGCAGAGCTCGTCGGTCACGTAGTCGAGCGTGACGCCGCGGAAGCCGACGATGTGCGGGTGGCCGCCGCACGCCTCGAGGAAGCGGGCCTCCCGCAGCACCTCGCGGGGGTCGGCGGGGTCGTGGAGGGACTTGATGGCGACGAGCTGGCCGGTGGCGCGGCACCGCGCCTTGACGACGGCGCCGAACTTGCCTCTGCCGAGGCACGACTCCTGGTCGTAGTCATAGGTGGTCCCGATGACGCGCCTCCTCTTCCGGCACATCGCGCCGGGCTGGCTGGCGTGGCCGTCGAGGGACACGGCGGGTCGCTTGCAGGTGAACGCCATCGGATCGACCGGCGCGCTGAACAGAGATGACGGAGACAGAGGAGAGCGCGTCTGATCTAGGAGGAGTGGGGGTGGCGGCGAAGAGATGGACGAGCGGCAAATCCATCGCACGTATATATACACCGACACGGCTTGGACCGACGACGGCTCGGTTCCCGTCTTCCAAACGGATTCCGGGAGGAGTTACGGTGGCTGTGCCAACGCGTTTTTTTTGTTTGCTTGACGCTTTGCGTTCACAAGTCAAACTATGTTCCAATCCGATTCCGACCAGCACTGCTTGCAGGCGGCGCAAGTATCGCACATATCAGTTTAGCTAGAAATTATCCTAAAAAAGGTTTTTTAAAGTGCCTAAAAAAGGGTTTAGCTAGAAGTAATTGACTGGTTTTAGAATTTGGGCTGATTCGGGGGTGGAGGGAACATGCCTTTCCTTTCAGAGAGAGAGAGAGAGAAAAAAAAGGCTCGGAACGAGCCTGAGTAAGGCTCGATGGATGACGCAGAATTTCTCAGTTAGCTCGGGTGGACAGTTAAAAAGAAAATTAAAAAAAATTATGACAAAAATTAACAAATGTTTCAAGAGATTGCAAAATTTCATTATGGAATCACATTCCTGGAAGGCATGGAAGAAAACAAAATTGATACTCTGAAAATGCTAATTTCAAAAACATTTTGGCGCACTTTTTTTTGGCCATGCCTTCCAAGAATGTGATTTCATGATGAAATTTTGCAAGCACTTAGAACATTTCTCAATGTTTGTCACAAAAAAAGTTCAGACTTCTTTTGATTTTTTTTAGTTTGTTTAGTTTTACTGTTCACCCGAGCTCATTTGAGCTCGGACTGAGAAGGTGACTTTCCTCGATCCACTCCAAACTTTGAATTAACAAAGCCTTCAACCAATTAGAATTACAACGAAACACACCATACAACCAAAGAAGGAAAAGAAATAGGGGGCGCAACCCGAAACAGCTGATACAATGCGCTGAACAAAAAGCTAAAATACTACGAATACATAAGAAGAGGCTACAACAAGAGGGCCACACAAAGGACTTGGTGGGGAACAAGAGCTCGCCTTTGGTAATGTGGAGCTGCTGACCTAAGATCAAGTAAGAACAGAAGAATGGCAAGCAGGAGATCCAACGTGCAAGACCACCACACCAAGCAAACCAGTGTGCCCCCTAGCCATCTCCCACATCATGAAGCAAGCCAAAGGCACTAGCTACAGAACAGGAGCACCCTAGGAACACACGACAGGCAATGGGCAAAGGAGCCACTAGGAGGAGCCAGACCTCGCCAAGACAATCATCTTTCAGCCGCCGACGTGTCCGAGTCACCGGGCACTGTCGGTGCAAAATCCGGCGGATCTCGGGTAGAGGGTCCCAAGCCGATGATCTGAGCACGATGGTAACATGAAGAATAGGGACATGTATTTACCCAGGTTCAGGCCAACTCAAAGAGGTAAAACCCTACATCATGCTCTTGTTATATTGATTGTGGATGGGGTACAAAGTATAGTACGATCTACCTCGAGATCGTATGATTCAGTAATAAGATCTAAGACCTTAAAATCGTCCCTCCATGGACTAAAGCCCACGGTTTATATAGGCATCGAGGGTATCTAGGGTTTACACATGGTCGGTTGCAATCTAGAGATAAACATGCCGATCATTCAAATATGCCTTGAAGTGTACGCCAGTCTCCGGAGAACTCCATCTTGATCACGCCGAGGGCCAGGGTAAGTGGGGCCCATCCTTCAGTCATAGGTGGGTCCTGGCCCTAGCCCATGGATGGCGGGCCGACGTGGTGTGCATCCTCTAGTCCAGGACACTGTCGATGTACTGAACTAGTCTTCAAGGCGAGGATATCGTCTTTTCTTGAGGCAGCTTCAACTTTAAGTCTTCGGCCAGAGGTGAGTTCCATCTTCCACGCCAGCTCTTGATTCCGAGGACTTGCTCGGCTCCGAGGTCTTTTTAGCCTTCTTGATCGTAACCATGTGTTACATGTGACAATATGCCCTAGAAGGTAAGTGGCATCTTTTAACAAGACCCATTTTGATATAATTTATTTTTCAACAGGACCAAAGTATTGCTTAGCTTAGCCATGAAGGATTATAACAAGAGGCAGGACGACTCAGTCAAACCCTGACAGGTCGCCACTTATGGCAGAGTCAATCCATCTCATCAACAGGTATTACTAGGCATAACGTGGCCCGAGGTCGTTTCTATTGGCAGTTCTTATCAAAGAGATCGTGCTCCAGAGTTTTAGTGATACCATCAATAAAAAAACGCCTTAATATTTGTGCACATATGCTGCACGATGCATCGAACTGGCTATTTTTACTTTGAGGTGAGGCGACCCACGGTCTTTGGTAGACCTATATAAAGGGTACGGCAAATTGATTTTACCTACGCTCTAATTTCTTGCTCCAACGCCAAGAACCTCCTGCAAGTCCAAATGTTACGAGATCTGCATCTAGATCTAGCTTCTTCCGCCCCCCTTTCCCACCGCGAGAGTGTTGGGAAACGTAGTATAAAATAAAGAAATTCGCGCCTACGCACACCCAAGATCAATATGAAGATGCATAACGGATTGGGATCACGACTGTTCCCGTCACTGAGTTGCAGCGGAAGAAGAACGTGTTGGTGTATATCGTACTTGGAGTTCCTCGAATCGTCAATGAATGATCCCGTGAACCGCCCACCAACAGTCCCTTGAACTGAAGACCGAAAGCACGGCTTCTCTACTTGGTTGCAAGCGTGCAGCCTTCACGATCCGGCAACGCTTCACCGTCCAGAGCTAATCATCGCTGGAGAATTAGAGGGAGAAGATTAGAACCATACAGAGATTCTAATTTTGAGGACAAGAGGATTAGCCTAGCTCTAACTAGTCAACTAGGACCAACTAGAACTAGAACTAGAAGAACTAGAGGAGGCTCCAAAACTTGTATCTCAAAAGGGCACAAATCCTCATGTATATATATAGGATAGAGGGGAGAGGGGAGGGGGCTTCCACCAGGGAGTCCCTCCTTTGTGTGCCGGCCAGGGGAGGAGGAGTCTGACTCCTCCCCCTCTCCCAATTCGACCTCCTTCCATTGGAAGGGAGGCGCCTTCCCACTTGGGCCTTTGTGGCCCAAGTTGCCTCCCACCTCTTGGCCTTCTTAGGCCCGTTGATATTAAATTAAATATAAAATAGTTCTAAATATTTTCAGACCATTATATATACAATTTAACATCCCCGGAAATATATATTGTGACTCCGTAGGTTCGGTAACTCATAGACACGAACGAATCAGTCCATTCAATGACCGATAGCGGGACCGTGGACGTCCATATCATCGATCCCTATGAGCACACAAATGATATTCGAGTGAACCTATAGTTATCATGTGACGTTCCCTTTGCTTTGTGATATTTCGCAAAACCTAGGATGCATAGGTATCCTCCTGAGTCATCACTATGCTCACTATACTGAAATCCTCGTTACCGGTTTTGTTCTTCTTTCTCGTTCTGGCATACCCATTATGTAGTCACATGTCTCTCTTGCTAAGAGATGATGGATGTTGTCACACTAAGAGGGGCCTAAGAATATCTCTCCATCATCGGAGGAGCAAATCACACTTTTGTGCTATCGGGACACTTGTCAAACTTACCGATGTGCATGTAAGTTGTCGTTATGATCACCGTGTTACAGGTGACGTTTGAGCAACCCCAAATCCCAAGTATGGTAAGAAGTGGCCATGATACTCGCATGGTCTAAGGAACAAAATCGCACGTTAACACTCCATGTTATTACAATTGATTACAGACGATATTAACTCAATTCATAACAGACAAGATTGGTGGATTCAATATGATCGTTCTTCTAACATCATAATCTCAATGTTGTTTTAGGACTATCGTTACACTTAACAATATCCTAAGATCCGGAAAACATGATCACCAACAACACTTGAGCTAGTCCCAGAGGCAAGACTAGGAACCTTTATTTAATCGTTTATCATTCCACACATGCATATGAGTTTTCCACTGAATCGCATATTCTAGGATCATAGAAGTTATAGCATATAATATAAAGTTTATAATTATGAATGTGGAAATATAATAATACAAATATTATTGCATCTAGTGCATATTTCCAATAGCTACAACAACAACAACAAAACGATGCATGTGATCATGTGATAAAGTACTACAAACATTTCTTTCAATATAGTGCCTAGATGCAGTTTTGAACACTACATTTGTCATTGTAACTTGGGAAAAATTACCAACAAAATGAGCTCAATGGTGGTTCACATTTAACACGAAATGAGTTTCACCTTGATGAGTAGCTTCTTCGTGCATGGAAAACATCTAAGGAATCCAACAACTTGATCCAGATTGCGGCTGATAGAATTTATTGCCAAGATCTTCACTATGCGCAGAGATGGGATCAAGCTTATGGGAATCATTTTCTGGATGACTGCCGAACATACATCAAGAAAAAATTTAAAAATATGAATTTCAAGAAGAATGAGAAGAAGAAGAAGAAGAAGAGTGTTGTACCTGAATGGTTATGGATCCAATAACAAGTTCAGATAATTTGGCAGACGAGTAGGCCAACACAGGCAATTTCGGTGCCTCAGTGACCCTGATTTTTGTTGGACCTTCTATATCAGATACAAGCAAAATCTCAAGGAAAGGCGCATCCTCAGTGACCATATCGTGAAACAACTGATTTGTCTCCAAGTGATGTCCTGTTGCAGGGCCAGCAAAGCACATAAATCGATCGGAGATTCGTCGAGGCGTTGTGGAGGTTAATGAACCCGTGGATCAGTTGAACACAAAGGTACTCAAGCGCAGTACAGCCGCGGAGCAGGCACTCCATAACCTCCTTCGAGATGCTGATATGTCCATTTTGCATCATGTTTTCTTACTGTTATTTATAATGTTTTTTATCCATAATAATGCTTTTTGGAGTAATTCTAATGCCTTTTCTCTCATAATTTACAAGGTACACACAAAGAGGGAGAATTCCGGCAGCTGGAAATCTGGACCTAAAAAAGCTACGTTAGGCTACCTATTCTACACAACTCCAAATGAGCTGAAACTTGACGGAGATTTTTTTATGGAATATATAAGAAATACTGGAGCAAATAACTACCAGAGGGGGCCCACTAGGTGGGCACAACCCACCTGGGCGCGCCAGGGAGCCCAAGCGCGCCCTGGTGGGTTGTGCCCTCCTCGGCCCACCTCCGGTGCCCATCTTCTGGTATATAGGTCATTTTGACCTAGAAAAAATAGGGAGAAGCTTTCGGGACGGAGCGCCGCCGTCTCGAGGTGGAACTTGGGAAGGAGCACTTTTGCCCTCCAGCGGAGCGATTCCGCCGGGGGAACTTCCCTCCCAGAGGGGGAAATCATCGTCATCATCATCACCAACAACTCTCCCATCTTGGAGAGGGCAATCTCCATCAACATATTCAACATCACCATCTCATATCAAACCCTAGTTCATCTCTTGTATTCAATCTTGTTACCGGAACTATAGATTGGTACCTGTGGGTGACTAGTAGTGTTGATTGCATCTTGTAGTTGATTACTATATGGTTTATTTGGTGGAAGATTATATGTTCAGATCCATTATGCTATTTAATACCCCTCTGATCATGAACATGTTTATCATTTGTGAGTAGTTACTTTTGTTCTTGAGGTCACGGGAGAAATCATGTTGCAAGCAATCATGTGAATTTGATATGTGTTCGATATTTTGATAGTATGTATGTTGTGATTGTTGGGGAACGTAGTAATTTCAAAAAATTTCCTACGATCACGCAAGATCATGGTGATGCATAGCAACGAGATGAGAGTGTTGTCTACGTACCCTCGTGAGACCAGAAGCGAAGCGTTGACGCATAGCGTAGAGGAAGTAGTCGTACTTCTTCACGATCCAACCGATCCAAGTACCGAGCGTCGGCACCTCCGAGTTCTGCACACGTTCAGCTCGATGGCGTCCCTCGAACTCCGATCCAGCCGAGTGTTGAGGGAGAGTTTCACAAGACGACGGCGTGGTGACGATGATGATGTTCCACCGGCGCAGGCTTCGCCTAAGCTCCGCCACGGTATTCTCGAGGTGTAATATGGTGGAAGGGGCACCGCACACGGCTAAGGAACGATCTCAATGATCAACTTGTGTGTCATGGGGTGCCCTCTGCCCTGTATATAAAGGAGGAAAGGGAGGGGCTGGCCGGCCAAGGAGAGGTGCGCCGGTGTCCTACTCCTACTAGGAGTAGGATTCCCCCAAATCCTAGTCCAACTAGGTTTCCCCAAGTGGGAAGGGAGAGAGAGGCGCCCCCTCTCCTAGTCCTAATAGGACTAGGGAAGGGGAAAGGTGCGGCCAGCACTTGGGCCCCTTTCTCCTTTCCACTAAGGCCCATGTTGGCCCATTAGCATTAGGGGTTCGGTAACCTCCCGGTGCTTGGTAAAATTCCCAATTTCACCGGAACACTTCCGATGTCCAAACATAGACTTCCAATATATGAATCTTTATGTCTCGACCATTTCGAGACTCCTCGTCACGTCCGTGATCTTATCCGGACTCGAACAACCTTCGGTACAGAAACATCATAAAACTCATAGTAACTGTCGCCGAAGCGTTAAGCGTGCGGACCATACGTGTTCGAGAACTATGTAGACATGACCGAGACACCTCACCGGTCAATAACCAATAGAGGGAACTGGATGCCCATATTGGCTCCTACATATTCTACGAAGATCTTTATCGGTCGAGACCGCATAACAACATACGTTGTTCCCTTTGTCATCGGTATGTTACTTGCCCGAGATTTGATCGTCGGTATCCAATACCTAGTTCAATCTCGTTACGCAAAGTCTCTTTACTCGTTTCGTAATACATCATCTCACAACTAACACATTAGTTGCAATGCTTGCAAGGCTTATGTGATGTGCATTACCGAGAGGGCCCAGAGATACCTCTCCAGAGCAATCGGAGTGACAAATCCTAATCTCGAAATATGCCAACCCAACATGTACCTTCGGAGACACCTGTAATGTACCTTTATAATCACCCGATTCGTTGTGACGTTTGGTAGCACCCAAAGTGTTCCTCGAGCAAACGGGAGTTGCATATTCTCATAGTCATAGGAACATGTATAAGTCATGAAGAAAAGCACTAGCAACAAACTATACGATCAGGTGCTATGCTAATGGAATGGGTCATGTCAATCAGATCATTCAACCAATGATGTGATCCCGTTAATCAAATAACAACTCCTTGTTCATGGTTAGGAAACACAACCATCTTTGATTAACGAGCTAGTCAAGTAGAGGCATACTAGTGACACTCTGTAGGTTTATGTATTCACACATGTATTATGTTTCCTGTTAATACAATTCTAGCATGAATAATAAACATTTATCATGATATAAGGAAATAAATAATAACTTTATTATTGCCTCTAGGGCATATTTCCTTGATCTCCCACTTGCACTAGAGTCAATAATCTAGATTACACAAGTAATGATTCTAACACCCATGGAGTCTTGGTGCTGATCATGTTTTGCTTGTGGAAGAGGCTTAGTCAACGGGTCTGCAACATTCGAGATCCGTATGTATCTTGCATATCTCTATGTCTCCCACCGGACCAAATCCGGATGGAGTTGAAGCGTCTTTTGATGTGCTTGGTTCTCTTGTGAAATCTGGATTCCTTTGCTAAGGCAATTGCACCGATATTGTCACAAAAGATTTTCATTGGACCCGATACACTAGGTACAACACCTAGATCGGTTATGAACTCCTTCATCCAGACTCCTTCATTAGCTGCTTCCAAGCGACTATGTACTCAACTTCACATGTAGATCCCGCCACGACGCTTTGTTTGGAACTGCACCAACCGACAGCTCCTCCGCTTAATGTAAATACGTATCCGGTTTGCGATTTAGAATCGTCGGATCGATTGTCAAAGCTTGCGTCGACGTAACCGTTCTGACGAGTTCTTTGTCACCGCCATAAATGAGAAACATATCCTTAGTCCTTCTCAAGTACTTAAGGATGTTCTTGACCGCCCGATGATCCACTCTGGATTACTTTGGTACTGCACCAAACTTACAAAGAAGGCACACATCAGGTCTGGTACACAGCATTGCATACATGATAGAGCCTATGGCTGAAGCATAGGGAACATCTTTCATTTTCTCTCTATCTTCTGCGGTGGTCGGGCATTGAGTCTTACTCAACTTCACACCTTGTAGCACCGGCAAGAACCCTTTCTTTGCCTGATCCATTTTGTACTTTTTCAAAACTTTATCAAGGTATGTGCTTTGTGAAAGTCCTATTAGGCGTCTTGATCTATCTCTATAGATCTTAATGCCCAATATGTAAGCAGCTTCACCGAGGTCTTTCATCGAAAAACTCTTATTCAAGTATCCCTTTATGCTATCCAGAATTCTATATCATTTCCGATCGGTAATATGTCATCCACATATAATATCGTAAATGCTACTGAGCTCCACTCACTTTCTTGTAAATACAGGCTTCTCCAAAAGTCTCAGATAAAACCAAATGCTTTGATCACACTATCAAAGCGTTTATTCCAACTCCGAGAGGCTTGCACCAGTCCATAAATGGATCATTTGGAGCTTGCACACTTTGTTAGCTCCCTTTGGATCGACAAAACCTTCTGGTTGCATCATATACAACTCTTCTTCCGTAAATCCATTCAGAATGCAGTTTTAACATCCATTTGCCAAATTTCATTAATCATAAAATGCGGCAATTGCTAACATGATTCGGACGGACTTAAGCATCGCTTCTGGTGAGAAGGTCTCATCGTAGTCAATCCCTTGAACTTGTCGAAAACCTTTTGCAACAAGTCAAGCTTTATAGACAGTAACATTACCGTCAGCGTCAGTCTTCTTCTTGAAGATCCATTTATTCTCAATTGCTTGCCGATTATCGGGCAAGTCAACCAAAGTCCACACTTTGTTCTCATACATGGATCCCATCTCGCATTTCATGGCCTCAAGCCATTTTGTGGAATCTGGGCTCACCATCGCTTCTTCATAGTTCGTAGGTTCATCATGTTCCAAGAACATGACTTCCGAATAGGATTACCGCATTCACACCGGTGCGGATCTTGCTCTGGTTGATCTCTGAAGTTCAGAGAAACTTCGATCTGAAGTTTCATGATCATCATCATTAGCTTCCTCCCTATTTGGTGTAGGTGTCACGGAAACTGATTTACGTGATGTACTACTTCTCAATAAGGGAGTAGATACAGATTATCTCATCAAGTTCTACTTTCCTCCCACTCACTTCTTTCGAGAGAAACTCTTTCTCCAAAAAGTTTCCGAATTTAGCAACAAAATCTTGCCTTCGGATCTGTGATAGAAGGTGTACCCAGATCTCCTTTGGGTATCATATGAAGACACATTTCTCCGATTTGTGTTCGAGCTTATTATGTTGAAGCTTTTACACATAAGCATCGCAGGCCCAAACTTTCAGAGACGACAACTTTGGTTTCTTGCCAAACCACAGTTCATAAGGCGTCGTCTCAACGGATTTAGATGGTGCCCTATTTAAAGTGAATGTAGCCGTCTCTAAAGCATAACCCCAAAACGATAGCGGTAAATCAAGAAGAGACATCATAGATCGCACCATATCTAATAAAAGTACGATTCTGACGTTCGGACACACCATTACGTTGTGGTGTTCCGGTGGCGTAAGTTGCTTGAAACTATTCCGCATTGTTTCAAATGTAGGCCAAACTCGTAACTCAAATATTCTCCTCCACGATCAGATCGTAGAAACTTTATTTTCTTGTTACGATGATTTTCCACTTCACTCTGAAATTCTTTGAACTTTTCAAATGTTTCAGATTTGTGTTTCATTAAGTAGATATACCCATATCTGCTCAAATCATCTGTGAAGGTGAGAAAATAACGATATCCGCCCACGAGCCTCAACATTCATTGGACCACATACATCGGTATGTATGATTTCCAATAAATCTGTTGCTCTCTCCATAGTTCCGGAGAACGGTGTTTTAGTCATCTTGCCCATAAGGCACGGTTACTTAAGTGCCAAGTGATTCATAATCAAGTGACTCCAAAAGTCCATCAAGATGGAGTTTCTTCATGCGCTTTACACCGATATGACCTAAACGGCGATTGCCACAAATAAGTTGCACCATCATTATCAACTCTGCATCTTTTGGTTTCAACATTATGAATATGTGTATCACTACTATCAAGATTAAGTAAAACAAACCATTCTTCAATGGTGCATGACCATAAAAGATATTATTCATATAAATAGAACAACCATTATTCTCTCGATTTAAATGAATAACCGTCTCGCATCAAACAAGATCCAGATATAATGTTCATGCTCAACGCTGGTACTAAATAACAATTATTTAGGTCTAATACTAATCCCGAAGGTAGATGTAGAGGTAGCGTGCCGATTGCGATCACATCGACTTTGGAACCATTTCCCACGCCAAGATCGTCACCTCGCCCTTAGCCAATCTTCGCAATCCGTAGCCCACATTTGAGTTGCAAATATTAGCAATGAGAACCGATATCAAATACCTGTGTGCTATCAAGTATTAGTAAGGTACACATCAATAACATGTATATCACATATACCTTTGTTAACCTTGCCATCCTTCTTATCCGCCAAATACTTGGGGCAGTTCCGCTTCGATGACGGTCTGCTTGCAATAGAAGCACTCAGTTTGAGCTTAGGACCAGACTTGGGTTTCTTCTCTTGATCAAGAACTTGCTTGCCGTTCTTTTGAAGTTTCCCTTTTCTTTCCTTTGCCCTTTTCTTGAAACTAGTGGTTTTGTTAACCATCAACACTTGATGCTCCTTTTGATTTCTACCTCCGCGGCTTTCAAAGATCGCGAAGAGCTCGGGCATTGTTTTGGTCATCCCTTGCATATTATAGTTCATCACGAAGCTCTTGTAGCTTGGTGGCGATGATTGGAGAATTACATCAATGACGCAATCATCCGGAAGATTAACTCCCAGTTGAATCAAGTGATTGTTATATCCGGACATTACGAGTATATGCTCACCGACGTAACCGTTCTCCTCCATCTTACAGCTATAGAACTTATTGGAGACTTCATATCTCTCAATCCGGGCATTCGCTTGGAATATTAACTTCAACTCCTGGAACATCTCATATGCTCCATGGTGTTCAAAAGCGACGTTGAAGTCCCGGTTCTAAGCCGTAAAGCATGGCACACTTGAACTATAGAGTAGTCATCGACTTTGCTTTGCCAGACGTTCACAACTTCTCGGGCGCAGCCCTTGCACCAGCCTGGCACCTAACGGTGCTTCCAGGGCGTAATTCTTCCGTGCAGCAATAAGGATAATCCTCAAATTACGGACCCGATCCGTGTAATTGCTGCCATCATCTTTCAACTTTGCTTTCTCAAGGAACGCATTAAAATTCAACGGAACAACAAAGACGAGCCATCTATCTACACATCATAGACAAGCAAGATACTATCGGTACTAAGTTCATGATAAATTTAAGTTCAATTAATCATATTACTTAAGAACTCCCACTTAGAAAAATATCCTCCAATTCTCTAAGTGATTGCGTGATCCATATCAACTACACCATGACCGATCATCACGTGTGATGGAGTAGTTTCAATGGTGAACATCAATATGTTGATCATATCTACTATATGATTCACGCTCGACCTTTCGGTCTCGTGTTCCGAGGTCATATCTTATATGCATAGCTCGTCAAGTATAACTTGAGTATTCTGCGTGTGCAACTGTTTTGCACCCGTTGTATTTGAACGTAGAGCCTATCACACCCGATCATCACGTGGTGTCTCAAAGACGAAGAACTTTATAGCGGTGCATACTCGGGAGAACACTTCTTGATAATTTAGTAAGGGATCATCTTATAATGCTACCGTCAATCAAAGCAAGATAAGATGCATAAAGGATTAACATCACATGCAATCAATATAAGTGATATGATATGGCCATCATCATCTTGTGCTTGTGATCTCCATCTCAAGCACCGTCATGATCACCATCGCCACCGGTAGCGACACCTTGATCTCCATCGTAGCATCGTTGTCGTCTCGCCAAACTTATGCTTCTCGACTATCGCTACCGCTTAGTGATAAAGTAAAGCATTACAGGCGATTGCATTGCATACAATAAAGCGACAACCATATGGCTCCTGCCAGATTGCCGATAACCCGGTTACAAAACATGATCATCTCATACAATAAAATTCAGCATCATGTCTAGACCATATCACATCACAACATGCCCTGCAAAAACAAGTTAGACGTCCTCTACTTTGTTGTTGCAAATTTTACGTGGCTGCTACGGGCTTAAGCAAGAACCAATCTCACCTACGCATCAAAACCACAACGATACTTCGTCAAATAGACTCCGTTTTAACCTTCTCAAGGACCGGGCGTAGCGACACTTTTCAGTTCAACTAAAGTTGGAGAGACAGTCTTCCACAAGCCATCTATGTGCAAAGCACGCGTCGAGGAACCGGTCTCGCGTGGAAATGCAGCGTAAGGTTGGTCTGGATCGTCGTCCAACAATACCGCTGAACCAAAGTATGACATGCTTTGGTAGGCGTTATGACATCTTTGGTAGGCGATATGACTTGTATCGTCCACAACTCACTTGTGTTCTACTCGTGCATATCATCAAACCATAAAAACCTAGGCTCGATACCACCGTTGGGGAACGTAGTAATTTCAAAAATTTTCCTCACGATCACGCAAGATCATGGTGATGCATAGCAACGAGATGGGAGAGTGTGTCCACGTACCCTCGTAGACTGAAAGCGGAAGCGTTGACGCAACGTAGAGGAAGTAGTCGTACTTCTTCCCGATCCAACCGATCCAAGTACCGAACGTGCGGCACCTCCGAGTTCTGCACACGCGTTCAGCTCGATGGCGTCCCTCGAACTCCGATCCAGCCGAGTGTTGAGGGAGAGTTTAAATCGACCGACGGCGGCGTGGTGGCGATGATGATGTTCCACCGGCGCAGGGCTTCGCCTAAGCTCCGCCACGGTATTCTCGAGGTGTAATATGGTGGAAGGGGCACCGCACACGGCTAAGGAACGATCTCAATGATCAACTTGTGTGTCATGGGGTGCCCTCTGCCCTGTATATAAAGGAGGAAAGGGGAGGGGCTGGCGGCCAAGGAGAGGTGCGCCAGGTGTCCTACTCCTACTAGGAGTAGGATTCCCCCAAATCCTAGTCCAACTAGGTTTCCCCAAGTGGGAAGGAGAGAGAGGCGCCCCCTCTCCTAGTCCTAATAGGACTAGGGAAGGGGAAGGTGCGGCCAGCACTTGGGCCCCCTTTCTCCTTTCCACTAAGGCCCATGTTGGCCCATTAGCATTCCGGGGTTCCGTAACCTCCTGCATTTGGTAAAATTCCCAATTTCACCCGGAACACTTCCGATGTCCAAACATAGACTTCCAATATATGAATCTTTATGTCTCGACCATTTCGAGACTCCTCGTCACGTCCGTGATCTTATCCGGGACTCCGAACAACCTTCGGTACAGAAACATCATAAAACTCATAGTAACTGTCATCGAAACGTTAAGCGTGCGGACCCTACGGGTTCGAGAACTATGTAGACATGACCGAGACACCTCACCGGTCAATAACCAATAGCGGGACCTGGATGCCCATATTGGCTCCTACATATTCTACGAAGATCTTTATCGGTCAGACCGCATAACAACATACGTTGTTCCCTTTGTCATCGGTATGTTACTTGCCCGAGATTCGATCGTCGGTATCCAATACCTAGTTCAATCTCGTTACCGGCAAGTCTCTTTACTCGTTCGTAATACATCATCTCACAACTAACACATTAGTTGCAATGCTTGCAAGGCTTATGTGATGTGCATTACCGAGAGGGCCCAGATACCTCTCCGACAATCGGAGTGACAAATCCTAATCTCGAAATATGCCAACCCAACATGTACCTTCGGAGACACCTGTAATGTACCTTTATAATCACCCGATTACGTTGTGACGTTTGGTAGCACCCAAAGTGTTCCTCGTGCAAACGGAGTTGCATAATCTCATAGTCATAGGAACATGTATAAGTCATGAAGAAAAGCACTAGCAACAAACTATACGATCAGGTGCTATGCTAATGGAATGGGTCATGTCAATCAGATCATTCAACCAATGATGTGATCCCGTTAATCAAATAACAACTCCTTGTTCATGGTTAGGAAACACAACCATCTTTGATTAACGAGCTAGTCAAGTAGAGGCATACTAGTGACACTCTGTAGGTTTATGTATTCACACATGTATTATGTTTCCTGTTAATACAATTCTAGCATGAATAATAAACATTTATCATGATATAAGGAAATAAATAATAACTTTATTATTGCCTCTAGGGCATATTTCCTTCAGTGATTCCCTTAGTGGTGTCATGTGAACGTCGACTACATGACACCTCACCATATTTGGGCCTAAGGGAATGCATTGTGGAGTAGCAAATAGATGATGGATTGCAAGAGTGACAGAAGCTTAAACCCCAGTTTATGCGCTATTCCGTAGGGGACCGATTGGACCCAAAAGTTTAATGTTATGGTAGAATTTATTCTTAATACTTTTCTCATAGTTGCGGATGCTTGCGGGAGGGTTAACCATAAGTAGGAGGTTTGTTCAAGTAAGAACAACACCTAAGAACCGGTCCATCCACATATCAAATTATCAAAGTAGCGAACACAAATCAAACCAACATGGTGAAAGTGACTAAATGAAATTCCCGTGTACCCTCAAGAACGCTTTGCTTATCATAAGAGACCGTTTTAGCCTGTCCTTTGCCTCAAAAGGATTGGGCTACCTTGCTGCATACTTGTTACTATTATTGTTACTTGCTAGTTAAAAATTATCTTGCTATCAAACTACCCGTTACTTACAATTTTAGCACTTGCAGGCATTACCTTACTGAAAACTACTTGTCATTTTCTTCTGCTCCTCGTTGGGTTCGACACTCTTACTTATCGAAAAGAGCTACCTCGGATGAATATCTCAGCTCCGAAAACTTGCGGTTCTCCCCGTCAACCCTCCAGGACCTAAACAACTCACTTTTCGCCTTTTTCTTTCGGACAAAATAATTCCCGTAGCGAGAATGGGATTTCCACAACACTCGGGTAATATTTCCAGAGGAGTTGCAAATGGATCTGCCGGTTCACCAATCATTGATATGGAGATTGGTAAACGACTAAAAGCAATTTGATTGTAATTCAATTCATGCATCCATGGCTGAATTGTTAAAGCGCCCAACTCATAATTGGTAAATTTGCGGGAATCCAAATCTGCCGAATCGCTCATGTTATGATCTTCTAATTGATCCCCTATACTTGTGGGTCATCTGATTCCAATGTCGAAGAGGTTGAGCTGCTTGAGTTGAGGAGAAGAATAGCGGGTGAGGCATTAATCTAGGGAAAATAGCAGGAGATGAACCTGCGCGGCGCAGCGTGGGCGCGAGGCGGAGCGCGGACGAGGGAAGAGAGTGACATCGTCCACCTTCAAAACTGAGCTCCTCGGGCTGATCTAGGACGGGGGATAAGAACAACTCATCAAACTTGGCTTGGACCTTACAGTCTGTATTGAACATGCAGATGTCAACGCGTCTACCTGGCCCAGGGTGCGACGCAAGGATCTTGGAGACTGCGGCCATGCGTTTGCAATCCCCTATGCAGAGCCAGCCGTCGATGGTGAGGTTCAGGGGGATGCAGCACTAGAGGGGGCGCCACCACCGGGAAAGCAGGGTGGTCTGCATGCCAGATTTTGTGGGGAGAAGGGCAATGATGATGAGCAGCATGTCGTTGGGTGATGTCTAGTACACAACTTATTCTTGTAGACTCGTGTTGGGCCTCCAAGCGCAGAGTTTTGTAGGACAATAGCAATTTTCCCTCAACTGGATGACCTAAGGTTTATCAATCCTGTAGGTGATATGCCCTAGAGGCAATAAGAAATGATATTATTTATCTCCAAGTTCATAATTATGTTTATGTTCCATGCTAAAACTGCTATGGTTCTCGAGTCTGCAGTAACCACGAGGCTCGGAGGAAGACTCATATGCACGTGTGGAATAATAAACAGTAAAATGTATTCCTAGTCTGGCCTCTAAGACTAGCTCAAGTGTTGCATGATGGTTCTGTTTTCCTAATCATGGGCATGTCTATGCGAGCAACTTTGAGGGCACAATGTTAGAAGAACATTTGTGTTGAATCGACCCAAATTGATGTTTTGCTATGAGATACATTCGTCACAAGTTAATGGTTAATAACAAAGAGATAGTTAATGTTTGCATAATTCCTTAGACCATGAGAGTATCGAGTTTCTTCATACTTGCTTCATGAACTTTAGGGTCTGTCAAACATCATCCGTAAATGGGTGGCTATTACGGCGGCTTACGGGTTCATGGAAAAGTGTGTCAAGTAACTTGATAGCTCAAGATTGGTATTTGCTCCTCCGACGATGTAGAGATATTCTCAGGCCCTCTCGGTGTTACGGTATCCATCATCGTCTGGCCAGACACAGTGTGATTTGATCACAGGGATGCCGAAACACGGAAACGAGAAAAGAGAACAAAACCGGTAACGAGGTAACTAGCATAGTGGACAAGTTGTTGATCCATGGGGATGCAAGTAAATCTCACCTCAGGTATTTGTAACATATCGCGAAGCAACAGGAATAGCACACGACAACTGGAGGTTCACTTGAATATTCATTCGCGTGGGTATAGGGGTCAATATGGGTGTCCACGGCTTCAATGTTGATCATTGATCGGAAAGGGTTCCGGTCATGTCTATACTTCACCGAACCTATAGGGTCACACGCTTAAGGGTTATCTATCTGCTGAATACTAGACAGGGAGTCTGAGAGAAATTCACTAATCTGGAATGTTTCGGAATGAATCCAAAATCATTTTAGTGGGTACTGGAATTGTTCTAAGACCCACAGAAATATTTTCGGATTTAACGGTCGCGAAAAATTGTCTTCATGAATAGTGAAAACACATTCTTGTTTGCTTTTCGCAGATGAAAATCACTAATCTGGAATTGTTCCGGAACGTGTCGAAAATTATTTTAGTGGGTGCTGGAAATGTTCTAGGCCCACACAAATATTTTTGGTTTGAACGGACGTTGAAAAATTTCGTCATGAATAGTGAAATCGCATTCTTGTTTGCTTTTCGCAGATGAAAATCACTAATCTGGAATTGTTCCGGAACGCGTCGAGAATTATTTTAGTGGGTACTGGAAATGTTCTAGTCTCTCATAAATATTTTTGGTTCGAACAGACGCTAAAAAATGTCGTCATGAATAGTGGAAGTGCTTTTTGAGTGGCTTCTTGGAGAAGCCACCTTGAGGGCCTTTTGGTATTTTCCCCCTTGGCTTCTTAGAGAAGCCACCTTTGGGCTTGGCCTATAAATAGGGGTGGAGGGGGCTGCCTAAAGGATCATCCCTTGCTCTCATACACATGCCATAAACTTGTCTGGCTTCTCTCTTCCTCCCAGCGAAATAGTTTCGTAGAGCGGAAAGGCTGTCTGGGTTCCGGCAGGAACTAGTTCTGGACGGCGAAGCCCTGCCGGATAGATGACACCGTATGTGTGCAACTATGTAGAGAGATCATAGTTTCGGTCTTAGTTTGAGAGTGCCTACCGAAGGGCTGTCTAAGTGACCGTCCGAGTTTTGAAGGTCCTCCCGAAGGGCTGTCTGAGTGACCGTCCGGGTTTTGAGGGTCCTCTAGGAGGGTTTCCGCAACACCGTCTGAGGGACTGTCCGACCGCCTCCCGGAGGCCTGTCCGTGGGGCAGATGAGGGAGTACATCCTTGCGGCTGGGAGGTTGTAAATCCTAGTTGCGGGGATCCGCACCGCCAATCGTCATCGACTCTACTTTCGCTGCGCTATGAGTCGGTAACGAAAAAGATTAAACCTTGTATGCAGTCTCCATAGTGGTCCTGGGCTGGTGCGTAGGTTGATTTTTTTTGTTTTCTGTTGTGTTACCCTACAAATCCATGGGAGGTGTAGGATGAAGATGGTCTCCCTCAAACAACCCTGCAACCAAATACAAGAAATCTCTTGTGTCCCCAACACACCCAATACAATGGTAAATTGTATAGGTGCACTAGTTCGGCGAAGAGATGGTGATACAAGTGTAGTATGGATAGTAGATATTGGTTTTCATAATCTGAAAATAAAAAAATAGCAAGGTAGCCAGTGATAAAACGAAGCACAAACGGTATTGTAATGCTTAAAAACAAGGCCTAGGGTTCATACTTTCACTAGTGTAATCTCTCAACAGTACTAACATAATTGAATCATATAACAATCCCTCAACGTGCGACAAAGAATCACTCCAAAGTTCTTATCTAGCGGAGAACATATGATGAAATGTTTGTAGTGTACGAAACCACCTCAAAGTTATCCTTTTTATTGATATATCGAGTTATTCCTATAAGTGTCACAAACATCCCAAGAGTTCGTACTAAAATAACACCATATGATACACATCAACCAACTCTAGTGTCACCACAAGTATCCATGAGTTGATTATACGATATGCATCAAACAACTTCAGATTCATAATATCTAATCCAACACAAAGAACTTCAAAGAGTGCCCCAAGATTTCTACCTGAGAAAGTAGGACGGAAACGTGCATCAACCCCTATGCATAGATTACCCCAATGTCACCTTGGGAATCCACGAGTTGAGTGCCAAAACATACATCAAGTGAATCAATATAATACCCCATTGTCACCACAAGTATCCATATGCAAGACATACATCAAGTGTTCTCAAATCCATAAAAGTATGTAATACGATAATAGTGAAACCGCAAAGGTAAAAACTCAATTCATCACAACAACATAGAGAGGGGAAAAGACCATATGATCCAACTATATTAATAAAGCTTGCGGTACATCAAGATCGTGCCAAATCAAGAACACGAGAAAGAGAAAGAGAGAGGGAGAGAGAGAGAGAGAGAGAGAGAGAGAGAGAGATCAAACACATAGATACTAGTACATACCCTCAACCTCGAGGATGAACTACTCCCTCCTCATCATGGTGGTCGCCGGGAAGATGAAGATGGCCTCCGGTGATGATTTCTCCCTCCAATAGGGTGCCGGAACAGAGCTCCAGATGGTATTTCGAAGGTACAAAGGCGTGCAGCGGCAGAGTCGAAGTTCTAGGATTATTTCTGGTGGTTTCTCTATTCATTGGATTTTTTGGTGTCTGTCTCATGCTAAGATGGCCACAGGGTGCCCACTAGCCACCAGCCCACGGCCAAGGCCCCTGGCTCGCCCTGGTGGGTAGTGGCCACCTCCCGCACCTTCTGGTCCTCCCAAGAAGCTTCTAGTGCATCTTTTATTCCAAAAAAATCATCAAAAAGTTTCATTGCATTTGGAGAACTTTTATTTCTGCACAAAAAAGAACATCACGGTAGTTCTGCTGAAAACAACATCAGTTCGGGTTAGTTCCATTCAAATCATACCAAAACCATATAGAATTGCTGTAAACATGGCATCAATACATCATAAATTATAGATACATTGGAGACGTATCAGCATCCCCAAGCTTAATTCCTGCTCGTCCTTGAGTAGGTAAATGATAAAAGAAATAATTTATGAAGTGTGAATGCTAGCATAGTGCATAAGTTTGATCAATGATAATTTCAATTACTTTCCCTAGCATTATAACAGTAACTCATTCTCATAAAACTCATCATGATAAAGTAGCGATTAAAAACATAATTTTTGATGTGGAATGCTACCTATCATATTCATAATCTATTCTTTCTTTTGTTCCATGCATATTTGGAGTTGAATGATTCAAATCAATAGTCTATAATTTGACATGAAGACATCAATACTCAAGCATACTAACAATCAACCAAGTCTTTCAAAATATCAAGGCTAAAGAAAGCTATCCCTAGCCCATTATGCTCAATCATTGATCCATTCATGAAACACACTCAAAGCTACATCCAATGCACAACTATGACAATAGTGTTCCCTAGTTGGTGCTTTGTAAGAGAAGATGCAGACTCAAAATAAAAACAAAAATTGCATAAAAGTAAATAGACAGGCCCTTCGCATAGGGAAGCAGAGATTTGCACAGGTGCCACAGCTCCAGGCTTAAATTGAGAGATACAATTATTTTGAGAGGCATTCTTTTCCTGTCAATATAAAACGACCGAGAATTGCCCATATCTTCCATGCTAGACAATTCATAGGCGGTTCCCAACAGAAAATAAATTTATTGATTTTCCACAATTCTTTCAAAATCCATGGCTATCCGTATCTACGGGTGCCTTCATACCAACACTTTCCAAGGAATTTATTATTATCATCATATTATTATTTTTCATTTCGGGACTAGGCATCCCTATTACCTGCCACACTCTTGTGCAATGATAAGTGAATAAACACTGGTTGTGAGAATAACCCACCTAGCATGGAAAATATTGGCCACCCCTTGCCGCTTCATGGGCGGTACGGGCACACAAAACGGAAATTTATTTTTGAATATAGAGTTAGCACATGCAAATTTACTTGGAATGGCAAGGAAACACCCCATATAGGTAGGTATGGTGGACTCATTTGGCACAACTTTGGTTTAGAGAATTGGATGCACAAGAAGCATTCACGTTTAGTACAAATGAAGGCTAGAAAATAGATTGAGAAGCAACCAACCAAGAAACGAAAACGGTCATAAACATGCATTGAACATAATTAACACTGAATAATGCACCACAAGTAGGATGTAACTTCGTTCCATAACTATTTGCTTTATACGCATGCATAGGGAATCACAAACCATAACACCAATATTCTTACTAAAACACAATTACTCACTAATATAACTCACATAGTATCATCTTCATATCGCAAAACTATTGCAAGGAATCAAGATTATCATATTCAGTGATCTACATGAAAGTTTTTATTATATCCTTCTTGAATATCCATCATATTAGGACCAATTTCATAGCTTGTTCAAATTTTCATCACTAGTATCAGCTCTCAAAATAATATAATTGAAGCATGAGAGTGTTCGAAAAACTACTCCAAAAAGATATAAGTGAAAATCAAATGAGTAGTTAAGTAAATAGGTAGCTAGTAGCAAAAAATGCCCGTGCGTTGCCACGGGAGAGAAACAAATCGCCTGTGTGTATTCCAAAAAGTATGACTCAAGGCCTCCATAGGTCTGCACCCTCGTTTTTAACACGTTGCCCACCTATGCCACCTCTTAACCTCCTTTCCACTCTCATCGACAGTGGTTGCCGTGTTCAGGACAATGCACGTGAGCAACACAAATATTGATAGAAATGAGTAGAGTATGTTTTTCCACATAACTTTATTCAAATAATAATAAATAGCACATATGTAATTCATAGTGCAACCTTTAATATTGTGTAACTGTTTGTCTTTCTAATAAAATCAATTTGATATTATTTTAAAAAATACATCCGGTCTATGGATGTGTACAATTGAAAACCGTTGAGAAATCCCATAAAAAACCTTAAGAAATTATCAAAATTTGTCAACGTTAATACTTTTCCTGAATGAAGAATCGAATATTGCATGATTGACAAAGTATATTTACATAATATATAATTGAATTAATGTTTTATTAGTCACACCATTATTATTTACTACTAAATATAAAATTAAGTTGTTAAATTTTGACCCACTATTTTTTTTAGATTTTTAGTAATCAAACTACATGGTAATCATGCATGTGCAAAGAAAAGAGAAGGAATACCATGTGCGGCAATCCAACCACCTAATTTGAATTGACCCCGTATGTAACACTTGATTTTTTTAGTAAATCCGTCCGTTTTTTTATGTCGAGTAAATCCGTACGTAACACTTATGTGTACCGGCCAGCCACTTGGGCCTGAGTGTAACCTCACAGGAAAAGCCTACCCTCCAAGGCCCAGCCACCCCACTACTCTAACGCTAAGACTGATCCGCTCACTCCCTCAACCTCTCGATCCCTTCTCCCAGCGCCGTCACACGCACAGAGGGGCAGTGCCCAGTGCCCCCGATCTCCCCCGCTCGCCGCCATCTTCGCGCATTCACCACTCCGGCGAGGCCGCCGCCCCTCTCACCTCCACTCTCCTCCGACTGTCGCCTCCTTCCTTCCATGCTCCTCCTCCTCTAGTTCTCTGCCTGACTGCGCAGATCCTGCTGCCTCTGCCAATGGCGCCGCCGCATGGCTCGGCCCCATCCGTCTCCTTTTCATCTGCACAGCAGCCCCGTCCGGCCAGCAGGCCATGTCACAACCGCAGAGGTGCTGCCACCCCGAATTTCGGGCGGTTCGGTTTGGTTCTTCGCTGCACACTTCTCTGGCTTTGTTCCTCTGTTGATTTCCGTCGACTCTTTTTGATTCACCGAGGCGCGCTTATTTAAACTGATGAAATTATATAAAGTAGCGATGTGGGATTATGGCAAAAGCCAGTCGAAAAGTGTACATAAATGGGCTGGACTAAAGCAAGCCCAAATCAGCCATCGTCTACCACAGAGGCAAAAACGAACTGGTGCGTTAGTACTACATTGGTTAGTTCCAAAATGTGAGCTCCTGACTTCGAACTGAAGGAAACGTAAAAGCGTATTACAACCATGCGCAAAAGTGTATTACGATGGTGAGCGGGCAGAAACAATAGCCCTTTTATTAGTATAGGTAAAGATGTGAGGGCTTTCTTTCATTTAAAAATTTCAAATCCAAGTATTTTATTAAAACTGCAAGCAAAATGAAAATAAAAGGAGACACCAAGGATAGCACACAATGTGTGAAGAAGCAAAAACTTAGGCTCGACCAAGACTAACCGATAATTGTTGAAGAAAGGTGGGATGCCTACCCGGGCATCCCCAAGCTTTGATACTTGAGACTTCTTGGAATATTAACTTGGCATGCCTTGGGCATCCCCAAGCTTGAGCTCTTGTGTCTTCTTCTTTCCTCTCATAATACTGTTTCCCTAATTCTTAAAAACTTCATCCATACAAAACTCAACAAGAACTCGTGAGGTAAGTTAGTATAAATCAATGCAAAACCTTATCATTCACTACTTTAGAAAATCACTAAATTATAATTTAACATTGCGTACTAAATGCATCCGCATATTTAATACTCATATTCTCAAATAGAATCATTAAACAAGCAAACATATGCAAGCGGAAGAGCAATCTGTCTAAACAGGACAGCCTGTAAAGAATCCAAGAAGATTCATACTTCTCTAACTCCAAAAAATTCTGAAAAAATACCACACTGTATAAAATGTATCGTAGCTCACCATGTAATATTTTAAGATTTTATCATGTTCTGACTATTCACAAATATTCAGAACATAACGACAAACTTTTTGTTTTCAAACAGCAACATATAGACTTGCAAAATAAGCATGGTAAAGGCTATACTTGACATTTTTATTGAAATAGAAGATACAAAACATAATTATAAATAACAACAAGCAAATATCAACAAAATAAAATGACTCTCCAAGAAAAAACACATATCATGTGATGAAGAAAAATATAGCTCCAAGTGAAGTTACCGATAATATTGAAGACGAAAGTGGAGATGCCTTCCGGGGCATCCCCAAGCTTAGTTGCTTGGGTCTTCCTTGAATATTACCTTGGGGTGCCTTGGGAATCCCCAATCTTAGGTTCTTTCCACTCCTTATTCTTCTCATATCGGCATCGCACCCAAAACTTGAAAACTTCAATCACTCAAAACTTAACGGAACTTCGTGAGATAGGTTAGTATGATAAAGAGCAAACCATTCACTTGGGTACTGTCAAAGACAAGATTCATAATTTTTTTCCACATAATGCCTACTGTACCTTATCATTTCCACAATTTATATCACTTAATATAAGCATGGCAACACTAAAACAAGCAAACTATGCATTGAAAACAGAATCTGTCAAAAATAGAATAACATGTAATGATCTGAACTATGACCATACTTTTGCAACTCTAAAAATTCTTAAAAATTAGGACAACGTAGGAAATTTGTATATAAATCATGTGTAAAAAATTCAGAGCAAAATCACATTCCAGTTAATTATAGAAATTCCCGTACTGAGCGCAAAAGTTTCTATTTTTGCACAGAATCAAGTCAACTATCGTCCACACTATCCCAAAGGCTTTACTTGGAACTTTATTGAAACAAAAGCTATAAAACATGATTACTATAGTAGTCTAATCATGTGAACACACAAAAAAGTAGGTATAAGTGTTGGGTTGTCTCCCAACACGCGCTTTTCTTTAATGTCTTTTTAGCTAGGCATGATGATTTCATTGATGCTCTCATAAAAGATAAGAATTGAAACATAATCGAGCATCATGAAGCATGTGACTATCACATTTAAGCCTAACCCACTTCTTATGCATAGGGATTTTGTGAACAAACAATTCATGGGAACAAGAATCAACTAGCATAGGAAGACAAAACAAGCATAAGTTCAAAACTTTCAACACGTAGATATGAAACTTGATATTATTGAGATATGCAAAAGCATATGCTCCTCTCTCAAAATAATTTTCAGTAGCATCATGAATGAAATTCAACAATATAACAATCACATAAAGAATTTTTTTCATGATCCATAAGCATAGAAAATTTATAACGCTCCACATAAGCAATTTTCTTCTCATCAATAGTGGTGGGAGAAAATTCAACAAAATAACTATCATGAGATACTTGATTGACATAACCAAATTGAAGATTAAAATCATGATGACAAGTTTCATGGTTATTATTACTCTTTATATATAGCATACTTTTCATCACCATAATCATCATAAATAGTAACTTTGTTCTCATCATAATCAATTGAAACATCTTCCAAAATAGTAGATTCATTACTAAATAAAGTTATGACCTCTCCAAATCCACTTTCATAATTATTAGAATAAGATTCAACACCCTCCAAAATAGTGGGATCGTCATTACCTAGAGTTGACACTCTTCCAAACCCACTTTCATCAATATAATCATCATAAATAGGAGGCATGCTATCATCGTAATAAGTTTTCTCATCAAAACTTGGCGGAGTAAAACTATCATCTTCATCAAACATAGCATCCCCAATCTTGTAGCTTCGAATATCATTAGCATCATGGATATGAAAAGAATTCATTCTAATAACATTGCAATCATTCTCAATATTCAAAGATTTTATGCAAAACATGTTATTGAATTCTTCTATCAATTGAGCACAATTTTCTGGTCCACCATTTTCAAGAAAGACATGATAAAGACGAATAATATGAGGCAAGCTCAATTCCATTTTTTGTAGTTTTATTTTATAAACCAAACTAGTGATAAAACAAGAAACTAAAAGATTCAATTGCAAGATCTAAATATGTACCTTCAAGCACTCACCTCCCTGGCAACGGCGCCAGAAAAGAGCTTGATGCCTACTACACAACTTATTCTTGTAGACTCGTGTTGGGCCTCCAACCGCAGAGTTTTTTAGGACAATAGTGATATGTCTCCAACGTAACTATAATTTATGAAGTATTCATGTTGTTATATTATCATTCTTGGATGTTTTACAATCATTTTATAGCTACTTTATATCATTTTTTGGGACTAACCTGTTGACCCAGTGCCTAGTGCCATTTGCTGTTTTTTGCTTGTTTTTTACATCGCAGGAATCAATATCAAACAGAGTCCAAACACCGTGAAACTTTTTGTGGATTTTTTATGGACCAGAATACATCCAATGGGCCAGATCAAGACTGGGATGCCTCGAGGGGGCAGAACCCACGTGGCACTCTGGGGGCCCAGCGTCACAGTGGGTTGTGCCCACCTCGGTGGCCTCCCGTACCCCCTCTTCTCCCTATAAATAGTCAAATATTCAAAAACCCTCGGGGTTACCCTAGATCAGAGGTTCTGCCGCCACAAGTCTCTGTAGCCACGAAAAACCAATCTAGACCCCGTTCTGGCACTCCGCCAGAGGGGGAAATCATCACCGGTGGCCATCTTCATCATCCCGGCAGCTACCATGATGAGGAGGGAGTAGTCCACCCTCGGGGCTGAGGGTTTGTACCAGTAGCTATGCGTTTAATCTCTCTCTCTCTCTCATGTTCTTGAGATGTCACGATCTTGATGTATCGCGGGCTTTGTTAATATAGTTGGATCATATCATGTTTTCCCCTCTCTATCTTGTTGTGATGAATTGAGTTTTCCCTTTGAGATTTCGTTTTATCGGATTGAATACTTTTATGGATTTGAGAGCACTTGATATATGTCTTGGATATGAATACCCGTGGTGACAACAGGGTATTATTTTGATTCACTTGATATATGTTTTGACACTCAACTCGCGGATTCCCGAGGTGACATTGGGGTAATCTACGCATGGGGGTTGATGCATGTTCTTGTCTTTGTTTCTCTGGTAGAAATCTTGGGGAACTCTTTGAGGTTCTTTGTGTTGGATTGAGTATTATGAATCTAAAATTATTTGGTGTTATTTTAGTACGAACTCTTGGATAGATCGACCGGAACGAATAGCTTCGAGGTGGTCTCGTACCCTACAAACGAATTCTTCTTGTGTTCCCCGCTAGATAGGAACTTTGGAGTGATTCTTCATCACAAGTTCAGGGATGGTTATATGATCCAATTATATTAGCATTGTTGGGAGATTGCACTAGTGAAATTACGGACCCTAGGCCTCATTTCAAGCATTGCAATACCGTTTGTGCTATGTTTTATTAATTGCTACATTGCTGTTTTTTATTGTTCCTATTACAAAAAATCAATATCTACTATCCACATTACACTTGTATCACCATCTCTTCGCCGAACTAGTGCACCTATACAAATTACCATTGTATTTGGCGTGTTGGGGACACAAGAGACTTTTTATTATTTGGTTGCAGGGTTGTTTAGAGAGACTATCTTCATCCTACGCCTCCCGCAGATTGATAAACCTTAGGTCATCCAGTTGAGGGAAAATTGCTACTGTCCTAAAAAACTTTGCGCTTGGAGGCCCAACACGTGTCTACAAGAATAAAGTTGCGTGGTAGACATCAAGCTCTTTTCTGGTGCCGTTGCCGGGGAGGTGAGTGCTTGAAGGTATATCTTTAGATCTTGCAATTGAATCTTTTAGTTTCTTTTTTTATCACTAGTTTGGTTCATAAAAGAAAACTACAAAAAATGGAATTAAGGTTGCATCATATTATTCATCTTTATAATGTCTTTCGTGAAAATGTTGGAAATTGTGCTCAATTGTTAGAAGAAGAAGTTAATAAAATGTTTGGCACAAAATATTTGAATGATGAGCATGATTGCAATATTGTTAGTATTAGTTCTTTGAATATCCAAAATGCTAATGATGATTGCACAATTCATGACAAAAATGTTTCTTATAAGCATGTCATTTTTTGTGGAGTGCATAAAGTTTGCGAGGACGTGCCTTATAGGGAAGATAGATTTTGTAAGAAGCATAAACATGATAGAACCAATCTTTTTTCTCAAAGTTATAGATGAATTTTCTACAAAATTATGTTCTCTTTTCCCTATTACTTGTGAACTTTGCAATAAGGTTGGTCATCTTAATTTCCAATGCAAACTTTTTCATGATCGAATCATGGCCAAATATTGTAATGATTTGATCACCCTTGAACTTTATAATGAGCTTTGTCTATTTTTGGGGAGTGAAGAATTTACACATAAAATAGTTTGTTTGAAGTATTCATTCTCACGGATGATATTGAAACTAATCTAAAAAATATCTATATGTTTTGCATGGTAAATTGCAATGAGAATGCTTATATTGCCAACTATAGAAAGATGGGGAAACCAATAGAATATAAAAGGAATACTAATGAAAGGGTAAAGATTTCCACTTTCCCTCCTATTGTCTCTCATGATGAAATAGGTGACAAGGAGGAGCTCCCTATTCAACCAATCTCATCAATAAGAAGCTCGAAGAAATTGATTAAACCCACACATGATGTGGTGAAGAAGAAGAAAATAAGAAAGAACAGAGGTAAAAAGGTATCTCTCCCTAATAATGTTGCTCCTATTATTGTTGTCCCTCATGAAAATGAATCGAAAATAATCATGGAAGATGATGCACTTGATGATGATATTGCTTCTTTGTCTTATGGCACAATGTCCGCGAGCACTATTGATGATGATTTTGTTATGCCTATTGCTTGTTGTGATGATTATGATTGGGAAGATAATGATACTTCTTATAATCTTGGAAATCTTTTTAGCACCACCTTGGGAAATTATGATGATAGCAATTGTTATAAAGTTGGTGCTATTCATACTATTAATGATGAGAGTGATTATGCTTATGATATGCCAAACCACAAGCTTGGGGATGCTATGTTTGATGAGAATGACATGTTTGAAAATTTATTTAAAGCAATTAATGTTTGTCCCAAGCTTGGGGATGCTATGCTTAATGGAGATGATCTTTTTAGTCCCCTTACTTTGAATGATCAAATTTGCTATGATGATTGCATGCCTCCTACTTATGATGATTATTGTGATGATACTTACGTTATAAAAAGTAGTGATAATTATTGTCATAATTTTGAATATCCTTTTACTGAACATTACTCTCTTAATGTGGGAACAATTTTTAGTATTCAAGTTTCATATGATACTCCCACTATTGTGAATGAGAATAAAATTGCTTATGTGGAGAGTAATAACTTTTCTATGCTTGTGGATCATGAAAAGAATGCTTTATGTAATGGTTATATTGATGAATATATTAATGATGCTCCTGAAAATTATTATGAGAGAGGAGCTTATGATTCATGATGCTCTTGTTATGTTTCAATTCTTATCTTTTATGCGAGTTTCATTGAACTCATCATGCCTAGCTAAAAGGCATAAAAGAAAAGCGCTTGTTGGGAGACAACCCAACACTTTTACCTACTGTTTTTGTGTGTTCACATGATTATGCTACTGTAGTAATCATGTTTTATTGCTTTTGTTTCAATAAAGTGCCAAGTAAAGCCTTTGGTATAGTGTGGATGATAGTTGACTTGAATCTGTGCAAAAACAGAAACTTTTGCTTCCAAAACAGAATTGTTTAAATTCACTGGATTGTGATAAAATTCTGAAATTTTTACAGATGATTTATATACAAATTTTCTATGTTGTCCTAATTTTTCATAAGTTTTGGAGTTGTAGAAGTATGGTAGTTATCCAGATCATTACAGACTGTTCTATTTTTGACAGATTCTGTTTCCAATGCATAGTTTGCCTGTTTTCTAGTTTCTATGGCTTATATTGCTCAATATAAATTTCGGAAATGATATGGTACAGTAGGCATTGTGTGAGAACAATTATGAATCTTGTCTTTGGCAGTACCAAAAGTGAGTGGTTTTGCTCTTTATCATACTAACCTATCTCACGAAGTTCCATTAAGTTTTGTGTGATTGAAGTTTTCAAGCTTTGGGTAAGATATTGATATGAGGAGAACAAGGAGTGACAAGACCCTAAGCTTGGGATGCCCAAGGCACCCCAAGGTAATATTCAAGGAAGATCCAAGCAACTAAGCTTGGGGATGCCTCGGAAGGCATCCCCTCTTTCGTCTTCAACATTATTGGTAACCTCACTTGGAGCTATGTTTTCATTGGTCACATGATATGAGTTTTACTTGGAGCATCATTTTATTTTGTTAGGATTTGATTGCTGTTATTTAGAATAAACTTTTGCATCTTTCATTTCAATAAAAATGTCAAGGATAGCCTTTACCATGCTATTTCACAAGTATACATGTTGCTGTTTCAAAACAGAAAGTTTATCGCCGTGGCAAAAAATCCCTAGAAAAGTCAGAATGTGATAAAATGTTGAAACTTTTTGCAAAATAAGCTCTGATAAATTTTCTACAGTGTGGTAAATTTTCATAATTTTTGGAGTTAAAGAAGTATTGATACTCTTGCATTCTTTACAGACTGTACTGTTTTGGCAGATTGTTGTTATATTTGCATTGTTTGCATATGTTTGCTTGTTTAATGATTCTATTTTAGGATAGGAGTATTAAATTTGCAAAGGCATTTTGTATGCAATGTTGAATAATAATTGTAGTGATTTGCTACAGTAGAGAATGATGAGGTTTTTGCATTGGTTTATACTAATTTATCTCACGAGTTCTTGTTGAGTTTTGTGTGGATGAAGTTTTTAAGATTTAGGGAAACTGTGATACAAAAGAAATTAAAAAGACACAAAAGCTCAAGTTTGGGGATTCCCAAGGCATCCCAAGATAATATTTTCAAGAAGTCTCAAGCATCTAAGCTTGGGGATGCCCCGGTAGGCATCCCACCTTTCTTCAACAACAATTATCGGTTAGTATCGGTTGATCCGAAGTTTTTGCTTTTTCACATGGTGTGTGCTATTCTTAGAATGCCTTTTATTTTTTGCTTGCTGTTTTAATAAAATACTTAGATCTGAAAGTTTTTAAATAAAAAAGAGTCCTCACATAGCTTTATATTTACTTAACTACTCGCTTGATCTTCACTTATATATTTTTTGAGTAGTTTGTCATTTGCTCTTGTGCTTCACTTATATCCTATGAGTAAATTGTTGAATGAATTGAATATCATGGAAGTTGAAATTATATGTTCATATCATGCCTAGTGGTAGCTTCACATTGGGTTTAGAAAGTGAAATCTTTTGAAGCTTGACAATCACAATATTGGTCATACAAGCAATTCCTGAATGATTACTATAAGCAAGAGAACTTTCACATGCAAATACACTATCTTGGAAATCTTTTGTGATCGTGAGCCCCCATCAAAATATTATATGCCAAAATTGTTGAAGTTGGACAAGGAAGACAACGTAATGGTTTATGTTTGTTCATATTCACATAGAAGTTATATTGTCATAGATCCTTCAACATGTGGTGCTTGCCCCCCATCTTTGTTAGCCAAAAATCCCGCACCAAGTAGAGAAACTACTTGTGCATCCAAAAACCCTTAAACTTAAATCTTATTTTCAAGAGTCCACCATACCTACCTAAGGATTGAGTAAGATCCTTCAAGTAAGTTGTCATCGGTGCAATAAGGCAATAAAAATTGCTTCTAAAAGTGTTAGATCATTTAGTGTAAGAGAAAATTGAGCGTTGTACGAACTTGTGACGGCAAAGAATAAAAGTGACAGACTGCATAATAAAGGTTTCTATCATAAGGGGTAATATAACGTGACGTTCTTTTGCACTAAGGGATTGAGCATACAAACAAAAAGTGCATGGCAACCTTTGCTTCCCTCTGCGAAGGGACTACCTTTTACTTTTATGTATTTACTTTAATGCAAGACTCAAAGTTTTTCTCTCTATTCCTTTTTATTTTTATCTTTTGGCAAGCATCATGTTGTGAGGAAAGATCTAGGCACATATATCCAGCTGGATGGGTAGCATGAGTTATTATTGTTGACATCACCCTTGAGGTATTCATGAATACGTTGGGAGGCGAAATTATAAGCCCCTATTTTTCTGTGTGTACGGTTGAAACGTTTTGCTCATGTGTATGCTATGAGTGTTAGCAATCATAGAAGACTATATGATGGTTGAGTATGTGGAGCTCTTACTTAGACTCTATTGAATAAGTTGAACTGCAATTTCTTGGTGACTAAGAACATAGGTTGTTGAGTTTCAAGAGAATTCGTTGTTTGAACCTTAACATGTGAATTGGTTGCTACTTTAACATGAGAAGTTTTATAAGAAATAATTGCTGTTATGATGCTAGGAAAAGTGATTGAAATTGTCATTGATCAAACTTGTGCACTTTGCTAGCATTCACACTTCATAAATTATTTCTTTTATCATTTTCTTACTCGAGGATGAGTAGGAATTAAGCTTGGGGATGCTGATACGTCTCCAACGTATCTATAATTTATGAAGTATTAATGTTGTTATATTATCATTCTTGGATGTTTTACAGTCATTTTATAGCAACTTTATATCATTTTTTTGGGACTAACCTATTGACCCAGTGCCCAGTGCCAGTTGCTATTTTTTGTTTGTTTTTACATCACAGGAAATCAATATCAAACGGAGTCCAAACACCGCGAAACTTCTTGTGGATTTTTTATGGACCAGAAGACATCCAATGGGCTTGAGGAGCACCTGAGGGGTGCTCCGAGGGGGGCACAACCCACCAGGGCGCGCCTGGGGGCCCAGGCGCGCCCAGGTGGGTTGTGCCCACCTTGGTGGCCTCCCGTACCCCCTTTTCGCCCTATAAATAGTCAAATATTCCAAAAACCCTCGGGGTTACCCTAGATCAGAAGTTCCGCTGCCGCAAGGCTATGTAGCCACGAAAAACCAATCTAGACCCTGTTCCAGCAGTCCGCCGTAGGGGGAAATCATCACCTCTGGCCATCTTCATCATCCCGGCGGCCACCATGATGAGGAGGGAGTAGTCCACCCTCGGGGCTGAGGGTTTGTACCAGTAGCTATGGGTTTAATCTCTCTCTCTCTCTCTCGTGTTCTTGAGATGTCACGATCTTGATGTATCGCGGGCTTTGTCAATATAGTTGGATCATATGATGTTTTCCCCTCTCTATCTTGTTGTGATGAGTTGAGTTTCCCCTTTGAGATTTCGTTTTATAGGATTGAATACTTTTATGGATTTGAGAGCACTTGATATATGTCTTGCATATGAATACCCTTGGTGACAATGGGGTATTATTTTGATTCACTTGATATATGTTTTGGCACTCAACTCGCAGATTCCCGAGGTGACACTGGGGTAATCTACGCATAGGGGTTGATGCACGTTCTTGTCTTTGTTTCTCCGGTAGAAATCTTGAGGCACTCTTTGAGGTTCTTTGTGTTGGATTGAGTATTATGAATCTGAAGTTATTTTGTGACAGCCTGGTTTTTGCCTTCTCTCTTTTTCCGGACTTCATTTGCCTCTGCTTTGAATTTGGGGTTTTTGAATCAATTCAAATGGACTTAAACACTTGGGCATGTCCTTGATTTTCACCCAAGTGACCCATCCCTCTCATAACCATCATTCTTTCTCTGAAAAATCCCAAAATAACCCAAGGAACATTTTTCATAAAAGAAAATTTTCTTTTTCTTCTCTGAATTTCAATTCAGAAACTTATGCTCCAAAGCAACCCTCATTTTCTTGCTCCCAAAAATATGAGAAAATTATCAAATATTCTTTGAGCCTTGGCTCACCTCCCTGAGAAAAAATATTGCATACATTTTTGGAATATTTTAGCTACAGAAAATCATTTCTGTTCTGACCCCAAAATGCAGTTTCTACAACAGGTATACTTTTCCTTGATCCAATGAGGCTGATTATTCTTGAGCCTCATTACCCTCCTAAGAAAAGCTTAACTCCACAAAATTAGCCCTAATCTCATTCTAGAAGCTATCCAAACTTGGCGACCAAGTTTCTGCCCAGAGACTTGCCAAGAAGCTCTAGTCTCATATGGTCGGCCTAGTAGTGTGCCATCTCTTCCTCTAGACTAAACACTGCACGGAGAACACACTAGACATAGTTTGACATCGCGTGGGCATCATTTTGACCATGCCAGCATGGTGACCGCGTGAGGACACGGCCCTGGCAATGCGTCCGACGGGCTCTGCGCTAGCTGGCCTGCTTCGCTGTGGTGTTGGTCCCAGAGCTCGCCGACGATCGGCCGGACTGCAAGCCACCGCCTTCGCCTCATCGCCCTTGACCCTCCCTACCGCTTTCGATGCCGGAGCAGCCGCAGCAAGCACGGGCACGTCGCGGCCAAAGCCATAGTACGCCCGTGCCCCTGTCTTCTTCTCCAACCGCCTCATGTGCTCGTCTTCGAGCTTCACAGTGCCTGCATGAGCTCTGAAGCCTTGCCCCCTCCTCATTGGCGCTCCTCGTCGCCGTGCGCCACTTACAGAGAGCTTCGATGGAGCCACGTACCCTCACCCCCTCCGTCTATAAATTCAGACCCCTCCAGCCTCTTTGAGCACTCCAAGCTCACCACACAAGCTCCACAAACTTGTAGCATAGCCGCAGCCCGACCGGGCAGGCCTCTGGCAGCCGTCCCCGACCAAAGCTTGCCGGCGATCCCCACAGCCCCTCCTCCTCACTCCGGTGCCCCTCGAGCTCAATCCACTCCTCAGGCGAGTCCATAGTGGTCCACTGGTGCCATCTGAACCCATAGGAGCCCCTGGTGCAGCCCCACGTCGTCGTCTTCTTCAACTCCGGCGAGCTCCGCCTTTTGCACCCGCTGGAAAGCCTGTTCCGACCCTGTCTGTCCACCTCTAGCCATGCCATGGGTACACGCAGGTGCGCGATCATCTCCTCTATCCATCCATCCTTCTCGATCGGGCCGCCGAGCCCTCCTCGCCGGAGAAAGCGCCTGCAAAGCGCCGCCCGTCTCTGTTCTCTCTCTATCTCCCCTGACCTGACATGTGGGACCCGCTGTCAGCCTCACCACTCGCGCCTGAAGATGTATGAGTGGAGGCGTATTCCAGGAATACGCCATCGACGTCACCCCCTGATTTTCTTTTAATTCAAATTTAAATCAAACTTTGACCACCCATAACTTTTAAACAATAAGTCCAAATTAGTTGATTCTTTTTGCATTGTGTTTGTTTTGAAAATTTCTAGCCGCACACCAAAATGGAGATTTTTCCTTGCTGTCTAGAATTTCTGGTGATTTTTAGAATTATTCTTGATATTTTCTTTTTCTGTTTTTATTTATTTTCAGAGGGAGAAGCTTGTCTTGAAGATAACCAGGAGGAGTGTGAACCTCCTTTGCACTACGGCAAGCCACATTAACATTTGTATGGTGTCATTTCAATATCTATGGTTTTTCCAACTTGAAAATTGAGTGTTAAAACTAGTAAAGTAGAATCAGAAAAGTTTAATGATGAGTAGTGCAAGAAGAAAACTTTAATGATGTTAATCTGTTTACTTTAGGTGATATGTATTGCATGTCGAATAGTTGCATGATCATGGCATGTTGTGACTCGAGTTATTTTATTTCAAGTTAAAACTGATGTTAAATCAACTTGAACATAACGTTGATCGAGTCATGGTGCCACTGAATCGAGTTTTTCCCAGTGGAACCACATTTGCCTCTATGGGAAGGTCTTTATTCGGCCCGTTGTCATCCCTCTGGTCGGTACCTCTAATGAGGGAAGGTTATGGGCGTGCGGTACCCTGGCCCGGTAAGCAGACATAACCTTGTGTGCCCATTTGTTATTATGGTACCTTGTCCCTGTTTGGGACCGTTTCGCCACGGCGGTGGCTGTTGATGCCTTTGGTAGGCACGTGGCCACCGATGACTTAGCCCGGTTGGGAGTTAGTTAGAGTGGCCAGGAGAGTGTCATGGCAATGGGAGGGTGTTGTCGGAATGCCGTTTGTCCACCCGAATGGGAAGAAAGCCATGGGTTTCATGGTGTGGGTGAAGTGCGCTACCTCTGCAGAGTGTATTAAAATCTATCAATAGCCGCGTCCTCGGTTACGGACATAGCTCGTGAGTAAGTCACACCATGGATCAACATTAATAAGTAATCTTCCACACTAAAATTTTATTGTTTGGCACTGGTTATGTGGTGATTTGTGAGATCATGAAGATGATCATGGTGGGAACCAAAGTGTTGGTTTCGTTTGTGATCCGGGTGTGATCACCATTTTGGTTACAAGGTAACCCGTCTGGTAAGATAGTCCGCGGGACTCGATGCATGAGTTGATTTATCACTGCATCAGTAATATGTCTTGCATTGCATTAACCTGATTAATTGTCATGATATTGTTTGCCGTTATGCTTATGCTTTTTGTGAGCTTGCAAGTACATTCAATGTACTGACCTGGCGTGTCATGCCAGATTTGAGGAAAGTCGTATCGGAACAGAATGCTTCCCGTGTCTAGATCATGTCCACATTGGTGTCCCTGTGCTATGGAGTTCCACTTCATCGTTGTTCCGCTGCCGGTAGTTATCGTGATCGAGGCCCCTTCATGTTCATTAAATAATGTACATATTGTTCAGCCGCACCGTGTGTTCCGCTTGGCCTCGCTACTTGATGTAAGATCGAACCTATGTTTCCGCTAGCATCAATAAAGCGGCTGTAGTCGATCGCTTGACGAAGGTAGCTCATTTCATCCCAGTGAAGACCACTTACACCAGTGCTAAGTTGGCAAAGATATACATGACCAAGATCGTAGGTCTGCATGTAGTTCCGAGGAGCATTGTATCAGATAGAGGAACCTAGTTTACCTCAAGGTTCTGGAATCAGTTGCACGAAACTTTGGGTACCAGGCTAGAGTTCAGTACAATTTCTCATCCGCAGACCGATGGACAGACCGAGAGAGTCAATCAGATTTTGGAGGATATGCTGAGAGCTTGTGTGCTAGACTACAGATCTAGTTGGGATGACAACTTGCCATATGCAGAGTTCTCTTACAAGAATAGTTATCAATCCAGTTTGAGGATGGCCCCTTTTGAAGCCTTGTACGGAAGACGGTGCAGAACACCATTGTCGTGGGATGAAGTTGGAGATCGCCAGTTGTTTGGACCAGATTTGTTTAAGGAGTCTAAACAGAAGGTGAAGTTGATTCGTGATAGGCTCAAGGTAGCCCAGTCCAGGCAGAAGAGCTATGCAGATTCTAAATGCAAGGAGACAGTTTACGAAGCCGGAGATAGAGTTTATCTTCGTGTATCTCCACTTTGAGGAGTTAAGTGCTTTGGAGTTAAGGGAAAGTTAGCGCCACGTTTTGTGGGACCATACAAAGTTTTGGAACGCATGGGAGAAGTTGCATATAAATTGGAATTGCCTGAAAGATTGTCGGGAGTTCACGACGTGTTCCACATTTCCCAGTTGAAGAAGTGCCACGCAGAGATGGCGGATATACCTCTGAGAGATACAGTGCCGCTGGAAGCGATTTAGTTGGGTAGTGATTTGACCTATGAGGAGAAACCAGCTAAGATTCTCGATTATGCCAGCCGAGTCACCCGCAGCGAGGTTATCAAGTTTTGCAAGGTTCAGTGGAGCCACCACACCGAGGATGAAGCCACCTGGGAGTGAGAGGAAGATCTACTGAAGGACCACCCTCACCTATTTTCTAGCCAACCCGAATCTCGAGGGTGAGATTCATCTTAAGGGGGTAGGTTTGTAACATCCCAAATTTTCAATTTGGAATGTTATACATTAGATCATCATTGCATATCATATTTTATTTGCTTTTGGCCTGATCCAGAAATTCTACGCAACTCAAGGACCCACAGAGAGAGTTGGGGATTCCGTTAATTTCATATTTGAGTTTTCTCAAATTTTGAAAATAGGATCATTTGATTTTATTTATTTTATCTTCAATTATTTCTATTATAAAAATATGAGAGAGGGAATAAAATGACTTTCCCAAAATAAAGAAAAATTGAAGATTTAATAAAAAAATCAAATAAGATTTTATTTCGGAGTTTTCTCGCTATTTTATTTGAATTAGGAAAAATATGCGTTTTTCAAAATTGCATTTAGGCCCCAAATAAATGTATTGCATGTCGAATAGTTGCATGATCATGGCATGTTGTGACTCGAGTTATTTTAATTCAAGTTAAAACTGATGTTAATTCAACTTGAACATAACGCTGATCGAGTCATGGTGCCACTGAATCGAGTTTTTCAAAGGAACCACATTTGCCTCTATGGGAAGGTCTTTATTCGGCCCGTTGTCATCCCTCTGGTTGTTACCTCCAATGAGGGAAGGTTATGGGCGTGCGGTACCCTGGCCCGGTAAGCAGACATAACCTTGTGCGCCCATTTGTTATTATGGTACCTTGTCCCTGTTTGGGACCGTTTCGCCACGACGGTAGCTGTTGATGCCTTTGGTAGGCACGGGGCCACCGATGACTTAGCCCGGTGGGGAGTTAGTCAGAGTGGCCAGGAGAGTGTCATGGCAATGGGAGGGTTTTTTCGGAATGCCGTTTGTCCACCCGAATGGGAAGACGAGGCCATGGGTTTCGTGGTGTGGGTGAAGTGCGCTACCTCTGCAGAGTGTATTAAAATCTATCAATAGCCGCGTCCTCGGTTACGGACATAGCTCGTGAGTAAGTCACACCATGGATCAACATTAATAAGTAATCTTCCACACTAAAATTTTATTGTTTGGCACTGGTTATGTGGTGATTTGTGAGATCATGAAGATGATCATGGTGGGAACCAAAGTGTTGGTTTCGTTTGTGATCTGGGTGTGATCACCATTTTGGTTACAAGGTAACCCGTCTGGTAAGAGAGTCCGCGGGACTCGATGCATTAGTTGATTTATCACTGCATCAGTAATATGTCTTGCATTGCATTAACCTCATTAATTGTCATGATATTGTTTGCCGTTATGCTTATGCTTTTTGTGAGCTTGCAAGTACATTCAATGTACTGACCTGGCGTGTCATGCCAGATTTGAGGAAAGTCGTATCTGAATGGAGTGCTTTCCGTGTCTAGATCATGTCCACATTGGTGTCCCTGTGCTATGGAGTTCCACTTCATCGTTGTTCCGCTGCCGATAGTTATCGTGATCGAGGCCCCTTCATGTTCATTAAATAATGTACATATTGTTCAGCCGCACCGTGTGTTCCGCTTGGCCTCGCTACTTGATTTAAGATCGAACCTATGTTTCCGCTAGCATCAATAAAGCGGTTGTTTTCTGTACCAAGTTGTTGTGTGTTGCCAGAAGACTAGATCTCTGGGCTGGCAATGTAAGGTAATCCGGTTGCTCTGAGCTGGGGTGCCACATATTTGCTATTATTTTAGTACGAATTCTTGGATAGATCGATCGGAAAGAATAGCTTCGAGGTAGTTTCGTACCCTACAAACAATTTCTTCTTATGTTCTCCGCTAGATAGGAACTTTGGAGTGATTCTTCATCGCACGTTGAGGGATGGTTATATGATCCAGTTATATTAGCATTGTTGGGAGACTGCACTAGTGAAATTATGGACCCTAGGCCTCATTTTCAAGCATTGCAATACCGTTTGTCCTACATTTTATTAATTGCTACGTTGCTGTTTTTTATTGTTCCTATTACAAAAATCAATATCTACTATCCATATTACACTTGTATCACCATCTCTTCGCCGAACTAGTGCACCTATACAAATTACCATTGTATTTGGTGTGTTGGGGACACAAGAGACTTTTCATTATTTGGTTGTAGGGTTGTTTGAGAGAGACCATCTTCATCCTACGCCTCCCACGGATTGATAAACCTTAGGTCATCCACTTGACGGAAAATTGCTACTGTCCTACAAAACTCTGCGCTTGGAGGCCCAACACGTGTCTACAAGAATAAAGTTGTGTTAGTAGACATCAAGTAGCAATTTTCCCTCAAGTGGATGACCTAAGGTTTATCAATCCATGGGAAGTGTAGGATTAAGATGGTCTCTCTCAAGCAACCCTGCAACCAAGTACAAGATATCTCTTGTGTCCCCAACACACCCAATGTAATGGTAAATTGTATAGGTGCACTAGTTTGGCGAAGAGATGGTGATACAAGTGTAGTATGGGTAGTAGATATTGGTTTTTGTAATCTGAAAATAAAAAAACACCAATGTAGCGAGTGATAAAACGGAGCACAAACGGTATTGCGATGCTTAAAAACAAGGCCTAGGATTCATACTTTCACTAGTACAATGTAACATCCCATATTTTCAATTTGGAATTGTTATACATTAGATCATCATTAAATATCATATTTTATTTGCTTTTGGCCTGATCCAGAAATTCTACGCAACTCAAGGACCCACGGAGAGAGTTGGGGAATAAAATGACTTTCCCAAAATAAAGAAATATTGAAGATTTAATAAAAAAATCAAATAGGATTTTATTCCGGAGTTTTGTCGCTATTTTATTTGAATTAGGAAAAATATGCTTTCCTCAATATTGCATTTAGGCCCCAAATAAATGTTCATCTTGTCCGGCTTGATTTTAGAAGTCGGGGAAAATTTATTTCGGGATTTTTGGAGTCCGTTTAGTATTTATTTTATTTGTTTTTCTGTGCGAATTTATTTTAAAAAAACGAATCGACCAAACCGGGCCGTGTCTGACTAGGACTCTGGCCCGGCCGGCCTTTATAAGCCGGGGAGGCCGACCCCGCAGCTCAGCCCGAGCCGCCCCAAACCCTAGCGCCACGCCGCCGCCCCGACGCCCCCGCCGCCCGTCGCCGCCGCCCGGCGCCCGTCGTCTGCCGACCCGCTGCCCACAGGAGCCCGCCCGGCCTTGAACCGCCCGCCGCCCGCCGTCCCGCCGAGGTTGACCACCGCCGCCGCCGGTTTCCTCGAGAAAACCGCCCGGTTTTCGTTCGGTTTTTTTAGATATGTTTTTTATAGATCGGTTTATTTTCGGTTTAGTTTATTTAGCGAGAGTTCGCTCTTTCGTTCGTTTTACCGGACGGGTTCACCGTTTAGTTTCAGATAACGAACGTTCGTTCGATAATCTGTTCGTCAGTTTTTCTTTTTCTCGGATTTTCCGCGATTATTTCTGATCCTGATTTCTGATCCGATTTTCGTTTTAGTATAACTTTTCGCAAGTTTATCAGAATGAGGCGATTCAAGCGCCTAGAGTTTCGTCTCGAAACCCTCTTTCCATTTAACCAACCCAAACAAGTTTTTACTTCTGTAAAATTTGACTTAGGTCCATATTAGTAATCGAAGTTTTTTTCTTTCGCCGTTTGACTTTCGTTGTTTCGTTCGATTTGATTCTTTTTGCAAACCGGAGTTCTTAAGTTGAACTTTCAGTTTAGATCTATTATTTGAGTTTTCCCTTTGTTAGATGAGTACTTATTGTATGCTTGTTTATTTG
Source organism: Aegilops bicornis (assembly GCA_021605145.1). Taxonomy (NCBI): domain Eukaryota; kingdom Viridiplantae; phylum Streptophyta; class Magnoliopsida; order Poales; family Poaceae; genus Aegilops; species Aegilops bicornis. The sequence goes on from CM038675.1 coordinate 318,646,001, forward strand.
TTTGCGATAGAGTACCCGGTGTGCGCCGCTTGTTACTTTGAGTCTCTAGGTTTCACGGATCATCAGCAAGGCAAGTAACACTTTGATCATATCCCCTTCATACCCAGTTTTTATGCATTAGCTCAATCATCAAACAACCGCATGATTAGGATCTGATTAATATGTGGGTTTTGGGACGTAGATGAGGTAGTACCTATTACCTGTTTTATTATCAAACCCTTGGGAGTTACTATTACGTTGCTTATATGGCTATGCTATGCTCGTAGACGTGGATTGGGTTTTGAGTGTATCCATGATATATGTGAGATTGTTAATTAATGGTTTACTTAAGGTGACAACTTAAATACACATCTGGGTGGATTGAGGTACCTGGGTATTCCAAATGATTACTGCTTTTTCTTTATGGACCGCCATCCGTGCTCAAAGGGATCATGAGATTATTCATACTAGAAACTTCCGTGCAGCCACAAGCTATTATGGGCTCTAGCATAGTTGATTAAGTTGTGTGAACTCTTACGGTGGTAGAGTAGCGTATGTAGGGGATGTGGGTGTACCGGTCTACCCATCGTAAGGTGCTAACGCTTCAAAGATCGTGTCTCGGTCATCCGCTTTCTCAAACACCTCAGGTGCGAGAAATCCAACGGAGGAGATCGAGTCTTGTGGGGAAAAGTGCACAAACCTCTGCAGAGTGTATAAACTAATCATGATTAGCCGTGTCCCCGGTTATGGACGTCTTGAGTATCTAGTACTTGGATTATCATGTGAATCTCATCATGTGACTTTAATTAATCTTGTTGGGTTTAATAATGATGCTTAATTGGGATTGAGAGGGTGTCAACGCTCTCAATATTTAACAACCACCATGATAGTTAAATAAAATTTATTCCTTTGCAGTAGGGAAAAATTGGCTTTACACAAAAACTGTAACCATAGAGCTTTCCACCAGCCATATATGCATGTAGTATAGCCTATTTCTGTTCATTACTCTCTATGTGTTACTTTGCCAAAGATATTCCATGTGTCGACCGTTTCGGGCTGCAACGTTCATGTTGCAGACTTTTCAGACGACAATTAAGGAGCCTTTAGGTCGTGGTTCTATACTCAGTGATGCCGTTGGAGTTGATGGACTCACTTATCTTCCAAGCCTTCCGCTGTTATCGTTATTAGATGGCCTTAAGCCATATTATTTGTAATAAGTTCTCTTTTGAGACATTCGATGTAATAAGTGTGTGATTGCTACTCTGTTATAAATCCTTCAAGTACTGTGCGTGTGTCAAAGATTCTTGATCCGGGGATGACATCAAGCACGTAGATCGATCGTTTGAGGTCTGGTCGCTACAAGATGGTATCAGAGCACACGCTGACTGTAGGACACGACCACTAAGATAAAGCCCTAGATCACTAATCTCTTCTCATTTTTGACTTCTCATCTTTTCTACTCTTTTAGGATGGTGGATGCAAGGAACAAGTTCACGCAACCGGATGAGGATACACCCTTTGGACGCCACCTCAAGGAAGTCACTAAATACCTGAACATCGGAGTACCAAGCTTCACCGGGACCTACAACGCCACTTTACCCGAGGAGGAGCGCTGGATGATTCAAGTACAAGTTCCAGGAAGAACGTTCGCGCCAGTCACTGAGCGCATAGATTTTTCCTTTGATGCACCAACCTGGAGTCTAGGAAAGAGCATGGCAGCCCACATCACCATGGGACGTATTGGAGAAGTTTACCGCAATGATCTCAAGGATACTATCTACCAGATTCGTGGGCGCCGAGATGAGCAATGGGAGATGATCAAGACCAGGAAGGATAGATCAATCGCAGCTTTTATCCAGAGTTAAACCAAAGCACATTCGACGTCAGAGAACCAGATGTCTTGTGAGCATGATAGATCTGAAGAAGGCGATGACAAGAATCACGGAGTTGGAGGAAGAACTCAAGGCTACACGTGAAGATTATATGGAGGAAATCGAAGTATTAGTGGAGAAGAATGACGACCTGACCAGGAAGCTAGGAGTTTTCATGGGAGATCCCGCGCCAGGAGGAGAAGATGACAATTGCACTTGCCCGGAGAACTACATCATCATCGCATTTACACCGACTCGGACCTGCATTTACGTTGATGATGACTATGTTGATGAAGCTGGAGCGGATATCATGGAGTCTTCATCGGAGCAGTTTTTCTAGTAGACCACCATAATAGTAGTAGTATTCCACCATGTATATAGCATAGTCCTAGCACTTTTGTAACGATAGTTCTAGACCGATTGTATGCCCTTGTTTGAATTGAATGAAGTGATTTTGTTTGCATTTTTCTCATGTGCATATGGGTAGTGTTTTCTCTCTAGACCTCAATCTATTCTATATTCTCATCTTTTTTAAACCCTCAGATGCCTCCGAGACGTGACAATGGATTTGCTTTCCCACCAGAGCTCACTCAGTTGATCCAGCAGCAGAATGCATTGATGCAGTTCCTAGTACAGAATCAGAATCAGGGGAACAACAACAACAACCCACCACCACCACCACCTGTGGATCACTTAACCCGTTTCCTTAGACTGAATCCGCCTGTGTTCTCTAGTAGCACCGAGCCGATAGTGGCAGATGATTGGCTCCGCATGACAGGGAGGGAATTGACCACAACAGGATGCACAGATGCGGAAAAGGTGCGTTTTGCCGCACATAAACTTGAAGGACCCGCAGCATCATGGTGGGAGAATTTCACAGCCACTTATCCTATAGACATTGTCATATGGGATCAGTTTCAGCAAGCTTTCCGTACTGCCCATGTTTCAGCAGGAGCTATGGCCATGAAGAAGCGTGAGTTTCGTACCTTGCGCCAAGGAGGACGGATAGTTGGCCAATACATGGATGACTTTAGTAAGTTAGCACGTTATGCCCCGAATGACGTTGCTACGGATGCAGCTAAGCAGGAGAAGTTTCTGGAAGGACTGAATGATGAGTTGAGCATGCAGTTGATGGTAGCAACTTTCAACAACTACCAGGAGTTGGTAGATCGTGCTCTTATGATTGAAGGGTAGCAGCAGCAGATTGAGAACCGTAAGAGGAAGTATGGACAAGGGGAATACAATTCAGGAGCTCAGCAGAAGCCACGTTTTACCCCGAAATTGGGAGGACATTTTCAGCATACCCATGGAGGAGGGAGTTCGCATAACCATAATGGCCCCAAGAATGGTAATGGGAATGGGGGAAGCAACGGTCAGAATCATACCAACCCATCAACCCCAGCCAAGAGAGACCTGAGCCAAGTCACTTGTTATAAGTGTCAGAAGACCGGACATTATGCCAATGAATGTCCTGAAGCCCAGAATGGAAGTGGCAATGGAAGCTCTGGGAAGAAGCCGAACCCTTTCAACAGGGATGTGTGAACCACGTTAACGTGGAGGAGGTTGAAGCCCAGCCAGATGCAGTAATCGGTAAGTTTTTGGTTAAGTCTTTTACTGCAATCGTTCTTTTTGATACTGGTGCATCGCATTCATACATATCAAGGGGATTCGTGGATAAGTATAAACTACACACCAATGTTCTTAAGACACCTATGTTAGTAAGCTCACCAGGAGCAGAGTATATGGCCAGTAGTGAATGTTTTCAGGTGCCATTAAGTATAGGTAGGCATGTGTTTCCCTCGGATTTGATCATTTTGGAATCACAAGGTTTGGATGTAATTCTGGGTATGGATTGGCTATCGATGTATGGAGGAAACATCGATTGTGCCAGTAAGTCGATTTTGCTTACCACCCCAGAAGGAAGAACGATCAAGTATGTATCACGGCATGTACCGATTAGGACTCAAGTAAATTCCTTATCAGGAGTTGTACAGGAGGAGGTACCGGTGGTAAAGGATTTTCCAGATGTATTTCTAGAAGAGTTGCCAGGCATGCCACCGGATAGAGACATTGAGTTTTTGATTGAGCTTTTGCCAGGCACAGGACCAATATCTAAGAGACCGTATAGAATGCCTGCAAAGGATTTGGAGGAGATTAAGAAGCAGATTAAGGAGTTACTGGATAAGGAATATATTCGCCCAAGTTCGTCACCTTTGGGATCACCAGTACTTCTAGTGGACAAGAAGGATGGATCGTTAAGGATGGTTGTTGATTATCGAGGATTGAATGAAGTGACGATCAAGAATAAGTACCCACTACCGATGATCAATGATTTGTTTGACCAATTGCAAGGAGCTAAGGTATTTTCCAAGATCGATTTGCAATCAGGATACCACCAGTTGAAGATTCGAGAGCAGGACATACCTAAGACAGCTTTTACCATGAGGTATGGGCTGTATGAGTATACCGTTATGTCATTTGGTCTGACTAACGCACCTGCCTATTTTATGAACATGATGAACAAGGTGTTTATGGAGTTTTTGGACAAGTTCGTTGTAGTGTTCATTGAAGATATTCTGGTTTACTCGAAGAATGAAGAAGAACATAAAGAACATTTGCGTTTGGTACTTGGTAAGCTCAGAGAACATCAGTTATACGCCAAGTTCAGCAAATGTGAGTTTTGGTTGAAGGAAGTTGGATTCCTCGGACATGTTATATCCGGAGAAGGTATAGCGATAGATCCCACCAAAGTTGTCACTGTGACAAATTGGGAAGCCTCAATAACAGTTGGAGAGATCCGGAGTTTTCTTGGACTCGCAGAATACTACCGGAGATTCATTGAAAATTTCTCGAAGATTGCAAAACCTATGACGGAGTTGTTGAAGAAGGATACCAAGTTCAAATGGACTGAGGAATGTGAGGCTAGTTTCCAGGAGTTGAAGAAACGTTTGGTTACCTCGCCAGTATTGATTCTGCCAGATCAGCGCAAGGATTATGAGCTATATTACAACGCGTCACGTCGAAGACTTGGAGCAGTGCTTATGCAGGAGGGAAGAGTTGTTTCATATGCCTCACGACAGCTTAAGCCCCATGAGTTGAAATATGCTACACACGACTTGGAGTTAGCAGCCGTAGTGCACGCATTGAAGACGTGGAGACATTTTCTCATCGGAAACCATTGTGAGGTGTACACGGATCACAAGAGTTTGAAGTACATATTCACGCAGAAGGAGTTGAATCTCAGGCAAAGGAGATGGTTGGAGCTCATCAAAGATTACGATATGAGATTACATTATCATCCCGGAAAGGCTAACGTAGTAGCTGGCGCATTGAGCCGCAAAAGCCACGTCAACACATTAATAACCGGAGAATTACCAAAGGAGTTAGCCGAGGGTCTTCGTGAGCTATGTTTGGAGATAGTTCCGAGAGGCTATGTAGCAGCATTGGAGATTTAGTCTACTCTAATGGATAAGATCAGAGAAGCTCAGAAGACCGATAAGGAGATTTCCACCATAAAAGAGAGGATGAGTAAGGGAAAAGTTAAAGGATTTCGTGAGGATGAACACGATACCTTATGGTTTGAGGACCGCGTTTATGTGCCCAATGACCCGGAGATCAGGAAGTTAATTTTGCAAGAGGCCCATGATTCGCCGTACTCGATTCACCCAGGAAATACCAAGATGTATTTGGATTTGAAAGACACTTTCTGGTGGACCGGAATGAAGAAGGATATTGCGGAGTATGTAGCAGTTTGTGGTGTATGTCAGAGAGTAAAGGCATAGCATCAGAAGCCAGCAGGATTGCTACAGCCATTGCCGATACCCGAATGGAAGTGGGATAAGCTAGGCATGGATTTTATCATTGGATTACCCATGACCCGTTCAGGCTATGACTCGATATGGGTTGTAGTCGATCGCTTGACGAAGGTAGCTCATTTCATCCCAGTGAAGACCACTTACACCAGTGCTAAGTTGGCAAAGATATACATGACCAGGATCATATGTCTGCATGGAGTTCCGAGGAGCATTGTATCAGATAGAGGAACCCAGTTTACCTCAAGGTTCTGGAATCAGTTGCACGAAACTTTGGGTACCAGGCTAGAGTTCAGTACAACTTTTCATCCGCAGACCGATGGACAGACCGAGAGAGTCAATCAGATTTTGGAGGATATGCTGAGAGCTTGTGTGCTAGACTATGGATCTAATTGGGATGACAACTTGCCATATGCAGAGTTCTCTTACAAGAATAGTTATCAATCCAGTTTGAAGATGGCCCCTTTTGAAGCCTTGTACAAAAGACGGTGCAGAACACCATTGTCGTGGGATGAAGTTGGAGAACGCCAGTTGTTTGGACCAGATTTGATTAAGGAGTCTAAACAGAAGGTGAAGTTGATTCGCGATAGGCTCATGGTAGCCCAGTCCAGGCAGAAGAGCTATGCAGATTCTAAACGCAAGGAGACAGTTTACGAAGCTGGAGATAGAGTTTATCTTCGTGTATCTCCACTTTGAGGAGTTATGCGCTTTGGAGTTAAGGGAAAGTTAGCGCCATGTTTTGTGGGACCATACAAAGTTTTGGAACGCATGGGAGAAGTTGCTTATAAATTGGAATTTCCTGAAAGATTGTCGGGAGTTCACGACGTGTTCCACGTTTCCCAGTTGAAGAAGTGCCACGTAGAGATGGCGGATATACCTCTGAGAGATACAGTGCCGCTGGAAGCGATTTAGTTGGATAGTGATTTGACCTATGAGGAGAAACCAGTTAAGATTCTCGATTATGCCAAACGAGTCACCCACAGCAAGGTTATCAAGTTTTGCAAGGTTCAGTGGAGCCACCACATCAAGGATGAAGCCACCTAGGAGCGAGAGGAAGATCTGCTGAAGGACCACCCTCACCTATTTTCTAGCCAACCCGAATCTCGAGGGCGAGATTCATCTTAAGGGGGTAGGTTTGTAACATCCCAAATTTTCAATTTGGAATGTTATACATTAGATCATCATTGCATATCATATTTTATTTGCTTTTGGCCTGATCTAGAAATTCTACGCAACTCAAGGACCCACAGAGAGAGTTGGGGATTTCGTTATTTTCATATTTGAGTTTTCTCAAAATTTGAAAATAGGATCATTTGATTTTATTTATTTTATCTTCAGTTATTTCTATTATAAAAATATGAGAGAGGGAATAAAATGACTTTCCCAAAATAAAGAAATATTGAAGATTTAATAAAAAATCAAATAAGATTTTCTTTCGGAGTTTTCTCGCTATTTTATTTGAATTAGGAAAAATATGCGTTTTTCAAAATTGCATTTAGGCCCCAAATAAATGTATTGCATGTCGAATAGTTGCATGATCATGGCATGTTGTGACTCGAGTTATTTTAATTCAAGTTAAAACTGATGTTAATTCAACTTGAACATAACGCTGATCGAGTCATGGTGCCACTGAATCGAGTTTTTCCCAGTGGAACCACATTTGCCCCTATGGGAAGGTCTTTATTCGGCCCGTTGTCATCCCTCTGGCCGGTACCTCCAATGAGGGAAGGTTATGGGCGTGCGGTACCTTGGCCCGGTAAGTAGACATAACCTTGTGTGTCCATTTGTTATTATGGTACCTTGTCCCTGTTTGGGACCGTTTCGCCACGACGGTGGCTGTTGATGCCTTTGGTAGGCACGGGGCCACCGATGACTTAGCCCGGTGGGGAGTTAGTCAGAGTGGCGTGAGAGTGTCATGGCAATGGGAGGGTTTTTTCGGAATGCCGTTTGTCCACCCGAATGGGAAGACGAGGCCATGGGTTTCGTGGTGTGGGTGAAGTGCGCTACCTCTGCAGAGTGTATTAAAATCTATCAATAGCCGCGTCCTCGGTTACGGACATAGCTCGTGAGTAAGTCACACCATGGATCAACATTAATAAGTAATCTTCCACACTAAAATTTTATTGTTTGGCACTGGTTATGTGGTGATTTGTGAGATCATGAAGATGATCATGGTGGGAACCAAAGTGTTGGTTTCGTTTGTGATCCAGGTGTGATCACCATTTTGGTTACAAGGTAACCCGTCTGGTAAGAGAGTCCGCGGGACTCGATGCATGAGTTGATTTATCATTGCATCAGTAATATGTCTTGCATTGTATTAACCTCATTAATTGTCATGATATTGTTTGCCGTTATGCTTATGCTTTTTGTGAGCTTGCAAGTACATTCAATGTACTGACCTGGTGTGTCATGCCAGATTTGAGGAAAGTCGTATCGGAACAGAGTGCTTCCCGTGTCTAGATCGTGTCCACATTGGTGTCCCTTTGCTATGGAGTTCCACTTCATCGTTGTTCCACTGCCGGTAGTTATCGTGATCGAGGCCCCTTCATGTTCATTAAATAATGTAGACATTGTTCAGCCGCACCGTGTGTTTCGCTTGGCCTCGCTACTTGATTTAAGATTGAACCTATGTTTCCGCTAGCATCAATAAAGCGGTTGTTTTCTGTACCAAGTTGTTGTGTGTTGCCAGAATACTAGATCTCTGGGCTGGCAATGTAAGGTAATCCGGTTGCTTTGAGGTGGGGTGCCACATATTTGCTATTATTTTAGTACGAATTCTTGGATAGATCGATCGGAAAGAATAGCTTCGAGGTAGTTTTGTACCCTACAAACAATTTCTTCTTATGTTCTCCGCTAGATAGGAACTTTGGAGTGATTCTTCATCGCACGTTGAAGGATGGTTATATGATCCAATTATATTAGCATTGTTGGGAGACTGCAGTAGTGAAATTACGGACCCTAGGCCTCATTTTCAAGCATTGCAATACCGTTTGTCCTACATTTTATTAATTGCTACGTTGCTGTTATTTATTGTTCCTATTACAAAAATCAATATCTACTATCCATATTACACTTGTATCACCATCTCTTCGCCGAACTAGTGCACCTATACAAGTTACCATTGTATTGGTGTGTTGGGGACACAAGAGACTTTTTATTATTTTGTTGTAGGGTTGTTTGAGAGAGACCATCTTCATCCTACGTCTCCCACGGATTGAGGTCATCCACTTGACGGAAAATTGCTAATGTCCTACAAAACTCTGCGCTTGGAGGCCCAACACGTGTCTACAAGAATAAAGTTGTGTTAGTGGACATCAAGTAGCAATTTTCCCTCAAGTGGATGACCTAAGGTTTATCAATCCATGGGAAGTGTAGGATTAAGATGGTCTGTCTCAAGCAACCCTGCAACCAAGTACAAGAAATCTCTTGTGTCCCCAACACACCCAATGTAATGGTAAATTGTATAGGTGCACTAGCTTGGCGAAGAGATGGTGATACAAGTGTAGTATGGGTAGTAGATATTGGTTTCTGTAAACTGAAAATAAAAAAATACCAATGTAGCGAGCGATAAAACGAAGCACAAACGGTATTGCGATGCTTAAAAACAAGGCCTAGGATTCATACTTTCACTAGTACAATGTAACATCCCAAATTTTCAATTTGTAATGTTATACATTAGATCATCATTAAATATCATATTTTATTTGCTTTTGGCCTGATCCAGAAATTCTACGCAACTCAAGGACCCACGGAGAGAGTTGGGGATTTCGTTATTTTCATATTTGAGTTTTCTCAAATTTTGAAAATAGGATCATTTGATTTTATTTATTTTATCTTCTATTATTTCTATTATAAAAATATGAGAGAGGGAATAAAATGAATTTCCCAAAATAAAGAAATATTGAAGATTTAATAAATAAATCAAATAGGTTTTATTTCGGAGTTTTCTCGCTATTTTATTTGAATTAGGAAAAATATGTGTTCTTTAATATTGCATTTAGGCCCCAAATAAATGTTCATCTTGTCCGTCTTGATTTTAGAAGCCGGGGAAAATTTATTTCGGGATTTTTGGAGTCCGTTTAGTATTTATTTTATTTTTTTTTCTGCGTGAAATTATTTAAAAAAAAACGAACCGACCTAACCGAGCCGTGTCTGACTAGGACTCTGGCCCGACCGGCCTTTATAAGCCGGGGAGGCCGACCCCGCAGCTCAGCCTGAGCCGCCTCAAACCCTAGCGCCTGCCTCGGCCCACCTCTTGCTGGCCGCCCGCCGCCGTGCCGCCGCCCGCCGCCACCCGCCACCGGAGCCCCGCCCGACGCCGGAGCCGCCCCGCCGCCGCCGTCCCGCCGCCGAGGTTGACCACCGTCGCCGCCGCCGGTTTCCTCGAGAAAACGGCCCGGTTTTCGTTCGGTTTTTTAGATATGTTTTTTATAGATCGGTTTATTTTTGGTTTAGTTTATTTACCGAGCGTTCGCTCTTTCATTCGTTTTAACGGACGGGTTCACTGTTTAGTTTCAGATAACGAAAGTTCGTTCGATAATCTGTTCGTCAATTTTTCTTTTTTTCGGATTTTCCGCGATTATTTCTGATCGCGATTTCTGATCCGATTTTCGTTTTAGTATAACTTTTCGCTCGTTTATCAGAATCAGGTGATTCAAGCACCTAGAGTTTCGTCTCGAAACCCTCTTTCCGTTTAACCAACTCAAAAAAGTTTTACTTCTGTAACTTTTGACTTAGGTCCAGATTAGTAATTGAAGTTTGTTTCTTTCGCCGTTTGACTTTCGTTGTTTCGTTCGATTTGATTCTTTTTGCAAACCGGAGTTCTTAAGTTGAAATTTCTGGTTAGATCTTATGCTTGTTTGTTTGTTTGCGATAGAGTACCCGGAGTGCGCCGCTTGTTACTTCGAGTCTCTAGGTTTCACGGATCATCAGCAAGGCAAGTAAAACTTTGATCATATCCCCTTCATACCCAGTTTTTATGCATTAGCTCAATCCTCAAACAACTGCATGATTAGGATATGATTAATATGCGAGTTTTGGGAAGTAGATGAGGTAGTACCTATTACCTGTTTTATTATCAAACCCTTGGGAGTTACTATTACGTTGCTTATATGGCTATGCTATGCTCGTAGACGTGGATTGGGTTTTGAGTGTATCCATGACAGATGTGAGATTGTTAATTAATGGTTTACTTAAGGTGGCAACTTAAATACACATCTGGGTGGATTGAGGCACCTGGGTATTCCAAATGATTGCACTGTTTTTCTTTATGGACCGCCACCCAGGCTCAAAGGGATCATGAGATTATTCATACTAGAAACTTCCATGTGCAGCCACAAGCTATTATGGGCTCTAGCATAGTTGATTAAGTTGTGTGAACTCTTACAGTGGTAGACTAGCAGATGTAGGGGATGTGGGTGTACCGGTCTACCCATCGTAAGGTGCTAACGCTTCTGAAAGACTGTGTCTCGGTCATCCGCTTTCTCAAACACCTCAGAGTGCGAGAAATCCAACGGAGGAGATCGAGTCTTGTGGGGAAAAGTGCACAAACCTCTGCAGAGTGTATAAACAATCATGATTAGCCGTGTCCCCGGTTATGGACGTCTTGAGTATCTAGTACTTGGATTATCATGTGAATCTCATCATGTGACTTTAATTAATCTTGTTGGGTTTAATGATGATGCTTAATTGGGATTGAGAGGGTGTCAACGCTCTCAATGTTTAACAACCACCATGATAGTTAAATAAAATTTATTCCTTTGCAGTAGGGAAGAATTGGCTTTACGCAAAAACTGTAACCATAGAGCTTTCCACCAGCCATATATGCATGTAGTATAGCCTATTTCTGTTCATTACTCCCTATGTGTTACTTTGCCAGCATATTCCATGTGCTGACCCGTTTTCGGGCTGCAACGTTCATGTTGCAGACTTTTCAGACGACGATTAAGGAGCCTTTAGGTCGTGGTTCTATACTCAGTGATGCCGTTGGAGTTGATGGACTCACTTAAATTCCAAGCCTTCCCCTGTTATCGTTATTAGATGGCCTTAAGCCATATTATTTGTAATAAGTTTTCTTTTGAGACATTCAACATAATAAGTGTGTGATTGCTACTCTTTTATAAATCCTTCAAGTACTGTGCGTGTCAGCATTACTGATCCAGGGAAGACACTGAAGCACAGAGATTAGACTGTTTGAGGTCTGGTCGCTACATACAATCTCTCAACGGTGCTAACATAACTGAATCATATAATAATCCCTCAACGCGTGTCAAAGAATCACACCAAAGTTCTTATCCAGTGGAGAACATAAGATGAAATTGTTTGCAGGGTACGAAACCACCTCAAAGTTAGCCTTTCCGATCGATCTATCGAGCTATTCCTATAAATTTCACAAACAGCGCAAGAGTTCGTACTAAAATAACACTATATGATACACATCAACCAACTCTAATGTCACCTAGATACCACAATGTCACCACAAATATCCATGAGGTTATTATACGATATGCATCAAACATCTTCAGATTCATAACATTCAATCCAACACAAAGAACTTCAAAGAATTCCCCAAGATTTCTACCAGAGAAAGTAGGATGAAAACATGGATCAACCCCTATGCATAGATTACCGCAATGTCACCTCGGGAATCCGCAAGTTGAGTGCCAAACATACATCAAGTGAATCAATGTAATACCCCATTTTCACCATGGGTATTCATATGCAAGACATACATCAACTGTTCTCAAATCCATAAAAGTATTCAATCTGATAATAGTGAAACCTCCAAGGTAAAAACTCAATTCATCACAACAAGATAGAGAGGGGGAAACACCATATGATCAAACTATATTAGCAAAGCTCGCGGTACATCAAGATCGTGCCAAATCAAGAACACGAGAGAGAGAGAGAGATCAAACACATAAATACTAGTACATACCCTCATCCTCGAGGGTGAACTACTCCCTGCTCATCATGGTGGCCGCTGGAATGATGAAGATGACCTCCGACGATGATTTCCTCCTCCGACAGGGTGCTGGAACAGGGCTCCAGATGGTATTTCAAATGTACAGAGGCGCGCGGCGGCGTAGTCGAAGTTCTAGGGTTATTTCTGGTGGTTTCTTTGTTTATAGGAATTTTTTGCGTCCGACTCATGCTAATATGGGCCACAGGGTGCTGCCCACTACCCAGCAGCCCGCTGCCAAGGCCCCTGGCATGCCCTGGTGGGTAGTGGCCACCTCCTTCACCTCCTGGTCCTCCCATGAAGCTTCTAGTGTCTCTTTTGTTCCAAAAAAATCATCAAAAGTTTCACTGCATTTGGAGAACTTTTATTTCTGCACCAAAAACAATACCACGGTAGTTCTGCTGAAAACAACGTCAGTCCGGGTTAGTTCCATTCAAATCATACCAAAACCATATAGAATTGTTGTAAACATGGCATGAATACTTCATAAATGATAGATACGTTGCAAACATATCACTGGGGCGGCTGCTGATGAAGTACAGGCTCACCGGATATGGTTTTGGCTCGAACCCACTCTGCTTGTTGGCCGCCTTGTCCTCCATCTCACCCGGTGGCGATGCCGCTCTACACGTGTGCTGGTGTGTATTGTGTGTTGGGTGTGCATGCTGCGCAGTGGTGTATGTGCGTTGTCGTAGTGTGTGACTGTGGTTGCGTCTAGGAAGGTGTTAATCTAGCAGTACTACTACTTTAACACGAAGGTAAAGAGAGATCGAGTGAGAGGGAAGGCCCGTGAGAGATAGAACGGGAGAAAGAGATACTCCCTCTATTCGATAATGTAGTGCCTATAAATTTTTGAAATGTCAAAATTTGGAAACTTTGACCAAGTTTATAGAGAAAATTATTTATATCTATAATACCAAAGATATATAATATGGAACTACATCTTGTGATGAATCTAATGATAGTTTGCTATTCCAGATGTAAATGTTTTTCTCCACATACCTGGTCAAACTTTGTGAGGTTTGACTTTTCAAAAAATCTATATGTTATGGACCAGAGAGAGTACCTAACTAGAGAGAGATCAAGTGTGTGTATGTGTGAAGGAGAAAGAGTGAGTGTGAAAAAAGAGAGGGTGTGTGTGAAAGAGAAAGGGACAATACACGATAAAGTAGAGAGAAAGTGTGTGTGTCTTAAGCAAACATATCACGCATGCATCTCTGAGAGAGAAAGCGAGGTGAGGAGATACACGGAGATAGTGTGTGGTTGTTTGCAACAGAGAGAGACCCCTAGCATGTGGCCAAGAGAGGTCTAGCAAACAAGGGAGAGACGCCGAGAGAGACATATAGAGAAAATGGAGGCACGGGGAGGGAGAGAGAGGGTGTGTTTTTGATAGAGGGATCCCCTCGAGATTGTGAGGGAACTATATGGGTGGGTGATAACCAACAAGTATAGGGGATCGCAACAGTTTTCGAGGGTAGAGTATTCAGCCCAAATTTATTGATTCGACACAAGGGAAGCCAAAGAATATTCTCAAGTATTAGCAGCCGAGTTGTCAATTTGTCGGGGGTTGGGTGCGACATATGCCAAAGGATGGCTTATCATGGAGGGGGCGAGTAGAACGTCGCCGGTGCCTGGAAACGGGATGAGGCGAAGACATGCACGCCGGCGAATCTTACCCAGCCGTGGCCCTCCGAGGAGATAACACCCCATCGCTGCTCTGCAGGTCTCCGCATGATCACTATGGCAAAGTGAGTACAAGATGCTCCTTGAGCTGTTCGGGGTGAGGAAGGAGAAGGGCACGGCTAGCTCTTCTCTTCCCTCTATGTGTGTGTCTAAAACTACTAGGTTCCAACCCTTTGCATGGGTGCCCGGGGGGTTTATATAGGCCTACCCAGGGGTACAATGTAATCCATTTGGCGGGGTCCCAGCCGTCAGGTCTCAAGTTGCCGTCTTCCCGCCGACTTACAGGGGCCCGCCGACTAGTGGGCCCTGCCGACGTGATCGGCATGGGGCCAACAGCCCTCGTCCGCCGTGGGCGGGTCTTGCCGGCTGCAAGTTACTGTAGCCGTGCTTCTAATGACGCGAGCTTGGTCGTGGGGTCATGGCAACAGTGCCGCCGCCTGGCGGGCGATCACTGTTGCCATTCCCTGTCTTGTCTGGTTAATGGCGCTTGGAGCCCGTGGGAGGGGCCGGCCGACTCTCGGAGGCCGACTCCAGCGGGTCCGTCTTTGGGGCGCTCTCGCCGTCTTCTACACTCTCGCCGACAGGCGGGTCCCGCCGTCTTCGGGGCGTACAGACAGGCCATCATGGGTACAGGAATCTGCCCACGGGGCTGACGTTAGGGCCGGTGTGGCTACAGTGCTGTGCCGGACGGAGAGCTCCGTCGGTACGGCGCCCTGTGGCCATGCCTGCCCTTTATGAGAGGGGCGGGGACCAGCCGCGAGGCGGCTGTATCCCATCCCGCTCGTAGTCGCTCATGCAGGGAGTGGACGGAGTCACGGGCCGACTCCCTGTAGCCGGCTTCATTGGAGGTCGCTGGCTTGGAGTCGGCTTGTCCTGAGGCCGTCTCTCGGACTCGGCCTAGAGGGGCAGTGGGCGACTCCGTCGCCGACTCTCTGAAGGCGGCTCTTTGTCTTGGGGTCTTGAGGGCGCATGCCCGATGTTTTGAAAGGTCCGAGGGCTCGGGTCTGCCTACCCGTGGCCCATTACTCCGGACGTAGTCCCCGAAGCCGGTGAGGCGCCGAGGGCAACATGTCGAGGAGCCTCGGCAGCTTCATCCCTTTGGTAGAAGAATCTGGACTCGCCCGCCGTCTCCATCTTGAGCCGACTGGTGAGTCGGCCTTGCAGGGGGCCGTCTTGCTCTTCAAAGGTTTCAAGGTCGCATGGGATCCGGGTGGCGTGCTGATAAGCTTCCGGCAGCTGCCGTTCTGGGCCCGCCACACGTCGAGGCAGATCTGCCAGCCACGCGTGACAAGACAGCTGTCGGCGGGGCCCGCCACTACCACGCCTCGGCGCAGCGGATCCGCTGGTCGTCTGGCGGCGGTTGGACTCCCCACGCCGTTCTGCCCGTAGTAACGTCGTGGGTTAAATCGTGAGGCGTGGGGGCGTGGCGCAGTTAATCCCACGCCGCCCCTCGCCGCAGCCTAAGGCGCCTATAAGTAGGCGGGGAGGAGGGCAGCGACGCACGCGCACCCTCTCTTCCCCGCTCCCTCTTGCTCGTCTTCTTCCTCGCTCCGCTGCGCCGAACCTCGCCGCGCCACGGAGATGAGCTCCTCATCCGCCGCCACGCCTCCCACCGCGCGTTCCGGCGTGTGGGACGACTCCATCATCGACGACGACATCATCGAGTTTCTTCGTCAAACGCGCCGCATCCCCGGCAGCCACCTAGTGCGGACCCGCGCCGCGCCGGAGGGCGAAATCACGCCGGCGCCGGAGGAGGGCGAGCGGGTCATTTTTCGCTCGCACTTCATGCGCGGGCCAGGGCTGCCGGCGAGCGGCTTCTTCCGTGCGTTCTTGGACTTCCTTGGGCTCCAGCCGCACCACCTCACCCCCAACACGGTGGTGCTGCTGGCCGCCTTCGCATCCTTATGCGAGGGTTTTCTCGGCGTTCTCCCCACCATCGAGTTGTGGGGGGAATTCTTCCAAGCCAAGCTCGGGACCCACGTCGCTCGCGTGCCGGCTCTGTGCGGCATGTTCATCGCCAAGAGGAGGCCGGTGCCCGAGAACCCTTTTCCTGCCATCTCCTCATCAAGTCGGTGAAGATGTGGCAGCGCATACTTCTATGTCAAGAACGCCGCCCGAGGGCGATCGAGTCAACTTGCCGCCTTACGTGGGCGGCGAGTTGGCGGGCCGACCCCCCAGCTGGTCCTATAGGGCCCGGACGCTGACTCCCGCAGGCAACGCCGCCGTCGCGCGACTCCGCGTGATGACGCAGTCGGAGGGCCTGATCATGGCGAGACTTGCCGGCCGCCGCCGTGGCGCTACCGAAGTTCTCCCTCTTCAAGGCCGACCTCATCTAATCTGTCGGATGAGCGGCCGACCCCAGCCGGCTGTGCTCCAAAGACATGCCCCACGGGGAGGTGGTGGACACGGTGAACTTCTTGGCGAACTGCGGCCTCACGGAGGAATGGCAGTTCGGCAAGGAGCCATACTCGCACGCCAACCCCCCGCCATTGGTAAGTCGTCTCTTGCTTCTCTGTTTCCTTCTTCAGCCGAATCCGGCTCTAGTTTTCCTTGGTCTTCTCCGATTCAGAATCCCCTCATGCCGCCTTCGGCCGGCGCCGCGGGGCCGGCTCATGAATTCGTCCCTGATCGGGCGGAGAGCGACACCGACGACCCCGACTTGGGCGTGGCGGCGATGGAGGCCGACGCCGAGGGAGGAGGAGGGGCCGACGACTTCAAGCCTTCGGCCACTTTCGTCGATTGGCCCGACGACGACGGCAAGAAGGAAGTCGTCCCCCGCCGCCAGCAGAAAGCCGACCATCCAGGCGCGAGCTCCTCCGCCGCCTTGCGTGGTCGAGGCGGCGCGAAGAAGCGCCGGGCCGGGCCGAGTTCTGCCAAAGGCCGGGCCAAGAAATTCAGGGGAACGGCTGCCGCGACTCAGCGCGAAGAGGCGGTCGCGAAGGCTAACCGCTTCCGCAAGGAAGTGAAGAAGCCACCGCTGGTCTCCGCGTAAGTATTTTTTATTCTGTCTTGTTTTCTTCTGGTCTGAATTGTCCGAGTCTTCTCATGTCTTTTTCTCATCAGGGCTCCCCTCACCTTGGAGAGGGTCACCGCCGCCTCCGTCATGGGGTCGGTGGAGACGTCCGCCAATAGTCGGCGGGTTGACCCTACGGCCGCCCTCCGGGAGGCAACGGAGCGGAATGCGCAGGAATAGCGCGACGAGGAGGAGGCCGCCCGTCTGGAGGAGGCGGAGACTGAGAAGGCGGCGGCTTCCGCCCAGAAGAATCTGGAGGAGGTCGAAGCCGCCGCTGCGGCCTAGAGGCGAGCCGAGGAGGCCGCGCGCCTCCAGTCGGCGCTGCTCGTCACCCCGTTGAGCTCTGCGCCACCGCCGCCGGAGTTCACGGGGCAGTCGGAGGGAGTCGGCGGTGAGGTCCCCGTCGCAGGGAGGGAAGGCGGCGAGGTCTCTACCGGGCGGCAGCGCCACCTCCGCCGCCTCCACCACAGTCCGAGATCGCGCGAGGCAAGCAGCCGGCGGACCCGCCTGTGCCGCCGACCGACGAGGCCGTGGCGCAGCTACTTCTTCAAGTCGCCTCGCCAGCGCGACGCCGTCTTGAGAAGGCGACTTGGCGCGCCCCAGACCGGCGCGCGCCCGGCTTCGGCCATCGACGCCGAGGCGACAAGCGCCCGCGCCGTTGGGTGGAGTGCGAGGAGGTGGTACGCAGGCCCGCTGAACACGGCGCTCTGGGCGTCGTGCGGTTGCGGGCTGAGGCGGCGCCATCCGAACCTCTCCATGGCGCACCTGGCATCGCGATCCGCCGTGCGGGTATGTTTCTTTTTTGAACTTTTTCTTGCTCTTCTCTGTGGGGGCGCGCCAGCGCACCCACTGGGTGTAGTCCCCGAGTTTCGGGCCGGCTGCTGAGCAGGCGGCTTGGAACTCTATTTGCTTACTTCCAAGTTTTTACCTCTGTCTGGAATTCTTGTCGCAGGAGTATCACAACCTCCGCGCTACTGCCTTCAACCGCAACGTTGAGGAGCTGAGCAAGCGGGCTGCTGACTTGGCGAGGAGCCGAGGTGAGTTTTCTTCTTCGCGGGGGCGCGCACCCATGGCTGTAATCCCGAGATTCGGGCCGGCGCTCTTGTGATCGGGCGGATCTTCTGGCGACCTTCTTAGCTGACGACTTCGTGTCCTTCTTCTTTTTATTCTTCAGAGTCCAACGCCGCTCTTCGGGGGCAGCTGGGTACGGCCGAGGCCGCTTTGCGCGCCAAAGAGGAGGAGTGCGGCAAGCTCACCGCAGAGCGCGACCTGCTGGCTACGCAGCTGGCGGAGCAGAGGGATCTCCTCAAGGCGACGCAGGCTGAGGCGGAGAAGAAAGAGGCCGCTCTCCTGGCCGAATTTGAGAGCGAGTGCTCCGCCGACCGGCTGTGGAAGCGCCAGCGACCTCCGGCTTCCACGAAATCGAAGATATCGTCGATGGTGAGTTTGCTTTTACTTTTTCTTTTGGGTTACCGACCATGGGTCAAGCCGACTCTCGTTTTTCTGACTTGCCTCTTCTTCTTCTTGGCAGACTTCTTCCCCGGTCACACGCAGGCGGCCAATCAGGCCGTCAAGGCTGAGCGCGAGGCGCGGAGGGCGGGTGGCGCTGAGATCGCAGCCAACGCCCCCCGGACCCTTGACGAGCAGCTCCTGAGCATTGAGGCTCGTCTGCGGCCGGCCCATCGGATGCTGCGCCGTCTTCAGCGTGTCGGTGCCCAGGCGATCGCTGCTCTGTGGCCGGACATGCCGGTTCTGCGCACTCCCAGCCGGACCGCCGACTGGCTGGAGGTCGCGGCTGGCCGTCTTGAGGCCTGGAAGGGTTCCGCGGCTCGGGCTGGAGCTCGCCGAGCCCTGGAGTTCGTCAAGGCGTGGTATCCAGGGCTGGATCTGGACCGGCTGGCCGCGTTCCGGTCAGAAGCCCAGGCGGAGCTGCTGGCCGCGGAGGACGCCCTTGTCGAGCGTGCGGCGGCGATCGCCGACTACACGGACACTAGCGTCTTCGTCCCTGAGCGGGCTGAAGATGGTGGGGAGGCACCGCCGGAGTGGTTCGGGATGAACCCGGACTACGGCGAGGACTCGGCGAAGGTGATCGACTTCAGCGCCGAGGATGAAGACGAGGCGGAGGACGGAGCGACATGGGCGCCCGAAGGCGGAGCGGGCGACCAGCCTCGGCTCGGCCGTGCCTCCGACGAAGCAGCGCCCATCCTGGGCCGGCTGCCGCGAGACGATCAAGCGAGACCGCCCGGCCGGCCGCCCGGCGCTGACGCCGCCGCCGCCTCGGCCTTCCAACCCCATCCGCTGCTTCTTAGGCCGCCTTGCCTTTATTTTATCTGTTTGCTAGTCTTTTAAAAGAACTTGTTAATTTGCACAATTCCACCCATGGGTGTATTACGAACCTCTGTCTCAATATCCGCCAAGGGACTAAGCTTGTGTAAATATTATTCTAATTTTATCTTTCCTTGCTTATTGCTCTTGTGGCTTTTTTTTTCCTTTGCCGCCTTCCCTTAGATGCCGCCTTGCCCATCGGGCAACCGCTCTATGGACTGCCGTCTAGGTCAAGTGCTTGGCTACTTTTGAGAAGGCAAGTACTTGGCCATTTTTAGAGTCGTTAAGCAAGTTGGGTGAAAAGCGGCAAGCCGGCTACTCAGAGTCGGTTTTTCTGAAACGGGCTGGAAGCCGATTTAAACTATGTTTATGCTTTGGGTCCTTAGCCATTTTTTCGTGTGGGCGCCCGTTCTACCTTACTCCTGCCCACCAAACAGTCGCTCTGCGAGCTGCGGCTTCTGACAGGAGACGGCTTAGGAAAAATCAATTACACCAGAGCGTTTCCGAGGGCGAATCCACTTTGAATTTGATAAATGTAATTAAGACCCCCGGGGGAAAATAGGGATGTCTCCTACGTTACCCATAATATGTGGAACCAAAAATCT